>CM029611.1:30032533-31511325 GCA_017311315.1 Dendrocalamus latiflorus
ATACATACATACATACATACATACATACATACATACATACATACATACATACATACATACATACATATACATACATACATACACATATACATATATACACACATATATATACACACACACAGATATATATATATATATATATATATATATATATATATATAGAGAGAGAGAGAGAGAGAGAGAGAGAGATGGCTTGCAAGGGATGACTAAGTTTGCTTCTTTGGAGTCTCTAATAGTCCCTCCATATACGGAACCAAACCCTTTGATGAACTTTTTTTTGCAAATTTTGCTTTTGTTAAAAATAGATTGAGAAATAATGTGAGTTCTCACAAACTAGTCAAAGAAATGTGCCTGTTGTAGGGGTGGCTCCCACCTAAGCCCAGCAGGCCTGTCAGAGGAATGTAAGGCCCAAAATGGGGCATGTATAATGACATGAATACCCCTGAGGGGAATACTCACGTGTAAGGGTATAATTGTAAAAGCGCCCCTCATGTGGATGTATATATGTAACACAAGCCATGGGGAGAAACCCTAAGCCATTATACTCACCTAACTCCCCACTACCATACTCTCTCTCTCTATTTGGTCTGTAACCACAACAGTTGGCGCCGTCCGTGGGGAGGACAAGAGCAAGCTTCCAGATCCGAAGGAGGATGGCACCAAAGAAAGCCTCACCGTCAGCGGCGAAGAAGAAGAAGGCGGAAGCGGCGAAGTCTCGCGTCAACACCAGGGCTTCGGCTTTAGCAGCTGTAGGTACGGGCGGCGGTGCGGGTGTGACGACCGTGAACACCGACGTTCACGACGTGACGCCCAACCCCGCCACCGACGCGACGCCCAACCCCGCCACCGCTGCGACGAATAACCCCGCCACCAGCGACACAATGCCCGATCCCGCCAACGTCGCCGCGCCGCCAGACCCCGCCAACACCACCCCGACGACCAACCCCGACGATGGCAACGCAGGCGCATCCACTTTCCCACCCGGCGTAGAAGCGGTGAATGGTCCCAGCGACGACATGGACCTCTTCACTGGCTCCAGGGTCCTCCAGGACAACGCGGCGGGCAGCCTGGGCGCGCAGGCCGTGGTCACCGCTGTGCCGGTCGCACCGCCGGGTGACGGCCCCAGCCACGTCCACGGTGGAGACTGCCCTGCTGGCGGCCCTCAGCGCGTTTCAGCGGGAGCTGACAGACCTCCACGGAGCCGTACGAGACATGCAAGAGGCTCGGAGCCAACACGCCCCCCCGGCAGTGGCATCCGAACCCGCTCCGGAAAGGGCGGATAGCCGCGACGCCCCTACGTCCAGTCGCGTCCCATTACGTCGCGTAGACCCGGAGTCCCCGCTCTCCACGGGCCTACAGCAGACGGCATGGCCTGAGGACTTCAAGTTCCCGAGCGTCATCGAGGCGTACAAGGGCGATTCCGACCCGCGAGAATTCGTGCGCGTGTATGAGACCGCTATCGAAGCCACTGGCGGAGACGACACCACGAAGGCAAAAGGACTCCCTCTCGCGTTACAAGGGGTGGCGCTGTCCTGGTTCTTCACCATTGAACCACAGTCTATCTACGCGTGGGAACAGATCCGCGATTGACTCTACAACAACTTCTAGGGAAACTACGTCGAGCGTGTCGACGCGGACCAGCTCTTCGCAGTCAAGCAAAAACCTGAGGAGAGGCTCCGGGATTACTTCAAGCGCTTCGCGAAAGTACGTTGCCAGGTCAAGGACGTCAACGAAACAACCGTCATCAACGCAGCAATACAAGGCCTCCGACCGAGACCAATGGCCGAGTACAACGCGCGCAAGCCCATTAAGACGGTCGCGAAGCTCTTCGACAAGATGGAAGAGTACGCCAAAGCGGAAGAGGACACGCGGCGGCGACACGGCGATGACTCCGACACCAACAAGGCGAACGGCTCGGCTGCGAAGGCTCGCCGAAGCAGGGCTCCTTGAAAGGTAAACGCAAGCAGGAGCAGTCGAAGGGCGCCTCCGAACGCAAAGATCCCCAACACAATGACTCGTCAGGCGATAGGCCCAAGCGCGACCAACGCAAGTCCAGGAAATCTCGTTACGTCTTTGACATCGAGGGCGGCTCCGAAGATAACGCCTCCGCAGGTCGCGGAGGCAGAGGGCGCCAGGGCCGGGGGCGTGGCCGGGGTGGCGACGACAGAACCCGCGAAGAGTACAGCGACCAGCACCACGGGCAGTGGTGCGAAATCCATGGCCGGGGTAACCACGACACACGAGCTTGCGCCACTATCGCAGCGCTCCGGCAGAGCGTCGCCAGGGACAAAAACCCGAAGGCACGCGCGCCCGTCGTGGCCCAAGTGCAACACCCCCAGGACCAAGGAATGCAGCCCCACGAAGGCCTCCTGCGAATTCAGGCCCATGTGCAACAGCCTCGGGAGGGCCTCCTACAGTTACAAGCCCCGGAAGGAGTCCAACGCAGGATCATAAACGTCATTTCCGGAGGCTCCTTGTTGGAGTTCGCCTCGGCGCGGCAACGGAAGGCCTACGCGAGGAGGCTACACCACGTCGTGGCATACCCAGCGCAGGCGCCGCCGGAGTGGGCACAACATGAAGTCACATTCACGCCCGCTGACGCTGAGGGTGTGGAGTTTCCCCACCAAGACCCTCTGGTCGTCCGGGTCCTCGTAGCAGGATGCGAGGTCAGGCGTGTCCTAGTCGATGGAGGAAGCTCCGCGAACATCCTGTTCGCCGCGGCCTTCGACCAGATGGGGATCCCTCAGAGTCGGTTGGGCCCTTCAGGCATCCCGTTGCAAGGCTTTGGAGGGCAACCTTTGTGCGCTTTGGGCCAGATATGCCTCCAAATCTCCTTCGGCCAAAACGACAACGTGAGGAGCGAAGACGCCATCTTCGACGTGGTCGACATTGCATACCCCTACAACGCCATATTGGGGCGGCCGCTCCTAAATACTCTCGGGGTAGTTCCGCACCACGGCTTCTTGTGCATGAAGCTTCCTGGACCACGGGCCATCATCATCGTCCATGGCGACCAGGACATGGCTCGGCGCATAGAGCTTGGCGCCAGGGGTCCCTGCCACGCGGCTCGCTAGGGCACCTAGGCCGGGTATGCAGATGCGGAGCCCCCGGGCGCCCTCGGAGAGTGTCTCGTGCTCCTCGGGCACAAAGTTGTCCCAGTAGCAGCAGCTCGTCAGCGGTCGCCCCCCGTCCTAATAGCGATTAGTGGTCGATATTTCCCCTTTTTGTAACTGCTCACCTGCGCAAACGGGAATTTAATAAAGTTCACCGTTTGCACGAATTTTTCCTGTCCCCTGCAACAAAGACACGCGTTCGCGCGCGCACTCTCCGTCAAAGACACGGGCATGAGTATAAACAAAGACACGCGTTCGCGCACGCACTCTCTGTCAAAGACACGGGCATGAGTATAAACAAAGACACGCGTCCGCGCGCGCACTCTCCGTCAAAGACACGGGCATGAGTATAAACAAAGACACGCGTCCGCGCGCGCACTCTCCGTCAAAGACACGGGCATGAGTATAAACAAAGACACGCGTCCGCGTGCGCACTCTCCGTCAAAGACACGGGCATGAGTATAAACAAAGACGAGCGGAGGGACGCCTCCGCACGCACTCTACGGAGTATAAATAAGACGTAGCGTCGAGGTCCACCTCTGCACGCACCTCACCGCCTGCAACGCGTAGAGGCTTGCCTCCGCGCGCAGTCCACAGACTCTAAATAAGACGTAGCATCGAGGCCTGCCTCCGCACGCACTCTCCGGAGTATAAAAAAGACGCGGATGCTATCCCTACGCAATCTACGGAGTATAAACAAGACGCGAACCCTGCGCACGCATGGGCGTTGCTCCTGTGCGTACTCTCCGGAGTATAAACAAGACGTGGATGTCGATCCCGCGCACTCTCCGGAGTATAAACAAGACGCGGATGCTGTCCCTGCGCACACTACGGAGTACAAACAAGACGCGAACCCCGCGCACGCATGGGCGTTGCTCCTGTGCGTACTCTCCGGAGTATAAATAAGACGTGGATGTCGATCCCACGCACTCTCCGGAGTATAAATGAGACGTGGATGTTGCTCCCTCGCGCTCTCCGGAGCATAAACAAGACGTGGATGTCGATCCCGCGCACTCTCCGGAATATAAATGAGACGTGGATGTGGCTCCCGCGCGCTCTCTGGAGTACAAAAAAAGACACGGAGGCTATCCCGGCGTACTCAGCGGAGCGCAAAGCGCACCATGGGAGCCCACTCCCACGCGCATCCCGCGAAGTACCAAGGTGACGCACCAGAGGCTAGCTCCTGCGTGAGCCTACCTGCGGGCGGAAGGCACCAGAGGCTGTCCTTGCGCAATCCTAAGGGACGGAGCGCTCACGCGTCTACCTCGACTAAGGCACCAGCTCCGCTGCCACCACTTCGAAGGGTAGGGGACGGAGCGCTCGCACGTCTACCTCGACTAAGGCGCCTGCTCTGCTGCCACCACTTCGAAGGGTAGGGGACGAAGCGCTCGCGCGTCTACCTCGACTAAGGTGCCAGCTCCGCTTCGACCACTTCAAAGGGTAGGGGACGGAGCGCTTGCGCGTCTACCTCGACTAAGGTGCCAGCTCCGCTGCCACCACTTCGAAGGGTAGGGGACGGAGCGCTCGCGCCACTACTTCCACTAAGGCGCCAGCTCCGCGGCCACCACTTCGAAGGGTAGGGGACGGAGTGCTCACGCGTCTACCTCGACTAAGGCGCCAGCTCCGCTGCCACCACTTCGAAGGGTAGGGGACGGAGCGCTCACGCCACTACGTCCACTAAGGCGCCAGCTCCGCGGCCACCACTTCGAAGGGTAGGGGATAGAGCGCTCGCACGTCTACCTCGACTAAGGCGCCAGCTCCGCTGCCACCACTTCGAAGGGTAGGGGACGGAGCGCTCGCGCGTCTACCTCGACTAAGGCGCTAGTTCCGCTGCCACCACTTCGAAAGGTAGGGGACGGAGCGCTCGCGCCACTACGTCCACTAAGGCGCCAGCTCGGCTGCCACCACTTCGAAGGGTAGGGGACGGAGCGCTCACGCGTCTACCTCGACTAAGGCGCCAGCTCCGCTGCCACCACTTCGAAGGGTAGGGGACGGAGCGCTCGCGCGTCTACCTGGACTAAGGCGCCAGCTCCGCTGCCACCACTTCGAAGGGTAGGGGATGGAGCGCTCGCGCGTCTACCTCGACTAAGGCGCCAGCTCCGTTGCCACCACCTCGAAGGGTAGGAGACGGAGCGCTCGCGCGTCTACTTCGACTAAGGCGCAGCTCCGCTGCCACCACTTCGAAGGGTAGGAGACGGAGCGCTCGTGCGTCTACGCAAACCGTCGTGTAGGAGCGAATGTAGTAACCTCCCTAGTTTACCATGCGACAGCGTAGCCGGAGGGGCGGAGACACACTCCGAAAACTCCAATCAAGACTATTCGTTGCATTCGCTAAGGACGCTTACAAAGTCGCACAAACACCTCCGGCGCACGAGGCCACTACTCGGCAGGCTCATCCTTAACATGCGTTCACGCCAAAGCTCGCCCGAAGACGCCCGACCCGCCCAAAAATCCAACGCTTCCTCAGCCCTTCGCCAGCGCCGAAGATGCCGTCGGGTCGCAAGGTCGGAAATCAGCAGCCGGCCCCGGCTGTGCAGCTACTTGGGACAAGGGCAAGAATCAGAACAGCGGTGAAACAACTTCGCACTTCATTCAAGAAAGAAACACCATCAGGTACAACGCACGCCACACACGACGACCGCCCGTCACACCTCTGGGTTCGTAGCGTCCCCTGGGGCCGCTGCACCATCCTCGTCACGCCGCGGGACCTCGTTCAGAAACTGGCCAATGTTTCCCTCGCCGTGTAAGTTATTCCGCAGCTCGACTATGGCTGCGGCCTCCCCGCAGTACTCCCATATCCGCTCATGGAAGAACTTCACGGCGCGGCGAACGGCGCGCACGGCACCGGACATCACCCCGCCTCCGGCGGGCATCTCCAGTCAAGGATCGGCTAGCCCGACGACATGTTCACAGCCACGGAGTCGCAGGAGCGCGCAGGTCAGACACGACGCCACGTAGGCGCAGTGGTTGCCAAAGGTCGTCGCGGCACCGCGCGCAATGTCGGCCGCGTCTCCGATCCACCGAAGCGACCGCGACAAGTCCTCGGGCCCGAAGGAGCGCGCTGGCACTTCGGCGACAAGCCCCTTAAGGGTGTCTTCCAGGGCCAGCATAGCGTCCCAAGCAGCTACCGAAGCGTCGCCCAAGGCTCGATCCCGCTCTGCCCTCTCCAGCGCAGCGACTTGCTGTAGCAGGCCGTCTCGCTCCGCAGCAGCTTCCTGCTGCACCGCTTCGGCGGCCGACGCCCGGGCCACGGCAATAAGCTCTTTGGTGCACATCTTCATCTCCGCGCACTCCGCTTCCAAGCGGCGTATACGAGCGGCCTGGACAGAGCGTGCCCTAGCAGCTCCCTGCAGCTCCCCTTCGGCGGCCTGCAGCCTGCCCCGTAGCGCCCCTTGCTCGCGAGCATGAGCCGCTTGCAGGGCCTGGGCCAGCACAAGTGTCTGCACGGCGAAGGGATTAGCAAGCGCTACGCGGCTGTGAGCGGGCCAAAAGACAGACGCTTACCCTCACCCCTGACACTTCCAATGCGTCCCCAAGGCGCCCTGACCCATAGGTCTGCAACGCCTGCTGGCCAATGCTGGCAGCCGCGTCGTCCGCAATCCCACGCCATGCCCTCAGAGCATCCGATGGAGGGACGAAGTCTGCAGGGTTCGGGCGCGCGGCACCTGTGTCGCCAGCCCCAGGATCCCCACGCTCGAGGGATGGCTCTTCCTCCGGGATAAGTGCCGCTGTGAGAGGAAGTATAAGATTGTCACGCAATACACAAAAAGAAAAAAAAAGAGAAGATTGTGTTAAAGGTATGCCGTCCTAGCCTACCCTCGGTGGCGGATGGGAGACCTTGCGGGGATGCCTCCCCAGCCCTACGCGGGGCCGCAGCGACTTCGGTCCCTACGGACAGCGCTGACCAGCGGGACTGCGGGACCTCGAGTTGGGACCCAGCGCCAACTGATCCTGCGCCACGATCACTGCGACCCGAGGGGCCGCGAGGGCGGGGGGTAGAGGAACCTTGGTGCTCGAAGCGGAGTCCCACAAGCTCCCAACACCGGTCGCCACGACGAACCCTCGCGAAGTCCGCTGAAGGGGGGACTGCAGGCGTGGCCGCTTCGCTTGAGGGGAAGGTTCCGCCTCGGTAACCGCTACAGAAGGAGCCCTTGCGGCAACAATATCCACCGAAGGGGTCTCCACAGCTACAACGACAACGGTTGGGGGCTTCGTCCCCACGACCTCTGCGGGGGGCACTTCCGCCTCGGCCGCCGCTATTGTCAAAGGCTGCGCTCCACATACTTTCGAGGAGGGCAGCCCCGCCACGACCATGGCCGTAGACGAGGACTCCACACCAGTGCCGCCAGCCAGCACCGCCTCCGCCTCGGCGACTGTCGCGGGCAACGTGACCTCCATGGCGCGCCCTCCGCCACCGGCGCCTTCGCCCTCGGTACCCGCGCCCTCCAAGTCTGAGTCGGCATACTTCGCCGAATCCGACTCCGGGCTCGTCGCGCCGGTAGGAACAGCGGCAACCGCCGTGCAAGGCGTGGTCGCAGTGCTCTGGGTCCTCTTGCGGGATGATGTTTTCGTCTTCGCGGCACCGTCATCCTCATGTTGCTGGTCCGGAGGGGTGCGATCCGGCACAGGAAGCCCTAAGGCCTCGCACACGCGGTTTATCCGCCCCAATCCCGCCTTCGCAGTCGCAGCTGCGCACTGCCCGTGCTCTCTAGCGGTGTATGGCCCAAGGAACACGCGCGCGGCGCGCTCCGCGTCCTCCAGGCGAGTCCCTGCGCGGGGCAGAACGCACATTTACGCAATGCAATGCGTACGAACGGAGATGAGGGCATGGTCGAGGCTTACGAAGACCAGTCGGCGCGGGCAGCGAGCAAACGGACGGGTGAAGCGCCAATCGCGGGAGAGCGGCGTCGCACCGAGCATCATGTACTCCTCGGCGAGGTCACGTATATTGAAGAGGGCGGCGACCCCCACAAGTCTTCACGCCCTCCGCCTATCTTCCTGGTCAAGTGTTAAGCCGGGTGTGGTCTTGAATGTAATCGGCCCGCCCGCGCACTCAAGGCCGCTACCACTTGCCACACGATGGTAGAACCACCGCCTCGCCCAGTTGGACTCCCATTTCCCTCGGGTCGAGTTCGCAGGGAAGAGCCTTCCACATGACGCCTGCAGGACGAAGTTGATGCTGCCAAACTTTGACAGCGTCCCATCCTTCCGCTCCTTCGGTTGGCACCGGGCTTCATGCAGATACGCGAACAAGGAGGCGCTGGGCCAACACGCTTTCGAGTGCAGGGCCCAGCTGTACACGGCGAGGCGAGCCACTGCGTTCGGAGTCAGCTGTGACAACTCCAGCTTGAAGGTCCACAGCACGTCCCCAACAATTGCTGCGGACGGGATGCGAAGTCCGGCTTCGAAGTAGGCGACGAAGACGATCGCCTCCGACTTCTCAGGGCGCGGCTCCGTCTCATCATCGGCGGGCAGCCGCACCGCTTGGCGGTCCGATAGCCTCCCCTCCCGCAATAGTGACCGGATCATGTCCTCCGTCACGAGCGTGCGGCCCAACTCGCCGGAGTACGGACCCTGACTCTTCTTCGCCGCCCACCACTTGTCTACCGCCGCCGGATCACGCTCCTCGAGCGCGTATTTCACCTCAAGCGGCGAGGACCACCGGCGGATGGCGTAGCCGCTCACCTGAGCACGCTCGGCGCAAGTCGCCATCAGCGTCCACGGGGAACTCGACGGCAACAAGGAGCGCAGGAACAAGGCGAGCAAATGCGGGAGGCGGCGTTAACAACCAGAAAGCATAAGGAGGAGGCGCAGGCACAGTACCACGGGGGGTATTTAAAGGCCCCTCGCCTCCCACCGTCGGTAAGCGCAAACGGCGAGCGACAACCGCTCACCTCCTCACGTGAGAAGCCGAAGCATCGCGACGGTACACGTAGCCCGCATACGACCATGGTCGTGCAGAGTCCTGTCACCACACGACGCGCCACTAGCGTCCCACCGCATGTCGGTCAGCGCAGGGAATAAATGCAGGTCGCTCGACCCGACATAGCTTTCGGCGCGCGTTGGCGTGGCTCTTCGGACCCTTCAACCGCAATAGTCCAAACGGGGTCTTCGCCCCCATGACCCTGGCCGCACCTGTCCGAAGGGACACCGCTGTGAAGGCGCCGGACTGGACCATCTGGGGCGGAGTTTGGGGTGCGAGGTATCCCCCACACCAATTTGGGCTCCAGCCTTGGCGCCGGCCTCGGCCCCGACCTTGCGCCCGGGAAGCAGCCTCGCCCCTGATATCGTAAGGCGAGGAGGACTTCGCCATCCTGTACGGGGGACAACCGCAAATCTGCGTGACATAGGCAACCGAAAGTCGGCAAGAAGCACAACCGCTAGCAGCCGGTGGCGCGCGTTGGAAGGTGAGCAGCCAGCGCGCGGCGCACCTACAGTGTCGCGCCACATGCCCCGCCCCTCTGGGGAAGGGGCTTGACCGCTGACGGCCCACCGCGTGTGCATCTCGAGTGGACAAGCACGTTCGGATATAGTAGCTTGCTCATACCAGCCCAGGGGTCGGCGCGATTCCCGGAGCCATTAAAGCGCACTACCGCGGGGTCGCGTTCACCCCAGGGAGTGCCTTGCTTCAAGCAGTGCACCACTCGGTTATAGCGCCCCCGCGCGCGTGGCACCAGGGAGTGCACCGCCACCACTTCGAAGGGTAGGGGACGGAGCGCTCGCGCATCTACTTCGACTAGGTGCCAGCTCCGCTGCCACCACTTCGAAGGGTAGGGGACGGAGCGCTCGCGCGTCTACTTCGACTAGGCGCCAGCTCCGCTGCCACCACTTAGAAGGATAGAGGACGGGGCGCCCGCATGTTTACCTCCGCGCGCGTAGCACCCTCAGCCCACCCCGCAAGCGCCTGCTCTCCGCGGCCACGGTCCTTCAAGATAGGGGACCAGCGGCTTCGGAGCACCGCCTCGCTGCCTGCCTTGTAGGCATCGCCTCGGTGGGACGGCATGTCCCCGGCGCTCGACTTCGCCTCGGAGGCACTGTCTCGGCGGGACGGCGTGGCTCCGGCACAGGACTTCGCCATTCGCCACCAACGCGGCCACGGTCGCGACCTCGGCTTCGGATTCGAGGAGCGGACTCGCGCGTAGGGACTCGTCTGTCGGCATTCCCCACATATCGTACGGGCAGGGGTTATGTATCAACATTCTTTCAAAAGTAATGCGGACGGGCTTGATCAGAAACCCCGACTGAAGGTGGGCCTGTCTAAGAGAACAGGGCAAGCCTTGCCGTTATATGCAGAAACACAGCACGAAGGCAGCAAGTGCGACCAGTTACGCTAACAGACGCTAACCATGCTTCCAAGAAAAACAGGTCTCCATCAGTGCATCAACATTCACCAAGCCGCGTAGTGCCGCTATGGAATATGGATGCACTGAAGAGGCCCATTTTAGGGGAGCAGCATCTATCCGAGCACACAATGCAGGTACAATGATGCACCAGCACGCTATATATACCCCATCAGCGGGGAAGCCAACCGACAGAAGTCCAACCGGTAGAAGTCCAACCGGCGGAGGAGCGTCGCAGCATCGTACCACCACGATGCTTCAAGACCCGCGCCGCGCCAAGCATGTTTCGCCACGTGGACGGCCAGGAGAAGGAACGTCGTAACGTGGTATCGCCATGACCCCTCAAGTCTCGCGCCGCGTCAACCAAGCCTCGCTGGGCAGGCTGGCAGTCGCCTATCGTCAAGGGCACTCGACGCCGGAGACGCGCGCGCGACGACTTAGGGACCCGATCCGCCTACCTATGCCGACGCATCTGACTCCGCCAACACCTCCAGTCCGGCCCGGGCAACCACCGACCCCGCCAAATCGGAGGCAACTTTGACCTCCAGTCCGCCCCCTTACGTCGACGTCGGCCCTCGGTCGTGATGCCAACCTCGACTTCGACCTTCGCTCCGGACGGCAACCCCGACCCCACCACGACAGGACTATGTGGATGACGAAGCATCCGCCCGGCGCCATACCTTCGCAATAAGGCAAACACTACACTTCGACGAACGATTGCATAAGCTCACAGGCCGCAGGGACGGAGGGGGCCAAAGGGCTCGGCAACATCGCTTCGGCCCGTGGAGCCCTTCATCATGAGAGGCTCCTGTTGTAGGGGTGGCCCCCACCTAAGCCCAGCAGGCCTGTCAGAGGAATGTAAGGCCCAAAATGGGGCATGTATAATGACATGAATACCTCTGAGGGGAATACTCACGTGTAAGGGTATAATTGTAAAAGCGCCCCTCATGTGGATGTATATATGTAACACAAGCCATGGGGAGAAACCCTAAGCCATTATACTCACCTAACTTTCCACAACCATACTCTCTCTCTCTGTTTGGTCTATAACCACAACAGTGCCCCATTCCAAACAGCTTTTGACTTTTGGCTTTTAGAAGCCAGCTTACAAACTGAGTTGTTTCTCAAGGTGGTTCCTATAAATTGTTTGTAAGAATCACTGTACGAGTTATTTTGAACGGAGTGACTTCTCAACGCGAGTGTCACTTAGGCCCCGTTTGGCACAGCTCAGCTTCACTAGTGAAGTTATTTTTTTTGGTTTCAGCTTCACGAGCAGCTTCACTGGTGAAGCTAAAACTGTTTTGGAAAACTGTTTGGCAAAACAGCTTCACCAACAGCTTCATGCATGGCTGAAAGAGGGCAATTGTCCAAGATGCCCCTGTCTACCTGACTTGTTCTAACATTTGGAGTTGTATGTTTGTATATGGTCATATGAATTAAAAAATAATATATTTGAATGAGTATGAATTAAAAAATTAAAATAAAAAAATTAAAATCATTAGAGAAGTGCGAACGGTAGAGAAGTGCGAACGAGAGGAGAGGAAACAGGCGTGGGGACCCAGTGGCAAAGTGCTGTAATTTCTGTCAACTACAAGGGCAGTGGGTTCCTAGAACTGCAAGCCTGAGGGAGAGAGCTGCGAAAAGCTACTATTTTCAGCTTCACCCCACCCCATTCCCTTGTGAGAGCATGATTTAAGGAGCTTCATCCATGAAGCTGTTTGCAAAAAGGGTGTTTGGCAAAAAACAGATCACAACAGCTCATGAAGCTGTTGATGAAGCTGTGCCAAACAGGGCCTTACTCCCTCAATCTCTCTTGTAATAAGGAAAAAGCCAAAAAGCCACAGTCAAAAGACACAACACTTTTGAACAGAGCATATAATTGTGCAGCTATTTTTGTGTTGAATCCCGTGCAACATCATGCTATGGTGTTACTCAGGCATGCTTTTCGATCAATATTTAAATTCCCCCTAGTTTGAAACACATGGATTTCGTAGGAAAGATAGCTTAGCTAGGCAACAGGCCTATTCTTTTGGGCTGCGCCTTATAGTTTTTAGCTGCAGCTTATGACTTTTGGCTATTCGTGAGTGAGTATAGAGAGATAGACTCACTGCGATTTTGATCGATATAAATAAAGTCGCTGCAGTGTATACTACAATTGAGTTGTAGATCCTATTTTAGAACGACATCTCATTTGAAAGATAGTTATTGTAGAAAATTATTTTACTATAAAAAATTAGCTTTTCCAAACTAAAGCGAAGCGGGTGTTAACTGATCCGGGAGCACTACATCAGGAAGGAGCTATAATAACACGTCTATATGCTACATGTCAATAAAGGTGTTACTAGTCTTTACAGTAACACAATTTTTAAGTATTCTTATAACCCATGTTACTAGCTAGGTTTGAAGTAACACGTGATAAGTGCTACTACATGTCTGAAAACATGTTACTACCTTGCAACACATATCTTATCTAATAAAAACACATATTATGTGCTACAACAAACTACCCTGGTAACACAAATATGTGCTACAACAAGCTACCCCAGTAACACATTTTTGGAGCAATAGTAACACCATTGTAATATGAGTAGCAACACACTTTCTTACACCAAAACATTTTGTGGAAACTTATTTTAATACATATAAATATATATACATAGAGATCTAGAGAGAGGAAAAAGTAATGATTTTTCGAAATGACAATTAATTAATTGCAGAATTATTTTCTTTCACAAGAATCACATATTGCACAAAATTACAACCATCACCAACATTGCATTCCACAGGGAAATATATAAAATATGGTTCACATAATTTTATAACATACATGACAATCCATTTGAGAAAACAAGTCTTGGGAATAACAACACAAACTTTTCATCCTAGAATGACATAATGATATCTATCTATTCTTCTCAAAATCTTTGCCCGATGATCTATCCATGAGGTGAAACAAGTATGAAATTTCAACCATTAATCTTCCGAACCTGCATGTGGCAAACATTACTGAGCTTTAAGGATACATGAAAAAGTATATATGTAGTATTATATGGACTAAGGTTGAAATATCATACACATATTGAAGGCCAAGCAATCGGCATTCCTTTAGCATGGACATCATCAATTGATTTGCAGCAGTCCAGTGGTCGTACAAGCGCCTCAGTTTTACGCAAAAAGTGATTGATTCTTACTTTCCAAAATTGGTTGCCTGGCTCAACACCACCTACTTTTGTAGATGGATTGCAGCTCAACAAACTAGCATAGGCCACCTGGTCTTTGTTTGGAAATTTTGCACTCAAGAGTAATACTGTTGAACCAACCTATATTTATCACTTCATCAATAACTAGCATACAAGCAAATTAGCTGTAACATGAATCCAAACGTAGTGTTTTTTTACCTCCATTGGTGAAGGTCGTGTCTTCTTTGAAGGCATACGATGTGGAGACTTGTTTCGAATCACTTGATCTTGTATGTTGTTCATGCAATTTTGGAACTTTTCCTGCTATTGTTCAGTTACTTACAGTGAAATACAGTAAAATTTATTGCATGCTATCAGTATAGATACCCAAAAATCACACAACAATTTTTCTACTAAACAGTTCTACTAAACTTTTCAGTAGAAAAAGACATGTCATCGTCCTCTCTTTATGAGGACGATAGGTGGTCTTTATCAGCAAATAGGTGGTCTTCCTTGCTCCTCTCTTTATGAAGCTTCCTCTTGTATATTATGTCCTGTTCTCGTTTACGCTGTTCTGCTTTCTCCATGAGTGCTCCAATGTACTTTGACTGCAAAAAAAATATTGTGTCAGAAAATAAATAGACATCATATTAGAATAAGAAGCATATCTCATCCAAATATATGTCCCTTACTTAGCTGCATTGTGTGATACCAATTATTGGTGGGATTTGCTGCGTTTGCAGAATCAGTTGCAACTTTATGGCACGCAATACAGAATGAATACATGAAGGAGTTCAACAGCTCAAGCTTAAGCATTGCAATATGTAATCCAAAATCCAAAGGCAATCCCCCTTAAATTGTATCATGCATCTATATTCTGTGATGATCTTTGCAAAGCGGTACAAATTGCATAGTATAGTAAATTTCAATCATGCATGTATAGCTCGGATGGAGTATGGCCTCTTGAATTCCTTGAGGGCGTCTAAGGCAGCGGCGGAGGAGGGGATTCATGAATAATCTATTGCCTGCTAGATTTATGAATACATCCAAAGTCCAAAGTTTCACACAGATCACTCAAGGAAGAAAGACAACAAAAATGTAGAATAAGGTTTCACTGAAGAGCATCATTTAGCTGTCCTGAAGAGTATGATTAACTATATTCACTTTCTAGACAATAAGAAATGACTAATTAACTATATTCACTTTCCAATAACTACAATCTTTCTGCAAAAGAATGATAGTTGTAACTTAAGAATCGAATCAAAACATAATTTAGCAGCTCAAGAGTAATGCCTTAAGTGTCTACTTTGCCAAAAGTTTACATATAAGCTTACAACGCAGGATCTGAAAAACTGGACAGCATTCTCAAGTTTTAACAAAAAGTAGGGAACTGAACATGTATTGAAGAACTAAATGTGTTTGTCTACTAATACATAATGAGGATAAATAAGATGAATAAATGATAGTCACCAATTTTGCGCCTTGTATTATAAATTTCCATAACCCTATATAACCAAGAATGCAAACTAACGAAATTTCATCTCAAAGTCAACCACAAATACCAAAGCAGGATGATTGTACACCAATATACATATGTAAAGGTTGTATAACTACAAAGTAATCGAAACGTACCAAGCCATCTGTATTATTGAAGTAATGCCTCCACAAGGGCCTCAACTTCTCTTGGCCACCAACATCCCAGACTGTAAACATCACGTTCTTGTACTGAACTTTCTCAACATTGAACCCTATTAGTAACAGTGGAAAAGCAAAATCATCAGTTCTTGTACTGAACTTTCTCAACATTGAACCCTATTAGTAACAGCAGAAAAGCAAAATCATCAGTCGGTGTGCGGGCAAATCGAAACATCAGATTTTCTTTATATTAAACCTCATAAAATAAGAACACTACCCATTAAGGCCAATCTGATTAGCAGTTTAACCGGTTGACTCTGATAAGAGAACTGCTACCCAAAGGGCAAGAAATACTCAGGTAATCACAAAAAAAAATATCTATATCAAAGTGCTCAGCTAATCACAGGTGCAGACCCATTTATACAAGCAAGTTCACAACCCCCATCTAGGGAAACCACGTACAATTGGTAGATTTCTTCCTCTGTGACAAACATCAACAAGACAACAACCACGTACAGTAGGGGGGCCTAGGGCACAAGGGATGGGCGGGGAGACGGCGAGATCGAGGGGGCTCGGCGGTGGATGGGATCTCAGGTGAAGTGGCGGCGAAAGAGGGCGTCTCAGGCTAGCGGCGCCGGCGGCGGGGAAACGGCGAGATCGATGGCGGCGAGATCAAGGTGTCTTCCGGCCCGTTGCTTCGACGCCTCGGGAGACGGCAGCCTGAGATGGATTCGCGTGGGAGGTGGGATACTGGGATGCCCCTGGATTCGCGAGGCAGACCGCAGGCGTAGGCGGTAGGCGCGGTGCGCTGCTGGGGCCTGGGGGCGGTTTTGGGATTTCGCGTGGACCCCCAGGCGCGCGACTTTGATATTTCGCGAGGCGCGAGGCGGGAGACTCGGTCTGAACTGAGAGATTTGCCTCAGATTATTGGAGAAAGTATGTGGAGGGAGATTTGTATATGAAAAATTTTAGGTCATGCATAAAACAGCATCATTTTTAAATAATTTCGTGCAATCACATTTTATCTCACTCTAATCTATACCAATTGGTCTTCGCCCTCGTTGATGGAGTTGCCGTATTAACGTAGTTATTCATCGTTCGTTGGTTTCAATCTATATTGACATATAAAAGTTCAAATTCCCCATATTTTAGTTCATTAGTTATGTATAATTAATCCTGCTAACGTCGTAATTCATCACTTAGGGTTAATTAATGACGTGGGTGTAACATCCTGATTTTCAGAGTCTTTTTGAAGCTTTTAAAATAAAATTCACCATTTGAATTTTCCTGGAATTAATTAAAGCTTAAATGGAATTTTTATGAATAAAAAGGATTTAATATGATTAATCTGAACATGAACATTTGCCAAAACTATTTTATTTGAGTTCCTTGAGCCTCAAGGAATTTTCTGGAATTTTATTGGTATTCTTCTGGGTTTATTTGCTGTTTTTCCAGAGCTCAAAATGATTTATGGGAATTTCTGGAAAAAGAAAAGAAAAAGAAAAAGAAAAAGAAAACCAAACCGGCCGGTGGGCCGCAGGCCGCCTAGCCGACCGGCCCAGCCTAACCGCCAGCAGAGCCGGCCCAGCGCGCCCCCGCCCTCGCCACGCGTCGCCCATCCGCGCCCTCCCGCGCGCCCGCCTTGTCCCTGCCGATTGCCGCCGCGTGTCGCCATCCTTGCCGCCCGCTCGCCCGGTGCCACTGACAGGTGGGGCCCACCTGTCAGGCGTCGTTTCCGGGAGGGACTCGTCCCTGAGTCCGGCTTGCGTCCGCCGCCGCCACCTTCCGCGTTTGCCTCGGCGTCCGTGCCCGTTTCGAACTCCTCGGCCGTGCCCGACTCTGATGCCTCAGCGTCCGTGTATTTAAGGGGGCCAACCCCCGGGCTTCTCCCTCGTCCCGCAGCCGCCGCCTCCGCCGCCGCTCGCCGCCGTCCGCCGACGCCCGTGCGCCGCCGTTCGCCGACGTCGCCCGAGGACGCACCTGTCGTTCGCCGCCGACCGTCCGCCGCCCCTGCCGCCGTTGCCGCCGTCGTCGTCGTCGCCGGTGAGCCCCGCCGCCGTCCCGAACTACCGCCGGCCCAGCCGCCGCCCGGACACCCCGCCGCCCGACCGTCCCCGCTCCGCGCCCGTGCCGCTTCGTCTCCCCGTGCACCGGCTCTGCCGTGCACCGCGCCACCGACAGACCGGGCCCACCGGTCAGTCGCACGGGCCGTGGACCCGTGAGCCGATCTGGCCACGTCAGCAGCCCATCTGCCGCCGCGCAAGCCGCCACGTCAGCCCTAGGGCCCAGTCAGCAGTTGCGTCAGCAAGCCCAGTCAGCCCGTACTGTGCCGTGCACCGAGTCCACCGTAGACCCGTTCTCCCGTGCACCCGGTCCACAGCACAGTACCTTTTTCTAATTTCCCGATTTTCTTTAGATCCAATTTTCCAATAGCCCGTTCTCCCTCGTCCTAGCTCCGATTGACCCGATTCTTTTTCCTAAATTCATCTAAAATTGAGCTCTACCTTTTGGTTCAGGTTTGAAAGTTTTTGGAGTTCATTTGAATTTTATTTAATTTTATTTTGTCTTTTCGTCTCGTTTTCTCTCTCGTTAGATCGCGTGTTCGAGGGAGCGGAAGTTGGATTTGAAGATCAAGAGCCCTCAGCTGAGCAAGGCCAAGGCAAGTCGTATTCTTTGATCATGTTGAACCTAGTTTTCAAATCTATTATGTATTATGTTGCTTTAAATTATCATGCATTGCTACTTTATTATAAAACCCTTGTATTGGGAGTTATACTCCCAATTAGTTATTTCCCTCCATGATAATTTGACTACCATGTTTCCATTGACACCTTAGGATTGGGAATTATTTAGTGATACAATAATAGTTGTCACATGGGGTTACGTCTAATTGCTTAGCCAGGCTTATCATTAGCACGTTGGGTCTGTCATCACATGTGGTTAATTAATCTTGACTTAATGATTTACTTGAACATGGTGGTTAGCCACAGTTATAAAATTTGTATGTCATGACATGGGTAGTGTCATGGGCATTGGTTATACAAACTTGGCTTTCACTTGGGCGAATGATCGTGCAGTAAAGGGGGTGCTGGATGCACATTGGGATGTGGATGTTTCGCCTGGGTAACTCTTAAGGACTTAACTTTGTGCGCCATTGATCTGAGTTTTATCGTGCAAACCACATGTCTAGTATGGGATAGACCTGGCATAATAATTTGTGAAGTCTCAACTTTGGTTTCACCACTGATGTTGTTGTGGCGCAAGGGGGGGCAATTATCGACTAGGGGGTTACCCTACTCGACAGCGAAACCTTAGCGAGTGGGATCGGGTTGAGATGGATCATTGTAAAAGCCTTGTTGTGATTATCTTTAACGTGAGGATTATCACATCGTGTGGGTACAGTTGTGCAACCTCTGCAGAGTGTAAAACTATTCGAATAGCCGTGTCCTCGGTCATGGACAATGCTCGGTGATTTCACACGAGGGGTAGAGTCTTTATGAAATTTTGGTTGGTTTGAGCTGGGAAGTGAATGGTCAGTTCACTTGTGGTTACATTCAGTTTCTTTGGTTATCTACTTAGTGTCTGTTGTTAAATTCGCTTTTCAATCTATTTAGTGTATTTACCTTAAATTGTTGCTTTATGCAAAATTAACCTTTCAGCCATCCATTGTTAAGCCTTGCATACTATATTGCATTTATTTGTTACAAACGACTTGCTGAGTACCAATGTACTCACGGCTTTATGCCCATGTTGCTCAGTTGAAGAGGAGGGACCAGATCAGCAGGAGTTGCTAGAAGGAGGCTACTACGAGGACTTCACGGATTAGGACTTCGCTCCCCAGTCGATTGCCTGTGGGCATGTCGAATGGCTACTACGTTAATTTTGGATTTCCGCTGCTAGTTTCTTTAAGCCCTTCAGGCTAATAATTGTAAGCTTGGCCATAAGGTCGTACTCTGATGGTTATTAATATAATTCGGATTTTTCTTTAGAATATCGTGATGTGGATGATATTTGTCTTTGTTTGCGCTGTGTGCACTAGCGTGATCCTGGACTAGTGCAGAATACACAGTAGAGTCCGGATTTGTATATTCGGGTCTCGACAGAGATGGTATCAGAGCCATATCGACTGTAGGACGAAACCCTAGTCAGTTTAGTCGTTATCTCAAAAATTCAAAAACCTATTTTCTAAAGACAAAACAACTAAACCTGATATCTAGCAAATTCTTTACTCTCTCACCTTATTCTTAGGGATTCTTGCCTCTCACCTTAAAAATTTCTGCAAAAATGAAAATTTTAAACTGACTCTTATCTTGTGCCATGCTGTAGATGTCGCAAAGCAACTATAGCAGGTCAGGAGGATGGAAAAGAGTTCTTCGAGTGCTGCTACGAAGCCTCGGTTTCAAAAGGACACCAATATATAGTTTCATGGACGATGAAGTAGGAGGATACCACCTCACCAGGCTGTACTTCACTACCAAACTTGGAGGTCACGTTATACACCACAGCTTCAAGGGTTCAAATGCACAAGCAGCTGCACGCAAGGCCGTTACCCACCTCTGTCGACGGTACAAGATCAGTTTGACCAAGCTCATCCGGGAATACAAGAGGAGGTATGAACCTGAGGAGTACACTCCGCGGACGCCAACACCCCCGCCTTCACCTACACCACCCAGCCCGGAGGAAAGGCAACGCATGGCAGATGAACGCCGAGAGTACCTTCGACTTGTCATTCCAGCAGTAGCGCCTACAATGCAGTTCCGCAACCGATGGACGTTCTACAGTGATGCAGAAGAAGAAGAAGAATGCACACCGTACCTCGCCGGACCTGAGTGGGAGCCGGAAGAGTAGACCGTAGCATCGGATAGAGTCGGTTAGGAAGTGGTTTTTGTTTGCTTTGAGTGTGATGTGAGCTGCAGTTTGCCCTCAAAAGCAATATGTTGCAGTCATATCAAATCTTTTTAATGAAGTGATTTATCTATTTCTTTTGTTAGCTTTTCGGCTAAGTGATTGTTTAGCTTAGGATTTGCCATTAGAACATTCCCCCTTAGACGAACTTACCACTTATCTTTGCTCTTCCCTCTTACCTAGTAAGCCCTGTGAAGCCAGTTCTCAAGCAAGTGAATTTTCTTTTCAGATGGTTGATACCCGGAGCTCCGCAGGACGTGGTCAGATGAGTCAGGATCCTGAGGGCAGTCAAGCAACTCCGGAGCAGCATGCAAACCCGGCTGGACTAGATCCAACCTTGAGTCAGTTCATGGCAGCCCAGACTCAGTTGATGAACACCATGATGCAAAACATGAACGCCATGATGAATCGGCAGAATCAAGACATGGCCATGCCTCCACCAGTTCGCCAGCAGTCCAAGTTTGTAGAATTTATGAGAACAAGGCCTCCTACCTATTCACGGTCTTCTGAGCCATTAGAAGCCGATGACTGGATGCGCTCAGTGGAAAAGAAGCTTAACCTTGCCCAGTGTACTGATCGCGAGAAGGTGTTGTATGCAGCCCATCAGCTTGAGGGTGCTGCAGCCGAGTGGTGGGAAAATTATTGTGCCGCTCATGAGGATCCAGAGAGTATCACTTGGGCTGAGTTCGCAGAAGCTTTTCGTCATGCCCATATCCTGGATGGGGTGATCGAAATGAAGAAGGAAGAATTTCGGGAGTTGCAGCAGAAGAACATGTCCGTGAGTGAATATCTCAACAAGTTCACTCAGTTGGCCCGCTATGCTCCAGAAGATGTTGCCACAGATGATGCACGCCAAAAGAGGTTCAAGAAAGGATTGAACCCAGGTTTGAAAGTTCAGGTAGTGGGACATGATTATGCCAGTTTCCAAAATATGGTGGACAAAGCAATGCTCATTGAGGAAAGTCGTCGCGAGTTGGAAGAATCTCGCAAGAGGAGAATGATGCAGCAAGGATCACAGATGCACCAAGCTCAGAGAGCCCGCTTCAGTAATTTTCAGCCAGCTCGAGTTCCTCAGCAGACGGGATTCAAAACTCCTGCACCAGCTCCCCGTCAGTTTTCTTCCGCGCCAAAACCGAACCCAACGGGAAGCCAACAGCAGAGGATTACCAAACCCATGTCAGCAGTCACTTGTTTCAAATGCAACGAGATGGGACATTATGCCAACAAATGCCCACAGAATCCAGCTTTGACGCCAGTTCGTTTCAACTTGGGAGCCACACCAGATCGTACCCCTGCAGCAGGGTCAGGACGCGGAGCACCTCAAGGATCAAATCAACCCAACAAAGGATCGCAGACCGTGATACGTGGCCAGGTGAACCACGTCACCATGGAGGAAGCTCAAGCAGCGCCAGATGTGGTGATCGGTAAGTTCCCAGTAAATTCAGTACCTGCCACAGTTTTGTTTGATTCTGGAGCTTCACATTCGTTTGTTTCCCGGAGTTTTGCTCTAAAGCATAAGTTGGAAGTCGTTGCACTTGGTTCTATTTTATTGGTTCAATCCCCAGGCTCTGAGATGAGTACAAACCTAGGATGCCCCAGAGTTAGGATAGCCATCCAAGGAGTAGAGTTCTCCGCAGATTTGGTTGTGCTGAATATCCAGTCTTTGGACGTAATTCTGGGTATGGATTGGCTCAAGAAGCATCAAGCAGTGCTGGAATGTGGAAGCCGAGCAGTCACCTTGGACGGTCCTGATGGAAGCAAAGTTAGATTTGAAGCCAACATAAAGCAGCCAGAAAAAGTGATGGTATGCCAAAGCAAAGGGATTGCCCTAAGTGAAGTGCCAGTTGCCAGGGATTATCCAGATGTTTTTCCTGATGATCTCCCTGGGATGCCACCAAAAAGAGAAGTGGAGTTCGCAATTGAGTTAGCACCAGGCACCTCGCCAATTTCCAAGAGACCTTACCGAATGCCCGCCAATGAGTTAGCAGAATTGAAGAAGCAGATACAAGAATTGTTGGATAAAGGATATGTCAGACCCAGTACCTCTCCGTGGGGAGCACCAGTATTGTTCGTCAAGAAAAAGGATGGTAGCCAGCGTATGTGTGTGGATTACCGAGCTCTCAATGAAGTTACCATCAAGAACAAGTATCCGTTGCCCAGAATTGATGACCTGTTTGATCAATTAAAAGGAGCTGGAGTGTTCTCCAAGATCGATTTGAGATCGGTGTATCACCAAATGAGGATTCGACCGGAGGACATACCCAAGACAGCCTTCTCAACTCGTTATGGATTGTATGAGTTCACCGTGATGTCCTTTGGCCTAACCAATGCCCCAGCCTATTTTATGTACCTGATGAACAAAGTGTTCATGGATTACTTGGATAAGTTTGTCGTTGTGTTCATCGATGACATTCTGATCTACTCCAAGAATGAGGAGGAACATGAAGAACATTTGAGGTTGGTATTGCAGAGATTGCGGGGACATAAGTTGTATGCCAAGTTCAGCAAGTGTGAATTTTGGATGAAGGAAGTTGCCTTTTTGGGTCATGTGTTGACAGCAGAAGGAGTGTCCGTTGACTCAGGGAAAGTACAAGATGTGCTCACCTGGAAGGCACCCACGTCAGTGACCCAGGTCAGAAGCTTCCTAGGAATGGCAGGTTACTATCGTAGGTTCATTGAAGGATTCTCTAGTGTAGCCCGACCTCTCACCCAGCTATTAAAGAAGGAAAAGAAGTTTGAATGGACGCCAGAGTGCGAGAAGAGTTTTCGGAAACTAAAGGAAAGTCTGACAACAGCACCAGTCCTAATTTTGCCAGACATCAAGAAAGATTTTGAGATTTATTGTGACGCATCCCGCAAGGGTTTAGGGTGCGTATTGATGCAAGACAAAAGAGTGGTAGCTTACGCATCGCGCCAGCTAAGGCCACATGAGGAGAACTACCCTACGCATGATTTGGAGTTAGCAGCAGTTGTGCATGCCCTGAAAATATGGCGACACTACCTGATGGGTAACAGGTGTGAGATCTACACAGATCATAAGAGCCTGAAGTATATCTTCACCCAAACCGACCTCAACCTAAGACAAAGAAGATGGTTGGAGTTGATAAAGGATTATGACCTCGGAATTCACTATCCCCCAGGAAAAGCCAACGTAGTGGCAGATGCGTTGAGCAGGAAGGTGTATTGCAACACAGTTATGGTCAAAGAGAGTCAACCAGCATTGCACGAGGAATTTCAAAAGCTCAGTTTGGAGTTGGTTGAAGAAGGGATGTTAGCCGCTTTGGACTTGCAGCCGACCTTGGATAGTCAGATTCGTCAAGCGCAACCAGAGGATGAAAATATCCAGCGGATCAAGGTTGGATTGAAAGAAGGAAAAGCGACAGGTTTTGTGGAAGATGACCAGGGTATCATATGGTATAAGAAGCGAGTGTGCGTACCCAATAAGGAAGAGTTGAAGCGATTGTTGCTTAAGGAGGCACACGAGTCATTATATTCGATTCATCCAGGCAGTACCAAGATGTATCAAGACATCAAGGATAAGTACTGGTGGCCAGGTATGAAGCGAGAAATAGCAGAGTATGTGGCACTTTGTGATGTTTGCCAGCGAGTGAAAGCAGAACATCAAAGACCCGCAGGTTTGCTGCAACCCTTGAAGATCCCCGAATGGAAGTGGGAAGATGTGGGAATGGACTTCATCACAGGTCTACCCAGGACCAAGGAAGGATACGACTCGATATGGGTAATTGTGGATCGATTGACAAAGGTAGCCCATTTTCTGCCAGTCAAAACCACATATTCTGGAGATAAGTTGGCTGAATTGTATATGTCCAGAATCGTGAGTCTCCATGGAGTTCCTAAGAGGATAGTGTCAGATCGTGGATCGCAGTTCACTTCACGATTTTGGAGTAGTTTCCATGAAGCAATGGGTACTCATCTGAATTTCAGCACAGCATACCACCCGCAGACCGATGGTCAGACAGAACGTGTAAATCAAATCCTGGAGGATATGTTGAGAGCATGTGTTTTGGATCACGGAGCCAAGTGGGACAATTGCCTACCTTTTGCAGAATTTTCCTACAACAACAGTTACCAGGCCAGTTTGCAGATGTCACCGTTTGAGGCTTTGTATGGTCGAAAGTGTAGAACCCCTCTCAATTGGAAAGAGACGGGAGAAAGGCAAATATTTGGGCCAGAGTGTTTGCAGGAAGCTGAAGAAAAAGTGCGCTTGATTCAAGAGAGGCTGAAAGCAGCTCAAGCCAGACAGAAGAGTTATGCTGATACTCGCCGAAGAGATTTAAGCTTCGAGCCCAATGATTATGTGTACCTCAGGATCACACCTTTCAAAGGAGTTAAGCGATTTCAAATGAAGGGAAAGCTAGCACCAAGGTATGTGGGGCCATTCAAGATTTTGAAGCGCAAGGGAGAAGTTGCCTATCAGCTGGAGCTACCTGAGAACTTGAGCGGGATACATGATGTGTTTCATGTGTCTCAATTAAAGAAGTGCTTGCGGGTGCCAGAGGAAGCAGTGCCAATAGAGGCTGTGGATCTCCAGGAGGATCTGTCCTATAAAGAGCATCCCATCAAAATCTTGGAAGTGTCAGAGCGTGTCACCAGAAGAAGGGTCGTTCGCTTTTGCAAAGTTCAGTGGAGCAAACATTCGGAGGAGGAAGCAACCTGGGAAAGCGAGGAGGATCTCAAAGCGAAGTTTCCAAACCTATTCCTTAGAGAGCCAGAATCTCGGGGTCGAGATTCCGTTTAAGGGGGGGAGGTTTGTAACATCCTGATTTTCAGAGTCTTTTTGAAGCTTTTAAAATAAAATTCACCATTTGAATTTTCCTGGAATTAATTAAAGCTTAAATGGAATTTTTATGAATAAAAAGGATTTAATATGATTAATCTGAACATGAACATTTGCCAAAACTATTTTATTTGAGTTCCTTGAGCCTCAAGGAATTTTCTGGAATTTTATTGGTATTCTTCTGGGTTTATTTGCTGTTTTTCCAGAGCTCAAAATGATTTATGGGAATTTCTGGAAAAAGAAAAGAAAAAGAAAAAGAAAACCAAACCGGCCGGTGGGCCGCAGGCCGCCCAGCCGACCGGCCCAGCCTAACCGCCAGCAGAGCCGGCCCAGCGCGCCCCCGCCCTCGCCACGCGTCGCCCATCCGCGCCCTCCCGCGCGCCCGCCTTGTCCCAGCCGATTGCCGCCGCGTGTCGCCATCCTTGCCGCCCGCTCGCCCGGTGCCACTGACAGGTGGGGCCCACCTGTTAGGCGTCGTTTCCGGGAGGGACTCGTCCCTGAGTCCGGCTCACGTCCGCCGCCGCCACCTTCCGCGTTTGCCTCGGCGTCCGTGCCCGTTTCGAACTCCTCGGCCGTGCCCGACTCTGACGCCTCGGCGTCCGTGTATTTAAGGGGGCCGACCCCCGGGCTTCTCCCTCGTCCCGCAGCCGCCGCCTCCGCCGCCGCTCGCCGCCGTCCGCCGACGCCCGTGCGCCGCCGTTCGCCGACGTCGCCCGAGGACGCACCCGTCGTTCGCCGCCGACCGTCCGCCGCCCCTGCCGCCGTTGCCGCCGTCGTCGTCGTCGCCGGTGAGCCCCGCCGCCGTCCCGAACTACCGCCGGCCCAGCCGCCGCCCGGACACCCCGCCGCCCGACCGTCCCCGCTCCGCGCCCGTGCCGCTTCGTCTCCCCGTGCACCGGCTCTGCCGTGCACCGCGCCACCGACAGACCGGGCCCACCGGTCAGTCGCACGGGCCGTGGACCCGTGAGCCGATCTGGCCACGTCAGCAGCCCATCAGCCGCCGCGCAAGCCGCCACGTCAGCCCTAGGGCCCAGTCAGCAGTTGCGTCAGCAAGCCCAGTCAGCCCGTACTGTGCCGTGCGCCGAGTCCACCGTAGACCCGTTCTCCCGTGCACCCGGTCCACAGCACAGTACCTTTTTCTAATTTCCCGATTTTCTTTAGATCCAATTTTCCAATAGCCCGTTCTCCCTCGTCCTAGCTCCGATTGACCCGATTCTTTTTCCTAAATTCATCTAAAATTGAGCTCTACCTTTTGGTTCAGGTTTGAAAGTTTTTGGAGTTCATTTGAATTTTATTTGATTTTATTTTGTCTTTTCGTCTCGTTTTCTCTCTCGTTAGATCGCGTGTTCGAGGGAGCGGAAGTTGGATTTGAAGATCAAGAGCCCTCAGCTGAGCAAGGCCAAGGCAAGTCGTATTCTTTGATCATGTTGAACCTAGTTTTCAAATCTATTATGTATTATGTTGCTTTAAATTATCATGCATTGCTACTTTATTATAAAACCCTTGTATTGGGAGTTATACTCCCAATTAGTTATTTCCCTCCATGATAATTTGACTACCATGTTTCCATTGACACCTTAGGATTGGGAATTATTTAGTGATACAATAATAGTTGTCACATGGGGTTACGTCTAATTGCTTAGCCAGGCTTATCATTAGCACGTTGGGTCTGTCATCACATGTGGTTAATTAATCTTGACTTAATGATTTACTTGAACATGGTGGTTAGCCACAGTTATAAAATTTGTATGTCATGACATGGGTAGTGTCATGGGCATTGGTTATACAAACTTGGCTTTCACTTGGGCGAATGATCGTGCAGTAAAGGGGGTGCTGGATGCACATTGGGATGTGGATGTTTCGCCTGGGTAACTCTTAAGGACTTAACTTTGTGCGCCATTGATCTGAGTTTTATCGTGCAAACCACATGTCTAGTATGGGATAGACCTGGCATAATAATTTGTGAAGTCTCAACTTTGGTTTCACCACTGATGTTGTTGTGGCGCAAGGGGGGGCAATTATCGACTAGGGGGTTACCCTACTCGACAGCGAAACCTTAGCGAGTGGGATCGGGTTGAGATGGATCATTGTAAAAGCCTTGTTGTGATTATCTTTAACGTGAGGATTATCACATCGTGTGGGTACAGTTGTGCAACCTCTGCAGAGTGTAAAACTATTCGAATAGCCGTGTCCTCGGTCATGGACAATGCTCGGTGATTTCACACGAGGGGTAGAGTCTTTATGAAATTTTGGTTGGTTTGAGCTGGGAAGTGAATGGTCAGTTCACTTGTGGTTACATTCAGTTTCTTTGGTTATCTACTTAGTGTCTGTTGTTAAATTCGCTTTTCAATCTATTTAGTGTATTTACCTTAAATTGTTGCTTTATGCAAAATTAACCTTTCAGCCATCCATTGTTAAGCCTTGCATACTATATTGCATTTATTTGTTACAAACGACTTGCTGAGTACCAATGTACTCACGGCTTTATGCCCATGTTGCTCAGTTGAAGAGGAGGGACCAGATCAGCAGGAGTTGCTAGAAGGAGGCTACTACGAGGACTTCACGGATTAGGACTTCGCTCCCCAGTCGATTGCCTGTGGGCATGTCGAATGGCTACTACGTTAATTTTGGATTTCCGCTGCTAGTTTCTTTAAGCCCTTCAGGCTAATAATTGTAAGCTTGGCCATAAGGTCGTACTCTGATGGTTATTAATATAATTCGGATTTTTCTTTAGAATATCGTGATGTGGATGATATTTGTCTTTGTTTGCGCTGTGTGCACTAGCGTGATCCTGGACTAGTGCAGAATACACAGTAGAGTCCGGATTTGTATATTCGGGTCTCGACAGAGATGGTATCAGAGCCATATCGACTGTAGGACGAAACCCTAGTCAGTTTAGTCGTTATCTCAAAAATTCAAAAACCTATTTTCTAAAGACAAAACAACTAAACCTGATATCTAGCAAATTCTTTACTCTCTCACCTTATTCTTAGGGATTCTTGCCTCTCACCTTAAAAATTTCTGCAAAAATGAAAATTTTAAACTGACTCTTATCTTGTGCCATGCTGTAGATGTCGCAAAGCAACTATAGCAGGTCAGGAGGATGGAAAAGAGTTCTTCGAGTGCTGCTACGAAGCCTCGGTTTCAAAAGGACACCAATATATAGTTTCATGGACGATGAAGTAGGAGGATACCACCTCACCAGGCTGTACTTCACTACCAAACTTGGAGGTCACGTTATACACCACAGCTTCAAGGGTTCAAATGCACAAGCAGCTGCACGCAAGGCCGTTACCCACCTCTGTCGACGGTACAAGATCAGTTTGACCAAGCTCATCCGGGAATACAAGAGGAGGTATGAACCTGAGGAGTACACTCCGCGGACGCCAACACCCCCGCCTTCACCTACACCACCCAGCCCGGAGGAAAGGCAACGCATGGCAGATGAACGCCGAGAGTACCTTCGACTTGTCATTCCAGCAGTAGCGCCTACAATGCAGTTCCGCAACCGATGGACGTTCTACAGTGATGCAGAAGAAGAAGAAGAATGCACACCGTACCTCGCCGGACCTGAGTGGGAGCCGGAAGAGTAGACCGTAGCATCGGATAGAGTCGGTTAGGAAGTGGTTTTTGTTTGCTTTGAGTGTGATGTGAGCTGCAGTTTGCCCTCAAAAGCAATATGTTGCAGTCATATCAAATCTTTTTAATGAAGTGATTTATCTATTTCTTTTGTTAGCTTTTCGGCTAAGTGATTGTTTAGCTTAGGATTTGCCATTAGAACATTCCCCCTTAGACGAACTTACCACTTATCTTTGCTCTTCCCTCTTACCTAGTAAGCCCTGTGAAGCCAGTTCTCAAGCAAGTGAATTTTCTTTTCAGATGGTTGATACCCGGAGCTCCGCAGGACGTGGTCAGATGAGTCAGGATCCTGAGGGCAGTCAAGCAACTCCGGAGCAGCATGCAAACCCGGCTGGACTAGATCCAACCTTGAGTCAGTTCATGGCAGCCCAGACTCAGTTGATGAACACCATGATGCAAAACATGAACGCCATGATGAATCGGCAGAATCAAGACATGGCCATGCCTCCACCAGTTCGCCAGCAGTCCAAGTTTGCAGAATTTATGAGAACAAGGCCTCCTACCTATTCACGGTCTTCTGAGCCATTAGAAGCCGATGACTGGATGCGCTCAGTGGAAAAGAAGCTTAACCTTGCCCAGTGTACTGATCGCGAAAAGGTGTTGTATGCAGCCCATCAGCTTGAGGGTGCTGCAGCCGAGTGGTGGGAAAATTATTGTGCCGCTCATGAGGATCCAGAGAGTATCACTTGGGCTGAGTTCGCAGAAGCTTTTCGTCATGCCCATATCCTGGATGGGGTGATCGAAATGAAGAAGGAAGAATTTCGGGAGTTGCAGCAGAAGAACATGTCCGTGAGTGAATATCTCAACAAGTTCACTCAGTTGGCCCGCTATGCTCCAGAAGATGTTGCCACAGATGATGCACGCCAAAAGAGGTTCAAGAAAGGATTGAACCCAGGTTTGAAAGTTCAGGTAGTGGGACATGATTATGCCAGTTTCCAAAATATGGTGGACAAAGCAATGCTCATTGAGGAAAGTCGTCGCGAGTTGGAAGAATCTCGCAAGAGGAGAATGATGCAGCAAGGATCACAGATGCACCAAGCTCAGAGAGCCCGCTTCAGTAATTTTCAGCCAGCTCGAGTTCCTCAGCAGACGGGATTCAAAACTCCTGCACCAGCTCCCCGTCAGTTTTCTTCCGCGCCAAAACCGAACCCAACGGGAAGCCAACAGCAGAGGATTACCAAACCCATGTCAGCAGTCACTTGTTTCAAATGCAACGAGATGGGACATTATGCCAACAAATGCCCACAGAATCCAGCTTTGACGCCAGTTCGTTTCAACTTGGGAGCCACACCAGATCGTACCCCTGCAGCAGGGTCAGGACGCGGAGCACCTCAAGGATCAAATCAACCCAACAAAGGATCGCAGACCGTGATACGTGGCCAGGTGAACCACGTCACCATGGAGGAAGCTCAAGCAGCGCCAGATGTGGTGATCGGTAAGTTCCCAGTAAATTCAGTACCTGCCACAGTTTTGTTTGATTCTGGAGCTTCACATTCGTTTGTTTCCCGGAGTTTTGCTCTAAAGCATAAGTTGGAAGTCGTTGCACTTGGTTCTATTTTATTGGTTCAATCCCCAGGCTCTGAGATGAGTACAAACCTAGGATGCCCCAGAGTTAGGATAGCCATCCAAGGAGTAGAGTTCTCCGCAGATTTGGTTGTGCTGAATATCCAGTCTTTGGACGTAATTCTGGGTATGGATTGGCTCAAGAAGCATCAAGCAGTGCTGGAATGTGGAAGCCGAGCAGTCACCTTGGACGGTCCTGATGGAAGCAAAGTTAGATTTGAAGCCAACATAAAGCAGCCAGAAAAAGTGATGGTATGCCAAAGCAAAGGGATTGCCCTAAGTGAAGTGCCAGTTGCCAGGGATTATCCAGATGTTTTTCCTGATGATCTCCCTGGGATGCCACCAAAAAGAGAAGTGGAGTTCGCAATTGAGTTAGCACCAGGCACCTCGCCAATTTCCAAGAGACCTTACCGAATGCCCGCCAATGAGTTAGCAGAATTGAAGAAGCAGATACAAGAATTGTTGGATAAAGGATATGTCAGACCCAGTACCTCTCCGTGGGGAGCACCAGTATTGTTCGTCAAGAAAAAGGATGGTAGCCAGCGTATGTGTGTGGATTACCGAGCTCTCAATGAAGTTACCATCAAGAACAAGTATCCGTTGCCCAGAATTGATGACCTGTTTGATCAATTAAAAGGAGCTGGAGTGTTCTCCAAGATCGATTTGAGATCGGTGTATCACCAAATGAGGATTCGACCGGAGGACATACCCAAGACAGCCTTCTCAACTCGTTATGGATTGTATGAGTTCACCGTGATGTCCTTTGGCCTAACCAATGCCCCAGCCTATTTTATGTACCTGATGAACAAAGTGTTCATGGATTACTTGGATAAGTTTGTCGTTGTGTTCATCGATGACATTCTGATCTACTCCAAGAATGAGGAGGAACATGAAGAACATTTGAGGTTGGTATTGCAGAGATTGCGGGGACATAAGTTGTATGCCAAGTTCAGCAAGTGTGAATTTTGGATGAAGGAAGTTGCCTTTTTGGGTCATGTGTTGACAGCAGAAGGAGTGTCCGTTGACTCAGGGAAAGTACAAGATGTGCTCACCTGGAAGGCACCCACGTCAGTGACCCAGGTCAGAAGCTTCCTAGGAATGGCAGGTTACTATCGTAGGTTCATTGAAGGATTCTCTAGTGTAGCCCGACCTCTCACCCAGCTATTAAAGAAGGAAAAGAAGTTTGAATGGACGCCAGAGTGCGAGAAGAGTTTTCGGAAACTAAAGGAAAGTCTGACAACAGCACCAGTCCTAATTTTGCCAGACATCAAGAAAGATTTTGAGATTTATTGTGACGCATCCCGCAAGGGTTTAGGGTGCGTATTGATGCAAGACAAAAGAGTGGTAGCTTACGCATCGCGCCAGCTAAGGCCACATGAGGAGAACTACCCTACGCATGATTTGGAGTTAGCAGCAGTTGTGCATGCCCTGAAAATATGGCGACACTACCTGATGGGTAACAGGTGTGAGATCTACACAGATCATAAGAGCCTGAAGTATATCTTCACCCAAACCGACCTCAACCTAAGACAAAGAAGATGGTTGGAGTTGATAAAGGATTATGACCTCGGAATTCACTATCCCCCAGGAAAAGCCAACGTAGTGGCAGATGCGTTGAGCAGGAAGGTGTATTGCAACACAGTTATGGTCAAAGAGAGTCAACCAGCATTGCACGAGGAATTTCAAAAGCTCAGTTTGGAGTTGGTTGAAGAAGGGATGTTAGCCGCTTTGGACTTGCAGCCGACCTTGGATAGTCAGATTCGTCAAGCGCAACCAGAGGATGAAAATATCCAGCGGATCAAGGTTGGATTGAAAGAAGGAAAAGCGACAGGTTTTGTGGAAGATGACCAGGGTATCATATGGTATAAGAAGCGAGTGTGCGTACCCAATAAGGAAGAGTTGAAGCGATTGTTGCTTAAGGAGGCACACGAGTCATTATATTCGATTCATCCAGGCAGTACCAAGATGTATCAAGACATCAAGGATAAGTACTGGTGGCCAGGTATGAAGCGAGAAATAGCAGAGTATGTGGCACTTTGTGATGTTTGCCAGCGAGTGAAAGCAGAACATCAAAGACCCGCAGGTTTGCTGCAACCCTTGAAGATCCCCGAATGGAAGTGGGAAGATGTGGGAATGGACTTCATCACAGGTCTACCCAGGACCAAGGAAGGATACGACTCGATATGGGTAATTGTGGATCGATTGACAAAGGTAGCCCATTTTCTGCCAGTCAAAACCACATATTCTGGAGATAAGTTGGCTGAATTGTATATGTCCAGAATCGTGAGTCTCCATGGAGTTCCTAAGAGGATAGTGTCAGATCGTGGATCGCAGTTCACTTCACGATTTTGGAGTAGTTTCCATGAAGCAATGGGTACTCATCTGAATTTCAGCACAGCATACCACCCGCAGACCGATGGTCAGACAGAACGTGTAAATCAAATCCTGGAGGATATGTTGAGAGCATGTGTTTTGGATCACGGAGCCAAGTGGGACAATTGCCTACCTTTTGCAGAATTTTCCTACAACAACAGTTACCAGGCCAGTTTGCAGATGTCACCGTTTGAGGCTTTGTATGGTCGAAAGTGTAGAACCCCTCTCAATTGGAAAGAGACGGGAGAAAGGCAAATATTTGGGCCAGAGTGTTTGCAGGAAGCTGAAGAAAAAGTGCGCTTGATTCAAGAGAGGCTGAAAGCAGCTCAAGCCAGACAGAAGAGTTATGCTGATACTCGCCGAAGAGATTTAAGCTTCGAGCCCAATGATTATGTGTACCTCAGGATCACACCTTTCAAAGGAGTTAAGCGATTTCAAATGAAGGGAAAGCTAGCACCAAGGTATGTGGGGCCATTCAAGATTTTGAAGCGCAAGGGAGAAGTTGCCTATCAGCTGGAGCTACCTGAGAACTTGAGCGGGATACATGATGTGTTTCATGTGTCTCAATTAAAGAAGTGCTTGCGGGTGCCAGAGGAAGCAGTGCCAATAGAGGCTGTGGATCTCCAGGAGGATCTGTCCTATAAAAAGCATCCCATCAAAATCTTGGAAGTGTCAGAGCGTGTCACCAGAAGAAGGGTCGTTCGCTTTTGCAAAGTTCAGTGGAGCAAACATTCGGAGGAGGAAGCAACCTGGGAAAGCGAGGAGGATCTCAAAGCGAAGTTTCCAAACCTATTCCTTAGAGAGCCAGAATCTCGGGGTCGAGATTCCGTTTAAGGGGGGAGGTTTGTAACATCCTGATTTTCAGAGTCTTTTTGAAGCTTTTAAAATAAAATTCACCATTTGAATTTTCCTGGAATTAATTAAAGCTTAAATGGAATTTTTATGAATAAAAAGGATTTAATATGATTAATCTGAACATGAACATTTGCCAAAACTATTTTATTTGAGTTCCTTGAGCCTCAAGGAATTTTCTGGAATTTTATTGGTATTCTTCTGGGTTTATTTGCTGTTTTTCCAGAGCTCAAAATGATTTATGGGAATTTCTGGAAAAAGAAAAGAAAAAGAAAAAGAAAACCAAACCGGCCGGTGGGCCGCAGGCCGCCCAGCCGACCGGCCCAGCCTAACCGCCAGCAGAGCCGGCCCAGCGCGCCCCCGCCCTCGCCACGCGTCGCCCATCCGCGCCCTCCCGCGCGCCCGCCTTGTCCCTGCCGATTGCCGCCGCGTGTCGCCATCCTTGCCGCCCGCTCGCCCGGTGCCACTGACAGGTGGGGCCCACCTGTTAGGCGTCGTTTCCGGGAGGGACTCGTCCCTGAGTCCGGCTCGCGTCCGCCGCCGCCACCTTCCGCGTTTGCCTCGGCGTCCGTGCCCGTTTCGAACTCCTCGGCCGTGCCCGACTCTGACGCCTCGGCGTCCGTGTATTTAAGGGGGCCGACCCCCGGGCTTCTCCCTCGTCCCGCAGCCGCCGCCTCCGCCGCCGCTCGCCGCCGTCCGCCGACGCCCGTGCGCCGCCGTTCGCCGACGTCGCCCGAGGACGCACCCGTCGTTTGCCGCCGACCGTCCGCCGCCCCTGCCGCCGTTGCCGCCGTCGTCGTCGTCGCCGGTGAGCCCCGCCGCCGTCCCGAACTACCGCCGGCCCAGCCGCCGCCGCCGCCGCCCGGACACCCCGCCGCCCGACCGTCCCCGCTCCGCACCCGTGCCGCTTCGTCTCCCCGTGCACCGGCTCTGCCGTGCGCCGCGCCACCGACAGACCGGGCCCACCGGTCAGTCGCACGGGCCGTGTACCCGTGAGCCGATCTGGCCACGTCAGCAGCCCATCAGCCGCCGCGCAAGCCGCCACGTCAGCCCTAGGGCCCAGTCAGCAGTTGCGTCAGCAAGCCCAGTCAGCCCGTACTGTGCCGTGCGCCGAGTCCACCGTAGACCCGTTCTCCCGTGCACCCGGTCCACAGCACAGTACCTTTTTCTAATTTCCCGATTTTCTTTAGATCCAATTTTCCAATAGCCCGTTCTCCCTCGTCCTAGCTCCGATTGACCCGATTCTTTTTCCTAAATTCATCTAAAATTGAGCTCTACCTTTTGGTTCAGGTTTGAAAGTTTTTGGAGTTCATTTGAATTTTATTTGATTTTATTTTGTCTTTTCGTCTCGTTTTCTCTCTCGTTAGATCGCGTGTTCGAGGGAGCGGAAGTTGGATTTGAAGATCAAGAGCCCTCAGCTGAGCAAGGCCAAGGCAAGTCGTATTCTTTGATCATGTTGAACCTAGTTTTCAAATCTATTATGTATTATGTTGCTTTAAATTATCATGCATTGCTACTTTATTATAAAACCCTTGTATTGGGAGTTATACTCCCAATTAGTTATTTCCCTCCATGATAATTTGACTACCATGTTTCCATTGACACCTTAGGATTGGGAATTATTTAGTGATACAATAATAGTTGTCACATGGGGTTACGTCTAATTGCTTAGCCAGGCTTATCATTAGCACGTTGGGTCTGTCATCACATGTGGTTAATTAATCTTGACTTAATGATTTACTTGAACATGGTGGTTAGCCACAGTTATAAAATTTGTATGTCATGACATGGGTAGTGTCATGGGCATTGGTTATACAAACTTGGCTTTCACTTGGGCGAATGATCGTGCAGTAAAGGGGGTGCTGGATGCACATTGGGATGTGGATGTTTCGCCTGGGTAACTCTTAAGGACTTAACTTTGTGCGCCATTGATCTGAGTTTTATCGTGCAAACCACATGTCTAGTATGGGATAGACCTGGCATAATAATTTGTGAAGTCTCAACTTTGGTTTCACCACTGATGTTGTTGTGGCGCAAGGGGGGGCAATTATCGACTAGGGGGTTACCCTACTCGACAGCGAAACCTTAGCGAGTGGGATCGGGTTGAGATGGATCATTGTAAAAGCCTTGTTGTGATTATCTTTAACGTGAGGATTATCACATCGTGTGGGTACAGTTGTGCAACCTCTGCAAAGTGTAAAACTATTCGAATAGCCGTGTCCTCGGTCATGGACAATGCTCGGTGATTTCACACGAGGGGTAGAGTCTTTATGAAATTTTGGTTGGTTTGAGCTGGGAAGTGAATGGTCAGTTCACTTGTGGTTACATTCAGTTTCTTTGGTTATCTACTTAGTGTCTGTTGTTAAATTCGCTTTTCAATCTATTTAGTGTATTTACCTTAAATTGTTGCTTTATGCAAAATTAACCTTTCAGCCATCCATTGTTAAGCCTTGCATACTATATTGCATTTATTTGTTACAAACGACTTGCTGAGTACCAATGTACTCACGGCTTTATGCCCATGTTGCTCAGTTGAAGAGGAGGGACCAGATCAGCAGGAGTTGCTAGAAGGAGGCTACTACGAGGACTTCACGGATTAGGACTTCGCTCCCCAGTCGATTGCCTGTGGGCATGTCGAATGGCTACTACGTTAATTTTGGATTTCCGCTGCTAGTTTCTTTAAGCCCTTCAGGCTAATAATTGTAAGCTTGGCCATAAGGTCGTACTCTGATGGTTATTAATATAATTCGGATTTTTCTTTAGAATATCGTGATGTGGATGATATTTGTCTTTGTTTGCGCTGTGTGCACTAGCGTGATCCTGGACTAGTGCAGAATACACAGTAGAGTCCGGATTTGTATATTCGGGTCTCGACAGTGGGTCGTTACATATAATGTCTAATTATTTTGGACTATACAAATCTGGATTATTTTGTATGAAGAACATGTTAGCACTTTTCGTCATAATTAAAATTTCAACTTTACAAATCTGCCTTGTGGTTCCACGACCTGAATGCAGATTTTCTAACATGAAAAATAGCAACGAGGTTCCACATATTTACCTTAAACTGCAATTTTAAGGTTCCAAACCAAAAACTGCAATTTTCTATTATAAAGGACAGTTAGTGTAAATTTAAGGACTTCTACCTTTGCCCTTCCAATTTCTTTAAAAAAAATCAATATCTTCAATCTAGTAGTGGTGTTGTTTGTACAAATCTATCAATGTTGAACAAGATTATCCCTACAGTAGAGAGTAACACATGTCCGTAACACATATATTGTATGTTACCAGATGGCTTTGTAACACATGTTTATGTTGCGGTACTATATGCTTGTAACACGTTTATTGATCATACTGAGTATGTGTTACAGGGTCTCCTGGGGACACAAAGTATGTGTTGCTGAGTTTTTTGCCTGTAACACAATTTGTATTATGTTGCAGTCAAGTGTTACCATAGCAATGTTCTATTGTAGTGGAGAAATAAGGAATGAGGAACCAGCCTGCCGCAATGTTTGCAGATACATCCTGCTGTGGGCCGGCCGGTCCCACACAATTACCGGAACTGCACCTGGCTGGTGGAACCCATCTGATAGTGACGTGACTAGAGACGTGACAAAGGGCGCACGTATGGTGACTGGTGAGAAGCTTGAAAACCTTTCGATCTAAGGCTTCCGTCTTTAAGATTGGTGAGATAGCGTGCACGGAAAAACTAGGTAAAGATTGTGCAAATATTTTATGGCATCAGATTTTGGAGGTTGATATCCCATCTTTTTAAGGTTGGTGCCTTGCAATGCAAGTTGAGGTCTTGCTCGATCGAGGGCCTGTATGGCCTAATTGGAGCTTTCCATGGTAACAGGCTAGTTTGTTTTATATGACGTACGAAAGTAATAAAAATATTGTAATATCCGGCCATCCTGATTAGGGATGCGTTTTTTCTGGCAGCTAATGGTTTATGATTATAACTGATATCTTTTAGTTCTAACATAAATATTGTGTAAACGAATCAAATACTGATAAACCGTTTGAAAAAGACTGTCCCAATAAACCACGAAAGTAATAAAAATATCGTAATATCCGGCCATCCTGATTAGGGATGCGTTTTTTCTGGCAGCTAATGGTTTATGATTATAACTGATATCTTTTAGCTCTAACATAAATATTGTGTAAACGAATCAAATACTGATAAACCGTTTGAAAAAGACTGTCCTAATAAACCGCTTCGAGACAATGATAGAGGAGCCTCTCATTTATTTATTCAGGAAAAATTATAATCTAAAAAAAGGACTCTGTCCTTCTCAGCGTTATTGTCTCATGTGGCACCCCACCACCTGTCACCAGATATCTCCAGAGCCACCTGCATCGTCTGCCGCTGCCAACCATCAAGAGAATTAGCAGTGTGAGTGCGGCGGCACACCGCGCTAGCTACCGTGTGGACCGAAATAAAAGAGACGATAATTCGCGAGGAGTTTTTTAAAAATAATTGAGGACACATGCATAATTTTGGAAATCCAAAGGCCTTTTTCGCAAAAAATTGAGGACATGTAAGGATCTGTACGTAACTAAATGAGGACCCGTACGTAATTTGAAAAACCACAAAGTGCTATCCAACAAAGAATGCGTAATTTCGGTGAAGTGGAGGGGCTTTTTGGAAAAAACCTAGTAGGGATCTTTTTACAGAAATCAAGGACCTTTACGCTATTTTAAAAAATACGGAGGCTTTTTTGCAAAAACACTGACGTGGCATGCCTCCGGAAACTCCCTCAGCTTTAATATCTGATGATTTCTAGGGTTAGGCACGGGTGAACGTCAGAGAGCACCTGAGCTTAATTTTATCTTAAAAAAAGGAAAAAAGAAAAAAATGATAAGTAGCAAAAAAAATATTAAAAATCGGAGAAAGGGTGTTTGGTGTTTCCCCTGGAAGGTAGCGAATCACGGCAGGCACATCATCAATCATGAAAAATAACAAAAAAGAGAGAGAGGGTGAGAGATATCAAGGCCGCCGAGAGAGGATGGACAGCAGGGGATGAGCTGGGAGGAGATTTATACTTACACGGAAAGGCTGAACGAGATAGCTGTGGATTACTCAAGACCCACCAAAGCAGCAGCAGCAGCAGCAGCAGCAGCAGGAAGGAAGGAAAGCTAGCGCGCGCTGATGAGCAGCACATCACAGCAGGGCGTGAGTGGATAACAGCCAGCCAATCCATGGCAATGCAACGCACGCAGCCAGCCCATGCTCTTCTACGCGCGCCTCTTTCTCTCTCTTCTCGCTCGACGTCCGTATCCGTGTACGTCACGCATACGTACGCGCATATGTATATATATTCAGCGTTAGCCCCCTCCTCTTTCTCTACGTTCTGCCCTCGTGGTTTCCTGTTGCTGCCTGTTGGACTCCCGGTCGAGCTCCTCAACTGGTCCAAGAAGATGAGCTTCTTTGGTCGTGGCAGCAGGTGAGGACATGGGGATTCTCTGGTGTGCGTGTGTGTCTCTGTTTTTCCAGTTTGAATTTATCTTTTTTGTTAGGAATAGTCCTATATAGATTGTAGGAGAGGAGCAAGCACAACTTATAAGTGTGAGGGAGCCCCCACCCAATTGACTAGTCTTTTGGGGGGAGAAGGCTCAATATTACTTATAAGATTGTTGCTCCGTTGCTCCGTGGTTTTAGTTGTGTTCAGCCCATTTAGACCTGCAACCCAGGATATAATAAGTGGTATCAGAGCCCAGGTGCCTAACATCTCCTTGAACCTCATGGTTGTAGAAGTGTCCAATCCATGTGTGAGGAGGAAATTGCTAGGAATAGTCCCACATGGATTGTGGGAGAGGAGCAAGCACAACTTATAAGTGTGAGGGAGCCCCCACCCAATGGACTAGTTTTTTGGGAAGAAAGCCTAATATTACTTATAAGGTTGTTGCTCCGTGGGGTTAGTTGTGTTCATCCCATTTAGACCTGTGGCCCAAGATGTAACATTTTTGGTTTGCTTAGGGGTGTTCTTCAACAGCTTGAATTCTTTTTCGCATGTGGTGGTCTAATCCCATTTGACTTTGTGCAGAAACCAGAGGACCTTCAGGCCCAAGAAGAGCTCCGCATCCGGGAACAAGGTAGGAGCTATGCCTAATCAAGGCCTACATACGCACTAGAGTTGTTATTCTGTTGCAGTTTTCAACTTTTTTTAATCGTGATTCTCGAAGCAATATGCTTGTAATTTTAACTGCATTAGGTGTTGCCCTTCCATCAGCTCAGCTAACTACTGAACTCTGAAGATTAATACTACCATCTTACTAAGTTAACTTGAGACATGTTCAGTACAATTTGGCTCAATATATTTTGTTTGTTTTGCTAAAGATGGATTGTATCTGAAACTGAACCATGCACCTTTTCCTTTCTTTCGTCATGCAGCCTTGTTTCTTGTTGGCATTTAGCTAGCTTTCTTGTAACGCCAAAACTATTCAAGCTAGCTGTTTACTGGGGCTAAATTGGACACAGCTAGAAAAAGTAGGATCACTTGGCAACCAAATTTGGTGTGTCAGTTATCAAGAAGATCAGACTCAATTTAGCTGCATGTTGTTCTCTTGCTATGTATGTGCGTGCTCGATTCTGAATCTTAGTTACCATATCACTAAATTCGTCTGTATGCAGGGCATGCAGCGGAAAAGGCACATAGACGCCACTCTGGGCAGAGGTAACTTGCGTGAGGCGGTCCGTCTGCCGATAGGAGAAGATCTGAACGAATGGCTCGCCATCAATAGTAAATTCTTGACCCTTTGTTAATCTTTCTTGTTTTGGTCTTTGATGGTCCAGCACAACGTAATCAGTTAGTCATGTTCTGTGGCAGCACTTTGCTGAACTGTTTCTTGTCTGTCATTTTAGTTGATGACTTGAAGTTACGGCATTTTGTAGTGTTTTAACTTGTACTTTCTGATGACTTCCCTCCCCAGCCGTTGACTTCTTCAATCAAGTGAACATTCTGTACGGCACCCTGATGGAGTTCTGCACGCCAGCTACCTGCCCGACCATGTCAGCCGGACCAAAGTATCTTTCCTGAATCTTGACACCCACTGATACAGTAAACAGATATTGCAAGAATCTGAAGTTATTTTTTGTAGATAGTAATCCAATCAGTACAAATTCGATGAGAAAAATATGTCATCCTATTAGTACAATGCCATGCTTTGGAATAGCAATTCGTGTGCTTTGCGTACTCCCTAATAAGAAGTACATCTTTAAACAGGTATGAGTACAGATGGGCTGATGGAATCAAGATCAAGAAGCCTATTGAAGTATCTGCACCAAAGTATGTGGAGTACTTGATGGATTGGATAGAAATCCAGCTCGACGACGAATCCATATTCCCACAAAAGCTTGGTAAGTAATTGTTCGTTGTAAAGAAGAGTGCTGCAAAGCTGTGTTTTGATTGAGAATTTTGGTCTGAAGTCTGATCATGTTCCCTGGTTCAAAATTGGGATATGCCAACAGGGGCTCCCTTCCCTCCAAACTTCCGCGAGGTCATCAGGACGATCTTCAAGCGCCTGTTCAGGGTGTATGCGCACATATACCACTCGCATTTTCAGATGATTGTGAAGCTCAAGGAAGAAGCACATCTCAACACTTGCTTCAACCACTTCATGCTCTTCACATGGGTAATTCTCGTTCTCAATCTACAGCAAGTTACATTTCTGAGCACTTCTTAGGAAATGATTACTGCCTTATGTCATATTTCTAAGATAATAACAGAAGTCGTCTCAGAAAAAAAAATAAGAAGGAAAGTAGTACAGTTCCCAAAATCAACCAAAGTAGCATCTGGTTTCAGACACTATTTTTTGGAGAATGGATGCGAAGTTCTGACCTATTGACCTCAATCTCTCAAGCCAAGATATTCAGTACTTCAGCTTGCCAAATGCCAATATAGTTGCTTTTTCTAACTACTACTAGAGCAGCATGTAGCAATCTCTCCTATCATGGAACGCAAAAGAAGAGAGTTGCCTTTGGTGCAATGATTCAAATACCTTTCCCGTTTTGTTCTAGCTTACTGCTTTAGCGGTTGTGATACATCATTCCGCACGCAAAGACATCCTGCTTATTCTTAAGAAGCGCACTTTGCAAAAATTAGGGACCTGTTGAGGGCACACAAGCATTCGATTTGTTGCGTGCTTTGATCCTAACGACGATGCTTTGCCGATCGCTCTACTGATTTTTTTTTTTTTTGAGAAAGCCGGTAAGTCTCAATGAATTTTTTGTTCTTGATTAGTATTCAGTAGCACAACAGATTAATCAATTCACTACTTGCCACATCTCTCCATCAAATCTGGGTGTAATGCAGTGCTGCATATGTTTCGTTACAATGACTTATTGCTATGCGTCTTTTTTGGTTTGCAGGAATTCCGCTTGATCGATTGGGCAGAGCTGGCTCCTCTCAACGAGTTGATCGAGCCCATATTACCTGGATACTAATTCGGAAATTCAGAAGACAGGGCGCGGTGTTTCAAGAACTGAAGAGGCAAAGCGCAGAGAGTTCTCTTTTTTTTTTAGTTTCCCCAGTTGAGTTAATGCACAGGATTTGCATTTTTGTTTTGTTTTATTTACACGATCGTGGATGGACTATCTCCATTTAAATTTTGGAAGTAGCTTAATTAGTGCTTGTGTAGTCAGATGTGTTCCGGAGCAGCTGTTGATCGCAATTTGTTCATTTCAATGGAATGATATTTGATCTTTATACCTCTCTTGATTGCGCTAAGCGCAGTAGCCAGATTCGAGTTCCGACCGCTTGGATTTGGGCCTGCGTCCAGCACTCCAGCACCTGGGAAAACAGAGGTTTATTTAAAAAAAAAGTAAGATAACAAAAGGATTATCTTATGATAAAATATAGGTGACCACGTCGGTGCCATTCATTTACAGTTTGCTTGCTTAGTAAATGTCAACAACATTGCAATCATACTGTAACACTCCAAGCCATTCCCTGAACCTGGAATACTACCACTACTCAATAACACTACCATTTACATTCATTGCTGTTAGAATGGAGCAAATCAACTCCATATAAATCCCAACGATACGATATGCAATAAGCACTTAACGATAAACATTGCAGCAAGGATACAAGTTTGCCCTCTAAGTCTAAATATACTAACTAAAGGTGGTGTGTGAATTACTGTTTGTACGTGAAAAATATGTGCTACTACTATCCGTGCATCCCGTCTTCAATGATTACCTAAAAAACACAAATAAATAAGAGTGAGCTCGAAGATTTAGCAAACACATAAAAGAACGACAAACACTACCTCAACATAAGCATTAACCTAACCATATCATTTCCCACATGTCTTAATATAATCATAAGCATGAACATAAACATGTCGTTCTCCACATGTTCCATCATGATCATATCATCATTATCATGTCCCAGCATCATCATTCCATTAATGCAATGTCACACTACTCTATATGCTTATTTGTTCATCTCATTGTATATACCGGTATAGCCTGAGTGAACACCCGTTGACGTTCACCTTACCATGGGCCCGTTCTTGTCAGTACGAGGAACTCTCCACTCCCATGGAGGCCTACCGAAGTAGGTCTTATAGATCTACCCACGGTGGATCTCATTCTCATTGTAATGAGTGCATATGATGCAAATTTATATATTCATTGTCATAAATGTACTTTATCATTATCATCATTAGCAGGTAAGCATCATTACCTACCTTACTTCCATCATCATTGTCATCATTAACAAAGCAGCATCATATAACGCAAACGTCACATATTCCATAACAACTATTGTCTACCATTCTACCATGCACTTGTCCATTTAATCCCGAGGAAGATGCATGGACGGTACCTGCTCCTCTCCTCCGCCTTCCTCTACATTCTTAACTCCTCCCCTCCATTTCTCTATTCTTTACTTTCTCTCTATGGCTGGCTTTGGGTGAGAAGGAGGAGGTTCGGTTGGTCATTGTTGTTGGCCAAGGTATGACAATAGAGGGTGATTTGCCTTCTCAAGCTTTGCTCTCGGTGGAGGAATGAAGTGAGTGTGTGTGTGGGGGGGGGGGGTTGTGTTTGAAGGTTGGTGCGATGCTTATGAAGGAAAGGGCTTTCAGCTGGCCTCTCTCTCTCATGGCTGTGCAGTGCTGAGCTTGTCCTTGCCTTATCTCTATGGCTCTCTCAGTTGACTATTTGCTTATGGACCAATTGTCCAAAGGGTAAGCTCGGCACTATTTGTTGGCTTTTTTACTGCGGAAGGTAAGTTGGTAAAAATATGGGCGTTGGATTTTCTACTATCAAATGATGATGTCCACATATGCGAGAGAAGCCGACCAGCCCAGGACGGTCTAGGAACCTCGATGAGTGATATTCTATTTGGTGTTTCTAAAGCCAAAGGGTTCTGATGGTAAAACCTTTTTGTTCTCCTTTTAGATTGTTTCCCTTCTTCACTTTCCTTCTCTTTTACTTTCTACTAGCATTACACATATACACAGGATCAATCACAGATATAAGGTACAAGCAATTGGCACAAGAGAGAGAGAGAGAGAGATGTGCTTTCTCTTTATTAGATTAGCCATGTTTGGTGCAAGGTACAAGTGACAATTAGAGAGAGATATGGGTTCTTTTCGATTGCAGTGTATAACGTATAGCTGTGGCTTATGATTTTTAGTTCTAGCATAAGTGTGTGGCTTATGGTTTTTAATCCTAGCATAAGCGTTTGTGTGAACGAATCGAATACCGATAAATTGCTTGAAAAAGGCTATCCCGATAAACCGATTCAAAACGACGATGAAAAAACAATCCTGTTTGTTTGTTTGAGAGAAATCATAAAGGGTGGATACCATGTAGAGACACTTAGGTAGTCTTTTTACAACAATTTTAAGCGTTTTGAAGGCCTAGTTGATGCACAGTTCATGGAAATTTACCGCGGTCATCGTGGCCTAATCCGTTAAGAGCCAGTTTGCGATTGCTATGTGGTGCTTATTTTTAAAGCTGTTGTGGAGAAAGAGTCGTGAAAATTCTAACAGTCCGTTCAGTAAATCAGGTTAGACAAATTCTATTATCGGATAGTTGTTCCTCTCGTATTTCCACTCGTCAATTTGCAATCAGAGAGGTCATATCTACTATAAGGGACTAGTATAGTGCCCGTGCTAATGCTACGGTAAAATATAAAACAAGATAAAATTTGTAAAAAATAAAACGAACAATCAGATTCATTAAGATTCACGTCTCATATATTGTATAACCAAATATTTTTACCACATAATGGTCAACTGTTGTGGTCAACTGTTTCCTAACACAGGGGAAAAGGTGTATATCCTACCTTACAACTAAACGTTCAATTTTTTCAACACATCACATGCAGCCTTTTATTAAGATAGTAGTGTTCAAAGTAATCCGAACAGAGTTACGAAGAGAACCAAAATATTTTTTACAAGGATGTATATAATGGTAAAAACAAATGTTGATAAGCACACAGAGGCACAGACCACTGGAAGAAGATCCAGAGTCACTGCTGGAACTACTTGGGCTACCACACTTGCTAGTTCTGATCTGTGCATCTTTCTCTATCAATATAGGGGAGGCATTGCCGCAAATATCCACATCCTCCTCAACAGGCTCGCCACTTGCATGCACAAAAAATAAATATCTAACTACTGCAACTGTGGTGTCAAATTTAAATCTACTGAAAACTTCACCAGGGGGCTAGAAGGGGGAAAAAACCTTTGTATGGTTTTGTTGATGAGTGACTAAGGCCAGATACATTCACAGCCTCATTCTCAGAAGGCTCAGATTTTTCCTGTTGGCTCTGCTCTCTAAGACATGTCTTCAAAGGGAGTTTTAGATATCTACCAGTGCCAGGATCTGCACTGCTAGTTTACAGTTTTTTTTTCTAACTGCATGCACTTCTCAACTGGTATAGTGGTATTAGATATTAGATTCTCTGGAAAATTGTAGCATCTTAATTATTCGACATAAAATAAGATGGAAGTGTTGGTGTGGAGTGTACAGACCTTTGTAACAAGCAATGAAGATCATACCCATTGGTGATATTCTGCAAAGCAAATACAGGTGCAGGTGTTAATTGACAGTTGACAGCCATGTTAGTAAAAGTGTACTCACAATGAAAGCTAGCCAAAATAAATATTGGAAATGAAGTAAAATAGCATGTTCTAAAGATAGCTAGCCAGAATATTGTGGTTTGCAAGGGAAAGATGAGTTCAGCAATGGGAAATTCCCTGTTGGGGCGTGGTACTTCACTTGGCCATGAAGAGTGAATCGTGATACGCTCTGCTGATCATTAATTTATATTCCAGACTCAACTATTTTGCAGCAAATTCTTGCGTTAACGACTGATTTGTCAGACAGAGCAGGTGGATCCTGGTTGATGATCTTGAATTCCAAAAGCACTACACGGATCCTTGATATCTCAATTGCAGACTGGTGAACCTTCTCAATGACATTATTCCTTCTCTTCTCATCGATATCTCTTACATCTGTACATAGGATATTGGGAATTTGTTAGTTGGAAAATTATCATATTTCCATAAGGAAAATTGTATTTCTATCAAAAGAAACAGGCCCCTACCAATTTCTAGGTGTGATTTACTTGGGATGCTATTGATTGCTCCTGGATGTAGCTGCAGAATACCTGCAGGAGAATAATCTGTTAGTGGAAAAAATATGTGGGCAAGTATACCTTGACCATCTTCTTAAGATGGTGTTTACTTGGTTCACCAATGGCTTCATAAATATCGTTTTGCAACGAAAAAACACTCAAATATTATAATTGAGCATCTAATCTACAACAGGGTAAAACATTATAAATCATGCTTATGCTTTCTATTATATAAATATCAAAATATTTTCATATTTTAAAGTTTCAACTCACATGGTTTAGCTAAATGTGATACATATTCTGCATTTGATGCATTTCTTCATATGCACATTTCCTTTGTATGACCAGAAGATATAATTCAAGAAGGGATGAATACATACTAAAATGGAGGTAGCATGCAGGTTAAGAATTCTATTAAACAGAAATCAACACATGCTTCATGCAGCTGCAAATCAATTTGTCATGGAACACATATTTAGTCCACATATACTACAGGATATTACGATATCTCAGGCAAAAATGAACTAATGGTACATATGACTTAGAAAATAAAACATAATTCATCAAACGTACCAACAGTGCCAACAGTATCAATTGATCCTGATTCCAAAACATGTTTCTCAACTGCTAATGCCAGCTTAGCTGCTGCCAATCCAGCATCATTTCTGTAAAACTCTCATTTACCATACATATATGTGGAGACCCTTCAACAAGAATGCAATCAAATGGATGGAGATGTATATTTCTGATATAGTGGCTAACTAATATAGTATGAAAACAACCAAATGATGATTTTTTTTCATAGTATGAAACACAGTAAGAAAATAGGTGTTTGTGGAAAGTACCTTGGCAATATATTTTTTGTCATCTCCCCTTCTCTTTACTTTGACCTGTGTTGAAAAGAAGCCTTAGTTTAATAATGTAAATGACATAAGCTAACTGTTACCTATCAAAAACCAATGGTATGGCAATATCGCCAGAAACTTTTGAGTTAGTCCAAGCAACAGCATCAATGATTCAGAACTCTAAATCGTATTAGTTCAGCAGGAGGAAGCAAGAGATTAGAGCCGAAATACATGTTAATGATTGAATCAGAACTTTACAATTTCAAGGACCGACACACTTTAATAAAATAAAAACCTGAAATTGACATATAGGTCTAAATAAGTAAGCACCTGGGTGTCATGCTCAACGCAATGTGCATTTGTCAATAATTTCCCATCACCGATCATAAAAGCGCTGCAAAAGAAGTATTTATGAAGATAAGCACAGAGGTTATAAATTCAAGGAATATGGCTCATATTATTTTGAAATGGGTGACTCCAACCAAAAGATGCAGATGAAGGTCAAGATGTAAAAGTGAGACTATTTGTTCATTGCTTCAACAAGCAGTAAGCCTTTTAGAATGAAATGATCAAATGACCACCACATTTGTTTACAAATTTGTTCTTGAAGTTGTTCGATCAATGTATAAAACATAACTGAAAAAGGAGACGCTACAACTCCCCTATAACATTATTAAATCACTAACTGAAGCATAATTAGTCCATATCTTTATCCCCGCATCCTTTCCCACCCACTCACCAACCTCACAGGCAGACGAAACTCAGTGCTGAATAACAAAAATTTAACAAAAGAAGTCCAGTAAAGATCTTAATCTGAGATACATATTAGATCAATACTTGCCTCCCTATGCTTGCATGCTGCCTTTGCTTCTGCCAAGGGAGCCCATAATCAGGAGCAATATGAGTGCAGTAGACCTAACAAGAGGGCAGACAGTCAACTCAAGCACAAAAGTACATGACTAAATTAAAAATAAGCATAACACAAAATCAAGATAACAAGACCTTTGAGCAGGTTATATCACTATGTTTGATATACTGTACCAAAAAACATTTATACTACCTGAAGCAGTACCTAGCACACACTTCAATTTCTCTTGCTAAACTATAGATTAACTAAAATAAGGAACAGCCGAACAGTAACCAGAACAAGCATCATTGACAGCCAGGGCGTATATTATTGAGCCCACCTTAACAACAGCATTAAGGAATTTGTCCTCTTCAAGATCTTCCAAATCGGCAACCTAATATAACAGCATAGTTAGCAGAAGATCATGCAACCTTTACAAGTCGATCGCAGCATTGAATTGAATATATTCGTATATCACAGTCATTTCTCATAAAAACAAACACAGAGACACACATAACATACATGGATAGTGAAGATAGTGGTGTGCGGATTAGTAATTGTATGAGTGGGGAAGGACCAGCGAGGAATTATGGCAAAAGTAAAATCAAAGCCCCTTCCCTCTTCCCTCTTCTTTTTGTAGATTATCTGGGCTAGCTTGCCAGGTTTACGGATAGTTCGAATTAAAAATAATGAGATGTATGTGTTATAAATTTCCATAAATGCAAACTACCAAAATTTCATCTCAAAGTCAACCACAGATACCTCAGCAGAATGACTATAGACCAATATACATCTGTCAAGGTTGTTTAATTACAGAGTAATTGAAACATACCAAGCCATCCGTATTATTGAAGTAATGCCTCCACAAGGGCCTCAACTTCTCTTGGCCACCAACATCCCAAACTGTAAACATCACGTTCTTGTAATGAACTTTTCTCAACATTGAACCCTTGTAGTTACAGAAGAAAAGCAACATCATCAGTTTGTGTACCAAGCAACACCATCAGCAAGGAATGCATGCATAGGGGCCACACATATTTCTTGTGAAAAGAATATGCTTTCCAATCAAACCCAACAGATTCAAGAACAAAAAAAAATCGAAACAATCAATATCATTTACAGGTAGTATTATAGAGTAGGGTAGAAGTAGCTGAACTGAGGTCTTCTAACAGTCCTGTAACACAAAAACACATCATTGATCAAATAAGACAGATGCATAGGCCACCTACAACAATCCAATAGAAGTATGCAAATAATCCGCAAAATATGTGCACTTAATAACTTGGAAGACGCGAAACCAAAATTTTGGGACAACAAACTCTGGTAATCAGGTTAGACAAATTCTATTATCGGATAGTTGTTCCTCTCGTATTTCCACTCGTCAATTTGCAATCAGAGAGGTCATATCTACTATAAGGGATGGATGCCCTATAGAGACGATTAGATAATTTGTCTATATTAATAGTCTTTGTACAACAGTTTTGACCCTTTTGAATACCTAGCTGACTCATGTTTGTTGAAATTAACCACGACCTGGGCCAAAGGGCCAGATTGCAGTTGTTGCGTGTTGTGCTTTGCAATGCTCATATTTAAAGCTGTTGTGAAAAAAACTACTGTGAAAAATCTAACGGTCTATTTGGTAATGGTTTTTTCTCTCACGTTTCCACTACTTATTTATTCTGATATTTGAAATGCAATAATATCTCTATTTACGATTTGGATTAGAAAAAGTAAATAGCCAAACACTAAAAAAATCAGAAGATTATTATAACAAACGAACCACAATAGAGTATGGAGCCTAATCATCGGTGCTAGCTCAGCTCGGCTCGTTAGCTCGTTTCTAAAAATATTTTTAAATTATACGTAAAATAATATTTAATCAAACTATATCAATTTTAGAAAAAAAACTAGATGAGATGAGGACAGGACTCGATATCCATCCTACATGAAGCTTCCTTCCTAGACATGTACTAGTGTAATCCAAATTGTTTTTTCTTGGTACAGTTGTCCCGAGGATCATTAGATTTAGTAGAGTACCACTAAGCAATCCATCCAGTGGCGAATCCACCGGGTAGGCTTCATCAGGCTGAAGCCTACCCTCCACCGGTTGACCGACACCCCCCTCCCCCCTTTCCTGGGCTCCTGGCTCCCCCGGCGCCGGCGCTGCTAGCTCTCTGCAGTGAGTCTACGGCTGCGAACTGCAAACAAGAAGTCAAGAACCGAAGAAGCAAGGCCGAAGCAGCCGACGACAACGAGATCTGGAGGCGGGGAGCCGGGGAGGTGCCGAGTGCCGACGCCCGACGACGACGAGATCTGGAGGGGGGAGGCTGGAGCCGGAGGAGCTAAGGCGGGGAGGCGCTGTGGTGTGGAGCCGAGGAGGCGGGGGCGCAGGGCCGCGCCATTTGAAGCCCGCGATGCCGCAAACTGAGAACGGAGACCGGAGGCGGGGTCACGCCGGCCGCTGGGGTGCCGGGGAGGCAGGAGGCGGGGAGGGACGGGTCGCTGGGAGGCTGTAGACTGGAGGCCGGCGAGGGGCGAGCGAGGGCGGAGTCGGCAGATGCTTTGCGGGCTGCGGCTGCGTGCGCTGGGGGGATTTGCGTGCTGAAGCTGCTGCTAGTGCTATTGACTCGGTCACTCAACGAGTACAGTACTGTCCCGGATTCCTCCGTACGGTCGAACTATTTTGTAGTTCACAACTCAATTTCATTGTCTCATTCCTCAATTAATTGATTTCTTAATTAGCAATTTATTAAAAAAATAGAAATAGTGTTGTATTGTTGTATATACTCAATTAGCAATTAATTTATAGGTTTGTAATAATGAAGAACCAAACTTTGCATAATTATTTGATGTACAGATTGTTACCTACCGGAATCATATTTACATGTTTTAGGATTCACTTGCCATTAGCGAGGTATCTCCATTGTATCTCTCTTTTTTCTTTGCTTTTATTCATGTATGAAACTATGAAATTGATTACACAAGAATACAAAAATATGTTTCTTACAAATTAGTTTAGTCATTCGAAGTGTAGAGCCAACAATTTTAGAAAAAAGCTTATGATCTGATAGAAGAATGTATAATTTTTAGCCTACCCTCATTTTTCGTTCTAGATTCGCCACTGAATCCATCTGAAGCGATGGAGGAACACGACAGGCACAAAGAGCGCAAGGTAAAAGCTGCAATATGGAGGGATGATCGCACGGTGATGGAGATCAAAACCGTAGAAGTTTACCCTAGAGCAAAATACCCCATCTCTCTTGTGCTGCTTGCTTTCTCTACGTGTGATAAATAATTAGTACTAGTAGTTTTTAGTTATTTACTACTAGTAGTGCTTGTTCTAGTAGGGGGACAAGCAGAGTCTAGCTACTAATGTGCCATATGTGCGGTGGACACTTTTAAAGGTGCTCAGCGTCAGCTAGTTAGTCATGTGTTTATGATAAGTGATCGCTAACTTATCTGAATCATCTCGAGGAGAAAAGTGGCCTGCACTGCAGTGCACTAGACAGAACTCGAGAGAGCGACCAGTCAGTGCCGCGCACAAGACATACGCTACGCTACCAGGTGGCTGCTGCTGCTTCTTTGGACTGTGCTCTATGAAAGTGTGGGCTTTGTTTTTTTTAGTTTTTATTATTGATTTTTTTATAATAATTAGTTTTTAAACGGAATATCTTTTTTACGATAAGATCTACTAGTTAATTGTAGTATATACTATACTAACTTCATTTATATCGGCAAAAACCGCACGTAAGTTTTTGTTACTCTATAATCTCTCACATGAATAGCTTAAATACCATAAGCTGCAGTAAAAAATTATAAACCTCCATTAAAAACAACATTTCCTATTACTGTTAGATCCCACAAAAAATACCTCGAGTGTTTCTTCTCCTCCTCCTTATCCAGAACAACAGAAGGACGTACCGTACTGTATGATGTGATGTAAACAAGTGCCGGGTTTCGCTCTTGCTCGTTTATCCATATGTGGAGTATTATGTAATAAGATGGTGATATGCAGTGGTGGATATATGATTTTTACAATAGAGATGTGAACTTAAAGTATATTTGTTTTAACACAAATTTAAATGTGACAAATTACATGTACATATTACAACCAACATCACAAAATATTTTTAGAAAAATAGAACTTCTAGTTCTAGTTATCTATAATAAACATTGCAATAAAACTCACATGCATTAGGACCAACTTAATAGAAAGTCAGCTATTAATTATTGAAACAAGTTCTCGTTACCCCCTTTTCAACATGTGTTCTCATTTCTCAATGATGAACACAAGTGATCAATCCATAGTCCATGAACACATTAATCAAGTTGACCAAGACGACATCACGGCAAGATCAATCAAGTAGATTAAATCAGCTCAGGTTACCTAATCAAAACAAATAAAAACTAATTTAACTGCTCAAAACAACTAAATGTCCTAATAATCCCATCAAGCACACTACACAGAGATAGGAATTACTTGATTTTTTTTGTTGCTACACTGATAGGAAAGATAGGCCAGATCTCCCAACGGCATCACGGCAAGCTCAAGCAAATACGTACCTATACACAGTCATATGTCTCTGTGCACCACACATGCTCTTCATCTCTCTCTCTCTCTTTTTTTTTTTTTTTGAAGCTACTATGTATTTCTCTTGATCTCTATCCTGAGAACTACTGCCAAAATTAAAAACCAATTGCCGATATGCCTACTTCAGTTCCCAAATCCGACCACTAGAAAATAAATCTATACTTGTCAGCTCAAACTAAAAGGAAAACACCTAGAGGAACTAAAGAGTAGAGTGGAGAAATTCGGGAGCTACCGTGCCGTAATGCGCTGAGGAGACGAGGAGTGAGGACGAGCCGATGAGAGGGGTGGAGGCGACGAGGCGTGGAGCCAAGCCGGAGCCCAGGTCCCAGGAGCGGAGGGTCACGGGTCGCCACTCGCCGGCCTCTGGGGAGCGCACTGCGCATGGCGGCGGCCTGCGCAATGAGGGTCTAGCTTCAATTCAGGATGGGGATGGCCGGATGGGCCGTCGGAATGCTCAATGCTGCATGACACTTGGGGTCTTGCCGTCTTGGGCTTGATTGACTTGGGCTGCTTCGCTAATATCGCTCATGTGTCTGTTGGGCGGGTCGGGCTACCAGGAATTCCTTGTTACTTGTTAGTAAGTACGTGTAGTGTGTACTCTATGTATGTATTAAGGGAGGTATATACTAGATTTTTATGCAAAAATATTTGGGGTGCAACTGTACCCTCATGCATCTACTGTAGCTCCGCCCTTGGTGATATGTCCAGCAATAGGAGCAGGTTGTTATGCATTACAGCAACAGATCACTGAGGGGTTGCTCGGATTGCTAGTGGCGTCGTGAGGGTGCAACTTGCTCGAGTTCGAATTTAGTGTAACTCATCCAAATAAACTAGAAATAGAGTATACGTGCATGTGTGTTTAGTGAAAAAGCGTTGCCGTACTCCATAAGGTTTTGTGTCTTAGCAAAAATTTCTAACGTGTATAGGTGACACGCACATATTTAATCTCTACCATCTACTGCCTGCTGGTCCTGCAATTGCAGTGTTGGGGAACGAGGAGCAAGGTAACAGCGTGTTGCACCCCCTCCCTGAAACCGTACATAGTTGAGCAAGTCGCTCATTCGTGACCCGGACATCCTCCTCAAGACCTTCTGTACGAAGGTTCATGATACGCCGAAAATGTTGTACGATTGGCTTCATGCGGGGAGTATGAGATGCATCCCCATCCGAGAGCTCACCAGAACCTGCCATTGTTAGCAAAACACAAGAATATGTCCCCAACAAGTAGTAGGATATGGTGGTTCAAAAGTCGCTCGCACTCAAACCTTATATCGAATTCTTACCAAGCACACAGGGGCGATCGGCAACCAGCGATGGCAATATATCTGCGAAGATTGGATGGAGCGATTGCCAGGTGAAGCTCAGCCTGTATGGTGTAGAAAAGGTGTAGTTGGGAAGGCTCAAGTTTGGTAGCAAGGAGTAGCAATAATCAATTCAGAAAGTGCAAGCTGAAAAATCGTTCAATGCTGGTTAGTGCTGGTCCTAGGCTAGACTGTACTGGAGACGTGAGCCTAGAACACAAACGAAAACACCATGTAGAAAGAAACTAGATGACGCTGCACATGGAGTTTGGGGGCTCTATCAATTTTGAGCGAATTCTGATAACCTTGATTTTTTTCGGACTTGCAGGCCCGTTTTGAGGCCCTAAACGACGTTTTTTGGGGTCGAAGTTTCTGCGCGTGTACGCGGAGGCTTACGCGTAGATAAAATCACCAGATTTCTCAGACTTCTTTTTTTCACTATATCTTCTTGTTTCCTCTCCAACGGATCAAGAAATACCTCAATCGGAGGTCATATGCAAAAGTTAGACTTTTTCTTTTCTCTCTCTATTTTTTTCCTTTTTCTTTTTTTACGTACACGACGCGGTTGAATCCGAAATCATGTCCTGCTCCGAGACCAAGTCCTGAGAAACCGAGTCCTCATTTTCTTCCTTCGCCGTGACAGTTCGAATCCAACCGCAACGGTGAGACCAACACGTGAACAGAACTCGAAACTCTAGAGGAACTAGACACTAAGACCAGCAAAGGATACGACGATGCAACCGAAAGTTCAACAATGCAATGTACTGAAAAGAAAAATTACGAGGCTAAGACTGGTTTGGACAGGATGATCTACTGCTAATTTTTTGGGGTTTTTTTGTACTCTAGGTAAAGAAAAACAATCTAATCTATGGTAAACTGGAAGTTCTCACCAAGCAACCTTGGGCTCTGATACCACTTGATGGAGACGAGGTGCTCGATCTTTCAATGAGATTGATAATTATCGATTTCGGTGGAGATGACCCTGGCGATTCGACTACAAACGCACGACGTCGCTTGCGCCTTAGCAATCGCTGAACCAACTCCGAGATATTATTGACCTCGCTGGATCCCAATCTAATACCCGATGTTGAGCGAAACAAATTACGGCATATGAGCCATCAAGATGAAGATAATCTTGCGTTCGCTAGGGGTATGGTCGGCGATCGAAGATGGAGACGATGACTGCAACAAGGATCAAGACACGATGGTGGCCATCTCGCAAGTTGTGCCAAGCGACGTGATGATGTTTATCGCGGAGAAGGAGATAGCGAAAGAAACCTGGAACACACTCAGTGAGATGCAAGTAGGCAAAGATCGCATCAAGAAGGCATGCACTCAAGTGGTGAAACAATAATTGAGCAAGTTGCGGATAGGGGACTCGGAGACGATCACCGAGTACACCACGCTGGTGGGTGAGATCTGTTTGCTTATCACGAAGCTGGAAGAAAGTGACGTTGTCGAAAAACTGTTCAGTTCAGTTTCAGATCGTTTCCTCCAGATTATCAGAACGATCGAATAGTTCGACGATGTCGCTCTCAGAGGTGGTCGCCCGCCTCAGAACTTTCGAGGAAGGACTCAAAGGGTGGCGGCACTCAAAGGACGAAGGAGATCAATTTTTTTTACCCAAACCAAGTAGGAAGCAAGGAACCCGAAGACAAAGAAGGGCTCTAGTAGCGCCAAGAGAGGAGGGTATCACCAGAGTGGTCGGGGATGCAGCCATAGACAAATATGGACACTACACGTCCGGAGTGCCGCAACCACATAAAGTGTTTTAATTGCGATAAGTACGGGCAATATGCCTTGGATTGTCGAAGTAAGAAGAACAAGGAGGTACACTTCACCAAAACCGAGGAGGACGATGAGCTGGCACTACTTCTTTCCTTATGTGTCGAAGATACGCCGGGCATGGTGATGTTGAATGAGAAGAACGTAGTTACAAAACTACACACGGAGGAAAGCAGCGACGGTAACACTGACTGGTGGTACTTAAACAATAGAGTATGCAATCACATGATGAGAGATCGCTCTATGTTCCATGAGCTCGACCAGGCGATTTCAGGCAAAGTTAAGTTTAGTGACGACTGCGCGGTGGTGATAAAAGGCAAAGGATTCATGTTGTTGCAATGCAAGAATGATGATCGGAGGTTGCTGACTGGAATTTATTTTATACCGAGTCTGTGCAATAACATACTCAGCCTCGGGCAGAAGATGACAGAAAAAAAGTGCAGGGTGATGCTGCAGGATGAGTTATTGCGTGTTTATGCTAAGAACGATGATTTGTTGATAATGTGTTAAGAGTTTAATGTTGCTTTCTTTGTTACTTGTCGTATCCGAGTAGTATACGTATCCGAGTTGTGTGGCTTGCTGTGTATATACGAGACTAGTCTGTTTCGGTTTCTTAGTTCGTTTCTGTGTGCGTGTCATACATATATTAGCATATAAGTAAGGGTAACACATGGGTTCAGAAATAAGTCAAGAGAAATACGAGTAGAAAAACCAAGTACTTTTACTCTCGGGAAAATATCTTTCGCATTCGCGTGCTATTGTTTCATTATCTTGCATCGAGCAGGAAAGTGAGAAGGTACATGACGTGAAGCCTCTCATCACGTCCAGCAGGCCGTTGCTGTGTCCATCATCACGTGAAGGAGCCAGGCACGGTGCAGCTCCACGGAGACCAGACGGGTCACGTCGAGTTAGGGGCTTCGCGTCCAGAAGCCAGCAGAAGGAACGTCACCAGGAGGAGTCACGACGGAACAGGGACCCACGGCCGAAGCGACAACAGAGATTGATCAAGGGAAATCCCAACAGAGTGTATCGGGCGGCATCTTTTGCTGTCTTTGATTTAGCATTTATAGGGAATCCAATTTTGAAGCTCATAATTTAGCAAAGGCAGTAGTAGCTCTTGGTATTGGTCAACATGTGTGGTTTCCTCCTGGTATTTCCTTTGTACCACTGAACATTATTATGGAATATAACCCTTCCTTAGTACTGTGCCTTGTCCATTGAGGATGAGCATGTCACCACAACCTGCTTCCTATACTACTTTGCCTACAAAACCGTGTGTATCCTGATTGCAGAATGCTCAAGTGTCAGTTGCTCCTGAAACCTAATCTTGCTCCTTCCATAGTTTTGAGTTACCTCATTGCTTAACTGCTCAGGTCTCAAAAGATCTTGAATGCTCAAGTCTCAAAAGATCACCACCATGTGGTGAATTTATTCTTAATCATTAGCAAGCTAAATGGTTTGGGTTGAAACAGGAATTCATGAAAGAAGGGAAGCGTTTGTGCACCGCGGAACAATTTGGTTTCAGTTTACTACATCGCTGGCCATGCTTAATTGCTTACACACACCTGCAAGTATGATTAGGCAATTCAGAGCCTCTTTCTTCAGGACAACGACTCGGGAAGATGCCTTGCCGAAAGTGACTTGTCTTGATGTTTATGCCCGTGCCGCCGTGCGTCAACAGCTAGCCCCACAGTATTGATCAAAACAACAAGTTGCACAAGGATCATTCAAGAAACAGGATTGGTTGATTGATTGATTAATAGCAGAAAGACGAGCTGCTAGCTCATGAGTTGGTTATCAAGAGCACTGCAGGAAGAAGCACTGAAATGTTTACGACTCGTGTGAAGATGATCAGGTCACTTTGGGTGGGAACAATGCCAACAACTTCGCTTTCACCCATTCAGAACTAGTCTGACCTTCACAAGCGTGTCATCAGACTTCATGAGTTATGATTTCCGTCGGTTTCATGGGCCGCCGACCCCAGCTAACCTTTGATCTCAACTGATGTATCTCATCAGCAAGAACATAAAAGGAAAAATAAAAACTGGTGTTGCTGACCTGTGCAAACTGATTGTACTGCTCAGTTCGGCTGAAATAAACTAGCTTATGACTTATTTTGCAATGTAACTAATTTATTTTGCACTGTACTTGCTGGTGGTTTTTTGACGTAATTAAATTTAAAAATAGAAAAAAGTTAACATATCGCGGATAGGGGTGGAAAAAAAGCTCGTTAGTGGGCTCGTTGGCTCGGTTCAAAATTACTTCAATTATACTTGTTAATTGGGTAAACATTAAAATGAGTTGATTTCAAATGAATTTGAATTTTGCTCAAGCTCGGCTCGGCTCGTTAGCTCGTTTCTAAAAATACTTTTAAATTATTCGTAAAATGATATTAAATCAAAATATGCCAATTTTAGAAAAAGCTCGATAAGACGAGCAGTTGGCTCGATATCCACCCCTAATCGCGGATAATGCAAACGAATACGGGAAAAAAAGAAAAAAAAACCAAAAAGCCGAAAAAAATAAAAAAACGAAATTAAGGAATAGTGAACTAGAAACCATAAGTTGAAGCCGAAACAAGTGGGGACAGATACTCGCAAACTCCGTACTTCCTTTGCTACAAGATGATGTCAGTCCCTCCCCATGTTGAACTGTTCCAAGAAATATTACGTTCAGTGAGAAAACTAAACTCTTAACAATTAGTTGTCTCAGAAGCTCGTTCATTAGGCCTGTAATTTGGTTCCATTTCCATCAGTACAATCTTATGTGTTCCTTTCTTTGACTTTCTCTACTTCGCAAAGAAGTGTACTACTACCACTGGCCTGAACTCATCACATGTCACCAATTGCGACAAATGCTGCAATTTGAAGGTTTTCAAAACGAGTTTGATCAAGTGATGGTGGGGAGGGAAAGTACCAGCTCTTTCCTGTTTCAGATACTTGTGGAGTGGACTCAAATACTCAATAAACAATGCGCACATCCGCATCACCAACGTCAAAATATAAGATTTTGCTGGTCTGAAACCAAATTTCATTTTTTTTAATATGTGGGCACAAGGGATTTGATGTGGGTATATTCCTGCGCCGCTACGTCACCGCGAGAATCTCCAATACTTTAGTTTGATGCTTTGAGCTCATGTCTTATGTGCCAACCTCCCATTAGTCCAACGCAACATTAGTATATTCCCTTGGGCCTGTTTTTTTTTGTTTGGTCTTAGAGCTGTGGTTTATGATTTCTGAGTTGTTTGTAAGAGAGTATGAAATAATAGAAATCGTATGCAGTTTTGACCTATATAAATAAAGTTGATATAGTGTGTATTATAATTAACTTGTAGACCTAGCTTTGAAAAAATATTCCGTTTGAAAGTCAGTTACTATAGAAAAGCCAAAAACCGGTTTTTAGAAATTGAGAAGAAGAGGCCCGAGGCTTGGTTTAATGGTTTGTGTTTGATTGAGAATTCACAGATGTGGTTCTATCATGTGGAGTTCCCTTCCTGCCAAGGCTCCAATGAGATGAATGATTGTGCAGAGTGAAAGAAAATGCAAAGCAGTAACTGTCTCTGGCCTAATTTAATCCTGTGATGTCTCGATGCTTAAGGTACGGACAAGGTTATGGTTTCTTTAATCATAGAGCCATAATTGATTCAAGTTCGACCTAAAGAAACCATATCACAGGTGTATGCTGTAAGCAATTTCCTTATGCACCTTTCTTGATGGCTTGTGTTCTTACCAGAGCTGCTGCTGCTTCTTTTTTCACATTTGGATAGAGCAAGAACTCATCTGTGTCTGAACATATCGAAGCTGCAAAAAGGTTTGATAGAAACAGAAGATGTGATAAAGTCAGATTAACATAAAGTACAGTGTAAGCTAAGACAAGCTAGCTTGCATATTGAATGATTGGTCATATGGCTGCATGAAAGATTGAGTAAATTAGCATGTTAATGAAATGATCATTCAAGACTCCATTATCAAAGATATCACTGTCACTTAGCTAGTTAACTGCAAGTGGCAAGTGTTTGCCACATGGGAGTTGCAATATAAGATTGCCAACTCGTTTGGAAAAGAAATATTACCATCTTAAATGTGCTACTATGATATACAATTGCCAGAATCTGAATTATATTCATGTAACCTTCTTCAAATCATAAAAAGAAAACTCCAGGCATTCGTTTATTTATGGTCTACCTACACATAATATTCAGAAACAGGTAAATCACAAAATTTACTATGAAAATTAGAATCAGAGAAGCCTCTCAAAAATACAAAACTGGTCAATAACTAGCATAATATTGATAGGCCAGCAACCCCCCGAGTGGAAGTTAGAGAGAGAGAGAGAGAGAGAGAGAGAGAGAGAGAGAGAAGTGGATCCACTGAAAGCTACAGAAGAATTAACAGCTTGTTTCAGCACAGTGCTCTCAACGATTCTTATCATCAGAACTTAGTTATAAAGCAATATATCTTTTCCTCGCTAGTCACTAGACATGACTCTGTAACATATTTGGAGATGGCATCTGCAAGCTTATTAAGAAGATGGAGAGGATAGCATCAGTGTGGAAATCTGTGTTCATGATAAGAAGGGAATTGGATTGGTGACTACGGATAAAACTGCTGGATCTATCAAAATACAACAAAGTTCTGTCTCACAGCATAGTATCCACTATCCAGTGTCTTAAAAACACAGGGCTGTTGGATTGGATTAAGATATGTCTAGGATGCAGCAATATAAAAGCCATACTGCCGTCTAAATAGTATTGCAGTACTGCTTGTGTATGTGTCTGATGACAATTTTACCATCACCATCTACACAATTTCACACTTGAATAAAATAAGCAGTGGAGTTGTGTGGAAGAAAGCAATTTTTTTTGTCCACTTTCTTATATTTGTGCTTCTTACAAGGATCTCGTATATTTTGCAAACACTAAAAAGTGTCGACCTGTGACCTCTCCTGATGCACTAGAGTCATTTGAGAAGTTTAAACTCGTTTGCACTTGCATAACAATTAGAAGAAATTGCAATTTGCAGTCTTCAAATGTACTTTAAGTTATTTGCATAATACTCAGAAGAAAGCGATTTTTTGCTTACCGATCACAGTGCTGAAAAGTGCATCATACTTTTATTCCGGTCCCAGACATCACTAATTAACAAGAATACGGTGAGAATCATTCTAGAATGCGCATCATCGTTTCTGGGACGAACATTTGTCGACAGCTGAAAGCCCGAATTGAGCTCAGCCTACCTGTCATCAAGAACTAAAGAATGAGGAATTGCTGAAGGGAGCAATGCAAGTAGTACGCAACTATGCGCTAAATATGCAGGGAATGGCTGTTGTCCCCACAACACCCCACATGCACTTGTGATGGTGTCATTTGGATGCCAATCATTTGAGATTTAGTGTGAATCCAAGGAACAAGGTAACATGGGCATACCAACTAACAACTAGCAGCCATCCCTGTTGTCGCCTTCCAACCAAACTGTTCATTTTTGTACCAAAATGCTGTGACAGCCGCACTTCTCAGTGGTCATCCAATGGGGCCAATGGCCGCTTTTTTCTGTTCCTTGCATTCTGAATATTACAAGACAAATCTGGATGATAGTTAGAAAGAAAATATCCGGATGATGTTTATCAATACCCTTCAAAGAAATCTATGGTAAAATTGCAGCATTTGTATCCAGTTCAATGCATTAGTTATATCAGTTAAAAGTTTATACTTTCTACGACAGTGAGGGAGCTAAAAAGTTTAAGCTTAAAAATCAATTAAAAAAAGGAATTTCTTGAACAGCACCAATCTAATGAAAACGAATTATCGGAAACATTTGATTCAAGATATTTCACCCATGGCCCTCTATATATTGTTACATTATGATTTGCTCTTCATCATTGGAGCAAGGCTTGGCCAGAATATTTCAGAAGCATACAGGAAGTTTTAGTTTAACTATTTCAATTCATCTTTTTTTAAAAAAATTCAATTCACCCAAGCTAGCTCAGTATTATGTTAAGAAAAGAATTCCATGGTCCCTTTGTTAATCCTAAAAAAGGTAGAATCTCTGGAAAAATACTAATGCATTGCACGGGAGCCGTATGCAACCAAAAAATGCACGGAATATGTCAGTTCCACGAGGGCAGAACCCTAAAATAACCCTAAAAGACATATACAAAATCCACTTTGATGCCTGGTCCTGCTCCTCCTTCATTTCCAATCCATCCATTAAACCCTAAACAACCACGAGAAAAGCAAGGCCAAATTAAGAAGCTATTAAAACCTAGTCAATCCAGTGCCAAGAACACAAGTAGTAGAGCTCCAAGCCTTTGCATGCATGGTCATGCTTGCACACTGAGCAATTCTTCTTGCGAGCTGGCATGCATGAAGGCCATGAACTACCACGAGCAGGAGCTCACCACCACCACGAGCAACAACGGCCTGGATTGGCTCGAGGACTCCATCGCCTTCCTCGCCGCCGACTTGGATCTCAGCAGCAGCTACGGCTGGTGGTCTACTCCGTCGGCGGCGGCGCAGCAAGATGACATTGGGAGCGTCGTGGCGCAGACGCTGTCGCCTCCGGCGCCACAGGCGACCAGTTCGCCCCTGGCTCACGCTTCCCCCAGTATTGCGTCGCCGGCGGTGTCGTCGCCGTCGGAGCCGGTATCCAAGAAGCGAAAGTCCCCGGCGCACAGGGTGTCCGGCCATAGCAGCAGCAACCAGCGCCGCCGCGCAGAGCAGGACAGGCCAGGTGGCGGCGGCAAGAAGGTTGGCGTCAAGGGGGTCGGGGCGGGTTCCGACCGTGACATGAGGTGGGCGGAGCAGCTGCTGAACCCGTGCGCTGTCGCCGTCGAGGCCGGCAACCTGTCGCGCGTGCAGCACCTGTTCTACGTGCTCGGTGAGCTCGCGTCCTTTTCCGGCGACGCCAACCACCGACTGGCCGCGCATGGGCTGCGCGCGCTCGGCCGTAGACTCCCTGTCGCGGTGGGCCGCACCGGCGCCTCTGCCGTGCGGGTGCCGGCCTGCGAGTGCCCGACGCCAGCTTTCGCGGGCGCCGAGCCGCGGCTGTTCCGCGCGTCCCTCATCAAGTTCCACGAGGTCAGCCCGTGGTTCGCGCTCCCTAACGCGCTGGCCAACGCCGCCATCGCGCAGGCCTCGACGAGCGGGGGCGCGGCGCCCCGGCCGCTCCACGTCGTGGATCTCGGCGTGTCGCACGGCGTGCAGTGGCCGACGCTGCTGGAGTCCCTCACCCGCCTGCCCGGCGGGCGCGCGCCGCCCTCCATCCGCCTCACCGTCGCGGGCCCCACGGCCACCCCGCCGGCGCCCTTCTCGGCGTCGCCACTGGGGTACGACTTCTCGCCGCACCTCCTCCGATACGCCAAGTCCATCAACCTCGAGCTCGACATCGGCCGCGCAGACTCCCTAGACTCCGTGCATGGCTTCTGCACTCCCGGCGAGGCGCTCATCGTCTGCCTCCAGTTCCGGCTGGGCCACGTCGCCGCCGAGGAGCGAACAGACATCCTTCGGAAGGTCAGAGGACTCAACCCTGACCTGGTGGTTCTCTCGGAGCTGGACGCTGGAGGTGATGGCAGCGCGGTGGGGGAGTTCGCGGCGAGGCTGGAGCTGATGTGGCGTTTCCTGGAGTCGACGTCCGCGGCGTTCAAGGGGAGGGACGGGGACGAGAGGCGGCTTCTCGAGGCCGAGGCGGGGACGGCCGTCGCAGCGGACGCGGCCGGGGAGGGGAGGGAGAGGTGGCGGGAGCGCATGGCGGCGGCGGGGTTCGAGGAGGCGGCGTTCGGGGACGAGGCGGTGGAGTCGGCCAAGTCGCTGCTAAGGAAGTACGACGGCGGGTGGGAGTTGTCTACGGCGGCGGCGGCACGCGGCGGCCGCGCGGCGGCACTCCGGTGGAAGGGGCAGCCGGTGTCGTTCTGCTCGCTGTGGCGGCCGGCGTAGCGATTGACCCCGTGGAACTGGTCTACACATGCATGAGATCGATGTGATGGGTTGATCACGGCCGTACGTCGGGGTTTGGTGGCGACTGATCACCCTGGACTCCCGGAGGACGTGGCGGACTGTGGACTGGGTCTACGGAACGCACCTTAAAGCTTTGGTCATGTGTGTGCATGGCACGGCAGATTGGGTCGGTGGATGGGAGACGATCGATGGTGTAATTGGCGATGGCCATTTTCGTACAAATTAATTAAGGTCGATCTTTACTCCATTTTTTGAAGGGTTTATTGGTTTAAACGTGTTTGGCGTGTACATATTAAGAGCAATACCATACCATGATTGCTTATGATTGCCATATGTACGAAAGGCATCGTGTGCTTAGATCCAGAGTTGGTGGTTGTTGGCAATTTTTACAACAATCAAGTGGCACGTCAAACAATGGTTAAACTTCTCTTGTTGGGTGTTATTTGACAAATCAGCGAGGCCCTTCTTGTTGGAATTCACACAATTTTTTCTTGACACAGCTACGGCCGATTTGACTTGTGTGAACCATCCGCTGCGCTATGGATCTACCAATAGTACAGCAGAAAAGAGAAACTTCGTACAAGTCATATCTATACCAATCAGCCAATCAAATGCTGCATGACAAGTCAAACACACATTTAACTTCCTTGTCAATAAGCGGTAATTATTGTCGTAATATCGGCCTATTAGACCGACTAGGTGCACAATTTATTTAAACCAGATTCGTTCCTGATTTGTTCCTGATATTTTAGAGGCCCAGGACGAGTCAAAAATAAAGGATCTTATGTTCAAACATAGTAATATTTTATTTTTCAATTGCAAAGCTAATATTCGGTACATCACAAAAAAAAAACTTATGCCCTCCTCTAGTATCTAAAAATCACTGCTAGTAAGGATAAAATACTATCAAAGACACATTATTATTGTTAGTAAGCTTAATAAAATATTATCAGAGACGATCCATTAAAATGCCCCTTGCTTTATTAACAATATTACCCCAATTTTCTTGGATCATGATATCCATAGCATAAATTGATTGTTCACCAACACATAAAAATTCTGTATTAGGTGAATTATCTAAGTTTTACTACTACAAAAGAAACTAAATTGGACGTTTACATCATAGATGGTTCCTAGGAACCGTCTGTGCTGCAAGTATCACAGACGGTTCATACAAATAACTGTCTGTAGTATTTTCACAATCGGTTTTTAATACAAACCGTCTGTGATAACTTCATTATCACATATGGTTTTTAATATAAATCGTCTGTAAAATATCATAGACGGTTCTTGATAAGAACTGTCTATGATAATGGCAGACATCACAGACGATTCTTATCAAGAACCGTCTGTGATACTTCACAGGCGGTTTGTATTAAAAACCATCTCTGTGATATCTGTCATTATCATAGACAGTTCTTATCTAGAATCGTGTATTAAAAACCATCTGTGATAATGAAGTTATCATAGACAGCTTGTATTAAAAATTGTGTGATAGATTTCTTGCCTCACAATCCTCCAAAATTTCATAATCTCCCACCTGAGTCCGAGTAGAATTCCGTTCTGAGACATCTTTAGTAAAACGGGCATAACTTTTGCATATGGTGTCCGTTTTTGACGTTTTTATACTCGTTTTCCGTTTTGGATTTTGTTTCAACTGAAAAGTTGTAGATCTCATCGAAACCTTTCAAATGAGTATATATAAGCTATATAAAACTTTGCTATTTTATCTTTTAAGACTAGTTGTTTATATTGCACCGGTATATTAAACTTTGTGCTCTAATTCACAGACGGTTGGTATATAAAACCGTCTGTGATATTCATTCATCATAGACGATTCTAGCTACCAACCATCTATGATAGAGAGTATCACAGATGGTTTGTATGTAGAACCGTCTGTGATTATTTGACCGCTAGGCCCGTCGATCCTCCTCAACCCAATTCTAGCCAATAGAAATTCACCAACCCTCACCCACAGATCGTACCTCCATCTCTCCGTCCCCGCACCAAAAATTTTCACACTCCCACCTCTCCCTCCCCTACAAATAATCACCCAAACCCAACCTCCTTGTCGTTCTCCTCCTCCTTGACCCTTACCATAATAGCCCGCACGAAGCAGACCGCGCTCAAGTCTACGGGAGGCAAGACACCGCAGAAGCAACTAGCTACCAAGGTGACGCTCAATCAATGTCGACGATGGTGGGCATTAAAGACATCCAGCTCGTGCGCTGCATCAAGGGCGAGAAGGCCTACGCATAGAGGATCTTTTGCTTTTTTTCTCTATTCTTATTGTGTTAACTAGATGGGTAACCTGCTCATTGTTTTGAGATATTGTAATGGTAGGCTCTAATCTTAATAAAAATGGAATGTGTACTATGTTTCTTACTGTATTTGCTTGTGTTCAGATGGCATAGTTAATATTTCCTGAGGCTATCCCAAAAAAAGAAAAAAAATAGGTATAAAATGAACTATCACAGACGATTTTGTGATATAAACCGTCTGTGAAGGATTATCACAGATGGCTCAAACCAAAAACCATCTGTGATACTAGCACATCACAGACAGTTCTATCTACCAACCGTCTGTGATGAAAAAAAATATCACAGACGGTTCTAGCTACCAATCGTCTATGATACTCATCCATTACAGACGGTTCGTAGCTAAAACCGTCTGTGATGTGTGAGTATCACAGTCGGTTTTTGATTCGAGCCGTCTATGATAGTGTTCTTCACAGACGTTTCTAGTTACAAACCGTCTGAGTTGTGATTATCACAGACGGCTCACAAACCATCTGTGATAACCTCCAATTATCACTGACCTATAAATTCAGACGGTTCAGAAACCGTCTGTGATGACGGTTCTGAACCGTCTGTGATGATCCTTTTTGTAGTAGTGTTTTCATACACAATCAAATTATTATCATATTCACTGATAGCATTTTCCTCATTTAAATATATATTAGGTTGTCCTTCAACATTACCTACATCCAATTTCTTAGGATTCCTAGAAGATTTGGTATTAATCTTAGAAATTTGTCAATGGCATCCTTTTGTGATTCTACTAGCCCCTCTACTCGTTTTCTTTTGTTTTTTCACATCCAAGTAAATGCTTTCTAAACGATATCTTACAACACAACAATATAAGAATGAGACTAGATGAGGAACAAAAGAACCTTAATTTTGTTAATGGGATGGAAATTTAAGCAGTAGCTAGATGAGTCTATGTACAATTCAATGAGATAACATGTGAAAAGGTTCTGAAACCAGAAAACACACAATATCTTTAGAAAATTAGTGCAAATCTACATAATCGAAACAAATAAAGGAGATCTTATTGTAAGCAAGCGAATAAACTAGTACCCTTCTTCTTGATCCTCTTAGTGTCTCACAAGAAATAGTGAATGAGAGGGGAAATGGATAGCGTAGATGTTGCATCGAAATGGTGCTCAATAGTGTAAAGAGGAGAATTCGAGTAGAACCGTTGAAAATTGAAGGAATTTAAAGAGAGTTGGTTGGGGATCCATGAAAATGTAGTTGTTCTGCAATCTTCCTGCCAGCCCGGCAAAAAATGTGCCTTTCTAAGTTCTCCATTGATAACACTTGTTGGGCAAACTGCGGTAGTGACTACGCTCACTTCATAATTCTTGGAAAGGTAACTAGAGAATAGTCGAGGAGAAGAAAGGTCACGAGGGTGTTCTCTGTTCCGTGCGTGCGGCGATGGACCATGAGTGTAATGGCCTGTGCATGATGAGCCTAGCCTAGCTGCTTGGGCTAATGCGCCACCTCTTAAGTCAATGGCTTCTTGCTAAGGCCTTGCGCCAATATGCATTCACTTCAATCTAGAATTACTGATACATATTTACCCATGTATATACTATGGGTCGGGGTCTCGGGGACCTTGGGCGGTTGCCCTCACTGCATAGGCCCAAGAATGGCCCTAACCTAAACCAGGCTAGAGATTGAAGCCCAATAAGATCTATTAGGTATGACAGTATAGTTTAGTCCTATATTACTTATTGAACCATGATAGGAGACCCCCTCCACCTATATAAGAGAGGCAATGAGCTCTCATTGTACACACATCTATGATATATCAATAAAGAGAGAAATATTGTAGAGATTACATCATGTGTCTTCTTCTACTTTTATGTTTTTGTTCGTCGGCAATGCGATCAAAATTACAACACGTTATCAACATGAATTTGGGAAGGCACTGCGGCTACCTCAAAATCCTACTCACACCTGATGGTGAAGCCTAATGGGCTCAGTTGCACATTTTTTTCATATTAACCCTCCTAGTTGGCAATTATTCAAGAAGAGTCTTGAATTTTGTGAAAACGACCGGGATTTTTTCAAAGATTGTAAAAAGTTCTTTGACCATTTATTTTACTTTTGAAGAAATCCTCATGGTTTCTGGATATTCCAAAATCAGACTTCCACCTCATTAATTTTACAAAAAAATTCCATGTAAGTTTTATTTACTTACATATATACCTTTCTAGTATTTATTTTTATTCCAGTAACTATTTTCTACGTACTAGTAATTGCAAGAATTACTTTTGGGGCTTAGAAAACTATAGAAAATTAATGGAAATTGATGGAAATTTATCTAATGCTTATGAAAAAATTTCATTATTGATTAGATATATTGTGATGCCCATATGATTGTTGCATATTTAATAAATCTATCGATGGCATTTGTTGCTAGTAATTGTATGGAATTAAATAAAGAGAAAATATGCTTGATATTGTATATGGATTTTCCATATTGTACAAATGTTTCATAAACTCTTGATATCTAGTCAGTCTAAAATGTTTCCAATGGATCGGTAAGCGCTTAGTGCTATGTTGCCAAATGTGGCAAAGGGAATTGGGATTCTCGAAAAAAGCACTATGAGCTTGATCCCACTAATGGATATGATCTCAAGGAGATCACTTTAAAGGCGGGTTATGCTATCTCCATCCTTGATAATTCACACCAACAATGTGGTACGCTGAGTATGCACTATGGCCTAAAATGAATACTATGTATGCCTAGGGCATATGCACTCGAAATTTTAAAGTTGGCATGAAGAGGGGGATGAATTGGGAGTGCCATACAGGAGGCAACAGATATAATGCTGAGTGATGGTAAAATACTTAGGGAAACCTCATGTCAAGATACAGGTGATATTGCTCGGGGCAATGATCAGCCTAATTAGCCTAAGCAAATTATTAAGTGGCAACATTTCGTCGAGCAATAAATATGTAATATTTGCTTGGAGCAATCTTAACTACAAAACAAAATAGTGACCTGAAGGATTATGTTGATAATGAGAGATCTTGACTTCCCAAAATCATGTTGAGAATTGTTCTTAGACTTACAACAAGCATATAGATGATCATCGGATTTTTTTGGTCAATGTGTGTGTTTATGAAGAACAACTATGACAATTGGGTGATCCAATTTAATGTTCTATGTGAACATTTATTTCCATGCTTCTGGGCATGAAGTGTTCAATATTTGATGTTCTATTATTATGATCTCAGCTGTATATATCATTGTTTAATATACTTTACATGTTGTTATGTTAGAACATATTTCTATTGACTAAATGTAAACATGTTGTAACTAAAATACCTCAAATCATACAAGTTTGGTATGATAAGATTGTGGCATTTTGGGCATTAAGAAAATATACTGGACTAAATATTTTTTGTTGGTCATAACTTCAAATCTCCCCCATCCATGTCTATGGTATGACAAACAATATTTTCTCGCTTTTGTGAAGGGGATAATTATGAGTCACCTGATTTCCTTGAAAGGATTAAGGGGAATATATGAGAACCAATTGAGCCCATGATCTAGCCATACATGTATTTTATGGTACTGATTAATGCCTCCACTAAGTGGACGCATGTTTTGACATGCTCTTATTTAGTGGACATTGTCCATTAACAATTATACTCCTAGAGAAACAAATTGCTATAGCTCATCAACTTAAAACCCTAGTTTTGGGATCATCAGATCCAATCCATCTAGATGGATAAAGTTGGAAGTTATAATGAATTTGATGGGTATGAAAGAAAGCATCCATATGGTTCTATAAGAGGCCTTAATTTGCAGAAATTATCACCCAATAAAGATTGGGGATGACCAAATTTTAGTTGGAATCTTTTGCATGATATTGCATTAAGAATAAGTCTAATACACTGCATATCCCCCTACAGCTAGTGCGTATGGAATATTTCCCATATAAATCACCCCCATAGCGTAGTATCATGAGAATATGATGGGTATGAATATCTAAAGCCATGATAGGAGATTTTGAAATTTTTTCATTGAAAACACATCCCGGCATTAGGGGGAGCATTTGCCCATATTTGGAATGCCATAACTTGCTTGCCATAAACAAAGGCTATGAGCAAAAAACCAATGCACTAGCCAAACTGAACTAAAAGTTTAGATACTCCCACACGACATGAGTAGGAAGTCTGAAAGATACTATAACAGAGTAATGCATAGAGTCATAGATGAATGGTTAAATAAAAGCAATTGAGATCAAACCAAACAGGGGCGAATACACATTAGGCAATGGGCATAAGTTAAAGTTGGCATGATATAGCATATCAATCGACCATGAAATGATAACAAAATAACAGGGGCTACTTGAATCGACTGAGCGTGGGCTACCAGCTGATCTAGCCTCAAGCCAAAGCCAGCCCAAGGCCCAAGCCAATACCAGCCCCAAGCCAATCAAGTAGCCAATGCCAGGTCCAAACGATGCTTAACCTACCTTCCCCTATTCCCCACACGACACACAATGCATGCAACCTTTCGTCTGTAGTAATGACGGGCCCGATGCTGGAGCTATCGTTGTCCGGGAGCACGTCGACCGCTTCTCGCTTGCGCCTGCGTGCGTCAGATGGTATGATTAGATTTCTCACTGTGTTAATCTCACTACGCATGCATGCAAATGGAGTAAATCTCGGTGTATGTATGTTGTATGCAGTATGGCCAACAATCACAACAATAGGTGAGGTTGTCCATTTGTCATCTCATCCTGGCTCATTGCTTTCAATGTTCAAATGTTCAATGATCTTCATACCTAATGAAGTAACGATCAGCCGACCAAAATAGGTACTAAATTTTGTGATCTAGATTTTAGGTTTTCAATTCTATGATCTTTAAAATATTTGTGGGTCAAGGCCTTAATATTAGAATGCCTTATTTTGATTTTTGTAACAATTAAATCAGAGAATTTTTTTAATGTGTTTTAATATCTAATTCAATGTGTTCTAACTTTCAATAATTATCATCTTCCCATGACAGGTAGTCCGTAGTCATAGAGCCATTTCTAAAAAGAAAGGCACTAGAATCAAGTGCAAATGCTATGAATATAGAAAGTCCAGAAATCAATTAGAAAGAGGAGATTCAGTTTGATCCAAGGAAAAAGAAAAGAATACACGATTATCTCCCTAATAAAAAAGATGTGGTAGGAAGAAAGTACTTAGATAATGGGCCTTGCCAACCTCGCACATATGATCTTCTATAGAATATATTTGGGAAGGAAAAGAGAAGATTTAATCCTACATGGTCTGATCAGCATGGCAGTTGGCTTGACTATTCTGAGTCTAAAGATATAAAATTTTGACCGCATTACTAATTATTGATGGATGCATCGATAAGTACACATATGGAGCATAAGGCCCCGCGTCATTTTTGTTTTAGATTTGCTATTAAAACCAAATATTGCTAAGTTCGAATCTATTCGAATATGATGGATCATCATCAAGTGTAGTAAAGTGATGGTTTGAAATTCATGAAAAATGACTTGATATTTCTCTCATGAGGGACAAGATAATATTTCGCTACATAATATCTCTAGTAGCAAATAATTGAATGCATTGAATAGAGCATCGGTAGTGCTCTAAGTCCTTATCAAGATAATAATAGGAAAGGCAACATGTATAGGTCATTGGATGATCTACATCATTGTGTGTTCATTAAAGGAGTCATTAGATGACTTCCGCATGAATCTAACATTAATGTTAGTGGAACCACAAGATAAGTAGATGTTGTAACATCCTAATTTTTGTAATGCAATTCAAATAAATGAAAATGTGTAAAATTTAAAACTTTCAATGCATTTTAGTGTTATCTAAATTTTCTAGATTTTATTTGAATCTTTATCGAATTTTCATATTTCACAAAATCAATTAATAAAAGGAAAAACAAAACCTAGTGTTAAAAGTCATGTAGTTAGGAAAACAAATGAAAATGAAAATTTCAATTTGGATAACTAAGCCAAAATTTGAATTGAAATATAATTTTAAAAGAAAAGAGAAAAACAAATAAAAATGTTTAAAGTCAAATTGGCCTGGCCTATTTCTCTTACTCGCTTCCCTTTCCTTCTCAGGCCCAACAGCTCGGTAGTGCTTGGAGTTCCTTCCCCCCTTCCTTCTTTCTGTTTCCTCTAGCTGGCCCAGTCACCTGACCATGGCTGGTGCTCCCCTCCCTTCTCTTTCCCTTTTTCCTTGCCACGGCCCATGTGCCACCACCACCATGCTCACACACCCGCCGCCCCGTGTCGTGCATCACCGCCATCCTCAGTGCGTCGCATCGCCTCTGACCACCCACACTCCCACTGCAGCCATGTCATCACCATTTCCACCATGCCACATGCGCACACCTACGCCCATCCCCTGATAGCCCCTCGCAAAATGTGTGTCCCCTTCGCATCGCTTCACGCACCATTGTCGCATCACCCATGCCTCTTACTGTTGTGCACAACTCCATGTTGTCCACTGCTATTTAAGTCAGCTGAACCCCACATGTATCGCGTCCTACTCTCTTCCATTTTCCCCTCCTCCTTGATTCTCCTACGTTGACTAGAGTCAAGACCCGAGCTCCTCTGCTCCAACCGCCACCTTCGACCGCACTGCCCAACCGCTCGGTAAGCCTTCGCTGCCTCTGACCTTGTCAAAGTTTGTTTCTATGCTCCACCTATTCCTCTCCTCACACAATTCATTTTTGACCACAGGAATCCGTCGCCAACCCTGTCTTCCCCAACTTCAACCAAAACCGCCGCCGCCATTCCTCACATGGTGGGTTCCACTTCAATTACTCACTTTTGGGCCATCTTCTCACCTTCCTCAATCTTTCCTAGTCACTAATTTTGGCTGCCTTCCTCCCCAACTTGTCATCGCTGTCAACCTCACCGTGCCACCTAGTGTCATTGCTGCCAACCTTCCATGGCTCACCTCTAACCACACTGTCCACGGCGGTGAGTCCCCTTTGCCATGTAGCTGCTCATAGCACGGTCGGATTTGTCAAGTATCTGTTGTTGGCCCGGTTGCCATGGCGGTAGTGCCATCACCGCCGCTACGCGCAACCACGACACCGCTGCAAGCCATCAAGCATTGCACCGCCACCACTCATAGGATCGCCGTGACCCCGGCAACCCATTTTCGAGGTCACGGACCACCTCTGTAGCCTGGCTCACCGACAACTAGCTAGGCAAGCCCATCATGGCCACTTTCTCTATTTCAAGAGAGAGAAGATCACTGTAGCAGTGGCCCCATCTGCCAGTCACTAGATTTTCTACTTGGAAAATTAATTCTAAAAATAAATTAAAAATAGCTAGGCCCGCGTGTATGTCACTGTAATATTTTCTAATTATAAAATAAATCAAAAAGGAAAATAAAAATTATTGGGGCCACATAAATAGATGTTAATTGAAATTAAGTAGTATGTTAGTACTGTTTATTTTAAGATTCAAATACTAATTGAAGACAATATTAAAATATAATATTGTATATATAGTTGTCCATAGACTCATGAGCCCTAGGCCATAAATAATTCTTTTACAATATAGTATAAGGTAGTATCTGTATAATAGCTAGGCTCATGTACTTAGATTTTAAATCAAAGTTAATTAGTATTAAGTGTTAATTAAAGATAATCGGTGTACCAATAGTATTTAATTTGAAGTGCAACTTTAATTAGGAATCATGTTAAAGGGTACCTCCATTAAAATATAATTATTTGTCCCAATGATACGTGGACCCTTGGTCACTAGTAATAATTATGTTAAATTGCAATTCGAGGAAATGCATGCATGATAGCAGGGTCGGTTTAATTCGAATTTAGTTAAATAAAAAAATTCATTAATGTGTCACTAAGTGGTAGTCTCAAGGCCTGTTAATATCTAGGTTAATATATGAGTTTGCATATTATATAAATGCATGTAGACTCAAGCTCATTATTAATTAAATTCAAGCTAAATATGTAAAACTAGTGTAGTTAGAGTTTAATTTGGAATAATAAACTAAGTTAACTTTTTGATGACTAGTTGACCCATGTTAATTATTGATTAGCTAAGACAATTAATTTAGGTAAGATTTCATTCAACAACAGACCCTAGGCCATTGTTTAAAATAATAATAATTGATTAACTAAGTTTAATGTGTTGCAATGAATTTATTTCCAGTAGGACCCACATAAGTTTTAAGGATTTAAATGATTAAAAAAATTAAATTATGAGTAATTGGCACGGCCGCTGCTCACTAGCATGGTTATTTTTAGATGTAAACTAGAAATAGTGACACTAACATGTGGACCCCACCTTGATTAGTGATTAGATTAAGCCAATATTTTAATTGTGGTTCCATTAAAAATATAGGTCCATATCTGATTGCTATTTTGATTATTTGTGAAAAGGTAACAATGATAGCAACAAGCCATAATAGTAATAATATTAGAAGCAGGAGTAATAATAGTAAGTGATGTATATTCATGTGGGACCACAAGCCAGTCACTATTTCCATGGTCAGCCTCTAAATGGACCGTGATGTCATGTCATACTCTAGCACTATCATAATAAAATAATTCAAAGATAAAGTAAAACACTAATCTGCCACACTTGTCGTAAATTGTGGCAAATTCTCTTTCAATGGTAAGATGAACTATAATTAGAAGACCCAATTTGTCAATCCAATTCATCCCATTGATCCACCAAGGAGGAATATTTCTGAGAATATCCATTCTTCTCTCTTCATGTTCTGCATTTTCTCCTCCGTCAAATCCTCCAAAATCTGGATCTCTGTTGTCGAACTCTAATCAGTCCAACCCTTGGTTCAGACCTTATCTAAAATAAAAATCCACATTAGGTTACCAAATATTTTGATTTTGGAATTTATTTTGATTTATTTGCATTCTTTTGGTTGTATTTATGTGTTATTTGAATTCAATCATTTTTCATGTAATTAGACTTCAAAACCTTGGAGAAGCAACAATTTGATCAAGACCAAGACTAAGATTATCAAGACCTTTAAGCAAGAACAAGAACCATAATAATTTGATCAAAACAAGTCATCCCTTTGATCATTTTGCACTTACCTTTTGAATGCAAACTATAATGTTTTATATTATCAAATGCATGCTTTACATTATTTACAATTATATTGTCATTAGTTCATAGTTAATGCCATACTATTACTTGTCTATTACCTTCTTTTCATTGGCTAAGGGCATAATACCTTATCAACCTAGAATTAATGGTATACCCAACTAAGTTAATAAGTTTGTATCTAAGTGCCTTGCTTAGATACTTTATCGTGTGGGCATTAAATTTCCCTGACGTCATTCACTCATCAAAACTTGATTTGGGTGGCTATTGGATGAAAATGGCTGGTATGTTGAACCTAGACAATATTTTGAAATAAAAATTCAAAAATCAATTTCGGCTTGGGTATATGGTAAGAAGGGTGGGTGCGGATGGAGCACAAGAACATGTAATGTGGTAGAGTCATTTGAGTCAATTAAGGACTGGATCTTGTGATGACCTCCCAGGTACTAACAGTGCAACCACAATTCTATAATAGTATCGACCTAGTTGATTACTTTGCAAACCTTAGCATTTATGCCATAGGCTACAATAGTTGGTGTATGATCCTCTTATGGGTGCAAGTGGTTGTAGGATTAAGGATAACCGACTAGTTGGGGTGAATAGGAGCTTTTTAAATTATTTTTCACTAAAACACAATTTTAGCAAGTATGAACTTAATTAAAATTGTTTTGCATAAATAAGGCCTAAATTTTCTAGGTTTCACTAAGTCACCACAAAGCTATGTTAAAACTAGATATAATTCTAGCTGCACAATTCAATTCAATTAATTGCTACAAATGTAAATGCGGAAAGTAAAAACAAAGAGATAAACTGCAATATAGACAAGCGACGTTTTTCCTGTGGTATTGAAGACTTATCGATCTTCCCTTCTCCACATTGAGGTAAGCGCAAATGGATTGAACGGCTCAATGAATTGAGCCTAACCATCTCAAATCCACCATGGTTGTTCTTCCTTCACTCCGGAGATGGTGAGCACCACACCACTCACAACCATCGAGTCTCGTCAAAGCTTCTTTGAAGATATCACCACTCACATCTCTTGTGGGTAAAGTTGTGCGTGGAAATCTATCTAAATAGCCATGCCCACGGTCATGGTGATGTGTGAAAACTTCTTAGTTAGTCTCTGTTTTATAAAAAACCATTTATGGGCGGGATAAAATTAATAGGTGGATGGAACCCTAAATTTTTGTCTTGGCTAGATGGAACATAATGGATATAAATGGGTGGGTGGAAACCTAAAATGAATATAGTATATGGTGGATGAAACCATACTCTATAGAAAGTGGATGGAACCTTCACTACTATTATACTGTAATCATTTAAATTCATTAAATCTGGTTTTAGTTATAATGTTATCTCTCAGGCCTTCTACATTTTTCTATTTCAAATGTTACTTTCTATAAATAAAAGAATCTCAATCCTTCTCATGTTAAGCCTTGCATCTATATAATTGTATTATATGTGGTGGCTTGTTGAGTACCTTTGTACTCACTGTTGTTCAACTACTATCATTCATTAAATGAAGAAGGGAAAGAAGATCATGCGGGTGCCTAAAGGCATTAGTAAGAGTTGGAAGGTGAAGAGGATAAGAACTAGGTCACGAGCCCTAGTCGATTATCTATAGGTATATCCTGAGGGTCCCATCTGGTTGTTGTTTCAGTTTTTGCTGCTGATCTTTAAAGGTTTTGTCCTTGTTGGCCTGTGTTGTAAGTCAGACCATTAGGTCTATTTATGTATTAGTTTTGCTTTTTGTGAGGTATGTGCTTAATCCAGGGGACTAGTGCTTTTTTACACAGAGGGTTCCGGATAGTGATCCAAGGTCTGACATATTCCTACCTTAAATATGGTAAAATCTAATATCTACCTAGAGATCAAGTTGATCATGATGGATCACTACATTACCAGTCATTGCACCTGCAAATGATTGAAGAGGAGGCTTAATGGAAATTAACCTCATGTGCTAAGAACACTAATGGTCATATAATTCTTGGAGTGAATCAAGACGCATCTTGACTCATCGAAATATGATATTCCATACTTGCATCTTGCAAATATGCCAGCTTGATGTTTATTGGCGCGAATTGATGTTGTACTATTGGATGGTATTAAGCATATCCTCAAAGGAAGGAGTAAGAGCGTATGTGCTTGGATATCATGCAAAGGCACTAGTATGTTTCACAAATTATGTTCAAGTTTGATTCCTATATTCATGGTAGTTTTATTGGTAATATATAATGCATATCTGCGTACCAAAGTGTATGATAGTAACAGTTGTTATGACCTCTAAAGTTCTTTAAAGGAATTAATCATATTGGTGGTCTTGCAAGTGTTGTGGGGGTGCCTAGCGCCTCAGGATTACCTAATGGGATTTAGGGCAAGCCCAATAACACATTGTCTTATGTATAAAAGGAATGTACCATTTTACCATTGCCTTTGTGTAATTATTGAGGGGTAAGATAGGAATTTCCCATTATGCCCCATTCTTGTACATAAACCCCCAAAGGGGGTAGAAAAGATCCAGATCTACTCATTTCCACAAACCAGCTCTCTCTCTCTCTCTTTCTCTCTCTCTCTCTCTCTCTCTCTCTCTCTCTCGGTTAGCCATCCTCTCTTGGCTCCACATCTCCCATGGAGAAAGGGTACCCAATACCCACTGCTGTTGCTCATACCACAACAATAAGATTTTGGCAAATTATATAATCCCCATTATACCAAAGCTTGGACTGGTTATACTCTAAGATGATAATCATATGTTACAAGTTTATTGGATAGACGTTGAATGTAATCTTGGAAGAAACACTTAGAGATAGTTGCAAGGTAAAGCCTCATATGATTGGGTTGGACATATTATCCATCAATAATGAGGTACTACAACTATATCCCCTATGATCCTCTATGGGGATATTGAGTACTTGTATTGCACAAGATCAATACGTGGTTATGTGAAAGGGTAAATATGAGAAATAATAGCACTCCATAAATTCTGCATAATCACGATTCCTATAAAGACAATGGGCTATAAATTGACCAGATGAACAGATGCCGCATCTTCTCCAAGATCAACTTGAGATTAGGCTACCATCAATTTAAAATCATACTAAAGGAAATTATTATCGATCCTATGTCGAGAAGATCGGGCATCTAGTATCATCTTTGTATTAGAACTTCATTCACTCGGTAGGATTTTGTATCCCACAAACCTGTTTGCATATTAGGGTTTCAATTCCATGTTAGTGTTGGTCAAACACCAATGCTTTGCGTAGGGTATGGTAAGATTGCTTATTTATGTCTTATGATTATTGGTTTTGGTTTTTATTAGATGGTGTTGCATTTGAATTGTGAATTGAGTTTATACTTAATAGTTAGTGTCATCGAGTCTATAATTGTTTTAGTTTCTAGTTGTGTGTGTGTGTGTCATTGTGATCGTCGTCGTCGTTATCATCATCTTTGTCATTGACCCACAACTCCAACAACCAGCATGAGTTGAGGATGACTCATTTTGATAGGACGGAGAATGATGAGGATATGCAATGCATATACACCTATTTGGGCTAGAAAGGGATGTGAGGGAGGTCGGCTCAAGAAGAAAAGACAAGATCAATCAAGTTTTGGTGCTCGCAGTTTTGTCCATGAAGTTCATAAAGCTTTTGGCATGAATTCTGAGGTTCTCACTGCGAACAAAATACATATTTAGAAAGCTTATAAAGTGTACTTTACAACAGATCAAATAGATCTTGATTGGAGCTTTCTACAAAAAAAAAATGTAGCCTTTTTCATGCAATTCAAGAGTTTCAAGCCCGTTGTGTCTGACAGCGGGGGATCAACTACAATTCATCAAGTTTTCAAGTAAGTTATCATTGATTCTATGTTGAGAAGATCGAGCAATGTTATTGTCAATCCTATGTCGAGAAGATCAGGCACCCCGTATCATCTTTGTATCAGATCTTCATTCACTTGGTCTGATTTTGTATCTTGCAAACTTGTTTTGCATAATTAGTGTTAGTCAAACACCAATAGTTTGGGGCAGGGTATGGTAAGATTGCTCATTTGTATCTTATCGATTGTTGGTTTGGTTTTCATTAGATGGAGTTGTATCTGAACTATAAATCAAGTTTATAGTTATCAGTTAGTGTCATTGTGTCTATAATTTTTTGTAGTTTCTAGTTGTGTGTGTTTGTCATTGTGATCGTTGTCATCGACCTGCAGCTCCAACAACCGGCACGAGTCGAGGATGACTCGTTTTGAAGGGAGGGAGAATGATGAGGATATGCAGTGTATATGCACCTATTTAGGCTAGAGAGGGAGGTGAGGGAGGTCGGCTCAAGAGGATTAGACAAGATCAATCAAGTTTTGGTGCTTGCGGTTCTGTCCACAAAGTTCATAAAGATTTCGGCACCAATTTTGAGGTTGTCACTGCGAACAAAATACATATTTTGAAATTTTATGAAGTCTACTTTCCAAATTCCAATAGACTGAATAGAGCTTGATTGGAGCTTTCTACAAAAAAAAGCTATGGCAATTGGAGTGCACACTACATAGACAGTTTGAGACAACACACATGAGTTACCAAATATGAAGAGTCCACAGCTTATAAGGCATCTTTGGGTGATCTTACGCTTTTCCATGTATTTAAACACATTTGGAAGGTTTCAAATTCTTTGTTTCTCATGGATTGGATGTGTCCCAATTAGGGAAATAAAATGTATGAGAAGGTGTTTACAATTCGGTCTTGGTTTGGAGTAGCCAGCACAACCTAGCTTAAAAAGGCTATAATATTTGCATACGAAGTCGGATGTGGGAGTTCTTGTACTTGTTAGAAAGCTAACTTCAAGGCCTATGCAAGGAATCAAGTGTATGCTTTAGATTCTATCCGTGTGCAACGCAATTGCAAAGACAAACCAATGGCAAAAAGTTTCTGTGAGTCCTAGTTATGTAAAGAGTTTGTTTCTTGTTTTAGGTGTCTTAAGAGGTTATATAAGCCATTGTAAATGTCCATGTAACTAAGATTCAACGTTATGAATTAAAATACATATTTGTGTTTTAGCTTTTAGCTACTCCCATAATGAGGATCTCACTATTATCTAGGTCACACGCTTATTCTTCCTAGTTGATTGGCACAAAGGGGCATTGAGTGTTCTAAAGATCATTATGTTTTTCAAATCGATATTCTTCACTCGGTGCTCAGTAGAGAACATCACGCGTGTCATTTGTCATTAGGCAAATTAAAGAGTTGCAAGCCCATTGCATTAGCAGCAAGGGATCAACTACGATTCATCGAGTTTTAATGTAAGTTAGCATTGATTCTACGTTGAGAAGATTGAACAGCCTGCATCAGAATTTTTAGTTACTAAGGCATAACAATGGAGCATAAAAACATGCATGTTGCCAAAGTTAAAGCATGAGGAAAAAAGTGTAAAAACACATTCATTGCAAAAAAAAAACGCCAATTTGCTATGGCCCTATTCTTTTGGGGATGTGACTGATGACTTTTATCTGTACTTTTCGAGGCGGCAGCAGACGGCGTCCACAGTTTTAGGCTCAGGAAACCATTTGAAAAATCTATTTTAAGAAGTTGTACCGTTTATTTTAACTTTCAGATAAGCCAAAAACTTACCTGGTTTGTAGCAGTAAAAAGGAATAGAAATGAACTGACTTTTGGGCCCTTGATTGTGTCAGCTGCCTTGGGTTTGGAGCTGCTACCTCTCATGTAAAATTGATTTTCATTGACTTTGGTTCACAGCATTGGTATTTTCTTCAGTCGAGTCTGCAGTTTCCTAGTAGAAACATGGACGAAAGCACTCATGTATGTGTGGCGAAAGCCTAGCTAATCATGGATGTATGTGTACCAAATGTAATATTTGGAGTCCTGGATTATGGATTTCCTTGCTGTAGTAAATTTCACATCTGGATGAAATTTATTCGCTTGAATTTGCGCAGTAACTTGATGTTCCTAAGTGTGTGTGTGTGTGGTGGTGGTTGAAGCAAAACCGAAGCGCACTGGTGTGACAGAATCTTTGAGTAGGGATGAAACGGATCGAATACGATCGAATAGTCTTAAATATAAATAGGAATCTATATTTTTAAAATAAATATGAATTCGAATATTCTCGAACATGAATACGAAACAAATGTCATAACGCATACGGATTCGAAATGAATATGTACTTAATTCGGTCGAATACGAATATCCTTCTACAACTTCTATAACAAATCTCGGTTGAACAAATTTCTAGTAGTTTTGCAGGTTTTTCACCGGTTTTTTATCAGTTACCGGAACGGTTATCAGTTTCAAACCGCCCAAATTCAAATTTTGAATCACAAAATTCGTCCTAGTTTTTCTTGGGTTCCGAAAACGAATCGAATAGTCTCAAATACGAATACGAATATTCTCGAATACGAATGCACATACGAATATTCTCGAATACGAATATGAACATTTTCAAATACGGATTTTACTTACCACATTCGTGTTTTCTCGGATACAAATATCGGATAAAACGGATTATCCGTTACTGTTTCCCGCCCCTATCTTAGAGACTATTTGGTTGCTTGCCATGCTGTGAAATGCCGTAACTTTTGCGGCTAACAAATAGTTGGCCACAAGTGTGGCAATATTTAGAAAAAACTATAGATATGTTTGGTTGCTTCCCAAACTTTGCCATATTTTTGTGCCACAAGTGTGGCAAAGCAATAGTTTTTGTGACGGTCAAAACGGGCGAGACGCTTGTGGCAAATTTTGGCTAGCTAGGGAGTCTATGACATGATGTAAGGGGCTAAGGAAGTGTGGCACAACGCAACTGTGCCTTGTGCCCCAGAACCAAACATTTGCTATAGAAAGTCATACTTAGCTAAATTAATTGAGACCAAGTTTGATACAACCAAACAGGCCCTATGTCTTGGTCATAAGTTTGAGGAAGAACCAACTACTAACCTAACAAAGTCAAACATGCCTAGCCTATGTGTGGCAACAAACCAAGCACCACCTTCCTACTGCACTTTCTTGAATCAAAATAATGGTAACTTAGTGTTATTTTACAAATCAGCGAGAGCCTCTTTGGATGGTAGTGTTATTTTCTGGGACCAATGGAAAGGTTTCCTATAATTAACAATGCGAAATTGGCCATTTCAAACCAGATATCAAATAAGGCTGATAGCGAGAATCAAATAACACTGACAACGAGAAATAAATTAACCTGCAATAAACAGGTACAACATACACTACTTGCACAGCCATTCCTTACATAAATGTTCTCATAGGTAGTCACTAAGAACAATCCCAGCAAGCTTTTGTTGGCCAATGCATGGTTCAGCAGATTTGCAGGATGAGGAAGTACTACTACGAACAGGCCAACCACGAACAGTTAGCCCATGTTCAATTGCTCCATGGTCATTCGAGGACGTTTTGCAGCTGCGGCAGCCACAGCATTGAGTTGGAAAGAAACCCTCTGGCTCTGAGTATGCTGCAGAGGCTGCTGTTGCTCGTTACCCCTCTGATCCTGAGAGTGGTTTGGATTAGGGTTGGCAGGGTATACGTTCGGGTTTGCGTTGGCTCCCTCGTTATCTTCAGTTTCCTCAACTTGAGGCGGTGGCTTCAATGGTGGTAGGAGTTGGTAGTTTTGGCTCAACAGTGTATCCTGCTCAGGCGGCAGAGGAATCGAGCCAGGTGGAGCAATAGACTTGGGCAGTGGGATTTTGTTTCGGCTACGTGCCAGCTCAAGGAGAACCTGTCAAAAGAGAAAATGATTTGTCAGCCTAAAGCAGAACGCTTCTACAGAGAATTTTAGGTCAACTTGAACTTTCAGGGATATGACAAAACATTAAACAAGCACTTGAAATCATAACCACAAGAGTCAAAATATTAAAGTAGCACTTCTAATCATAAGAAAAGCACCAAAGACCAAACCATTTCTTAATAGACAGTTCGAAACTAAATGCTTTCAGCACCAATCTAGTAATAATCCACATCTATCAGGATGCAACTCAATAAGGTGGATACACCAGTAAAAGTCCAGTGTTGATTAATAAATAAAAGTGGGAAAGATGGGGGATACAAAGAAATCAGCGTATTATGATGCGGCAGACTGTTGAAGCATGGGTATATTTATCATCAAGATTCGATGCTTCTAGCATCAGTATAGGTGTAATCCACATCTATCAGAAATTCAGAATGCAACTAAATGGGTATGCATCGCTTGATATTTGAGAACATTACAAATGAGAACTAGTCTTAAAATAGGAGAATGAGAACTATAATCTGAGATATTGGATTGAATATAGATAGCTCCCATCAAACACCAAAAGACACTTATTTTTCAAGAGAGACCATTCAAAGTTGATATAGCAGCTGATTTTCCATTCTCATTCTCCTAATTTAAGGGTAGTTCCTACACGATATGCTCCCCTTGTCAAGTCGAACATTTATTTAAGAATAGTTCCAAGTATGGATACAGACAAATCAACGTACTCTACTCTGAATCATCTTATCATCTATTCTGGGATTGCCCTCATAGCCACATCTGTAGGTCAAAGTGTTGCCCACCGATTTACTACGCAGGTTATATGGATGGTCCGCTGGTGGACCAGGGCACCCCTAGCAAGAGGTTGCCGTGATGCGGGAAGGAGCTTCCCCGGCAAAGCAGAGATCAGGAAAACAGAGCAGCAGGGGATGCGGAACAGAGGATACTGGAAGGAGTTTTATTCTTTTTCGTGCCCTTGAATACAAGAGGTACTCCCTAAAGTTCTACTTCTCCTAGCCTAGCATAGATATCCTAGTCATATTACAACTCGGACACCTATTTGAAGTATAGCTAATCTCCTGGTACTAACGTGGATCACATGGAGTCATGGACTCCTCTCCGACTGCCTTCTGACTTCTTCCGAACCAACTGTAGACAATCACCCATTGTCGTTCACTGCCATATAATCCGAGTCCGCCTGCAATCGTTTCCTTGACCTTCTTTGATATGTTTTCCCCCAATATGAGTCCACAACATTTCTCCCCTCCTACGAAAGCAACTCGTCCTCGAGCTGGAATTGTGGATACTGCCTTCGAAAAGATTCCACTGGCTCCCAAGTAGATTCGTTAGTGATAATCTACGCCATTGAACTAATATCTCCAAAATACCTCGGTAAAGTCTAGCTTGCACCACTTTGTCTGGAGTAAGAATGACCCGACCATGACGAATCTCCGGGAACGGTGGAAGATCAGATGGAGGATCCCCATAAAAATGCTTCAATAGAGCCACATGAAACACATTGTGTATGCAAGTGCCTTCTAGGAGCTATAAACGATGAGCAACGGTTCCTATCCGTTCGACAACCTAATAGGGCCCATAAAAACATGGTAACTTGTTTTTGGCCTGATGAACTAATGACAAAACCTGCCGAGGATGAAGCTTGACCCATACCCAATCGCCTACAACGAACTCCAAATCACGATGCCGTGCATTGTATTGATCCTTCATGGCCTATTGAGCCTGTTGCAATCTCTCCCTGATGTCGGCTAGAAATTCATCCCTCTCTTGTAGCAACTGTTCAACAGCGTCAACTCTGGCCGACCCTGGCTCATAAGACATCAATGTAGGCGGTGCCTACCGTAGACAACTTGGAAGGGAGTGGCTTGTATGGCACACTGAAAGGGGTATTATAAGTAAATTCAGCCCATGGCAACCATCGAGTCCAGTCACTCGGTCGGTCTCCCGACAAGCCCTGCAAGTACATAGTAATCACCCGGTTGACCACTTCCGATAGACCATTGGACTTGAGGATGGAACGCCGAACTGAAATTGAGCTTAACACCGCAAAAGTGAAACAATTCCTTCCAGAAATGGCTAGTAAAGACCAGGTCGCGGTCGCTGACAATAGACGTTGGGGGTCCATGGAGTCGGACAAACTCATTGAACAAGACGTGAGCTACTGAGCTTGCCGTATAAGGATGAGAGAGCACCAAAAAATGTGCATACTTGGACAGGCGATCAACAATCGTTAATATGACTGATTTGCCATTGACCTTTGGTAGTCCTTCAATGAAATCCATTGATATATCGGACCACACATGCTGCGGAATCTCCAAGGGTTGAAGTAGGCCGGCCAGATGTAAATGCTGAATTTTGTTGCGTTGACAAGTCAAGCATGTGCGTACCCACTCTTGAACGAGTTGACGATCACCAAGGATAGAAAAATCAGCCCGTAAACGATGAATGGTTTTCTGGATTCCCTCATGTCCCACGTAGTGAACCGCAGCCAATATAGCAGCCACCAAATCCGAATGAGCTGGGACATAAATGCGATTATTACGCAGAATCAATCCATCGACCATCTGCCAATCCGGCCCCAAATGGCCAGAGTCCACCTGTTGCTTGAGGACCAAATCCGGGTGGGTCAATACTTCTTTGTGGATATCATCGAACAATTGAAAATGAGGGATGGACAGCACATATGATCTGCCAGTATCTTCTTCATAACACCGGGATAAAGCATCCGCCACTCGGTTGTGATGTCCCGGCCTCAATTCCATGCTAAAATCATAGTCATTTTTCCTCACCCAATGATGCAACGGAATGGTGGAGAGGCACTGATCAAGAAGGTACTTCAAACTATAATGATCCGTTCAAACCACAAATTGTCGCCCCCACAAGTATGGCCTCCAATGCCTCACTGCTTTGACCAAACCAATCAATTCCCGTTCGTACACGGCTAATTTGGCATGCCGTGGTTGGATGGGGCGGCTAAATAATGCCAACGATCGCTCTCCTTGATGTAAGACAACCCCAAACCCCAAGCTGGAAGCATCCGTATCAATGGTGAAGGTGCCTGCAAAATCCGGCAATTGCAAAACTGGGGTTGATGAAAGGGTGAGCATCAATTGTTGGAATAAACTTGCCGCTTCAGCTGACCATGTGAACGCCTCCTTTTTCAACAAACTGGTCAATGGGGCGGCTAACGTCCCAAAATCCTTCACGAATTTGCGGTAATACCCTGCGAGCCTAAGAAAACCTCGAAGCGCCCATACTGACTGAGGTGGAGGCCAATCTCGTATAGCCTTGACCTTATCTTCATCCATGGCCACACCCTCCACTGGAACGACATGGCTAAGATAGGAGACACTGCTCCGGCCGAATGAGCACTTGGACTCTTTGAGAAATAAGTGTTCTCGCAACAAGTGTAGTACTACCTGGATGTGCAGGTGTTCGGACCATGTTTTGCTGAAAATGAGTATATTATCGAAGAAGACGAGCACAAATTGACAGAGAAAACACCGAAGGACTGCATTCATCAAGGCTTGAAAAGTTGCTAGCGCATTGGTTAATCAGAAGGGCATGACCAAAAACTCAAAGAGTCCTTCATGTGTCCGAAAGGCGGTCTTCTCTATGTCCTCCACAGACATGCGGACTTGGTAATAGCCGGAACAGAGATCCAATTTGGTCAAAAATTGAGCACCTTTTAACTCATCCAATAGCTCATCAATCACTCGCATCGGAAATTGGTTCTTAACTGTTTTGGAATTCAAGGGCTGGTAGTCTACGCAGAATCTCCAAGTGTCATCTTGTTTTTTGATGAGTAACACTAGGGATGAAAAAGCAGATTTGTTGGGACAAATAATTCCTTGCTCCAACATGGCTCAGCATTGGCGTTCAATCTCGTCCTTGAGGTGAATCGGATACCGATACGGACGAAACACCACCGGCAATGTGCCCGGTATGAGATGGATGCGATGATCATAGTACCGAGCCGGAGGAAGCCCACATGGTTCAGCGAATACATCCGTGAATACGGCCAAAAGTGTGCCCATCAGATCCCATCCATCCGTGCTATGGACTTGAATACCGCTTGGTGGACCGACGATACCATGGTAGACCACTTGTTGGCTACCCTTCCAAAACACCATGGTTAGCAACTGGAAGTCCCAGAGGATCGGTCCTAAAGTTCGCAACCAGTGAACTCCAAGGACGATGTCGAATCCTTCCAATGGTAACCCATAGTAGTCTGTGTGGTATTTCTCGTTTCCAATCCAAAAGGCCATCTGCATGCAATCCCTGTGCTAGGCACCCTCTCCCCATTAGCCACTGTCACTGTCAATCCCAGCCGAGGTGCCAATATCACACCAGCGGTTGCCACCACCTCCACCTTGATGAAATTGTGAGTGGATCCGGAGTCGATCAAAGCCACCAAGTTGGTGTTGCCTACCTGCACGTTCAATTTCATGGTCAGGCCAGCGCAGATTCCTATCAAGGAATGAAATGATAACAGCGGGTTTGCCCCGTCCTCTGCCACGCCTTCCTCCTCCTCTGGACCGGTGTCATCAGCGACTTCCAAGTAGAAGAGTTTCGGACAGCGATGTCCAGGGATATATTTCTCATCGCAGTTGAAGCACAGGCCTTTCTCACGACGTTCAGCCATCTCTGTTGGTGTGAGCCAGCAGAACTGGTGTGGTGTTGTCGCATGTGTTCCTATTGCCTGCTGCGGCACCTCCTGCTTGCCGCCGTTGCTATTCCTCTGCCAAATCTGCTTTGAGGACGAAGTTGCTGAATCTGTCGCACCGCTGGACAGCTAGCCGGAAGTACAGCTGTTGCTATGGCCACCCGCTGCTCATATGCTCGAGCCAAGCTCATTGCTACCTGGAGATCTGGAGGATTTTGCAATTCCACGTCGGCTCGTAATAGGTCGGACAATCCGGAAGTAAACAATTGGACTTGTTGTTCTGTTGACAGTCTGCCAGCTCAACACAGCAAGATTAAACTTCTCTTGGTAATCTGCCACAGTACTTATAAGCCGAAGTCTTGCCAATTCCCTTAGCGGGTTGGAGCGAATTGGTGGCGTCCCTTCCGTGCGTTCCAACTGCATGTACCATTGTTGAGCCACCCTACCATGTGGTAAGCAGCCAACCACACCTTGTGACCTTCTTCTGTTATGTCCCCAAAAGAATTGCTCGCATCTGTTTAGCCAAACCAATGGGTCTTCTTTTCCATTGTAAGTTGGGAATTCAATCTTGTAATAGCGAGGGACCGCCGGTGTCTCATGCTGCAGGAGTCTTGGACCAGATGGAGCGTATGCTGGGACGAAGGGAGGTCTTGTGGCAAATTGCAGTTGTGTCGTCAGATTGCAACCTTGCGCTATGGAACTAAGGTGCGGCACCATGGAGGGATGGAGGATGGCATCGTTGTTAAGTATTGTGGCATCCCCATGGAAAAGATGGCATAACTGATGCTGACGTTGATCCCTTCCCTAGGACCAACGCCCCATGTGGCAGCAAGGGAAGGTCAACCGATCTTGGGAGGAGACCATCTCCACTTTCCAGCGTCTTGATACGACCTTCAAGTCCGGCCACCTGATGGACCGTTACTACCTCCTTGTGAACCGTAGCCAAACTATCCATCTGCTGCTTGGCGAGGTCTGCGTTTGCCATCTTCAAATATTCATTCATCTTTTGGATATTAGACTCGGAAGCCATGGCTGTGATCTTCGGCTCTGATACCAAATTGTTGCCCACCGATTTACTGCACAGGTTATATGGATGGTCCGCTGGTGGACCAGGGCACCCCTAGCAAGAGGTTGCCGTGATACGGGAAGGAGCTTCCCCGGCAAAGCAGAGATCGGGAAAACAGAGCAGCAGGGGATGCGGAACAAAGGATACTAGGAGTTTTATTCTTTTTCATGCCCTGAATACAAGAGGTACTCCCTTTATGTAAGTTCTACTTCTCCTAGCCTAGCATAGATATCCTACTCATATTACAACTCAGACACCTATTTGAAGTATGGCTAATTTCCTGATACTAATGTGGATCACGCGGACTCCTCTCTGACTGCTTTCTGACTTCTTCCGAACCAACAGTAGACCGTCACCCATTACCGTTCACTGCCGTATAATCCGAGTCCGCCTGCAGTCGTTTCCTTGACCTTCTTTGATATGTTTTCCCCCAATATGAGTCCACAACAGAAAGCTTGGTATCTTCCATAACTCTAATCTGTCTCTCGCTGACATGCTCCAGCAAGTTAAGGTGAACCTGTCAAAAGCATTCTCTATGAAGATCATAGTCCTGGGATACTGAGCTATCTGGCTGTCATGTGAGGCCCACAATATAGCCGAAGCCCCCGCAATGATGACCATCATACAGCAGCTGTGCCTAGTTCCCAAGATTAGATAAGTTTCCCTTTCAAATTGTTGTTCAGTGGTTTGCTTAACGATAAGCAATTAGATACTCTTGTTATGAAGTTACGGATAAAGATAAGAGATTAGATTCTATTGATACGAAGTCCTGTCTCTATATAAGAGCTGAGGAGGCTTGCTTGAGAATTAATAAAGAAGTTATCATCTATCCCCTACCTCTATTTCTCTCTACCCCTTCCCCATGCACATATCAATCCCTGCGCACTTCCCTCTCTGTCATCCCCATCACGGCTCCAGGCCAGCGAGGCCCAGAGCCAAGACCACCTGTTACCCACAACTATTCGTTACGTTCTTCATCGGGACGTGACGTTGCCACACTGGTGCACACAAAACAAGTAGATCTTTGAAAATATTCCAAACTCCACTTTGAGTTGGAAGCATGAACTTCTTCAGGAGTTTGCTCTGGTTATCCATCAAGCAAAGGAAGTTATTAAATCTGGCATTCAATCCTGGCTATCTTAGGCATTTTTGAGCCTTTCAGCCTTTGTATATCTTTTCCTTGCTATACATAACTTCCGTTATTTGTTTATATAATTATACACAGTAGGAGCCTCCCCTACTGTTTTTCCTTTTTAAAAAAAATAGTATATAACTTCCCTTTTTTGTCTATATAATTATTCACATTAGGGACCTCCCCTAATGTTTCCCAATTTTATATAAAAATGTATAGTAGATAACTTCTCTTATGTTTTTATATAATCATACGCAGGCCTCCCTAACTGTTTTTCCAATTCTTTTAAAAGCATACTCCACTATGCAGCACATGAGTAACAGGTGTCCTTCCACTGAGATAGCAAGAGTTGAACTACAGGGCAGGGCAGTGCGGGATCAATACATCAACAGGCAACAGCTATCTAAGGGCAGTTTATCTTGGAAAGGAACCAAGGAATTTTGGAGCAGTAGGCTTCAGTTTTGGAAAGCATGGTCGCATTGCCAAGGAATTCGTTAGACCGCACAATACAGAACAACCACGTATCGATCCACCCAAAATTCTGCAGTTAATAGTCAAATCAGGTGAAACCATGAGCTAAACAAGGAGATCTCAACTCTCAAGGAGCAAGAACTTCATTAAAAGAATTCCCTGGATAGCGTCCACAGTTTTCATGCAATCTACGCAGATGCAACTCCAGCACCAGAGTGAGATTTGACAAAAGGGAATTCATCAGTATTACCCAAAAAAAGCATAGTACTAGAACAGTCCGGTTATCGCCCACTAATCCAGCGAAAGCTAAAGCAAATAAACCAACTAGGGTTCTTGGACTCGCAAGGGGAACACCAATCCATGGCGAAAGCTACGATTTTGGCGCAGGCAATCCAGAAGGAAACTAAGAAACCGAATATTTCGCAGAATTTAAAGAAGGTATGCTCGGATTTTAGGTGGGATTGGTAGGTACCTCGCGGGGCGGCGGCTGGGAGAAGGAGAAATTGACCTTGGCCTGGATGGCGAGGCGGACGTCGTCAGCGTCGAGCTGGGCCTTACCTGCGTGGTCGGCGTAGACCTGGGCGTCGCCGAGCACGTCACCGACGTAGCGGTAGGCCAGGTCCAGGAACTGGTGCACGACGCGCGGCTCGTAGTCGCCCTCGCCGAGCCCCATCGACCGGAGGAGCTCCCGCACCACCCGCGCGTCGCGGGGCTCTTCCGCGCCGGATGCGCCCGCGGCCGCCGCCGCGGCTGCCGACGGAGGCGATGGCCGCACGCCGCCGGCGTCCATGGTTTGCTGTGTGTGTTGTGGGTGGTGGGGTTTCGGGGGTAAGGTGTCAGGAGGAGACGAGCACTCGGAAGTTGGAATTGGAAATTTTTGGATCGTTCGGTGCTGCCGTGCTGTGGCGTCGCAACTCTTTCTGCCATTTTCTTCTGTTTTCTTTTCTTTGCTTGGGAAAATCATTTTGATTAACCTTACTCATCTCATACTAACGCTTATATTTACCACGCCTTTTTTCCCTTTACATTTTACGTGAGAGCTTTAGGAATCGATGTACTGAGGCTAATTGTACCGCAATGCAATAGGCAAGTTCTTTTTTGTTTTAGCTTATGGCTATGGTTTATGATTTTTGATTGTTTGTAAGAGTAAATACGGAGATACAGATAACTTGTGTGCGGTTTTAACCGATACAAATGAAGCACGCTCCAGAGCCGCCATTGACGCCGGTTAGCTTTCCTTTCTTGATATTTGTGTCCAAACTCACCTCTTGGCCCTGCATGCTCCGACCATATTCAATTTCGGTGTTGTTGCAGTCTATTATTGAGATTGGGTCATCACCTTCAATCCTGGTCATCGTCGCCATTTCTGCTCTCCCTCACAGTCCGGTGTGTCCCTGTTCGGTTCGTTGTGCTTGTACCATCTCTGGTTAGCAAGGAGTCTAATCCGCATCTTCTTGCAACCTTCCCTCCACCATAGCTCACCACCATCATGAAGCCTATCACCACTGTCCCTATTCACCACCGTCCGACTACCTCAGCCCTTCTCCAACATCATCAACATCACCAATGTACTCGTGGTAAGTTGTTGATGCTGACCGCTTCTCATCCTTGGCTCGAGAGGGTCAATTTCACCATCATCACCATCGTCGTCCATGGTGCCATCATGGAAGTCATCATCACCATCACTCTAGTGATCATTGATCCCCGAGCCGCATCACTTCGCATCGCAACCACTCCTAGAAACTTTTTCCCTTTTGCAACTGCTACCCTCCTTGCTCTCTCACCCATTTCACTATGGCCTGCTCTACGTGATGAGGACATCACTTCTTTGAATATACACAATACTCCTCCAACTACTATACATGCTACACATGGTCCTATGACTAGGGTACGTGTACGACAATTCAATTATCAAGTGAGCTCATTCTTAGGGTTGTTTAATTCAGCTTTTGAGAATGAGTTGATGTTTTATGCATGTAATGTGATTGTGCTTAGGAATATGGGTAAGTACTAAAGAGAGGCACATGGAGTCACGGACACACTTGGGATGAACATTGGAGGTCATCACGTCACTTTGAGACCAAAACAACCAAGGATGAAAGCAGTGCATTTTCTAAAATCTAGTTCGGACTCTGAAGACAGTGCTGACTTCAAACGAGTATAGAAAATACATACGAAGTCCAAATAAGATGATCTTGGACTTGTTGGAAAGCTTATGATGCCCTTCTAGATTCTAGTCTCACCTTAAAACTCCAATGAGCACATCACAATCAATTTTAAACCTAGGCCCTGGACCTTGTATCAGTTTGAGCCCAACTAGAGAGTTGTAGTGGGATGTTTTCCTCCCTCATGGACGTGCTCCCCACATTTCTATTTCATCAAATACTACTAGGGACGCCACTTTTAGTGTTTAGGTTTAGTTTTTGTTTATTAGCTCCCGTGTGCAACATCCACATCTTCTCTAATGTCGATTAGACTTATGGAAGTGTGTTTCTGAACCTCACAACTATTCTTAGTGCTTTAATTCCTATTTATGATTCATATTTCTTTTACTTTGTTCTTGCTTCGTTCTTCGGTTGCGTTGTACGAATTGATCTTCATGATCAGGTCAGCCATATTCTTGGTATGGTTGATAACAATTCAGAGTGTAGTTTAGCGATTGCTTAGCGTCTCGGACATATTCAGGTGGTAGCCATCATCGTCAAAGTCATCCTCCAGCAATCATTAGTTATCCCTCACCGAAAGATTAGGACCAATCCTACATTAGTACACCATTACTGTTGTAGGGGTGGCCCCCACCTAAGCCCAGTAGGCCTGTTAAGGGGGTGTAAGGCCCAGAATGGGACATGTATAGTAAACATAGGTACCCCTGAGGGGAGGACTCATGTGTAAGGGTATAATTGTAAAGGCACTCCCCATATGGATGTAGATATATAAGACATAGGCCATGAGGAAAGAGGCCTAAGCCATTCATTTACTCAACTCTCCACTACTACACTCTCTCTCTGTTTGGTCTGTAACCACAACAACTACCAAACCCCGTCGCCAGCGATCTACGGGGCCTCTCTTCCAAAGCCGTCACCTCAGCATCCTCCACCATGCTTTCCTCTTTCCATTTCTCCAGTCATCCTCGCCTCCCCATGCCCATCTCTTCATCGGTTAGCTCGCTAGCGAGCTTGGCCACACCAGCTCTGCTCTGCTCTCTCTGCCAAGTGGCATTGACATGTCAGGTGGCCTAATGCACAGCTAATCAAGTTTAAGCGCTAATCAGTCTATGACATGTGGGTTTGTTGGTGAGTCTTAATACCTTACACTTCACAAGCGCACGGAGACCATTGCAACTTTCATCAGGAATATTCCAGGTTATCGTATCCACGAGAAACGAGAAGAGCTTCCTAGCGAGGGATTTTAGTTGCTAAGTTGGCAATCCAAAAAGAGCGATTAGAATCTAAGGGGGAAAGATGGGATAAATATTCATCTAGTCACGGCTCACTGAATGATCGTTTACTCCTTTTATGATCATCTACTAACATCAAATGGTCTAAATCCTAGGGTATTGTAACACCCCGGCTTAACAAAAAGCCAGAATGCCACCCACAACTACAATCGCTACCAATTTAAACTATCAATTAAACATTACCAACAGCTAGGCTTCAAGAATAATCAAACAACATAATCATAAACAGAAATTTCAGCAACATGGGAACCAATAAATTGATCTTAAGATGAACTAAATAATCAATAAGATAAATCAATAATAGAGCTAAACAAAGGAACTCAACAAGTGGTAACATTATAACACCATAAGAAGCTAAAGGAAACCATTTATCATCTAAGAATTTCATGGATAGTCTAAATTGATTATGACAATAAATTATTGATCACTATGTGAAGTGAAGAAATACAAAAGTGTAAAATCTCATGTTCTACTTACACCCATGCATATCGCCTTCAACATTCACATAAAAATAATAATAAAGTAAGAGTGAGTACACGACTCACTCAGTGCAAAGTAAAACCATAGGAGCAACTTCATAATCTTAACACATATCAATATTCACCATTCTCTTTTCTTCTCTTTCTTTCGGTTAATGCAATGCAATGCTCATGCACATGTCTCTTTCTCTTCCTTTAGCTTATATCGGTATAGCCGAGGAAACACCCATCGATGTTCACCCTCTACCTCGATCCCGTGGAGGTGTCTACCGAAATAGATCTTTTTCTTCATCCAATGGAGGTGCCTACCTCTGTAGGTTTTACTCAAGAGCACTCCAGAATAATCAAATAACTTTCTCACTGACCTATCTCATGCACTTCAGAATAGCTATTTGACTTACTCACTACCATGGTTCGTATGCTTTTATCATGTCATGAGTGTGGCAATTCATCATTTTATCATATTTCACATTCTTATTATCAATTTATATCATACTGAACAAAAGATAATAAAATATTGCATGACAAGTCAATAATAATGAGCAATTACCAATCACTATCTACCATTCTACTATGTATTTGCTTTTCCTAGGTGCGATGAATGGGTTGATTATAAGATGACATCAACCCTGATGCTACTCCTCCTACAGTAATTACCTAATCTCAATACACATCACATCAATACATGACAACAATTAAATGACAACACTCCTACACGCTTTCCAAATCCACAATACTCCCCTTTGCTAGACAGTCACCTTTGTTGTCCTGGTACTAAAAAATGGCATAACCTCCAACTCCCAAGTCACTTCCTACTCAGTTTGATGTGACCAAAGCACATTGTCATTCATCAACATCTCACGTAACAACACCAGTCCCAACTCTCCCAATCTCTGCACTAGATGGGTCCCAACGGTGAGATTTCACTCGATGGTCAATGGCTCTACTGACATCTCGTGCTATGGATTTCCCCTGCCCCCCAAATACTCCCTTGACATTAAATGTGGAACATGTGGTGCACAACATGTGTGGACTCAAGAAAGTCCAAATGAGAAGCCAATTTTTCGTGTCACGCCTCTATCGGACACAACCCAATGTATCTTACGCTAAGCGTCCCCTTGGTACCAAATTGCACAAATTCTATGATGGGAGATACCCTCAGGAGTACCTCGTCACCCATCTCGAACTCCAATTCTCGTCTTCTCACATCAGCATAGCTCTTCTGAGTGATTTTTTTCTGGTCAAACACAACTGTCTAATCCTCACGTATTCATCTATGGTCTTGGTTTCCCAAGTTAAACAACAAATTTTAAATTTACTATCCAATTTCAGATTCAATTAAGGTTTATGGCATTACATGAATTCGCTCCCACAAAGTACACCAACCCATTCTACTCTCACACATTGGAACCCTTTAAGTAATTTTCTAGGCACAACCTGCCCCAAGAAAAGGAAATGTGAACCGCACTCTGGAAAACCAAAATGGTCATCTTTACTTTCCATGGCACAAATGCACTATTACTCACTAACACAAGGAGCTCATCCTTTATCTTTCATATGATCCCTTCACTTTGCTGGGGCATCGCTCTAACAAGGGGAAAAGTAAATAATACACTAAATAACCAACTCTCTTTTAAAAGAACCACTCCGAAAAAGAAAGATTCACTAAGAAATTATTCAACTCTTCAAATAAATAGTTTGTATTTAAAAACTATATAAGTCAAAGATGAAATCTCTCAAATGTGCAAAATAACAATTCCCTCTTTTTAAGCAAAGGAAAGGACCACACATACGACCAGAAAACCACTTCACTTTTCAAACAACATTGGACAAAACACATAAAGTAAACAGGAGCTAGAAATGTATCTCACTACCCTAGAAAAAGGTACTTTCCTCGAATTTAAGGTATAATTTTTTTTCTCGAATCATAAAATTCCAAAACATCACATTCCACACATACACATTTCTTTTAAATAAGAAACTTCAAGTTAAACCCAACTTTGTTGCAACACCACTACAATCCTATCAGGACCTTGCGCGGCACGACATTCATGCTATCACCACCCATCCCCTAGCAAAAAACGCAAGTCCTAACTAGTATTCCAAGGTGATGGCTAAACTAGGCACCATGCTTGACTTAGATTATGGCTACCCTAACCCATGATCATCAACTAGTGGGGAGAGAAATACAAGTAAAAAGCAAGATGAGGAACTAAGTAAAGACACTGATATTAATTGCCAAATAAAAGGAGTGGAGTCACATCGAGTCACCGGACTAGAAGAAGTCGGAGCTTACTCCATATCGGAGAAGGAAAGTGCAGCTCTTGGAGTCTCAACATTCTGGCCTCCATGCTAACACTTTCTCCTACCTAAATATTTACATAATGGGGAGATTTTTGGATCCTACTGGTAACATCGTCATGCCCCGATGTATCTGTCTTCTCTCCAGGGTTGGTTTTTTCTTAAGGGGCCTACTGCTCCTTAAATAGCCTTGGCCGGCCAGCTAAGGTCACTTGGGTCGGCCAGCCAAGTGTTAGCCATGCACGAGGTAGCTTGCCGATTACGTCGCTTGTCTGGCTGAGGAGCATTGGATGGTCGGCCAGCCAGATGAAGGGTGCAGATGTGTTGTCTCTCGTGTGATGACCGAGCTCCTTGCGCTGCGCGTCAATGGGGACGGCCGGTGTGACCAGGTTGTTTGGGCGGCCAAGTCTTAAGGTAGTGGAGAAGTTAGTTCGGGCGCAGTGGGCCTTGGGCTGTAGGGTGGCCGGTGTAGGCATTTGGGCCTGCCGGTGGTTCGGGAGTGGGCCAACCGGCCAGGTGGAGCTCAGCTAGTTGGTGTGAGGAGGTTTTCTGGCTGACCTGGTGTGTGGTCGGCCGGCCAAGCAACTTTTCATCATCTTTTATTTGTTTTTCAACCTTTTTAGTGTATTTCCTACAAAATTGCCAAGAGTGCAATCTACACAGAAATATTGACTAAAAATGTCTTATCTGGGTCAGAACATTATTTTAATGCCTCTTTTTATGATTTTATTTGAACAAAAGAAGGGTCAAAAGAGGTGAAAAGGTGTGCCAACAGGGTCCCGCATGTCAGCTTTTTATAATTTAAACTGATTTATTAAAATGTATCTATGACATGTGGGCCTGGCCCCTTTAATTGTTTTACAAATCTAAAAATTGTCAAGACACCTTCCACATAGCCGGAATGCATTTTGCCCATAGGTTAATGGATTTCAGCAAAATTCGCCTACGACCTCACCCCCTCAATATAGTACTTTCTCTTTTGTTTTTATGGAATTGATCTCCTAGCAAAACTTCAATTAGCTCGTTTTCCCTCGTACGAACTCCAATTTGAGTGATTTTTTCTCTAAATTTTTCTAAAATCATAAGATTTCATAATCTAAAAAATATTTAAATTTTCTCTCTATTTTAATTTATTTGGATCTTATTTATGTTATTTGGCTTTTATCGACTAGATACAAATGTCCCGAATGTCTTCGAAGTTGAGCCCGAGCAAGACCCATCGTCCAACAAGCAAGAAAAATACCTCCTTTGATCATGTTTGATCCCATATTTTCACTATTATGTATGTTCTATTATAAAATTATTATGCATGCGTGTATTTCGCAAAAATTACTATGTTGTTAAGGTTGGCATTTATGCCTAATTGTTGTATTGATCCTCCTTTATAAATGTAGGACCGGATAGGTAGCAAAGAGGAGTAAATGGTGCCTAGAAATTTTTTTCCCCCAAATATTCACAAATCCTTTACTCCGATAACTACAAAGCTATGAAGATTGGGATATGAAGTGTACTTAAAAAATAGAGGAATATAGAGCTCAGTACGACCAGATCAGAGCACTACATGGTCGAGTTACGACCACTCGTCGGAAAAACAACATGGTCAGTTACGACTATCACAACGTACATAGTTGGAGCTCAACTGTCGGACGAATCTCACCATGGTCGAAGATCGACTACTAGTCAGATGTGATGTGACGATGGCCCGATCTTCCGAGAGGTACTGATAAGTCGATTGTGGAGATCTCGACGTTGATGATCCAAAGGCTCCGACCAAAACAGATCGAACCCCTCGCAATCACTACACCACTGCTCCGTTGGTTATCAACCGTGCCGAACACGATTGACCTCGCCAAGAAGGCTATCTCCTGCAAGCGAATCGAGAACACAAGCAAGAGAGTACAAGATGCAATCTGAAATTGTGAATAAATATTAAGTTCATAAGTTGGGGTCTCGCAAACCAATGAACGGCGAAACTGTTCAAAGACAGATTAATCTAAGCAAAACCCAAGGAAAACTAAAGGGGTGTGGCCTCCTTAAATAGGGGAGGGGGAAGCCACACTTATCTAATGAAAAGGGATATGGTACTATTCCTAGTTACTGTTCACACATGTGGTACTGTTCACGTGAACAGTACCGGCCCAAATAGCCCAAGTTACAAGGCCCTCAGCCCACTTTGAGTCGGACTGGAAAAGTGACGTGGCTTGTTTCGCAGTTTCTGATCTGCTCGAGTGGAGTTTGGAGGTGAGACCAGATCCATCTGAAAGTAGACTCCAAAATCTTTCGAACGAGTACTCACGGGCCCCGAGAAGCCTTCTGGATCAAAAGTTATGGTCGTTTGAAGTTGGCTTGTCAAGCTGAATCCGAATTGATCTGGAGGCCGAATTGGATTCCAAAACCTGTCCAAGTTGAACCCTTGCTTCAATTGGTTCCAAAGTGATGTGGTGCTACAAATATATATATTTTCATCATTAGGTAGTATCATATTCTCATTTAAAATATGTTGAAGTTGAAGAAACGAATTCACCTTTAGTTCATTCTTGATATTGGCCGCTATGGTCGTACGTGTTGGTGGCGTGGTCACATCATCCTCCCCTTCTTGATGGAAAACCGTCCTCGGTTTTAACATATGTGTAGTGTCACGTATTGCATGATCTTGATCATAAATCTTGGTGTATGATAACAAACGCAACAAACTCTCATTACGTAATATCATAAGTTCTTTATCAAATAAAGTAAAATCTCTTTGAAACGAGCTCACCTCATAATTTAAGTGATGCGTAGGAGCTCTTGTAATTGTAACAACAAGTAGAGCAAATATGGTTGTATCCATAGGGTTCATGTTCTTATCATCCTCCCCTTCTTGCAAACAAAGCCGTCATCGGCTTTTGATAAGCTGAAAAAATGGTAACAAAGAAGCCAAGGTGTATGCATGGTATATGTATATGTCATCCGTTTTAACCGTTCTCCGTTGTTGCACAATTAATGTTATAAAACAGCAATGATCACAAAAGCTCGTTGTATTATTAACCCAAAAGTAATCATATATGTTAATCAACAATTCAAAATTTCTCACACAGTAATTATTGCAACTTGTTTTGCAAATGTAAGTGAAGCATTTATGCAATTCAAATCTTTGAATTTGTAAACTTGTAGTGGTGGCACATATGGGCAAAACTACAACTTTTGGAATCAAGCAAAGTTCATCTATATAATTATATCTCAATCGAACAATAGCAAATTCATCTAGTAAGAGTGAAGAGCTTTGTATGTTCAGCCATAATTCATCATCTTTATTCATATTGTCTATACTAGATGGTGCAAAAAGAGATGAACACATAGGCATTGAATGAGTACTAAATTTTACTTCCCTCTCACATTCAACATGATTCAGCATACAAGAATTGTTGTCCCAAACAACAAGTTTCAATTCATCTATGTGATCACAAGTTATGCATATTCGATATACAAGAAATTGATTTTCCACACCATAATCTCCAATCAAATTAAACTTATATCCAGGGGTGTAGGTACTAAATAAGAATTTCGAACATGCAAGTTCAGAAACTTTTTCCATAGCATGTGACAATTTCATAGGTAGATCCAACATGATGTAACACAATGAATTAGCAGGAGAAATTCTAGTCAAAACTTCTTTATGTGTTATTAATTTAACATGTGCAAAATTATGAGAATTTAGATCAGCACATGGTTTATTTAAGTCAACACAAGGAATATCAAAAGATTGCACTACAACAGGTATATACTCACAAGGTTGCTCTATGTCTTGTTGTAGCACCAAATCAATACCGTGAGCGATGATAGTACCATGTTCTTTACCTTTTTGGCTCTCCTCAGATGATGTAAGTGCATCCATCTCCTTATCTTCATTCTCAACCAATGGGGTCAGTGATTCAATCAGCTCATGCTCTTCTTTGGCATGGTTCTCAACTACCTGCAAGTTGTTAGTCACAGAAAATGGCACAAACACATGTTTGTTCTCATGTTCATCACCACTACCTGCAAGGTTAGCTGCAAGAGCATATTCATCCTCAACATCACTAGCACTTACATAACCACCATCTTCTGTCGTAATGTACGCCCGCTGACTTGTGCAATCTCTCATGACGTGGCCCATCCCTTTACAACGGTGGCACACAATGCCCGTTGTACGGCCCGTGGAAGCAATCGATGAAGAGCTCTTTGCTGGTGCTTGCACACTAGTAGATTTGCTTGTCTCGGGTGCGTGTGATGGTGGCGGCGGTGCTGCTGAACGCACCCTACTCACAGAGGGGGCAGCAGCTCGACAAATAGGTGGTGGGGCTATCTTGGCTCACCCAGGCGTTGATCTCGATGTAGACATACCTCCAAAGTTGCTCCTTGTCCTTTGTTGCCTACCCTGCAATTCTTTTTCTGCAAGCACAGCAAGCTGGAACAACTGGTTGATAGTAGTAAAATCTTTATAATAAACAATGTCCTGAAGTTCACGCCGTAACCCCCCGTAAAAATGACAAATCTTATCCTCCTCATCTTCTACAACATTACAACGCAACATGCCTATTTGTAGTTCTTGATAATATTCCTCGACAGATTTATTACCTTGGTCTAAGCACTGCAATTTCTTTTGCATTTCATGTTTAAAAGCAGGAGGAACAAATCTAGCACGCATAGCTTCTTTTAACCGCTTCCATGTATCAGGTTGTAAGCGCATGGTACCCATATCACTCCGCCAGATAATAGCAAAGTCCTTAAACTCACTAGTAGCTTGTCTAACTCTATGTTGCTCAGGAACCAAGTGAGAATTAAACTTCTGCTCTACTGTCATCTCCCAATCAAGATATATTTCAGCATCATAAAGACCAGAAAAAGATGGAATGATAAATTTGACTTTAGCAAAAGGGTCATGATTAGAACGATCATTATGGTGCTTAAAATTATTACCTCCCATACCGTGACGGTTTTGATGTAGGCGGTGTCGTGGGCGTGCATCTTGGGCAGCAAATGAAGCACTTGCGTCGCGGTTTTGTCTCTCATTATCATCAGACAACCCACCTGTCATGGTTAGTAGAAAACAAAAGACAACACAAAGGTATTATCCCTATGCACTACTAGGTGGTGGAAGGTGGAATCACATATTCTCAAGCGTCTTACTACACTCTTACAAGTGTTCTTACCGATGCAGCAGGTGGTACAACCGGTGGCTGGTTCGTGATACCGTGTCGAGCGTGGGTACGATTGCAAGAGGGAACCTGTTCTGATCAAGAGTAGGTGTAGCTTGGAAGGCACAATATGGTAGCAATGGAGAACAATCAGTTAATTTCAGAATTGCATAGAATTGAATTATAGTCCGTATCTAACACTTAGCCTATGTTGCTGATCAACCAAGAATGGAAGAAGGCTAAAAACAAGTGTATGACAATATGTATGAGTGGTAAATACAAGATAATTCAATCCAATGCAATCTGGAATTGAAGAACACAAGGATTGACCCAAAACTGAAAACTGAAGATTTCTGTCCACTGGACAGTACGTCGGTATTTTGGCCGTAACTTTTTGTCAGATGCCTTTTTTCCACTGATTATTTTTTTCTCTGTTTTCTGATGGCTTTTTATACAGATTTTATTTTGGGGCCAACTTCCAAAACCCGACGCAGAAATTCGCACAAAAATCACAACTGCTGACTGTTGCAGATTCAAAACAGATAACTGGGTCAACTTTCACCGCATATATCTCTTAACTGCCTTGCTGGAATGACGTGAAATTTTACAGATAGATGGATAAGGAATTTTTAAATCTAATGGCGGTGGTCTCACTCAAAAATAATCTCAGAATCAAAAGATATGGCGTTTTTAGTGGCGGCTGCAGAGAAAGGAAAAATCAGCCGAATTTGGAAATTAGGGTTTGGGGTGGGGAATTTTTCTTTTGTTTGGATTTTTAATGGAACAAAGATATGACCAGCAACTAGACAATGCTAATATGGACACAAATTCAATTTAGCAAACCAAAACTAACAGATTGAAAGGCACAACGGGGTTTGGACAACGAAATTAATTCTTTTTGTGGGGCAATATTTTTTCTGGACTATAGGAAATAAAAACCAATCTACTAACTAGGGATACAAGAATTACCTCACGGGCAACCGTTGCTCTGATACCAACTGATGTGACGATGGCCCGATCTTCCGAGAGGTACTGATAAGTCGATTGTGGAGATCTCGACGTTGATGATCCAAAGGCTCCGACCAAAACAGATCGAACCCCTCACAATCACTACACCACTGCTCCGTTGGTTATCAACCGTGCCGAACACGATTGACCTCGCCAAGAAGGCTATCTCCTGCAAGCGAATCGAGAACACAAGCAAGAGAGTACAAGATGCAATCTGAAATTGCGAATAAATATTAAGTTCACAAGTTGGGGTCTCACAAACCAATGAACGGCGAAACTGTTCAAAGACAGATTAATCTAAGCAAAACCCAAGGAAAACTAAAGGGGTGTGACCTACTTAAATAGGGGAGGGGGAAGCCACACTTATCTAATGAAAAGGGATATGGTACTATTCCTAGTTACTGTTCACACACGTGGTACTGTTCACGTGAACAGTACCGGCCCAAATAGCCCAAGTTACAAGGCCCTCAGCCCACTTTGAGTCGGACTGGAAAAGTGACGTGGCTTGTTTCGCAGTTTCTGATCTGCTCGAGTGGAGTTTGGAGGTGAGACCAGATCCATCTGAAAGTAGACTCCAAAATCTTTCGAACGAGTACTCACGGGCCCCGAGAAGCCTTCTGGATCAAAAGTTATGGCCGTTTGAAGTTGGCTTGTCAAGCTGAATCCGAATTGATCTGGAGGCCGAATTGGATTCCAAAACCTGTCCAAGTTGAACCCTTGCTTCAATTGGTTCCAAAGTGATGTGGTGCTACAAATATATATATTTTCATCATTAGGTAGCATCATATTCTCATTTAAAATATGTTGAAGTTGAAGAAACGAATTCACCTTTAGTTCATTCTTGATATTGGCCGCTATGGTCGTACGTGTTGGTGGCGTGGTCACATCAAGATGCCAACATAGTCGAAAATCAACCATCGGACAGAGATCACCGTGGTCAGAGATCGACTGCTAGTCGGATCCCAACGTAGTCGAAAATCGACTATCGGACAGAGATCACCATGGTCAAAGATCGACTGCTAGTCGGATCCCAATGAAGTCTATAACTGAGTGGTCGAAGGCCAACGAGTGGTATAAAACCAACGTGGTCGAATCTAGTCGAAATACAACCAGTGAGAGGTCGAAAACCCAACGTGGTCGTAAGCCAATGAATGGTCTGAGGCTGACGTGGTCGTAAATACGACTAGTGAGGTCAACGACTAGTGAGCGGTCGAAAGCCAACATGTGGTCTGAGACCGATAAGGTTGAATCAATTCGAAAATCAACTAGTGAGATCGACAATCAGTGAGCGGTTGAAAGCCCCAAGTGGTCAAGAAGAAACGGAGCGATCGGAGCCCTGAACGCGGTCGAAAAGAGAAGAGATGCGATTAGAGACCTGACCGTGGTTGGAATCACCGTGGTCGAACAACAAACGTGGTCGGAAGCCAACGAGTGATCTACGACCGACGAGGTCGAATCAGTTTGAAAATCAACCAGTGAGATCGACGATTAGGGAGCGGTCGAAAACCCCACGTGGTCGAGAAGACGCAGAGCAGTCGAAAGACTGAGCACTATCGAAAAAGATGTGATGTGATTTGAAACTTAACCATGGGCAAAACCAACGTGGTCGTAGATCTGAACACGGTCGAAACTTCAGACAGAGACAGAGAACAGAACAAAGTCTGTTTTTAGCTCTGATTCAAAACGAAAATAGACGAAACTTTCGATCCGTAGATCCAAATGATGTGAAACTTTGCAGAGATCATCTATAGGGTATTGTGAACCTTTTCCAACAAACGATCATAAAAATCATGGACAAAAATGAGACCTTTTTTAGTTTGTTAGAAGGTTACATCAAAATCGAGTCAAAATCAAAATCGGTGAATGTAACTAGCTCATGGGTGGATGATGACTAAGATGAGTCTAGATGTATTCCCACATGTCACAGCAAGTTAGAACACCAAAGAAATCGACTCAAAGATCAAGCAATCATACTTTGAGGCCAAATCGAGAGCAAATCAACCAAATCAAGATAAATCTATAGAAATATGCCAAGATTGATATATTGTTTACTTGAGAATGTTGAGTTTACAGCCACTCCACCTTAGAGGGCAAAGAGCACACCAAGTGCTCCACTCTCAAACCCTAACTAAACAAGAGAGCACATAAGAGAGGGGTTGGATAGTTAACCTTACATATCTCCATCTCAACCCCTTTTATAAGTAGGCAACTAGCCACCTACACCCGAAAATGGATCCTATCCACTATTACAATGGGGGAACCCATTAACCCCACACGTTTACTCACTTAAATTCACTTGTGCATGTTTTTCAAAGCGCACAAGTGGGCATCCGCTAAATCCTTAGCCTTGATCTGTCTTGATCAAACCAGTGCCATCTTGACCTAAACCACTCTCCAGCGCATTACCCATACGTAGCGGTTTTGATCCAAGATGGTTTCTGATATTTTGGTCAAAATACCAAAATACCCCTTGTTAACCCAGTCATCACCATCCTTTGCAAGCAATCGCCATACCTACTACGTGTAGGTACACCACTAACTTGCCACGTACCGTCAAGTCTCTCCCGTCTCGATTCCGTCGAACCACAGCTCACTTGCCCCGTGCAAGTCACTTGGCGTCATCCCGCCGATCGAACTCGCCTTCAACATTTTCGCCTTTCTCGTGCCATATTTGAGCTCACCGTCTCACCTGACGTCCTTGATCGTTATGGGCCTCGACTCCTCCATGAGCCTAGCTCTGATCACCGCTGTTGACCACAGTAGTTGACTCCAAGCGCCCCTGCACATCCAAACACGAAGAATCTGTTTCTAGGCACAAGTTCTTCACAACTTGACCTACATTAGCTAAGGCATGCATCATGCAACCTTAATCCAACGACTCAGGTCAATCTAACTAAATCCATGAGTCAAATCCCAAAATCCTCAATTTCTACATAAAACGAGTCCAGACATGGTGCGATCTTTGTAAAACCAATTGACCACTCCACAAATATTGCAATAGTTCATCACAATATTAACCTGGACCATCTCACATGGTCCTTCAATAAAAATTGTAGTCCTCACTACTGTCACAATAGTATCACTATCCATTATTGGCACAAATAATTTTGGAATTTTAGATAGTACATTTTAGTCAATGCTTAGTCATGCATATATCAACAGTAGTTTTACTATGCTGGATCAAGCTAATAATTTGATCAACCATGGTAAACACTTGTATATATGTTCCGATGAGTTACCTCTAATTTGGTTAAAAATGTGAAAATGAAAATGATTTCAACATGGACGGATAGTGTGTAGAGACCAATACAGTTTGCACGAGATCACAATGTGCGGTTGTCTTGCCTAGGTCACCAAGGAGCGATATATTGTACCATAGGCTCAAGTAAATATGTACAACTACACGTGCCTATTATAGGAAGACCTAACATAATAAGTTGCCTTGTTCTAGCTATAAACTGTAGGTGGCAATTGATAGGTGAATTTTTGGGCTATTACAAGCATGGCGGACTATCTCTATGTTCGAAGGGGCTGGCTTTACGAGGACCGCTAAGCTTCCCAACACAACGTATGAGTTCTTGGAATTTTGGAGGGCACTCCATATCTTAAGAATATATCATGGCATGATTTGTTGTTAGGACTAGTAATATAAAAGCTTTGTCATGAACTCTCAAAACAGGTACCTTTGGTATCACGTGACATGGTGGGATGTTTATACCATGTGGGTAAAGTTGTGCAATATCTGCAGAGCGTAAATCTATTCAAATGACCGTGTCTTCGATTATGGACATCACTTAGCTATATCCCATAATAAATAGTTCTATGTTTTTCAAAATGGTTGGAAGACGGCATGGACGAGGAATCCGGATATAGCTTTTGTTCAGTGGAAGGTTTTCACAATTGTCTTGATTGTCTTAATTATATGGCAGAATTATATGGCAGTAAGTCGCTTGTTTATTTATGCTATTTACTTGTTATTATTTGTTTAATCAATATCCAATGCTCTTTCACTTATCGGTTGCAATCTATTACCATCTATTGCAAACAAAAGCTCGTTTTGTGCAAATTAAAACTTGATAGGTTAGGCATCTCTATCTTAGCTTGCATCCTACATAATCTATTACCATGTATTTATTTAGTAATTTTTAGAGATGATGCTTGATGCGGTTCTTTATACGCATGCATTCATCCAAGTAATCCAATCACCATATTACCATTTATTCTTTTAAATTTAATTACGCTAAATAAGTCACCACCAGCTACAGTGAAAAATAAACCAGCTCCAGTGAAAAAAACTATAAGTCATCGCCATACTGAGCAGCCCCTAAGTAAACTAACACTTTCATTCGAAACAAAAATGTTCACAAGTCAAACCCAACGTGGATCTATAAAGTTCAAATATTCACAAGTCATACCAATATACCATGAATCAGCCTGCTTACCAGATACAACTGGTTCATCACAAAAAAATACCCACAAATCATATTTCATATTTCAGTGTCACAACATAATAGGCCGCGAATTTATAATTCCATCAACCACATTCTCATCAGCCTACTTCTACAATGGTGATCTAGCCCGCTAGCTAATCAATAGTTAATGCCATAGTGAGGTCGCCACGTGGCAAACTCTTCGGCGTACTACCCTGCAACACAACATACATGCTAACCAAACAACAATAACCTGCAAAGCCCATGCAATCCTAAGCTGTCACACAAGCCAATGCTCCAGAACAAACCAAACATAGCTATGCACTAAGGGTGTGTTTGGTTCGTGGATGGAGGTTGTATCGTATATCCTGACTGAGTGGATGCAGGCTGAGTGGAATCGTATTTCAGAAAAAGAAGATGTTTGGTGAGGTTGCATGAGCGGATGCAAAAAAACTGAGATGTTGTTTGGTTGCCTGTATGAGCGGATGCAGTCTACCAAACCTGAGAGGCTGACACGTGGGACCGCATAAGATACACTGCATCAACCCATCCAGGATGGCCAGTGAAGCTCATTTTGAGCGTATCCACCCATCCAGGATGAGGGCGTATTTTTGCATCCGCTCATGCAGGCTGCATCCACTCATACAGGCAACCAAACATGCTCTTTCTCAGATTATACGGATCCGTCCCGCCAGAACGAAGGAGATTCAGGCAACCAAACACAAAGAAAACCCTGAAGAAGCACTGTTGTGCAGGCACAAGGTCGAACTCTAGGTCACATGAAAACTATACTAGTAAACAAGACAAAACAAAACAAGGCCCATCTGGATGTGTGGCACACAAGTCAGTTGTCACACATTTCAATTAAAATTGACATGCCAAGTCTGCATCATAATACGCTAGACTAAATCGTCATTCCACATCATTTCTGACTTCTAAGAAATTACGAACACAATATACTCTGAACAAGTAAAACACTAATGCATTAGCAACAAAGCACCTAAACCATCAAATGCTAGAGCACAAAATTGGCTTCCAATGCACACAGCAGATTCCATATTGTAATTTCAGACGCAACGAATCATTACTAAGCGTGAACCATAATTGACATAGCACAGAGTATATATATATATCTGAATATCTGATATAAACCAGCATGATCATTCAATTCAAAGCTCCTGATAATCCACCACAGATCCAAGTAGCCATGCCATACAGTAACAACCATAACAAAAAGGATAACAGCTAAATCAAGTCTTTAACACAAGGGTAAAGAAATTAGTGCTTTAGATTCCGAGGAGCAAACCAAGAACCCTCCTCCCTCCCTCTCCCTGCGTCCGTCCGTCGCACTTACCTAGGCGGTGAGCAGGACGGCGCCGCCGGCCTCCTTGATCTTCTTCTCGGCGACCTTAGAGACGAGCTTGGCCTTGACGACGATGGGCCTCTTGGGCGGCAGCATCCCCTTGCCCAGCACCTTGGTATAGCCGAACTGCGTCACGTCCAGGACGGGCGCCTTGCCGGCGGCCTCGGAGGCCTTGTCGGCCGGCACCATGGACCAGAGGCACTCGACGTTGACTGCCGGGCAGTGGAACTTGTTGCGGAGCCTGTGGAAGTAACGCATGCCGACCTTGCCGAAGTAGCCCGGGTGATACTTGTCGAAGAGGATGCGGTGGTGGTGCATGCCACCGGCGTTTCCGCGCCCGCCGGGGTGCTTCCGATGCTTGCCGATGCGTCCATGCCCGGCGGAGACGTGGCCGCGCTTCTTGCGGTTCTTCTTGAAGCGCGTCGTCATGGCGGCGGCCGGACCTGGGGTCCTTGTGGTTTCGGTGGAGGCGGGGCGGGTGGGTCGGAGGGAAAGGAAGCCGCAGCTGTGGGAGCGCTTGGGTTTTATAGCGTCCGGTGAGGGGTCTCTGGCCGTTGGATCGGAGGCGGGGGGAGTCGGAGCCGTTTGATGCGGGGATCTTAGGGTTTTCGGGTGTTTTGGGCGGAGCGCGTGTTTCGGCTTCTCGTTTTGTTCTGCGGAGCGGACAGGTCTTGTGGGCTTTTGCTGCTAACCAACGTACGACTGGCTGGAGCGTTTGCAGCCGCCAGGAACACTGGCCTCGCCATTTTATCTGGCACTAGTAGTGTGCTCGTGCTAACGCTACGGTAAAATACAAAACAAGATAAAATTTGTAAAAAATAAAACAAACAATCAGATTCATTAAGATTCACGTCTCATATATTGTATAACCAAATATTTTTGTCACATAATGAATTCAAAAATTTGTTGTTTATAACCAACAAAAACACTAACTGAAGTAAAATCCAGAAAGGAATAGAACAAAACAAGAAATAGAAATAAACAAAGTCCAATCATTTACCTCATTGGCAGAGCGGCTATAATCAACGGGATCCCTTCCCGTCACAGTTTCCAACAAGAGAACACCTAAACTATAAACATCGCTCTTTTCATTTAACATCCCGGTATTAGCATATTCAGGTGCAACATATCTAAAGCAAGAAAAATGGATGAGAAAGATTGAACACCTTTCAGCATGGGGAAGAAAGGATGTAAAAGAGCACAAATAATGGATAAAATAAGAGCGAAGAAAATACCCAAATGTTCCCATCACTCTACTTTTCCATTTTGTAAATTGCATTGCATTTGCTGCATGGTACCTGCCACAGCAAGCTGGCAGGCTAACCATGTCAGCATTTGATACATATGTACAGACACATGAGTTATGCAATGTATACGAGGGAGGAGAATCGTTTAGTTGTTAGTTTCTGGAAACAGAAAATTCTGAACTTTTGCGCAAACATTTACTGTAAAACATGATTTTTTCCCCATCTAGTAAATACAGATGCACTGACAGGGAAAGCATGTGTAAGAAAAACAAGGCTCAATGAAATACCTCCTTGACTCCTGCCCTAGTATGCAAAGATACCCAATGGGACATTCTGTGGAGCAGCTATGCAAATGATTGAGGATACATACTGTTTGAACTTTGAAGATGCAGAAACAGAGAATACCAATTCCGGTCGACACATTCTCACTGCTTGCAAAGCCCTTTGTGCTCAATCCATCCAAAACTGATGCAGCAAACAATTTTTTTATAAAAAAAATCAGAACAAAGGAGATGGTAATAAAAAGACTGAGGGCAGATCATCCCCACCACTGCCAAGCTTGCATCAGTGAAACCCGGGCAATCCTTGATGGTCAGGGAACGAAGTGATCTACAGAGAGGAAGACCATACTAAAAATACCAAATCATGGACACAGAGCTACTACTACATAATTTCTACAAGAAAAATGCTTTCATGCAAAAGGAGGTAATGAATCGCTTTACAGTTGTTGCTACTTACATCAATGATGGGAGGCTGCCCCTTCAATCCAACCTTCAGACGGTCCTTCTTAATCTCGCAGACAACAAACCTTGATTTTGTTCCCTTAGGAACAGGAACAGTGATGGTAACCTCTGGCAACTGCTGTGTCCAGGAATACTTCTCCAAATCAAGACCGTTACTGTTTAATAAATCAGAAATAAAATGAGAATCCCTTAGCTGACCTTCAGCAAGTACAATGAATTAAAATATAAATGACAACCGGAGCTATGTCTTTTTACAGAGGCGAATTAAGGATAATTTTACAAGACCACCAGATAAGCAAATTAAGCACAACAGATTTACTGGATATAACATGGCATGAACCCAGGTGTCAGCATAATCACAATATAGTGTTTCCAGACAGCAATTGAATATAGAAATCTGAATGTAAACAAATCCTAAAACACACTGGCTTTGTTTTGGTCCGATTTCACATGTAACAGTGAAAGCGTAATTTACTGCCCGTCCATCTGGAAGCAAATAAGTGATGAACCAATGTGATTTTATCCTAAATAAGCTGACTTTAAGAAAGGTATGTACTACATTGTTCAGCATAGACTGTTAGGAGGATAACTCTGCGCTACCACTTAAATTATCAAACTCCACAAAAGGGATCCAAACACTCAAGATGAAACTAAGTAACTCCGAAACCTAGTAAACTAATTGCACATTTGAATTAGGAATGTGGACACTAAAAAACTACTTCCCTCAGAGTACCCAAATCCACAGAAAGGAATTGATCCAGCTTGAAAACTATCCTGGCCTAATTAAGATTCGATCATTCGAGTCATCAATTGGAACATGGAGCTTCTCCACATTTGGGATCCCAGCTCCATTGCAACGAACAGATCCAATAAGTAGAGCATATTGATCAGAGAATCTACCAAATCTATCCTATCCTAAACAAGCGGTCCTTATCTGATGATCTATGGAAACCAAGCAATCAACCAGAGAAGCAGTCATCAAATGAGGCTTTAGATTACTCGACTGAAGATCTAAAATTTCTCTTCTAGATTGACTGATTGAGTTAGCATCGCAGAAACAAGGTCCCAAACCTCTGAACAAGCAAGGTCGGCCTTACTAATAAAAACCACATTTAGCATCAAAACCCTAAAACCCAGCAGCAATAAAAATTAAGGGATTATGGCAAGAGTACTCACTTCTCACTTTGCCATCCTCCAGCTCCACCTCCACCTCCTTGCTATCCCTCTCCACCGAGCTCTCCAGCCCCCGCTCCTCCGTCACCACCGAGCTCTCCGGCCTCTCCTACGCCGGCGCCTTTGCCGCCCTCTCCGCCTCGGCAGCCTTCCTCCTGGCCTCCCTTGCCATCTTCTCCTCCGCCTCCACCTGCGCCCTGGCTGCCGACGCCATCGTGGTGACCTTGCTCACCGCAGAGTATCATTCTAGCATAAGAGTATCATCATTTTACTTGAGGCTTCTTATCACTGGGCCATACAAGAGATTCTAATCTTAGAGCAGTGTACAGGCCACCAAATCCACCACCCAAAATGCATACTCGTGGTCGCTGGAAACAAGAAAGGAGTGTATTCAGTAACGGGAACATAGGGTTTATAGCAGCAGCATACTATAAATCTAACTTTTCCACCAAACATTTATCCTCAGCAGCTGCCACACACACAAACAAAAATACAAAAGACCCCAACTCTTAAAGCAAAACATAAACACATGCACTTCCCTGCAGATGCAGAATCTCTGCATATCATCAGAACAGGCAGTTAATTTATAGAGCTTATCGTATACCAAAACAATATTCTGTGAGTTGTCTATGCATGTGTATTCAAAAAAACTCGAGAGCTATTGAAATGTAGACTGAATCAAGTGTACCAAAGTTTGTTCCCCTGGGATTAAAACATTTCCCTAAAGTCTGAAAACCTCACCTCGTAGATAAGTCAAATACTTAACTACATCTCATCAAGGAGTACAGGACGCTATTGGTGAACATACAGATAAATACCAAATTGCAAAACAAATGGAAACAAATATAATCAAATAAAAAGGGATTTAAGGATGTCTATAGTCAAATTCAGTTGACCTGCTTATCCGGCCAAGAGTACAATTGCATTGGTGCTTCATCAGTTGATGTAAGCCGAGAAAAACCACCATCCCCAGAGCTACTTGAAGCCATGCACCTGAGCAGTCTAGACGGCAGTCCAAACATTATCGGCATACCACCAAGCCTCCATGAATTCTTCAGGATTGGATTCTTCCACACATTCATACCCCCTGTCAGGAAACCAAGGGTTGATCAATTCCCATTTCGCCTGACAATTAAAGTTTTACCTAATAATTCTATTTTTTCAAATTGGAAAAGCAAAACCGCTGCAGAATGTATAGGGCCTTTGGTCCAAAAAAAACCGCTGAAGAATGCAAGTGTATTTTACCAGAAGATGTGATGTGCTATGAATGTGCAGCATATATACCATGAGAGAAAAACTACAGCGCAGCTCCAGAATTATCAAGCTGGCCATTTTGTTCAAATGTTTTCAATCTCATCCTTATAGCTGGTTTGATACTGAAGATATTTCTTGTAAATAGTACTTCAGAAGTAGTGTTGAACATGATAATGTGGCATCAAACCCAAAATTTCGAACTATTGTGGTAGCTAAGCTACTGTAGTGGCACGTTGTGCGCACCCAAAAAACCGCACCTTCTACTGATAGACTTGAATCACGGGACGTAAACCCTAACCGAGCGCCACACTACTCCGCAGCTGCTTAAATTAGCGAATCATGGAAGCTAGAAGTGAGTGCGAGTTTGTTGAACTCACCGAATGGAGTGTGCGGCCGCGCCGAGGTGGGGAAGCGCCGGCCGCCGGGGAGCGACGGGCGGCTCCACGGCGCCGCGCGGCAGCTCATCGGCCGCGAGGGGGAGGGGATCGTAGCGGAGCGGGCGGGCGGGCAAGACTTGGCGCTTCTCCAGTCGCAGCTCCCGACGATAGGGTAAGAGGCGAGCGAGGAGCCGTCTCCGGAAGACCGGAAGCGGAGACACGAGAGGCGAGACTTGAGGGTCGTAATGGCCGCGTGGCGCCATGGGCCTTAGTGGGCTGCGAATCGAACTCAGAGTAGAGGGGTCGCGGAAGAGGTCGGTGCGCCGCCGGGCGACGTCGATGGCCGCCTGGAGGAACGGGACCGCGCCACCCTTACGCTCGAGCACCGCCGCGAGGGCCTCCTCATCGCCGTCAACTGCAGCCGCCGCCGCAGCGGGCCGCGGCGCCTCGTCCTCCTGGAAGTCGGATATGATCGCCATAGGCCGCCGCGCCTGCTCTCCTCTAGGGTTTCTGCTAGGGAGAGGAGGCGCGGGGGAGCGGCGGGAGCGGAGATCGGGGAGGATGGGGGGAGCGGAGGTGCGGGGGAGCGGTGGGAGCCGAGACGCGGGGAAGGCGAGGGAGCGGAGGCGCGGGGGAGGCGGAGATGGGGGAGGATGGGGGGTGGCACGGTGGAGGATGGGGGGAGGCGGAGGGAGGGGAGGCGCGGGGGAGGATGGGGGAGGCGGAGGGAGGGGAGGCGTGGGGGAGGATGGGGGAGGCGGAGGGAGGAGGGGGAGGCGGAGGGAGGGGAGGCGTGGATCGTTGGATATGAGTGGGTAAGGAGAGAGAAAGTGGGAATTGATCCTTGATCGTTGATTTTACTGGTTGGTTTTCCTGGGGACACAAATTGGTGTGGACGCAGGAAAACTCATGACTGCTGGGGGCACAATTTGAGGTGGTCGTAGGAAAGAACTGAACTGGTGGATTTTAGGGGTAGAGATTCTCGCCGACTTTTGAAGTGGATGAAGGTTCGTTGGTTTCTAGAATTAGTTTTAGATTTATCTAGTTTATTGTTTTTTTCTTTTTCACATCGAGTTATTCTAGTTTTGTTCTTCTTTGACGAGTTCTTAGCCGGATTTCTTAAACTGAACCGACTCACTTAGACTAAGATGGTGGAACCTGCATCGAAGATCAGCACCAATCCAAGTTTGCTACAAAATTTCTTCGATTTTCTTCAACTAACAACACCATTAACGAGCATACGTCCTACACATAAATGGAGATCATCGACTTACTTTGCGGTAATATGATCATCAACAATTATGACACCATTGCAAGATTTGGTGGGGTAGATAAAAAAAGTCTAGCACATATATCAACTGACGTATTTGATGCTAACACGTTGTTCACATAGAAACTTCAATTTAAAAGTTAGGTACCTGCACACTTTATCCATGAGTTATTAGCATAAAATAAGAGGATCTTTCTAAAAAGTGTCAGCCACCATGTTTTTGGGAAATTATTTACCATTGTGAACAGTTGTTGCATCTTACATTTTAGCCAAAACCATGGTGATTTAGGGCCTGTTTGGGAGCTTAAAGTTTACTTTTACTTCCAAAAAAAACCCAACGCCCTTGAAAACAGGCTAGCTTCGAAGTGGCTTGGGGATAAGCCAAAAACTAGCTTTTGGAAGAATGAACTAAAAATTGAAAAGCAGGGGGAGAGGTGCTTTCTCGGCTTTTTGTGGGTGAAACTTCAGTGATTGCCACTAGAAGTTGGGTGAAATTACCCACATCCTGCAACTAGACAAAAAGGGAGTGAGGGAGAACCCTAGCACCACTGTTCTCATCCCATGCACTCTCCAAGTGCTCACGCCGCTGCCCTCTCTCCAGTTGGCACCTCCTGATGCGGTTTGCCCGCCGCTATTGGCTAGACTCGAGTATCGCCTTTGGCGTTGGTCGCTACCACCCAAATCCAATCATTACTACACTTCTCGTCCAGTCACCATAGCCCCTCTTCTTCGGTTGCCACCACTCATTACTACAAAAAAAAGGCTAATACTTGACACCTCATCATAGACGGTTGACCAAAACCGTCAGTATTAAATACAATCATATATGATTTTGGTTTAGCGACTGTCTGTGTTACTAACAGCGCTAAAAACCATCCATGAAGAAATAATATCACAGATGGTTCATATTGAAAACCGTCTATGAAGTATCATAGTTAGTTATTAACAAGAACCTCTATGATATTATTTCTTTACAAACAGTTTGTATTAAAAACCGTCTATAATTTTTCGCCGCCCGATTTTGCCGCCCCTTTATTCAAACTTTCAAATTGAAGTGACGTCGTTGCCTCTCAACTACTGATTAGTTCCACTACCCAAATGTCCTTATATATGCTGCTCACACGCCTTCCCCAAACACTCCAAACTAAAGCACCGCCTAGCTAGCTCCTCTAAACTGATCGAAGCGCCGCCTACCCCAATGACGCCGACTACCTCACCGAGCTCCTCCGCCTCCGGTTGTGACACCATGGTTCACTGCATAAGGCACTCTTGTCGTAAGAGTGTCTTGTGCAGTGTCACCATCGTGACAAAATGCAGTGACGCTCCCGCCACTGACCTCTCCTTCATCGCCGGTGATATATACCCCACCCCTCCCCTGTTTTGCTTGATGCTTGGATATGAAATTATGAACTTTGTAACGTTGTACTACTTTACTCTGAGAACTTATATTTTACTTTCTCAGCTCCCTAAACTTGTCCTCATTTGCACCGTAGGTTGTTTTCTCCGTTTGCTAACAGAATTTGCTGATGTGGTGCACATGGCTGCTAACAGACTAGGCGCATACGACCGCACATATGACCACGGCTTACGACCACAGTATATAACCACTGCTTACGATCACAGCATACCAAAGCAATAAAACAACAGCACCTACAACCTAAACAATGAGCCACCAAAGACATAGCGCCAATCATAAATAGGGATGCTTTGATCCATCTGCATTATCTAATTGTGATATTTTATAGCACAATTAGAGAATGTTGATGAACTGAAGGATGCCTATTTATGATATCGCAAGAACGCAATCACAGACGGTTCTTAAATAGAACCATTTGTGATAATAGACTATTACAGACGGTTCATAGTAAGAACTGTCTATGATAACTGTTATCACAGACGATTTTAGTTAAGAACCATCTATGGTAAAGTTATTACAGACGGTTATGCCCTTATGGTATTATTGACCCATAAGTATAGACAGTTTAGGAACTATCTGTGGTGACGTTTTTGAACCGTCTGTGATGAACTTTTCAATAGTAATGACCCGACGGATCTGAAGGCCGCCGTCATCGACGGCTCCCCCAACCCACTGCCGCCCAACCAAATCCAAAGGCTGTCGCTGCTCGACCACATCCCTACCAGTGCCGACGCCTCCTCCAAGCCCAAGTTACAACATCCCTTTGTCATTCCTTCGACTATATGAATCTATGCTTGTGTTGGTTCAGATCTGGTTGTACTCCCTCGTGCAAATGTGATTGGTACTAGTACTAGTGCTTGGTTTGTAATTTTATTACTTGATGCCAATGTTGTTTTCATGCTTTTGACAAGCATGCAAGAGTAGTACGGTGGTTTTGCCAACTCTAGATGGACATTGCTTCATGCATATGATTCTTCTTCAAGTAGAGATTTAGAAATCATGGATAGTTGTAGGTTTTTCTGTGTTCAGTTCTACTACCCACAACTTGCAGTGCATGAAAGGAATGATCTTTCTTGTATTGATTGTGGACACATGGACACTACTCTGGTATATGAATGATTTTTAGGAATTGATTCTGCACTACTATGTTCAATCAAACTCCTAATTATCTACTATTGTATATGAAAATGATGCAGAGGAAAAAGGCATCTTGGTGTGAAGCATGAAATTGGTGTGCAGGCTGCCAAGTATCAAGGCCATGATGTGTCACTGTGTGATTTGTAGTATGATCCTAGCGCATTGTACTGAATCTATGTATAAGAGCATTTGTATCAGTTTGTCACTCATTTGTATGAATTGAATGATGTTTGAATGGAACAATCCTTGTATCAGTCTGTGTTCGATATATTATCTGTAATGGTATCAGGTGTTCTGTCATATTGGAGGCATGATCCTTTTGCATTCATCGGGTGTAAAATTTCTTTTATCGTTGGTGTTGGGTACAATTTAGTACATTTTGCTCAATTATTCGTAATTGAATACAATTAAGTTGTTTCTCAATACTTCTGAAAAAAGAATAAAAAGCATTCATACCTACTCTAAATTAGCACACAAATATGCCTTCAAAACCCTTAAGGGTATTTCAGACATTTTAACCTTTTATCCACAGTTGAAACAGCCAGCTAGTCTAATAAAAAGCCAAATTATCAAACGGCCACTCAAGAAAAGCTACGACCATCGGTTATAGTTGCTTTTCAGCCAAAAAGCAAAAAAAAAAAAAAACTTACGGCCAAAGTTACAACTCCCCAAATAAGACCTTAGATTTAGGGTCTGTTTGGGAGAGCTCCACCAGCTCCAGATCCACCAGATTCACCTGGATCCACCGTGGAGCAGCTCCACCGTGGATCTGGGATTCGTCAAAGTGTTTGGTACAGCTCCACCTCCCTCTCTATCTCACTTCCACCTGGGCTCCACGCGTCAGTGGAGAGCTCCATTCTTCTTCCTCCCGCTGAGATGCACGCGCGCAGAGGAGGAGGCGGAGAGGCGGCTGGGGGGCGGGCGCGGCCGGCCGGGGGCGGCGCGGCGGCCGGCCAGGGGCGGCGCGGCGGCTGGCTGTGGGCGGCGCGCGGCAGAGGAGGAGGCGGAGTGGCGGCTGGGGAGGCGGCGCCGGCCCAGGAGGAGGCGGCGCCGGCGCGGGGGGAGGCGGACGCGGGGGAGGCGGCGCCGGCGTGGGGGGAGGCGGATGCGGGGGAGGCGGCGCGGCAGAGGAGAAGGCGGAGCACGGCGCGCGGCTGGGCGGCCAAGGGGCGGGCGCGGTGGAGGGTTGGAGACGGCGCGGCGGAGAGGACGTCGCAGCACGGGAAGAGACGGGAAATAAAAGATCGAACCGTTTTTTTGTGTGTAATCAGTGGCATGGTGGGTAATTTTCCCCAACTCCACCAACTTGAGTTTGGTGAAGCACCCCTTGAGGTGCTCCATGGATTTGGTGGATCTGGAGCCAGATCCATGGTTTTGGTGGAGCAGATCCACGGTGGAGCTGCTGGAGTTGGAGGTGTTTGGCTTGGAAAAGTGGATCCGAATCTGTTTTTCGTGGATCTGGAGCTGGTGGAGCTCTCCCAAACAGGCCCTTAGCCAAGGCTCTACTCCAAAGTGCTACAGTTTTGGGTTTTTGACGGGCTGCAGCTAATGGTTTATTACTGTAGCTGATGGTTTTTAGCCTTAGCGCGAGCGTTTATGCGAACGAACCAAAATCCCGATAAGTCGCTTCAAAAAGGCGACAGAAAAATCATCCTGTTTGTTTGTTCGAGGAAACCATAAGCTCAAAAGAATGGGCCATTTGGCTAAAATAGCACTGTAGCGGTGGTTAGCTTTTTCTAATGTATTTAATTAAAAGAAAATAAATAAATAATAGGATATCTTCATGGATAATACAAAGAAAAAAACAATGTGAAAAAGTCAACATATTTTAAATAATTTTTAGTAAGAAACTATTGCTGTTTGGACCGAGCCAAAGAGAAACGTCGGTCGTGGACTGAGTCAGGTTGGAGGGCCTGTTCTTTTTGGCTGCGGCTTGTGGCTTTTGGGCTGTTTGTATGATAGATTATAGAATAACAGAAACTCACATGCGGTTTTTGCCGATATAAATAAAGTCAGTAAAGTATATACTACAATTAACTAGTAGACTCTATCTTAAAAAAAATACTCCGTTTAAAAGTTAGTTACTATAGAAAAGTCGAAAAACAGCTTTTAGAAGCTGAAAAAAACAGGGCTGTAGTCAGACCCAATAGAGTCTGGACTGGCAACATTGCACAGGGAACCCAAGGTATAAAGAAGCCGTAAGGCCCTGTGCAGGCGCGGAGGCGCCACGCCCAGCGAGCAAGCGAGGTGTACACCACGGCTAGCGGCACGAGCGGCGAGGTCGCCGGCCAGGCCACCCGGGGGCACGCTTGTCAGATCCCGGAAGGAATCCGACCGATTGAGTTGGATCTCAGAAAGGGGAAAGCTATAGAACGAGTATCGCGAGAGCAGTTGAGACAAGATGAACTAGGGCTACAGTGTTTTTGTTGGCAAAAGTATATTGCCCATTCATTGTACTTCGGCATATATGTATACCGTCCTCCGTTTGGCATAACAACCATTACAGTGATTACATCCCAGATAACAATACATTAAACATTAAGTGAAATTAACTAACACATCAGCTAAACAAAGCTAGTTGGACAGGGTGGACAAGAGTAGACCGTCGATGTCTCCCAAGCCATGTGGATCAATCCTGACCATTGAAGTGAAATGACCCAATTGAAAGCGGTACAGACAGAAATAAAGAGTGCTGTAGTTCTTCAGACCTATGCCGATTCTGACATTCCTTCCCCCTTATCCACATACTTGTCCTCAAGTATTAGAGTCTGGAAACCATGATTTTATAGTTTGCGAGTAGAATTCCGGGAATATACTTTTGATGAAGTCTGCATCCTCCCAAGAAGCCTCCTCTGTTGGCAGGTTTTCCCATTGTATTAACCATTGAGTAACTAAACGGTCACGACGGGGCATTGCCCGGGTTTCCAGCACTGCAATAGGCTCTGTCTTCAGTTTTCCATCTTTACTGACCAAAGGCAGATCTGGACTGGGAACAGCTAGCGGGCCACAATGCTTCTTGAGCTGACTCACGTGAAACACTGGATGAATTCCCACTCCTTCTGGCAGTAGAAGTTTGTATGCAACTTTCCCTACCCTTTTCAGCACTCTAAATGGTCCATAGAAACGACTGGTTAGCTTGACACTTTGCCTGAGACCAAATGCAGCCGTGCGATAAGGTTGTAGCTTCAAGTACACCATATCTCCCTCAGAGAATTGCCTTTCACTGCGATTCAGGTCTTCGTATTTCTTCATTCTTGCTTGAGATTGAGACAAGTTGTCTTTCAATCTTCGAAGCATGAGTTGTTTTTCATGTAAGAAATCCTTAACTTCTTCTTCCACTGGTCCAGGGATACTGACCTCTTGTATGATGGGGGGTGGAAACCCGTATAAAGCTTGAAAAGGAGTTACCTTGAGAGAAGTGTGATAGGTGGTATTATACCACCATTCAGCAAAGGGTAACCATGATACCCATCTCTTTGGCTCATAGAAGGCCATACACCTCAAATAGGTTTCAACACATTGATTCACCCGTTCAGTTTGGCCGTCTGTTTGGGGATGGTAAGCAGAACTAAACCTCAACTCTACCTTGAGAGCTTTAAAGAGCTCCTGCCACAGCTTGCTTGTGAAGATGCGGTCTCTGTCAGAGATAATGGCAGTAGGGAAACCATGCAGCTTAAAAACATGTTCTATGAAAGCTTGAGCAACCGTTTGCACTGAGTATGGATGAGTGAGAGGAATAAAATGTGCATATTTGGTGAATCTATCTACCACCACAAAAAATAACCTCGAAGCCCTTTGATTTCGGCATTCCCTCTATGAAGTCCATAGATATATGAGTCCACGCCATATCAGGGATGGGTAGAGGTTCCAGCAAGCCAGGATAGTGACAATGTTCTACCTTGGATCGTTGACATACAGGACAGTTTTGCACGAATGTATGCACTTCCTTCTTCATACCTGGCCAGTAGAAGAGGTTCTTAACCCTTTGATAGGTTGCCACCATTCCCGAATGGCCACCTACAGCTGACGAGTGCAGAGAATTTACCACTTGCTGCCTTAGTTCCTTATCGCTCCCCACGTAGATTCTGCCCTTATACCTTAGGACGCCTGAATGAAAGGTGAACCCAGAAATCGGATCAGGAGCAATAGTAAGGTGTTCCATTAACTCTTTACAGTGTGGGTCTGAATTGTAACTATTCTCTATTGCTTCTACCCAAGTGGGAACAGCTGCTGAAATGGCCTGCACCTCGGCACCTCTCCTCGATAAAGCGTCAGCCACCTTATTCTCCTTGCCCTTTTTATATTCAATCAGATAATCAAACTCAAGCAGCCTCAGCAGGAGTTTGTGTTGTATCCCTTCACCAATTCTTTGATCTGCCATAAACTTGAGACTTTGTTGATCCGTCTTAATCACAAGTTGAGTTCGCAAAAAATAATGCCTCCATCTCTTCAACGACTCAATTATAGCCAAGGCTTCTTTATCATAAGTTGATAGAATTGATGACTTAACCCCTAGCGTCTTGCTGAAGTAAGCAATAGGTCTCCCCTTCTGCATGAGTACAGCTCCGATTCCTTTCCCGCTTGCATCTGTCTCCAGGACGAATTGCTCATGGAAATCAGGAAGAGCTAACACCGGAGCTGTAATTAACTTAGATTTCAATTCCTCATAAGCCTCATCTTGACTTTTTCCCCAACTGAATCCTTCTTTCTTCAGCATGTCATGCAAAGGTCGGCAGATAAGACCATAATCTTTGATGAACCGTCGGTAGTATCCCGTCATTCCGAGAAAACTACGCAATTGGGACACATTCTGTGGTTTAGGCCAGTCCCGAATAGCTTGGATCTTCTTTGGGTCAGTGGCCACCCCATGTCCGCTGATAATATGACCCAGGTATTCCACTTTATCGGCAGCAATAACACACTTGGTACGGTTAGCAAATAGCCTCTGTTCCCTCAAGATCTCCAGCACCAGGGCCAAATGCTGCTCGTGATCTTCCTCATTTCTGCTATACACCAAGATATCATCGAAAAAGACCAAAACAAACCTCCTCAGATACTTGGCAAAAATGGTATTCATAAGTGATTGAAAAGTGGCTGGAGCGTTTGTTAAACCGAATGGCATGACTAAGTATTCGAAGTGACCCAAATAAGTGCGGAAAGCAGTTTTGAATACATCTTCTGGTTTCATCCTTATCTGATGATACCCAGACTTCAAGTCTAACTTACTGAATACAGTGGCCCCATTCAGCTCATCCAATAGATCCTCGATGACTGGGATTGGATATCGATTCTTGGCCGTCAGCGCATTGAGTTTCCTATAGTCCACACATAGCCTCCAAGAGCCGTCCTTCTTCTTGACCAAAATAGCTGGAGAAGCAAAGGGACTTGAGCTAGGTTGGATCACTGATGATTCCAAAAGCTTGTGAACCTGCTGCTCCATTTCCGCTTTCAATTGGTGTGGAACCCGGTATGGGCGGATATTGGGAGGAATAGCCCCATCCTTGAGAGGAATTGAATGGTCACACCCTCTTACAGGGGGTAATCCTTGAGGATCTTGAAATATATCCTGATAGGAGTCGAGTAGGTGCTGGAATCTAGCCTTCAGGGGTGCAGCTTCTACCGTCTGACCAGAGTGCTGTAAGTCGATCACATATCCACATACACTTTTAGTCATCATTGTGTCCCAATTCTTTGGACTGATCACCTTGACCGAAAGAGTTGATTGCTGTTCTTCAAGAACTGTGTCATCCACCCCATTCTTCTTTATGGTCAACCTCCTCATCTTCAAATCCAAACTCACTGGGCTATGCTGGTACATCCAATCACAACCTAGCACAATATCATACCCCCTCAATGGCAATATCTTAAAGGAGTTACAGAATTTCTCTTTACCAATGTGATAATCAGCCTGTGCTATATAAGATCCCGTCAACAGAGTACCTCCCCCAGCTACAGTGACTTTTTCCAAAGGTGTCAAGTGGATTTTACAAGAGGTCTCAGTGGCAAACTTTAAGTCAATGAAGGTATGCGAGCTCCCACTATCCACTAGTGCTATTCCTGGTTTTCCTCCTATCTTGACTTGCAGCGTATATGTCGATACTCCTTCCATACCACATACTGCTTGGAGGGATATATGCATGAGTTGCCCTTCAGTCTCTGAGGGTGAAGACGGTTTTTCTGTGGTTTCTTCCTGCCCCCCACCTTGATCCTCTTCTTCTGCGGGGGCTGCCTCATTTTCTTCACTTACCATTAGGTTAACCTGTTGGTATTGTTTGCATTTATGCCCCAGGTACCACTTATCTCCACAATATCTGCAGACTCCAGGAGTGAATGGTTTTATGACCCCTTCTTTCTTGGGAACATTAGCCTCTGGAAGAATTTTGTGCCTGGGAAAGGTAGGGAACCCTTTGTTCTGCCCCAAACTAGAGTGCTGAGCACTTTTCTTAGCCACGGCACTAGCACCTCTCTCCATATCTCTTGCCATCCAGTAGGCTTCACACAAGCTTTGCGGCTTCAAGGGTTTCAGATAATGTTTGATATCATTTCTCAGTCCATTAATGAAACACTTGACAAAGAAGGGAGTGTTCTGTAAGGGGTTCTCGCTTTTGTATAATGCCATAAGCTCTTCAAACTTGTCAATGTAGTCAGAGACACTCAAATTGTACTGTTTGACTGAATGAAAATTTTCAAGCACTTCATAACCGCTGTGTTGGGCAAATCGTTCGCATAACAGGGTACAAAATTCAGACCACCTAGGTGGGTTCCAAAGTATCCCCGTGCTCCTCAGCCATCTATCAGCTTTCCCAACCATATACATTTGCGCCAGGGCAAATTTTGCTTCCTCAGGTACACTAGCCATTGCAAAATAAGTGTCACTCTGCCTAATCCACTCCATAGGCTCTCCCCCATCGAATTTTGGAAAATCTAATTTCGGCCCTTTAGCAATGGATTGGTAAAATTCATGCACTCTGTCATTGTTAGGGTTAGGGTTCCACTGCCTGGCTTGATAATGATAGTTAGGTGGATTCAGGTGTTCCCTAGGGTTTGGAAGCCACTGTCTATCTGGAGCCGGTTCTTGAGTAGTGTTCAATTGATTCAGAGTAGGGGAAGAAAAAGACGATTGCGGCTCTTGATCTAAACCCCACCCAGTAGCAATGGCAGAAAACCCAGTGGAAGGACGAGTATAGTTGCCATCTGGTGTACCTTTCAATTGCATTCCAAGAGTGCTGTGGACATTGTTGCGCCCCACTTCCTCCAGTCTTCTTGTCATCTCACCGGACGGCGCAATTTCTGGGGTAGCCCTCCGCTCGGGTGCTCTTGTCTGGGAGGTAGCCATCGCTTGCATCAGCGTCTCCATGCGATTCATCTGGGCTTGGATCTCATCCATCCTTCTCTCTAGAGCATCCATTCTGTGAGTTGTATCCGCACCTTCTTGCCGAACCGCGGACAGATCTGATGCCTCCGCTTCGTTCCTTGCCATAGACTTGGTCATCGTCCTCAAATCGACACAAGGCTTGGGGATTTTACCCGGAATGAGATCCGGAACCTTCACCTCGTCCCGATCGATACCGCCGTCAGAACCGGGGAAAAGATTAGGGGTTTTACGGAGAACCTAGGTTCCCCAACCTATCTCTCCGATTCTTCCGCCGAGGATGCGGTTGCTCTGATACCACAATGTCAGATCCCGGAAGGAATCCGACCGATTGAGTTGGATCTCAGAAAGGGGAAAGCTATAGAACGAGTATCGCGAGAGCAGTTGAGACAAGATGAACTAGGGCTACAGTGTTTTTGTTGGCAAAAGTATATTGCCCATTCATTGTACTTCGGCATATATGTATACCGTCCTCCGTTTGGCATAACAACCATTACAGTGATTACATCCCAGATAACAGTACATTAAACATTAAGTGAAATTAACTAACACATCAGCTAAACAAAGCTAGTTGGACAGGCTGGACAAGAGTAGACCGTCGATGTCTCCCAAGCCATGTGGATCAATCCTGACCATTGAAGTGAAATGACCCAATTGAAAGCGGTACAGACAGAAATAAAGAGTGCTGTAGTTCTTCAGACCTATGCCGATTCTGACAACGCTGTGACTGTGAGCGCGCAACCGCGAAGGATTGCGGCGAGGGCGCAACACGGACGCCAAGTTCGTGTACCACTCCGGTGGTCGGTGGCTTCGGGTCGGTCTGATGCTTTATGCTTCTAGCCATCAGTCATGGCTGGCCCTTGGCTGATGTTAAGGTAGACTTGAAAAGATCTCTTAAACGCCATTGCTGGACACACTTATTAAGAAAAAGAAAAACTTAATACTTGGATCTTGACCTGAGAAACACACTAGTTCTTGCTTAAGTTGGAGCGTCAGACTTGAGATATTGTCAGGGGCTTGAGTTCTCGATGTCAATGCTGAAAAAATAGGCCACGCAGCCTGACTAGTGGCTCTGTTTTTTTCAGTTTCTAAAAGCTGTTTTTTGGTTTTTCTATAGTCACTAACTTTTAAACGGAGTATTTTTTAAGATAGGGTCTACTAGTTAATTGTAGCACATACTTTACTGACTTCATTTATATTGGCAAAGACCGCATGTGAATTTTTGTTACTCTGTAATCTCTTGTACAAACAGCCCAAAAACCATAAGCCAAGCCAAAAACCACAAGCCGCAGCTAAAAAGAACAAGCAGCACCCAGTGGTGACCTGACACGAACCAGGCTGGGTTTTGCTCAGGTCTAATATGGATACTTAAAAATAGCACTTAGCGCAGAACGGCAGGTGCGTTTGCTCCCACCCAAAATTAAGAGAAACGAAGACGTGTGTCATCTGTTGTATCATTGTCGATGGAAGCGGACACGCGAGGAATTAATTGTGAGTGGGCTTCATTGGTGCAGTCACCCAGTCTCAAGGAGATCAACGAATCTTGGTTAGTAGCTAGCTATATCTTCTTGGTTATTATGGCCGGCTGGCCTATTTTTCTCACTGTTACAAAAATTGCTTTCCTCAGCAACAGGTGAGTGATAGTAAGGCATCAAGATCCTTCTGCCAATCAGTTTTTGAAAACATAACAAAAACAGAATGGGATCTTGTTTTCAGATGGCGTCTTGTTGTGTTGGTTGAGGACTTGCCAGCGACGGTCTCAACTTTTATGAGCAAGCTGCATGATCCAGGATAGGTACATCGCCAATTCACCTTTCATTTTGTAGGACCGGTATGGTAGTAGAGAAAGGTAAATGGTACCTTCAAATTTTCTTCTAAGTATTTACGGATTTTCACTCTAATAACTATGAGAAGCTATGAAATTAAGAAACCAATATTCTAAAACTTCACCGTGCTACAGTCAAATTAGGTAGGCGAATAGTAGACCTAGCACTATTTCAAATGTTAAAATCCATATAGCTTTTACACCGTAGGTTTAAAAGACTTGAAACTTGAACTAAGACTAGATCATGACCTTAAAAACCTATTTCAACCAAAAATCTTAAACAAACTTAAGATAATAGAGATATTTTGGTTCATGAAGCTCTCTACACCAAAACTAGGCCAAAACCATAAATTTAGCAAACTTTCAAGCCAAGGCTCCAAATCACTTCAAAACTGGAATGCACCTTCTCTAGTATGTCAGGAACCTATTCCAATCAATGATCAAGAAAATAATTGCCAAAGTTTGGACCTTTTTGGTTTAAAGGAAGGTTACACTAAAACTAGACAAAAAGAAAATAATGATGAATATGACTTGCTCGTGGATGAATGATGGTCAAAGTGGCTCTAAATATATTCCCACATGTAATAGCAAGTTAGAATACTCAAGGAATCAAAGCAAAAATAACTGGATCAATAAATCACTCGGAGGGGCTAAATCATGCAAAATCATGTAACTTCAAGAATTTACCAAACCTAATATCTGAATGAATGGGGATTGATTTTCAAGGTATATTTCCATTACTTATTCATTCTTGGCATCTAGCAAGATCAAGAAAGGGGATAGGCAAGATCCAAACCAACCAAAACAAGAGGGATCCATAAAGAGATGAACAAAGTTGATATATTGCTACTTGAGGATAGATGTTTTATATGCAGTCTACCTGAAGGACAAGAGAGCACATCACAACACTCACACTTCTCAAACCCTAACCCTAGAACACTTGGCTATAAAGAGTCAAGCTATGATGGTTGGATGATTAACTTGCAAATCTCTATCCCAACCAGTTAAATAGACAAGTCAACCAGCTCTATCTAACCCTAATGGATACTATCCACTTAGCAAAAATAGGAAAAACCTGTTAACCTCACACAACACAGATTTTACTAATGCACTACACTTATACACACTTTTTAAAGTACATAAGCCCAAATATGAAGTCCTTAGCCTTTGATCCCTTGATCATCTCAGCTCCTCATTGACCTAGACTGTCTTCCCAAGTGCTGCGTTTTTAATCCAATGTAGTTTTCAGTATTTTAGTCAACTTACTAAAATACCCTTTCCTAACCCGGTCTTCATCTTCCCTTGTAACCAATTGCCATGCTTGCCACACATAGATGCACCACTGGCTTGCTATGCGTCAGTAAGTTTCTCCAGTTCTAGTTCTATCATGTCTGCAAAGTGGGCATAGCTGTTGATTTGACCATCCTTGCATTCAGAGGCAATCACCTATCCAAATCCTGTTTTGTATGATGAGCTAGGTGAATATTTTGCATTTCTGTGGTGCCCAATTCTTCCAAATTAATCTATCCATGGTTGTTTGCGTCACGCCTAAGAATTGAGCTTTATATGCCGATGCAGCGCTGTAGATTCCATCTAGGGTGAACTTCCAAACTACAGTGTTCTCATGTACTTCCTGAAGGTTTGCCGTAGAGGTCATAGTCTATATGGTAACAAGCTCATGAATGTGTTGTACCATCATTCCATTATGGAAGTGTAGGTCCTAAAGCCATGTGTTGTGTAGGAGACTGTCATGTAGGGTGTGGTTCTTTCTTCTGGAGGCTTTGCAGATGGCTGATGCAATATCTTTTGTCTGGTTACCCTGCGCCCAGGATGAACTCCAGAAGGACCCCTTTTCCCATTCCTGATGATTACTGTGGTCACCACAGCAAAAAGTTCTTGGTCTTGTTCATCACACGGTGTCCCCACACCTTGCTAAGGTTTTCTTTCAACAGCCCATTCATACCACAGCCACCTAAGTCTCAAGGCACGGGTCAAGCGATCCAGGTCTAGGAGACCAAGACCCCCCAATTTGGTGGGTTTGTAGACTTTGTTCCAGTTAACTTTGCATTTATCTCCTCAGAGGGGTTGGGATCCCACCCACAAGAACTTTCTTTCCCTCTTGTTGAGGGATCTAAGTACACACTTTGGTGCCTTTATGGCCATCAAGAAGTAGGTGGATTGACTCGTTAGAACAGATTTATCAAAGTTTTCTTGCCTGCTAGAGTGAACATTTTGCTACGCCATCCAGTAAGGTGACTGGCGTATTTGTCCTCTAGCACATGGAAATCAGTTCGATGAAGCCTTTTGAGCGAAAGCGATAGACCCAGGTATTTCAAGGGGAAGGATGCACGCCTGGCTGGTATGCCCTATAAGATGGCTTCCAGATTGACATGTTGACCTCTTATTGGTGCGACCTGGCTCTTTTCCAGATTGGTCTACAACCCTGTTGCATTACCAAAGGACTACAGAATGGTGAGCAAATTTTGGACATCATTTTGTTGGGGTGCAAAGAACATGGCTGCATCATGTGTGCACAAGGAGGTTCTGAGAGTGGCCTCTCGTCCATCCGGTGGTTGCAAAAGCCCAAGATTATCAAGTATCTTTTTGTAGAGGGTCTATTGCAATGATGAAAAGGAAATGTGATAGTGGGTCTCCTTGTCGCAGGCCTTTGCGATGTTGTATTTGTTTCCCTGGGACTAGGACTGTTCGTTCGGTTGTACGGTTTGGTAAATACAGTTTCCTCAGTAAATACGGTTTTATTAGTTTTGAAAATATAGTATTTTATAAAATATGGTTCGATATCGGTAAATACCATCTTATTTTGATATGGTATCGGTAAATACCAATTTTACCAAAGTTTGCGCAAATTGCTAAACGTCAATCTCCATTCTAGTCTCTAAGACTCCAGCAAACACCAGACAAACCCAGCAACCCAAAGGTCCCAAACCCCAAGGTTCCATATCTCTGATATGTGATTCATTTATTTCTTTCCATCTTGAGCTTCATTGGGACCAACAGCTTCATCGCTGCCCACATCAAACCCATACCCACTGACCCAGTAGCAGCAACATGAATATTTGCAATATCATCTGACTCAGACACCTAATAATCCAAAAATACAAAGATAGATAACCATTAACCAATGCAAGTATGCAACAACATTACAACAGACTAGGCAAATGGCAATCTAGCACTCTAGCAATTATTATTTGCCAAATAAAACATAGAAAAAGGAATTACTTCGCAAGATCCTATTGACTCCGTAACTCCGATGTTGTAGTAGATATCACTATATCAGTCAATCACCATTCACCAATCTAGCTTCAAGGTTGCATTCAACAAACAAACAAATGAATCAAGATAATGTATAACAAAATTGGTAGATCTAGAGGTTTAGGAATTAAGAGTTAGGACGACTGGACTACTGGAGCATTTAGATCTAGAGGTGGACTTGACTACTGTCTACTACTCTACTAGAGTATTTAGATCTAGTAGTGAATGGAGAAGACCTGGTAGTCGGCGGCACTGTCGGCAGCTTGACGAGGTGAGGGCTTGGTGCCGACGTCTTGGGAGAGGGAGCCTCGACAAGTCTTAGGAGTTGGGAGGAGGCCGGCGTTCGGGCCTGGGAGGCTAGGACTCAGACTGGAGTCTGGGAGCACTAGAGCCGCGAGCGGCCGTCGACCGAGCCTAGGACTAGGGGAGCACTGGAGGATGGACTGCTGGAGCCGCCTACGCCTAGGGTTGAAGACGAGAGAACAGAGAAAGAAGTGTGTGCTACGGTGTGCAGCTGTGCGGTGTGCGCTCTACTAGTGTTCGGTGAGACGGTGTTGTTGTACAACTTGCGATATGAGCGTATTTTCAGATTTAATTCCAGCCAAATTAAACATATATTCAACATATTTTCAGCATAACATGAATGGCATAAATTGCATATAACCATGTAATTTTATCTTGCCATTCATACACATGTAAATATTCAATGAATATAAACACAAATCTGTTGAAAACCACATGTAAAGCAATCCTTTAGACAGTAAAGCAATTAAATCTAGCATGAAACAAAATAATTGCTTTAAGATTGCTCTCAGAATAGGGTTGCGCAAGATTGAAAATCTTGGCCTTCTCATGCTAATACCGAAACTCTTCATTAATAATATGATAGCTAGAAACCAGGATTTGAGCTCTAAATATGATTATACTGTCAGGACTTAGACAACCAGAGAACAAGAAATATGACTTTCGGTGTAAATGTTCACGTACAATAATATTCAAGCAGTAATCATACTGAATAACAGAATTGTAACATGCAGCGTAAATCAGAGCTATAACATGCAGTATCAGGAGCCAATCAAAAGAAGGATCCTTTTCTGGAACTACTGCACATCAAAATCAATTGCACACGAACAAGTCTTACCAGCCGAAAGACAACTAAAGGCCTGACAGTGGAAGTCAACCCACTAGAACTAAAAAATCCTAATCCTGTTATCAGATCTATTTCAGTAATCAACTAGTTCATCACAGAGCACAAGAACTGAGCCCACAAACATGCACAGTAGCCCTTAGGTACTTGAACAGGAATTAAAGAGTAAGAACAGCTGCTGAACTTTGCAAAGAAGCAGTAATTCTCACGGTGCAGACGACACTCAAAACCGTCCAGAAGCAAACCAAGCTGAAGAAGACCACAAAGTACAGGGCAAGGCACACTCGAAGGTGTTGTCCCAGAAAACCTAGCACCCTATTTGCCGAAGCAGAAGAAGGATGTGGTTGATGGAGATACAATGCCCTCTCCAGCCTCGGATTCCCAACGCCGGAGTCGAAGGTCAGGGTGACGCCGCACAAGATCACAAGAATACACCGGCCGAGTGCACTCAAACACAACAGGGAGCTGTCGTCGCCTCCGTCCTCCCTCGGGTAGACCTTCAACCTTCGGTTTTCCTCTCACACCCAAAACTAGGGTTCACACAGGAAACCGAAGGCAAAAGCCTTAATCGGAGATGGCACCGAAGCCCCAACCTCCGCACAACCCGAAGAGCCAAGAGGAAGAAGAAGACCCAAGAGAGCAAGTCAGATCGGGTGATAGAGATATCCCCACCGCAAAGCCACGCGGCCTTAAGAAGAGGAGACGGGGTTGGCCGCAGGGTGGCGCAAGCGGCCGGCTCCAAGGAACCTGGGCCTGCCCGCACCTCCGCCGCCGCCCCTCCACTCGCCGTTTCCTCCATGCGCCATCGAAGTTGCCAGATCTAGGCGGCACCAAAACGGCCGCACGGGCCTCCGCTCTCACGCACGCATGGGACGCGCTCGGGGAGGAGACTCCTCCCCCTTATCTCTTCACGTGGCTCACCGACAGGTGGGCCCTGCCTGTATTTCCCCTTTTTTTCTTTTTCAATTGGGAAATTACCGAAATTCCCATATAGATACAACAGTCCCCACCAATTTATCAATTGATAAAGGATGTTCAACGTCTTGTTTAATATACAGCTGTTCGACGATGGGTACCTTGCGGGTTTGAACCCAAAGCCTAGCGACAAGGACTACGACTCTGCATAGACAAAGGAGGACTTCGCCTTGATCCAATGCCTTGGTGTGAGAATTTTTGCCCAAATCACATTCTGTACTAGGCGGCTTGCCCTTTTCCTCTCGGGTTGGGACATTACGGTCATGTCCCCGTATCTAGCTCATGAGTGCTTAAGAAAGTATACCCTTATCTTTCTTTGATTGCGACCTCACAATCACACTCACGTAGGTAAACTCTTCTAGGAATCCTATATGACGATTCCCAAAGTCATATAGACATCGAATTCATTAAGAGCTAATGCTCAACCTTCCAAACAGAAAGAGCACTACAGCTAATGGAACCCGTTTAGATGTGCTCTCTAATCTCACACAGTTTGTTGTCCTAGAGCCAAGTTGATGCGGATACACACATGCTTAGCACTTTTCAGTCAAATACATTATTTCACTGTAAAGAAGTATTGAGCCACATTAAATATTATCACGTGAATTTGTTTTTTAATGAATTTCCTTCTATTCGTGCGAACGATATACTACCTTATGCCAAATTCTTGTTTATTATTAGGTTTGAATATTATGATGATTCTGTGGCCAAATCAATGGAGAAGCACAAGTAGGGTAATCATATTTGCTACCAAGAACAAAAAGCTCAAAGCCCATGGGGATGGAAAAGAGAAAGTCAAGCAGCCCATGCAGCTGATCAAGGAGGAAAGAAGCCCATGCAGCTGATCAAGGAGGAAAAGCCCAAGAACTTAAAACCCAAGTTTTGGACAAGATTTTGAAGCCCAATTCGGACCTCTCACATGTACAACCGAATTCAAACTCGGATTCAACTCAGAACTCAATTCGGATTCGGTTCGGGACAGCCCAACAAATACCTACTAAAACGGCCATAACTTTTACAAACGGAGTCCGATTGAGGAGTTCTTGTACTCTATGGAAAGCTCTTGAAGTCTAATTTCAGATGGATCTGGCCTCACCTCCAAATTCCCTACAAGTAGATGAGAAACTGCGAAACAAGTCACATCACTTTTTTCAGTCCAAGTCAAAGTAGGGCCTAGGGTTTTGTAATTGAGTCCTATTCAGTTTCCAAGTGCTTGGCCAACTCTCCACCCCTTGTGTCTCTTTAAAAGACAGCCGCCACCCCTGTAAAACTTAGACCACTTTTGATAATAGAATACTCTTGTTCTTTCTGTTGGCCGAACCAACTTGAGGGAATTGGGAGTTCGCTGAAATAAAGATCATTCAACCTTTCTGCTGAGAATTGGGAGCGCAATAGAACTTCATCGGTGGTCCTGAAGTTCAACACGTGAGGTTGGGCGAATTATAGAGTCCTAACTCTTGCATTGGCAACGGGGGATCACTACGGTTCATCAAATCCACGTGAGTATCTTGATCATACGTCGAGAAGATCGGACGACCCTGTATCATCTTAGTATCAGAGCCAGGTTTACTCGGTAGGATTATTTACCCTTACTTTTAGATTGATTTATTTCTGTTCCTATAGTCCATTAAAACCGAAAATTGCCACAAAAAATCCGAACCTTTAGATTAATATGTTATTTCGTGAGTTTTGTTAAGTTCTCATCCATTAGAATTTTGTTTAGGTGCTGATCGTCGTGTTTCTTTGCATCGCTTGATCATTGTGTTATTTCCTTTGTTTCGCCTAAATAAAAAAAACAGATCGCTACAGTGCGTGAACAGTATCATGAACAGTACTGCTACAGTACCGCAAAAAAATTCCCATTCATCTTTGAGACTAGTCTTTGATTATTGCATTAAGGGCTGCTCTTGGTATTAATCTATATTTGCTGAAATTTCCAGTAATTGTGCAAAGAAAAGCTAAACATTAGTGCCAACCACAAGTAAAAAAAAGAAAGAAGAAGAGCCTCGGCAAAAAAAAGAGTGAGTGTTGGCCAAATTAGGGTTAGCTAATTCTACTATATAATTTCAGCTTGTGTATTTAATTTCTTTGAGCAATCTTGTGCCCTTATATTCAGATTATTACAATTGGCTAGCGTCTCTCCTAGTACTTGATGCAAAACGAGCTATTTCATTATTATTTTCAATTTGCTTCCAGCTAGCTCATTCATTTGTTTGCATTAAGTCACATTTATCTTTGCGTGTGTGTTCATATACTTCACTTAAACCTTTTGGATCAGCACTTAGGCGAAATATTCTAGCTTGGATTATTACTTAACTTGACAACATCAAGAATTTCAGATTGCTAGGATATACACTTCCATACCAAGCTCCATCATATAACCGTTGTTGTGCAAGTAGTGAACACTCTTGAATTCGCTTAATCATCACGTTGCTGTTGTCACTTCTACCAGGTGTAAGTTTTTATTGGCCTTAATTCACTTCGGAAGGGTAAGAACTTTACTTGGGAGAGAAAATAGTGAGATTGAGTGATTTTCACAAATATATATATTGCATAACTAACCATGACAGGATATTCAACAATTCATTTCTCTTGGTGTGAACAAAATAGGAATGAATCTTCAGTATTTCGTTCCTCATGGTTGGATTCCAAACCCAACAATTTGTCTCTTTCGTTCTGTGGAAGTGAAGATCCAGAGGAGTATCTTGAGTGGGAATGGCGATTGGATAAAGAGTTTAGACTTCAAAAGCTTCCCAAAGGCCAAGAAGTGATGCGAGCCACTATGCAGTTTAAAGACTATGCTTATAATTGGTGGCAACAATTATCTGAAAAACGATTCATTAGATCTTGGTCAGATTTGAAGGTGATCATGAGAACTGAATTTGTACCAACCTATTATGAGCGGGAATTGCTTCACCATATGGAGAGCATCACACAAGGGAGTAACACTATTTAAGATTACTATTATGAGCTAAAGCGTGCATTGCGACGTGCCGGTGTTACTAGTGCAATAAAAGAACAGGTATACTTCAAAGGAGGCTTGAATTGTAATATCGCTGCTGCACTTCAATATAAATATTTTAGTAGCGCGCATGATCTTGTGAATTGTGCTATTGAGGAGGAGAAGAGACTTATGGATATGCGTACACCACAGTTTCAACCAAGTTCATACTTCAACTCTTATGCCTCAACAAGTGTGACACATGGGAAGATGACCAAGCATGAGACTTTCCCTTTGGTCAAGAAGACATGTAGTGCTGCCTCATTGCTACAATAACACTTGAGATGTATCAAAACCCATGTAAGGATGAGTGCCACATAGTTAAAATTAGTGAGAGTGATAAAAAGAGTGAGTTGTGTGATTCCACCATATGTGAATTTGAGAGTATCCCAATTGATAGTGTGAGAGAAACACCAAAAGAGAAGAAAGAGGTAGATGATGGACAAAGTGAGGTTGATTTTGAAACTAACACATTAATGTCTACTTCTAGTATTATTTCTTACATTGAGCAGGTTAAAATTGACGACAAGGAGTTGAACACTCAACAACCGGCATCCTTGAAAGCAAAAGATAAGGAGATGCTGTCCCGTGGATACAACATGATGATTTCATACCTACAGCACCTACATCAACTGATGAGAGTAATAAAGGTAACAATATTGGTGCTGAATTTAATTGCAAAACGGTGAGTAATTACGAGAATTCATGTGTTCAGTCAAAAATTCCTTGTTCTGAAATTTCTTTGCTCAATTTACATGATGTAGAATTAATTACTCATAAGGAAGTTCTGACTCGAATATCTCCTAGTGATTCTTTGTATTATATCATATTCGATGACCCTAGAGAGCTATCTAGTGTGATTAAGGATATTGCTGAAATTTCATGTTTAAAATCACTAGTTAGTACCTATGCCTACACTTTCAAGTTCAATTTGATTGGAGATTATAGTGTAGATGACAAGTTTTATATTTACCGAATATGCATTACATGTGATGAGCTTGCTGAATTGAAATTACATATTTTGGACAAACAATCTTATATACCACGTCATGATCACAATGAGATGAGGTTTAACAATAGTGCTTGCTGTTTACAAAGATTTCTTGTGCCTACTTGTTCCTCTTTCGATGAACAATCGTGTACAAATAATCAAAGTAGCGCAGTTGAAGCAAGGAAGGCACTTAAAATTTTCTCTTCCATATTTGAACCGTTTGATCTGGTTTTGCCCATTAATGACTTGTTCACGTACTTCGCAAAGTCGAGGACGACTTTTTCTTATGGGAAGGAGAATGGTGTGAATGAAAACATTGCAATGTATGCATTTGATAGCTGTTGTACTATCAATTGGTTTGTGCAAAATAGTGAGAATGACACAATAATTGATTCATACATATACCACACATACGTGTTGTTCTTTTTGCCAACTACACCTCCAGGTAATAATAATATGAAAGACAGAAGGGGTGTAATTGACCAATACATATACCATGCATACACATTGTATTCTTTGCTTAGTACAATTTCAGGCTACCAAAAGCCGAGGACAACTTTTCTTGAAGAAGGGGAGGATGATACAGATACGCACATGCTTAGCACTTTTCAGTCAAATACATTATTTCACTGGAAAGAAGTATTGAGCCGTATTATCAGGTGAATTTGTTTCTTAATCAATTTCCTTCTATTCGTGGGAACGATATACTACTTTATACCAAATTCTTGTTTATTATTAGGTTTGAATATTATGATGATTCCAGGGCTAAAGCAATGGAGAAGCACAAGGAGGGTAATCATATTTGCTACCAAGAACAAAAAGCTCAAAGCCCATGGGGATGGAAAAGAGAAAGTCAAGCAGCCCATGCAGCTGATCAAGGAGGAAAGAAGCCCATGCAGTGGGAGAGCAAAAGGGGAGAAGCCCAAAAACTTAAAACCCAAGTTTTGGACAGGATTTTGAAGCCCAATTCGGACCTCCCACATGTACAACCGAATTCAAATTCGGATTCAACTCAGAACTCAATTCGGATTCGATTCGGGACAGCCCAACAGGCACCTACTAAAACGGCCATAACTTTTACAAACGATGTCCGATTGAGGAGTTCTTGTACTCTATGGAAAGCTCTTGAAGTCTACTTTCAGATGGATCTGACCTCACATCCAAATTCCCTACGAGTCGATCAGAAACTGTGAAACAAGTCACGTCACTTTTTCAGTCTGAGTCAAAGTAGGGCTTAGGGTTTTGTAATCGAGTCCTATTCAGTTTCAAGTGTTTGGCCGACTCTCCACCCCTTGTATCTCTTTAAAAGACAGCCGCCACCCCTGTAAAACTTAGACCACTTTTGATAATAGAATACTCTTGTTCTTTCTGTTGGCTGAACCAACTTGAGGGAATTGGGAGTTCGCTGAAATTAATATCGTTTAACCTTTCCGCTGGGAATTGGGAGCGCGATAGAACTTCATCAGTGGTTCTAAAGTTCAGCACGTGAGGTTGGGCGAATTATAGAGTCCTAACTCTTGCATTGGCAACGGGGGATCACTACGGTTCATGAAATCCACGTGAGTATCTTGATCCTACGTCGAGAAGATCGGGCGACCCCGTATCACTAGTTCCCGGGATCTCCGATCTCCTAGGATAGGTTACTACCCAATGTGAGCCTTTATATGGGTATGAGCACCATTCCCTGAGACGCTGCAAGGATGGCCTTCCGCGCCAATCCTTTAGTGAAAGGCTCTGCCAAGTGGTATTCTATAGTCGTTGACCTCCCGTGGTGGCCAGCTTCATGGGTGGAGGATCTCCACCAACTTACGCTCTTGTCTCGACGGTGATGGTGATCTTCATAATCGCTATCATCCTTCTTGCCGCAGTACTTATCATCCCCCAGCAAGCTTGTGATCTTTCATGCCTGCTGCGACAGGCGGTGCCAGAGGTTGCACTAGCCGGCTTGCCTGCCTCGTTGCTGAGGTGAAGGTTGTGCCTGTCTTCTGCGTACTCCGAGGTGTTGTCGATGACTCCTAGGTGCCTAGTAAGGCCATGCTTGTCAGGTTTGAACAGCACATAGGTCTCTGTGTCGAGGTCGGCGTCAGGAGGATCCACAAAGAAGTCCTTGATGAAGTCGAAGTGGATGATCGCTCGGAACGTGTGGCCTTGCTTGTATCAAAGAGGTTCGGTTTGGTCTCCATGCTGGCCTGCTAACACATCATTGGGGGGGTTGTTAGTGAATGTCAGCCAGTTTACCTTCAGAATTGAGCTCAGGTTTGCTGTCCAGGCCCACAGATCAAGCATTCGAGCATCTTCCTGTTGGAGCGATTTGTCATCAACCCAATCAAGAGAGCATTTGTTGCCAATGATTCAGCTGGCCACCTCCTTGTTCCAAGCATGTAAGGGGATGCCCTCCAGGCAGAGCCTGACATGGAACCTCAGGACGGCTTCGAAGGCATGCCGCAGCGGCTTCCATGGGTGCACATGGAACTCTAGGTCATGGAAGGTGAAATTGTGGAGGTTGGCCACTTCGTCACGGTGGTGCTTATGCTAGAAGTTGACAAGAAAATTCTTGGATTTGTGGTGATGCACCGAGAAGTCATCAAGGTGCATATTGAATCTTCTTCTGATGGCCTCTGTGATGGTTCAGAGGTCTACCTCATGCCTGGACTTACCAAGCTAGATCACTGCGGAGTAGCTTCGCGTTGCTGGAGTTCCTTTTTATGCTCCCTAGAGGAGGGGATAAAGCAAGCATCTTCTAGTGGGCGAGTCGTCGGGTCACCCAGTTTGGCCATTGTCTGGTTGAGAGGATGGGGTGGGTGCTGGGAGGAGTAGGAGGTGGCAGTGGCTGAAGGGAAGGCAAAGCTTTGACGTGGGGTTGAGCTTCGTGTTGCAGGTGCTGGAGGAGGTGGCCGTAGAGTTGATCTTGCAGGTGTTGGTGGAGGTGGTGGCTGTAAAGCTGATTGTGTAGTAGGGTGACGACACTCTCTAGCTTTGTGGCCTAAGCGCAGACATAGGAGGCATTTGGTGGGGTCGCGGCAGGACCGGGCCTTGTGGTCTTAGCAGAGGCAATTGAAGCATCGCCCCTTAGGGCATCTCCAACAGTATGAGCTAGTTACTAGCTCTAAGATAACTTCTCCAATAGTACTAACTTTAGCACATAGCTCATAACATAAATAGCCTCACATGACACTCTCACATAATCTTGGAATGTGTGTATGAGACTAGCTCTTGATCAAGAGATAGCTTTTCTCTCTCTTCTATTAAAATATGAAATAATATACTTAGAGCTAGCTCATAAGTCACTGTTGGAGATGCTCAGCATCTCCAACAGTGACTTATGAGCTAGCTCTAAGTATATTATTTCATATTTTAATAGAAGAGAGAGAAAAGCTATCTCTTGATCAAGAGCTAGTCTCATACACACATTCCAAGATTATGTGAGAGTGTCATGTGAGGCTATTTATGTTATGAGCTATGTGCTAAAGTTAGTACTATTGGAGAAGTTATCTTAGAGCTAGTAACTAGCTCATACTGTTGGAGATGCCCTAAGGGGCGATGCTTCAATTGCCTCTGCTAAGACCACAAGGCCCGGTCCTGCCGCGACCCCACCAAATGCCTCCTATGTCTGCGCTTAGGCCACAAAGCTAGAGAGTGTCAAGGAAGAGGAGGTTGCTCCAGGCTGCGGGGGTGACGAACTTTGGCTCTGGACGTCTGGGGTTGCACCACCAGTATTTAGGCCAACAGTGACTTATGAGCTAGCTCTAAGCATATTATTTCATATTTTAATAGAAGAGAGAGAAAAGCTATCTCTTGATCAAGAGCTAGTCTCATACACACATTCCAAGATTATGTGAGAGTGTCATGTGAGGCTATTTATGTTATGAGCTATGTGCTAAAGTTAGTACTATTGGAGAAGTTGTCTTAGAGCTAGTAACTAGCTCATACTGATGGAGATGCCCTAAACTCCATTGATGCCGAGAAGGAAGGTGGTTGGGGCTTGAATGTTCTCTTCGGTGGTCTTCTGAGCCAGAGTGCTCTTGGAAGTTGAAGCCGCCACTGTCTTCAAGATTTTGCGCCTAGGGAATGACAACTATTGAGTTGAGGTGACGAGAGGAGTGATTGCATAGCGTAGGATTGGCTCGAAGAGGTTTCGATCTAGCAATGGGGGTGGAAGTGGATAGGCTGAGCCAAGGAGGGGAAAGAGATGGTGGGGAAGCTGGATATGGTGGCTATCGGACATGGGGGTGGCCATCGTGGCCGGAGCAGCCAGTGGCGGGGCAGGGAGAGAAGCGCCCAGGCGGTCACAAGAGGAATCCCATGGCAAAGAAGCAGTGTACCAAGTGAAGCTCTCTTATAAATGGGTCCTTTGCCAGGTTTTCTTACTTGACCCTGGACCATCTGTTCCATAATCTGGGCTTCGAGTTTTGAAGGGTAATTTTTGGGAGTCGATATTTTGTTTAACGATTCCCCAAAAAAGATCGTTCATTCAGGAGAACAGGTGTTGAGTGAGATATGTGAATCTCTGTTGTTCCTCATCTGAAAAAAGGAATAACAAAGAGAGCGAAAAGCCAGATTATCTTCAGTCAAAAAGAAAAAAAATTGTATAGATTATGGGCCTGTTCTTTTCGGCTGCGGCTTATGACTTTTGGCTGAAATTTTTGAATTTTGGCTGTTTACGGTACAGATTACGGAGAGATAGATACTTACTTGCGATTTTGGCTTGTACAGATGTTAGGCTGTTAACGTGTAGATCATTTAACTTATAGACCCCGTCTTGAGAAAATACTCCGTTTAAAAGTTAAGTACTGTAGCAGAAGTTAAAAGCTGATTTCAAAAGTCCAAAAGAACAGGCCCGATATCAATTAGGATGTCCTGTATATATTTTTGTTTTGACAAAAACGACTTGTTAATTCACTTATATTCCCATTTCCCATCATCCCACTTGGTCACAACGATTGGTCAGTACCAGATGAAACTGGCATTAAAAAAGATGGGTGATCCAATGACAGATAAACATGTCATGCTGATGTTAACGCGAGATGGAGTAGCCTTCTAGCCTACAGCACGCCGTGTAGTTTCACACAGGTGAAAGAAATTTCCGCCGTGTGTGCGGCTGGTATTATTTTTCAGTCGGCCTCTGAACCTGATCGGATCACCAAGTCGCCGACGGCGTATCCGGTCCTGGCGAGGAAAAATTAAGGCGTTGATCGCCAACCCTGCCTTTGAGGGGACAAGACACGAAACTCGGCGATCTCAGGGGATCCGGCTGCCTAACAGACTTGTGTCGTCCATCCACGGCCACCAAAGTTGCAAAGATGTGGCCGGGAATCGACGTCGATAAGTGGTTCATACTCGCGAGGGGAAACGCACAAATGTGAGGATCGAGGGACCAAAATAGATGAACAAAACTGAGATACCCCTTTCTTTTTTTACTTAACGTTTTTAGTGTTTTACAGCCTTTGGGATACGACTTTAACTGATACTTTTTATAACTTAAACTAAGATATACTAATAAAATTGAAATACTATGAAAGTATTTGTAACGACAAATCTAATAATATATTTTTTGTGTAGCCAATTTAAATAGTTTTAAATTTATTAATGGTATGACATGAATTTTAGAAAATTAAGTAAAAAAGAACCGAAGCAGTAGTTCCTAACGCTAACTTGTGCCATATTCCTCTAGCTTCTCGGTTCGCCATTCTCGGTGACGTGACAAGCAGCGTCCATGCCGCATATAATTATCCCGGATATATGGCTATCCCGGAAGTATCTTTTCTCCCTTTGAATTCTTCGGCGATCGGCGAGAAGTCATACGTATTCACATGAATAATCAATTCATAAGTTAGTCTCCACACGGAAACATCCATCGGCATGGCACGCGCTTGAAGGGCAGCGGTTTCTTGCTGCTTGTCACGCTTCAGTTGATCCAAATATTCCATTGCCCACTGGGTCCAGAGGGTTCTACTCCCCAATTATCCATGGGAACATGGCTGGATAGAGACCCACAACTTATGTTCTCGCATTTGTCTCCCCAATTTCTATTTTGGATAGAGACGTCACTTTATGCAGACGCGTCCCTGTTACAGTATCTGTGCTGTACTACATGCGTAGCATGCATGAGCATCCACATGAAAGTATCCACATAGATGCAATGTATGCCAGTTTATCCATCGCTGAGTGTGGGTAGTTGCCTAAATGTTTCACCTTTTCTGTCTCCCTGTTGACCTGAAATCATGTCCGGAAGCTTCAGGTTTTTATGCCTAATGCAGCTCAAATTCTTGCTCTTGCGGTGGGGAGGAAGGGGTTGTCAATGACGAAAGTTCTATACACTGCACGCATGGGACAAATACGAATATAGGCTATGCTACACATCCCGAGTCCATGTCGTCGAACTGTACTAGTCTGGCCAAAAGAAATGTATCTGGTAATTTCGATGTCGTACACTCGTACTAGCACGGAACGCTATGACGGTTTTCAGAAGTACAGCATGTACGTTAATTTCAAAAACCAATTAGGGACGCACGGTATTTCCGTTACATGGGAAGCACTTCAATGTTCTCTTTTCTCTGAAGAAAAAATAATAATAAAAGGCACGATTTTTAAAGCTAATCGAGGGATTGTTCTTGCGCAACTGTCCACTACTCCAGTTCTAACAATGGTGCTTTAAGATTATGCAATTTAGTTCTGGGAGAATCAGAGTTGCAAAAATCGGTTCTAGGCGGTGACTAGACGCCACCTACACGTTCAGCTAAGGGGCACCACCCTGATTTCATCCAAAGCGGCGGTCTAGGCGGGAGGACCACCTAGGACCAGTAGGTGGTCAAAGCCGATCCTAGACGGAGCTCGACGAGGCGAACACCGAGGCGGGAGATAAGGACTGGAGGATTCGGCGCCCGACACTCCCACCACATTCTGGATTCGTCGCAACACGCTAGGGTTCGGCCTCCCCCGCCGCCGATTTGACCTCGCCGCCGTTGAATCGAGCTCACCCCTCCATCTCCGTCACCGAATATACAGGTACGCCACCGCCCTCCCCTCTCTTCTCTTGTGTCGCCGCCCTCCCGCACCGCCGCCTTCCCCTCACTTCTCTCACGCTACCGCCATCCCCCTCCCCTCTTCTCCCTCACCGCCGTCCTCTTGCGCCGCCGCCTTCTCCTCTCCCCTCTCCCCTGCTACCTCCCTCCCTCCGAGATCATTGATTAAATATGCAGGTTTACATGATTATTTGATTACATACATGTTTATATCAAGCTTTTGGAGGGAAGATAATATACATGACTAATCAAATTGCCCATGTCTTGTTTCTTCAGGTAATTATCCTTCTATCTTGCTCAATTTAATGCTTGATGCTTGCTCAATTCATCATAGTATTCTTGTTTTAGGCTTATCTACATCGTAGCTAAGCCGACTGTCTGGGCGCCGCCTAGTTGCCACCTAGTCCGCCTAGACGCTAGACCCCAGGCCACCGTCCGCCTAGCGCCTAGCGCTTTCTTGAACCTTAGGGAGAACATAAAAGCACGCAATACTAGAGCACACGGTCGATAGTTAAAAGACTGATGGAAGACCACGGAGGAGAAACTATATTCCAACGTGAAGAGTGAACAATGACAAATATGGACTCGCCCAATACATGAACTCAACTTGGGATTTTTCTTGCTAGTAGATATTGGCATACTAATTGCCATGAAAATTCAGTGGCACTTGACCAGTCAAAAGCTATTGTTTGCAAATGCCACCGAAGAAACCCAAGTACTCTCGCCAAGACAGCCATGCATTATGCATAGCTAGCTAGCTAGCTAAGCGGTGTGAAATAATGGGAATTGAATAACTAATGCAATTTCTCCCCTAAACATTAACTATCTTGACTGCAGTTAGTAGTTTGTTTGGACCTTGACCTCTCTCTCTTATACTACTTACCTACCACAAAGTCGACCATCTGTAAGACTACTTACCTACACACGTACACGGTACACGTTAAATGGTACAAGTCTTGAGAAGATAGCAAACAGACAGACGATTATCTTTGACAAAAAAAAAGGTAACACGATGATTGCAACCTGAAAGACTTAAGTAATTAGTTTAGCTATATATATAGTCGAAGGTGATAAAGTTGCAATGACTTGTGCATCCCTACATAGGTTAGTTATGTTGATCTGCTGTCTACCTGAACAAAATAGAGCCTTTACTACTGTCATACAAGGGAAAACAGGGAATGGTTACACCTTGAACAGCAAGTTATTAGTTTAGGATTAGTCTAAAGGAAAAAAAAGTAATGCATGACTAGACATGGTGTTCCTCATGTGTTCATTCATATATCAACTAGTAATTAATGGCTACTGAAAAAATCAGCATTTGCTAGCTTGTGTGTAAGGATGGTTGACTAAATCACAACAAAGATTTAATTGCTTGCTTGTAGCCGGCAAATTAGGATACATATACCCCATAGATTAATAATTACCTAGTGGCTGTGATGATCAGAGCAGACATATATAACAGCACTAAGATTGATGTGTTCAAACAAATCGCAAGGATAACCAAAAAGAATAATCTCCTAGGATATATTTCTGCCCCATTTCTCATCTTAAGGAATCCTATTTGCTAGCGTAAGGGAATACAAGTAGGCCAATTTAAGAACACTTGGACTAGTATATATTAATTTGCATTAGAATTTGGGTCTACAAATAGGTAGTATGAGCATGTAGATGTGTATATATATATTTCCTCTGTTTTCTCTGCTCTGCTTAAAGTTCGGGTGGGTTCTTTAGGCTTATGGTTTATTGTTGGAAATTTTGAATTTTAGATTGTTTGTGAGAGGCAGTACGCAGATAGGAATAGTCATATGCGATTTTGACCGGTATAGCTGAACTCGGTATAGTTTATACTACAATATACCTGTAGATCACACAAGTGTCCAATTATTAAGCTGTGGTTGTACCTTCCGAAGTGTATATCATCTTCCAGCATAAATAGATAACCAAAGAGCAAGAATTAAGAACGAGAGAGACACATGACATACTGACGTATAAACGTCTAGTATAGTATGTAACTACATTTATGTTGTTTCGTCGTTGGTACGACACTTGAGCTCTTCGTGTAAAGAGACGGCAAACCAACCCCTCTCCCTGTCAAAAATTGACTTATCCTAGCTTCCTCAAGCTGAAAACAATAACCAATTATTGACTGCATTAGCGAGTGTGTTTGCTTCTTCCTTTCCTGCACTTCTAGAATGCATGCAGTGGAGGCGGATGCGAAAGCTTATCACTACAATTTTGCAACCATCTCATTTACAAGATTTATTTGTGTCATTTTATGCTACTAATGGCAATGGTGGAAGTGCTTAATGTTTAGCTATAGGCCTGTTCTTTAACGACTTCTAAAAATAGCTGCTTTTGGTTTTTACAACAATATCTAACTTTCAAATGAAGTATTTTCTTAAGATAGGGTCTACAAGTTAATTGTAGTACATGTTAAAAGCCCAATATCTGTATCAACTAAAATTATAAGCGAGTATCTTTCTATAATCTCTGTCGCAAAAAGGTAAAATTCAAAAATTTCAACCAAAAGTCATAAGCCGCAACCATGTCAATCGGGCCAATATCGACCCATATCTTGAAGACAGACAACGATGACAAGATAAACAAACAATCCAGTATCAGGACATATTTACCTCGTTCTCTCATTCTCCTCTCTATCAGAATCTGGTTGTTATCCAGCGCCGAGTCCCCCCGCCACGGGATCTGGTTGTTCTCCAACTTCCCCGTTGCACAAAGGAGCACAAATTACCAACATTTTCTTAAATGGATAATATTTCAGAGCTAAAGAAGCAGCAAAGATTAGGGATTTTGCTCATTCAACATCCTAGATATAATCCATTTGGTTTTTGACTAATTACTTCAAATCTAGCAAATTAACCAATGATTCGAACAAAGAATTTATTTTATAATCAAATCTAGCTCTTCCAACCAATTACCTTTGGATTTAGGGTTCTGCTTTTCGTGTTGTGGAGGAGGCGCCATGGTACCCTCTGTCTCTGGCCTCTGCAGACTGCAGTCTGCCCGCACCGCCGCAGCCCCCCAGGCCCCAGTCCCCAGACGCCGCGCGAGCCCGCCGCCCACCTGCGCTGTGCTCGCCCGCCGCCCGCCTGCTCAGTCTGGAGACTGGAAGGCTAGGGTTCACACTGCTGACCGCTCTGCTTTGCGCGTTTGCCTGTTGGGATGGAGTGAGAGGCATTGAGTTGGGCCTTGTTTCCAGCAGTTGGTCATCGAGCGGCCTGAGGCAGCACCATACCAGCTAGCCGCGCACCTGCACGCGTCTACCTCAGGCGACTGCTCATGCTTGCCCTATTGGTAGATCCACTCCCGAATGTATGGGTGGTGTCTTAACTTGTGTTGTATTCTTGACATTTTCCTCCACACCTTAAAGTTTTTGATGAACTAGTTAGTACGCGAAACTCAATATATTATTAGAGTCAAAGGTTTTGAGTTAAAATCTTACACAATTCTAAAAGAAATAGTTACGGTCCACTTCAAATACATGTCATATGCCTAGTAAGACCTTGGGCTTGTTTTTTAACGGTTTCTAAAATCGGCGTTTAACTTTTACTACAGTACTTAACTTACAAACGAGTATTTTCTCAAGGCAGGGTCTACAAGTTAATCGTAGTACATGTTAAAAGCCTAACATCTGTATTAACCAAAATCGCAAGCGAGTATCTCTTTTTGTAATCTTTATTGTAAACAGCCAAAATTCAAAATTTTTAGCTAAAAACTATAAGACACAGCCATATCAAACAGACCTCTTAGCATTTCCTCATAAACTTAAGCTTTTGAGCATACATGATACTTAATAGGGTTGAACTCTCTCTTTTTTCCCCTCGCAGCGTTCGGAGCCCTCTAAGCAACTCAGATATGATAATTCTCAATTCAATCATAGGGGACAACTATGCTGATTTACCAAGTGTATCTGATAGAACAATTCTCCCCTTCATAAGTCGGTTGAATAGCTTGGATCACAATGTCATATCCTCTCATCTCCATGGAGCTCTAATTAATAATGATACTAGCCGGCCTTGTTCGTGTTATACAACCTTTTTAGCACCGTGGGGACGATGTTTAGCTTTGGGAGCTTCGGCTGCACTTTGCATTTTTTTCAGCTTAATTGATTTGAGTTAGTTGGTGGGTATAGATCACGCGTATAATTAACACACGTCATGTCCATCGAGTTTTTAGCATATATATCACTATTTGTATCTGTATTTATGAAAATAGCAATATACATGACGTATTGACAAAAATAGTTGATGCCCGGTGCCAGGCGAGGACGTCGAGAGGCCGATGCGTGGGCCTGTCGTCGGTGCCAGTTGCCTGTCGCCCTGCCACTAGACGATAGGTAGTCTGCCACCCTATGGGCAGACGACAAGTAATTAAGCTGGCTAATTAGTCGGCTTAATTACCCGTCTAAATTTTTTGCATACTATTTGTTTTATTTTTTAAATATAGCAAATGAACTCAGAAAATTACAAAATTTTATGTACAACCTCTTGTCATAATGTACTTGACTATGTAATATTTTCGCAATTTTATCCTCTGTGAACATTGCTCAAAAATTTGTACGATTACGATTTTTGTAGGAGACGTTACATGTAGCAAACAAGCAGCAAAAAGTTACGAAATCTTATGTGAAACATTCTGACACAGTCATAGTTATTGCCTATTTTTTTTAGAATTTTACACATTACGAATATTTGTAGAAGTACATGTAATGGTAAAAAATGTATCGATGCGATATGGCTCACCCACTGAGCCACGACTATCTCCTCACTACGTCTGCCTCCATGTGGGTGGCCTTGTGTTTTGTTGAGCACGAGCATATCTTGTGGGGTACGTCAGTCGATCTGGAGCTTGCGTCCCAGTTAGAAGGAGGTATGGAGACCGTTTTGTTTTGTTCAGTGGCCGGCGGTGGTCCAATAGGCTGAGATACAGCAGACTGGGTCCAGTAAGCATTGATGTCCTTCTGCTAAGACATGTCGAACTACAGGCATTAGTAATAATATCGTGAGCATAGGACTCTAGAAATCCCCTTCGTGGTGCTGAGAAACTCTCGCCTTGATCGTACAACGTGGCAATGAAACTGGAGGAGCTTTGCCCACCGAAGCGTCCAAACCCTGGGTGTGGTATGAACGATGAGCTCTACCGTGTGTACGCTGCAAACCCTAGCACTGTGTATTGCTCCCTGGAAGCATCTTGGAGGCCTATATCGTCATCGGTGGACTCAACGTTACCCCCACATTGAATTGGAACCTGCAAGATGAAATGATGTTAGTCACAATAAATATTTTGGATGTAGAATGCAAATCTCGTACCTCCCGAATATGCAGCGAAGATGAACGACGGGGAGCGGTAGTCTGTGTAGGTGGTGTGGACGTCAAAAGTGTTGTATCTCGACGAAGGACATGTGGTGGTTTGTATGTAACAGGAAAACAAAATGTAGGTTTGTATGTAAGTTACCTCCTCGTCGATATGGCCTATGGATGATCGGTAGCTAGTACTATGACGCCGGACAGACTCGGTAGATTACGATGGCCGGCTGGACTCGCTAGGTAGCAATGACCTGTCAAGCAGACTCGGTAGATTGCTGATGGCGGTCTCGAATGCGCTTGCGATGCGCTATGCCCATTCCAACTGAAGTGACATATGAAACAGGTTCAGTAATGAACAGTATGAATTTCGTAAATGAAACGATAAGAAATTACGACTATCTTATGTTGTCATACTGCCACGAAGCGCTCTGGGGATAGATTGACCGTTGTAGACTATCCTTGTGCGTGATCCGCTCGGGGCGATCTGGTGGAGGAATGATAAGTCTACTACACGACTGGGGTACGTACCACTCTAGATATTCATCGTACGTCTGGATGTCGTACGGATGCTGCTCCATGACGACATCCAGGTGCGCCCTGTACGTCCATGCCATCGTCCACTCCTGCTCCAGTGGATACCAGTTCGTACCATGCCAACTCGTCCTCGATTACCTGTATTATTATAATCATCGATGTTACAGAGAAAGACATACAAAGTGTAAACATTACTCGAATATAGTTTGACTCACTGGTGTACGGTTTGCGGTAGGAACCTACAGTGTAGAGGGGGCACACCCTAGTGTAAACTGAATTGTTGCATTACGTAATACAACACGTAAGCTTCCACCATGTACGAGAATATCAGATGGCATGTCGTCGCCCATAGCTCCATGTCTTGCAGGCATTGCAAGGACAGTTTGTACGGTGATACACGATGCACGAAATCTACAGTCCATGGACCCTAGATGATGTCGCTGTCGTACAATGACTCGAACTTGTCGTACCACAACAAGTAGCACATCGACGGTTTGCCCTTGGCCCAGCGCAGACGGGCGCCAGTCCACCGGAAGCCCATAGTGGGCCCGTCTATCAGGTCGGCGAACTCGTCGAACAGATGCACTCACATCACGATGGTCGGATGCCCGATTAAAATGTACTCCCAACTCTATAGCTGCAGGAGCATATAGAAGACGGCCAGGGTTGGGGGTATCAGCAGTGGCACACTAGCAAGCGTCACACAACCCCCGATATGTGGCGCACAAGATGGTTTCTATCACGTTGTACCCTCTAGTGGCTTTATGGACTAAATAGCATGATATGCTATCATAAAAGAGTAGTATAAGCATGGGTGATGCTTGTGTCTATAAAGAACAGTCTGAAAGTAATGTGATAATAAACCCAGCTTTTTGTACTATACGAGTTAGGTGTAGCACTACTTAGTATCATAGTACATAACATGCATGATGCAACAGAAATTAATTATGCCTAAATAATTAAACAACATATACTTGCTAACAGAAAATTAATTAATATAAGAAATGAATTAATTATGCCTAAATAATTAGGACTAAATTAATTACACCTAAATAACTGCAACTAATTACATACATATTTAACAAAGACAATTCATACGATAAAAAATTATCTATTAATATAACTACTAATAACGACACTAAACAATATTTAATCGGTTGTGAAGAAAGCGAACGAAGAGCGCAGGCGAGGAGTGTGAGCGAAGAGACTACGAGGCGAGGAGTGTCAGCGAAGAGACTGCAAGAATGTAAGTGCGCGCAGTTTGAAATTTATAGCAAGAGCGATAGCGAAGTGTGCACTAACGACACTCCGATACTGGTGGGAGTGGACTGCGCATGGAGAGACAGTCGCGACGCAAGTGACACTTTCGGTGAATTGTTTCCTACACAAGTGCTCAATTTCCATATGAGTCAAATATCTACAGCCCATTGCACTTTGTTCACATGCGGATTAAACAAAGTGAAGAAAAGCAAAATATGGATTAAGCAAGGCAAAGATAATGAAATGACCCACCTCTGCCGCACTTGCTAATCACCTGGTAATTATATGAATTTTTGAGCAACATTCACAGTGGATAAAATTGTCAAAAAATTACACAGTCAAGTACGTTATCGCGAGAGGTTGCACATAAAATTTCGTAAATTTTAGATCTCATTTGTTGTATTTAAAAATTTGAGCATTACCTGATAATCATATTAATTGTTTAGCAACATTCATAGTGGATAAAATGCCAAAAAATTACATAGTCAAGTACGTTATGTCGAGAGACTGTAGATAAAATTTTGTAATTTGTCAAGCTTGTTTGCTATATTTAAGAATTGAAACAAACAATATGCAAAAAAATTAAGTCAGGTAATTAAGCCGACTTAATTATCTACCGTCTGTCTATAGGGTAGCAGGCCTGCCGCCAGTGGCACGCCCATGCGTCAGCTTTGCAGCGTGGCCGTCCACCCACCGAATGGTAAAAACACTATTTTTATAAATACAGTACGTATACTGTTATTTTCATAAATACAAACGAACAGTACCATATATACCAAAAATTCATTTCCATCAAAGCGTAATACTACTGACAAATTTTCGCGAACCACTCGGATTTGGGAGACCACATATCGCAAGATACGGCTTGTACATGCAGGTCGTACCGTACGTTAATCCACTGGTCCAGTCATCGATCGCGTCACACCTCACACGTACGTGAAGTTTCTTCTTGTAGTGCAGATGGAAGTGGAACAGACGAACAGAGCATGCGTTTTTCCACGTTCGCTACGGCGCACGCCGTGGTTTAGTTTATCTCTACATCGCTTACGGCTTACCTAATTTGAGGCGCTCCTTAATTATAGTATTAGTGCTCAAACCATCACGCTAATTAAGACCAACAACATTGCCTCCCTAGCAAATTCATCACGTGATGGCTTTAATTAGTTGTTCTTTAGCCAGTAGCTGGCGTAACAAACACACACGAAGCGGGCGCGTGGTGAGATGGCTTAAGGTGGAGGTGTGCATTCAACCTATCAGGGTTAGATCTATCTCTAGGCTAGTATCTTTAAACTGTTCTTTTTTAAGGAGACTTTTTGAAACAACCCAAACTTTCAAATTTTTTGAATTTTACTTGAATTTGAAATTTTTGCCAAATTTGGAAATTTCCTTCAATCTTCCGCTTTCTCCTTTAGGAAAACCGCCTTCACCCCTTTGTAGTTACCTTCTTGCCCCGGTGCCATTACTCTACTTCCACAGCCACGCGCCAGCACGTAGTTCGCACCCTTGCTAGCTCGTCGCCGCAACCGCGTCACATAAGCATAGTGACCACACACCTCACTGACCGACCATATCTCGCCATAACACCGCCACGTACCACGTGCTGCCCTCTCCAGCGTGAAACCGCATTGTTGCCACCTCCCACCACCAGCCACTCGACACACGCTCATCGCTACTGCTCACCTCTCCAGATCACGTGCTCATGCCAGTGAGGAGCTAGGCTTCTCTCACCGCCAACGCAACCGCCAGCATCACCATTGCAACACTAAAGCCACACGACCGCCTACATCGTTGTCCACACACCGAATGCCCTATCGTGCAACTCTTGGTGCCACCGCCTTCACCGACTATAAAGCTGAGCCTACCTACTCCAACACTACCTTTCACACCATATCCCAACCTCGTAGACCTTCCCCCTCATCTCTAGCTGAAGCCGAAGACAGAAGTTGAAGCCAGCAGCTTTGGTTCCTAGTTTTGTGGGACTTCTGATATCTTTCCTTCTCTGCTATTTCCAAAAGAATTGGATGATAGCTGCACTCGATCTGGTCCTTCTCTGATCCTCTCCACCCAGGAGTACATCGGATAACTCTTCCTGATTTCTTCTACTGCATACTACCAAAATAATTATGATTCAACTGATATGGTACTAGGGTTTTTGGCCACATCAATAATACAACCCATGAATATATTCTGTTGAACACCTTGCATAGTCATTAAATAACCTTTCCATATCACTTGCTGAGTATCTAGTATATTCAATTTTGTTTATTTTCATCAGAATAAACACCAGAAGAATAATAATGCTTCAACTAAAGTGTTGGGGTTACGACCACACTCAAACATTCCTGTGGGATTTTTCAGTTCTTCTGAACGTAAGTTTTTGGCTTGGGCACCCGTAAAGCTATTGTAATTTGGCTATCAAGTCATATTTAATCAAATTAATTATTTTTTAAATATTTATGAGCAGACATAATACTTGTACATCACAAATGGTTCTACCTACCAACTGTTTGTGATGGACGACTATCACAGATGGTTGGTATATAGAACCGTCTGTGATATTCTCCCATCATAGATGGTTGGTGGATAGAATCGTCTGTGATATGCGAGTATCACAAACGGTTTTTGGTTCAAGTCGTCTATGATAGTCCTTCACAGATGATTTATACCATAAAATCATATGTGATAGTTCATTCTATACCTAACTTTTTTTCCTATTTTTCAGCTAGCATTAGGAAATGTAAATTGTGCCCTCTAAAAATAAGCAAATACAGCAACAAACATAGCAATACGTTCTATTTCCATTAAGATTAGAATCTACCATTATAACATCACAAGATAACGAGCAGATTACTCATCTAGCTAACACCGCAAGAACATGGAAAGAACACATCTCCTAATCCTATGAACATAACTCTTAAACATGGCAAGAACATAGAAAATGCAGAGATCCTAGTAGGCAGTAGAAGCTCAACCACACCGACGAAGCCTATATGCCTAGCCCCTCTCACCTATGGCTGGGATTGGGTTGGGGAGGATCAACGGGATCAACAATTAGGGACATAATTATCACAAAAGGTTTGAACCATAAACTGTCTGTGATACATAATTATCACAGGCGGTTTGAATCACAAACCGTCTGTGATACGTAATTATCGAAGACAATATATATATCGGTGCAATGTAAACAACTAATCTCAAAAGATGAAATAACAAAGTTTTATATGGCTTACATATACTCATTTGAAAGGTTTCGATGAGATCTACAACTTTACAGTCGAGGCGAACCCCAAATTCCAAAGGGAAGATCGAAAATTTTGGCAAAAACAGAAACTGAAAACTTACGATGCAAATTTGGGGCTAAAGATGATCAATTTTGGTTTTTATTGGATCAGGCTCATCGTCAACTTTCCAACAAGTACAAGAATGTCAAAACTGGACACCATATATAAAAATTATGCCTATTTTACTAAAGGTGTCTCGGAATAGAATTCTACTCGGACTCGAATTCATCTCGGGGTCAAATTTAAACTCACACCGGATTTGAATTCTAAGAGATCCAATAACTCAAGCAAGGTAAGAGAATTTGGATTTTCAAATGGTTTTTAGTTGCAACATCACAGACGGTTTTTAATCCGAACTGTCTGTTATCACAGACGGTTCTAGCCATCGCTAGTAATATAGACAGCCACACTTGTAAAATTGTGTGTGATAATCACAATACAAATGGTTCCAAAGAACTGCCTGTAATAAGGCATCTATTATATCATTTTTTTTGTAGTAGTGCAAGAATATCCAATAGGTGGGGATTTCATTTAATGGACCTATGCATGACTTTGAAAACTTTGGTGATCTATTATTATTATATAATAAAAGCTTGTGATGACTGTGTACAACTGCTAAAAAAAGATAAATATTCTAGAAATTCTCATAAAAATGAAAAGCATTCAACCTTTGATCAAGTGGACCCTAATTACAACCGTCATCCGATCATACTTAGAAAAGAGGAATATTTTTTTATTGGGAGTGACGAAAAGAGGAATATTTTTTTATTGGGAGTGACTATTGCACAGGCAACTGAAAGTTTTTTATCTCTCAATCACCTAAAGTTGCACTCTCAATCACCTGAAGTTGCAAGTGATTTTTTTAAGGGAGAGCTGCAACTTCAGGTGATTGAGAGTGCAACTTCAGTTGCACTCTGAATTACCTGAAGTTGTAGGTGTTTTTTTGGAGGGGGTTGTAACTTTAGTTGATTGAGAGTGCAACTTCAAGTGACTGAGATATAAAAAATTTCAGTCGCCTGTGCAATAGCAAAACCGTTTTTATTTTGGTCCAAACAAAAAGCCACCATGTTCACTATAAAGGGATAAAAATTACCACGATAATCATAGTAAAAAGAAAATGTTCTACACCACGTATGTTGATGGATCCAGGTCATAACAGTTTGGATTGAGCACATATTTTTAGAAATTTGAACATATACAAAACAATTGCACGGAAACTATTTTAGAAATTTGAATGGAAGCATATTCTGATAGCTAACTAGAATGATATACAATAACTAGGAAATTTTTGTACGAATAATCTATATTTTATTCGAAAATACAGAAATATACGTGCGGGAATTTTTTTTTACAAAAATAGGCTCCAGTCGCCCAATGGGGGGCGACTGGAGCCTATCTCCTAACCGGGAGGCGACACGTAGGAAATATGCCAACGGTTGGGTGAATTATTGCTGTCTCCCGAGCGTTGGGCGACTGCATTGCAATCGTTGTATGGTTGGGCGACTGTAATTGCAGTCGCCCAACACCAGGGCGACAGGGTGGGCCTTAAGGCAGCTCACTCATTCTGCGTGCAGAGAAGAAAGGAGAGAAGAAGAGAAAATAAGAGGAGAGGAAGGAGGGGAAGAAAAGGAGGGGGAGAAGAGGAGAGGGAGAAGAGGGAGAGGAGGAGAGGAGAGGGAGAAGAGGGAGAGGAGGAGAGGGAGAGGGAGAGGGAGAGGAGGACAGGATAGGAGGTGGAGAGGAGGAGGTGAGGGAGGAAGGAGGAGTGGAAGTTACACTACAAGAAAACCCCCCTATAGTAACGCTGTATTGTTATGTTTGATACGCTTTATTTCGTCTCTACAGGAATATAGGCACGCTTTTGTAAAGCGTGTTAGGAGCGTCTTCGCATGGACCGTGTCAGGAGTTGTAGAGACGAATTCTTTAAGCATATCTATGAGATAAAAAGACGTTTTATAGAGACGCTTAATGCATGCCTATACATATTGATACACTTTTATAGACACATTTATACAACGCATCTATCAGTATAGTTACATTGTATAGTAGCGCTTCATCACGTATTAAGAATTGTAGAGACAGTCTCGTAGGTACATCTATATTACGTGTCTACTAATATAGTCACGCTTTGTAATGACGCTTTAATGCGTATTAAGAAGTATAGTCACTTTATAACGATGCTTTGATGCGTATTAAGAAGTATAGTCGCGCTTTATAATGACGCTTTAATGTGTATTAAGAAGTATAGACACGATTAATAGATACATTTATATTACGTGTTTAATTATATAGACACGCTGTATAGTAACATAGCCACGTGCTCAGAAATGTAGAAACGATATGATGATACATTTACATTGCGTGTGTATCAATATAGGTTCGTTGTACAGTAACATCTTGTTGCGTCTCAAGATATGTAGAGACGGTTTCATATGTACATTTATATTTCGCGTCAGTAATGTTTTTGTGTATATATTAATATATACACGCTTTGTAGTAACACCTTCTTATGTATTAAGAACTGTGATGTTTTCTTCAAAATGGACATCCAAATATAGATAATATCTGTATGATTAGATAATGACAATGCAAATCACCAAAAGTATTCCATTTGTAAAATCATCTCTTTAGCATCCACAAAACAAGATAATAATTAGTTCACTCCCTGGACATCATATAGACCAGTAACTATATCAAACTGAATGGTTCATCAAACATACGTGGAGTACAGGACAACCGGAAACTCCTAGTCCTAGTAGCAGAGAAATACAAAGGCTCCATCTTCATCACCACTGCTCCACACCAGCAGCAAGGCACTGAAGAAGACCCCGATCTGGATGTGGATCTAGCCCTGCAATTGAACAGATGCAGTTGATAATAGCATTGAGACAAAAAAAAAATTGCAGTTTGAAAAGATGACATGAGTTAAATAATGTAGCTTCAACATTTTTTCTTATTGCAGCTGACACAAATAAGAGACTAAGAGTCCAAGCATATCCATGAGAAGCAACAGGTATAAGCCGAACAACAGTCCTCTATGGTTAGCTTAGGCATGTAGCATAAGTCAGTATTTATAGAAAATTAGCCTGCAAACACCATCTTTTTTGCTGTTAGATAAAAACAGCTACTACTCAGGTCATGTGCTGCTAAGAATCATGGCATAGCTAATGACTTTATACCCTATGCCAAGCAAGCCGCAAGGTCTTCGAAAATTGATGTTGGTAGTCAACATAAGGAAAGTCATATAATAAGCATGACGCAGGCAGTGAATAGATATAATCTTAACATTACCCAAACATAAAATTTTTAGAAATGTCACAAGGATATGAGTAAATTTGAAACATTCACTACTAGTACATGGCACAGACCTATAATGGAAACAAAATTAAGATGCAACATTTCACTATGCTTCTTGTGAAACGGCTACTGGATAAATTGATTATGTAATATTATCTCTTACACGGTTCCTTCTACGTGCCACTAGAATGTGAAAAATAAGCAAAGAGATCATGAATAAATTCTTAGTGTGCATTATTTTTGCTACAGCATAGAATACTTAGATACTAGAAAAATCATGTTAATATGAAATGCTTGCAAGTTTCTAAGACTAAATCATAAGTAAATATGCAAACAGCATGACGCTACATTGCATGATGGCCATAATTAAAGAATAAAACATACCATGTTGCTTCGGGACTGAATTGAACTCTTAGGTTTTCTCACCTAAAAAAGAATGGGTTTAGATGAAAATCATAATTTGAAGAAATTAAAAAATCGAAGAAGCACTCAAACAACAAAAATTAACTTACATGTGAACGGGGCCATGCAATAACATAGCCAATAGCATCTCTTAATAGTTGAATATCGAACAATGGCCTAGGCAACGCCTCATCTCCAATATTTCCATTGGCTACGTTTTCAAGACTGTCAACATGAACCCCAACGAACTCGTTTCCAAGCATGCTTTCTCCAATAACTCGTGTGCCATCAGTAGTTACTAACTTTCCTTTGGCCACAACTTTACCTTTGTTTCTTAGTGAAATAAGAATGACTTCGATTTGCCTCTACCATTTTGAAAAAAAACATAAAGCTATGATAATTGAACTTGTGACTAAATTAAGTTAAAAAGTAACATAGCAAACAAAATCATACTGATTCTGGATGATTAACATCTGGAGCTTTGATTCTTCGAGATCTCTACAATAGACATAATTTTAATTAGCAAAATGTATCATCACTCAAGAATGTTTAATCTAACTTTCTATTTGAAGTAATAATACACAATCACAATTGAGACATACCATGCTAGTCAATATGCTATCACATGTTGTGCCTACATAATCCTTATTTGCTTGCCCACGACGCTCCTCAATATGTCCCACCTGCAGCCATAGTTCACCTCATTTTTGTTATATGTATCACTTTTGTTCTGATTTTTGAAAGCAAGAAAGAGGATTCCAAGATCACATTACAAAACGATTAGTACTAATTCATGTACAATGAACATAAACAGCACTGAGCAAAAACTGAACAATATGCTTTATAATGAATTTTGCTCTCAACTTTCCCATCTTAGTTGGCCCAATGATTTTATTTCCTTGTAAAAAAGCCTTCACTACTCATGATATGTTCATTGGAGTAGTGTATATAGTTCTATATCTTTTTTTACTGAAAGACTATGGTTTCTAAATAGCCTTGTGCTGTCCAAGACTAAAATTGTTGGAAGGGTAAAATGGGACCTCTTGCTTTCACAAATTGTTGGAATAGTCCCACATTGGTTGTGGAAGGGTAAGGGACCTAACTTAAAAGTGGGGGAGTCCCTCACCTCATTGGCTAGCTTTTGGGGTGAGAAGGCCCTTACGATCCTACAAGTGGTATCAGAGCCCGGTTCTAACATCTCTGGCCCGATGGACACTAGTGTGTGAACGCCTGATGGACTGTGAACCTGAGGGACCGTCGGTGTACGGTGAAGGGGCGGTGAAGGGCTGTGGGACACCAATGTGTGAAGGGGGAGATTGTTGGAATAGTCCCACATTGGTTGTGGAAGGGCAAGGGACCTAACTTAAAAGTGGGGGAGTCCCTCACCTCATTGGCTAGCTTTTGGGGTGAGAAGGCCCTTACGATCCTAAACAAATACATTGCCCAAATTTCAATTGTTAACTGTTATCACCTAGCTCTATTAACAAAAAAATATTTATTCATCTACTTGTCATGTATAGCATCTGTTCTTTTCACTTTCAACAAGCAACCATAGAATTTGCTCTTAGTCTTGCTATAAAGGTCAGATATGCATATCTGTTCATATTAGGATTAATATAGAAAAAGTAAAATATGTGTTGACTCTAACGTGGTACAAATAGACAAAAGAGACTAATATGAGGTAAAGGTACAATTCACAAATATGATAGAGTAGTCCTTTCTAATACCTTTGCAATCATTTTCTCTCGAGATAAAGATGGCTGGGCAAAATCCTCTTTGGCTTTAGTATTTTTCTTGACATGTGTCTGTTGCAACTTGAGATTAGCCATAGTTTTAAGATATTGGCAAGAACTTACATCTATACTTGTAGATGAGAAAAATAGAAATAAAATAGAAATTCTATTACCTGCATCACCTACCATTGAAAGTAACATCACCATCATCAACATTGCACTCATTTAAGACAACACACGATCTTCTCGCCAACAATCATTTGAGCAGAATTTAATAGTTACTTCTGCTCCAAGTTATGCACACAAATACAGAGCAAAAAAGTAGAAAATTATAGTAATGTGATTTCTTACAATAATGTCTCTGCAATCTCCCTTTCTCTCAAAAAGCTATACACGAAATTAGCATATGCATATTAATTAATATCTAAAGTACAAAGGAATGCGTGACTAGCAAGACCAAAACATGGCAAATGATAAACATATAAAGTACAACGAAAAGTGTCTAACAAGACTAAATTAATGGTTATAAAAGGAAAAAAATATGAAGAAAGAAACCGTAAACTTAATTAAGTAGTAATTACTAACTACAGCTTAGAAGAGCGCCGTCACCTCTTACAATCTCATTCGTTGATCATGACAACACCAACATATGCATCCCTTACAATTCTATTACATTTGTAGGATGCCACCATTAATTCAATATCACTAGCTTTTATAATAACAAGGTTATTTACAAGCATATTATTAGGAAAAGAATGCTAAGTAGTCAGCGCGCAATTCAGTCATTTTAATTAAGTTTGTACTTTTCAATTTTAAGAAATGGACGTGCCATTCATCTTTTTGTGTGTAGCTTCTATTCACTGACCCATATAGTACATCAAAATTTAAATAACATGTACATTTTTGTTCGTTGACAATTTATAATTAGTACAACAACCCACATCATTGGTAACAAAACAAACAACAGAAACAAACAAGGGATTACAATTATAAACAGGAATCCCACAAATATCTCTTTTTTGTTTCTTACCACAAAAGAACACATATAGGACTAGTAGATACTTACTTCATCATCTAAAGCTGATTCCATGTCATTTATCCAATTCTCTTCTGGAAACTTTTGTGACATAAAGCAAGCCAGTGCTTCATGACGCCACTCATGCGTTGCATCTTAGTTTCCATCACATTTACTTTCTCTTGGTACCTTTTTTCTTCCTCAGTTTGAGTAACAAAAGTTATACCTTGAGAAACTTGGACTTGACTCCAATACTTATCATCATAGTACCCACGTGCTTTTAACTGCTTAGCAACCACCTCATTGAACACTTCATTAAAATCTTTAGCAGAAAGATTACCATTGTTCTGCTCTTTCCTTTTCTATAATTCCTCAAACGATGCATCCTATTGAAATAAGCATATAGGGAGGTCACAAATGCTATCTGAAATTCAAATCTAAGATAAATCATTAGGAGTAAAAAACATACCATTACTATCTTCGCTTTGTTGGTACTGTATCTACCATTCTTTTTCTTATGAGCAGCATCCCATAATTCTATTCTATGAACCTTTGCTTTCTTTTGATCCTCCTACACAACGGAGTAAATTTCAGGATCCAATCAATTCTCTTATTAGATGATCATTGAATTTGACAGATAATAACATACAGTTAGAATATTTATTACCATCTCTTTTAGAAGTCTAGCATGGCTTTTCCTCCCTGTTGTGTGTGCATTCTTCTGTTCTTTTGCACACCGGGAGTTTGTTGCACATAATTTCTGCGAATATAGAGAAGTGACAAAGCATGTATATTACATAACCTACTTTAAGATTTGATCCAAATGTTAGATAAAAAGATGTCACCTTGTGTGTTTCTTGACACCAAAATCCAACAAGAGACTTCCATTGATTTTCATTAACAGTTCTTGGTCTACCTTGTATGATTTGATCCAAAGTTCTCTCTTCGCGATTGAAATATTGTTTTTTCAACTTAGACTTGTAGGCTCGCCACCTATTGTTTACAGTCCTTAGGATCCAATCCCTTGTAAGTTGTATCGTTTGGCAGGGAAACACAAACTTTGCCTGTACAAAGGAAAGCTAAACGTTATTCTATGGAACTCAAGACAAAAAATGACTGGATTGATCTGGTCCCATATTTGGCAGAAGGTTTCACATTGAATCGACCAATCGGTCCTATGTTTTCGCACAATGCACCCCCATTGAATTAGTAGTTGTTTAATCTAAATATATGTTCACGTAAATCACTATATCTATTTTTTTCAAGCTGTACATGCGCATTTCTAATATATCCTCTCTATGCGTTATTTGGTTCATTCATTTGAATAATCATTTCCATATCATCCAATGCTGTAGTGTAGCATTAAAAGCAGGATATTAGTAGTGGCTAGCAAATCTGTGCACTGAAATTCAACAAAGATAAAAAGGCATCAGTACGGTGAGCCAAGTGGCCAACCGTATTGGTTTCTTGCTATATTTATTGAAGCGACTAGGTTAATGTTCAGAAGTTTGTTACTGGAATGCTGATTGAAATAAGTTTGCTGAGCTTGCCGTTCAAAAACTAAGTGTGCTAGGCTATGAAAATCAATGGGGGCTGGGGGGGGGGGTTTCCTTTTATTCAACATTCCATTTGTTGTTTGCACAATTGTGGCTGTAAACTAATTCTTACGTACATTAATTGATTCTTTCAGGCAGTGGCTGCAATTACTGTTCATAGACATTTCAAGTCGCAGCTAGATCCGGTATTGGCTCTACTGCTCTATGTTTTACCCCTGTCTAATCTAAATATCTGATCCAGATCTCATGAACAATCTAAACATGACGGTACATTATAGCACAGTTGAGATACTTCTTACCTCAACATCCTTGATTATTTGTTCCTTGTGTGTCTTGAATAGCTCATTGTCCCATCTTGGAATGTGTAATGGTGCAAATGTTGGGCTTTCTGCTAGATCTCCAAGGTGTTGCCCAAGAATGGAAGCTGACCTTTCATTTGGGACACCACTTTCATCAGTCCCGACAACTATCTTTCCTCCTTGTAATTCCAATAAATTAGCAACTCCGAAATCCCCTACAACCTGTCGCACCTCTCCATTTGGCCCTAAATATATAAAATTGTAAGACATAATATCGTATTTAGATATGTAATGAAACATTATCGACCTTACATATTATCTTAATTGGACATGCAGGTTTATGTGGCATGCGGGATAATATATTATCAATGTCTGGAGGGCCCTGTAAATTGTCTTCGTCCTCATTGTCCGTCAAATCTTCATGCCCCTCCTGCATAGGTTCGGTATCCTGTACTTCAAGGTTCAAGTTCCTTAATCTTCTAGGTCCTCTTGCCATGATTATCTTGCAAACAAACTCAAAAAGGAAGAATTAGCCAATAGACCAGAAATGGGTTACATAGTAAAAGAACAGAATTATACAGCAAAATGTTTCATGTTGTCGGTTGGAGTTTGAGCTAAAAGCATAAGTAGCAGAATTTAGGAAGTAGACTTATGTTCAACTAATATAAACAGACCATCGTCCAGTGCCCAAGAATAAGACCACGTGCAATTTCCCACTACCATTTTCAGGATGAAACATGAAACAAACAGCTCGGACTGCAATTTTTAGGGATGAATAAAAAGTTATAGGAAAAACAATGTCATACATTCAGATTTTACTACCATTTCATTCAGATTTCTAATAATCAAAGTAGATTATACATAACTGGAATATGGCACACAGCATTATCAGTACCCTACTCAATATTATCAACAACCGGCTGCAACCAATGCGACACATGGTGTTAATGGTGCCAACTCTCAAACTGAGCTTCCATCTGTTGCCGCTCAACAGGCACGTGTTCATGTAGATTCAGCAAAAGCAAGTGCTAACGGGACTGCTAATGGGATTGCAAATACTAACAACAGTTCACTACCGCGTAAGCAAACCCACCAGAAAGTATCAGTGGCTAACAATGGTTCATATGGAAGAGGACCTTTGCAAGGTGGACCTTCTGCTAGCAATTATGGTCGCAATGGTCTTTGTTCTCCAGTTCAGTGGTATGGGCCAGTCTACTCTAATGGGCATCAGTGATCAACTGCTAGTTCCACATCTAATGGTTCGAATTCATCTTCAGCACAAAATCAGAGCCAGCGTTTGATTTAATTTTTAGTAGTAAAGGGCTCCACTGAATAAAAATCAAATAGTAGAGAGGATTCGAATCAACAAAATCATGGTGAATGGACTTGATTGCCCGAGCGTTGCTACGAAATCCAGATCATATACGGCGTACCGGTGCACCTTCCTCCTCTTCAGCTCCAAGAAGGCGCTCTTGGTCCGCTCCGGCACGTCGATCCACACCGGCGAGCCCAAGATGGGCGGTGAGAGGAGGCAGCGGCGGAGCAGAGGGGTGGGGAGGAGGAGGAGGCGGTGGCGGAGCAGAGGAGCGGGGGGAGGACGAGGCGGCGACGCGGCGTGGGGAGGAGGAGGAGGCGGTGCAGGGGACGGAGAGGGGGGGCGGCGCGGGGGGTTGGGGGGAGTAGGGGAGGAGGCGCCCGGGGGAGGAGGATGCGGCGGCGCGGGGGTGGCGGAGGAGTGGCGGCGGCGCGAGGGGGCGGAGGGGGTAAGGGCGGGAGCTCGAGCTGGCGAGGAGGGTGGGGGTGCGGTGGAGGCGGCGCGGGGGGCGGGGGGCAGAGGTGGTGAGGGCGGAGGGAGGGGTGGGGGGAGGAGGAGGCGGCGACGGAGCAGAGGAGCGAGGGGAGGGCGGGAGCTCGGGCTGGCGAGGAGGAGGGACAGAAGTGGTGAGGGCGGAGGGAGGGGTGGGGGGAGGAGGAGGACGCGAGGGAGTGGCGGAGAACGTGGGGAGGCGGTCACGCGGAGAACGTGGGAGAGTCGGCAGGTGTTTTCATGCAGTGTTAAAACTTTCGGTGGCAAAAAAAATTCGGTCACCAACGAAAGGAACAAAAAACGAAATTTTGTTCGTTTTGTTCGGAATTTCGGACAAAAAAAATCAAATTTTTGATGAAATTTAGTCAAAATTTGATTAAAATTTGAACAAATTTTAAATAGAGGTAAATTCGGCCAATTTTTATAAGAAAGGGGTGGAAAAGATGCGTCAACCACCAACTTCTTCTTTTTAAGGAGTAAAAGTACCCTGCAAACATCATCTTTTTTGATGTTAGATAAAAATAGCTACTACTCAGCTGTTAGATAAGATCCATGCCGGGGAGGTGGGGAGAGGAGGAGAGGGAGGCGGCCGGAGGAGGCGGAAGGTGGGAGGAGGAGGCGACCGGGAGAGGGAGGCTGGAGGCGGCGGGAGGAGGGGGAAGATCCAGATCTGGCGAGGCGAGAGAGGGAGATGGAGAGGAGGGGAAAAATGAGAGTCGGCCGAGGTAAGAAAAGAAAGAGGAAAGAAAAGAAAAAAGAAAAAATGAGAAGAAAAGAAAAATAAAATTAGGCTAAAATAAAATTATGCAACTTAGTTCTGAATGAGCTGAAAATTTTACGTTTGGCTCCAATCTGTACCGTTGACATGCCATTGGAGTTCGCTGCCAAAGTTCATTTTGTACTGTACATGAGAAATCGTAGAAGGCAGTACGTACACCGTTTGGTTGTATCAACCTATACAAGCGAGTAGTCGATCTCCGAATGAGCTGAAAACTTCACATTTGACTCTCATCTGTACTGCTGGCATGCCATTGGAATTCGCCGTCAAAGTTCATTTTGTATTGCACATGAGAAATCGTAGAAGGCAGTACGTACATCGTTTGGCTATATCAACCTATGTGGGCCTGTGCAAGCGAGCAGTCCTACTTTGAATGAGCTGAAAATTTCACGTTTGGCTCCAATTTGTACCGTTGACATGCCATTGGAGTTCGCCGCCAAAGTTCATTTTGTACTGTACATGAGAAATCGTAGAAGGTAGTACGTACACCGTTTGGTTGTATCAACCTATACAAACGAGTAGTCGTTCTCCGAATGAGCTGAAAACTTCACGTTTGACTCTCATCTGTACTGCTGGCATGCCATTTGAATTCGCTGTCAAAGTTCATTTTGTATTGCACATGAGAAATCGTAGAAGGCAGTACGTACATCGTTTGGCTATATCAACCTATGTGGGCCTGTGCAAGCGAGCAGTCCTACTCTGAATGAGCTGAAAATTTCACGTTTGGCTCCAATCTGTACCGTTGACATGCCATTGGAGTTCGCCGCCAAAGTTCATTTTGTACTGTACATGAGAAATCGTAGAAGGCAGTACGTACACCGTTTGGTTGTATCAACCTATACAAGCGAGCAGTCGTTCTCCGAATGAGCTGAAAACTTCACGTTTGACTCTCATCTGTACTGCTGGCATGCCATTGGAATTCGCCGTCAAAGTTAATTTTGTATTGCACATGAGAAATCGTAGAAGGCAGTACGTACATCGTTTGGCTATATCAACCTATGTGGGCCTGAGCAAGCGAGCAGTCCTACTCTGAATGAGCTGAAAATTTCACGTTTGGCTCCAATCTGTACCGTTGACATGCCATTGGAATTTGCCGCCAAAGTTCATTTTGTACTGTGCATGAGAAATCGTAGAAGGCAGTACGTACACCGTTTGGTTGTATCAACCTATACAAGCGAGCAGTCGTTCTCCGAATGAGCTGAAAACTTCACGTTTGACTCTCATCTGTACTGCTGGCATGCCATTGGAATTCGCCGTCAAAGTTCATTTTGTATTGCACATGAGAAATCGTACAAGGCAGTACGTACATCGTTTGGCTATATCAACCTATGTGGGCCTGTGCAAGTGAGCAGTCCTACTCTGAATGAGCTGAAAATTTCACGTTTGGCTCCAATCTGTACCGTTGACATGCCATTGGAATGCGCAGCCAAAGTTCATTTTGTACTGTACATGAGAAATCGTAGAAGGCCGTACATACACCATTTGGTTGTATCAAATTGCAGTTCGCCATCGACGTTCATTCTATACTGTGAATAAGAAATCTTAGAATGCAGTACGTACACAGTTGGACTATAGATATAGAGAAAAATCTGATTTTTGAATCGGTCGGTTGGCCTATAGATATAGCGAAGAATCTGATTTTTGAATCGGTAGCTTTCGACGGTTAGTTGTTGTCTAATAGCTTTGGGCCGTGTTTGGGCCTATAGATATAGCGAAGAATGCTGACATGTTTGGGAGGTCCCAATGTCGAATCCCTTCCTTATCCTTTTTTTCCGCAAAATAAATTGACACTTTGCACACTATTATCTTTTTTTTTGCAGAACAAATTGACACCTTGTACACTATCAGATCAATGCCTCGAACACATACAGAAACATATATATTCCATTTCAAGCCCACAAGTGGTTTTTAAACTCTGTTACGATGATCTCTGCCTCACATTTGAACTTGGCAGTAGATGACAAACCGATGTGCATGATGCTGAGCTGTGGACAGAACAATTTGTACTAGCTGGGAAAGACATCGTACTTCTACAATGTACAACCGTAAAATGTTACAGAATCCATAGAGAGTTCAGCCCATGATCGAAGATAACATGTTCCTCCTGAAAAGGGAAATCAAGCTGCATTTGCAACAGAACACACACACTCGGACTAGCACTCATGATCCCATACTTCATCAACAATTTGCAAGTTTTTAAACTTCGTACAAATCAGGAACATAACGCATGCCTTCATTTCATTAAGGATTAGTGCAAAACATGATTGTAACAGCATATGTTCCTTAAGCTAATATTACAAATAGAAATCACAGGCCCGGTGGGCAAAAAATAAATAGATAAATATGTACAACTAAAGCCGTTCCTTCATAATTTGGTAATTGCTGTACCGACTATACCAAGCACCATACTACCATCATAAACCAATCCCAGTGTGCGCTCTCATCATATATGCAACTTGTCTCCAGTCCAACCACAGAACAGATCCACATATTGTGAAGAGTAAATTTCTTGGAACCACACATATTTTGTATAAATTATCAGAGAACTACCACTTTTTTACCCGTATTTCAAGGAATCACGCGTATTTCGTACTATATTATCACAAAACCACACTTTTTACAGTAGCATACAGTGCTGACCATACAGACCACTCGTCAGCAAAACTTGGATACTCTGCCATTGACTTCTTGTGTTCCGCTAACATCACCCATCCATTCGGTGCTCTCTGTTGCAATAGTAGTAAATAGACATGTATCCCCTTATAGCATCACCAGGACGATTACGTCTCAGTTCTGGAGGACCTCATGGTTCTTACTGCATACTTATTCTGACAAACCGATCACCAACAAACCGATCACTGTGACAGCTCCATCGCAGCGCAAAATACACACAAATATTGCTTATAGAAAACATCAACAGAATGACCTCGGCCAGGGGCGGAGCTAGAGCAAAACTGAGGGGGGTGCGGCACTTCCTTCATGCCATGTATATGTATACATACGTACAATGTTTAAGCAATAATATAACTTAATTGAGCAATCAGCACATCATCAATAATTAAACAATGAAGTAGCAGTATTGGTTCTTACCATTTACCAAAATATATATAGTGAGAGAATACCATAATTGTAAACAAAAGGATGTCGACATTGGCAAAATTTATAACCCAACGACATGACCTCTAGATCCTCATTGGCCTAAAGAAAGAAGAATAAACAATTCAATATTTAAGCAAAGAAATTATAGAATGGTCCATTGAAAATACTTGCATTACCTTTTAGAGATCAAATCTACGTCCTTTTCCTTCCATGTTCATGAACCGATGAACCACGGCATCATTGGTAACTTTCTTCAATTCTTCTTTCTCCACGTAACAAATAAGTCTATGACTTAAGTGCTCATCACCGATGCGGTTACTCAAAGAAGTTTTCACAATCTTCATGCCCGAAAAGCATCTCTCTACTGTTGCGGTAGCAACAGGCAATACTAGCACAAGCTTCAAAAGTCGATAAACCAATGTATAACAACGATCTTTCTTTGTCTCCACCATTTTTTGAGAAAGCTCAACAATAGTATTTATGTTGGAGAATCGGTTGTCTTCTCTTACATCAGCAATGTAAAGGCACAATTGGTGCCTAAGCTCCCTCAAATCCCCAGAGCTAAAATCACCAGGATATAGTTTTGCTAGGCTCATCAAACTATCCACGTTGAAATCATGATATGAGTCTCTTGGATTGAAAGCGGCTGAGCAAACTAGCAATTCAGAGCTTGTCTCCTTAAAGCGGCTATCAAGCTCTTGGAGTAGCCAATCTATAACTTCATTGAAACAGTCCACTTCATAGTGATGCTTGTATGTAATTCTAGATTTTTTCCTAGATTTTTTGGGATCAACATATGCATCTTCCATTTCCAATCTAGCAATATCATGCATGTTCAAGAAAATAGTTAAGACTTGCTACACTTCAAAAGAAAGGTTGGAAATAGATACATGTTCAAGGATCTGGGCTTTCAAACTTTAGTGCTTTGTAAACCATAGAGAGTATCGTATAAATAATAAATGGAATACATCCAACCATAGGATACGGCCATAGAATACGCGCAAGCTGGAAACATCAGGAAGAGGCCGGCCGCAAGCGTACCAAGGAGGAGACGAGCTCGTCACGCACGGGAGCAGAATCACAATAGACTGTAGGAGCAGGGCAGAGCCGGGAGGCGCAGCAAACGGGAGGCAAAGAGTCGGGCGTTGGGCGTCAAGCGCGGCAGAAGGCGAACGGACGGAGCAGCGAGCCAGCGAAGATGAAACAGTCGATTCCTTTCTCCAATTTTCCTAGTGGCGCAGTGGGCTACTGGACTTTGTTAGATGGGCCTGGGTGCATCATTTTGGGCTTGGGGGGGTGCAAAAGAGGTGAAAATCTAGAGGTTAGCACTGATTTTCGATTTTCACGTGGGTGCGGCCGCACCCACGGTCAGCTATGTACCTCCGCCCCTGACCTCGGCAGAGAGATATAACTGGGACATGACTACAATAGAAAGACCAAGATTATAGTCTGACTACAGGAGAAAAATTCATCAATTAAATCACAGCAGGAGCACTTGCATGGGAGCTTACTAGTATATTAAAAAGAAAGCTAATAGTACCTGAAAGCCCAAGGCAAGTCTAATTTGCTTCATCTGCTGGCAGTTCATCGCCCATGTCAAAAGTATCTCGTGGGCTAACTCCCACCACAACATTCCATCCTTCAGCTTTTGGATCTTCAACGTAAAATACTTGCTCCACTTGTGAAGAAAAGACAAAAGGATCATGCTCTAGTTTTTCTCCGGTGTGTATTTTTCGAGAAAAATTCACAACGGTGAATCCAAACTGATCTTTTCGTAAACCAGCACGATGATGGACATCATACCAATCACATTTGAAAAGCACAACCTTGTAGTCTCTATATGTCAATTCTATTATATCTGATAATCTACCATAATAATTAACCCCATCATCTGCAATGTTTACTACACCACTGTTTTGTGTCGACCGTACAGCCTCACGACTCATAGTGTGGAACCTGAAACCCTTAATAATATAGCCGCTGTATCTCACACCACATCTGCTTGGTTTTGCAGCCAAAGCTTTGACCTTTTCTGTAATTCCTAGTCCATCGCCTAGGATAACCTGCATAGAAGGATGTTATTGTATCCATTTGTCATATTAAACTCATGGCTTGATAAGCAATTTCAACGGTACTGCACCTTTTGTTCCAACCAGTCAGGAAAGTGTTCATTGATCAACTTTCTCGATGGAAGCAGGTGTTAAAGTAGTTGAAGGACACAATTTTCTTTTCTCCTCATCCACAAATGCTCTAAAACAATAGGATTAGTTATCAAATGTCAGGGCACCAAATTACTAAAAAGAAAAAAAGGAGGGAGAGCTATATTACGCACTTGCGGAATTCTTCAAGTTCATCACAGTGTCGCAATACGTATCGATGTGCCTGAACAAGAAGCTGGCTATCAAATTGACTTACAGTAGTAGCCTTTCCAATTGGTTCACCAGCACTATCAAACAAGTACATGTCTTTCATATTGTCTGAAGGTTCAGGGTTTCTAGCTGGTTTTGTAAAACGTGTAGTTCCTTGAAGAAATCTCGAACAAAAGGTCATGCACTCCTCCATGCAATATCCTTCAGCAATCGAACCTTCTAGGTGAGCTCTATTCTTCACGAGTGCCTTTAGACGAACAAAAAATCTAAATGCAATTATGAAGACATATTAGTTGAAAGAAATATTGGTAATGTACGGGCAATAGGTAATTGCATACCTCTCCATGGGGTACATCCAGCGGTAATGAACGGGGCCACCGAGTTTATCTTCTTCTACCAAGTGCACCATCAAATGCACTGTCACAGTAAAAAAATGATGGCAGAAAAATTCTCTCCATATTACAAAGTGTCATCACGATACTCTCTTGAAGTTTGCCCAGCTCATCAACATCTATCACCTTGGAGCATAACTTCTTAAAGAAATTAGCTATTCTAATAACTATTTCCATGACATCTTTGCTGGGGTAACAGGATCGAAGTGCCACTGGAAGAATGTCATGTAGTAAAACATGATTGTCATGACTTTTTAGTCCACTCAATGTACAATCTTTCATGTTGACACACCTAGAAAGGTTTGATGCATAGCCATCAGGTGTCCTGATGCTTTGAATTACTGAACAAAAAATCTCCTTTTTCCCCTAGACATGGTAAAAGGTGCATCAGGCATAGTTTCCTTCCCTTCTTCATCTACCACGGGATGAAGATTCTGTCGAATTCCAAGTTCCACTAAATCTAGTCGTGCATTAAGGTCATCCTTTGTTTTAGAACATATATCCAATAAGGTTGCAATAAAGTTTTCGCACACATTTTTCTCTATGTGCATTACATCTAGATTGTGCCTTAGTTTGTTGTGTTCCCAATAAGGTAGCTTGAAGAATATCGACCTCTTTTTCAACCAATCTTCTGGCTTCTTCTCATTCTTGACACGATTCTCATCTAATTGTTTCTTTTCTCCTCCACTCTTACGCTTGCGTTTTTATGGCTTTAATCTTGATTTTCCTTGTTCTTGCCTTTCTTTGTGTCCTTCGTTTTCTTTGCTATGCACCCCTTTTTCCCTAACACAAACACTCTGCCTTCTAACATTCTCAAAACAAAAGTACCATTCATTGTTTCAGGTGCAAGTCCATCCTCGGTCATGCCATCAAACTGTGTCTTCTGCCTTCGATATATGTGACCTTGTGGGAGCCATCGACGATGTCCCATATAGCACATCTTTTTACCTTTCTTCAGGTGAAATGCTTTTGTTGCCGGACCACATGAAGGGCATGCATATGTACCACCTGTGCTCCAACCATATAGGTAAGCTAATGCAGGAAAATCATTTATAGTCCACAGTAGTGCAGCTCGGAGAGAAAATTTCTTTCCGGAAGAGGCATCACATGTTTTCACTCCACGCCACAACAATAAGAGCTCATCGATCAAGGGCTGCAAATATACATCAACATCGTTCCCTGGAGAACTTGGTCCAGGAATGATCATTGACAACATTAAAGATGTTTGCTTCATGCAGATCCAAGGTGGTAGGTTGTAGGGAACAAGCATTACTGGCCATGTACTATGCTTTGAACTCATATTACGGAAAGGGTTAAATCCATCACTTGCAAGACTGAGGCGTACATTACGAGCATCTGCTGCAAAATCAGGATATCTACCATTAAAATCTTTCCAAGCTTCACCATCTGCAGGATGTCGTAGTTTTCTGTCTTTAGTACGGCCCTCATCATGCCATCGCATGTCATCTGAAGTTTTCCTAGTTGAAAATAACCTTTGGAGCCTTGGTATCAATGGAAAATAACGCAGCACTTTTGCTGGTTTCTTTTTCCTCTTACATTCAGCTGTAGATCCATTCTTCTTATCATCTTTCCAACGAGAGCTCTTGCACACATCACAAAAATCTTGTTTAGCTGCAGCACCTCGGAAGAGCATGCAATCTTTAGGGCAAGCATGGATTTTCACATAGTCAAGGCCTAAAGCACGGATGATTTTCTTCACTTCATAATATGTCTTAGGTAGGTTTGCCTCAGGAGGAAGTGCAGCAGATAGTACAACTAGTTGTGATGTAAAAGATTCTTATGTCCAGCCATGTAAGCACTTTAAGTGATATAAGGTGACCAAAAATGATAGCTTAGAAAATTTGCACCCAGGGTATAACCTTGTGTGTGCATCCTTCAAGTATCTTTCATACGGATTTTGTTCCCTCCCCATAGCATCATCTTCTGCTGGATTCACATCCTCATCCACAATATGTTCCATATTTGCAGATCCTGATTGAATATTATCTGCTTCACCATCAGACATACTTGGTAGTGACTCGTAAGTTTCAGCCCAACCAAACGCAGCCTGTAGAAGTTCTTGCATGCCATCTTGTACTGCAGCAGCTCTTGGGACACCCGAAGTAGGCAGATTTCTAGTGTCTTTTGGCACGTCAACAAATGCAAATGATGGCCTGTCATACTTCTCGCCCTGATGAACCCAGGTAGTATAACCTTGAATAATACCATCACATCTCAAATGTGTCCTGACTTCATCATGACTCTGGTTTAATCTGTTTTTGCATTTTTTTTGCAAGGACAAAGTATCTCCCTATCATGTGGAATGTCCCGGTAAGCAAAAGCCAAAAATTGCTCAACGCCATCTTGATATGCAGCCTCCCGTTTTGGCCTACTCATCCAACTTCGGTCCATCTCCCTACATATGTCGAGCTGTCAAAATGAAATATAATCAATCAGATTTTTCTTTTCTTATTTTTTCAATGCATAGTTGTCAGAGGATGTATAGTACTTGGCTAGCATTAGCAAATTTGATTAAGCTCCCTTTTCAACTAGATGAACTCACATGTTCTCACATGATGAATATTACTTAGAATGTGAGCATCAAAATTAGTTTAGCCATCTTTTAGCCAGATGAACTAAGCAGCGTTTTATCCTGTGCACACAAGCTACTGGACAGAAGAGTAGTAGTAATATGAAATTGATTCAAACATGAGCTGGGAAGGAAATAGAACGCTGTCAACAATCAAGGGAAATATCCAAGAGTCTGCTATAAATTTTGGGCCCAAGAACTAACAACACCATACTCAAGGATTAGAGCACAGGCAAGCAGGCAAGTAGAGGCACACACGGAACGAACAAAATCATTTCAACACAGGGAAGAATAATACCAGAAATTAGCTCCAGGGTTTTGTCTGTCAGGTTAACATTTTGAGAAAGATTGAGCATCAGAGCTTTCAGATCCTTGATATTCTTCACTCCGGCATCAGTAATTAACCCACCGCAGACTTCAACAGACTGAATATTCTTAAAATCTGAAATAGCATAAATCATGTCAAGTGATGTGGCGTGGCAACGTACATTACACTAACTTCAAATGATGTTTCTGCAAAATGGTCTTAGAATGGCAACGTACCTAGATGGCAGAAGGTATGGGACAAGTACTTCAGAACATTTTCAATGGTTTGAAGTTATGCCTATCACCTGAAAACATTGACCCTATCTGACAGAAATTACCATCAAACACAACCATTGGAAGGCAGGCTTTGAAAGAGCATGGCATGGACTACAATGGGTACTATTATTGGATATCAACCGGAGTGTTGGTTGGATATATGATCCTATGCAACATAGGGTTTTCACTGGCACTGACTTTCAAGAGGCGTAAGACACTCAATCTACTAAAAAAACTTACTGTTATTTTTCTGCACTGAATGTTTTGATATATCAACTGTTGGAGCATCTCGAATTATCATATCACATGTGGAGTTCTCAGTATTGCAAAAAAGAGATCTACACAAACAGTTGGATGCAACAAACAAGATCAACTATGCATCTAAAGCAAGTGCTACCAACCATACAAGGAGTAAGAACTCTTCTTTTAGGGGTTAAGAACTTAAGAGCAACTTGCTAGAAATAACAGAAATACTCCCATAATAGCAAGAAATATACCCACATAGCTAATTGATAAGTTCAAGTCATGAATTTCTACCAAGACAACTTGGTAGCTTACCAATGACAACTAATAAAATTTGGATTTTAAACCTATGGAACAAGATCGAAGATAGAATTTTCAAATATTACTTAAATTCATTTATTTATAATTTGTGTAGGGAGGATGGCCTTGCCTTTCATTCCCCTTGCAATGTCATTTGAGGATGTGAATTATTATGTAGATACTCCTCAGGTGATCATACATAAAAACTATATATGGTATTATGTGTCAGGGATGTATCTGGTGCAAACCCATATTTGGATTTTATCCTGCCAGCCCCTCACTTTGACGCTGGATGAGGCTTGGATGGAGTATGGACTAGATTTAAGTGGACGTAAGGTACTAGGACTGGATGCATCAAACATAATTGTTGGAGCCTTGGGGGTTATTCACAAAATTGTCCATCCAATATACTCCTTAATTCCATCTAAATCTAATCCATTATCCATCCAAGCCTCATCTGATGGACGAATGGAGATTTTAAATGATATCAAGAAATTTTTGGTTTGCACTAGACACTCCCCTGATATTATTATTGACAATCAGAATCCAATGGCAAATAATACCTTTTTGATGCACAACATTGACACAGAAAAGACTACAACTTCTTCAAAAGATAAGTGGCTCTCTCCGCCCTGGAATTCTTTCAGCACTGATGGGAGTCACAGGAGCAGGTAAAACAACACTATTGGATGTTCTTTCTGGAAGGAAAACAGGAGGCATAACAGAAGGAGACATAAGAATTGGAGGATTTCCTAAAGTGCAAGCAACGTTTGCAAGGGTAACGGCTTACTGTGAACAAGAAATGTAAGCTTTTCTATCTACAAAGGTTATGCTTTGGGTTGGAACAGCAAGTAATACAAAAAAATCAAATCAGAACTGATGAGCACTAGCAATGGGAACTGTATTGCACCCACATGTACTTTTGAGTATGCTGATCCCCTTGTATACTTTATCAATTATGACCTAACATTTGCACTTTCCAGATCTTGCTAACAAGCTATAATTTAATATTCATGACATTAGATTAACAAGCACGATTTGGAAATCATACAGTTTCTTAGTTTCTTTTTCTAGCTTGCTGGTGATAAAATACAAACTCAGTGACTACACTGTCATATACAGGAATTTGTAAATGAAGTTCTTGAAACAATTGAGCTTGATGGGATCAGAGATGCTTTAGTTGGAAGACCAGGGGTTGATGGTTTATCCATAGAACAGCGGAAGCGACTAACAGTAGCAGTGGAGCTTGTCTCCAATCCATCAATTATATTTATGGATGAACCAACATCGGGTCTAGATGCTAGAGCGGCTGCCGTGGTCATGCGTGCAGTGAAAAACATTGCAGAAACTGGAAGAACAATTGTATGCACCATTCACCAACCAAGTATTGATATATTTGAGGCATTTGATGAGGTAATGTGTTTCATTACTTTCAAAAGATTGTCCCAAGGTCTCAGCAAGTGCCAAAAATATCAGAAACAAATGTATAACGAAAGCTAACCTCCGGGGGTTGGATAAAATATACTCTTTCCAGTAAAAAAAGAGACCTTTTCGACAATGGCAATGGCAGTGTTCGGGCAGCACTAGGGAAGATTAAGCAAAATACAAATACAACAAATTTAAATCACAATATGTAACATGTCTCCAAGGGAGCTGTTCATCTATATCAACAAAAAATAGGGTGATATCAGTAATAGGTAATTCATCAAACTGAAAATATTTTTTTTTCATCAAATGCTACACTCATATAATTCTAAATCTCACAATTCAGATTATTATTCTTAAGGGACAACAAACTGATGTAATTTTGCCTGTACTTCACACTGCTGGGGACCGGAGGGGCGGAAGGAGGCGGCGGCGGCGGTCCTAAGGGGCGGTGGCTGTGCTGGGGATCGGAGGGGCGGAAGGAGGCGGCGGTGGCTGTGCTGGGGACCGGAGGGGCGGAAGGAGGGCGGCGGCGGGGCGAGAGGAGGGAGGCGGCGGGGCGCGAGAGGGGAAGGGAGGAGGCGGGAGGGAGGCGGCGGGGCGAGAGGAGGGAGGCGGCGGGGCGCGGGAGGGGAAGGGAGGAGGCGGGAGGGAGGCGGCGGGGCGCGGGAGGTGAAGGGGAGAGGGGAAGGAGGCAGGCGGCGGCGCGAGAGGGGAAGGGGAGAGGGGAAGGAGGCGGGCGGCAGCGCGAGAGGGGAAGAGGGGAGGGGAAGGAGGCGGGCGGCGGCGCGAGACGGGAAGGGGGAGGGGAAGGAGGAGGCGGCGGCGGTCCAGAGGGGCGGAGGGAGGCGCGCGGGCGTGAGAGGGGAAGGGGAGAGGGGAAGGCGGCGGGCGCGAGAGGGGGATGCAGGGAGGCAGCGGGGCGATGGGGGCCTGGAGGGGGCCGAAACGGGTATTTTGGATACATCTAGACCTCTAAACACCTGAAATTCTATTTTTGACCTCTAAACCAAAAAAATTCCCGAATCTAGACCCCCGCCCGAGCGCGCGTTCGCCTGGTACCGCCACCTGTCCAGTAGTGCGGTGTGGTACCGCACGACCGCACTGTAGCACGGGTCGTACGGTACCACACCACACGATCGCACTGTAGCGGCAGGTCCTGCGGTCAAAAAACAAGATGTGCGGTCGGCGATTCGGTCATGCGGTCGGAGCGAAAGAAACGTGCGCTCGGGCGATGAACAGTGCGATCATGCGGTGTGGTACCGCACGACCCGTGCTACAGTGCGGTCGTGCGGTACCACACCGCACGACCGGACAGGTGGCGGCGCCAGGCGAACGCGCGCTCAGACGGTGGTCCAGATTCGGAATTTTTTTAGTTTGAGGGCCAAAAATGGAATTTCGGGTGTTTAGGGGTCCAGATGTGTCCAAACTTCCAGAAACGGGGGGAGGATTTAGGTTTTTATATGGGTGGCATTTGAGGATTTAGGTTTTTATATGAGAATAACGAAAAATATATTCTAAATTGCAAGGGAAAAACTTTTATGACATGTTGTTTGATACGCTTTACGACGTGTCTACATGTTACTGACGGTCAAAAGCGTTTCTAACTTCGTGACATATTGATATGTTTTAAATATCATAGAAAAAAACATTTTTACATGTATATGAACGGTTGTTGATACGCTTTTCAATGTGTCTAAATGCTATTGATGATTTAAATCGTGTCTAACTCCGTATCATTTTGAGACGTTTTTAGTATCGTGTCAAAAGGCATATTTAGGTGGGTATGGGCGATTGTATGATACGTTTTATGTCATGTCTAGATGCTATTGACGATTGAAAGTGTATCTAACACCGTGTCATTTTAAGATGGTTTTAATATCATGTTAAAAAGTGTCTTTATATGTCTCTTGACAATAAAAGCGTGTCTAATGCCGTGTCAAGTGGAGATGTTAACAAAATCATGTCAATAAGCGTCTTTATGTGCCCATGTAGAGACGCTTTTAGCCTGCGTTACTATGAAAGCGTGTCTAGAGGGGGGGTTTCTTGTAGTGTTATTCCATCTATTTAGATCCTCAGATTCAGGTATTTTTTGATTATTTTGTATTTTGCAGTATTATTTTTATGAAATGTTAGTGTTAGTAAAAATTGTAGATGTAAAAAATTCAGTACATTTTTAGTATAGAAATGTTAATATAGAAAAGTTTTAGTATACATTTTTTTAGTATGGAACATTTTGTAGTATAGAAATTTTAGCACAATTTTTAGTATAGAAAGTTTAGTATTATGCGATGTTATTTGATATGTCGTAAAATTGAAACGTATATGCAGGTCGACATCATCAATGGCAATAGCTACTACATTGACAGTGCATTACAGTGTTGGAACCATTCGTGAAGGTCCGAATGGTGTGGATTTGAGCGGCTTTCCGCAAGTCACTCTCGTACTTCTGGATGGCGAGAATGCTCGAATTGCAGATGTGCTGCATTAGCTGACTCGGAGTTTTTCATTGGACTCCAAGGTGTGCAGCGTTATCTGCAAGGGCTTTGGAGCCGGTCTTCCACAGACATCAGATAGGAGCTGAAAACATTGGTGCGCACTGCTTCGTGGAAGGGCTTTGTGCAAGGGTGCCGGCGTTGTTGATACGAGTATGTCCTGCTTGTACAACCATGCTCACTAGAAGCAGCTGCGCAAGCTCATGCGTCTGCCCTTGCTTCGGGAGGTGCTAGCAGCTCGGGGCGGACTGCATGTTGGCAAAGATGATCAAGTTGCTCGTGTTGAAGCCGATGCGGTACATGGAGAAGAGATAAAATGGTCAAGCCATACGGAGGGAATTGGACAAGCATGACGACGCAACCTTTTTGCAGTAATATGGCAGCACACCCAGCTTTACTCAGTACTACGACCACGCGAACCAGCTTTACACGTAGGAGTAGAGAGGAAACGGACCCTATAAATTGTTGTGCATTCCATTTCGCAGGGAACACTGCACTTCCAAACCCCACACTACACCGTGCTTCCTTCACCCCACCGGAATGGACAAAAGCTAGAAGAAGCAATGGGACAAGATGGTGAAGGAATGGGAGGAGACCCGTGACCTAGCACGATCAGCTGCCGCCTACGATGAGAAAATAAGGGCTATTCCGGCCCGGGCAGAACAAGCCCAGCGTGCTACGAGGTCAGCTCCCCGCAATGAGCGACTGCGTAGCAACAACTCCATTCCGAACGTCCCCACCGAGCGTTCGCCGCAACTCCCACCTGAGGGGGAGACACACTCCCTTTGTTGGTGCGGGGACACGTGCAAGTTCTTCAAGTCTAAGCACTGCATCAGTCTAGATATACGTTGCTGGGGTTGCGCAAACTACTCCAGTGACTACCCCGACTGCCGTCTTGACACCGCAACCTATCGACAGCCGGTAAGGACCACATGTACCATTTTCCCCTACCTTTTCTCCTTCACAGCACGCACTAACAATCTCTCCCCTGTATTTACAGTCTCCGGAACTCCTATATGCCTACTGCAAATAGATCGATCTTGAGATCCACCCTACGGACCAATGGACCCTCGACTTCGAGGAGTGGAATGTCACACGGGACACGGAGTTGCGGGAGGAGGAGCGCCGCAAGAACGAGCAAACTCTGCGTATACAACGCGAGACACAAGCTCATCTCGAAGCGTGCGGCAGGGGAAAATGGCGGCTAAGGCAAAACAGGCCGCCGAGGAGTTCAACGCCGAGCAGGCAAGGAATGGAAAGTGGCCCTGGTCCACACAGTAGGTCGTACGAGCAGTTGGGTGGATTAGTCGCATATCATGCTATATGTTATGCATGTAATAAAAAAGTACGCGGCATATTACTCCCAACTGTATTATGAAGTTTATTTGTATTCAGATAAGCTTATTATCTCGTCTGTTCGTATTCAATGATTCACATAGCAAGTCATTTAACAATATTAACATACCGGTTCTCTCCGTACACGAATTCTCAGTAACATCAAAATATCACTTACCATTGTATGTATCGATCGTTCTTTAAAAAAAATTTCCAAAATTTTTTATGCACCTAGAACATACAGTGAACATAAACTTTTATTACAACTACACAATATTTTTTCCTAATTTAAAACTACAAAATTGACAAAACTTAAAAAAATCACAGGGGACTGAGTGCAATCGCCTCCCATTGGGCGACTGCACTGCAAGTCGCCCAATGGGGAGGCGACTGGTTTCAGTTGCCTGAGAGTAGGGCGACAGAAATTCTGTCGGCCCCTGGTTGGGCGATTAGCTCCAGTCGCCCCCCATTGGGCGACTGGAGACTATTTTTGTAAAAACATTTTCCCACGGGTATATTTATGTAATTTCAAATAAAATATAGATTATTCGTACAAAAAAATTCCAATAACTAGCCATGCAAATACGTGGGCATACTGGCTAGATATTATACAAAATCCAGCAATATCGATATAACTAATTGTAGCAGACAGCAAATTTTGTTGGGAGTGGTGGTGGGAGAGTTGCTCCCCAATTCATTAAGTGCTAGAGATAGAGCGAATACGATGTTCAGTTTACAGACCCAATATACGATTTTTTTTATTAAAAAAAAGTAATGCACAGCAATAATTCATTTTTTAGACGCAAATGCCCTTGCAAAGTATAGGCAAAAATATATTAGAAAAACGTAGGTTTTTTTTTGTGCAATTTCGTCGGTGGGAAGAGTCTTTGTGATCATTTTGGATCTGTAAGACGTCGCATTAAGACGTCGTCCATATATTCGGCACGGTAGGCAGGTAAGGAACGGTCATCCCTCCACGCCCCACACGGCCTCCTCCTCAGTCCTCACTACCACTGCTACAAATACTCCTGCCTCTCCATCTCGATCTCTCGATTCAATTCGATCCAACTCTCTCAAGCGCACCACGGACTAAGCTTGTCAATCGTCTCCACAAGTCCTCATCAGAGCAACAGCAGATTGGCAGATACTTCGCACGCACGCAGGTGTGATCCATCGATCGTTCGCATTGCATGGTAGCACGCGCATGCCGGAGGTCATGACGAGGTCGCCCAAGAAGCAGCAGTCCGCGTGGGGGTTCCTCTTCGGCAGTTGCCTAGGCGGCGGCGGCAGGGCCGGGAGCGGGAGCGGGAAGGTCCGTCCGGGACCGAGGAAGCATGAGAAAGGCGGCGGTGGCGGCGCATCAGCAGCGGACGCGGCGGCGCTGGCGCTCCGGCAGCGGCTGTCCGTCACGGACGTGATGAGCACGGCGTCGGACCAGGAGCTGTCGGTGTCGCTGGTGGGCTCCAACCTGCACGTGTTCACCGTGGGCGAGCTGAAGGCGGCGACGCAGGGGTTCCTGGACGGCAACTTCCTCGGCGAGGGCGGGTTCGGGCCTGTGTACAAGGGCGCCGTCGACGACAAGGCCAAGCCGGGGCTCAAGGCGCAGGCCATCGCCGTCAAGCTCTGGGACCCCGAGGGCGCCCAGGGCCACAAGGAGTGGCTGGTACGTACTTCACGAGACACTAGTGTACTATACAGCGCCATCGTTCGTATACATGTAGAAATTAGAGAGCCTGCCATGGATCTAATTGCACTGGTTTAATGTTAATTACTGCGTGCAGGCGGAGGTGATCTTCCTCGGGCAGCTTCGGCATCCGAATCTGGTGAAGTTGATCGGCTACTGCTGCGCGGAGGAGCACAGGCTGCTCGTCTACGAGTACATGGCCAAAGGCAGCCTTGAGAACCATCTCTTCAAAAGTAAGCCCAACTAATTGCTTACTTGCCGATTATCCTTTCGATCGTGTGATTACTTACTGTTCCGTTGACAACTTGTTAACTGTTCTACAAAAAAAAACACGATTAATCGCTGAATACATGGTACATGTATGAAAGTATTTTCTCGAGCGTGCTAAGTTGACTAGTATATGCGTGCATCACGCGATGGTTATATGGTATATTGAACGGAACGGATCCTTCGCATTTTCAGCCTTATTTTTGCGTGCGCAAAGTCAGAGGAGAGCACAAAATTAGTGGCCTGCAACTCTGCAAGCGCGGATATGGCCCTGCACAAAAATGTTTATTTTGAGTGGTTTATGGCTGAAAAACACTGTAGCTGACGGTGACTTATTTGACATAATTAAATTTAATAAATTTAAAAATAGAAAAATGGGTTAGGCCATCACTGACAGTATAAACGAATACGGAAAAAAGAACCGACAAAAAGCTCAAAAAAAAACGAAATTGTTGAATAGTGAAAAATAAGCTAGAAGCTACATGTTTAAACCAAAATGAGCGGGCGAGATCAGCGGCCGTATATGCCATGTCAGCATCGACCACATCATCACCGCAGCTAGCTGCCTATCTGCTACCAGCCAGCAGCTGATTATACTTTAGTTGTATGCCACTAGCACTGCCGCTTGTTTTTGACCTTGTCATCCATGTCTCCATCCTAGCTAGAGCTAGCTACTTTGAACAATCAAACAATTGATTATTAAGTAATCAAACAAAAGAAAAGGGTTAAGGTAGGAAGAAATCAAATGAGCTAGTTGACCAGTCTTACATGAGCCTGTTGACTTTGTTTGGTCGTTCCTTCCCTCGAGTCAGATCGGGACACAGGATTTTGCATTTTCCTGTGGGCGGATGAGAGTAGTTTTTCCAACTTTTTCCTCTTTGTTATGATATAGAGTGAGTTCTTTTTTTCGCTGCAACTGACGGTTTTAGCAAAGCACTACTGTAGAGCTCTTTGGGCTTGATGCACGAGTCAATCGACAAAAGTGAGAAACGAGGTTGTTCAGGCCATGAAATAGGCCGATCCTCAAAACCCTCCCTCTCTCTCCAATTGTTATAGCTGCGACAGATAGTTTTTGTTTCTAACGCGAGTGAATCGAATACTGATAAAGTGCTTCAAAAAGGCTATACCGATAAATCACTTTAAAAAGACAGCAGAGAAATTATCCCGTTTATTTATTCAGGGCAAACTATAAATTATAAACCATAAACTGAAAAAAGGGGTCATATAAACTATAAAGTGAAAAAGAAGAGTTCATATATGTTTAGATGTTGATAAATATCACTGGATGTTTTCTTCCTAACTATTATTCAAAATTCAACGATCCTAAATTTGGAATATTGTTAGGAAGAAACATCCAGATAATGTCTAAATACATCCTATATATTTAGGGCCAACTTGCGGCAGACATAAATTGCACTCGGTATAATGGTCATGCCTTTTTTTTTTCTCTTGCAGAGTTCCCTCCCTTGTCGTGGTCAACCCGGTTGAACATCGCGGTGGGCGCCGCCAAGGGCCTCGCCTTCCTTCACGACGCGGACAAGCCCGTCATCTATCGCGACTTCAAGACGTCCAACATTTTATTGGACCCGGTAATTAATAATCAAAATCTACATTCATTCAAATCACTCATTCGCAGACACAAAAATCCCACAAAAATTTACCAGATTATATGTACAAATCGTGGCTATAGTAATCCCCCCCCCCCCTTTTTTTGGGTTGCGCGAGTCATATGCATATGGGAGAAGGTAGAGAAGCCCTATTTTTTTTTTGAATTTTTGGATGGCTTTTGGTTTTAGTTTTTTCAAAAGCCAAAACAAACGTGGTAGCTTTTTTAAGTAGCTTTTTAAAGCGAATTTTTCAAACGGTTTCTCGAGTCCAAAATCATATGCATCGTCCGTGTTACCTTTTTCACCGTGTACTACCACCTCGAAAAGTACAGATAAAAAACCTTCCACCATAGTCAAAAATCATCACCCGCAGCCAAATAAACAGGACCAGAGAATCAGCAGAAGAAATGTACTATGAGTTGACTTCACATGAATCAGTCAACTCATCATGCATGCATCAGAAGTTGAAAACCTTCGAGTTGGTACGTCCTAGGTAGTGGACATACAGAGTCTGTTTTTTTAGCTGAGACTTATGGCTTTTAGCTGTGACTTGTGGTTTTTGGGCTGTTTGTGCGAGAAATTATAGAGTAATAGAAACTCACGTGCGGTTTTTTACCGATATAAATGAAGTCGGTACAGTACGTACTACAATTAACTAGTAGACCCTATCTTAAAAGTATTCTGTTTAAAAACTAATTACTATAGAAAAACTAAAATAAAAAATCAAAAACTGTAAAAGAACATACCCACAGATTGACAAGTAAGGATCCTGCTACTTTTCCACTGCGGCGCAATGACTAGCTCGCTGTGGGGGAAATGCATGTAGCTAGCATGTCGCGTTGCTACTTTTCCAACGGAAGAAAAGTACGTAAAGGATGCTTAAACCACTAAACCACTAAAGGATGTTTTTTTGTCACGACTTATAGCTTATGATTATAATCTATTAATCTAATCATCAGTGGTTGTTGAGAGAAGTTAAAATTTTTAAAATCATTGAAAAACCAAAATAATATGATGTAAAATTTGGTCTCATGAATTTTCAGGACTACAAGGCAAAGCTCTCCGATTTCGGGCTCGCAAAGGACGGGCCAGAGGGTGATAACACCCACGTGTCCACCCGTGTGATGGGCACCCATGGCTACGCCGCGCCAGAGTACATCCTAACAGGTGCACATGGTTGCGATGCGGTGCATACACTTGCTCAATCTCAGATGCCTTGCCTTGTTAACATTACATGACATATTCTTCTTGATTGATTTCTAGGTCATCTCACGGCAAAGAGTGATGTCTACAGCTTCGGTGTTGTCCTTCTGGAGATCCTCTCTGGGAGACAGGCCGTGGATAAGACCAGACCTAATAGAGAACAGAACCTAGTCGAGCACATGCGTTCGTGGCTCAAGGACCCATCCAAGCTGTGCAGGATCATGGACCCAGCCCTAGAAGGCCGGTACTCGGTCCAGGGGGCCCAAAGGGCGGCCCTGGTGGCGTACAAATGCCTAAGTGGCAGTCCAAAGAGCAGACCGGACATGTCCAAGGTTGTAGAGGAGCTGGAGCCCCTCCTAGGCATCACGGACGATGTGCCCACTGAGCCGGTGGTGTGTGTGGCCTCACAGCCCTCCGCAGAGAAAGAGAGGACGTCACACAGAAGAAACGGTGAGCGGGAGGGCAGCAATGGCCACAGGCACAAAGCCAGGTCTCCAAAGAGGACTGTCAGGAGGCGGGGCCCAGGCCAAAGTGAGGAGTTTTGGGTGTGGCACATGCCTGGGGAAGCGAAAGTCTAGTACCGTGATCCATGCGTGACTGTGAAATGGGGATGTAAATGTAGTAGATGGTGGTACATTGCCTTCGATCAGGGGTGTTCAGGATATCTGTATGTGCTCGCTCCCTTGGCTTGGCCTCTTTTTACTCCCGTGCGTCTTTTTTACAGTGAGATCCAGAGCACAGTACATGATGTGATTGGACAGCTGCACTTGCCTTGCTTTTGCTGTTGCAGTGGATGCTAGAGAGGAGGAGGGGGAGCAGCAAGGGCGGGGGAGCTTTTTATGTAGTGTGGGACAAAGGCCGCACCAGTGCTGCAGGTGGCCACTTGGTTTTTCGCAGTTAAGTGGGGCCCAAATCCGGAAGGCAACCAAACACGAGGGAGAAAACAAGAGAGTTTCCTATAAATTTTTTCAAGAGATATTTTAATTCTTGTAGGAATCATCCCCTAAACAAACCCCGGGGGTTTCCTGGATGGCGAGGGCGGCCACGTCGCCCCTGCGCGCGCTCGCACCGGCGCGTGGCCGCCGATTTTTTGTACGGTCTGGAGAGTCCATTTCCCTGTATTTTTCGAAAATTACGTAAAGGTCCTCTGTTATCGCAAAAAGGTCCCTGGATTTTTCAAAAAAAACCCTGCGCATCTATTTATTTTTCGTTGATAACGATCCGCAGTTTCCGAAATTACGTACAGGCCCTCGGTTCTTTCAAAACGACCCCTGGTTTTTGCGAAAAAACCCCTCTGATCTCCTTTTATTGCGAAAAGCCCCTTGCTTTTTTTAAAAAAAAACCTGCGCTTTTCTTTAGCTACGAATTTTCGCCTCTTTTACTTCGGTACGTACGGTGGCTGGCGCGGCGTGCCGCCGCGCCTATGGGGCTAGTCGGAAAACATTCCTCCGGTGTTCTGAACGAGGTCAGGAACTTGTATCCGAACGGTGGGACTGACATACAGATTAGAAGAAAATAATCCTAGGAAAGTTTGCTCTTAATATCTTCCTAAGAAGATTAGATAATTTTGTAAAAAAAGCTCCTTCGTAAAGATAATCATGGAGATAATTATATCACTTCTATGTCTATGATCTTTTGAATAATATGTTGTTTTGTACCTTAATAAATATCTTTCGTATTTATCAACAAGTACGTGACATACTTTCTCGTGGAACTCTTTAATCATGTTTTGATGTTATTTTAAATTATCCCTGTTCTTATATCATTACATGGGACAATTATGATTTATGGATCAACACATGCATTAATTGATGATCATATTTTACGGTTCATGGATATGAGGATCTCAAATTAATAACGTTGACATATGTTAGAACATGGTGTTAGATTTACCCACCTTGAGTCATTGTTGAAATTGTTATGTTTTCATATGTCATCAGTTGGTCTCAAGTAATAATAATGTATAATCCTTGTAACCGAGATCAACATAGATTTCTACATGTGTAATAGTGTACTTAGCGGTTGTCAAACACTTTTTCGTGACTGGGTAGCTATAAAGGTAGCTTTCGGATATGTTATAAAACATACGGAGGAATATGACTGGCCAGATATAGGATTTGCCCCTTCTATATAACAGGAGAGATATCTTTAATCCACTCGATATGGTCGGATAAAGAAAATGCATGGCCATGCCATGAGTAGTCGAAGAGGCAACCACATGAAGTTATCTATAATTAGATCGAGAAAAGATTGAGCATTCCATAGATAACACGTTTCTCACCTATAGTTCGATCGAGTATCGTGAGACAAAAATAGACCGCAAACATGTCGTTTAGTCCAACTGTTACAAACTGATCATATGCGTGTACTGACTGGTCTTGAGCTGGTCGGACATATCATAAACTGATATGTGAAGTGGTCATATGGGGATACAAACTAGTTGTAACTAGATACAACTGGTCATAAGGAGTTATGAACTAATTGTGAGTGACTAAAATCTAGTTGTAGATCATACTGCACAAGGTTCATCTAGTTTGATTTTTGTGTATATTTAGAGGTCGATATGTCCTACTAGGGTCTACTACCGATCAATGATTGGAAATGTGTTTTTGGGTTACAATTAAATATACATGAACCTACAGGGTCACACACTTAACGGGATCGAACAATAAGGTCTGGATGATAGACTTCGAGTAGGATACGATCTCTATTTGTATTGGATAAGGATCCGATCAGAGGTTCTCCGAGTGAGATACGATCTCTACTCATTATGGATCAGAATCTGGTCAGAGACTATATATAAAGGGGTACATAGGGTTGTGGTAAATCGAGAGGCATCGCACCATCCACCAAAACCCTAGCCGTATCCTTCCGAGGGCCTTACTGTGCGTGCTGGTACTAGCACACTAATACACGACCACTATCACACAAAGGGTTATCACATACGGTTCTAAACACTCATCACAGACGGTTTCTGAACTATCTGAATTTATGTATCTATGATAATAGGCGGTTATCACAGATGGTTTTTGTACCATTTGTAAAGGTCAACTATCGCAGACGGTTGTGACCAAAACCCGTCTATGATACGTAATACATCACAGACGGTTTTATGTACCAACCATCTATAATAGTATATATATCATAGACGGTTCATACATAGAACCGTCTATGATGTATTACAATTCACAGACGTATTTTGGTCGTAGCCACCTGTGATAGTAGGGCCTTCACAGACGGTTTATACCACAAAACCGTCCATGATAGTTTGTTCTATGTCTAAATTTTTTGTCTGTTTTTCAGCTAGCCTTAGAAAATACTTGCTATGCCATTTAAAAACAAGCAAATACACAGATATCACATATATATATCACACAATACACAGATATCACAGATACTAATCACAAATAGACTGAATGAATTATAATTGAATAAAGTACAATTGAATGAATTAATTAATGAACTACAATTGAATCACATATTTGAACATCTATTAATTTTCGTTGTGGTTGAACTCTCCATTCGGGTGAATGGCCTCCCCCAACAAGAAGGTAGAGAGTAGTCCTCGAACATCGAAGAGTTCGTAAAGATCGAATGTACTTGAATCGATTATCATGCCCTGTTGCTAGGAGTAAAGTCATAAGCATATACATATACATATACATATACATATACATATACATATACATATACATATACATATACATATACATATACATATACATATACATATACATATACATATACATATACATATACATATACATATACATATTGATAATCATGAAATAATTATTGCTAGATTGACAAACCTTCGGATCATTCTTCTTAGCGCCCATGATTTCCTGCATATGGCAGCAAACGTAGAATGCACGTATGTTGCCCTGTAGTTGCTGGTGGCACTGCAACAATAGAATTATATATATATATATATATATATATATATATATATATATATATATATATATATATATATATATATATGTATATATATGTATGTATGTATGTATGTATGTATGTATGTATGTATGTATGTATGTATAGTCAGTTCTGGAGGTGTTATTACAAGGTGTATGTCGGACCCCGGCGCAACAACTCCTGAATCCTCTATGTTGTTCGCACTAGTCTAGAATCAACTAATGTACACAGTGGTAACAGAGATACATATCATGCACAATGAGAAATTTTATTAATTAAAAGAGTACGGCCTTGTAACCAAAGTTTACATCTACGGTCCATAGGCCAAATTTAAATATAAGCAGTAGAATATAAAACCGAAGCAGAAGAAACCTAATAAGATTGCCCACAAGCAAATGACAATAAGACACAGCCTATACGTCCTAATCTTATTGAAATTGAAGCAGTCCCCTTCTGAGCAACATAATTAGCAAGGGTGAGCACATAAAATGACTCTGCAAGTTACACAGAAAAAATACAATATTAATGTAAGGCTGACAAGTGAAGGCATATATGGTTATTTGAGTGTAAAACAACATTTTAAAAAATACAATAAATAGATTAAAATTGCTGAATTTAATATAGTAAGTAAAAACAGTAATTTAAATAAATTAATATCATTGGCGCAGGCACCGACCTGACACCAATCTAACCATAGGTATCCCACCTGGGCCATCTTTCCTAACAAGATCTTATATGGATTCCATCCATCCATAAGTATTCTATAAACCATTTTTGAAAAACAAAATCTAATCCGTGAAAAACTTTACTCAGCTTGCCAATGATCATGGGCATGACTATCAAGGATAGTTTATATATTCTGCAGAGGTGGTACAACTTTACCCACAAGATATGATTATCTCATAATGTTGGCTATTATATGCTTTCGTAGGTGAGCGACTGAGAAAATTATAACAAGGCCTTTACGATGCAAAGTGGTCAACCTGGCCACGTCTCCACTAAGATTTCACCACAACATGAATGCGTAAGTTAGGGCCGCCTTTTGTGTCATGTGAGACTTCTCACAGCCTACACCACGCTCACATTCAACCTATACCAAGACTCAGGATGGGACCCGCAAATTAGTTAGTTAGGACTATCCTATACCAACCTTGTGGTAGTACATTAGGGCTTTGTAATAGTACCTCACAGATCGGTTCTTAATTTGACTTGGGCGCTATCCACATATCACTTGTGCCTGGTATCAACATTGTGTCACCGAACAATAGCATATGCCAGCAAGCACCCACCACCATACATTTGACTAAGTCTAAACCAAGTTTTATATTTTATTTTGTTAAAAATTTCATAATCTTTTTCGACTCACCAAAATCAAGAATATATTTTAAAAACTCATCCTTTTATGGGAAAAGGTTATCCCCAAATCAAAAGTTATTAATAAGCATGTCTAAGAATTTGCTATAAGATTCTCTAGCCAATACTAGTGTACTTACTAGAATTTTATTCTAAGGTGACAAAGTATCTAGGAATCAATATCAAATGAGGTATTAACAAGTAGGCAATAACTAAGTTTAAAATAGAATTGAAATACGTTGAATAAAAATATGCATGCAGAATAACTTAAAAAAATATAATTTTATTTATAAACTGGGATCAACATGATTAAGATGTGTAACATGCCTTACTCCACGAATTGGTGGGAATTGTCATTAAAGAAATCATCAGAATCATTGTAGTCTACAGTAAAAATAACCCAGCAAACTAAAATAAAATTAAAATAAACTCTAAAAATTTTAAAACGTGGAATATTTGGATAGATCTTGATTTTAGATGAATTTAGAAATTTGATTAGGTTCAATTGGAACTAGGATGAAAAGGTACGGGCTTCTGGAAGTTTGAAATCAAAGAAAAAGAGAGAGAAAGGATAAATTAGATTTTCTAAAATTATTTTTACACTAGAAAATCAAGATTATGATGTCAGCAGGGGAATTACATTTTTGCCCGAATTGATTTTCTAAAGAAAAATCGAATTATGGCACAATGCAAATGTCAGCCTTGATTTTAAAAGTTTTGGTGCCCGAGACTGATGTGTGGGCCCTGGGAATAGTGGATCGGGTCCATGGACTGGTGGGTCGACTGAGGTGGCATGGGAATCGGCGTGGTGCCCATGTGGCCTTCAGGTGCGGAGGTGGCATGCAAGTGGCTACCAAGTGGTGGCCACGTCATATCGGCTACTAAGGTGCCTCGTTGGCTGACGGCTGTGCATGCATATCGATGACCGCTGTCGTCCTGGTGAATAGTGGTGGCCAGTGAACAGTGGTGGCTCAGTTGATCCAGAGGTTCGATTGGGTGGGGGGCTTTGGGCGGAGGTGAGAAAGATGCGAGGGGAGAAGTTTGTATAGGGTCTCGGCGAGGGGCTCGACGGTAAATGCCTCACCAGCGTTACAGCTCCATGGTTTATAGCAGGGGAAATGTAGCTTCAATGGAAGGGAAATGGGCGAGAGTGGTTGGTGGCACTCAAGACCCCTAAGTAACGGAGGCAAAATCGTAGCATTGATGAGCTTCCACAGTGGTCATGACGAGCGGATGAAGGAAGAAGAAAGAGAGGAAGTAGGAGGCGTTGGACTGGGGTGTCGACGGGTGAAGGAGAGGAGTGAGAGAGGGTGAGGGAGACTGACCAGTGGGCCTGGGTGGAGGAGAGAGAGAAGAGGGGTGGCGTGGGTGCAGAGGATCAATGATATGTGGCGGTGGAGAGGAGATCCGGGCATCCACGTGTTGGCCAAAGGAAGAAAAAGGGAATTTTAAGTCCTTTTTAATTTTTTAGAACTCCCAAAAATGATAAAATCTTTAAAAAATAGCAAATAAAGTCCAAAATATTCAAAAAAATTCATAGAAATTTCTGAATATGTTTTAGACTTAGGAAAAATATTTCCAACTTAAAGTTGGCCTTTAAATATTTTTACAAAAAATAAGTTTTAGTTTAAAAATAATTTTTAAATTCCATAAAATTTAATAAAATCCAATTAAATGGTAAATGCCTAAAAATATGTATTTTTAATTAGGATCTTTGCAATAACTCAAAATACCTTTTATTTAATAATATTTTTACGTTATACTTAAATTACTTTTTAAGAAAAAGCTTTTTTTTAGCGTAGAGAAAGGGCTGATAAAATTTTAAATTCAGGAAAACCAATTAATACTTGTTTTTTTGTGAAATTATTTTTTGTTGGTAATTTCTAAAATAAATAGCTAGGCTGTGACAATGTGATATAGGATTGTTGTGTTGTAGCGGGTACTGGAAATTTCTTCCTATGTTGCAGTGTGACGCTAGATTCGTTGTGTCTTCCTCCCTTGGCAACGTAATCACTGAACTATCTACGTGATTCTAAAAAGTTTGCCTCGACCATTGCAAATGAAGGGAATACTATAACAGAGTTATGTATGTAGGAAATGAGCATACCTGTCGAGTGTTTTTTTTGCACAAGGGTGAAGTTGTGGTCATTCTTGAGTAGGGAATTAAGGTATATTAGCTTGCTCCACTTTGGCATAATCACAATCAGAATCCAGTGCTACCTACTCATGCATGTCACCATAGTCATTAAACCTAAGTCTAGGTTGCGTATAAAGTACAAATGAAATTTGTATAGCAATTAGTAAAGCACTTACCCCTAGTTGTAGTGTGCCAAAATGTAGTCCTTGTTGCTCTAAGCAAGTAATCCCTTTGTATGTAATTTTCAACGAAGGATGTGTTTTTGTTGATGCATTGCTCAGAGATCAAGTGTGGGCTGAGGAAACCCATCGGTTCTTGGCATTGCTATGCTTGTTGAATTTTGTATCTATACATAAGCAATGAGTTATGACATTTATCGGTATTACATGAATCTAGAAGTTGATTGTACACACTTACAGTGTCCAACATCATAGAAGTGAGGTGTCGAGGGTGTCGAGATTGAATAGTTTGAATAAGTCTTCAAAGCCCATGACAAAATGGCCTGAGTCATGATGGAAATGTGCCTCCATGTATTTGACGATGAATCTAGTCTGTCAATTTTTTCGCTCGTTGGACTTCTGCATGTACCTAACATGCAAAGTCCCATAAGCCAGTCTAATGTTGGGTAATTGTGACACGGGGACCAATGACATTCCAAGGGCATACTTTCAGGGTTTGAGAGGTGCCTTAATCTTCTTCAATTGGGCCTTAGTGCCTTGCTTGCGACACATCTTTGGTGTCATCTCCATGGGAGCCGATATGGTGGCTTTCTAAACCAGAGGTTGAGGTGGAGTCATAGAGGGTTCTATTGGATAGGCATGGTTGTGTGGAGATCATAACACGAAAGAGTGTAGGGTGATGTCCCTCTTGGGTCACTAAACGAATGTATGGACAACATCTTCTAGTGTCATGATATCTTCGTTTGGGGCTTCTCCAGTGGGAAGGCCCTGAGAACATTATTAATCATATCCACTTGGACCTTCACAAAATCAGTCTATAGCTGGGCACCATGCACCAACGTTCCTGGCATGCATGGATAAGCCATCCCCCACCCAGCCTCAATAGGAATGGAGCCAACAAGCCTGATTCTGAGGTTGCATGGCATGGGCTCCTACATATGATACACGATGAGCTAAGATATCCACTAGGTTTATCTCTGTAGCATTCTAGAGATGTACATTACCTGGATGTCGTCGATAGGTAAGTGGGCATATCTATGTTCAGAAAGTGGCATAGATGCGCAGCTACTTTGATGTTAAGGGGGACTGGCTACCACAATAATGGTGGTGGCTTACAACTAGTTGCGGATTTGTTTCAGTTCTTCTGTCAATGAATCTATCTCTTCTCAAAGTGAGGCAGTTATCTCTTCTCGAAGTGAGGCAGTTCACTCTTGCTGAAGTTGTGCATGAATCTCCTGTTTCAACTATTCCTTATGCTCGACCTTGGATCTCTTCCTACTCCTATACGGCTCAGAGTCGTCTAGGAATCCCTATCTCCAAGGTATGTATACCCTAAGGCCGCACGTGTGACTTAGGTGTTCCTTGTTTTCCAGGGCCGTGGATAGTATATTCCTCTCCCTGACTACTTCGAAGGAGCCTTGGGAAGATTCGGTAGTCAATATTTGCTGCAAGAGATAATCATGTTATTTTAGACCCTATGAAGTTATGGACTTATTAACTAGGTAGTTTAACATATCTTACCAGGCGTTGGGACACTTCCTCGTCTGCGGGGTTTTTGAAAGAGGCGATGCTCAAAGATGTGGTTGATGACCTCGCTCTTAACTAGTTTTGGTCGTGTTAGTTTGTGATCCCGGCAAATGGCGGGGAGACCTCTAATAGGATTATGTCCTTATCCTCCCTTCTCCATTGCGGGATTTTACCCACGTACCCATCGGTGCTGAGTCTGTGGGGGTAAGTGTTTTGTGCCTGGAGAGGCTTGTGCGCCACACTTTGCTGTTGAAATTCAGTCGTTATCTTCATTCGCACAAAGGTGTCCCTTGTTTCTGGTGACACGAAAGGATACCCCGTGAAGATCATCAGATCCTTGTTCATGTACTTCATGACAAGCATGCTTTTAAAGGTCTTTCATGCTTTCCCATCGCGAGGAACACCTGCTGTTGCACAAGTCCCTAAACTTTTGCTGGGATTTCGAACAACATTGAAATTTTCACTCATAGATGCTTTTGTTGTACTTCTGTTAGAGACTTCTAGTTTACTGTGGTGATGGGGACTCATTCCCTTCTAAGTATCCTAGATGTTATCTAGGATGCTACTGCTTTCTTTGGTTGTAGAGGGATCCCACACATGGAGAGACCTTCGTAATGGTCATTCAGCCCTCAGGCCTTTTTGATATTCCTCTCTGCCACGCTTAGTTACCTCAGTCTTTGGAGTGTTAGACGCATTTAGCGATGTTGATGATGACGGCGATGGCTGTGCGAACATCATCTCTCTTACAAAAAGACTAATTATAGTGAGTTGTGACTATAAACATTGACACATGGTTGATTTTATGTACTTTATTGTTCTCAATGTAGTTATTATGAAATAAGAACATTAAGTGATGTATATTATTGCTACAAGTTTTTGCAACACTAACATGCCATTGCAAATAGATCTTGTAGCAATAATACATGCTAAGACATCATAAAGATAACCAATTGTTCACAAATTCTTCTAGAAAGTAGTCAGGTTCTATAAAAACAAATCACACACTCTAGTATCTTAGGTTTTATGAAGAAGGTTATGGCTAGAATCTCTTGCTCCTCATCATACCGTGTGTTGGGCTTGGTTGTTGTCTTAGGCATGGAAGAACCTTTGGGTTGCAGTGCCATTCATTTATGTGGAATGAAAAACAAATAAAGGGCATGGCAACCTGAAGGTTCTTTTATGCCTAAGAGAACAACCAAGCCCAACACGCAGCATGATAAGGAGGAAGAGACCGCAACTATGATCTACTTCGTAAAACCTGACACACTAGAGTGTGTGATTTGCATCATGCCCTTTGAAGGTCTCTTTGGCATATTTTATTGCTACAAGGTCTCTTTGAAACACTAACATACCATTCCGAATTGATCATGTAGCAATAACAAAGTGAATCACATAGCACAGCTATCAATGACAAAAGGTTAATCAAGTGTGTAGATTTACCAAAAATTGCATGACACAATACTAAAATTGCAAGTAATATGTTAGCTCAAAACCACATTATACTCCTGTTGTCATAATCAATCTCAATTTGATGTCATCTCATCACAGAGCAATGAACCGAGAGTGCACTAAAGTCAAGCTGTGCTTCCACAAGGTGGTATTTGTCCTTTTCTATTCTTCCTTAGAAAATTAGAATTTTTTTGTCTACTGAGATGTCATTTTGTGTGCGTGCCATCCAAGGATCTATATTTTTGTATGTACCATTACAAAGAGTTAGCCTGATGCTAAGTGCCATTTTATACCCACTAAGGCAGTCAACGATGAAGAGATAAGCTGAAATGATGATACCATCCTTTCTAGCATACCCAAATAAAGAGATAAGAGATGAGCCTTTGCTTACACTTGACATATTCCAACCTACAACCATCTCCATTTCACACAACGCAACAAAATTTGCAACAAGATCAATATTGAGGGTATTTCTAGTGGAAGATACTGCTATGCTATGTCTATATTATCCATGTAATAAACAACAATGCTAAATAATCCTTTCAAGGCATAGTGTCTATCTACAGACCCAAATAATAAATTACGTGCCCTCTCTCCCTCCTCTTCCTTCCATGTTCTCTCTCTCCTCACCGGCGCTCCTCTCACAGTCGACCACCCACATCACCCTATCGGTGCCAGTGGCCCTGACTACTTGGGTCTCCCTTTCGATGCCTCCTCCAAAATCCAGCTAGATCTACACCCAGAGCATAAAAATGGCCAAAGGTAGAGGGAAGGGAAGAGTACCTGGAGGCAACGGCGGATTAGGCTAAGGTGACAGTCGATGGTGAATCCGGATATGGTGACGGTAAACTCGGTTGGGGGCGATGGTAGATTCAGCTGGGGGCGACTGCCGATGGTGATTCGGCTAGGGGGCAACAGCGATGAGTTGGATTCGGCTGGGGGCTTGACCACTATGGGAGGTGAGGAGGTGAAAGGATGTGGTCAATGAGTGAGTAAGGGTGCAAACCCTAGCGGGGCACTGCTTATAGGAGGAATGAGTAAGGGTGCAAACCCTAGCGGGGCACTGCTTATAGGAGGAACTGTCACAGACGGTTCCATTAAAGAACCATGTGTGATATTAATATCACAGACAGTTCCATAATAGAACCGTCTACGATATGTACCATATCATAGACGGTTCTATTATACAATCGTCTATGATGTTGTACATATCACAGATAGTTCTATTTTAGAATCGTCTATGATATATATCATTGATAGTTTGTGCCACTAAATAGTCTATGATAGTTCCTTCTATGTATAGCTACAACATATCTTGTTTTTCAGCTAGCCTGAAGAAATGCTAGCCATGCTCTCTGAAAATAAGCAAGTAGATATAATCACAGATGGAATTCTTTCTTAATTACTGAATCAATTACAATAGAATAATTCCTTAATTACATGCCGAATTTCTTAATTACATTGGAATACTTTCTAAATAGGTGTTCGCCATGTGAGATCATTCCACTTGGCTATTTCCTTTTAGAAAAAACTTTTCATAATGATCAACATGCATATAGCTAGCTTCATCGCTTGGTTCTTCCTCGAGCATGATGCTGTATCAGAAAGGAGGCAACTCATCAAATTGATTGTACTCTTTCTCATCCATGATATTCTCAACTTCGACAATCCTTCTTTTTTCATAAATATAAAAAACTTCAACAACTTTCCTCGTGAGTGCCAATGGTTCATCTTTATATCATACATGTTTGAGGTCCACAGTAGTGACACCGTACTTGTCAACCTTTACACCTTATGAGAATTTGATCCAATGGCACCAAAATAAAGGTATCTTGAAAAGTATGTAGTCGAGCTTCTAAATCTCCTCTACAAGCCCATAGTAAGAGCTTGGGCCAACGATACTAAACTGCTCATGAAATGTATCTATGCAGACACCTGAGTTCTAGATTATGCTCTTTCTATCCTAATCTGTTGTGTAAAATGTGTATCTATTTATGTCGTATCCTTGCAATATCACAATTGTAAATTTTGTCCCTTTTGCCAACCATTGCAATGTTTCACTTGATGACCTCCCAATGAATCGCACCTTCAACCATTCATAGAACTGACGGTTGTGCTATCTTGTGATCCAAACCTTCGACCGACTTAGATTCTCTTGGCGTAGCATGTCCTCGTACTCGTCAATATACGGGGACACTTCAGTCATATGTTGCAAGACCGTGAAATGGACTTGAGCATACGTATCTAGATCCGGAGTGATTTCTTTACTTCTGATGGTCCCGATGCCCTTTAGCCTCCCCTCATGATGAGATGGAGGCACACATATTAGTTCGACCTAACCCATGTAATTGATGTAGAACTCAATGACCTCTTCGGTTGTATAAACTTTGATGATGCTGCCTTTCGGCTAAGATCGATTCCATAAATAGGACTTGAGAATTCCCATGTATGTCTCAAACGAGTACATATGACATAGAAACACGGGGCTGCATATCTTTGTCTCTTTCATAAGGTGGACAATGAGATGGACCATGGTATCAAAAAGTGATGGAGGGAAATACATCACAAGATGATATAGAGATAAAGAAATAACCTTATGAGCAATTGCATTAAAGAAATAACATAGCCTCATGATTTTCACTCCAACATTGTTCTACAAAATACTTCTAATTGCAACAGGAAGCAATTGTGTCATTAACACATGATAGTTATAAGACTTCATACTAATGAATTTCAAATATTTCATGGAAACAAGTTTGTTCATGCTGGCGGAGTAATCAGATAGAACTTTTACACCATATAAGCATTGGAATAGTTTAGTTCTCTTGACCTTAGATAGAGTGTAGTAAGTTAGGGATGGTACGTCCAGCCTTTATTGGTCTCTATAGATGCTAACTCGGTCGCGATATTCATAGCAACCAAGTCACGATGTGCGTTCACACCATACTTTGTTTTGTCATGAATGTTCAGTAAGAGACCAATTAAGCTGTCACATACATTCTTCTCTACATTTATGACATTGATGCAATTGTAAACTTCTAAGTGCTCATAATAAGGCAAGTCTCAAAATATTGATATCTTCTTCTACATGTTCTTCTGACGGGTTCTCAACTTATATCCCTTTCCAAGCATAACATCAATATCCTTAACCATATCGTAGACTTCTTTCCTACTAAATGGCTTAGGAGCTGAGTTGTCATCTTTTTTATCAAATTATTTCTTCATCTTGCAGTATTGGTGATACCTTGGAACAAACCTACGATGATGCATGTATATAGTTTTGTGCGAGTTGTTCAACCATACACTCTTGGTATAATCTAAGCAGTACGAACTGACTTTGGATCCTGTTGTACTCAACTCTGACAAGTTACCAAGGGCAGAAAAATTATTGATGGTGCAGAACAACATGACACATAGAGTAAACTTCTCTCGTTTGTCCACATCCCATACTGGTGCCCCTTCGTTCCACAGTGTCACAAGATGTTCTAGCAATGGTGTTAGGTATACATCAATATCATTCCCAGGTTACTTTGGCTCTTGGATAAGTCTGCTTCATACACAGCAAAAAAGGAAGGTTGTACATGCATACATTCACAAGACAAGTGCTATGTCTGTTGCTCATGTTACCGAAAAGATTCATTCTATCTGTACTCAACCCAAACCTTATATTCCTCAGTTCCACACAGAAGTCTACAATCATCCTAGTGTGTCTTATCTTTCCATCTTTCTTACGCTCCTTCAAGTGCCAACGTAGAAATTTTGCATCCTTTCGGTTTGCAAATAAATGCTTCAAACGGGGAATAACAGGCAAATACCACAACACCTTAGCAAGAGGTCCTTACTTCACCCCGATGCCCTCGTTGTCATCAGTGTCATTCTTACACTTGTATCAAGATTCTTTGCACACCAGACAAATATGTTTGTTTGTATACTCTTTATAGTAGAGGATATAATCATTTAGACATACATGTATTCTTTCTAGTTTCATTCTCGATGGACAAAGAACCTTCTTAGCTTGGTAGGTGATTCTCGGCAACACGTTTCCCTCCGGAAGGATGTTCACTAGGAGACTTAAGAACGCCGTGAAACTCTTCTCGGACTAATCATTGCTTGCCTTCAATTTCAGCATTTCAAGAACGGATGGTAACTTTGTGCATTACAGCTTGCAGCTTGGGAACAAAGGTTTCTCCGAGTCCTCCATCAAGCTCTCGAATTTATTAAACTCTCTCTCACTATAGTTCCCTTCTGCATCACGTAGCAATGACCTATCCTTGTCGAAAGGATAGTCCACAACTGGCATATCATTGTCTCCCTCGACGATGTTATAACTACCTTCCTATGTGTCGATGTTTTAATATCGATCTTATGTAATAATTTGTTTGGGTTTGGGGAAACTTTTGAGGACCTGGCTATCAACATGCAGAGGCAAGACACATGGATTTTTATATATGTTTGGGTCTTCTACAGCGAGAAATATAGCCCTACTTCCTATTGACTATTGCTCAAAGAAGTGAATACAATGGAGGAAAGTAATGTGGAATTACAATTGTCGATGTTTTAATATTGATCTTACGTAATGATTTGTTTGGTAGAGGAAAGTAATGCATAATTACAATGGAGAAAGTAACGCGAAAAAGCCTGCTCTACTGCTACTCTCCCTTGGGTCTGGACCAGAAATCCTGGAATCCCCCCTCTTCTCCCTAACGTGCACCTTATATAGCTTGCACGGTGGAAGTTTCTTATCACCAATAAACGCCTTGACGTTTCGAGTGATAACTACCCAATGGGAGTTACTAGAGGCTTGATATCTCGCTCATTGTGTGGCAATTTCTACAAGGGTGAAGTTAAGTGTATGTATACCAAAGAATAAATACTTTCACTAACTGCCTTGCTAGACAGGCCCTACGAAGCACTGGGTTGTCATAGATAAGTCAGTCGAAGCTTGGCTTAGTTGCAGGGGGATCTACGACCACATGGTGGTCGCAGGATAACTTACGACTATGCCAGGGTTGTAGAGCAGCTTACGACTAGCGGGTTGTCATAGAAGAGCTTATGACTAGCGGGTAGTCGTAGAAGGGCCTGCAACTAGCGGGTAGTCATAGAAGAGCTTTTGACTTGTGAAATCTCTCCCTTATAAATAAGGGGTATACTCGAGGAGCATAATAATGTCACCGTATTATTTGCAAATAAATAATAATTTGATGATTGGTCATATCCTCATCATCTAGCCCCCTAACTTCAAGTGAAAATAACTTACTTGAGAAAGAGAGGTCGTAGATGAATGAAGATCAAAAATAGAGACATTTCTATTTTATTTGATAAGAAACAAACTTGGTCAAAAGGGTTATTTTGCTTGAGTTATAAAAACACACTGACTTCAAACAAAGGAATATGAATTGGCTCCCACCGATCTGTTTGCTTGGAACGATTCCTGAAGAGGAAAGAACCGACCCGAGTGGTTATAAAAACTTACTCGGAGGTAACTTTTCTTACTTTCCCCTTCCATCTCAATCCCCTTTGAGCTTTCTGCTGCCGACCAAACCTTCCTATTGTCCCCAATTTCTTCCAAATCCAAACTAATTACTTAAAGAAAATAACAAAACCTTCTTCCAATTGGCTAGTGTTGGCGAAGGACAAGACGAAGATGAAAGCTTTAGTTCAATGGAGAAGATTCCTTCCAGGAATTTTGTGAGGTGGATTGAAGCTGCTAGAGAACATTGGCCATCGGGCAAGATTGGATAAATTTTAGTTTTTCAAGCCTACTGTGAGTACGGTGTTTGACTTCCTACCCACCCTTCCTCACAGCGGTACTAGAATACTTTGGGGTGGAATTGGTGAACTTAGTTCCCTATTCGATTACCATGTTAAGTGTATTCATATATCTATGCGAAGCCCATCTAGGAATTCCTCTAGATCTGGAGCTCTTTTGGTATTATCGATGCTTTAATATTGATCTTATGTATGACTTGTTTGGATTTGGGGATTCTCTCAATAGACCTAGAGTATGCACATGCAGAGTAAAGACACAAGAATCTTTATCCAGGTTCAGGTCTTCTCTTGAGAGAATAATAACCCTACATCCTGTGTAATTGCTAATCACCAGAAAAAGAATTACAACAGAATATCATGTGAATGGCTTGCCCGCTTCTCTTCTCTCTTTGACATTAACCTTTATATAGCTAGTGAAGCGATGGCCGTTGTCCTGCGCCAGAAGATGCCTCAATGCTTTGAATGATAACCACCTGACAGAAGTTACTATCACAGAGATGTAAAAGGCCATTCATCGTGTAGCGGTAGATAAACGCATGTTCTAACCACCTTGTCAGATGAACCGAAAATGTAGTTCATCATCATAGACTGGTTGGTTGGAGATAGATTTGTCATAGGAATTCCCACGAAGGAAGGGCTTACGGGTAAAGGAGTAGTTGCAGTAAGATATACGATTGCGTGGTCATATAAGGACTTACGACCAAGGAATAGTCGCAATAATTCTTATGACTATGTGGTCATAGAAGAGCTTATGACTATATGGTTGTAGAAGAGCTTACGACCATCCTGCCATATTTACCTCTTATCAATAAGGGGTATATTCAAGGAATATAATAACGTAATAATTTGAAAATTATTCTATCCTCATCATCTAGGCCCCCAACTTCAAGTGAAGATAACTTATGCAACTAAGTATGGTCATAGATAAAAAGTGGTCAAAAGCAAAGCCTTTTTTGACCCTTATCGACTAGGAATTGGCTTGGTTGATTTGGTAATTTCGCTTGAGTTGTGAAGACAGGTAGACATCAAATAGAGGAAATGTAATCAATTTCCCTTGACATGTTCATTGAATCGGTTCCCAAAGCGAATGTCGGTTCCTGAAAAAGTAACTGACACATTGGTTATAAAGACTTACTAGGGGTAACTTTTGGTTTTTCACTTTCTCCATTTGCTCCAATTCGTTTGAGCTCTCCGCCTCCAATCAATCTTCATAATCTTTCTCAATCTCGCACAATTCCCTTCTAATCATCTGAAAGAATGACGAAGTCATCATCAACCCAGGCTGAATCAGAGATGGATTATGCCAATATAAAGGCATTAGAGATCGCGAAGAAGATCCCACCGTGGTGATTTGTCGTATGGATCGAAGCCACCAGGCAACGCTAGCCATTCGAGCAAATTGGGGAGATTGCGGTGTTGTAGCCATACTATGAGTGTTGCCTCCATCTCCCGGTTCATCCCTTCTTGACAGCCGTTCTCGAGTATTTTGAGGTTGATTGGTGAGATTGAACTTGGTTCGTAATTCATTCACAAGGCTTAGCTTCTTCATGTACCTATGCGAGCCGTATTTGGGTATCCCAGGAGATCTCGAGTTCTTCTGGTTCCACTATGAGATGAGATGACAAACGGGGATTACTGGGAGTTGTGGATTGAAGCTTCATGATGGCAAGATGGAGCTTTACATCTCCATGTTTACCCAATCTTCATGGCCAGGATGGAAGAAAAGGTGGTTCTACTAGGAGTCGATCAGTGTAGACAGCCTCTCCTTCGTCACGAAGGCCACTGAGAAAAACAATATTTGGAACTTAGCCCCCAAAGACGTCACAAGAATATCTCCTACATCTCTGCTATTAAGGAGCTGAGGGACAAGGGGCTTGCGAGCTGGCATGTGGTAAAGGACTTCATCAAGCACCGTATTAGTCCCTTGAAGCATCGAGCACATCCTATGTGGATGTACTCGAGAGTCTCGAATTTGACCCGGTACTACAAGAATGGCAAGTGATACTAGCACTTGTATTCATAACCAGGTTACATTTTCTGAGTACTTTTTATCGACTACCAAGTTTATTTGTTCAGACCATGATTTGGAGGAAATCAATTCTTGAGTCAAGGCCATTTGCAGAAGGCTCCATCGCTTGAGGTGAAGGCTCCTTATATTCTAGTGGCGTTTCTGCTGAAGAGAGGGAAGAACGCTTAAATGTAATAAAAAAATGAATTTATCTCTAAGACTTCTTAGTCGTAGAGCATGACCAAGTGGTATCTTCCTCTTCTACAGAGCGTACGTATGAATTTCCATCAAGATGACCAAGGGGTCGAATTGATGGTGGTCGATGGAGAAGTGGAAAGATTGAAGGCTCCTCCAGCCAAAAGACATCGTCTGGTTAAGTCAGTTGATAAGAAAAAGGGGAACATAGATGCTATTGTCCCCCTTAAAATTCTTCCTTCGGTTGCCTCGAGCGCTCCTATTCAGCAATTTATTGCAGACATAGGCACGGCAAGTGAAATAGGGGCAGCTATATTGAAGCAATCGACTCCTAAGATCAATGTACCCTTCTATTATAACATCAAAACTGAATTAGTTGGCCTTTTTAAAGGCTTTATCAAGCGTCTTAAAAAGGTAAACTGGATGATTTTTGTGTCTTTGGTAAAGGAAACTGCCACGTCGGTAGAACCTTTGATCGAGAACGAGATCATCCCGATGATCGAAACTGGTTCTGTCCATTAGGAGGGACAAGAAAAAGAAAGAACAACAACTCTTGCTGTAGACCTTCGACCAAACATGGTCAAAAGGGCTCAAGACTCTCGACTGGATGCGGTTGAAGAGATCTTCATTCGCCCACAACCAGATGTGGTTGTGGGAAAGAAATCGAAGAAACCACTCTCTGGGAGGGTTTCTTCCAAATTCGCGCTGAAAGTAATGACTCAAAGTTATAAAGATGCAAGTAGGTATACTATATTTTACCTTTGTCTCTGATTCATTTCTTGCGATTGTAGTTTGAGCTCTTCATCACTTAAGGTTGCTTCTACTGAGAAACCTTCTTTGGCTCTGCCCGCCATCGAAAATACAATGGAGAAGATGGTCGAAGAAACGACCACTACAGCAACAAAAGCAGCGGCCAAAACTGCAAAGGCTATGATCACTGAAGTGGTCGTAGCAAAAGAAGGTGCTGGAGAAGAAGAAAAAGAGGAAGAACAACGTAACTTCTTGTCCTCATTTTTTAATCCTCCCTTTGTGGTAGGATCTTCTTCTGGTCAAGCTCGAAACCAAGTTCCACACCCCGAAGATATTCCAAATAAGGGGTACATCTTTGATGACGGACGTCTTGAGAAGGTATGGTGGACTAGGGCTAAAGAGCTCAACCAACTCAGTGATTCCGGGCGGGTGCTCGAAAATTTTGCTTGTAGGAGTATGAATGTGAGTATTGACAACTCTAATGTTCTTACTTTGTCTTTTCTTATTCTCACTACCTTTCCTTAACTAGAGAGCATTAGAAGACATGGCAACCGTGGCTGAGTACTACAAACAACTAACACTACTACGACAAGAGAATGTCAAACTCTCTATGAAAGCAGCAGCATCGTAAGTTTCTTAACTTATGTAGTCGACTTCTGTCTTGACCACATAACTAGAATTTTAGGTCTACCTTTAACCTTTACAGGTCTTGGCTAGATGTAGAGATCTTGGCTGCTGCACTAGAGAATGAGAAGGCTAATGCACGAAGGCTAAAGGAAGAAATTGCTAATTTATCGATAAGTCTCATAAAAGCCAACTCCACTACCAGAACCTTGGAAGAGAAAATAAGCAGTAAGCCCTAAAGCTTAATTCTATTATCTATGTATCTTTCTGGCCTTTCTTTTATCTTTCTCTTTTTAACAGAAAGAGAGATTGAATCGAGTAAGCTGCTCATTGAGGTCGAAGAGAAAATCAAAGTGATCAGAGAGCTTACTCGTATTAGCAAAGAAAAAGGTGAGAGGATAAAGCTGCTTAATACTCAGCTATCAGTTAATAAAAACTTTACCTTCGACTAGTTTTTGAAACAAGCCTTGTAGGACTTACAACTACGTGGTCGTAGAAGGACTTACAACCAAGGGGTAGTTGTAGTAAGACTTTCGACTACGTGGTCGTTGAAGAGTTTACGGCCAAAGAGTAGTCACTGTTAGACTTTCGACTATGTCGTCGTGGAAGGATTTACGACCATATGGTCGTAGAAGAGCTTACGACTATAACGAGTATTGCCTTGACCAACTTTAACTCTTTCGCAGAGTCCATGGTTGGAAAGAAGAGTCTTTCTGAAGCAATGACTTGTTGTGAGGAAGAAATGAAGTTGATGAAGGCAAACCTTCAAGACTACGGTATTAGTCTAGATAATCTACTTGGTGAGTTTGGTGCGAAAAAGATGATTCCCACTGAGGAGACTACATCTGCTCACATGAGTATGTTTACACTACAAGCCAAGACTTTGGAAAAGCACTTTGCTACTCCGAAGGCTGATCAGGCGGAGTTGATCAGGGATGCAGTCAGGGGCGTTGTGAGCTATGCGTTGGCATAACTCAAGGCAAGCGACCGGAACCTAAACTTATATCCCATTGAGCATGACTTCACCTACTCTTTGGAGGAGGCATCTCAACTGATCGAAGAAATAGAGCCATTTGGACGAAAAGTGTATGAAGAAATGGAACTTGGCTCTTCCTCTCCTCTGTAAAAACTTACCTTTGGATGATGAATGAATTTCTTTCTTTCCCTGCATCTTGTCTCGTTGAGCTATTATTACTTGTAAGACAAAAAAACAAAAAATTAAAGAGAAATAAAATTATGACTAAGAAATAAAATTATTCTAATAACTCTATCCTAGCCCCCGACTATTTACTTTGTTCATGCGAAGAAACAAAGCAAATAGTATAGAGTGAAGTATGCAGAGAGCAGAGTAATGTATCTGACCATCGTTGTCGAATTCGATTGTCACGTACTAGTAGCAAAAGTGAGGAACGAATCGTTGCTAGGGAGCTCCTTCTAGTGGGCAGGACCACATGTAGAGAGGAGTGACTCCGACTAGGTGATGTTACCTCATTTCAACCAGGTTTAAACAAATTGAAGACATGAATGATCAAAGGATAAACACTCAGATTGCCTTCTATTATATTCGTTCAACATGTTCATAGGCAACACAATTGTTGTATGCTGGTAGTAAGAGTTAGGAACAGACTGACAATAGGAAGCTCCTTCTAGTGGGCCGGACTACATGCAGGGAGAAGAGACTTCGGCTAGTGGTATACCCGTATCCGACCAGTCAAACAAATTGGATGCGCTAGAAGTGGTCGAACTAATATAAGAGAGGCTCTACAAGACATATGACAATAAAAATTTGCATAAACTAAAATTGTTATTGAAAAGGGTAGAAATGTTTACACATGGAATTTGCGTAATTGGTCGATTTTCCAAGAGTTTGAGAGAATCTAGCCATCTTCAATAGCAAGTCATACAGAGTCAGGGTGTGTGACTTCGACCACAATGTAAGGACCTTCCCACTTGGGGGGAAAGCTTGTTCTGATTAGACTGGAATTGGATTTTTCTCAATACCAAGTCACCTACAGCAAGGCTATGAGGCTAGACCTTACGATCGTAGTACTTACACATGGCCTGCTGATAGACCACTGAATGGATTAAGGCTTGATTCCTCTTTTCTTCGAGTAGGTTGATATCATCTGCTCGGAGCTATTTTTGGTTAGAGTCACTGAAGTTCTCGACTCTTTCCGACCGGATCTTTAATTCTAGAGGAAGCATGGCTTCAGCCCCAAAAACTAGGAAAGAAGGTATTTCACCTGTCGCCTGACTCAGAGTCGTGCGAGTCTCCCATAATATTGAAGGCAATTCCTGATCCCAAGCCACCGATCGTTTTACTAGCTAGTCAAATACTCAATTTTTAATTCCTTGCGTTATTTGGCCATTTGTGGATGGGTGATGAGAGACCATGTGGAGGTGTCCCCATGTTTGTGATGAGTAATTGACTCATGTTCTGGAAAGTTTGAGTTTGATTTGGTTGGTTCGCGCCAAGTCGGTGCATGGCGTAGTCTAGTTCGGTTGGACTTGGTCGAACACGGTCGGACATGCTTAGGACGCTTGTTCTTTTTCTCGATCGGTCGTTCGGGCTATTTTGTGTTTGGGTATGTTTCATTAATGCTAATATTGATTGTACTGTTTTGAGCGGTGCTATGTGACGGTTTGCTTGTCTGTGTGACTACAGGACTTCGGAGCTAGGTCATGGTGAGGCGTGGGAGGACCGGGACTAGGCACAGGCGGTGTTGAGGTCCAGACGGTCGGAGACGTTGAAGATGATCGAGGCTGCTGAGGTGGTTGCAAGCCAGGGAGACAAGGAACCGAAGCTGGAGTTGCCAGAGGTGGACACGACGGGCAACGGCGAGGTGGACCGGGACTAGGCTCAGGGAGGAGCTGAGGTCCAGACGGTCAGGATGCCGGGTGCGGTCGTGCGAGGACAGGAAGCTTCCAGGAAGGTGCAGCTGGGGCATTTCGGTAAAATGCGCAAGGCTGCAAAATAAAAGCGGATTCGGTTGGAGATAACGGGTTGGAGACCCGTTAGTGGATGGCAGTAGAGAGTGAGGGTTTGGAGTGGAGTGTTTTGGTTTCCCTCCATTTTCCTGAAGAGGGTTTGACTCTTGCCTCATTTGGGTGTGAGGCATGGAGTGGAAGAGGGCTGCTAATTCTTGATTTGCTATTAGAGGTGGGAGCTCCTTCTATATGTAGAGAGGGTTGGCAGCAGTAGGCAAGCAAGCAGTAGTGTGTATTCTCGTAGTTCCTCTCGTGTGTGTTGCTTAGGTAGTGAGCACAGAATGTGAGACTTTGTGTGAGAGGGCTGTAGACAATCATGTAATCATTCCTCTCCATGTAATTGCCCATCTCTCTAAATCAATATGAGGAAGTTTGTTTCTGAGATGGATTGGTCCTCGATTCTTTTCTGAGTTTTCATTTCAGCTCCTTGCTCTTCTCTCCCTCCTTTGGTTTGGAGATGATTCTTTGTTGAAGTAGCATAATCCTTCTTGCTCTGAACTGGGAAAAACCTCTAGATCATTTGTTCAGTCCATTCCCGAGAGCAGAATGCAGATTCAAAGGTTTTTCTTCTTTCTGAGTATGGCGCCTCATTTCCTCTGTTTCACAAATGCTAGGGTTTGAAGGCAGGGCATGTTTGAAGCTTCTGTTTTCCCTTCAAAAGATGGTTTCAGATTTGTGCTTCTTAGTTGTGAGGTCATGTCTTGGTGAATTTCCATGACTCATGATCAAAGAATCAAAGATTAGCAAGCCTTTTGGAGTTCAATCTTTTTTCTGCTCAACTATCTATTTTTTCAATCCTTGCAGCCGAGTCTTTTGTCAGTTTCTCTGCCGAGCTGTTCTTTTATTTTGTTTCCTCAGTTCATATGGTTGGTCTGCTATTTTTATTTCTTTGTTGCAATGAACTGAGAAGAACATCAGCTGCTCCATCGTTTACTCTGTTCTTGACTGCTGCAGTATTTTACTGTTACAGTCTGTTTTTAGTCTGCAGTGTGTAATCTTTGCGGCCAAAAGCTGACCCAAGAAGAACGTGTGTTCTCTGCTTGATGTTTCGGTTTTCTGAAGTTTTTACTGTGCTTTCGGCCAGCTCTGTATTTTAGTTTGCATTCATTCTTGCTGTTTTCGGCTGCATCCTACAGCTTCTCTCAGCCAGCAAGTATTTGTTCAGTTTTCGGTAAATTTGGGTTTCTGTTTTCTGCAGTTTTCAGTCTGCAAAACTGCATTCGGTTGCTGCTTCTGAATTTCTTCTTGCCGACAGCAGGAATCACATACTGCACTAAATCTAAGCTGTTTTCTATTGAAATCGGATCTGTTTTGCCTGAGAAAATTTAGCAGCCTTTCAAGCTCTCTGTTTTCTCTTCTCCATTCAGTTTTTCTATTCAGTTCAGAATTTTCTATTTAGTCTTCGGCTAGCCAAGTTTTCAGTCGTTTTGGTCTTCGTTCAAGTCTGGTTTTCTACCGAGCAAAATCTTTTGTTTTGAATTCACTCTTCCTGAGGTTGGTCGACTATTTGAAATTGATTTCCGATTCTCTGGTCAGAAAAGCATATCTTTCATTTGATTCTTCCTCTGCCTTTTCTTTCCTGCAGTCTTTAGCCTATTTTCAGTTTTCGGCCTTAGCAGTCTTTGTCACTTCTTGTCTGATTATTTGCTCTTCAGTGAAGTTCTTTTTTATTCTGATCTTCAGAGTAGTTTTTGTCAAGTCCAAACTGTTTTTCTTAGTCTTTGGGCAAGTTGGTTCTTGAGGCACCAAGTCATTTTTAGTTTCTTGGCAAATTTGTTTTCGACTTCCAGTGAACAAATTTAATTTTGCTTCATAGCTTCTGTAGCTATTGGAGAAGAAAAAGGTGTGAATACTTGGGGCGATTTTTGAAGGCACCATTCACCCCCCCTGTTGCCATTTTCGATCCTACAGGTGACTAAAGCAAAACATAATTTGGTCCCTAATTCATCGCAAAATTCTTGGAATTTTGTGCTAAAAAATTGCTTACCGTTGTCTGTAATTATTTGACTTGGGACTCTAAATCGAGTAATTACACTTTTCATCAAGAACCTTTTTGCGGCTTTTGTTGTTATCCTAGCAACTAGTTTGGCTTCAATCCACTTTGTAAACATATCAATAGCTACAAAGAGGAACTCAAAGCCCCTCGTCGCTCTTGGGAACGACCTAGCATATCAAGACCCCAGGTTGCAAAAGGCCAAGATAAAGGAATCGTCTGAAGAAACTGAGCTGGTTGGTGTATTTACCGGCTATGAAACTGGCATTGTACACATTTCTTAACCAGATCTCTGGCATCGCTGAGGGCTGTTGGCCAATAGAAACCTTGTTGGAAAGCCTTACCGACCAACGTTTTATAAGAAGTATGTGCTCCACAGATGCCTTGGTTTATGTCATGAAGGTGTTTTAATCCTTCTTTCTGTGATATATATCGCATAATAACTTCCTAAGTACCCCTTTTATAGAGTACTCCATTGACCAAGGTATACATCCTGACCTTGCGAGCAAGATGATCTGCTACAAGATCGTCATCTGGTATTGAACCCTTCTGAAGGTAGTCGTAGGTGGGAGCCATCCATATCTCTTCATACCTAGAGAGACTATCTCATTATGAGTTGTTTCTGGTGCTTCGACCAAAGACAGCTTCTGGAGATGTTCAAGGAAGACCCCTAGTGGTACTTGTGATCGGGAAGAAACTATTTGAGCCAACTGGTCTGCGAGAAAGTTATCCTTCTGAGGGATATACTGTATCTCGAAACCAAAAATGCTTTTGAAGCTTCCGTACTTCTAACAAGTACTGAGACATGATCGTACTTGAGCATTGATACTCTTTTTCGACCTGATTCATGACTAGTTGAGAGTCTCCTCTCACAAGTAGTCGTCGAATCCCGAGTGCTTTAGCGGCTCGTATGCCAACCAACAAACCATCATACTCAACGACATTGTTAGCTGCTAGAAAGAGCATTGGATGACATACTTTAATGTCTCTCCCACAGGACATTCCAAGACCACCCCAGCCCCCAAGCCACTTATTGTGAGCAACCCATCGAAGTACATCGTCCACAAGTCGTGGGAATAATACTGTTGGGGATCCTGAACAGGTTCAAGAATTATCCATTCGGTGACAAAGTCTGCCATGATCTAGATTTAATAGTAGTTTGGGACACGAAATAGAGGTCAAAATCCCCAAGTTCGACCGATCATTTTGCCATGCACCCTGTTGTTTTCTTATTCAGGAGGATCTCTCCTAAAGAAAACTTAGACGGCACAATTATCTTGTGTGCCTAAAAATAATGGCTCAACTTCCTCGAAGCCATGAGGAGGGCATAGAGAAGTGTTTGGACCTGAGGGTAGCGCTCCTTAGGACTGTGTAAAACTTCACTTACATAGTATACTGGTCTTTGAACACCCTCGCGCTCTGCAACCAGTACAACATTTACTGCCTGTGGCGTGGTGAACAGATACATTAAGAGCGTCTCGCCTATTTTCAGAGAAACTAGGACTGGAAAACTCGTAATGTATCTCTTGACATCTTTGAAAGCGTCATTGGCCTCTTTCGATCACTCAAAACCCTCATGTTTCCTCAAAAGCTTATAGAAAGGAAGGCCTTTGCTCCTAGTCGTGCAATGAAATGACTAAAAGCTGTCATGCACCCAGTGAATTTCTGGACCTCCTTCTTCATGGTCGGAGGGCACATCTATTTGATGGCCTTGATCTTCTCAGGATTTGTTTCAATACCTCTTGTCGAAACAAGGAATCCGAGTAGTTTTTCTGAGGAAACTCCAAATACACACACTTTTCAGGATTAAGTTTCAAGCAATGCTTTCTCAGATTGTCGAAGGTCTCCTGCAGGTCTCAAATATGATTATGCCATTTGATACTTCTTACAACCACATCATCGATATAGGCTTCCAAGTTTTGGCCCATTTGATATATGAAGGTTAATTGCATCAAACGCTGAAAAGTTAGATCAACATTTTTCAAACTGAATGGCATTTTGATATAGCAAAATACTCCAAATGGGGTGATAAATGTGGTTCTCTTCATCTTCTGAAGATATACTGATCTGGTGATAACCAGAGTATGCATCTAGAAAGCTTAACATTTCACAACCAGTAGTAGAATCTACCAATTAATCAATATGAGGAAGCGGAAAGTCATCTTTAGGATAAGCGTTATTTAAATCGGTATAGTCTATACACATGCGCCACTTACCGTTAGACTTTTTTACCATTACAGGATTAGCCAACCACTCTGAGTGATCGACTTCTCTTATGAAGCCTACTTTTAGTAGCTTGTTTAATTCTGACTTGATAGCTTCTCGTCGATCCGATGCAAATCTCTGTAATTTTTGTTTTACGAGCTTCTTATCAGGCCATAGAGCTAGCTTGTGCTCGATCACTTCCCTGGGGACCTCGAGCATGTCGAATGGCTGCCACGCGAACACATCTACATTTGTCTGGAGAAAAGCGACGAGGATGTCTTCCTATGCAAGGTCGGAAGTAACCTCAATGTGAAATGTCTTCAAAGGTTCCTCTGGGTCTAAAGGGACTTCTTGGACTTCTTCGTTCAGCTTCGGCATGGCTTTAGGCTTCAAGGTTTGCTCGAAGGCCACACCTTGGTGACTTCCTGAGTTGGTAATTGTCCGACCATCTCGAGGGACTTGCGATCGCGCGTTAGTGCCATCTTCTTATCACAACAGACTATGATGACTCCCTTGGGACCTGGCAACTTGAGACATTGATATACATAATGAATAACTATCAGAAATCATTTCAGAGTTGGTCATCTGAGTATGGTATTATATGCCGAGTCGAAGTCAACCACATCAAAGGAGAGTTTTTCTGTCTTGAAGTTGCCCGGAGAACCAAATGTAACAGGCAAAGAAACTTGGCTAATGGGCTTATCCGAAGAACCCAGTACAATTCCATAAAATGAATATCGCACAGGCTTTATTCTAGTACAAGGAATTTGCATCTCGTTCGGGGCACTGACAAATAAAATATTTAAAGAGTTACCACCATCAACTAACACACAGTTCACTCTATAGCTATTGATGGTGGGCTCGACCATGATCGGGAACCAACCAAGTCGAGTTGAGAGGATCAAACAATCACCCTTCTCAAAAGAGACGGTGACTTTCGACCACTTAGGCAAATTATTGACAAGGGAATAATCGATAGAGTTTTTCTCACGCTCGACAGCCTTATACTGTCGCTTGGACTTGAATGCAGACGAACCTCCATATATATGCTTGATAGTGTGTTTTGGATCCTGGAATAGCATATCCTTGTCCTTGTCCAAAGAATCATTGAGCGAGATTGTCTCGTGGCCTGGAGTAAACCCTGCCAGGTAGGGGAAGTCTGGGTTATAACCACCCCTGCCTGGTCTATTTCTTGCGAGACCACTAGCAGTTGGCGATGTGCTATCAGCAGAGTTTGGGGCTCTCCGAAATTGCACGAGATGATGCTGTGGGACTCAAACACTTGGGAACAGACCCATCATCATGTTGCGAGTCCCAATCATGGTCAGGTTGACCCTTGATGCTTGGGGGAGATGAGTCCTCTATTGGGCATACTACTGTGGGGGACTTTGATCCCTCATTAACCTTTCTAGTGGTGTCGTCTCTGGAATCATCGGATGAATCTCCAGGGAGACTTTCACTGCCAGAATCAAGCATGGTCTACTCGTAGTTGTAGCAGGCCTCCATATTGTTACTCGCGTAGTTGGCCAAGTTGAACCAGTTTTCCTCGCTCTATTCATCTGCCATGATGACATCAGCAAGACAGAAGGGAGGATCTGATGACAAGGCAATTACCGAAGTCTTCAACGAAGGTCTCAAAAAAATCCCCATGGACAGCACCATATGTCCATGTTTTAATATCGATCTTACGTATGATTTGTTTGGATTTGGGGATTCTCTCAATAGACCTAGAGTATACACATGCAGAGTAAAGACACATGAATCTTTATCTAGGTTCAGGCCTTCACTTGAGAGAATAATAACCCTATGTCTTGTGTAATTGCTAGTCACCAGAAAAAAGAATTACAACATAGAATCGTGCGAATGGCTCGCCCTCCTCTCTTCTCTCTTTGACGTTAACCTTTATATAGCTAGTGAAGCGATGGCCATTGTCTCGCGCTAGAAGACACCTCAACACTTTGGATGATAACTGCCTGACGGAAGTTACTGTCAGACAGACGTAAAAGGCCATTCACCGTATAGCGGTTGTTGTTAGAGAGAGATCATGTACGGTTAGTAGATAAACACATGTTCTAATCACCTTGTTTGATGAACTGACAATGTAGTTCATCATCATAGACTGGTTGGTTGGAGATAGATTTGTCATAGGAATTCCCACGACCAAAGAGTGATCATAGTAAGACTTACGATTGCATGGTCTTAGATGGACATACGACCAAAGAATGGTCATAGTAAGACTTACGATTGCGTGGTCATATAAGGACTTACACCCAAGGGATAGTCGTAGTAAGCCTTATGACTATGTGGTCGTAGAAAAGCTTATGACTATATGGTCGTAGAAGAGCTTATAACCATCCTGCCATATTTACCTCTTATCGATAAGGGGTATATTCAAGGAATGTAGTGACGTAATAATTTGAGGATTATTCTATCCTCGTCAGGTATTATTATGAGATGAGCAGACAAATCGGAATTACTGGAAGCTATGGTCTGAAACTTCATGATGGTAATATGGAGAAATACATTCTGATGTTTACTCGGTCTTCACAGCTAAACTGGAAGAACAATGGTTCTACTGGGTGGCAACTAGAGAAGACAGTCTTTCCTTTGTGGGGAAGGGTGCTTAAAATTTTTTTCCTAGAACTCGGTCCCAAAAGACCTAACTCGAATAGCCTTCTACATCCAAGCCATCAAGGAACTGAGAGAAAAGAGGCTTACCGGTTGGCACGTGGTGAAAGACTACATCAAGCATCGTATCATCTCTGTGAAGAAATGAGTTCAACCAATGTGAATGTACTTGGGGGTGAAGGATATGACTCGGGACTATGAGAACAACAAATGGTGATCGAACTTGTTCTCTGGATTTTGAGTTCTGGTTACTAACCACTTTTACCTGACTATGCAGATCTTGCTTTACGAGAGATTGACTCTCAAGTCAAAGCAATTTGTGAGATGGCTCCAATGCTCGATGTGGTGGCCCCTCACATCTTGGCAGATATATTTGCCAAGGAAAGAAATGAATGCCTGAAGGTAATCAATGTTTGACTTCTTCCTTAGGCCTTTGTAGTCATAAACTATGAGTACTTGACTTTCTTTCCTACTGTAGAAAGTTGGGATGGAAAATCGTCAGAATGACCAAGAGGTTGATTTGATGGTAATCGGATAAGGGCTAGAAGAGGTTAAAGCTCCTTCAACCAAGAAGCATCGACTAACCAAGGCTATTGACAAGCAAGGTGAAAGTTCAAGCATTGCTCCTTCCTTTCTTTCTCGTCTACCCCCATCGAGCATTTCTGTACAGACATAGCTACTACAGAGGGAATTAGGGTGGCTGTACTGGAGCAACCGACTCCTAAGATCAAGGTACCCTTCTATTTGATGACAAATTGTCTCATTTGGCGCTTCTCAAGGCTTTATTAAGCAACTCAAAAAGGAAAACTGGAATAGTTTTGTATTTTTTGTGGAGGAGACTACTGTAGCAGCAAAACATGTGATCGAAAAGAAGGCTATTCTTTAGGTGGTCGAAACTGATCTTGACCATCAAGAAGGGCTAGAAAAAGAAGTAACAATAGGTGCTCAGGGTCAATGACCATACGTGGTTGTAGGTGACCCTGCCATTCAATAACCAGGCATGGTCGTAGAGAACAAGTCGAAAAAACCTTCCTGAGGGAAGCTTCCTTTTAAATTCAACATCAGGGCTAAATAATAAGGTATGCAAATAAGAGCATTAGATTAGCACTTTACCCATTTAGCCTTCTAAAATGCCAATTAACTTATGTTTTTGTGTCACCAACTTAGCTCTCCCACTATCTGCAAATGCTTGTATCAAGAAGCCCCTTACCATTCTCCCTGCACTTGAAGAGACCCCAACAAAGATGGTCGAAGAATTGACCACTGTGGCAATGGTGGAGACAACTACGAGGTAGGAGCAGCTATGACCACCAAGGTGGTTGGAACAAAAGCAAAGGTGATTCTTCTCCTTGTGGGAGGTATGGCTGAAGAAGAAGAGCCTAATTTCTTCTCTTCACTTTTTAATCCTGCTTTTGTAGTAGGATCTTCTTCTTATCGATCTGACGACCGAGTTCCTCATCCTAAAGATATTCCCAACAAGGGGAATGTCTTTGATGATGATTGCCTTGAGAAGGTATGGTGGAACAAGGTCGAAAGATCTTGATTGACTAGAGGGTTCCCAGCAAGTACTCACCAAATTTGCTCATACAAGCATGAACGTAAGCATATGGTTCTTAGTTTTCTTTTGTAATTGGCTTTTATCACTTCTCATTGTTTGTCCTTATCCAGAGAGCTGTGGAAGACATGGCAACTGTGACCGAATACCACAGACAACTCATGCCCTTTAGGGAGGAAAATGCTAAACTTCAAGAACAGGTGAAGAGATGGTAAGCCATTGGCATACAGAGTTTTTTATCCTATTTTGACTACCAGTCTAGCTCTTCATGTCTATCTTTGACCTTTACAGGCCTATGAGCAATGAAAAGACCTTATCTACAAATGACAAGTTGCAGGACAAAATAAACAGTAAGTTCTGTACTTATGACCATTTATTCAGATGTTGTTCTAGTTTTTCTCTGACTCTTTTTCTTTTTTAATAGATAAAGAGGTCAAAATGGGTAAGCTATGCACTGAGGTCGATACAAAAACCAAAGTGATCAAGAGCTTACTCGTATCGAACAAGAGAAAACTAGAGGATCAAGCTGTTGGAAGACCAGTATAAGGATGAAGTCGAGAAGCTCAAGTCTCGACTAGTGGGTAAGGAAATCTTTAACCTCGACTAGTTCTTATTAACCCATCTTTTATGTGGTGCTTGTCCTGACTAAGTCTCACTGTACTTTATAGAAGCTTTAGTCAAAACAAAGTGACTCATAGAGGCTTCAATCCGTAGCCAGGAGGAGACGCAATCGATGAAGATGGTCCTTCAAGACGACATTTCTCTCCTAAATGATCTACTTGGAGGGCTCGATGCTAAGAAGATTACTACTTCTGAGAACACAACGATCACTCAGGCAAGTACCATTGGGCAACAACTCAGAGCCTTAGAGAAGCTTGTAGGCACCCTGAAGACCAACCAGGCTGATTCACTACAAGAAGCAATTAAAGGTGTTGTAAGCTATGCCTGGCAAAACTCAAGGCATGCAACACAAACCTCAATCTGTTATTGATATGCCCAAGAGGTAATCATGGAGATGATTGTATCACTTCTATATTTATGATCTTTTGAATAATATGTTATTATGTTCCTTGAATAAATGTCTTTCATATTGATCAAGAAGTATGTGACTTGTTCGTGGAACTTTTTATTCATGTTTTGATGTTGTTCTAAATTATCCTTGATCTTATATCATTATGTGGAACAATTATGATTTACAGATCAGCACATGTATTGATTGATGATCATATTTCACGGATCATGGATATGAGATATCAAATCAATAATGTGGGCACAAGTTAGAGAAAATGATGTTGGATTGACCCACCATGAGACACTGCAAAAATTGTTATATTTTTAAGTGTCATTAGTTGGTCTTATACGTAGTGTATGTAGATCCTTAGACCTGAGATCACCATTATTTTCTACATGTATAATAATTTACTTCGGGGTTACCAAACACTACTCTATGACTGGGTGGTCATAACGGTAGCTTTTGGGTTTACTATGAAACATGTAGAGGAATATGAGCAATCAAGATGGAATTTGCCCCTCCTATATAACTAGAGAGATATCTTTGGGTCCCATGATGTGGTTGGATTAAGGAAATGCTTGGTCGAAAGAAACCCCGATACAAATGGTCTTCGAAGGCTTCGCTAGATCCAGCGGAACTTCCTTGATCTTCTCATTCGACTACGGTGCAGCTTTAGGCTTCGAGTGCTTAGTCGAAGGTTGCGCTTTGTTTGCTTCTCGAGTTGGTAATTGGCCTACCATCTTGAGAGATTTGTGGTAGTATGTAAGTGCCATCTTTTTATCACAGTAGACTGTGATCACTCTCTTGGGACCTGGCATCTTAAGACATTGATAAGCATAGTGAGCAACTATCATAAAATGTGTCTGTTGTAGGGGTGGCCCCCACCTAAGCCCAGTAGGCCTGTTAGGTCCGAAACAGGACATGTGTAATGACATAAGAGCCACCGAGGGGAATACTCATGTGTAAGGGTATAACTGTACAAACACACCCATATGAATATATATGTGGCATAGGCCACGGGAGGAAGTGTCCAAGCCATTCATTTTACTCAACTCTCCACTACCACACACTCTCTCTGTTTGGTCTGTAACCACAACAGTTGGCGCCGTCCGTGGGGAGGACAAGAGCAAGCCTCCAGATCCGAAGGAGGATGGCACCAAAGAAAGTGTCACCGTCGGCGGCGAGGAAGAAGAAGGTGGAGGCGGCGAAGTCTCGCGCCAGCACAAGGGCTTCGACTTTGGCAACCGCAGGTACGAGCAGCAGTGTGGGCGCGACGACCAACCCCGCCACCGACGCGACGACCAACCCCACCACTGACGTGACGACCGGCCCCACCAGAACCACCCCGGCGACCACCTCTCCGCCCAGCGCAGAAGCGGCGAACGGCTCCAGGGTCCTCCGCGACAACACGGCGGGCAACCTGGGAGCGCAGGCCGTGACCACCGCCGTACCGGTAGCGCCGCCAAGCACACCGACAGCCCCGGCTGCGCCCGCGGCGGAGTCGGCCCTGCTGGCGGCCCTCGGCGTGTTTTAACAGGAGCTAACAGACCTCCGCGGAGCTGTGCGGGACATGCAAGAGGCTCGGAGCCAACCCCCCTCTCCGGCGGTGGTGGCCGAACCCCCTACGTCTAGTCGCGTCACATCGCGGCGAATAGATCCGGAGTCCCCGCTCTCCGCGAGTCTGCAACAAGCGGCTTGGCCCGCGGGCTTCAAGTTCCCGAACGTCATCGATGCTTACGAGGGTGACTCCGACCCGCGTGGCTTCGTGCGTGTGTACGAGGCCGCCATCGAAGCCGCTGGCGGAGACGACACCACGAAAGCAAGAGGGCTCCCCCTCGCGTTACAAGGCGTGGCGCTGTCCTGGTTCTTCTCCATCGCGCCACAATCCATCCATGCATGGGAGCAGATCCGCGGTCAACTCTGCAGCAACTTCTAGGGAAACTACGTCGAGCGTGTCGATGCGGACCAGCTCTTCGCAGTCAAGCAAAAACCTGACGAAAGGCTTCGGGATTACTTCAAGCGCTTCGCAAAAGTGCGTTGCCCGGTCAGGGACCTCAATGAAACGACCGCCATCAACGCAGCCACACAAGGCCTCCGCCCGGGACCACTCGCCGAGTACAACACGCGGAAGCCGCTCAAGACGGAGGCAGACCTCTTCGACAAAGTGGAAGCGTACGCTCGAGCCGAAGAGGACGTACGGAGGCGCCACGACAACAACTCCGACGCCAGGCGAGCGGAGGGCTTGTCACACAGAGGTAGCGCAAGAGACAACCCGAGGACAGACCACAAGCAAGTGGCCACAGGCGACATTCGTAAGCCCCGGCGCAACCAGCGAAGACCCCAAAAGGCCCGCCACATCCTGGCCGCGCAGGGTACTCCTCGGGGAGCCGCCTCAACCTCGCGCATCGCAGGAGGACGCCAAGGAGGCGGCGATGCCAAGCCGCGCGCGGAGCAGGAAATCCTCGAATACGGTAGATGGTGCGAGGTGCACGGAGACGGGGGCCACTTCACGCGGGCATGCACCGAAGTTGCGGCAGTACGACAGGCGGCGGCCCACCCCTCCCGCGCGGGATCCCCCGGAGAGACCCAGTACCGCGGCGTTAATGTCATCGAGGGAGGCTCTTCATCAAGCGCTTCCTCGGCACAACTGCCTCGGCGGGCATCCCCTTGCAGCATTACTTTCACATCAGCCGATGCGCAGGGTGTAGAATTCCCCCATCAAGATCCCTTGGTCATCCAGGCCGACATAGCGGGATGCGACGTCAGGCGTATTCTCGTGGACGGAGGGAGCTCCGCCAACATTTTGTTCGCGGAGGCCCTTGATCGTATGGGAATACCTCAGAGTCTATTAAAAGCTCCGGAAGCCCCCCTCCAAGGCCTCGGAGGGCAACCTCTGAAGGCTCTGGGCCAGGTCTGCCTCCGAGTCTCCTTGTGCCAAGCCGACAACGCCAGGACCGAAGAGGTCGTCTTCGACGTCGTGGACGTCTCATATCCATACAACGCCATACTGGGCCGGCCCGCCATCAACTCTTTCGAAGCCGTCCCACACTTCGCATTCCTATGCATGAAGCTTCCAGGGCGGCGGGGCGTTGTCACCATCTTCGGCGATCAGGATATGGCTCGGAGCATCGAAACCGAAGCTGGACGTTTGCACCGAAGGTGCACGCCATCAACAAATACCGGGCGGACACAACGCCATCCGCCCCAGGTTGGACGCCTAAGCCCCACCCGGAGGGCGGAGTGAAGAGGGTGCTGCTCCGAGCAGAAGGGCGGTTCGTATCCATAGGCGAGGACCTCCCTCCGCAAGTAGAGCAAGACCTGCTCCGAGTCCTCCAGGACAACATAGACGTCTTTGCATGGTCCCCAGAGGATGTCCAAGGAGTGGACCACGCCCTCATCGAGCAAACCTCGCGATCCGCCCCGACGCCAAACTCGTCAAGCAGAAACTTCGCCGTATGTCTGCGGACCGGCAGCAAGCGGCCAAGGTGGAGGTGGCGAAGCTCCTTCGAGCGGGGGTTATCCGCGAGGTCCAACATCCAGGCTGGCTTGCCAACCCGGTGTTGGTTAAAAAGGCCAGCGGCGCCTGGCGCATGTGCATCGACTTCACCGCCCTCAACAAGGTATGCCCGAAGGACAATTACCCTTTACCACGTATAGACCAGCTGGTCGACGCAACCGCCGGGTGCGAACTCATGAGCTTCTTGGACGCCTATTCCGGCTACCACCAGGTCTACATGGCCAAGGACGACGAGGAGAAAACCAGCTTCATTACACCGGTGGGAACATTCTGCTTTGTGAGGATGCCCTTCGGCTTGAAGAACGCGGGCGCAACTTTCACCCGCCTCGTCGCGCTGGCCCTGGCCGTCCAGCTAGGGAGAAATGTGGAGGCTTATGTGGACGACATGGTAGTAAAAACCCGGCAGCTCGCCTCACACGGCCGGGATCTTCAGGAGACTTTTGACAACCTCTGGAGAGCAGGCATCAAGCTCAATCCGGACAAATGTGTCTTCAGCGTACAGGCGGGCAAGCTACTGAGCTTCCTCGTATCCGAGCGAGGCATCCAGGCGAACCCCGACAAGGTTGACGCTATCCTGGGCATGGAACACCCCAAGACAACGCGGGAGGTCCAGAGGCTGGCAGAACGCATGGCGGCCTTGAGCCGTTTCCTCTCTAGAGCGGCAGAGAGGGGCTTGCCGTTTTTCAAGACCCTCCGCGGGTGCGACGGGTTTCATTGGGACGATGACTGCGCGAAGGCCTTCGACGACCTCAAGAAGCACCTCGCAGCCCTCCCCACTCTGGTGGCCCCAGCACCAGAGGCTCCCCTCCTACTCTACCTCGCTGCCTTGGCAACGGCGGTCAACGCCGTTCTCGTCCTGGAAGAGGGCGCGCTTCAGCGGCCAGTGTATTTCGTCTCTGAAGCCCTTCAGGGTGCCAAGACGCGATATACCGAGCTCGAGAAGCTTGCTTACACGCTGGTCATGGCGTCAAGGAAACTCCGACATTACTTCCTGGCCCACCCGATAACGGTGCCATCATCGTTCCCCCAGGCAGAGATGCTCCACAACAAGGAGTCCATGTGGCGAATTGGGAAATGGGCGGCAGAGCTGGCCCCGTTCTCCCTAGCATACGCCTCTCGGACGGCGATCAAGTCCCAAGTTCTGGCGGACTTCCTCGCGGATTGGACCCCCCCAGCTCAGCCCACCCTCCAACTCGAAGACCCGGTGTGGACACTTAATACCGACGGAGCGTACGGTGTTGCGAGCGCAGGGGTGGGCGCCGTTATCATTACCCCAGAGGGGCAGCGCCTCTTTTACTCGGCGCGCCTAGCGTTTCCGGCCACGAACAACACGTCCGAATATGAGGCGCTACTCTTCGGCCTCGGGAAGCTCAAAGCGATGGGAGCAAGGCGAGTCCTCGTCCGCACTGACTCTCGGCTAGTGGCGGGCCATGTGGACAAGTTATATCAAGCCAAGGACCCGGAGCTAGCCAAGTACCTAGTAGCCGTACGAGCGAAGGAACGACACTTCTTGGGTGTCACGGTGAAGGCCATCCCTCGAGCGGACAACGAGCAAGCTGACGTCCTGGCCAAGGCTGCCAGTTAGTAGCTCCCAATTCCCGAAGGGGCGTTTTACGAGACCCTGCCGGCGGCGGCCATAGCACAAGATAATCGGGACGCGACCCAGCAGGGCGACTGGCGAGAGCCTCTTCTCGCCTTTTTGCAAGGCATTGCGGAACCGGACGACTCCTCCGAGCTCCGGCATTTGCAGCACCGCTCTAGGTCCTTCCAGGTACTCGATGGGGCGCTATACAAGAAGGGGGTCTGCGCACCGCAGAAATTCACGCGGGTCTCTGCGGCTCGCACCTCCAACCAAGGTCTCTGGTGGGCAAGGCATTCAGGCAGGGTATTTATTGGCCAACAGCTGTCGCGGATGCCCAGGACCTCGTGCGCCGTTGTCAAGGTTGCCAATGGATGGGAAGGGCTATCCACAGGCCCCCGACAAGCCTCCACCCCATACCCCCGGTGTGGCCGCTGGCGAGGTGGGGCATCGACGTCATGGGACCACTTCCCAGGGACCCCGGGGACCTGCGGTTCGTCGCAGTTGCCCTGGAGTACTTTTCCAGGTGGCCAGAGGTGGTAGCCCTGGCCAAGATTACCTCGGCAGCTCTGCAGCGCTTCCTCTGGCAAAACATCATATGCCAGTTCGGCGTGCCCAGGGAGATCACCGTCGAAAATGGTCTGCAGTTCGATGCAGCCCCATTCAAAGAATTCTGCGGCAACATGGGCATCACCCTCCGGTTCGCCTCGGTTGGCCACCCACAGTCCAACGGGGCGGTGGAACGGGCAAACGACGCCATCTCTGCCGCAATCAAAAAGCGCCTCGTCGGGTTACCAAAAGGGAAGTGGCCGGGCGAGCTCCACAGCGTCCTCTGGTCCCTTCGCACAATGGTCACACGCCCAACGGGGTTCACGCCCTTCAAGCTCCTCTTCGGCGATGAGGCGGTCACACCCGAAGAAATAAAGGCGGGCTCGCGGCGGGTCCTCGTCCAAGCACCAGACGAGGAGCGCCAATTGTCCGTGGATCTCCTTGATGGAGACCGGGCCAGCGCAACACAGCACGTCATAAAATACGCGCGACAGATGGTGCGCGGTCGCAATCGTTCGCTGTACCCACGCGAATTCAGACCGGGCGACCTCGTCCTCAAGATGGCACTCCACGCGGAAACGGTAGGCAAGCTCGAGTCCAAGTGGGAAGGCCCGTACATCGTCGCGGAGGCCCTGCAGAAGGGAGCGTATCGCTTAGCCACCTTGGAAGGGCACACGCTTCGACACACGTGGAATGCGGACAAGCTACGGCGGTATTACGCCTAAGTCAAGCACACAAGGCTAAGGGCCTTCCCCGGCTTCGGCAGACGTAAGCGGCTAACGGTTAGTGCCTTAACCCTTGTAACCGCTCACCCGCGCAAACGGGAATTTAATAAAGTGCATCATTCATGCAACTTCTCCCGTTTTCATATTAAAAGCGTGCGAAGGGTCACCCTCGTGCGCACTACGCATAAGCATGAATAAAGACGCGTGGGGGGACGCCTCCTCGCGCAATCTACGGACTTTAAATAAGACGTAGCGCGAGGTCCGCCTCCGCATGCACTCCATGGAATATAAATAAGACGTAGCATCGAGGTCCGCCTCCGCACGCAATTTCACCGCCCGCAACGCGCGGAGGTTCGCCTCCGCGCGCAGTCCACGGACTTTAAATAAGACGTAGCGCGAGGTCCGCCTCCGCACGTACTCCACGGAGTATAAATAAGACGTAGCATCGAGGTCCACCTCCGCACGCAATTTCACCGCCCGCAACGCGCGGAGGTTCGCCTCCGCGCGCAGTCCACGGACTTTAAATAAGACGTAGCGCGAGGTCCGCCTCCGCACGCACTCCACGGAGTATAAATAAGACGTAGCGTCGAGGTCCGCCTCCGCACGCAATTTCACCGCCCGCAACGCGCGGAGGTTCGCCTCCACGCGCAGTCCACGGACTTTAAATAAGACGTCGCGCGAGGTCCACCTCCGCACGCACTCCACGGAGTATAAATAAGACGTAGCGTCGAGGTCCGCCTCCGCACGCAATTTCACCGCCCGCAACGCGCGGAGGTTCGCCTCCGCGCGCAGTCCACGGACTTTAAATAAGACGTAGCGCGAGGTCTGCCTCCGCACGCACTCCACGGAGTATAAAGAAGACGCGGATGCTTTCCCTGCGCACTCTACGGAGTATAAACAAGACGCGAACCCCGCGCACGGATGGGCGTTGCCCCAGTGCGTACTCTTCGGAGTATAAATAAGACGTGGATGTATATCCCACGCACTCCTCCGGAGTATAAAGAAGACGCAGATGCTTTCCCTGCGCACTCTACGGAGTATAAACAAGACGCGAACCCCGCGCACGCATGAGCGTTGCCCCAGTGCGTACTCTTCGGAGTATAAATAAGATGTGGATGTATATCCCACGCACTCCTCCGGAGTATAAACAAGACGCGAACCCCGCGCACGCATGGGCGCTGCCCCAGTGCGTACTCTTCGGACTATAAACGAGACGTGGATGTCGATCCCACACACCCTCTACCAACGCGGGCGCTATCTCCGCACGCTTTACAGCGTGCAACCGCGGCACAAAACAAGGGGCTTCGACTAGGCGCCAGCTCCGCTGCCACCACTTCGAAGGGTAGGGGACGGAGCGCTCGCGCGTCTACTCCGACTAGGCGCCAGCTCCACTGCCACCACGTCGAAGGGTAGGGGACGAAGCGCTCGGGCGTCTACTTCGACTAGGCGCCAGCTCCGCTGCCACCACTTCGAAGGGTAGGGGAGGGACGGAGCGCTCGCGCGTCTACTTCGAGTAGGCGCCAGCTCCACTGCCACCACTTCGAAGGGTAGGGGACGGAGCGCTCGCGCATCTACTTCGCCTAGGCGCCAGCTCCGCCGCCACCACTTCGAAGGGTAGGGGACGGAGCGCTCGCGCGTCTACTTCGACTAGGCGCCAGCTCCGCTGCCACCACTTCGAAGGGTAGGGGACGGAGTGCTCGCGCATCTACTTCGCCTAGGCGCCAGCTCCGCCGCCACCACTTCGAAGGATAGGGGACGAAGCGCTCGCGCGTCTACCTCGGCTAGTCTGGGGCCCGAGATACACAGTGTTCGCAAGCCCGTTTGCTCATACCAGAACGGGGGGCGACACGATACCCGCGCCTTGCACGACCCACCAGCTCGCAGCATATTACATAACAACAAGTGCATGGGAAGATCGTTGTTTGGCCCCAACAAGACAGTTACATTCCAGAAGCAGACACGCGTGGCATGGAATGCGCCAACACCTGACTATTCCTATGAGTCCGCGCCGTCTTCGCCGCGTCGAGCGCCCGCGTCACCTGCGCCGCGCCGAGGGACCTCTTTGAGCCAGCGAAGCACGTCCCCCTCGTTCCGCAGCGTCCGCCGCAAAGCAACCGCGGCGGCCCCCTCCCCGACATAATTCCAAATCCAGTCATGAAAGTTTCGCGTCGCGGGCTCGGTGGCACGAATGGCATCAGATATCACCCAGGGCTCGGTAGGCAAGTCGAGCTGAGGGTTCGCCAGCTCATCGACATGCTCGCACCCACTAGCCTGCAGCAGGGCGAGGGCAAGCCCAGCACTCATATAGCCGTAGTGCGTGCCGAAGGCCTTGGCGCCAGGAAGGGCAACGCTCGAGCCCTCTTCGATTCGCTCAAGCGTCTCCATCAGGTCTTGGTGCCCATGGGTGGCGTCCTCCACGTGCACACAAAGCCCCCGGAGCGCCCGCTCCAAGGACTCCATCGCATTCCACGCAGAAGAGCACACGTTATCCCAAGATAGCGTTTTCTCCGCAACGGAGGCGGCAAGTTGTTCCTTCTCCGCCTCCAGCGTGGAGATTTGCTGAAGAAGGGCGGTCCGCTCCTCCGTCGCGGTGCGCTGGGCCTCCTCCATTGCAAGGTGTGCGGCTACTGCCGCGTTCTTCGCGTTCCTACCCACCAACTGTGCGTCGGCAACAGTCTCGTCCCGCTCCGCCATCAGCACTCGAATGACCTCGTCCTTGGTGGTGTTGGTGTCGTCCGCCACGCGCAGCTGGTCCTCCAGTACCCTCCGCTCGTGAACGCGAGCCTCTTCGAGGGCTTTGCTAATGGCAAGCGTCTACACGGCGTATAGCAAGGGTTACCTATCAGACAAACAAGGGGTATGCAACGAGAATGGAGACCATTACCCTCATCTCGGAGGCCCTCAACACGGCGCCAAGAGGTCGCCCCCGCAGGAATGCAGCGCCTGTCGATCTAGGCGGGCGCCAGCATACTCTGCCACCTCGTTCCAGGCGCGAAGCGCCTCCCACCGAGGTACGAAGTCGGAGACGTCAGGCCCTACAGCCCCCGCCCTAGTGCCTTCCGGAGCAGTTGGTGCTCACACAGGCCCCGGCTCAATCAGGCCGGCGACATCGCGGGGCCCCCCATTGCTCGATTCTTGCCCTCGTTTGGGAGACCTTGTCTCGCCTGGCGTCGACGGAATAAGCGAGCAAATCGGGGAGAGTTTCGCGAAGTCGCGCGACGAAAACGAACTACGCCTACCTCCGGTCACCTCTACCGCGACCTCCACCTGGGTTGGGAGCGCCCCGCTAGCCTGAGGCGCGACAACCCTCCCGGCTTCAGAAGCATCCCCGCTAGCCGTCAGGGCCGCAGTCACCGGACCCGCCACACTGAATCGGCCCCGGGAAGATGGCGGCGATTGCACCCGAGGCGGTTTTGCCTTCGGAGTCGTGGGTGAAGCCTCCGTGGCTACCTCGGCAGCCGTGGAAGCCGCCGTTAGCGGCAGCACGGCGGCTGCCGTGGGAGGCGACGAGGCGTCATCTTCGAGAACGGCGGGGCGCATGCTCGTCGCCTGGCCACCGGATACGGCCTCGTCGGGAGTTACGCGACCCCCCGAACCGGTTGGTCTGAGCCCAGTGCCCGTCTCGCCCCCCATCCTCACGCCCTCGACCGGCGGCACAGCCGGCGAACTAAGGGCAATAACCACCGACGGGACCCCGCTCCGAGAAGATGGCGCTGCCACCGTCGCACCGCTCGGTGATCCCGCAGGCACTGGGCGCTCCGGCACGGGGATCTCCAAGGCCTCGCACACTCGATTAATCCGCCCCTGCCTCGCCAGGAAAGTCGCGGACTCGCGGGCCTTGTGCTCCTCCGCCGTGTACGGCCCAAGTATCGCAGCTACGGCGCATTCCGCATCTTCCAACCGGCGTACTGCAGGCATAAGCGGAGGGTCATACCTAGGGGTTTGCAACCACACACGTGGTACTTGGCATATCGCAGGGACACTTACAGGGCGCGGAGGGCCTATGAAGCGAAGACACCCCCGGGTGGAGGCCGTCCTTCCGATCGGGCCCTCGCCGCTCATATTTCCAGTTGCAAGCAAGCGGGGATATCCCGTACATGGTGAACTCCTCCGCGAGGTCACGCATGTTGAACCGGAGTGCGACCCCAGCAAGTCAACGCACCTGCTGCTCGTCGCCGGGCCGAGGCGTCACACTCGGACAGCGGTCGAATGACATCGGCTCTCCACGGCTCCGGAGGCCGCTCGTGCTCGTCACGGTGTAGTAGAACCACCGTCGTGTCTAGCCGGTCTCCTACTTTTCCCGCATAGCCAACGCGGGAAACAGGTGCGAGCACTCCGGCCTCATCACGAAGTCCACGCCGCCAAAGTTCGAGTAAGCCCCCCTTCTACTCTCCTCGGGTGGCACTGCGCGTTGTGCAGAATGGCGAACAGCTCGGCGCGGGGGCGCATACCCTCCGTCCGTATCGCCCACGTGAAGATGGTCAACCGTACGATCGCGGCCGGAGTTAGCTGCGCTAGCTCCAACCCATACGCTCGCAGCACTTCACGAACAAGGTGTGTCGCGGGGATCCGGAGCCCAGCGTCGAAGAATGCCACAAAGACGATCGCCTCCAACTCCCCCGGGTTCGGCTCCACTTTGTCACGCCCGGGTAGGCGAGCCCCGGCACGCTCCTCCAGCTTCTTCTCCTGCAGAAGGGTCCGGAGGGTCTCCTCCGTGACGCGGCTCCGCCCCAGCACACGGGAGCAGCGACCTTTGGACCTTTTCACGGCATCCCAGTGCTGGGGAGTTTGCTTCCTGTCGCGTGGAACCAGGCGGTACTCCGCCGGTGGTGGCGTCAGGCAGCGCTGGCTAGACGAGGCGCTCTCGCTAAGGCGACGCGCAGGGTCGTCAAGGGCGGCACCCGTGCTAACTGGGAGGTCGTCGCGCGCAGCCATCTCTCTCACGGCGGCGGGCAGGCGCGAAGGCAAGGTTAGCAGCAGGGGGTGCAAGAGGAGTAGCAAGGAACGCACAAGCGATCAAGTAGCCAAGGGGAACGACTACACGCCCACAGGGGCGGATTATAAAGCCCCTCATCTCCCCTACAGGCAGAAGATCAAGCGACAGAATGACAGCGGTTCCGCTACCCACGATCGGGTAGTGCAACCGCTGGAAACCGCATTTCCGGACCAAGCAACCATCTTCCCGCGCGGGCGCCACATCGCGCGACGCATTTCCCGAGACTCGGCCGCCAAGGGCAGCCGACCAAGCCGGCTTCGCCCATAAATATCTGGAGCACGAGGTAGGGCATGCCCGAACCCCGGCCCGGTCGAAGCCCTCGGCCTACTCAGTGTCTTCGGCCTCGAAGCCGCGCCCGCCCCGTCGAAGCCTTCAGACTTCCCGGCGCATGCAGCTTCGTGGCCGCGCGAGCTTTGGGACCCGAAGACAGCCCTCGCACAAGCACAGGTGGACGTGCGAACTATCCAAGTCATCAAAGCATCACAGGCCGATGGGACGGAGGGGGCCAAAGGACCCAGCGGCATGGCTTCGGCCCGTGAAGCCCTTCACCATGAGAGGCTCCTGTTGTAGGGGTGGCCCCCACCTAAGCCCAGTAGGCCTGTTAGGTCCGAAACAGGACATGTGTAATGACATAAGAGCCCCCGAGGGGAATACTCATGTGTAAGGGTATAACTGTACAAACACTCCCCATATGAATATATATGTGGCATAGGCCACGGGAGGAAGTGTCCAAGCCATTCATTTTACTCAACTCTCCACTACCACACACACTCTCTCTCTCTCTGTTTGGTCTGTAACCACAACAGTGCCAGAGTTGGTCGTCCAAGTATAGTGTTATACACCATGTCGAAATCGATCACATCAAAAGAGATTTTCTCTATCCTAGAATTGCTTGGAGAACTAGACATGACAGGCAGAGAAACTTAGCCAATTGGCTTGGCCAAAGACCCTGGTACGATCTCATGAAATGAGTATCGTACATGCTTTATTCTGGTACGAGGAACTTGCATCTCGTCCAAAGTTGTTGGATCAAAATCGGCAACAGAGGGGGTGAATATTGCTTCTCAAAAAATTCCCCCTAAAAAGTATCCACGAATGAGTTTCCTCTCCGGTAGCTACAGAGCTATGAAGAGGACATCAAATACTCATAGAAACCTCATCCATGCAGAAGAGAAGACAATACAACCAAGGAGCGAAAAAGCGAAATCCAAGATAGAGATCAATCAGCACGGGCGTTCTGACCGAAATGCATCGGGCGGTCAGACCGCATGCATGCCGCCGGTCTGACCACTCCAATGCCGACGGTCAGACCGCTCCGGGGGTTCCGGTCAGACCGCCTGGGGGGCTGGTCAGACCGCCTTGTCCTGGCCGGTCGGACCGCATCTTTAACTCCGGTCTGACCGGTTGTCGATTTCAGAGCATAGCAAAACTGAAAAACAGACATCAGAAATTTCACACTTCATGCAGCAGAGAAATTTGAGGTTTCCCCTTGATCTTCTCAGCTCAGAACAGCAAGGAAACAACCAAAATAGCCAGGTGAACCTAGGAATTCAAGAGAATCCACCTTAAAAACAAGAAATGAAGATTTTCACTAAAACCTGAATATAGAATAGTGAAAAGGTAAAATCCCAAATTATTCATCATTCCCAAGTCCTTTGATCCTGAGCTTTTGCAATTAGATTAGCAATTTACTCAGGACAACAGAACCCAGATCTCGAGCCTTCTTATGAAGGAAATCAAAGGGGCCAAGAATCCCCTAAAGAGAAACCCTAGAAATTGAGGAACAGAGAGATTTTGACGAGGGCTAGAGAAATCTCAGAAACCAACGAATCCTTGATTTGCTCTTGAAAATGGAATGATCAAAGGGTCTTGAGTGTTTTCCCTTCACCAAGAAATCAAGAGCCAGCCAATAGATCAAGGATTCTCCTCAAGAACGCAAATGAACAAAGGCAAGAACAAAAACGAAATTCATCACAAACTAAGCAAAAATGGAGTCAACCCAACATAATATTGCAAAAGGGAGATTACAGAGGAGTCCCCATACATGATTGATACAAGGAAATCAAACTCACTAAGTCCCCATACATGATTGAGGGATCAAAAACTCATGCCATCTCATGCACTCACGCAGGGAACAAAGCAAGAACAGGACACCTACAGGAGACAAGCAAAGCAGCCTTCTGCCATCTCCCACCAACTCCAAAAACTGAAAGAAGAAAGCAAAACCAAACTCTCTAAAGCCCTCACAACCTCTTACAAGCCATAAAACATGCAGGAGACACTCCTCCTTTTATAGCCTCCCACTAATGGGTTTGCAACATGCTTTGCCCATTAAGCTTCCAACAACTCCAACGCTTTATCCAACCCACTTCCTTTAGTGCAGTTTTGCGTATTCACCAAAACGCCCCACCTGCATCTTCCGGGAAGTTTCCTAATTTCTTACCGTCCAAGCCTCGCAACCACCTCGAGTCCTTGCCGTCTTCAGCACACCTCGACCGCTTTGACCTCAGCACCACCTGCGCCTAGTTCGGTCACCCCGTGCCTCACCACAACTTCGCCTCGACGTCCTGCAGCCATCACAGACAAGAAACACATCACATAGCACCGCTCGACATAATGTGATCAACAATAGCATTAAGAGAAATCTTAAGCATGAAAAAGCCAAAACTTGTCTAATCAAGAGAATAGGCATCCTGAGCACTTCGACCAAGTTTGACCAAGTCCGACCGAAACCGATTGCACCGTGCAATGACATGGTCCAAACCACATAAACAAAACTCGACTTTCCTAAAACAGATATCAGTTACTCATCACACACACGGGGTGACCTCAACATGGTCTATCAAAAGAACTTGCAAACAAGATATTTAAAGAACTACCACAATCAATCGACACTCAATTCACTCAACAGTTATTGATGGTGGAGTCGAAGGGATCGGGCAGTCACTCTTCTCAAAAGAGATAGTGACTTCTGACCACTTCAGAAGATAATTGACAAGGGGAGGGTCAATATTGTTTACCCCACGCTCGACAGCTTTATACCATTGTTTTAACTTGTATGTCAAAGATCCTCTATAGATATGCTCGACGGTGTGCTGCGGATCCTAAAATGGCATCTCCTCGTCATCGTTCAACTACTTCTGACCACTTGTTTGTCCTAACTCTTGTAGTGTAGGGAGTGGTCCTTTGCTAGAGTAGTAGTCCTTGAGTTTTTGTTGGAAAACTCGGCACTTGCGAAGATCATGTCCTTCCCTATTATGAAAGGGACACCACCTAGGCTTGTTGTTGTCCTTCCGCGTAGGGGATTTTGTCTTTACCCCGATTAGTGTACTGCTTTGGATTTCATGGCTCTTTATCACCAAGACCTTCTTAGAACCTCTAGCTTGAGGTTTCTTACCTTTTGCCTTGTTCTTAGATTTTTTGACATTCCCCTTTCCTTTGCTACCTTCGTCTACCTCTTTGGTACCTCGATCGGCATAGTCAATGGTCTTGCTCCACTCAACTGCTTCAGCGGCAGTCGCATAGAGATTAGCCATCTAAAAGATCTTACGTAATGATTTGTTTGGGTTTAGAGAAACTTTTGAGGACTTGTCTATCAACACGTAGAGGCAAGACATATGTATTTTTTATACAGGTTCGGGCCTTCTACAGTGAAAATAATAGCCCTACTTCCTGTTGACTATTGCTCCAAGAAGTGAGTACAATGGAGGAAAGTAATGCGGAATTACAATGGAGAAAGTATTGCAAAAAAGCCTACTCTACTGCTACTCTCCCTTAGGTCTGTTCCGGAATGCCCCCTCTTCTCCCTGTCATCCACCTTATACAGCTTGCACAGTGGCAGTAGTTTCTTCTCGCCAATAAATTCCTTAACGTTTCGAGAGATAACTGCCCGATGGGAGTTACTAGAGGCTTGATATCTTGCTCATCGTGCAACAGTTTCTGTCAGGGTGAAGTTAAATGTATTTATTCTAAGAATAAATACTTTCGCTAACCGCTTGCCAGACATGCCCTACAAAGCACTAGGTTGTCATAGACAAGTTAGTTGAAGCTTGTCTTAGTCATAGGGGATCTACGACCATAAGGTGGTTGGAGGATAACTTACGACTATGCCAGGGTTATAGAAGAGCTTACGACTAGTGGGTAGTCATAGAAGAGCCTATGACTAGCGGGTAGTTGTAGAAGAGCCTATGACTAGCGGTAGTCGTAGAGTCGTAGAAGGGCCTACGACTAGCGGGTAGTCGTAGAAAAGCATTCGACTTCCTTGTAAAAAATCTCTCCCTTATAAATAAATGGTATACTCGAGGAGCATAATGACATCACCATATTATTTACAAATAAATAATAATTTAAGGATTGGTCATATCCTCGTCACTGTATAATCTTCTCTTCACGGTGACTGGTCCAACATGTATACCCCTTTTTGAAACCCCTTTGAATAAAATGAGTTTTGATCTGTACTGAGTTAGTAAACATTATCAGATTATCGTAATTAGCTACGTACTTTTCATAAAGCTAGTGACGCATTCTTAAATTGGAGCAAACTACCATACTTGATCTAAATCTAACTATCATCTCTTATTATTACAAAGCATATAATTAGAAGCAAATACTAACCTCAAATCATCAAGAACAAATCGATCTACAAGCTAGATTTACAAGCGGTATGCTTTCATCAAACTCCTCAAAGCCGGCCACCTCCTTTAAAGTAGCACAATGAAGACAATTCTGTCAGGATCGGTCTAGCTAGGTATTTAATAACATGGTGTATGAGAGGGAGAGGCCATCATCATGAGTGCAATCCCAGCCCACCTTGTGGTAATAATTAATGGAGACGGCAACAAGCTGCTGCTGCTTGCCAATGTCATGCATGCACACAGTACATGCATATGGCCCGCTTCTCAACAATCTCTTTGAACACGTTAAGTTTCTAATTTTGTTTTTGTTTGCTTTTTGATCTTTTTTTCTCATATTTCTTTGCATTATCCTGGCAGATACAGCGACGTTTTTTTTCTTGTTATTTTTTATTCTTTTGACTTAGAAAAAACTAACAGTCGTTATAGTATAATTACAAAAAAAAATCTACGATTGAAACCAAAATCCATACCTTTCAAGCCGTTCACGTACTGCAGCTAGATTCCGTTCGCTTGTTACGTCTTTCTGGACTCATCGTCGTCTCGCTCTCATCGTCTGGACCACCAAGCATTTCCTCCACGGTTACGAAGCAAATGCAGCAGCTGCCAAGGGGTGTAGTGTATCCATCTCTTGTCTCCATCTCCCCGATTACCAACACATGTCGGCTGTATATATATCTGTTTCCCTGCCCAGCAAAACAAAAAAGGACAGGTGATACTTGAAACAGCCCTAAAAATTTCAAAATTTTTAAATTTATTTGAATTTTGCTTCAACTTAAATTTTTTGCCAATTCTGAAAACTCAGCCAAATTTCTGCTTATGTTTATCGGAAAACCACCTTCCAAGTGCAGAAATGCCCTTAAGCCGCTACGACGTCACCTCCGTTCTCGCTGTCGCTCACCGCGAAGCCATTCGCGCTCACCAGCATCGCCTTGCACACCAGTCTCTAGCAATCGTGTCAAAAAGTTGCACACTGTCCGTGCCACCTCGCCGACCGCCTATACCCCACCTTAATGCCGCAGCTAACCACGTGACACGCCACTTCACCGTCAATCCTCCCCGCTACCACCTCCCGCCGTCAGTTGGTTGACACGCACCGCAGCAACACTGCTCATCGCACCAACTTGCACGCTCATGCCAGTGATAGGCAATGCCTCTCCCACTGCTGGCGCACTTGCTAGCTCCACTGCTGTAGCACGAAAGCTGCTTGAGCGTCCACGTGCCGAGCGCACTGCCACACAGCTCCTATTCACCTGATCTGTTACTATTCAGTACTATTCACCTGATCTGTTACTATTTAGTACTATTCACCTAATCTGTTACTATTCATCCAAAACCCATTAAGTTTGTTTATGCTTGGTTCGACTGTCTCGAGCCCGTCTAACCTATTTTCAACTCTATTGGACCCAACTAGACACCGCTTAGACCCTATCCACCCAAACCCTTGTATATTTAAACTTTTTTTTGGATTTTTTTTCTCTTTCATTTTGTTCCCAACTCACTTTCTTTCAAGCCCAGAAATACTTGATTCTGTTTCTTTTGCGATAGCACCTGGATTCATTGAACAGACCATTGAAGGAGCTAATGAAGACACAGAAGTAGGCCTGGTCGAAGGCTATGAGCAGGAAAGCACGTCACATTTTTCTATCGTGTTGATCCCATAGTATTTAATTATTAGTATTACTTTCATTTTATTTGAGCACTTTTATTTACATGAAATAATAGTTTGGAATAACATGATGAACTGTTAGATCCTACCACCAAAAAGCCATGTCATATTTGTGAAGGTCATATTGACCTTGACAACCTTGGTATAATCAATAATGGTATTTAATCATCAGGGAATAGCTAGTAATCATGTTGGACAACTAAAATGATTTCCTCATGCTAATAAGAATTGGTATAACCGTAGACCATTGTTAGACTTTAAAACGAAGCATTGGGTTGAGGCTACGTGGTGGGCCACCATGAGATAGTTGAAGTTCATGATCTCACCCAAAGATTGAGGCTTTGGTATGATTTTAGTGGTATTTTGTTGTGATGCACGTGGTATGTGAGAGACAACCTCATTCGTGACAAGTAAGGACTAGACCCATATACCAAGTAAAGGACATAGATCTTACTCAATCACAAGTTTGACTTGTCAACCTAGTCTAGTATGCTGCTCGATCCAATCAAATATCTAAAGGAGAGGCTACTATCCTAGGATTTCAGGATGGCATGTGAGAAAGGAGCGAGATGGAAGTTGGGCTTATTGTACCACTTGCAATCTTCACAACAGTAGGTCCGCTCAATATCGGGCCATGATTTCCACATTGGCCTGTGGATTCCTGATGATGGTTGAATGGTTTTGAGCCTACCAGGTAGAAGTTAGAACAAAATGAGCAATGAATAAACTTGTTATCTCAACTCAATTGCACACTATCATGTCGTTTTTTTATTGCATGGCATTATGAGTTTGGGATATCTTGTTCGTAAAACTGGGCGACTCTGCAGAGTATAACATATAGTATTTGGATACGCCATACTTTCGGTTAATGGAGTTGCGTTTTAATGGGTGAATTCAACAACAAGGCATAAGATTGGTATGATTTTAAGATGATAAATATGATGGTTATACCCCTTTTCTCTTAATACAATAATGTTTGATATTTTGAGTTTAAATATCTTTGCAAACAAACATACATTTATAAACGTAATAATAAAACCTTCCTACCTCATTCTATTGACATATTGGTGGGTAGTTAACTAGATATTTTCGTGTGACTTGTTGAGTATAGTTGTACTCATACTTGCTCAATCATCATTAGAAGAAGCTTAGAAAGACACCGAGGAACCTTTTGAGGGAGACTTTGATGACTCCCTAGAAGGTGACGACTATTGGTTTTAGATCTCGACTACGCTCAAGTGTGCCTGTGGTTTCTCTGAATGATCATTTGTATTGTAATATAAACCTTGGGCATGGATGCCTTTATTATTGTAATACTTGGCTATTAAGCCCTACTCTCTTGTAATAAAGTTTGGCTTTATGATTAAAGCATGAGCAGGTTTGATGTACACTCTTCATCACTCCATAATTAATCTTTCTGGGTAGTTGCGGGGAAATCCGACAGCCTTTGAAATGGGGTCATTACAAGAGTGGTATCAGAGCCAGCTTGCTTGACCGTAGAGTGAGACCTTAAAATGGGAATTGCTAATTTTCAATAAAATTTAATTTCAAGAATAACAAAGGATTTTAAAAAATATGAGTATTATTGCTATCTTTCCATTCCTATTGTTGTTTTACCTGTCTTAGATTTTATTAAAGTTAGTTTTACTTTTGTAAAAAATATTTGCTTCTTCTATTATCTAATTTTAAATTATTGTTACCTAAATAGATGGTGCATTATATATACTCGAAGCCTAAACAACTAATAGGATGGATAGCTAGGCTGTGGAGACTGCAACAATACCTTAGAGCAACTGTAACATCCCAAAATTCGGGTGCTCAAAAATATAGGATTTTTAAAACTTTTTCTTGCATTTTGTTGACGTTCGAATTCCTTCTGAATATTTATCTAAAATTTTATGAGTTTTGAGCTATGCGAATTAATAATCAAGAATAATCCCAAGTGCAAATAATGATCATGTAAATAATAAAAATGGAAAATGACTTTACAAATCATGAATTCAAAATACCGAAATCCTAAATGCAAATTCAAGTCAATAAAATGAAACCAAAAAGAATATTAGAATATATCTCTAAATGATTAAACCAAAATTCACATCTTTAAATTCAACTAGCATACAAAACCCAATGCTGGATATTCAAAAATTTAATTATACAATTTAGAACAAAGTAATATCAAAATCAATATCCAAGGGCAAATAATTAAAATAAAAAATAGAGGGATGTTAGCCTTTGTGTCTAGATATTGGAGCCAAGATTTGAATGGAAAATCATGCAAAACTCAAAATTGATAAATCCTAATGTAAGTTGAAATTTAAATTAGAAATCCACATTTTAAAATTTTGTTTGAGCCCTCTTTTCTTCCCTTTTCCCTCCCTCTTCCATGTGGGCCCCACTTCCTTTTTCTCTTTCCTCCTCCCTCTCTCCCAATTTCTCTCTGCCGCTGGCCACCGCCCATCCTTTCTCTGCATGCGGACCCGGCTCCCAGCCTCCATCTCTCCCCCTCCTTTCTTTTTCGCTCGCCTGACGTCTCGATCGGCTTCTTCCTTTCCCCGTCTCTCTTAGCGCTCGCCTCGCTCCGCTGACTGCTCAGCCCCACTCCCACTATTCCTCCGTCGCCACGTGCTAGCTCCTGCCACCCTCGCGTCCACGGCCATGCCCTGCTCTTGTCATGTCGCCAACCACCCCGAGTCACCTCGCCATCACGTCACCGTCCCCTAGTGCCAACTGCCTATGTCGCCTCCTTCATGTCGCCGCGTCGCCCCCGTCACTGCACCTGCGCCCGTGTTGCCCTCACGTAGCATGTAACCATCGCCGTCCCCTGCTCCGGCCATCCACTCGCCATGCCCTGCGCGCGTGTCGCCGTGCGCCCCCGTCACGTCTCTGTCCCCTGGCGCCATGCTGTCGCCCATGCCGCGTACTGCACCGTGGTCGTCGGCACCAGTGGCGCCACAGCACCCCCTCTTTGCTGCTATAAGTAGCCCCATCCTCCCTTGCGCCTACACTCCTCTCGTTTCTCCCTTGTCTCCTTCTTTCTCTGTCGTCGTGAGCCACCGTTGCCACCTCCTCGCCGTTCTTGGCCCTCCAGCGAGCTAATCCAATTGTGAGTGCGCCATTCTATGCTCCCACACCCCCTCCTTCTCTCCCTCCGACTCAATTGGAAATCTGTGCACCGGAGCTCACCACACCAGCCATCTTCCAAAACTCAGCCGGAGGCCGCCGCCACCACCTTATTTCTGACTCGTTGCTTCCCAACTCAATTACTCTCTGTTGAAGCATCTTCAAGACGTCGCCAACACTCCACAACTGCCACCAAGCTCACCAACGCCACAAGACCACCCGCGTCGACGTAGGCCTTCGTCGCTGGCCTTCCCTGGTGCCTCTCCGGCTAGGCCAAGGGCTCGATAAACTTCTCCTCCACTACCTCCTGCTCATGCTCCCTCCATTTCTCTCCTTCTTCCTCCCAGCCGCCGCCGCCCCGTCCCCACCTCGCCGCCAGCCACTCAAACAGCCGCCCAAGCCAACCTACGCCATCCCGGGCCGCGTCACCTCCTCCACTGGCTTCATCGTCTCCCTGGGAACTTATTTTGCCGGTCACCACCCCCTCCCCGGCCACCGCCTGCCGTCGGCGAGCTTAGCACCGAGCGCCAGCCGCTTCCTCTGTTTTGCCCTGGCTCATGCGTCGCCTCTTCTAACTAACCACCCCTCTCTATGTCAGCCCAGGGCTTCCGCCCATTTGGCTAGCCAAGCGCGCGTTAAACACCTCAGCTTTAGGTCTCTTGTTTGAATCCTGTCGGCCGTACCCTTTTGCATTTTTTATTTTCTTTTCTTTAATCCTTTGCAATTAAGAAAAATTAAGGTGAAATTTGAAATTAATCCATGGAAGCTAATAAATTTAATTAGCATGTAAATGAGATTATTTAAGATTTAATATTGGATTAGTTATCATATATGAGTAGTTAATGTAGCTTGAATATTTATTGAAAATCTAATTATTAATAAAGGGGCATTAATAAAAGGTGGCTTTGGTGAAATATCCAAATTTAATAATCCCAAGGTTACAAGGTGAATGACAAAATCAAGCCGCTTCATAAAAATTAATTAAACGATATGCCGTAACCATTTAAAATGAAACACATATTTAAGTTAGAAAGTCATGATTTAAAATATAATCCCCACCATTAGCCCGTCATCGATAAATAAATTGCAACTAGGGATTCAGTAATAATGGTAGTAAAATATAGTTATGTATAGCAAGCTTGATCCTTTGCAAGTAGAATTTAATTAAGATAAAATTTTGCCCGATGCCAAGTAAAGTAATAAAATATAAAGGTTAGATGATCCTTAGAGTACCTTCAATTAAAATGGCATAATTAGGCGTTAAAATATAATGGCATTGGATCATCAGACATTGGAATAATCTCGCCAATGAATAATCTGATGGACAATGTAATATTATGACCAATAGTCGCAGATGAGTAGTAAATAAATATACTAAAATTTACTATTAAACATCAACGAGATAATTAAATACTCTCATGCTTCAATGAATTATTAAACTAATCATCAGGTGAATATTTCGAATAATTAGTAAATAGATAGTAATCTAAAGAATAGTAATGCATAGACGTAACAAAGAATTGCATTTTTTGCAAGATACATTTAAAACATAGAAAGGTTCAGGAGTCGCGAATCAATGATAAACAATCATTCAAGCTGGCCAATAAAAAGTGATAATTGGATAAATAATCCAATGATTAAATAAAGTATGGGCGCTGGCCATTCAAACTAATAAATTCAACTCACAATAATTAAACACCATAAAATACCACAACCTGAATCTACAAGAATTATGAACTCTAGGATTTATTTGATAAAGTAAAGATGTACACATTATGTGTAGAACTCATGCCCTGACTCTTAAAAGTTAATACTGATAAAATAATATTCGATGCCCCAACGAAAATCTCACATCTGTCTATAAGTCCAACCAGACTCACGGAACCTCCTTAATAAATATAAAAATAATAAAAGAAGTTATTAATAAAAAATCAAGTCACCGTATTCTACCATCGGCTATGCCTAGCCATCCTCAAGTCAGAAGCAGAATATGCCCATGAATACTCCTATATCCTGAACCCTCCTTGACATCCGTCTTGGCAGATTTCCCTGTTGTCATTTCCTCACCTTGCTCAGGCTCTGTTTGACTCCATTGATACTCCGTGCCCCATTGACACCTTGCCTCGAATCACTTGAATCACCCATTAACTCATAATAAAGAGTTATTTGGATTTATTTGGACTTTTTGACTTATTTGTATTTATTTGGATCTTGTTGTTTAGCGCATAATTAGAAATTCGAAGTCCTAGAGATTCATTAGATCAGGCAAGACCAAGATCCAAACAAAGATGAAGACCAGGAACTCAAAACCATCGAATGAGAAAGCACTGAGTGAGCTCAAAACCGCGGTAAACCACGCAAGGCGAGTCAATACTTTGATCATGTTGAACCTACATTTTCTGCAAATTACTTTTGTTTAAATTATCAAATTGCATGATATTATTTTATATGCAAGCATGTGTTAATTTAAGATTCTAGTTATATGCCCATTGTTTAAATTGATTAGTATTACACCTCTTTTGGAATATTTGAGTATGTGAGCCTTGTCACCTTAGCAAAATTATAATAGTAACCTTTCAAAAATAAGTTCGTAATTATACGCCATGCTTAGTACTGCTTAGATACTCGGAGCACCAAGAATGCCCCAAAACATCACTTTTAATTATGAGAAACTGGTTTGGGAAAAATCTAGATTTCAAAAATTGGAATAAATCAAATTGAGCTCCAATAAATAACTAATAAACTCCAAAAAAATCAAAAACACACAGCAAAAACCTTATAACACAAGGAACCCAAATAAAACTGGTTTTGAATTTAATTGATATTTACTTTATTCACATTAAATCTTTTAACTTTAGAACATTCATATTAAGCTTTAATTAATTTAAGAAAATTCCAAACGGTCATTTTTATTTTAAAAATTTAGAAAGGTAGAAAAACCAAGATGTTACAATTGTTGAAGCTCATAACCTCTCCCGAAGATTGAGGCTTTGGTTTGATTTTGGTGGTATTGTGCTGTGATGCACATGGTATGTGAAAGATAGCCTCATCTGTGACAAGTACGGACTATACCCCTATGCCAAGTAAAGGACACAGATCTCGTTGAACCACCAGCTTGACTTGTCAACCTGATCTAGTACACTGCTCAATTCGATCGAATATCTGCAGGAGAGACTGCTATCCTAGGGTTTTAGGATGGCTTACGAGAAAGGGGTGAGATGAAAGTTGGGCTCGTTGTACCACTTGCCAATCTTCACAATAGTAGGTCCACTCAACTTCGTGCCACGATTTTCACATTGGCATCTAGATTTCCGATGATGGTTGAATGGTTCCGAGCCTACCGGGTAGAAGTTAGAATGAAAAGAGCAGTAAATGACCTTGTTATCTCAACTCAGACACACACTATCATGTTGCATGCTTATTGCATTATATTATGAGTTTGGCATATCTTGTTGGTAAAATTAGGCAACTCTACAATGTATAACACATATTATTTGGAAATGCTATGCTTCTGGTCAACGTAGTTGTGTTAAACGGGTGAATCCAACAAGATATAAGTAGCATTAGTATGGTTTTATGATGACAAATGAGATGGTTAAGCCTCCCTTTCTCTTAATACAATAGTGTTTGATATTTCGAGTTTAAAGATCTTTGCAAACAAACATGCATTTATAACCGTAGTAATAAAACCTTACTACCTTATTCTATTGACATACTAGTAGGTAGTTAAGTAGATATTCCTATGTGACTTGTCAAGTATGGTTGTATTTATACTTGCTTAATCATCATTAGAAGAAGCTTGAGAAGACACCGATAAACCTTTTGAGGGAGACTTTGATGACTCCCTAGAAGGTGATGACTATTGATTTTAGATCTTGATTACGCTCAGACGTGGCTATGGTTTATTTGAAAGATCTTTTGTATTGCAATATAAACAATTATTGTAAAACTCAGGTGTTAAGCCGTACTCTTTTATAATAAAAGTTTGGCTTTTATGATTAAAGCATGAATATGTTTAATATACGCTCTTTATCACTCTAAAACTGATCTTCTGACTAGTTGCGGAGAAATCCGAAGGTTTTATAAATAGTGCCGGTACAATACTCCTATATAGGGGCACTGTCCCCTCTACCGTGACACATGGGGCGAGGACCCGGAGCATCCACGTTTGATTCCTTGTTTGCATGAACGTACGCGTGCAGTGCTATTCTGTATCGCGCACGGCACAAGATTTCGACCCTAGTCGCACCACGGATTCTTAGATACTTGTCTGATTTATTGCTGTAACCATGGTTTGCTTCTAAAAATTATTTTCTAGTTTTTTTAACTAATTAGCTTTCAAACGAAGTGTTTTTTCATAACGGTATCTATAAATTAATTGTAGTACACAATATAGCAGCTTTATTTATATCGGTTAAAACCGTATGTGAGCTTTAGTTATTTCGTATTCTCTTTCACAAACAACATAAAAGCCAATTTTCTTGACTAACAATTTGGCAAAACTTTTAGCTACCATTTTACTGGCCACACTTTCAATGGCATGCAAGCCGTACTTCTAAGCCATGTTATGGCAAAATTATGGCCATGAACCGAACGGGCGTACACCGCTGCTTTTTTCAATATTTCCGGTGCAAATTAAGCATGGTTAATTAGATTTAACTCGAGCCATCCGATCAGAAAATAATGGTTCAGACACATCAGCGGCAGTTGACGTAGTACAGTGGTACTGGATATTATTGGTCCTGTTCTTGTAGGCAGCGGGCGATAGCTTTTAGCTTCTGATAAATAATAATAGCTGATAGAAAACTATGAGAAAGTGTGAAATAAAAGAAATTTTTGTGCGGTTTTGGCTGATATAATTGAAATCATTGTAGTATCTACTATAGTAAAATTATAGATTGTATCTTTAGAAAAGTATTTTGTTTGAAAATATGTTACTATAGAAAAACATTTTTCTGTAACTAAGATAAAAGCTAAAAACAAAAAGAAGAGAAATAATTTGCTACAGAAAAATTAAAAGCTAAAACTAAAAAGAAGCAGATCACTGTCACCCAAGCACATAGGCTGCAGTCGCCATGAATAGCCATAATCGGTACCGTACTCAGGCCGTTCATTGGTAACGTCTCAATCTTACAATATGCCATGATTGACGTCTATCCATTCCAGTTACAAGTTAATTTAACCGAGGAGACGTGAAGAGAATATGAGTAAATAATGCCGAACCGACACAAATGTTTGGCACGTACAAGAAAGTACAATCCATGCATGGTCCACCTGTACCCACTCTTCCTTTTTCCAACAAAAACCACTTTGGACCGTGTTAAACATATTATTTATAAAAATAGCATCTTTTCAGTCTCAATCGTAACAATGATATTAACCGAGCAACAGGTTCCTTGAGAGACACGTGGCACCTGTCGTCCGACCGGGCGACAGGTGCCACAGGTCGACACATGGCACACCTGCCGCCCGGTCACCGGACGTCAGGTTCCTCAAGCCAACACATTGTGGGGCTAATGCACACGGTGAGCCGTCACCTATCGGCCCAAAACACCGTCACTTGGTGACCGGGTGGCAGGTGCCATGTATTGTCTCGAGGAACCTGTCGCCAGATCACCGGACGGTAGGTAGTACCATTTTTGAATTAAGGGTGAGAGGGTGCTATTTTTTGCAAATAACGCATCAAATACGGTCATTTCCGCTAATAACTCCCCTTTTTCAAGCGCTCCCTAAGAATAAAACATGCCCAACCTTCTTGTGCTACTTCTGTTCAGCGTCAGCCCCTTGTTTAGTTCTAAAGTTTGATACTTTGAGCCCAAGTTTACAAAGAAGGTCCCCAAGAATAAAATGAGTTGTCTTCCCCAAACTTTACAAAGAAGAAAATCAATTTTCTCTTATTGTGTGTATGGATACAGATAGACTATACTAGCGCAAATTAAAATTTTTACCATATAAACCAGAAAATCGTACAAGTAAGAGATCATGGATTATTACCACTAGACGCGCAGTGTAGCGAAAGAAGAGTTGAAGTAGTTAGTTCAACATAGCGCGCATCGGTGCAATTGCAACAGCTTCTCTACCGAGGTCCACACCTCTAGGGAGGAACAACGTGCGCCAGTATGCTAGCACCAGCACACACGATAGGGCCTTTGTGGGGTGGTGGTTAGGGTTACGGTGAGTGTGAACTAGGATACCTCCCTCAGCCCCATGCCTCTCTTAATGTAGCCCATTAGTGGAACCCTACGTTAGGGCCTAACACGGTGCGAAGCCCACTTGACCCATTAGTAACAAATCCAATCCAAACTAATGTGTTCTATTTTATTAAGTGTGTGACCCTGCATGTCTATGTATATTCGATCGTGGCCCAGAAACTCTTTTCCAGTCCACAAGTCTATAACGGTCCCTTACAGGACATTGTGACTCACAAATATGCATAAAGATCACATCGGACAAAGCTATATAATGTTCATGTATCGATCCCTTTGCCTCAATATCTCAATAGTAGAGATGGGAGGAGCCTCTAGAGAAGAGGAAAAAGGGGAGCCAGATGAGAATAAACCAAAGGAGGTGAAGACGAAAGCAAAATAGGAATGGAGGGCAGAGAATTAAAAAAGGTCAGTAAAGAGATTAGCTCAACAAGAGAAGTAGGATTGAAGTAGAGGGACGAGGGAAGTAAGGCCGGTTCTCATCAAATGTGGCATCCTGAGAGATCCTCACTCATCGAGCAACAAGGTCATAGCAGTAATAACCCTTATGTTCAGTACTGTAGCCAAGAAAAACACACTCAACCAACTAAGCAGTCAGCTTGGTATACTCACGAGGTGGAAGAAAGACAAAGTAGACATAGCCAAACCAACGAATGTGACAATACTCTAGGGTACGACCATAGAGACCCTCAACAGGAGTAGAGCCTTGTGTCGTGGAAGGCTGGATGTTGATGGGGTTGACAGTAGTTGTGACAACCTCAACCTAGAAGTGAGGTTGAATAGAATAGGAAAACATAAGGGCATGGGTTGTCTCAAGTAGGTGACAATGCTTATGCTTAAAGTTAGGGTTGTAAATGAATCGAGCTTGAGCGAGCCTGGTAGCGTAGGCTCAAGCTTGATACAAACTCAAGCTGAGCTTGAGTGAGCCTAGGTTGGGCTTCAAGCATGGAGATGAACTCGAGCTCGGCTCAAATAAAGCTCACATAGGCTCGAGCTCGGTAAAAGATAAATTTACAAAGATTAACAATTTCTCACAACAATAAAAAAACCCACAATTTTTAGTTCTTCACATTAACAAAAGAAGAGGAGGGTGAGAGGAATAGTTCATACTTTGATCTGACTACAAGTGGTCTAAGCGGAGGGTTGGCAGCGGCATCTCGAACTCTTGGTGGCTTGCTAGGAGTTGGGGAAGAACAAGTGACATCATGGGAGGAGATGGGGTCGTGGTGACGGCATTGCCACATCAATAGTAGAACAGGACAAGGGGTTGGATGGAGGGCTACTGGGCGATGAGGTGAGAGCCAGCCAACTCCTTGTCTTGGTCGTTGGCATACCAGGAGGAGAGGCAGCGATGAAATCATTAGGAGTGCCTGATTCGTCCATTCGTCGCTCGGTCTATGGCTTTTCCCTCTGTGTCGTGCGAGATTGTCGTGGAGTCGAGTAGGAGCAGATACAAACTGACTTAGAATGTGGACTGGGTGAGAAATTCAGGTTGAGTCCTACCAATGTAGACAAGGCTCCTAACCAAGTGACGGTAGTGAGTAGGCTCCTCAAGGGGCTCACCATCAGTGGGCCAAAGGTGAACTGCAATCTCCATAGGAGTGCCCACCAGGCATTAATTAATGGGACCAGAGTGAGCAAGGAGATCCTGCATGCACTTCTCCTGGGAGAGGTAGTAGCTCTCAGACGTAGAAGAGACCTCAATCCCAAATAACAAAGAGGACACATGTCAAACATTAAGAACAGATCATTAAGATGTTCCATCACAAAATCAACATACTAAAGATCATCCCTAGTAATAACCATATCATCCACATAAAGAAGAAGAATCGTCCAACCACGAGGAGATGTGTGAACAAATAGAGTAGGATGGTGATCACTAGTCAAGACGCTAGCAGCAGTGACAAACAAAGGAGAAGCGCTCAAACTAAGCTTAAGGGGCTTGCTTAAGCCTATAGAGAGAGCGACGAAGGTGACAAACCATGTCGTCAGGGACAGAATACCCAAAGGGTGGCTGCATGTAGACCTCCTCATGTAGCACACCATTGAGAAAGGCATTCTTGTTATTGTAGGACCGTATGGTGCTATCAAAGAGGGGGTGAATGATCGCATCCACTTCTTCCGCTTTGCTGTTCTAATCATGGTCAATAACGACCACTCAAACAATGCTCGTCACACTGCTTCATTTGCAGTCATCAACAACGAAAACTCGATTGCTTCGCTACGTGGTCAAACTCGCTCGCAAAACGCACCTGCTCAGTAACATTCGACCGCTCGAACGCTCGCAGACTTCAGCCACGTATGTGGTAAAACTCGCTTGAATGAGTACGAGTCAAAGACAACTGCATGCTCGATCGCACTCAAATGAGGTCTAGTAGCACACAACCGATGATGCAAGAAGAACGATGCTCACAAAAATATCCTGCCGATCTACCGACGATGCAAGAAGAACGATGCTCTGAAAAACATGCTGCTGATCAACTTCTTTTGGAATAAATCTGATATATTATTTCTACAACAAGTTTTTGACTACAAAATGCCCTCACGACACCCCTAGAAACTTCCTCAATGAAATCCCTAAAGACTAGTTACGTTAGCCTAAGCCTCTCCCTGCTTTTATAGGCTAACGTCCCTAATCGTGTTTGATTCAAATACGAACACAACACCTAATCTCTTCCTTAAATCAAGGGACCTGAAACCCTTTCCTAACATGGGTTTGATTCAAACTCTACCTCTTCCAGCACACAGACTCTATCTGTAAAAATCTAAACTCAACATACGATGAAGCCTCCAGGATATCCCTTCTTGTAGCTCCAGCTCGCTTCCCATCCTCAATCTTCACGTGCTCCAGCGTTAGCTCAACCACCTCGCGTGACATCCTCAACCATCTGGACCTTAGATCTCCCTATCCTAGTCCCGATCATTCTCATCACCGATCATGATTGTCTCCACACTCTCCTACACATGCAAAGACCAAAGAAACATTTTTCCCGGCACAAGCTCGTCCCAGCCTGACCATCATCAGCACAACAACTCACAACATCCTTGCCCATCCAAAGACAAGAACAAAAACATCCACGACCATCAACCTGGTCGTACATGACCAATCACCTCATCACAAACTAGAAAACAATCTCATATCAGTAATTACGATTGCCAAAAACTATTGCTATCCAAAACTCATTCTTCTGACCACTCAGCACGACCATTGAGCACAATAAGTACTCATAACCGACAACCGAATGCAAAACTCACAACTATCGCTCATCAACCATCGAGTACCTAGTTGCTCCCACTATAGAGTACCGATACTGTTCCATAAAGCACCAGCCAAAAACCCCACTGACTAACACGAGTACTCAAAGTACTCGAAGATCATAAAAAGTGAAGCACTCATTTTGACAACATAGTCTATGAATACTGACCGTGATTGTAAAGCCTTCAACTACCAAAGACAATGACAACAAACTGCTTGGTCTATGACTATCGACAAGAATGCAAAATATATGACTATAAGAGCAGTTAGCAAAACCTACAACCATCAACCGCAAAGTCACCGACTATCGACCAAAAAATCCTACGACTATCGAGTACAACTAGTAAAGTCCACGACTATCAAAAGCATTGAAGCTACGACCAAGTAAAAGTACTGTAGCTACGATTATCTCGTGGTCGTAATTGTGTTGCCATGGTCGAAGTCATGTTGCCGTGGTCGAAGTCATGACAGTCGTGGTCATAAACGACTTCGTGGTCGTAAACGACTCATGGACAAAGTTTGCCATGGTCATAAACTAGACAGGGTTCAACTACTCGAACTCAAACTCGCTTAAAACCACTCGGAGCTAGTCGAAACACCATCAAAACCACTAAAGCTAGTTGAAACACTTGAACCCAGAAATCTTCGACTGCGATCACCCGACAATTTTACAAACGCAAATTCCAAAGCAATTCAAATATCAATTATTCATCATTATTTTTAATCACGACCATCCACATGGTCTAACAGTTATCCAATTGAAAGATGGACCAGTAACAAACAGAGGCCACAACAACATACCCAGCTCAGTAAGAAAGCAATGAAGAGGAACAAACAGGAACTCGCCAGTAGAATCAACATGAAAGACATGAATGGCTAAATAAGATTGAGTGCGAACCATGGTGGAAAATGACTAGTGAATAGAGAGAACCTGACTACAAGATGACATAAAATAGATCTAAGTATGATCAGAATAATCATCAATGAAGATCACATAGTATCGATGACTCTCTTTCAAAACGATGGGAGCTGAACCCCATTGTAACATCCTGTTTTTCAAAGTTTATTCAAAGTTTTTAAAAGAAAATTTACCATTTGAATTGTTCTGGATTTAATTCAAGCTTAAAATAAATTTTTATTAATTAAAAGGATTTAATATGACTAAACTAAACTTTAATATTTGCTAAAATATTTTATTTGGGTTCCTTGAGTCTTAAGGATGTTTTTTGCTTTCTTTTATATTTTTTAGAGTTATTTACTATTTTCTAGTGCTCAATTGAATTTCTAACAATTTCTGGAATTAGAAAACCTATTTAAAATTTTTGAAAGGCCTTGGGCTGAAACCCTAGCCGACCCATCTTCTCTCAAGCCTAGCCCACCTTTCCCTCTGCTCGGCCCACCAGCCAACTGACCCACCCCTTGTCACATGTCACCATCTGAGCCAGTCGTGCCAGCCAATCAGATGGTCTTTGTTCATCCCATCCTCGGCCGCTTACTATGCCAAGTGTCACGCATCCAGCGGTTCATGCACTATGCATCTTCCGCATTCACCGTGCTTGCGTGAGGCGAACTCATCTCGGCGTCCGTGTCCACTCCCCATGCATTACCGGGCGTCTTCTTCCTGGACTCGGTGTCTATGTCCGTTTAGGACTCCTCGGCATCTATGTATAAAAGCTGCCGCACCCCCTTGATCTCCATGTTTCGTAGCTACTCGCTCTCGCCGTGCCTTGCCATCATCCTTATCGAGCTCAGGCGCTGGAGTTCGTTTGCGTCACCGCTTTCATCTTCAATGCTAATGAGGTCGTCATCTTTGTCGTTTGTTGTCCCTATCGGTCAGCAGTTTGCCACTACTCGCCAAGCCACCCTCGCCACCGGTGAATTCACCGCTGAGCTGATCTTTCCTCTCCCATCTCGCGCCACCATCTCATCGACTAGTCCTCTTTGTTTGCGCGTCGTGCATCACCTAGGTTTGCGTGCCATCCACATCATCCCGCACCCACGCCCGACCAATTGTTCGCCTTCTCCATCAACTAAATCCACCGTGCACCAAGCCACTGATGGATGGGTTCCACATGCCAGATCCACTATTTCATGAACCCGTAGACCAAGCCAAGTCTGCATGCCACATCACCCCGCCACCTCAGCCCTAGTTGCCTAGTCACCCACCACATCATCTAAGCCATGCATAGTGCACTGCTTCATGAGCCAAGTTCACCGTAGACTAGCTTTACCATGCACCGAGTCTACAGCATGGTAGGATTTCTGAATTTCTATTATTTTTTTAGATTAAATTTTTCAAGAGTTCGTTCTCCTCCGTCCTAACTCCAATTGACCCAATACTTTTTTCTAAATTCATCTAAAATTGAGCTCTATTTTTCGGTTCTAGTTTTGAAGTTTTTAGAGTTTATTTGAATTTTATTTAATTTTATTTTGTGCTTTGTTTCATTTTCTCTCTCGTTAGATCACGCCTTCGAAGGAGTTGAAGCAAGTTTGAAGATCCCAAGCACTTAACTGAGCAAGGCCAAGGTAAGTCATGTCCTTTGATCATGTTGAACCTATTGTTTTCGTTCTATTAATTATTATTTTGTTTTAAATTATCATGCATTGCTATTTTAGTATAAACCTTTGGACCTAGTAGTTATTGTCCAACTTGATTGATCCCTCCTTGATAATTTGAATGCCATGATTCCATTGTCACCATAGGATGGGTATTTATCTAGTGATACAATATTAGTTGTCACATGGGTTGTACGTTTAGTATGCTTAGTCGTGCTTGTAGTACATTGGGTTATCATCACATGTGATCAATTAATTAATTTTGACTTAATGAGATATTAAATTGTGGTGGTCAGCCACAATTATAAATGTTGTGCACCTTAGCATGGGCAGTGTTATTGGTGGTCGTTATACAAAATGGATTTCACTTGGGCGAATGATCGTGTAGTAAAGGGGGGAAGTGTGGTTATGTAACATCCCATTTTCAAGTTTGTTACTTTGTGCTGTAATTCAATGTTATTTACTAAAATTGGTGTTTAACATTCAAAAGCTTGAGTTTAAATTTTAGTTACTAGTTTACCTTGCTTAATTTCCTCTCTCTCCCGCTAAAAACTCTATTTTTTTTCTTTCTCCTTGTGGGCCAACCCTTTTTCCTCTTCTGGTCCAACCAGCCTTTTATTTTTCCTTGCCATTCAGCCCAACCAGCCCAGGCGGCCCGGCCTTCTTCCCCTTCCCCTTCCTCCTTTCCTCCCCTCCCCTATTCTCCTCATGAGCACACCGCGCCGTTTACGCCACGTCATTGTCCCCAGTTTTGCCTTTTCTCCCCTACGCTAGCCATCCACGTGGTAGCTCCAGCATCATCCATACTCCCCAAGTCAAGCCTAGGTCCCCTCCTCACCGCTAGCTCCTCCGTGCATTGCTCCTTCACTCGCCGCCACGGTCAATCACCAAAACCACCCCTGGTTTGGCCATCATGTCGAGCTAGCTGCGGGCATGATGATGGCATTGAAGCCACCTTGCACCTACTCTACCTGCGCCAGCGTTGCATTGCCCTCCCGTCAAGCTCTGCCCCATGGCACTACGCCACATAACTGTACCCAGGTGACTACATGCTTCGTTAGCCTCGCCCCTTCCCCAAGCGTATTCATGCCTCAGAGGGCCATTGCGTGCGCCCTGCACCCCTCCACCCTATCCTACTCTAGCCTCGCCCCTATCCCTCTCTCCACTTGAGTTCTGAACAGTGGTTCCACTACCACACACCATAACTCACCCAACGCTCTCTACTCCCTTCTCCAGCTATAAAAGCTCGGCCAACAGCTGAACGCTCCTCACCCATCTCCCGCTCTAACTCTCGAACTCAAAAATCACCGTCGCGAGAAGCTCCTTCGGCTAGCACCGTCGCCAGCCCTTTGGGGGCATCACTATCGGCATTGACCCTTCCCCTAAACTCCTCTCACTTTTCTAATGCTCCCATGAAGCCTAATTGGGTTCTTCTCTACAGCACACCAGAGCCCATCTCTTCCTCAACTCTAGCCACCCCTTCCTGCCCATGACTTAGGCCCCTGCCGCCTGATTCCATTCGTCGGTAGCATCCTTACTGCACGGTGAAGACCACCCCAACATCAATTTGGAGTTCTGCCACCCCCTCTTCCCCAACGCCGATCGCCCACCTCCACCATTTGAGTTCTCCATCACCAGCCTACTTCAGGCCTCCCCGAGCTCTTCTACATACCATGGTGATCTTCTGATATTCCCTAGTAGCTCCCATTCCATTTAATTAGCTTTTAATTGCCAGAATCACTGTCGTGACCATCCCCTATTTTCCCCACCGCCTAGCTCTCCATCGGTGCCCCTCTAGTCCATGTCAGTCTAATTCAACCCGCCGGGAGGTGCACACAGAGCTGAGCTTTCCATTTTGAAAATTCTCCCATGCCCCCATGGTCATCCTCGCCACCGGTCACCCTCGTAGCCGTTCAGCCGAGGAAGAAGATTGTTCCTACGTAATTAAATTAAGTTTTATCATTAGCAATTAATGACCTTGCTTAGCAATTGTTAATGAACCACTGATCGGTGGGCCCTGGGCCAATTTAAACCTTTCATTAGACTAACACCTGGGCCCACCTCAGTTAAAACATGATTAAAACCTGATTAGAACTTTGGGCCACTGACATGTGGGCCCAAAACATCGTTTACATAGTGCTGAGGCCCCACATGTCAGCCTCTAGCCATTTCCAGAAAATAAAATGTTTTCTTTAATTAAATAAATTGTGGGCCCCACATGTCATACATTGAACCTTTAAGATTTAAAAATATTTCAAAAAATAATTAAAAATAGTGGAACCCACCTATCAAAGAGAGAACTCTCTCTCCTCTGTTTATTTTGGGATTTTTCCTGAAAATAAACTTTGGAAAGCTCGTTCTCCCTCATCGCAGCTTCGAATTTAGTGAAACTTGTTTCTAAAATTCTCTATATTCGAGCTCTTTCTGATGCTTCTTGTTTTGTTCAATTTGGAGTTCGTTTAAATTTTTGTATGAGAATTTATTTGCTTTCATTGTCTATCATTTGCTTTTGGCGCGTTCGTTCGAGTAGAGTTCGAGGATGCAACTAAACCTCAAGTCGACGCCTCTTAGGAACCGCAAGACCCACCGACCTACAACCTAGGTGAGTCATCACTTTGATCATATTGATCTCATATTTTTATGCAGAACTATGTTTCTTTAAATTATCAAATTGTGTGCTTAATTTACTATGCAAATGTATGTCAAAGCTTAAGATAGCTACATGCCTACTTGATGTTGTATTAATTTTAATATGCTATCCTTGACACTTAAATCACCTGATCCTTGACACCCTAGGTGTTAATGATAACTTTACTAGCTATAAGTCATATTAAAATGCCTTGCTAGTCTCGTCAAGTCCAGGGTACTAGTTGCCCTGATCATCAATCTTTAAGCATGAAAACTTGCTTTGGGATAGTCACAGGATGTAAGTGGCTGAATATTTGTGACAAACTTAATTTATACTTCTCAAAACCTAAAACACTGCTATACCTATCTAGGTGGGTGGTAAGAGTGGATGGTGTGGATGTAACATGAGAATCTGTGGTTTATCGAATGAATTGTCCAGACAAATTCTTAATCCTATGATGACCTCTCTGTGTAAAACAGTACTACCACAAGCTGGCAAAGTGTAGGCTTGGCTAAAAAATTTACTAGACCCTCTAGTCATCCCACAAAAGACTGGTGTAGGTAGATAATAAAATTTTGGCATTGAATGGGACACTGAGTAAAGGTGATGTTGCCAAGGCTAGCGTTTGTGGATAGTGGAGTCTGACTGCGCTAACCTGTGGTGGACAATCCGCACAATGTATGGGGCCCACTACGTGTGGGATCAACCCCATATGGATGAGGTGCTAGGGAGCGAGGTATTGTAAAGGTCTCGTGACAATCTCTCGATCTGCATGACCAAGGAATCGCGTAGGCCCATCAGGTTGATTGTCTCTTATGGGTAAAGATGTACAGTCTTTGCAGAGTATAAACTGTTCAAACAGCCGTGCCTATGGTCAAGGGCAAACATGGGAACTTCCTCGAGTTAGTTTTATTTCCAAAATTTTGTGGGTGGGATGAAAAACCTGTTGGGGGGAAGTACTCCAACTTTGACTTTTTCCTAGGGGGTAGCTCCAGTGTTATTATTATGGTGGATGTAGCCTACTGGTCAAAAATCTAGCATAGGTGGATGGAACCATATAACTGGTGGATAGAACCTACACCACTATATATTGCATGATTTAAATTCTTTAAAACATGTTTGTTAAAATGCTAGGTCATAGGATTTGTACTTATAATACTTGCAACCATCATTTAACATTGCTAAGAACCCAGTGCAGCATTCTCGGACCAAGCATATCGATATTCGCTATCACTTCCTTAGAGACCATGTAGAGAAGAGTGACATCGTGCTCCAGTTTGTGGAGAGTGACCACCAGTTGTCTGATATCTTTACCAAGCCTTTGGATAGCTCTAGATTTTCAGCTCTGCGGGGAGAGCTTGGGGTGGTTTGTCCTTATGAACTGTTGTGAGGGGGAGCTTTGTGCTTTACTGCTTTATTATATTGATCATGCTCTTACTCATATCTGTTGCATTGCATTCGGGGTGCATTGGGGTTAGTCCTTCTAGCATAGGTTAATTAGAGTGGTTCTCTTGCCTAGCTGCTTAGACTTCTTGCTCTTATCTTGTGATTCTAGGATGCTGCTTATTAGCTATTTCTCTTCTCACTAGGTTGAGCTCACTCACTGCTTATAGGTTCTAGCGAGGGTCGGGTCACCCTCGGGTAGACAGGGTACGTGTTTGCTCCTTAGTGTGTTAGATGATCAGCTGATAGTCCTAGAATCATATGGGGTAGATGAGAGTTAGTCTGAGCCATAGTATCTTCTATGTCTTATCTACGCTTTAAAGACTGCCTTTTCGGATTTTCTTTGCCAGCTTCTCTTGCTTATTGCTTTGGTTCAGGGGGAGTTCACTTGGGAGCTTCTGGAGCTTAATATTGACTTAACTCAACTTGAACTAAAAGTTGCATCTCATGTTGAGGGAGAGCTGGATTTTCTTGCATTTTCAGCATTTCTGCATTGTAATATAACTACTTTGAGCCTTGATTATAATCTTGTTATGACATATTTACAATGCTTTATACCTTGCCATGACTTGTGCTTATTTGATAGATTTATCATGACTTCTTATGTGTAGACTAGTTTTTGCCATGATAAGTTAATTAAAATTGCTCAACTTGAATTAAAACTTGTCATGCTAGCATTTGAGTCTAGTCTGTCTTTAGTTATCCTTGTATGATTCATGCCATGTCAAATAGGCTGAGTTGAGTCTTGAATCTTTGTTGAGCCTTAGATTGAGCTATTTTAGTCTCTTGATGCAGCATGAGTTAGTACAACATGTTTAAAAAGCAAAAAGATCTCTTTTGTGCGAAAAAAACTGATCTCACCAATTCTTTCTCATGAGACGGCTTGCCATTGCACTAGGCATGAACTCAGGGGGAGTTTTGGATGACCTAGACTATCTTCTTAAGCTTCTTGCTTGGAGTGGTCGCATAAGGCTTGAGATCTAGCACATGATAAAAATATTGGTTGGAAACGACCATAAGTTTCAAAAGAAAATATGTCATTTGTGCTCATTTTGCTTAAGTTACAAAAAGAACCAAGTACTTGAACCAATGTTTCATTTTTGAGCATATAGCACTCTATTTGGACTCAATACTAGCTTCTTGGTTCCGCTTAGCTTCTTGACATGGCCTACATCATCCTTGGATATCTCTAGCTAGACTTTGCTTATTGATGACTTGACATGCTCACAAAATGCACTACATTTCAGATCGTCATCTATGTGTTCTAGCTGGGTTATACATATCTTGTCATGATCTAGATAGCCTTTTATTGAGTTATGGCTTGGTGTAATACATTATGGTCATTTTGGATAATTCTCATGGCTCTAAATGCTTAAAATAATCAAACTTCAGCCATTTCATCCATTTACATGACTTGTCCTCTTCCTTGCATCCTTGATATGTTTATTACCAAAAGGGGGAGAATAGTGGTAGAAAAAGCCATTTTTGGGGGCTTTGAGGAAAACTTGCTCTTTCTTGTGCCCATTTTTGGGAGCCTTGAGGAAAACTTGCTCTTTCTTGTGCTCCTTGTGTCGATATGGTCATTAGCTTCATTTCCTTCCTTTGGACCATGTTTGACTTCTTTCTTGCATTTCAAACTCAATTTTGTGCTTTTTTGGGGTTTGTCAACATACTCATCAAGGGGGAGATTGAGAGACCATGTGGAGGTCATCCCATGTGTGTGATGAGTAATTGACATCGGTTTAGGAAAGTCGAGTTTGATTTGGTTGGTTCGGACCTTGACGTTGCGTGGTGCAATCGGGCTCGGTTGGACTTGGTCAAACCAGGTCAAAATGGTTAGGATGCATATTATGTCGACTTGTCAGGTTTGGGCTATTTCATGCTTAATGTGATTTCATTAATGCATTTATGCTTTCATGTATCGAGCGGTGCTATTTGATGTGTTTTCTTGTCTGTGTTGGCTGCAGGACGTCGAGGCGGAGTCGTGGCGAGACACGAGGTGACCAGACTAGACACGGGCGGTGTCGAGGTCAGAACAGTCGAGATGTGTCGAAGACGGCGGAGACTCGAGGTGGTTGCGAGGCTTGGACGACAAGGAGCGCGGAAGCTTCCCGGAAGGTGCAGGAGGGGCGAAATGGTAATTTCGCGAAGCTGCAAAAGCGGGAGTGGGATCCGTCCGGGTTTAGCGGGCGTAACGAGTTGGAGACCCGTTAGCCAAGGGCTATAAATAGGAGGGAATGGCTGGATGCCCCCTCATGGATTTGAGAGTGAGTTAGGGTTTTCTTGAGTCAAAAGAGGCTTTGGGAGTTGGTTTTGCCTTTGCTCTGTAGTGGTTGAGGGCAGTAGGTAGTGGTCTCCCGTAGCTTTCTCTGAGTGTTCATCCCCTCCTCCAAGCATGTAGTGAGTGGGTTTCTTGAGCTTGTGAGAGGGTGAGGAGAGGGATTGAGTAGTGAATCCATGTAAACAATCCTTGTTCTAATGTCCATGCGTATCGGGACTCCTCTGTAATCCTTTTATTTCCTGGAATAAAATCTTTGAAGTTCATTATCTGTTCGTGCCTCTGTTCTTCGTTCTTGCTCATGTGTGATTTTTGAGATTTTTGTTTTCTGGTTGTTTCTTGTTGAGAAGGCCCAAAATGGGTTGCTCTATGTTGGGATGATGCCTCAAGATCATTTGATCGATTTTCCCAAGAGCAAAACCCAGTTTAATCTCAGATTTGGCATTTTGGGTTTCTCTGTTCATGTTTTTGCTTTCAGGGTTTTGGTGCTGTTCTTAATTCTCTTCATGAGATCGTGTGAAACTTGGCTTCTAAAGTCCTAAGGCTATCTATTAGCCATCCTCAAAGTTTCATGAGCCAAGATTCAAGGATTGAAGAGAAATTTGGGTTTTAGTGCTCCTCCCTGTAGTTTTCAGGTTTTTAGCATTTCTAGGATTTGGAGTAATCCTTTGATTTCCTTCTTGAGGTGGGCTGAGATTTGGTCTCTCCAGTCCTTAGGCTATTGCTAACTTGTCTGCAAACTCTCATGAGCAAAGGACTTAAGACCATTGAGCAATTTAGGTTTTTATGCTCTTCTCTGTAGTTCTTCAGTTCTTGGTGAAAATCTGAGATTCTTGATCTCCTCCTGTTTCTTATTGTTGTTTGAGGCCCCTACCCTATTTAGAACAAGTATATGTTCTTTTGGCCAGAGGATAACAGCAGGGATGGATCAATTATATTGAAATCTCTCATTTTCGAATTTCAGAGAATTCAGTTTTTCGGGCTCGGGCTCTGCTGCCATTTTCAGCATAACTGGTCTGACCGGTGCCCCTTTGGCGGTCAGACCGCTGCCCTCATGGCGGTCAGACCGGCATGTCCAGACCGGTCAAACCGGCGGCCGAAGTGCGGTCTGACCGGCCCATGAGCTGCGATCAGACCGCCCCTGCCAGCCTGTGCTGAATGTGCTGATTTTCAGAGCAGTTGTTTTGCGAGTTTTTGGCTGTGTCTTGCTCTTTGGTTGTTTATTGTTCCAGTAGGTTTTTTTGAGTCTCTTTTCATAGCATTATTGCTATTGGAGAGGGATTTCTTAAGTGGGTACTTTGAGGGGTTAGTTTTAAAGAAAGCGACATTCACCCCCCCCCCCCTCTGTTGCCATTTCGGTCCAACACATATCAGCAAAAGGTATCTGAAGGAGGATACTTTAAGGACTTCATAGAAGAGGACTTCGCTCCCCAGTCTATTGCCTGTGTGCATGTCGAATGACTACTATGCTTTTCTTTTGTTTTCCACTGCTTATTTCTTAAGCCCTTTAGGCTATTAGTTGTAAGCTTGGTCGTAAAGTCACAACTCTAATAATTAATAATATTTGAGTCTTTTTCTTAGTTAATCATGTATGTGGATGATATTCCATCTATGTTATGTGCACTAGCATGATCCTGGACTACTGCAGAATACATAGGAGAGTCTGGATTTGCAGATTCTGGTCTCGACACCCATACATCAAAATGATCTAGATCAATAGGATGAGCAGAGACATAATCACTAGAGAGATAGAGGAGCTGTAGCTACTTGCCAAGCTTGCAACCCATACATATAAATAGGTGTCACCAAGAGTAGACCAAGATCACCACGACTGACTAGTGGTGAAAGACATGATCCATAGATATGACCCAAGCGATGGTGCCACTAAGTGAAGAAACTGGTGGAAGAAGCAACAGAAACAAAGGCGACGATAGTGGCTAACTAGCTAGTGGAATCAGTGATAGGAAGGTGCAGCTAGTCGAGATCCCAAAGATGCTACGAGTCACGGCACTAAGGGTTAGTACCAACTAGCCCCCATGCGGTGGTCCTAAACACAACAAGAGTTGGACTCAAGAATAACATGATAGTCATGATCAATGGTCTGACAGGCTGATATAAGTTGCATAGTAAGCTTGGGAACATGCGAGACTGCAAGAACATGAAAAGATAAAGTAGAAAGAGTGCCTTAGCCTGCAACAGGGAGAAAGTTACCATTTGTAGTCCAAATAGAAGGAAAAAATCGATGGACTTATAGAAGTGAGATGAGTGGAATTTGGTGCCATTAGAAAAGAAGCACTAGAGTCCAATATCCAAGGAGGCAATACAACAGAGTAGAGGAAGACTACGGAGAAGGAAGATGAGTAGAGCCCGAGGAGTCTAAGGACAAGCCAACACCAAGGTGTTGAAGCATCGAGAGCACTAAAGCATCGAGAGTAGAGGAAGATTGATGAGAAGCAAGATGAGTAGAGCCCGAGGAGTTTCAGGACAAGCCAACACCAAGGCATTGAAACATCAAGAGTAGAGGAAGACTAATGAGAAGCAAGATGAGTAGAGCCCGAGCAGTCTAAGGACAAGTAAACACCAAGGTGTTGAAGCATCGAGAGTAGAGGAAGACTGATGAGAAGGAAGACGAGTAGAGCCCAAAGAGTCTAAAGACAAGTGTAAGATCGAGAATGCCAACTAGAGGGGGTGAACAGTCGTTTCTAAAAATTCTCTTCTTAATTAATTCTATTGAAGCTATTTGGCTAAAACCAAAAATACAATGCGAAAGCTTAAATCAAATTGGTTTTTAGCACAAACAAAACTTAAAACAACTAGGTTCACCTAAGTGCACCAACAACCCAACTCTATGTTAAAGGTTTGCAATCTTAGGATGACAAGCAATCAATTTAATTCTACGAATGTAAATTGCTTAAAAGTAAATTGAGCACAAGAAAATAAACCACAATTGACATGGTTTATTTCTACCGTGGTGTTCAAAGACTTGCCGGTCTACCCTAATCCACATTGTGGTTAGCCCAAACGAATTGGACCGGCACCACAAATTAAGTTAAAATACCTCAATCCACTAGTGATAGCTCTTTCCCGCTCCCGGTAGGTAATCTCCAACCTTCACAATATTGTCGGGTCATCTCACAACCTTCCTTGAGAAGATCACCGCGCATGACACCACCAACGCCATCTAGGAGTTGACAAACTTCAAGAGTAATAAGTCAAGCCCCTTGCTTGACTCTCACCATGTGCAACAAATGCACAGGCTCGAGTGAATACACAATCCACCTCTAGAAGCAACACATGCAATCAAGAGCCTTCCTCCATGCTCACAAGGTGCAACACATGCACAACTGAGAGGAGGACCTCACACTAGCTCAAGAGAGTGAAATGGAGTGCCAAAAGTTATTCTTCAACCGGTCACAAGGGGGTATTTATACCCCATACAAGAAAACTAACCGTTGGAGCCAAATCCCTGAAAATCAGGGCTATCGGAAGTACCAGTGGCAAAACTGTGGTACTTTTGCTCCTCTCACAATGGTCAAAAAATTAGTCGTTAGAAGCAAAGGACCAGTTGAATCTGGTAGTTCTACTGTACAATTTTTGGTACTTCCAATCATCGGAAGTACCGCTCCCACATGCGGAACTACCACTCTCGAGGGAAGGAGAAGACCACCACACAGGTGCTTCTTTGAAAAACATACCACTACACAAGCCGGATGTTCCACAAATCGAAAGTACAACTCACACAGAGCCTATAGTTCTACTTGCTGATCGGACCGCTCATACAGACCCAATCAGACCACTCACATAGAGCTAGTCGGAAGTTCTGATCATCGACTACACTGGTCTCCGACCATGCTAGTCTCCGACCACGTTGTCTGAATAGACCACATAGGAATCTGACTTTGTTGGTCTACAAAAACGCTGGTCTCCGACCATATTGTTCAGATCGACCACACAGTTCTCTGACCATGCTGGTCTACGACCATATTGGTTTTGACCACTCAGGTCTCGACCACATCGACCATGTCGATACTCAACCACGTTGGCCTCTAATCACACAGATCTCTGACCACTACGTCGATCTTCAAACATGTTGTCTTAATCATGTCACTTCGACCATGTCAATTTCGACCACATAGGTCTCAATAACGTCGGTTTCGACAAGCTGGTTTCAATCACATAGATCTTGACCATGTCAGTTCTGACCACGCTGGTTCGACCATGCTGGTCTTCGATCACATAGATCTCGACCATGTAGGTTTCAATCACTACGATCTTCGATCACTTGTATGATCTAAGATAAGCTTTCAAGGCAAAGTTTACTTATCCGGTTGTCATTAATCATCCAACCATTAACACATAATGGAGAATTTAGATAACAACCCGATTGCAAATAGGTATATGTAAACTACACAAGCTATATATACTCAAAGGATATGTTTCAAAGTAAACATCCTAAATATGTGTATTAAAGGAAACAAAAATGAATACTCATGGAATCTCAAAATAAAGAGTGAACTCCTCCTAAATGTGTGCATACAAGTATGTGTAATGAAGACATATGCACATATTTATTTTGGACTATTTGTTGAGTTCAATCTATATTTTGGATCCAAGGAATGCATTAATATATAAGAATGTAATTATGAATGCATACCTCTTTGGTCTCACCTTTTCTTCCAAATGAGACTAAGAATAATATACTTAAACAAATATATTAGTCTCACATATAGATTTAACATTTAATCATATATTTGGATGTGAGGAATACAACAAAATTATAAGAAAGATGTCAATTGCATACCTCAATGATTTCACCATTTTCATCCATATGAGGCTAAGTAATATCATAATCAATAAATAAGATTAGCCTCACAAACGCATTTGTCATTATCACCAAAACCTCATAATAGTATTTGTCATTATCACCAAAACCAACTTAAATGGAGTTTGATCTTTCAATCTCCCCTTTTTGGTGATTGATGATAAATTCATTAATAATAATAGCATTTGAATGAAAATGAACATATGACAGGAAATTAAATTATTCATGCATGTCACAAAGAAAATGAATGAGAGAACGTGAAAGCATTATTCAAGTTTAACTTCCCTTTATGGCATTATTCAAAATTTAACTTTAAAATTTTCATTATGAACTAAGCTATTATCACTAATTTCTCCCCATTATCCAGAGCAAGTTATTATTACTAATTTCTCCCCCATTTGACATTAAGCACTAAAAAGGCATTGATCAATAAATAGCATTGATTATCACAAAACAAGAGAAGAAGAAAAGTTAAGCCAAAAAAGGATATTTTTCATTATTTGGAGCTTGATAGAATTAATTTAACTTAATATGGTCATTAAGAGTATGAAGATAGATACAAATGACTAATATGATACCAAATGAATTAACCTATGATATTTGAAACACATTCAAATAATCTAACTCTTGGGAGCTCCTTGAAGGTTTTTGAAGTTTCATATTGAAGTTGCAGTTTAAAATTCTCCCCCACTTGGTATTTAAACCACACTCCAATTGAAGTTTCAGAATTTAAAACATTGACATTTTAATGGAGTGTTAAGAGCTAGCTGAAAAAATGACATAGATATATCCAATAAATCTGAGATAATTTATTAATATATATTAGCAATAGAGGATAAAAAGTCATTATTGTGTGTTTCTCAGATTATCAGCCCACTTAAAGATACAAAAATCATAAATCGGTTTAAAACCATGAAAAACACTAAATTTTTATCATTTTGACAAAGTGAGAAAACTATACAACTTTCTGAAAACAACTTAAAATGCTTTGAAAATTTGCAAAAATAAACTTTGGACTCCTAAGAAACTTTTTCAATAAGAATTTTCGAAAAAGGAGTCTCCTTTCAAAAGTTACGCTAAAATACACTTTGAAAGCTTAAGAGAGAATGATTTTTCAACTAGAGCTCAAAAAACAATTTTCACTTCGTGAAAGAAAAATAAAGCAAATGAGAATGAAATATATTCTTTCACAAGATCCATAAAATATTTTCAGCAAATTAGGTAAAATAGTTTTCCCAATAATAATATTTTACCCCTTCTTAAGATTAAGCCCAAAAGTACTATATAGGTTTTTCATAAAGAAAAACTCCCTCTTACACAAAAGGTCTTCTTGGCATTTTCTTTTACTTTGACACAAAGAATTTTCCTCTTTCTTGTTCTTTAGCCATCTCTCCCCATTTAAACTTTCTCTTCCTCTTTGTCATCTAATTCCAACATATTTGATATTTATCACTTGTGATGACAATAGATACTACTTATGAAAATACCACTTGTAAACATAAATGGAATCAAGTATACTTAATTCCAATTGTAGAAACTTGATACACTTATGAGCTTAAAGGATATCAAGTATGATTAAATCCATTTTGTAAGTACTTGATACCACTTGTACCATTTGTGAGCATACATGACACTAACTGTGATTGATTCCGTTTGTACAAACTTAATTTCACTTGTATGATCAACTAGTATCCCATTTGAATTACCCTTAAGAGATCTTCAAAGATTTTTGCCTGAAATGTTGAAGGCGATACCACTTGTAGAAAAATATCACTTGAAATACCACTTGTAGGAAGAGGATGATATCATTTGAGGATACACCAATTCTAAAAGTGGATACCATAAAAGATGGATATCATATAAGTGAGAGAGAGAGAGCTTTGTTAAGAAAAGATTTACTTGGTAAAAGGGAAAAAGGATATCACTATAAAAGGATACCGCTTGAAGGAATAAGGATACCACTCATTTTCCACTTGTAAGAGATACGACTTGAAGGAAAGAGATCATATCACTTGAAAGGACAGGGACAAAACTCATGCTGAGGTCAAGGATCAAAAGTCTACTATTCTATGGAAAGGATGCCATTTTATGAAAAAGAGTCAAATTGAGAGCACAATGCCATATTGAGTCAAGCAATACTCGAGAGTAGCTAGCAAGGATTAATAAGGATCAACTTGATTTTCAAAAGCAAAGAAAATGGCTGAGAAAAAAATTAGAAATCAAATTTTAAAACAAATTAGCCATTTATCAGAAATTTTGGAAGTACCGCCATTATAACTACGGTAGTGCCGCTTAAATCACAGCGGTAGTTTCGGAATTTGACGGAAAGTACAGATAAAGCCTGAATTTTGAGGAGAGGTTTGATATAATGTTGTGACATGCTCCAAATTTTTTCACAAATAAACATAAACCACTTGTGGAGCATTTTAAACTATATGCCAAGATCAAATCTTTTTTCAATATAATTTTTAACAAATTAAGCTTTCAATTTTCAAAAGCAAGTTCATTTCCAATAAAATATTCAACATTACAAAAAAAGAGTAAGCAAGGGTTATTTTAGCATCCAATTACATGTATGACTTGTAAATACCCTTGTGATCCAATATATGTCAATAATTTTTGCTCAAATGGCAAAACTCACTTAAGTGATAGATTGTGACCACTTTGGTACTCAAAATTTTGGATGAATTTCAAAACCATATAATTTTTTATTGGTTGGCCTTTTGGAAATATTTTGAAAATCAATAATGTTTGAAATAGCCAACTTTAGGTTTTTAGTTTGAAAACTTTTCAAATTCCTTTTAGAATTGATTTTGGCCAATTTTGGAGTGTAAAGCCAAAACAAGATAATATATTGCTAGTTTTGGGTTGGAAACTAAATTTTACTTGAAATAAGTTTTTCTAAAGCCAAAAACTTTGGAAAACATTTGAAATGCATTTGTATACATTTTTCAACTATTTTTTCAAAGATATATTAATAATTTCATAATTTTGACTTTTGGGCTAAATGGCTCAATTTTCAAAAACAATACTACCACTTAATTTATTTGGGCACCCTTAGAGATGTGATATACATTACTATGATTTAGCACTTTCCCTTAATATGCCACTCTCATCTTGCTCATGATTACAATAATAAACTTTTAGAACCGAGTAAGAACACCCCTTTTAATAGATATTCATGCAATACAACCTACACAAGGCTAGGAGCTAAATATATCAAATGTAGATATCTGTTACCGAGATGGCATTGATTCTTGATGTGACAATATCATCCTCAAACTTGGCTCCCTTTTTGCTCATGGTGGAATTCACCTCTTCGTAAATGAGCTAAACCCTCCAATGCCGCTCCAAGTACCTATTAAGCGTTTAAGCGCATTTTGGTACTCAAACTTGGTTGGATCCTTGGATGTTAGTCACAATAGATTGGGCACCCAAATGACCCTAACATTAAAATTTTGTAAACTAATATTCTTAGCAAACACATTCTCATTTCTATCATTCCTAAGCAAATAATATTCATTATAAAGAGAGAGCTTAGGAGTGATACCTTTGGGATAATCCTTACTTATATGTCCCTTTTTCCGGTAATTGTAGCAAGTTTGGTGATTGCTACCTCTTCTTATCTTCTTTTCTTGCTCATTGCTGGTTTGCCGCTTCATTAATGACTTTGTCTTGTCATCAACCTTGTTGGGGCACTTAGAGGTGAAGTGTTCCTTCTTGTTGCATCTAAAATACTTGACATTGTTAAATTATTTTTCCATGTTGCTTTGGGATTCTCTTCACCTTTTTCTTGGAGGTGAAACCGACGCCTCTCTTGTCATTTGACTTTCTCTGATTGCTTAAGAGTTTATCAAGAGAGGCCTTCCCTTTATAGCACTTCTCCAAGTCATGGTTCAATCTTGTGACTTGGGCGTTGAGCTCTTTATTTTTCCTCTACAATATTAGTCTCAACAAACATAGAGGAACTAGATGCATCTAATTTTATGTAACAAGGTATATCAATCAAATCATCACAAGAGGTGAATTTGCTAACCTTAGATGAAAATGCAAGAATTAGAATCTACACATGGCATATCATCTAACAAATTGCAGGTAATGCCTATATCCACATTAGGCTTAGAATATTCCTTGAAAAGAAGATATTCATGTTCTTCTTTGAGAAAACATAATTGTTTTGAAGAGAGATATATTATTTCTTCAAAATCTTAAACTTAGTCTTTTCTTTTCCAAGAAATTCATTAAGCACTTCTAGTATATCCATCAACTCATCATAAGAAGGTACATCATTTTCATCATCATTATTTACCTTCTTGTTACCTTTAGCCATGAAGCATTAAGTCAACATGGAGAGGGCTAATGGATTCTTCATCGTCAGAGCTAGAAGTCGAGTATTCTTCTCCCGACATCCACTCTTATATGCAATCCTCATCGGATGAGGTGGACACTTCATATTTATCTTAAATTTCTGTCCACATATCATGAGCACTCTCAAGATTGCATATTGTGTTGAACACCTCTATACTCAAAGCACTAAATAAAGCGTTAGATGCTTGAGTACCGAGATGTGAGCATTTCTCATCCTCCATTGTTAGAGAAAGAGGATCCTTGGGTGGAGAAAAACCCACATCTACAATCCGCCATATTTTGGGCTCATGGCCTTAAAATAGCATATCATGTGGATTTTACAATTTACATAATTTGTGCCATCAAATTAAGGTGTGTCATCTAGGTGCACTATTTTACTAGTCACCATCCTTCTCTTTAGATGGTTAAGTCTAAAACAATGAGAGACTAAGCTATGATACCACTTGCAAGATCGAGGAGGCCAACTAAAGGGGGGGTGAATAGTCGTTTCTAAAAATTCTTGTTTTAATTAATTCTATTTAAGCTATTTGCTAAAACCAAGAATATAATGTAGAAGTTTAAATCAAATTGGTTTTAACATAAACAAAGCCTAAAACAACTAGATTCACCTAAGTATACCAACAACCTAAATCTATGTCAAAGATTTGCAATTCTAGGATGACAAGCAATCAATTTAATTCTATGAATGTAAATTTCTTAAAAGTAAATTAAGCACAAGAAAACAAACCACAATTGATATGATTTCTTTTTACCGTGGTGTTCGGAGACTTGCCGGTCTACCCTAGTCCACGTCGAGGTTAGCCCAAACGAATTGGACCGACTCCATGAATTAAGGCGAAACACCTCCATCCACTAGTGGTAGCTCTTTCCCGCTCTAGGTAGGTGAGCTCTAATCTTCACAACTTTGCTGGGTCTTCTCACAACCTTCTTTAAGAAAGTCACCGCGCACGACGCTTCCAATGCCATCTAGGAGTCGGCAAACTCCAAGAGTAATAAGTTAAACCCCTCGCTTGACTCCCACCACATGCAACGAATGCACAAGCTCGAGTGCATACACAATCCACCTCTAGATGCAACACATGCAATGTAGAACCTTCCTCCTTACTCACAAGGTGCAACACATGCACAACAGAAAGGAGGACCTCACACTAGCTCAAGAGAGTAAAATAGAGTGCCAAAAGTTATTCTCCAACCGCCCACAAGTGGGTATTTATACTCCATACAAGAAAACTAGCCATTGGAGCCAAATCCCCGAAACATCAGGGCTATCAGAAGTACTAGCGACAAAACTACGGTACTTCCACTCCCCTCACAACAATCGAAAAATTACCCGTTAGAAGCAAAGGACCAGTCAAATCCGGTAGTTCCGTTGTACAATTTCTAATAGTTCCGATCATCGAAAGTACCATTCTCACATGCGGAACTACCACTCTCGCGGGGAGGAGAAGACCACCACACAAGTGTCTCTCTAGAAAAAACGTACTGCTACACAAGCCAAACGTTCCATAGATCAAAATTACCGCTCACACAGAGTCATTAGTTCCGCTCGCTGATCAGACCACTCACATAGAGCCGGTAGTTCCGCTCGCTAATCAGACCGCTCACACAGAGCTAGTCCAAAGTTCTGATCATTGACTACACTGGTCTTCGACCACGTTATCCATGTCAACCACATAGGTCTTAGACTTTGCTAGTCTACGACCACACTAGTCTCCGACCATATTGTCCGGATCGACCACCCAGGTCTCTGACTATGATGGCCTATGACCATATTGGTTTTGACCACTCAGGTATCAACCACATTGACCATATCGTTATTCGACCACGTTGGTCTCCGATCACATAGATCTCCGACCACTACGTCGATCTTCGACCACGTTGTCTTAATCACGTCAGTTCAACCACATTGATTTCGACAACACAGGTCTCGACCACGTCAGTTTTGACCACGCTGGTTTTGATCACACAGATCTCGACCACACTGATTCTTACCGCACAGGTTTGACCAAACTGGTCTTTGATCACACAGATATCGACCACGTCGGATTCGACCACATTGATTTCAATCACACAAATCTTGACCATGTGGGTTTTGACTACTACGATCTTCAACCATGTTGATCTTTGACCACACAGGTGATCGACCACGTCGATCTTCAACCACGTTGTTTCTCGACCGCACAGGTCTTCCGATCACCAATGGACGCGATAGATCCATGATTGCAACACTGGTAGTTCTGGTCAATGGTAGTACCGCAGACTACGCTGTGGTAGTTTTGATTTTCCTGAGATGTGCAGATACTTTAACAAATTTTTCATAACACATTTGCAAACTATAGTATCATGTACACAAAGATTATCTATGATTCCCAACAAGTTGCAAAATATATTTGCACACTTTTAGAATCATGGCACAACGATTATGTATATGAGATTCAACCATTTGCAAAACATATTTGCAAATGTAAACCTCATACTACAAAGAATGGAAACATGGACTTCAAATACTTGCAAAATACATTTGCAATGTATAGTCCCATGTTACAAGAGTTCAATACATGAGCCACAACTATTTGCAAAACATATTCGTAAATATAAGCCTCATGCCAAGGAGAGTTAGAGCAAGTGAGGTTGAGCTATCAACACATGATTTGACTCAAGCTATTAGACATGATCTCTCTTAATAGTACGGCAACCTATACTAGCAATCCAGTCTTCCAACCAAACACCAAGACTGGTAAAAGAGTAGAAACACATCCTTAGCCCTAGCTAATCATACGTTTGCCTTGAGTCATAGTCTTGACATGCATCAACTCATGATGCATCCAATACTTCAGCTCCACTAACACATGATGGGTCTTCACTTGACTTGATGATCAACACATGATTATCTCCTCTTGGACATGCATCAACTCATGATACATCCACCACTTGACTTGATGATCTTCAACACATGAAGTCATCTCAACTCTTTCTCATTTTTGGAACCTAACTTATCCAATTCATGAAAAATGTTAGTCCACAAATCAATTGCCATCAATTATCAAACTTCACAATTTACACATAATGAAGGGACTATATTCTACAATATTCTTTTGGTAATTCATAACAATTTCAACAAATAATGAGATAAAGATTAAATTATGAGTATACAACATGTACACAACACTTGTATATTCTAAGATAAACTTTCAAGGCAAAGGTTACTTATCCAGTTATCATTAATCATCCAATCATTAACACATAATGGAGAAATTAGATGACAACTCGATTGCAAATGAGTATATATGAACTACACAAGCTATATATACTCAAACGATATGTTTCAAAGTAAGTATCTTAAATATGTGTACTAAAGGAACATGGATCAATACTTATGAAACATCAAAACATAGAGTGAACTCACCCTAAATGTGTGCATACAAGTATGTGTAATGAAGATATATGCACATATTTATTTTAGACTATATGTGGAGTTTAATATATATTTTGAATCCAAGGAATGCACTAACATATAAGAATGTGATTTCGAATGCATACCTCTTTGATTTCATCTTTTCATCCAAATGAGACTAAGCAATAATATACTTAAACAAACATATTAGTCTCACATATAGATTTATCATTTAATCATATATTTGGATGTGAGGAGTGCAACAAGATTATAAGAAAGATATCGAATGCATACCTCAATGATTTCACCTTTTTCATCTATATGAGACTAAGTAATATCATAATCAATAAATAAGGTTAGTCTCATAAATACATTTGTCATTATCATCAAAACTAACTTAAATAGAGCTTGATCTTTCAACAAACGAACACCAAGGTGCTGAAGCATCGAGAGTAGAGGAAGATTGATGAGAAGCAAGACAAGTAGAGCCCCAAGGAGTCTGAGGACAAACCAACACCAAGGCACTAAAGCATCGAGAGTAGCAGATGCACCGTGTCACCAAAGGAGCTCTGGCGAGAAGCACCAGCTCCTAACTACGAAGTGCCTCCAAAGCCCTTTGGAGGACAACTGCCTTACGACCTTGGTTCCTTCTCTTGTAGCAATTCGGGTATGTGTACCTGTCATGCTGGAAGTAGGTTCAATAGAGCCCAGTAGTAGAAGCAGTAGTCATCAGTGTAATAGAGGCTGTAGAAGCCATGAAGGTGCTGAAGAAGCGGGTACCAGAGCAGCCAAGGCAGACTACATCTAGTCCATGCCACGAAGGTGAGTCTCCTTAGCACATACACTAGTGAGGGCCTCCACCAAGGTCAGGCGTGGGCGGCGAGTCAAGAGCTGAGCATGCATAGGCTCGAACTCCAGTCGAAGATGCATCAAGAAGTCATAGAGACAATGAATTTCCTGGTAAGCGCAAAGCCGCACATAGTAGGGATAGCTCTGATAGACATCCAGCCCCAAAGAGTTAAGCTAACACCACACCATAGACATCTGCTGGTAGAAGTCATCCATGGTGGCATCAAGTCGCTGAAGGGAGTGTGTCTGGTGCATGACAGAGAGGTATATCGCATCACTCATCAACTGGTAGTGAGCTTAGAGGCACTCCCATATCAGCTGAGTTGTCAGCAACTCAGCCATGTCCATATAGATAGCCATGGTCATGCTCCTAACCAGAATGGTGGTACACGAGCCTCCCCATCCTACCATCTCTTGTAGGTGTGCAGCTCGGACTGGTAGAGCTTCATGGGCTCCTCTAGTGGCAGCATCCTCAACAACCTAGTCTGCATTAGCAGGGAAAGCAGGTGCGACCAACAGCGTAAGGTGAAGCGAATAGGGCTACTCACCAATGAGGTGACCCCCCTGACTATTGACGAGAATCCTCATGTGAACAACACACTCCTGGATGTTCATCCCATTGAACTAAACCTGGTGAAGCGGGACAACGAACAAACCACTAGTGGAAACCATCAGGCTCGGTGATGCGAGGGCCATCCGATGCATGGACAAGCTGGGTGCAACAACACGTGGCAAAGGCAACCCAATTGAGGCAGCTGAAGAGTTTGGCAGTGGTGAGGTGAGACCCTGAGATGGGATCAAGGAGGCGGTGCCCTGAGTAGGGGTGACGGCAGTCTGAGCCGAAGTAAAGACAATGGTCGGCGAGGAGAGTGACCTCTTGTGATGATCAGTAGGGGCAGTGGCAGCTCAATCTGAGTAGAGGAGGGTCGGATCAGATGTTGCGGCTACCAGGGAGATGAAGTAAAGATGCACTGGTGCGGAGGTGGCCAACGGTGGTACGACGGTGATGGGATCCAAGCAGTGACATGACCTCCCGAGTGGCTATGATGTGGAGGGCAGAGGAGATGCCGATCCACATGGCGATGATCAGGAGGATGTCAATCCCGAGGAGGTAGCGACAAGGTGCGGGGGTAGGGCGACGGCCCGTCAGGTGGCAACAACAACGGGTGGAGGTGGAGGGAGACTAGAGTTATGGTTTTGGGTAGGTGAAAAGAAAACCTACATTCTTGATACCTTGTTATGGGATGAACTTGATCTATTTCATAGGGGCAAAGGCCAAGATTTTTATATACATGAGAGAGCAATATGCTAAAAACGCCCTGAACATGAGACTAATTATACAGCCTAATACAGTATTTAACATGGCGTATACACAATGTATGCATGTATATGTGTGTGTTTTCTATACGACGAATATAATATATTGTACAACCATTACATAGTTTAAAACAAGCGGATGTAACATTACAAAGGTACTTCAAGATAATTAATTGTCTAACAAGTTGAAATTAATTTGCCATAACAGCATATCGCACAAGTCACTGCCTACTGTTAGCTAACTGTAGAGGTGGTGTCAATCGTTTTGCTCTAACAACGTGCCATCCTGGCCATCAACCACCCCCCTAAATTAATCTTTGATGCAGGACGTGGATTGGCCTAGCCAGCCCTGGGTGGGGTGTCGGATCGAGGATCAACGGCAGGGATCCGCCGCGCAGGGTGCAAGGTACACCCGTTGCATAGTTCGAAACAAACGAATGTAACATTACGAAGATACACTCTAATATAATTAATTGCCTAACAAGTTGACATTAATATGCTATAACAGCATATCGTGCGGTTAAAAGCTTGATACATTGCAGTGAGCGGGTCACTGGCTATTGCTAGCTGACTGTGGGCCTGTTTGGGAGAGCTCCACCAGCTCCAGATCCATGAAAAACAGCTCCACTCCATGAAATTTTACCCAAACACTCCAGCTCCGCGAAATCTGGATCCACCAAAATCCTGGATCTGAGGGCCAGATCCATGGATTTCATGGAGCTCCTCAAGGGGTGCTCCACCGTGGAGTTGGGTGGTAATTACCCATCAATGCCACTGGTTACACACAAAAGTGGTCATTCCCACCAAAACCTCAATTTCGTGGAGCTGGAGCTGCTGTACAAGCCAAACACTCCATGGTAGGATCCCAGATCCACGGTGGAGCTGCTCCATGGTGGAGCTGCTGCACCAGATCTACGTTTTCAGTGGTGGAGCTCTCCCAAACAGGCCCTATAGAGGTGGTGTTAATCGTTGTGCTCTAACAACGTGCCATGATCAACGGCTGGGATCCGCCGCGCGGGGTGCCTGGGTGCATGCGAGGCCTGTGTGCTGTGTAACCGCAGCGGATGATAAGTCGCAAACTGGCAAGCGCATGCATGCATGCATGCAAACCGGGCCTAGATCGCTTTGTCCGTCCGTCAGTCCGTCCGTCTCTAGATCCGGCCCCGACAATCTTTCAAGCCCCATCCTCTGCCACGCAGCGCTAGCGTGCCTGCACTGCATGCATGCCCCTCCTCCTCACTCTCTTCTCCTGCTCACCGCGCCATTTTTTTTCCGGGAAAAGAACGCGCCCACTCTCTCCCCTGCATCATTACTACTGCCCGAAACGGCAACCCGGCCCCCCCGCTGTCCATGTGCTCCTCCACCTCTTCTCCTCACTCCGCCATTTAACCCATCGGCCACCAGTCCACCTCCTCCACTCCGCTGGCTCCTCTCCATCTGCAAAGCCAGCCGGAGGAGTAGATCGACTAGTGGCCGTGGCCGTGCACTAGGAATAATGCCAATGGCGATGGCGGCGGTGCCCAGGCCCAAGTCGCCGCCGGCCTCGCCCGACCCCTGCGGCCGCCACCGCATGCAGCTCGCCATCGACGCGCTCCACCGCGAGATCGGCTTCCTCGAGGTCCGTACATGCATACTCTACTTATTCTCTTCGCATCATCTTCTCCCAATTAATCTCCCCAAGCTAGCTAGCCTACTATTCCGGCGGATATAAATAAAATGCGGGTCATCGAAATTTTACGAGAATCGAAACGCTCACTCGCTACTTAGAGACTGTTTAATTAACTGGAGAGATCAAGCAGCTAGGCAGTATAGTAATTAGTAGTAGCAGCTAGCTAGCTTAATTAATTTTGCTCTAGTTTAACGCGCCGGCCGCTCCCCCAGGGCACGTGCGGATCGTACCATCGATTTGTGTTAAGGCAAAGTCTCTCTGCCTTATTATTCCCTTTGCCTTTGGAGGGGTCCTAGAGAGAGCGAGAGAATCCATGGATACTCTGCACACTAAGAATCAAACAAAAGCGGTTTGGTGGTTTTGTTTTAGGGTTTTAGGGGTTCGGGAGAGCAACCTACGCCATCGATGGTCTACGCTTTTGATTTGACTATTTCATGCAAGGCAGTAATATGGCATATGGTTCACTTGATGAGCTTTGACTAAGCCATGCGTCGCTTGACCGGTGCGAGAAGTGAGCGCTCTAATAAAGACTGGGTGCGTCTTAGAATCATGGCCCGTATGGGATTAGCTTGAGCTTAATGTTTTTTATATTTTGGTTCATTGGTTAGCTTTAATGTTTTTTATGTTAAAATATCCCAGACATCACCTGAAAAGATGACAGGCTCAACACATGGCCTTTCCTCGTTGTATAGTGTACTCCTAGTTTGAATGAAAAATTGTTTTCCTGAAATTACTTAAATTAATTCAAGAAACAATTCTTTCCTTGTAGGATGAAATCAAATCCGTCGAAGGGGTCCATCCTGCCTCCAAATGCTGCAAAGAGTAAGCTGCAGTTATTTTTTTAAATTTTATTTTTCCTCTTTCTTCTTCCATTCTTTTTGTATTATTGCAAACTAAAGGAGTAAGGTATAGAAACATTGTACCAACTTTGGATGTTAGTAGTTTTTAGGAGATATCACAGTTGATTAAGGTAAATTGAAAATGTGATGTTGGGATATATGACTATAATTCAGATGTATGAATTTATTCAGTCTTCAGAGCATGCTCTTCCGTCAAACATACCTAGGGTCAGATCTGGTGCAGGTATTCAAAAAGTCAGTGCAAACCAACTTTTCGCATGGAATTGTGCAAAAGGCATAAACTACGTAGAACTAATTCTTGTGAAGATGAGTTGAAGACCTTATAAGTGTTGTCTGTAATTTTGCCAGTTTATAGGTGCGTTAGTTTGCCTGAAGGTTATTTTAACTGGTATACCTTTCGGTTTACTACTTTGGGTTACTGTACTTTGAGCATATTTTCTCTCTTGCTTTTTTTTGGATTTTGTTAAACATCATCCGGATGTTTTCTTTCTAATTATCATCCAGATTTAGGACCATTGGATTAGAGATCCAATGGCCATGAATTATCCCCCTCCCCCTTGAAAAAATCTCTCCCTTTTAAAAACAAGGGGCCTCTTGATCTCTAATCCAAATGTCACAGATTTGGATGATAATTAGGAAGAAAATATCTTAGTGATGCCTACACGCTCTCTTTTTTTGGGGGGGGGGGGGGGGGGTCAACCAATTTGTTGGAACCAGATAATTGGTTGAAGTTTCGTGCTGAAAATCGAATTAGCTCAACTGAGACAAATTATTCTTGTTGGAAACACGGAGAGATGATCGTTGATTGCCCCTTCGATAAAATTTTGCAGGGTTGATGAGTTCATAGCAAGGAACACCGATCCATTCACAACGATGTATGGATTTTCAGGTTGAAAATTTGTCTTTAACTTTACATAAATGATACCTTTTCTTACTGTCTACTTACAAGCAGTTCATCGGAGAAGCGAAATGCTGATCAATCTCACTACTTTTTGAAGAAGCCTCGGTACTTTCTTTATCCCCAGATCTTAATATATGTTCCTGCAGGTTCTTACTTTTTCTTAGGGTCCACTCTCATGTTCTTCCTAGTTAATTATTCTTGACAGAATTGAACTAATGAACACAGGAAAATAACTAATCTGCACATATTCAAATAACCTCACCTTACACAGCCTGTTCAGATTTCTGTATATTTCCTGTTTTTTCGTGCATCGCCACCACGTTAATTTGCACCATGATGTATGTCCTGAAATTTTTTGTACCGCAGATGGACGTTTTTTTTTCATTTATCAGCTAGTACACCTCCTTACTTTATTCACGTCATGAGAGAAAACTTCGATTGCCATGCTCTGATTCTTCAGTTCAGTTAGCTCAGATGGAACAAATTAATGTAGTTCAGTTAGTTCTCTTCTTTGTTATGACAGAAAGGGATGCAAAATCGATCAGTTCAACTTACACATAGTGTTCGATTCAATGTTCTTACAATCATGAAATTTGAAAGAAAACAGTGAAGCCTGTTATCTATTGCCTATAATTCAGCGTCAGGACAGCTTGTATCAGTTTTTTTTTTTTTGAGGCGGAGCATTTACTCAATGATTGCCAATTATGCAGCCCTCCACTACACAAACCTCGACTTATTAACTTGACGTTACATAACAATCATGAATCGTCAACATGACATTTCACAGAACAATCAACTCGTTGATACTAGTCCCCACTCCACTTAATAATCACTGAACCTGTCGTTACCTGCGCTAATAATCCTCGAATTGATGTCACGCAGAACCGTCAACTCATTGTTACTTGCCTTGATAATCACTGGACCTGGACTCATAATCGTCGATTCGACGTCCCGCCGAATCATCAGTTCACTCGTCGTCACGAGCGTTAATAATTAATAATCACTGACTGAGGTAGCACGTCTGTGCAGAGCAAGGACGTGCTTGAGCTACCTCTCGTGGATCTGCTGCTGCGGCGGGTGCTTCTCCTCCTCCCAGCTCAAGAGGCCGAGCTGCTGCTGCGGCGGCGGCGGCGGGTGCTCCTCCTCCTCCCAGCTCAAGAGGCCGAGCGGCTGCTGCTGCTGCTGCTCCTGTGGAGCGCTGGAAAGGCTGTGCCGTTGCAGAAGCAGAAGCAGCTGCCTCTGCTGCCGGTGCCGCGTCGGGTGCGCAAGCTGCTGCCGTCCGCCGTGCTGCTGCAGCCCGTGCAGCGTGCAGTGCCCGCGCTGCTCGTGCGACTGCACTTGCCCGTGCCCCAGGTGCTCCTGTGCATGTCCTAGGTGCAGCGGCACAGGCTGCATCCCTCGGTGTTGCTTGTGTTCATGAGCTGAATTTTGTGTGTCAATTACCTGTCGGTGATTTTGATGGGAATGCTAGATCTGCCGTGTTTTGGCTGTGTTGCGGTGTGGCTTTAATTTGTTTGGTTTTGGTGCCCATGACCACCATGGAGTACTGACCGACCGACCGACTGACTGACTGATGCTGCTGGTGATTCCAGATATATTGAGCACGGGTGGTTTTACTTTTGCAAGGCAAATATAAGATTTTAATTCACATATTTATACGGTCGGTAATAATGAAATGTCCTTAAGCTAGCGAAGAGAAACTAGTGAAATATTCGGACTTGATCGAGGAAGCTTAAGTTTTTTAATCTGACAAATGTGATTGGATCACCTTCAGTCTTCAGAGGGTGCTATGTCGTCAGGTGTTCGGAACACCGATCATTTGATGGAACGGAATTCCTAGCGACAAAACAGATGGAGTGACTTCTCTTGGAGAGGTTAATTAGGACCTGGTGGTACGTGTCAACATGTACATGAAACTGGCCGTATTCTGTGCGGGCTTTTCTGATATCGATCATTAACCTAAGCGATAGGCGACACATCGCTGAAGGTCCAACCGTGCAAGAAAAGGTTTAGCAATCCTGATCGATCGAACTGCATAGGCTCCGTTCTTTTCTTTTGCTGTGGCCGATAATTTTTAACTGTAACTAATAGATTTGGTAAATAGCATTAGTTGATAGAAATTAAAAGCAAAAGCTATCTATCAACTGGTACTATTTATTAAATCTATTAGTTACACCGTCTCCACCATGCTAGCTATTAGCTATTCTCAGGCCGGAACGGAGCATGGGTTTAAAGGACTCAACAGTGGGCATCCAGTTATCGCTGCAAAACATATATTGGTTGGTTCACCCGTTCCAACCCGTTTTACGAGTCCTCGTTTCGACCCCTCTTGGCCATGCATCCAAGATTGTGATGCGTGTTTTCCCTTAATTTGCAGCCGACAGAAGATCACCATGTGGGTGCTAGTATTTATTTACCTTTCAATACTCGTGCACATAGGGACTCCGGTCTCGTAAATTGTTTATCCTAATCCTTATATTAACCCCGTTGCACATCGAAAATTCGGTGGAAATATTCTGGGAACAGGCTGGAAGCAAGCCTCGAACATTCTTTTACCGTCTTACAGGTTTAGCAAATTTAGTTTGCATGCCTTAGATTTAGAAAGTCAGGACCCTCTAGCACATGCATTATATACTACTCCCTCCGTTTTTTTTTACTTGACGTTTTTTATTTTCACGATCTCCGAGATACAACTTTGACTGCTATTCTTTATAATTTTATAGTAAGATATACTAGTTATTAGAATAGTCTCATATTTGTTGTGGAAAGGTAAAGGACCTAATTTGAAAGTGAAGAAGTCGCTCACCTCATTTGCTAGTTTTTGATGTGAGAAGGCACTTACAATCTTACAAGTGATATCAGAGCAACGTCACAATGGCATCAAATCAGGACCATTTTTCAAGTAAGTCATTGTTTTTTTATGGATCAAAATATCTCTATTGGAAAAGTCGTATAGAGGTATTTCTATAAGCACAAGGTAATACTATTTGACAAAAAGTTGAAAATTCATATGTAGTGCCTCACTATTGAAAATACTGCTGATGTTGAAGCTAATACGAATACAAGAAATATTTTATTGCAAGATTTAAGTAGAAATGAGTTTATCATAATTGCTCATATTAAATCTGCAAATAAAATTTGGACTACTCTAGCTAATTATCACGAAGATTCTAAATCTATTAAAGGTGTTCGTCATAACCAATTTAAAAAAGAAGTATTCTAAATTTGAAATGAAACCTAGAGAATCAGTAAATGCACTTTTTGACCGCTTTAATAAAATTGTTAGTGATTTGCAATATGTTGATGTCATATATTTTGATTCTAATAATGCTCGTCAAATTTTAAATACTTTGGATAGAACAGGTCCTATCATATGCTATGAATGTGATGAGCTTAATCACATTAAGATGAATTGCCCCAAACTGAGGAGCAAGGAGTTCAAGGATGATAAGTCACCGACTCATCGCTCTCAATTCAAAATTGACCAAGAAAGAAGCACACACTACTACAAAAAAGCTCATCACAGACGATTCAAAAATGTCATCGTAAATGGTTTTTGAACTGTCTATGCTTATGGGTTTATAATACCCTAAGTGCATTACAGACGGTTTTTGAACCGTCTGTGATACAATTATCACAAACGGTTCCTAAATAGAACCATCTGTGATAGCAATTATTACAGACAGTTCTTACTACAAACTATCACTACAAACTATCTGTGATAGTATATTATCACATATGGTTCCTAAATAGAACCATCTGTCATAAGTTTCTATCGAACTCAAAAATAGGTCTCCTTCAATTCATCAACATTCTCTGATTACGCTGTTTGCACTAATTGTGCTATAAAACAACACAATCAAATAATGCAGATGAATCAAAGCAGACCAATTTATGAGAACAAGATCATCCTAGCCATATCCATCCAAGCATCACATGCAAGAACTAAGGCATCAACAAATAATTTTCACACGTATCATATCCATCGAAGCATCAAAGAAGAGAGGGGGGATTGGATGGGGATGAATAAAGTACTAGCGCCAATGAAGGAGAGGAGGCGGCAACGTTACCGTTGTGTCACGACGGTGACATTGCACAAGGTACTCTTATGACTAGAGTGCCATGTGCAATGAACCATGGCATCACAACTGGATGCAGAGGAGCTCAGGGGAGGCAGCCGACGCTAACTCATCTGAGCCACTGCAGCCTCCTGACATAGTCATATTAATTGTCTATTTTTCAAGAATTTTATGCATTACGAATATTTGTACGAGTACATATAATAGAACAAAAAATGCATTGCATGGGATGCGATATGGCTTACTCATCTGAGCCACTGCTATCTGTTGGACCGAAATGGCGACAGAGGGGGGTGAATGTCGACTCTTTAAAAAAATTGCCCCTAAAAGATATCCACCCGTGAGTCCACTCCCCAATAGCTACGCAAAGCTATGAAGTGAAACCACACAAGCTCTCTGAAATTCTTGCCAAACACCCCCGGAAAGAAAAACAAAGAAGAAGCACCCAAATCAAAAGGGACAGCAGACAAACACAGAAGGCATCGCCAAAAACCTAATGGCCGGTCAGACCGATGTGAAGTGGCCGGTCAAACCGCCCGCATACCACCGTCTGACCGGTCCCACAATGCCGGTCTGACCGCCCCTTTTAATCCGGTCTGACCGCCTCTCCATTTCCGGTCTGACCGCTTCACGAATCCCAGGGCAGACAGCAGCAGGGATTTCAGACTAAAAACTTACAACTTCAAACTGCAATAAAAATGGAGATTTCTCTCTGGAGATTTCAGTCCAGAACTGAGAGAAAACCTCTTAAATAACCAGGGGAGCACCAGGGATCACAAGAAGCCAACTCATAACCAAGAAAAGAGGATTTGGGATGAAAACTGAAAACATATAGAGTGCAGCACCAAAATCCAAATTCCCCTCCAATCCTTGATCCTTTGGCCATGAAACTTTGGGAATAGCTACTTAATAGCCTTAGGACTTAACATGCCAAATTTCATGCCATCTCATGAAGCGAATCAAGAAACTCACCAAAACCCTAGAAGAGAAATGAAGAACACAGGAAGGCTAAAAATGTGATTCTTGCAAATCGATCAAATTGCTCTTGGAACTAGATGACCAAAGGGTCTAGAAATGCAATTCCATCATAGAGCAACCCATTTTGCTACTCCTCAGTAAGAATCGAGGCAAAACACAAAAACTCAAAAATCAGACTGAAGGGACATCGAAGGATAAAAACCAACAGAGAGCCAGGAACTCAATCAAACTCAAACAAAGCCATCTCAGATTGATATTGAGGATGAGAGATACATGATTACAAGGAGTATCAACTCATATCATCCCTACAATCCCATACATGCTTGGAGAAAATCAAGAACTCCTCTCTCTCTCTCAAGAACACACGAAGGGGACAGAGAAGCTACGGGAGACAACACCTGCTCTCTCCTACCAACTAAAGCCTAAAGCTAAAACCACCTCTCCAAAGGCTATTTTGACTAAAGCAAACCCTAACAACCCCTTCAATCCATTGAATTCATGCAGCCATAAGAAGACATCCCCTCCTTATATAGGTTCCGGCTAACGGGTCTCCAACCCGTTATGCCCGCTAAACCCAAACGGAACCACTTCCACCTGTGCAGCTTTGCGCTTTTACCGAAACACCCCTCCTGCACCTTCCGGGAAACTTCCGCGTTCCTTGTCATCCAAGCCTCGCAACCACCTCGAGTCTCCATCGTCTTCGACACATCCGACCGTTCTGACCTCGACACCACCTGTGCCTAGTCCGGTCACCTCGTGCCTCGCCACGACTCCGCCTCGACGTCCTGCAGCCATCACAGACAAGAAACACATCACATAGCACCGCTCGACATATGTAATCACAGTTAGCATCAACAAAACGAACTTAAGCATGAAATCGCCCAAACGACCAATCGGGAAGACGAATACGCAATAAGACCGTCCAACCATACCCGACTGCGCCAAATGCCGACCTGGCACAAATCACTCAAACCAAACTCAATCTTTGCAACAAACTTATCAATTACTCATCATAAACATGTGGTCACCTCCACATGGTCTCTCACTATCTCCCCATCATGTTTGCCTCTCCGTGCGTGGTCTTGTCTTCCATTGAGCACAAGCATGTCTCGTGGGGTACGTCAACTGGTCCAGAGCTTGCGTGTCGGTTCGGAGGAGGTATGGAGACCGTTCCATTTCTTGAGTAGGCTGAGATACACCAAACCGTGTCTGATAGTAAGCATCAATGTGCTCCTACGTCGACATGTCGAATTAGGTGCCGCCAGAGATGAAGTCGTGAACAAAGGACTCTAGAAATCTCCGATGTGCGGAGGAACCCTGGCCTTCGCTGTACGGTGTGGCAGCAATGCTGAAGGAGCTCTGCCCACCAAAGTCTCCACACCCTGCGTATGGTGTGAACGATGAGTTCTGCCCTTCTGTACGCTGCAAAACCTGGCACTATGTACCGCTCCTTGGAAGCATCTAGGAGGCTTGTATCGTCATCGGTGGACTCGATGTCACCCCCCACATTGAATTGAAGGCTGCAAGATGAAATGATGTTAGTCATAATAAACATTTCAGATGTAGAATGCGAATCTCGTACCTCTCGAATGTGCAGTGAAGATGAACGATGGATGATCGACAGCTAGTACTACGAATGTGCGTCTGTGTAGGTAGTACGAACGTCGAAAGTGATGAATCTCGATGACGGGCTTGAGGTAGGAGAATGCCATGATGTTAGCGAAACATAAGGCATAACAAGAAAACTAAACGTAGGTTTGTACATAAGTTACCTTCTCATCGGTATGGCCTGTGGATGATCGACGGCTAGTACTACGATGCCGGGTAGACTCGGTAGGTTGCGATGGTCAGATGGACTTGCTAAGTCACGACGACCTGGCGGGTGAGCACAGTACCCCTCACTAGGTGCCTGATGTGCAAGACGTGCCCCATCGAATGACCGTAGCTTAGGTTGTGCACTATTTTTTAGCCTGCTATAGGATGTACTTCAAAGTATTTTACAGGGCTGGTGGTGTATCCCGGCTGCTGATGATGGTCTCAGACGCACTTGCGATATGCTAAGCCTGCTCCAACTGAAGTAACATACGAAACAGGTTTAGTAACGATCAGTATGAATTTCATAAATGAAACGATTAGAAATTGCAACTGCTTTACATTGTCATGGCGCGGTGATGCACTGTGGCGATCGATCGAGCATTGTAGACTGTCGTCCTACGTGACCTACTCGAGGCAATCTGGTGGAGGAACGGTGAGTCTGCCACGTGACCGGAGTATGTACCACTGCAGGTACTCGTCGTACATCCGGACATCGTACATATACTGCTCCATGACAACATCTAGGTGTGCCTTGTCCGTCCATGTCGTTGTCCACTCCTACTGTAGTGGTTGTCAGTCCGTACCATGCTGATCCGCCCTCGATTGGCTGCATTTCTGAAATCATCGAAGTTATAGAGCAGGGCATACAAAGTGTAAATATTACTCAAATAGAGTTTGACTCATCGACTACATTTATGAAATCATCGAAGTTACAGAGCAGGACATACAAAGTGTAAATATTACTCGAATAGAGTTTGACTCATTGGTGTATGGCTCATGGTAGGAACCTGCCATCCGGAGGGGGCACGACTTAGTGCTAACCGAACTATCGCATTACACGTTGCGGTGTGTAAGCCTCCACCATGTACAAGAACACCAGATGGCGTGTCATCACTGATAGCTCCGAGTCCTACAGGCATTGCAGGGACAGCCCGTACAACGATACACGCTCCATAAAGTCTATAGTTTATGGATCCTAGATGATGTCGTTGTCGTGCAACGACTTGAACTCGTTGTGCCACAACGAGTAGCACCTCGATGGTCTGCCCTTGGCCCGGTGCTGACAAGCACCAGTCCACTGAAAGCCCATAGTGCGCCTGTCTATCAGGTCGGTGAACTCGTCGAACGGGTGCACTGGCCTCTCGATGGTCAGACGTCCGACAGGAAAGTGCTCCCAACTCCACAACTGTAGGAGTAGCAGATGGTCAGGCTGGGGGTATCAGCAGTGCTGCGCTAACAAGCATCACACAACCTAGATATGTGGCGCATAGGACGGCTGATCCCCAGCTATACTGAGGCATCATCCTAATCTCCACGTCAGCCAAATACTCGGTGAGGCAGATGATCTTGGGGCTACAAATATCATCGTGTATGGCTGAAAACATGCTCTAACTAAAGAGCTGAATAATGTACGTGACGAGGCGTGTCCTGATGACCTCGAGCGGTGTATCCTATGGGCACTGTTGTAGGGGTGGCCCCCACCTAAGCCCAGCCGGCCTGTTAGAAGGTAGTAAATCCCAAAATGGGGCATGTGTAATGACATAAATGCCCTTGCGAGGGATACTTGGGTGTAAGGACATAACTGTAAAATACTCCCCATGTGAATATATATAAGCCATCCAAGCTATGGGGGAGCCACAAGCATTGATCACCTAACTCTCCACTACCATACCACTCTCTCTCTGTTTGGTCTGTAGCCACAACAGGCACACACTAAAATTCTTCAGTCAAATGCGGGGGACACCATAAGCACCCTCCAGGATAGCTAGGTCGAACCGATCCGTCAGTCTCTCCTTCCAGTCCATCGGTGCAAGGGCTGGAACAAGTGCGTTACCCCTGGAGAGGAAAACCATTCGAAAATGAGATGTCTTGCAGAGTGACCGTCATCTTACCCCACCAAAAATAGAATGTGTGCATCTCAAGACTCCACCTGTCCACCAGTGACGTGAGAAGGCTACCGTCGAGGGTGAACTAGCGTCCAATGGAGACTAGCCTCGCAAATGGCAACAAGCCTGTAGCCCGTAGGATTGCAACTAGCTCCCAATGATCCCTCCTTCCCTGCAGCCTGAAGGGCGGAGGGCCAGCTGCGTCACCTGTCATCCATGAGTGGCACCGGTGGTTCTCATCGTAGAGCTATTCAAGAAGCTCCGATAAAGACATACCTTCCAACAATTGGGATAGACCAAATATTAGTGTGAAGATTGATAATAATAGTAAAATACTACAAATTAAAATTTATGATGAAATAACTAGTATAAAATAATGTACACTTAGGACTAAAATGAACACTACAAATGCGTACTGGTCCAAATAAATGGTGCATATGAACACATGCTCATAATCTGGTCAAGAAAAAACATCTAGACCAATTAGATTTGCACTTGATGCTACTTGTCATAATTATTTGTCAGTATAATTTTGTTTTGCTACATATCTGGTCATTTATTTTTCTCTATCTCAGATGTCTTTCATAAAATAGCAGTACAAGTATGAGTGATGCTTGTGTCCATAAAGAACAGTCTAAAGGTAATGTGATAATAAACCCAGCTTTTTTATACTATACAGCTTGTTGCACCACTTTTCTGCCTCACAAATGCATATTAGTACTAACGGATACTCCACACTCCACAATAACTGATAAGTGCAGTTCTGCATAACTAAACGAATGATCCTAGCTAGTTATCTAAAAGCATTACATAATGCACACATGTAAAACTCTTGCAAATTTGGAGCACAAGGCTAAAACATGTTTATGTGTGATTAATTAAGAATTAAAATGAGTTAGGAGTAGCACTACTTAGCTAGCTAGCCTAGGTTCACATGATAGACTGACAGGGCACACATGTATAATAGTAGGCAATATGCATGATGCAACACGAAGTTTGCTAGAGATTCTTTTTTATGTTTCTAATATAACCTTTCCTCTGGTATCACAACTTAATTATTTGCTACACTTAGTAATTACGATTTTAATGTCTAATGCATTCAACATAAAAGCATATAAAAATATATATAATAAAACAACATTTACTTGCTAATAAAAATTAATTAATATAAAAAAAATTAATTAAATATGCCTAAATAACTAGGACGAGATTAATTACACCTAAATAACTGTAACTAATTATGTACACATGTAACAAAGACAATGAAAAAATATTACCTATTAATATGACCGCTAATAATGGCACTAAAATATTTAATTTAGCTGTGAAGAAAGCGGACGAAGAGCGTAGGCGAGGAGTGTCAGCGAAGTGACTACAAGAGTGTGACTGCGTGTAGCAAAAACTTATAGCGAGAGAGATAGAGAAGCGTACGCTAACGACGCGCCGATAATGGTGGGAGTGAACTGCTCGTAGGGAGATAGAAGCGACGCAAGTGACACTTTTGGTGGTCTGTTCTCTCATCGCATATGCACGAGTACTCATTTTTCATATCAGACAAATAGCCTTTGACCACTCCATTTACTCCCACACCTAATAATGCAAGTGAAGACAAGGCACTGCCGCACGGTGCCAATGCCTGCCACTAGCTTCAAAGTATGCCACCTAGTGGCCAGGCGGTAGGTCATTACAATGCACCTAAACGAGTATTAATCATCTACTAATCATACAAATTTTTGAGCAACATTCATAGTGGATAAAATTGTTAACAAATTACACAATTAAGTACATTGTGTCGGAAGGTTGCACATAAAATTTTGTAATATTTTGAGATCATTTGCTATATTTAAAAATTTAAACAAATAGTATACAATAAAATAATTAAGTGCTAATCATACGAATTTTTGAGCAACATTCACAATGAATAAAATTATCAAAAAAATTATACAATCAAGTACGTTGTGTCGGAAGACTACGAAGACTACACATAAAAATTTATAATTTTTTCAAACTCATTTGCTATATTTAAAAATTAAAAAGACTTAGTACACAAAAAATAATTAAGGCAAGTAATACCTCTTGATGGTGGTGCGGCGGCTGGGTGCCGCTTGGTGGCCGGGCGGTGGCCGGCGGCCACCCGGTGGCTTCAATGTTGTAGGTGTCAGGCGCAAGGTGCATCAGGCGGCAGAAGCAATATTTTTATCATTTTCATATATATACAACTATTTTTATAAATATTGATTATAAATATACCAAAACTGACAAAAATTTGATAATCTATAGATGCATTACTTGGTAACCACCGTCCACAGTGTTGTATCCCGCGTCTCGTCTTCCACGGTTACACCCAGCTCATCATTTTCCCTGCTTAAGGCCCCGCTCGGTTGGGCTGAAAAATGATAGCTTATGGCTGAAATTGTACTGTAACTAGTTGAAATTACACTGTAGCTAAATGTGGCTTATTTGGCGTAATTAAATTTAAAAAAATTTAAAAATAGAAAAATATATTAGCTCATCACGGACAACGTAAATAAATATGCGAAAAAAGAATCGGCAAAAAACTAAAAATTTAGAAAAAAAATAAAATAATAAATCGTAAAATATAAATCAGAAATTAAAAGCTCCAGCTCAACCACGCGGAAAAACTATCCCCCTCCTCCCAAATCCCCAACCGTATCAACGCCATTCCCACGCCTCCGCCTCGCCTCTCCTCTCCTCTCCTACCTGCTCCTCCTCCTCCCCATGCCCTAAGCCGCCGGCCTCCCCCTCTGGGCTCTAGCCATGGAGGATGATTTCGCGCGCGCGGTGGAGGACGGCCTCAAGCTCTCCAAGCGGCTTGTCCTCCCTGGCGGCGCGGCCCGCCGCGGCCGCCCGCGGCCATGGAGCGGTCCGCGGGGCCGGATTCCGACTCGCTGCTGCCCGCAGCGCCGATGTGTCAGAACCAGCTCATGTCTGAAGAATCGGCGATAGAAGAGAAGTCTGAAGATACCGCTTCAATATGCCCAGGCAAGCTACAACTGACGGTCCAGATTTTATCTTGCTTCTTTGGTGGAAGATCAACGCCTCTCCTTGCTCACAACAAAAGCTGGCTTAGTTATTGAATGATCTCACCATGTTTAGTGTTTAATGCTCAGATAATCTGGATGTAATTGCAGTAATCTTTTCTTAAACTTAATGACTGGATTATGTACTGGTATATAAGCCTTTCGGCAGTGGAATGAGAACCATACGCCGTCAAATGTTATTACACTGTAGCCCTAGTTTACTTTAGTTCTTAGCTGTAGCGATTACTCTCTAGTGTTCTTGGTGATTTCTTCCCCCAGATTTCTACTTTTCCTCCCCCAATTCGGATCTTCCTTACTGGGGATGTGACAAATTGGAATCAAAGCTTGCCTATCCTCGGCAAGAATCGGTCGGGATTGATTGGGTTGGGAACCCAGTTTCCGTAAAATCCCCAAATCTCTTCCGGCCTGTGGCGACGGACTGTGGCGGCGCCTACAGCTTCATACCGCTCATTATCGTCATTGGCATGAACTCCATCGCCCAGCGGCTCCTCACCGTCTGATCCGATCCCCGACGAGGCCCAGATGAGATCGATCCATCCCTTTCTATAGCTTATAGCTAGTAGCTGCCCTTGCTGTTTCTTGGATCGGGGTGGGAATCGGCGTTAGGTGTGGGTTCCGGATTTCAATCCGTGGTAAAATCCCCAAGCCGGCTTCGATCTGTGAAGAATGACAAAATCCATGGCGCGTAATGAGGCTGAAGCATCTGAACTCACTACAGTAAGGCAAGTGGTGATGAAGACCAACTACAAGTTGGGGAACTTGCAGCAACAATTCACTGGATTGCAAGAGAGTATGAACAGAATTGAAGCATTGGTGCTAAGGTTAGTCAACTCCCAAGCACGAACAACTGACCTGATAACGGAAAGATGTGCTTCCAAATTGCGACCGACAGAGGAGCCAAGAACTTTGCCAGACCTGAATCAACCGGCTGAATTGGAGATGGAGATGACAAGAAGGTTAGAAGATCTGAGGCAGATAGTCGCAACGGGTTGGGAACAGGACCCAAAGGATTCTGATGAAGTTTTTGGGAAGCATGAGGCTCGGCTCGAGGACGGTATTGTTGTATCAAAGTCAGAAGAGGCTATTGATGGTCTTGATTGTGCTGTGTTGGGGGATTTTGGAATTCCATCTTGGCTGTTTGGACCTTCACTGCCTAATCCAGACCTTAACCAAAGACTTGGAACTCCGAATTACATGGCCCAGAACAATGGCAACCAAACATCAGAGGTCCGATTAGTTACAAGGCAGACACATGGAGTTTTGCCTACAACATCCATGATGTGTTGAGTGGAATTCAGCCATGGCATGGCAAGTCACCAGATGAGGTCTTTCAGCTGGTTGTCCTGAAGAAAGAAATACCAATATTCCCATTCCCATACAATTTACCTCCAGAGGTTAAGAATGTCCTTTCTGGGTGCTTTAAGTATGACTTTAGGGACCTTCCCTTGACGACAGATACATTACATGCATTTGAAAGTGCTAAAAATGGGTCACTCTTTAAGGATATGCTGCAAATAGGTGACAAGGTCCGCTCGAGAAAGCTTAAAAACTCCTGTAGTCCTGAAACAATGAAAATCCTTCATGGAACAATAGTTGGCATGGAGCACAAGAAGCGCTCTCAGGTGGTCCGTATTTGGGATCCCGGGTCAGGATCGAAAAATATGAAGTAGGGAGGGCCGGAGTTTGTAATGTGTGACACAACTTTGCATCTTGAGCTTCTCCTAACTTTCTCATCAGAAGGGTTCAAGACTGAAAATCTGAATTGGGATTCATGTGAAAATGATGAGATGATGGGTCTACACTGGGAAATTTCTGATATCATTTGCATTGGTTGTAAAGGGACTTTGAGCGTTGGATCTGCTTTGATAACCCTCCTTGTTGGATCTGGTGCAGAAACTGGAAATTCAGGTTCCGTTAGAGTACAATCTTGTCTTACTGATCTGTAATGGCCAAGGAGACAACAAAAGAATTGGCGTCCTGCATCAAGATACCAAGAAATATGGAACAATATTCCATCTGATGATTTTGCGTTGGAGAATTGGAGTTTAATTGTTATTTGTTATCCTGGAGATGTGGAGACATTTGTACAGCACAATCTGTATCCTCTTCTGATCAACTGTTTGATTGATGGAGAGATTGCGGCTGTATTCTTTAAGCATGGAAATTATGACTTGGCTGCAAAATCCTATGAGGGAGTTTGTGCTCTTTATTCTGCAGAAGGCCGGGAAGAGTTGTTGGCAGAGGTTATTCCCGATCTTGCAGAATGCCAGAAGATTTTCAATGACGACCCTGGTTATTTGGCTTCTTGTGTAAAGTTACTTTCTCTGAAGAGTGGCTTATTTTCGTATAAAGAGCGACAAGCCTTCCAGTCAAAGGTTGTTCGGCTTGCTCACAGTGAAAAGAAGCCTCATGTGCCCCCTGAGGTCTCATCATTAATTACATTTGCTAGAAATCAAGCTCCACCAAATGAATTACGTGATGGAGATCCTGGTACACTATCTGTAGCGATTTGGAGTGGTTTCCCAGATGACAACACTCTTGGATCTCTCAATTTAAGATTATTAGCTTCCTCTGGTGCGGTTGAAAGTCTTAAGGCCATAAAGAGTTCAGATGCACGTGTTCTTGTACCAGGTAGAAAAATGATCACATTTGACATTCCTCCTCAAAAACCTGGTTCCTACGTGTTGGGTACTCTCATTGGACGGATTGGCAAGCTGTCATTCAGGTCGCAGGGAATTTTCCAAGATAATTCAGTGGGCACTGATGAATTCATGAGCTTTAAGAAGCCAACAAGACCGGTTTTAAAGGTGAGAAAGCCGAGGGTTGTGGTTGATATCACTCCTGCTGTATCTTCTGCATTATTTATGAATGAACTCCAGTGGATTGGATTGATTGTCAAGCCAATAGATTATTCTTTGAAAGATGGCATATTGCACATAGATGCGGGTGCTGGACTGAAAATTGATGAGTCCCAGATGATTGAGATAGAGAATTACAGGAGTGATGGGGAGCATTCTGGTCCTTCTGATGCCTCCTTAACCTCATCAAGTGTCACTGATACTGGAATAGTTGAGAATATCCCTACTGATAATGGGAAGATAAAACTGCCAGATTGGGCTAGTGATGTGACTACTGTTTGGTTTCCTGTTAGTGCTATCGACGATACAATTGCAAGGGGAGCATCCACAGCGTTCCCTCAGAAGCAGAGCAGTACTAAAAGGCGTAGAGTGGAGGAACAACACCAAGATCAAGGAACAGCAATGAGGCCTGATGAAGATGCCATTGCCGGTTCATCTAAAGATGTTCAAGTCAAGGTATGTCCTCCACCTCCTGGATTTTTTGGTGGGCTTTGTTTAAGATGTGGGAAAAGACAAGATGAAGAAGATGTTTCAGGAGTTGCTTTTGGTTACATCCACAAGGGTTTGAGGGTTGATACTTCAGAAATTGACAGATTACGTGGAGCTGATTTAAAGCATTTGCTGCGTGAAAGAAAACTAGTACTTATTTTAGACTTGGATCATACACTGATTAACTCAACCGAGCTCCATGATATTTCTGCTTCTGGAAATGACTTGGGAATTCAAACTGCTGCATCAAAAGACGATCCGAACAGAAGCTTGTTCACATTAGAGTCAATGCAGGTGCTTACAAAGTTGAGACCCTTTGTGCATAAATTTTTAGAAGAAGCAAGCAATATGTTTGAGATGTATATATACACGATGGGTGACAAGGCTTATGCAATTGAAATAGCAAAGCTTCTTGACCCTGATCTTCCCAAGCTTGTTGAATGTTTGAAGCACCTGGCAAAGTCTGATCCTTTGGTTCTCTGCACCATGGAAGAGTCTGAATTTTATGCCCAGAATATCAATCCTGGATTCCTGATCAAATACTTGAGGACAAGTATTGTCTTGAGGAGGAGGAAATGTCAGAACCAGCTCATGTCTGAAGAATCGGCGATAGAAGAGAAGTCTGAAGATACCGCTTCAATATGCCCAGGCAAGCTACAACTGACGGTCCCGATTTTATCTTGCTTCTTTGGTGGAAGATCAACGCCTCTCCTTGCTCACAACAAAAGCTGGCTTAGTTATTGAATGATCTCACCATGTTTAGTGTTTAATGCTCAGATAATCTGGATGTAATTGCAGTAATCTTTTCTTAAACTTAATGACTGGATTATGTACTGGTATATAAGCCTTTCGGCAGTGGAATGAGAACCATACGCCGTCAAATGTTATTACACTGTAGCCCTAGTTTACTTTAGTTCTTAGCTGTAGCGATTACTCTCTAGTGTTCTTGGTGATTTCTTCCCCCAGATTTCTACTTTTCCTCCCCCAATTCGGATCTTCCTTACTGGGGATGTGACACGATGGCGTACGCGGTGGTGGTGGACCCCGGCGCGGTCGACAGCCCCGACGTGCCCAGCTACCAGCCTCACGTCTACGGTCGCCTCGACCCGCCCGCGCTCATCCCGCTCCAGATGCGGGAGGTCGACCTGTCGGTCGACTGCGCGCCGCCGAGGTCACCGTGCGCGCGCACTGGTGGGTGCACTGCCTCACGCGCAGCCGGGACTGCGACTGCCGCGTCGTCGTGCCCATGGGCTAGCAGGTCATCCGATTCGATCCGTATCCCCTGTTGTTTCTACGTTCGATCAAATCTTTTGATGCTTGTGTTAGATTGGGTTTCCGTTAGGTGCTGGAATAATTAGCATTATTGCGTTATAGTCTGCGTGCAATTTGATTTCAGTTAGGTGGTTGGGGCCAATGAATTGGCTGTGCATAATCATTTTGCGTTGGACTAGAGTGCTGCTTTGCGCACATGAGGAGCCAGTTCTGTCATGACTCATGACTTACGCCGATTGTTGAAACATTGGTTATGGATGATGCCGTTTGGACTTCTTTGCTCCTGGACGCAGCTCTCTGCTGGGAGTGAGTTCCATTGTAGTTCTGGATGCAAGCAAGACAAATTCCTTGCTTTCCATGTTAGAAAATAAGCAACAAGAAAGAAATATTGGATTGGACTTGGGAAGGTAACCTGACTTGCGAAGGGATAACTGTGTTTGCACACACCTCCAATAAATGCTTTAGTTTTGTACAGTGCATGCTATTCCATTTTCCTGTTAGGACATACATTGGATTGTTTTCTTGTTATTTCCTTTCATCGTAGTGCAAGATTTGCCAATGGCCCAAACAAAATATGCTTTTCAACTGTTATTTGGAGAAATGGAATTTGAATAGACTATTATTAAGTTGTGGATTAGGAGCTTAGTTTTTGATGGGCATGTATACATAATACTATTGTAACACCCCGGCTCCTCTCTGAGCCCAAAGTGCTACCACCTACTCTATACTGCTACCAAATTCAACTTTTGCCGCTGGTATTGCGAAGCAATTAATTTATTTAAATAGCAACCAGACGACAAAAGCCGGTACATTTGACACTAAGCGCAGCAGAGATATAACTTTGCTGATTACCAAAAAGGCACTTAGACTATCCAAGACTAAATATATCAACTGTAGATGATCTGTGAATCACTGTGGCGCATTAACAACTGTGCTACTCCCGCCCATGCATGTCGTCTTCAACAGATTCCTATAAAAACAACGTTAAAGCAAGAGTGAGTCCGAAGACTCAGCAAGCACAGATAAAACAGTAACATCACTTTAGCAATTCAATCCATTTCACGAACTGTAAGCTGTAAATCCACTTTATGACTGTAAACTGTAAATTAATTCTGTAGCTTTACCGTAAATCAACTCTGTATCTGTAATCTGTATCACTTTTCTCTGTCACTGTCATGCAATGCATCAGTAATGCAATGCTATGCAACGCATCTGTAATGCAACTGTAACCATCAAATTACCTTTTTGAGCTGTAACCCAGAATTTCTGGGTTTCCTCTCTGTCATCTGTTCATTTCCTGTAAATGCAATGCAATGCATCTGTATGCACCTAGAACTGTAGCTAATACCGGTATAGCGGAGCGTCCACCCGTCGATGGACCACTCGATTGCCTACCTCTGTAGGTCTTACTCCAGAGCACTCCGGAATAGTCACTTGACTTTCTCACCGACCTTGCTCTTATTCAAGAGCACTACGGACTAGTCATGACGTTCTCACCGGCCTGGCTCTTATGCATTGGTATGATGCAATATGCTTCAAATATGAATGTCTAATCATAAACAGTCTTCATCAGGGTATGATTAGCACAATTCATACACATCATCTCATACATACTGTAAATCATGGCATGGAAACACGAATAACAAACATTCACCACAATTTACTGTTCTACCATGCACTTGCCTGTTAACCTGGCGGACGGTGCGTAGACGGCACCAGACTCGAACCGCCACCTGAACAAGCATTAATCATCTCAATTCATCACTCATACAATACATTCAATTACGAGTAAATGACATCGCTCTTACATCCAATCGACATAACCCAATTCTGTCCCACCGGGCAACCTCTCCTTGACCCGATGTTTAACCAGTCTATAAATTGAGCGATCGCATTATATATACTCGCCGATCCATTTCTACACGTTTAACCTCACTTTAATCAGTTATACTATCTAATCTCAATTTATACTCTCCTTCTCCCTTTTCTGCCATAGATCGACCAGATCAATAGTGGCAGTACCAATTTCGTCGTCTAGGCAGTCACGATACCTAACTGACCACTTACATCAATTCTAATGATCGGTATTAGTAATGCCTGACTCGGCAAATAAACAGGGAGAAGGTTTTGAGGCGTTACCCTAACCCCGAGCGACAGGATCGGGGTACTCTTAGCCGGATCTAACGAATCTGACGGCATGTCACCCCTTTTTTTCCTTTCTCTCTTTCTTCCTTTCCTCTTTTCTTCTTCTTTTTTTTTCTCAACCAGCCAGCACTCCTGGCCTTCCTCTCCTTTTCCTCTTTTTCTTCACGGGCAGCCGCACTCCCCTTCCTTTCTTCTTCTCACGCCGTCGGCTCTCCTCCCTCCTCTCTCTCTCCACAGCCGGCAGCTCCCCCCTCTTCTTCACTCCACCGGCGGCTTCCTCCTCTCCCTCACTCCCAATCGGCCGACACGGCACCCTCTTTTCCTCTCCCCCGCCGAATCCCGGCTCTCCCCCTTGCCCCCTTGCTCGGCGCGCGGCCGGCGGAGCCAAGGAGCGGCGATGGCGGCGGCCAGAGGAGGGATGGCGAGGCACGGCGGCGCGCGAAAGCGGCTAGGCGACGGCGAGGCGCGCGGCAGCGGCGGCACACGGGTGGCAGCGACGCGCGGCGCGTGCGCGAGCGACAGCGAGCAGGAGCGGGGCGGCGAGGCGCGGCGAGGCGCAGCAACGGTGGCGCCGGGGCTGGCGAGCGGCGGCGCCGGTGGGAAGACGGCGACAGCACGCGCGAAGGGAAGCAGCAGCTGCAGCTAAAACCAGGTTTTCTTCCTTCTCCTGCCCCTCTTATACTCAAAGAAAAGCATGAGGTGGCCTCTAGATGGTGCATGCGCTGGCTTCTGGACGATGTCGCGTTGGCTGCAACTGTAGCAACGAGGAGGAGAATTTGGCTTTGCCTTCTCCCTTTTCTCCGGGTGTTACATTCTACCCCCCTTAATAGAATTCGACCCCGAATTCTGAAACTCGATAATATATATATGAAAACAATTAATTATGCTAAATAGAAATCAACTGTAACTCGTATCCGTAGAGAATAACTCTGGGTACTTCTCGCGCATGCGAGATTCCCATTCCCACGTCGCTTCTCGTTCGGTCTGATGCGACCGTAGCACTTTCATATACTTTAACGGTATGTGCCTCAACACTCTCTCCGATTCCTCCAAAATCCGAGCTGGACGGGACTCGAAGGTGAGGTCTTGCTTAAGGGGCAATGATTCTAGCACAATCTCATGTTCCGGATCCCTTAAGTACTTTCTTAACATGGACACATGAAACACATTATGCACTCTGTGCATAGACTCAATTCTCATGTTATCTTGTGTCTGTTCATCTGGTCTAATACGACCAATGCACCATAACAATCCTTAACGTCTAATGCCTTGGCATAAGAAAATCTCCAATCTTTCAGGAGAAACACTCTCATTGCTTGCATAAAAGAGACAAGACTACTCTTATTCGCAACAAGGAGAGCTCTTCTCTTTTACAAGAGAAGTAACACGCAACATTCATAGAATTAACTCATTCATCCACAAACATCAACCCTTCTCCCAAAATAGAAGGGAATTCATTTCCCCATAGGAAATCATTTCATCACAATAAATCCACTCAGAGTGAAAATCGGACAGGACATCAATCCTCATCCCGACAAACAACTTTATGCCGCATATACCATGCAAAATATTTCTATTCCTCAAATCAGTCTTTTCTTTTCAAAGAAAAGAACGCATATCTTTTAGGCATGTTGATAACGCCATAGCAAACCACATAGACCACAAGTGAAATGCAGAAATCCCGCAACTTTCCACTTAACTCCACTATCCCTCAAAGTAGCCTTGAACGAAGTCCCAAATCAAGGGGACCTAAAGTAATCCTTTGACTATCGATCAATCATTTCAGTCGATAACACGGAAGATGTCTTACTTGTCCATTAAAAATCAGTATCGATCACACATCCATGTGGCTAAACTCGCAAAGATAGCTCTCACTAATTCTCTTAGCAAGAATAATAGATTCCCATACTTCAACATATCCAAACATTCCAATTACTCATTAAATGGCCATACAACAATTCATTCTTCCAACACCAACCTATGAGTTACAAAACCAATTCAATCATGGGGCAACATTCACACGAATCTGGGGATGCTTTAGTACGTGTCTCGCAAAGTACTCAAGCAAACCTCCTACACCAATGACATGCTGTCGACAGGTAACCTCACCTGTCCTATCAAAATCCGTATTCGATTCTATTAATTCGATTCCTCCAATACCCTTATTCTCTAGGGTTTCAACTCATGCTCTATTTACACCACGATGAACTCCATCAATGGCCAACTTCATCTCATGAAATGATTCATTTCTCTAACTATTTCCTCGGTCAATGATCACCGAACACAGTGAACATAAAAATCACCCATCTGTACTCAATCCCTCATATCCACAAAATGAGGTAAGCTCTATTCAAGATCTCTGTTAATATCTGATAACTAAACTCTCTAATAGCTCTACTTCAAAAAAAAATTTCCTCAATCTTTTAGCCTCCACTATCAATCAACAAATATGAGGCTCATAAACCAAGGTTTCCAATATTCCTCCAATAACTCCGATAACATTATCATCCTCGATCTATGTTATGGGAATCAAGCAATCTAAAACATTACCTAGTGATGATTACCTCAAAACATAGGTCAAGGAAGCTCTTTCACCAAAATATCATACTCTCATCGCTACCCATGTTTGAGTAGCTTAACTGTGACATCAGTCACCATTATTCCCATAGACACGACTAGTTGCGATAACACTATCGACAATCGGTTTTGCCTTTAAGGCCGATTTTATCCCTAATTAATTTCTCACCCAAATTATGGCATAAGATCAACTCGTTCTCTATTAGCCATAAACATAAAAACAAATAACACCAAAGAACACAGAGATGCAACAAAATCCAAATCTTACCTGACCCTAATTGACGCGCCCGGGCTCACTTTAGACTCCCAATTCAAAACAACCGAAATTATGTGTTTGGGAAACGCTCAGGACTCATTCCTGAGTACGCCTAGGACTTCGTTCCTAGGTACGCCCGAAACTTACGCGTTCGGGAACGCCACGGACCACTCGTCCGGGAAATCTCATATGCAGAAGTGAGGGAAGTCAAGTAGCACTGATAACACATACACATAAATCAATCTATGAGTCATACGGATCTCTTACCGTAGCTCCAAGCATTCATCATTATTAGAAATTTAACATGACCTTCGAAATCATGAACTCCAAATGCTAATGCACATCAAAACATAGAGCCCTTTTTTTCCAGATACCAACATAGAATTCAATTAAAATTCTTTTCCCCATAACAATGACAAGCAAGTACCTCTTAACTGTTTATACAGATTAGCAAATGTCAATTCGCTAATACATAAATCATTGTCTTTTAGTATCCCATCTTGAACCTTTCCACGGCTCATCGGATACTTTATTTCCTCTATGTTTACTCTATAATTCCTCAAACACTGCCACCTTACTGTACAAAACAACATAATCATAACGACTATCAAGTACACATATCACAAGATGCGATCAAGGCTCTTTGATCAAAAGATCCACTATCAATAAATGATCCCATGAGCACCTAATTCCAAGGCGCTAACTAATCTCCACCAGCTCAACTTTAAGGATGATCAATCACCCGGATTTTAGCACACCTCATGTGTACCTCCATAAACCACAATTGCTTTTACGCATAGAATCCGTCTGTTCTACTTCCATATGCGTGCACATGATTTCCTACAAAATGCAATGGCAACTCCAACTAATGCTTAAATATTGCCACCAAATCTCACTAGAACATTACTAGCTTCATCCCTCAAACTTTGAATCACACTCAGCTGTACAGCAATTCTTCTCCATCCAATTCAACTGGGAGATTTATCCGACATCAAGATCCCTATCCTAGTCCTCCCAACTCATTCCAATCATAACTATTAAAATCTTTCCAAAACTTCAGTCGTGATTATAGTAATCTATCATTGTGCAGGATTGGTAAACTTGGATCTATAATCCTTCGCCTAATGCCAAATGAAAGGATAACTCCCTGAGGGATTTTCCACCAAAACAATAAATTAGCACACTTCTTAGCATGCCTAGATTGCACGATTGGGTTAATCAATTGGGACCATCATAATACCAGTCATTCAATGTGGCTCAACAGTTTAAACAACCATAATCACCGACTGATTCATCAATATTTCAAGTCTAACTATTAAACAAGAATGAGTCTGCCTTACGTCGCTGCTTCTCATATCACTACTAAATCCCCATTGTATTCAAATCAGCTTCAATCCCACAAACATAACTAAAATTAATTACTCTCTTGGGTTCTCACCATCTAGAATTCCATACCCAACCAACCTGTTACTTTAACTACCATATCCCATGTACGCTGAATCAAATACTTCAACCACTATCAGATATTGCCTTCTCCAAACATTGATCTCAACATGCAAGTCACTCCAATCATTCATATAATCAAAATTCCCCCGAATACCAGACTTGCCTGGAGCACTCCCCACTATCAGGTATTTCCATACAACTCAACGAGTTGCTAACCAAAGGGAACCAATTTCCCAAAACTGAAACAAAGCATCACTACTTCACTGTCACAATTGGCAACATGACCGGGCCTCTTCCGTGGCCACGATCTCAGTCTCTATTGCGTCGGTACGCGACACAATCACAGCAAGGTCTCGTCGGACACACAAGCAACAAATTCAAATGCTTGGCATCAACTCGCAAGCATCAGCCTCAAAGCATTGCAAATCAACATGACTAACGAAAACAAAAATGCAATACTTAACCCAATCCCGTCCTACTGTGCACTCATGTGTGTCAAGTTTTTAATTTAACCATTAGGCCTAAGGTTTTTTTTCCACCACGGACCTAACGTCCGCTCTGATACCAACTGTAACACCCCGGCTCCTCTCTGAGCCCAAAGTGCTACCACCTACTCTATACTGCTACCAAATTCAACTTTTGCCGCTGGTATTGCGAAGCAATTAATTTATTTAAATAGCAACCAGACGACAAAAGCCGGTACATTTGACACTAAGCGCAGCAGAGATATAACTTTGCTGATTACCAAAAAGGCACTTAGACTATCCAAGACTAAATATATCAACTGTAGATGATTTGTGAATCACTGTGGCACATTAACAACTGTGCTACTCCCGCCCATGCATGTCGTCTTCAACAGATTCCTATAAAAACAACGTTAAAGCAAGAGTGAGTCCGAAGACTCAGCAAGCACAGATAAAACAGTAACATCACTTTAGCAATTCAATCCATTTCACGAACTGTAAGCTGTAAATCCACTTTATGACTGTAAACTGTAAATTAATTCTGTAGCTGTACTGTAAATCAACTCTGTATCTGTAATCTGTATCACTTTTCTCTGTCACTGTCATGCAATGCATCAGTAATGCAATGCTATACAACGCATCTGTAATGCAACTGTAACCATCAAATTACCTTTTTGAGTTGTAACCCAGAATTTCTGGGTTTCCTCTCTGTCATCTGTTCATTTCCTGTAAATGCAATGCAATGCGATGCAATGCAATGCAATGCGATGCAATGCAATGCATCTGTATACACCTAGAACTGTAGCTAATACCAGTATAGCGGAGCGTCCACCCGTCGATGGACCACTCGATTGCCTACCTCTGTAGGTCTTACTCCAGAGCACTCCGGAATAATCACTTGACTTTCTCACCGACCTTGCTCTTATTTAAGAGCACTACGGACTAGTCATGACGTTCTCACCGGCCTGGCTCTTATGCATTGGTATGATGCAATATGCTTCAAATATGAATGTCTAATCATAAACAGTCTTCATCAGGGTATGATTAGCACAATTCATACACATCATCTCATACATACTGTAAATCAAGGCATGGAAACACGAATAACAAACATTCACCACAATTTACTGTTCTACCATGCACTTGCCTGTTAACCTGGCGGACGGTGCGTAGACGGCACCAGACTCGAACCGCCACCTGAACAAGCATTAATCATCTCAATTCATCACTCATACAATACATTCAATTACGAGTAAATGACATCGCTCTTACATCCAATCGACATAACCCAATTATGTCCCACCGGGCAACCTCTCCTTGACCCGATGTTTAACCAGTCTATAAATTGAGCGATCGCATTATATATACTCGCCGATCCATTTCTACACGTTTAACCTCACTTTAATCAGTTATACTGTCTAATCTCAATTTATACTCTCCTTCTCCCTTTTCTGCCATAGATCGACCAGATCAATAGTGGCAGTACCAATTTCGTCGTCTAGGCAGTCACGATACCTAACTGACCACTTACATCAATTCTAATGATCGGTATTAGTAATGCCCGACTCGGCAAATAAACAGGGAGAAGGTTTTGAGGCGTTACCCTAACCCCGAGCGACAGGATCGGGGTACTCTTAGCCGGATCTAACGAATCTGACGGCAGGTCACCCCTTTTTTTTCCTTTCTCTCTTTCTTCCTTCCCTCTTTTCTTCTTCTTTTTTTTTCTCAGCCGGCCAGCACTCCTGGCCTTCCTCTCCTTTTCCTCTTTTTCTTCGGGAAAATTGCTCTAATGCCACAAAGTTATATGCCATCCTCCCTTTTGCCACATACTTCAGTGGGTTTGTTATAATGCCACAAAATTTGTGTTTATGGCTCTCTTTTGCCACTTCCTCCACTAAAATGACCGTTTTGCCCATCTTCTTCTCCTCCCTCCCTCTTCCTTCTCAAGTCCGGCGCGCCGCCGCCGTGCGGGAGCTCCGCCGTTCCGCGCGCCGACCCCGCTCGCCTTCCTCCGCCGCCGCCACCCGCCACTGGCCCGCCGCCTCCCTCTGGCCCACCACCTCCCCGACGCGCTCCGCTCCACCTCCGTCTCGCTCCACCTCACCCCCGACGGAGAGAAGCTCCCGGGGAGAGGGCGTCGACGCGGCCGTCGGGGGTGAGGTGGAGTGGAGCGCGTCGGGGAGGTGGTGGGCCAGAGGGAGGCGGCGGGCCAGAGGGAGGCGGCGGGCCAGTGGCGGGTGGCGGCGGCGGAGACGATGAGCGGGCGGGTGGCGGCGGCGGAGGAAGGCGAGCGGGGTCGGCGCGCGGAACGGCGGAGTTCCCGCACGGCGGTGGAGCTCCCGCACGGCGACGGCGCGCCGGACTTGAGAAGGAAGAGGGAGGGAGGAGAAGAAGATGGGCAAAACGGTCATTTTAGTGGAGGAAGTGGCAAAAGAGAGCCATAAACACAAATTTTGTGGCATTATAACAAACCTACTGAGTATGTGGCAAAAGGGAGGATGGCATATAACTTTGTGGCATTAGAACAATTTTCCCTTTTTCTTCACGGGCAGCCGCACTCCCCTTCCTTTCTTCTTCTCACGCCGTCGGCCCTCCTCCCTCCTCTCTCTCTCCACAGCCGGCGGCTCCCCCCTCTTCTTCACTCCACCGGCGGCTTCCTCCTCTCCCTCACTCCCAATCGGCCGACACGGCACCCTCTTTTCCTCTCCCCCGCCGAATCCCGGCTCTCCCCCTTGCCCCCTTGCTCGGCGCGCGGCCGGCGGAGCCGGGGAGCGGCGATGGCGGCGGCCAGAGGAGGGATGGCGAGGCACGGCGGCGCGCGAAAGCGGCTAGGCGACGGCGAGGCGCGCGGCAGCGGCGGCGCACGGGTGGCAGCGATGCGCGGCGCGTGCGCGAGCGACAGCGAGCAGGAGCAGGAGCGGGGCGGCGAGGCGCAGCAACGGTGGCGCCGGGGCTGGCGAGCGGCGGCGCCGGTGGGAAGACGGCAACAGCACGCGCGAAGGGAAGCAGCAGCTGCAGCCAAAACCAGGTTTTCTTCCTTCTCCTCCCCCTCTTATACTCAAAGAAAAGCATGAGGTGGTCTCTAGATGGTGCATGCGCTGGCTTCTGGACGATGTCGCGTTGGCTGCAACTGTAGCAACGAGGAGGAGAATTTGGCTTTGCCTTCTCCCTTTTCTCCGGGTATTACAACTATTGGATTTCTGTTGTTCCGTTTGCATTAGGGTGTGGGTTGACAAAGACTTTATATAAGGCTGAAATGTGTGATAACTTGAGAGCAGTGCAAGCAAGCCTGATTTCTTTCTAATTTTTTTTATCATTCTGATGTATACAACTTAACAACTTGATCGTTACAGCAATTAAAGAAAATCGATCTCATTACTCTAGTCAATAGTGTGCGTGCAGTACAAATTCTTCCCTTTCCAGAAATGTAAGTATTATCACCGTGTGAGCATCTAATTAAGCAAAACATAAGACTTGCCATTGTATTTTATGTGGCAATAATTCTTAATGCTTACATTATCTGAATACAGTTCATTTTTGCAATTTGCTGCTGGTCTCAATCTAAGAATATTTTGGCTAATAGGGTTCAATTCTAGGCGCTGAGGTTACTGTTGGGGAAAGATTGTACAATACTCATGTATTTGATGTAGAGGATCACAGTGCTGTTAAGATTGCAAAAACTGAGAGTGGGGGTCTTATACAGTGCAAGTTGTTTTCCTTGACAATACCAAAGGTACTTGTTACACCACCAGTCCCAACTTGCTAACTTGTTATGTTTCAAGCTTTCAGCAGCCATATCTTCCTTTGCTAACTAATTTCTTTTATCTCATCAAGGTTGGAGGAGGAGAAGACATTTTTGCCACAATTAGATGGTCACAGAAGTTGCTGTATGACAATGGACAGTTTTACCTAACTGCCCCGCCTCAGGATTTGGTCTAGATCCTCCTTGGTCGAGGTCGTTTTTTGTTACCTCTACCATAGGCTAGAGTAGGTTTGGTGGGTGTGTGTTTGGGTCTGTAAGGGTTTTTTCAAACCCCTATTTTGTTTTTCTTTCTTAATACAAAGATATGCAGTTCTCCTGCCTGTTCGAGAAAAAACAATGGACAGTTTTCTGTTGATATTCCTTTTAGGTTTCCGCAATATGTGAACCCTTTGCCAAAAGTATTCATGAAAAGGGAGAAAATTCAGTTGACTGTGAATAGTGGTGTGAGTAAAGAGGTTTTATTGCAGGGGACAAGCCATCCCTTGAAGGTATACAACTATTTATTGCTTTTGTAAGTACCATTTGGACACTCTTTGGAATGCACTGGTTATCATGAGTTGTTCTTTTGCATTTTCAGGAAAAAAATTAGGCAAGGTGAGAAATTGTCTTTCTTGCATGAAGCAGTTGTTGAGAATTGGTCAAACAAAGATTTTACCTTAAAATATAGTGTAAGTTTTTCTCTGATAGTTTTAAGTTTTTCTCTGATAGTTTTTCTTTTGATTAATTGTACCTTGTCTTCAATGTTTCTAAACATCTTATCATACTCTCTTGTCTTTGTCGGCCCTGCATATTGTAGAATATCGAAATATTGAAAGCAACATGTGTGTTATCTATTTAAAGCTGAACTTGGAACTAAAGTTTAGTCATTAAATTCCTTTTATGGTGAGGGCATAAGGCTGGCTTAGCTTGTACTACAACTTCAAGGTCTTAAGGAATTGTATAGAATTAGCATGCAAATGATACACTGATACACATCCTTCATATCATTTTCTTTTGAATACAGTGACATGATAGCTATGCTATGCTTGCTGTGCAGTACTAGTATAGTTGAGCATTAATCTTCTCCGTTGGTGATAGCAATTAGCATGCTGCATCAAAGGAGAACATCAATGTCTTTCACAAGAGATTAACATGCAAGATCTCTTTTTTTTATTAAATTTATGACAGACTGCAGGATTATTTGATGTCTTAAATCTTTACTATAACAAGAATGCTTCCATCCACATTCTGTTCAAATGTCCACATATTATTCAACAAATAACATCTGTGGATATGGAGACTTTTACGAGTTCACCATTTCAATTTAACTGCAGACTTGCAATGGAGTTGAGTTTCATTGCCTAATTTTTTTTCATGCCTATAGGTCTACTCAGGTGATTTGTCTGGCGGAGTGCTTGTGCAGCCCCCAACATTGCGAGACTATGATGACAGAGACATGATCTGCATTTTTCTTTTACCTGGAAATAACCAGAACAGGAAGGTAGTTGCTCTTGCTTGGTTATTGTCTTGTTATCTTAACATAATAAGTGAATAAATTTATGTCAGTGTGGAAATGCCCTATTGCTTTAAACTAATGGTATTTACTTTGATGAGAAATATGTAGTTAAAAGCTTGTAGCTTGCTGAAAGTATCTAGGTTAAACATCACTTTTTAATTATAAATAGTTCTAATTTTCTGGTGATTGTGTGTTTATGCTCTTTTTCAGGCATGTTGATATTTCTTTAGCCATAGTTCAATTTTTTTTTTGTTTTCTAGGGCATTATCAGTATTCATTCCACTTGTAGTAAGATTTATTTTGTTATCCAACGTTGTTCTTCATAAAATGTTTCTCTTAGTGCAATTTATCTCATTTGAGTAATGTGATAGGTCTTTAGAAAGGCAGTTGTGTTTGTCGTGCGAAAGGGTCTCTAGCCCAATGGTTAGAGGCCTGAGTAGCACCCCCTAGGTCCTGGGTTCGACTCCTAGTGGGAGCGAAGTTCAGGCTTGGGGGAAAAAAATCCCCTCGCCTGCTACCACACCAAAGCACAGGTCTAAGGCCTCGCCAAGGCGTTGATCCAAAGGATCCGCCGGTAGTCTCACAAGGTCGGGCGATGGAGCCGCTGTGTAAGAGTGGAGCAGGGGTTCGGGGGTTTTCTCGGTCTGCGTGAGAAGACCTTCTTCTTAAAGTAATGCCCGGGGGGATTCTTCCCCCCGCAGGTCGAGTTTTTAGTTGTGTTTGTCGTTAATGCAAGTGGAAGCATGCAAGGAAAACCTATTGAGAATGTTAAGAACGCCATGTCCACTGCTCTCTCTGAGCTTGTGCAAGGAGATTACCTCAACATAATAACATTTAATGATGAGCTCCATTCGTTCTCATCCTGTTTGGAGCAAGTAAATGACAAAACAATAGAAAATGCAATTGAGTGGATGAACTTGAATTTCGTCACCCATGGTGGCACTGACATCATGCATCCTTTGAGTGAGGTACAGTATAGGGAAGATGATATCAGTTGACATTTATGATATTTTCGATGTCACTTTTTTTGCTGATATTTTCCCTCTTGTGGTATAAGGCAATGACTTTGCTGTCAAACTCTCATGATGCCCTTCCACAAATCTTTCTTGTGACTGATGGATCAGTTGAGGATGAACGGAACATCTGCCATATTGTGAAAACTCAGCTCACAAATATAGGGTCTTTGTCTCCTCAGATTTCTACATTTGGACTAGGTAACGTCTCATACCATTTTTCCTTATTTATACCTCAACATATCAAGCTTAGCTATGTGCTGAAATCAAATCTCGGTTGATTTTGATTTTGTAGTCATGAGGTACTGTTCTGCATTCCAATTTCCAACACATACGGAGCTTATCAATTCTAATATACATTAGTGCTAGCATTTAACCTTAACAAAAAAGCTACCTATCCTCTTATGTGTTCATTCTCATGTGGAAAATGCTTTTGAATTACTCAAGTTTGTTCAGTACAGTCCTCAATTTTTGTGAAGAGACTAAAGAGGCATGATCCTGTTTTATTCTCTATATGCTGGAGACATGAATATTTGATTTTTTTACATGCTTGCCCATTTATTAGACGGAACATTTTCTAATTGTTTGTATTTTTCCTGGGAAAAAAAATTAGGTTCATATTGCAATCACTATTTCTTGCGGATGTTGTCATCAGTTGGCAAGGGGCATTATGATGCTGCATTCAATACAGGTATTAATATTTCCCCCTTAATTCTGGGAACTGGGCTGCATTTTGTTCTACACACTATTTCTGAAAATTCAAATTCTGCATTATGCTCTAAAATTTTTCTCGCGGACTTTTAACTTTCCTTTGACATTCATTAACTGTAATTTTCTCTGACTATCCAACACTTTTTTTGGTTTGAATTTTGGAAGTTCGCATCAATCTCAAGGCACATTCGATGGTGGTGACAGTATCTGGACGCCCATATACATGTGGAAAAGCCATATTCCTATGGTTATTTATATAATGGAAGTTTTTCTGTTTCTTTTTAATTAAATCTAGCAACTTTGGTGGCAAAATAAAAACCATAATCAAATCTGTTTCCAGTGAATTTAACTGTGTATTAAATGTATTAACTGGACTAGGATATGCAAGATTTTGTCCAAATTCAAAATTTTAAAACTGGATTTTTTTTATTCTGATTCGTTAAACCAGGGTCAATTGAGGGTCGAATGCTAAAATGGTTCCAGAAAGCTTCAAGCACAATAGTGACAAATATTTCCATTGACGCCACAAAGTATATTCAAGAATTTGAAGTGAGTTATTTTCTAGTTAACCTATCACTTTTTAGTGATGCTATGAAAAAGCAACCCATGACATTCATCTTTGTTATTATTCTTGTGGTGACATCTCGCATGTACTGTAGTATATTAATGATGAGTGTATGATCTCCATATCTTAGCACCATTAGAGGGAGAGGAAGGGGGAGGGATGGAGAGCATAAAGTGCTTCTGTGTTCTGAGATAGTCAACACTCAACAGTCTGACTAGTCCTTTTGGGAGCACTCAACACTAAGATGGTTGATCAAAATTTCATCTTTAATTTTATGAAATAAGTTCCCATGTGCTTTCTCATTTCTTTCTACAAAGAGGTCTGGAAAGTTGGTACTTAAGACCGTTTAACCTTATTTGATATGAGCATAGCTGGAACAGCTATGTTTCTTAAAACCGAACTTCCTTTTCCCAATCAGGTGGATTCTGAATATATTCTAGGCATTTCAGCAAAATGTCCATTATTTGTATCTGGAAGATACCAAGGCAAGCTTCCGGAGACACTTAATGCCAGGGGTTACTTGGCTGACATGAGTGAAATATCGATTGAATTGAAAGTCCAACATATAAAGGATATACCTCCTGACAAAGTAAGATTCTCGTACTTTTGTCGTACTTCTATGCAAGGGAATTTTTTAGTTATTTAAGGAACTTTCACGCTGTCCTTAATTCAGTTCGTTGGGGGATAACGGTAACTAATAGGTGGGTTCTCTTGGGCTATGTTTTAGGGCTTAAAGTTTTGAATTTTGACTATTTGCGAGAGATAGTACGGAGAGAGAGAGAGAGATACTTACATGTGATTTTGGCCGATATAGATGAAGTTGAGACAATGTCTACTGTAATCAACTTGTAACTTCGTTTTGAAAAGACACTTCGTTTGAAAGCTAGTAACTGTAGAAAGCCAAGCCGTAAGCCCAAATAAACACCACCCATTAGTCTGAGTTGATCTCCACCAGTCAATCAAAAATACATAACTTAATAGGTAGGAGAGGAACTTTTGTAGTTGATTGTTTCACTAATACAGAGACCTCTAAACAAAAACTCGGGCTTGAAAGTGAAGGATAGAATTTTCCTACATAAGACTGATCTAATTTATTTTATACACAATCTTAAACGGCTTCTTGACCCCAAGCAACAAGATTAACCAGATATAATGACAGCAGCTTACTAAAATCTATCTGGAACATATCTGTATGTGTCCTCTGTCCATGGATCGAATGTCATGACAATTAACCAAACAAAACATGCAACCTGTAACTTGTTAATGTGGCTTAACTTACTTGATATGCGGGAAGCATTGCTTATCCTGGCACAGTGACCAGACACATAATTAAAATTCTACCAGTAGCACATGACCAGAAATTATAACCATATATTTTCTTACAAGACTACAGTGCCTAATTATTGTCCTATTTTGAGTGATCATTTAATTGAGGCTAACATGTCCACCAAACAAACAAAACGTGCAACCTTTGTTAATGTGGCTTAACATGATATGTGGTAACCATTGCTTATCCTGGCACAGTGACCAGACACATAATTAAAGTTCTACCAGTAGAATGATCAGAATTTAGAACCATATATTGGTTTAAAAGACTACAGATCCTAATTATTGTCCTGTTTGAGTGATCATTTATTTGAGGCCAACATGTCCTCCAATTACACATTGGGTATCAAACTGATATTATTATTGCTGAAGTTCATATGAAAGTATTTGCACATGGCCTATTAAGCGAAAGATCCATCATTCCATTTTATGTTCAAATTTCAGGTGTTGGCAAAGCAACAGATGGATCTTCTCACAGCAGAAGCATGGCTTTCTGAAAACAAGCAACTAGAGAAAAAGGTAGTGTAATCTGTTCTCGGCTAATGCTTGATCACATCGGCTAGTGTCTCACTGTCTTGACATACTTAAATTAAGTTCTGCGAGTTGGATATTAATTTTAGATGACTATGTTCAAGTGGTTATTTTAGGGTACTCCCTGAACTGAACTTGATGCCAAGATTAGAAAAATAAATTATTCCATAATGTGAGTGAAAAGGACCAAACACAAGACACTGGTATTTCCATGTGCTTGAATAGTTACAGGTTAGACTTTTTATACCACTTGCCATTCTTCATATCGGTAAGCCCATTCAATGTTGGGGCGCGGATAATGCACTGACCAGTGGATACCTAATCGTTATTGAATAGCCTAGACCTACCGAGTAGAGACTAGAAATGAAAAAAATAGTCTTGTTACCACAGCTTAGTCGCAGAAAGGAAGAAATAGCCTTGTTACCTCGGCTTAGTCGCACATTATCATATTACGTGTCTATTGCATGACATTGTGAGTTTGGCGTATCTTGTGGGTAAAGCTAGGTAACTCTGCAAAGTATAATATATAGTATTCAGATGCGTCGTCCGGTCAATGGAGTTGTGTTTAATAGGTGATTTCAACAAGACAAGTAAGTTTTGAATGGCTTCAAGATGATAAGTGCAGGTGTTAAATCCCATTCTCTTAATAAAATAATATTTTGTATTTCAAGTCTAAATACCTTTGCAAACAAGCATGCATTTATACCCATAAAAGTGTTCTATTAAAATCTTAGCAAGTAATTAAGTAGATATCCTCATATGGCTTGCTAAGGTCGGTTATACTCATATTTGCTTAACCATCATCAGAAGGAGTTTGGAAGGATAAAAAGGAATCTTTTGAGGGATGCATCGATGACTCCGTAGAAAGTGATGATTACTGGTTCTAGTTCTCGACTACACTTAAGCATGCCTATGGTTAAGGGAGATTTTTTTTTGTCTTGTATCATAAATTTTGGGCTTGGACGCCTTTAATATTGTAAAACTCGGCTGCTAAGTCGTATTCTCTTGTAATAAAAGTTTAGCTTTTATGATTAAAGTTTGAGCAGCCTTGAAGTACACATTTTTTCAGTGCATAACTAAAATTTCTGGACTGTTACAGTGAAATTTGACGGCTCAAAATAGAAGGTCGTCACACGAGTCAGAGTGAGATCAGGAGATCAACAAGCACAAACGCAGCTCCAATGAGCACTGCAGGGGTTTGGAGGTTCCTGTATAACCCCTGGAAGCTAGAGGATTCATCAGATGGCATCAGTTCATTCCGCATGCGCTGATCTCTGCAAGAACGTTGAACTTAGTTGAAAACTCTTTTCTTAGATGCAGGATTAGTCATGCAAAATGCATGCCACACTGAAACAAATTCTTCATTCCCCCCTTTTGTTTTCGCTTCTCTCAAATCTGGTTTGATGAAAGAATAACTAGATGGCGGTGTTCCAATGAACTAATCACGAACTACCATCTATCTAGTATACAATGAGTATCAATATAAGGTGCAGAGAAACAGGAATTTATGGCGAAGGAAAATGGAATACCGCAAGGAAGTGAAATTATTCGAAACTATTGAATAACTACGGAAACGGAATCTACTGATTGTAAAATGCATCAAAACGACCAGACAGAAAAGAGCGTAAAACAATGCATCATCGCATAGATGCTATGACGCTAACCTGTCGCTTTCCGAGTGAATAATTCAACTGTTTGATCTTTTCGGAATGAAATATCAGAAAGAGTAGAGCCGTAAGCCCGTAGCCGAGGAAATGGATTGGGAACCGATGGCGTCCTGGCACGGGGCGGTGGACGAATTTTTTTTAAAAAAAGAATCTATTTTTATTCTGAATTACAGTAATATATCTGTGTTTTTTATTTTACACTAATAATTTTCTGTTGCCTCACCGTTGAGCGATTTAAGTTAGTTGCCCAACGGTCGTGCACCAAGTGGACTAGTCGCCCACCGTTTGAACGACGTCCCTTTAGCTACTAGTTGCTCAATTGTTGGACGACATCCCCTAGTCGCTCAACACTCAACGGTGGAGCAACTAGGGGTGCTATATCCCACGCGTGTGCGTCAGCCCGAGTGCCCGTTCGCCATTTCGGTCGTGAGGAGAAGGGAGGAGGCCCGAGTGCCCATGAGGAGATGGAGAAGGGAGGAGAAGAGGGAGTGGGAGAAAGGAGATGAGATCCGCAAATCGATGACGGTGAGTCTCTTGCACTTCTTTATAGATTTACTTTTGAAACCACGGTAGGTTAGCAATTAAAATCATTACATGTGTAGTTGTGTCAGGTCTTCCTTATAGATTTTCTTTTGAAACCAAGGTAGATTAGTAACTAAAATTATTATATGTGTAGTTGTGTCTGATACATCGTATATTGTTAATAGTTGTAAATAGTGTGACTCGTACAACTAACGTCGATTTAATTTTTAGTAGTTATACTTTCGAAACCATGGTAGGTTAGCAATTAAAATTATTATACATATAGTTATGTCGGGTACATCGTATATTGTTAATAGTTGTAAATAATATAGTTGTAGACTAACGCTAATTTAGTTGTTAATAGTTATAATGCCGCTATGGCTATACCCTAACCCTAACTCATGAAACCCTAAACCCTAAAATCCTAATGCTGAAATGCGGCTATGGCTATATATGTTGAGGAATATGCAGTTTATGCAAGAATGCAACAAATTGTTTTTAGATTTTTCGAAGTTACGCTATAAATAATTAAATCACCAATTGTGTCATAATTGCTAACTTCAAATTGATTTACATGTATAGCTCGTGACCTTGTTGGTTCAGACTATTCTTTCAGCTTGTTGGACCGACATGTCGACGCGCAGCACCACGCCAGCCATTGCATCCCGCATGCTGAGGACGGGGACGAGGCGGCTCAGTTGGGGGTGGTCCATACATGGATACCCCGACGGGCTTGGAGACTAGACCCACGCTGGAGAGACATGTTTGTCTGCAAACTGTAGCACTTTTTTTATCATATTTCTGCTATATACTTACTTCTTCATGCTTTGCAAGCTGAGCGATGTTGGCCTTTTACCACTCACGCAGATGGTGGAGGCCACCGATGAGGACGGTGCTCTGGTCAAGGACGAGAGGGAGGTTCTGCCGTCTCGGTGTGGTCATGATTGTTTCTATTTGACTGGTCGATGTTGACAGCTCTGGTGGATCGGTGGTGGCCTAAGACGCACACCTTCCACCTCCCATTCAGGGAGATGGCCCCCACTCTGTAGGATGTCACGATGCTGCTCAGCTTGTCTATCGCAATAGCCGTTGCCTCCCCATCGGACGCACCTACCAATTGGCGTGACAGCCTACTAGGCAGATTTGAGGGGGTTCTTCTGCTGAGGCTGTGGCAGTGTACTACATCTTCCCAGTGCGACAGAGGCATGGCCCACCCCTATGATGGCTTTTGTAGTTCTGGGTACGTGTGCTATCCATTTTCCCAATGTAGTGATGCACTATCCATGGCATATGACAGGCTTGCTAATTTTTTATTTGTGCATAGGTCGAGTAGATGGACCCAGAGGCCGGCCAGTTTGAGGTGTTGCGGCACCTCAAGGCGTACTTGCTGTGGCTGTTCGACTGGGTATTATTTACCAGCAGTCGCAGTGACTCTGTTGGTACCCGCCTCGTGGGGTATGCGAGGGTCATCGCCGATGGGGAGGAGGTGAAGATCAGCTGGGGATCAACCGTTTGCTATGATGTACCATGACTTGTGCGAGGCATACTGCAGGATGAGGCTGACCTCTGTCCTCACAGGCTGTCCCCTCCTATTGCAGCTGTGTTCATTCGAGTGCTTCTCCCTCGGATGGCCGATGCTACTCGCATTAGTCTGTACCACGGGGACATGTACCACAGGGGCATGGTGGACCGGCCGATTGTAAGGTCCCTTTGGTGCTGTAGACGGGCACGTACTCTCCTAGAAATTTACTGTACTTGTATTACAGGTCATCCTTTGTAAGCATTGTTCTGGCTCTTAGGCATAGTTTGCACACATGTAGGTCACACATGTGTACGAGCACTTTGGTGAGCAGCTCGACCGCCTCACCACTGACAACGTACGCTGGAAGCCATACTTTACTCAGGAGACGGAGGACTGTGCTCCCGCCAGGCTGTCCTCACTATGCTGGCATGACCAGGCATACTGGATGATGCTGACGAAGCTCGTCTTTGACATGTTCACTGAGGACTATGCGTGTAGGGGCCCAGATTTTAATATCCGGAATCCTCTGTGATTCCACCACACTATTCCCTAGATCAGTAGATAGTGCTCACAGATTACAGTTTTGAATATCAAAGTACATATCATGCGGAAGCGTAAATATAATAGTAACTTACTCATAGGCCAAGTGGGCCGAAATCAATAAAATGTAGCAGCGGAAACGAAGCACACAAGTGGACCCTCAGGACATGCTCACAGGCAGCCAACTGGAGGTTCGCGACCTAGCCCTCGACATCTTCATCTTCTTTGCCACCAAGACCAAATAGTGTTGCTGAAGCGTAGTGATCTGATTCCTGATTCTGTATTTGTTGTGAAAGCGAGTGTGAGCACAAACCACCGTGCTTCGCGAGCCAATACACAGGATGCAAATAAATAGTATGCATGGCTTATCAAAGGAGAGGCTTGGGTTATTTTATTTGCCAAAAATCGTTTTTAGTAGCATTGTTATTATTTAATCATACTGTTATTGTTGCTGCCTAAACTCCAGCTAGCGATTACCATAAATGACATAATCCACCAAAATACACTTTCTTTATTGATTGCTGTCTAAAACTCCAAACAGCGAGTATCATCATTTACTTAATCCACCAAACACACACACTTTCTATATTGAGTGCTACCTAAAACTCCAAACAGGGATTGACATCATTTATTTTAGATCCACCAATATCATTTATATCAGGACTCTCTAACAATTCAATCATTTTTTGTCATTGATCCCAAAACCATTATTTGCTATTCCAACAATCAACCTTATCTTCCATTACCCATCTCTAACTAATTCACTAGTATACATCCACCAGGAATATCATTGATCAAGTTTATACTCCAATTATCATATCTCCAAATTCCCATAAATTCAATCCATCCATCTAGTATTTAATCAAATCCTATTAATCCCATTATCGCCCATCTCCCAAGAATTCATATTAGATATCAATGTTGTAATGCAGCAATTACCTTTGCACTCCCTAATTCTCCAAAAATCATTTATATCACCTATCTAGCCTATCTATTCATTTAGGCTCAACCAATTTATTTCTCCCAGAATCATCACTATCGTTTCCTTCTTATGATCGACATGAATCCACCAACATCTTTATGTGTTTACCATAAACAACCATCTTCTTTTCTTACGACTCTATTTATTCTTCTTGACATTTTCTTTTGTGAGAGGTATTATTATTCTAAAATATAATACATAAAAATTTCCTGAGACCTAGCAGTTTTGAACAAAAACATAATGTGTAAGAGAATACAATAATAATATCGATCCAGATTCCATCCACCATTACATGGTCTCTGCACCATATGTTAGACCTTCAGCGTTATAGCCGCTTACATTATCACTGGGACGACACCCAGGGCAACACAAATTTGGGCTTTCCACTGCCCTCCACTTTTCCATTTCCACCCACAAAGTTTTTGAAATAGAACTATATCTGGTTAAGTTCCCATGTCCGCCCATGACCGTGGGCACGGCTATTCGAATAATTTTGACTCTGTAGAGTTTGTACACTTTCACCACAAGAGACAATCCGCTCGTTGCCCCACAAGATTCCTTAGCCACATGGTTGAGTAGACCATCATAGTGACTTTTCAAAGTATCTAGCTCCTGTTGTCATCTTACCTTATGGGCTGCTCCCACTTGCGGTGGGTCCCATACTATGCACGAGATGTAACCACGCCTACTAGCGCAGCCGGGCTCCACTCCCCGCAACGCTAGTACAGCTAGTTACTTCACCCTCCACTCGGTGTCCCTTTTGGCCTCCTCTTGCCCTTACGAATCCGTTCTTTCCACTACCAGTGAGATGAGTCCAGGAGTTTCGATAAATTTACTTAGCCAAGTTGTACTTTACAGACTTGTGGTTGCACTGTTTTACATAGGAGGTCATGACAAGATTCGGTCCTTAGGGGTATCTGGGCGGTTCTACCACTAACCACACTCTCGTGCACCCCTGCACCACACCCCCGAACCATCCGCCCATATAAATAAGCAATTTGAGGTTTTTAGGAGTATAAAATAATCATATCCAACATATACCAGTCATTACCACTATGACTGGCCAACCAACTTTTCTCATGATTAAAAGTGATGCTTGGTCGTTCTTGCGCCCATGAGTTTCTAAGCAATACTAAGCATGGCATATAATTATGGACTAATTTTTGAAAGGTTACTACTATAATTTTGCTAGGGTGACAAGGTTCACATATTCAAATATTTCAAAGGAGGTGGAATATTAATCAAGTTAAATAATGGGCATATAACTAGAATCTTAAATTAAACATGTATTTGCATATAAAATAACAACATGCAATTTGATAATTTAAACAAAAATAATGTGCAGAAAATATAGGTTCAACATGATCAAAGTATTGACTCGCCTTGCACGGTTTACCGCGGTCTCGAGCTCACACAATGCTTTCTCTTGAGCTTCTATGCTTTATCTTCACTTCGCTCTGACCACGCTTCTTCCCTTGATTCTTCATGACTCCAATTTCTAATTACGTGCCAAACAACTGAATCCAAATGAATGCAAATAACTCAAAAGTCCAAATAAATCCAAATACACGTAATTTAGCTTTACTATGGGTTATCGGGTGATTTGAGGCATGGTCGACGAGGTGCGGAGTATTGATGAGTCAAAAAGGGTGGAACGAAGTGATAAATGGCTAAGAGAAATCCGTCGGGATAGATGTCAAGAAAGGTTTATAGTGAAGGGATGTTCACGGAAATATTCCTCCTTCGGTTCAAGGATGGCTAGATATAGCTGACAGTGGAACACGATAACTTAATCTTTCAACTTAATATCTCCTTTTCTTATTTTATATTTATTTAGGAAGTTCCATGAACTAGGTTAGACTTACTGACAGACACATGTGTTTGGTTTACTAAATTAATCTTTAGAGCCTGTATTCCTAGCAGTCTAGGCTGTGGTATTTTATGGGATTCTATTTACTATTTATTCAAAGTATACCCCTAATGATTAGATTAATAGTTTAGCAACGCACGAGAGTATTTAATTATGTCATGGATGTCTAATAGAAATTTTCAGTATATTCTTAGTTGCTACTCATCTGCGACTATTGGTCATAATACTATATGTTTCTTGGGACTGTTTAGTGGTGAGATTATTTCAATGTCCGATGACCTAGGGCTACTATATCTTAGTATCTGTACTCTAGTATGACCTTTTATTTGGAAATACTCGGAGGACCAACTGTCATTGTTGTTTTGTCCTTTGAATCAGCATCTTGCATATTTTAATCAAACTTCTATTTACATAGAACCGAGCTCGCTATACAAAATTTCATTCCTCTAAATTCACTGTGGAGATTTATTTATTGGTAACGTGCTAATGGCGGGGATTATATTGGGACTTTCTAATTTAAATGTTTATGGTCACGTCCTATCGATTAATCAATTTTATGAAGCAGCCTTTATTATCTAATTAAATTTACTGTTGAGATTTATTTAATGACGGCATGTTAAATATCAGGGCACATATTTTTAATTATAATTAAAGGTAATATTTTTAATTTAAAACATCACTTTTATAGTTATCAACTTTTATTTACTTTAGACTTAAGTTGGATGTATTTTTAACTGGGATTCTTATTAACTTCAAGCGCTTAACCAAAATCATGTTTATTAATACCTTTAACTAATAAGTAGATTTAAAATAGTTAATAAGGCACTATTATTCTTATATAATAATTATTCTAATGCTAGACCTTAAATAATCTCATTTACATCCTAAGCAATTTTTATTAGCTCTCATGAATTAAAATTTTAACTTTCCTAATCACTTAATTATTATTATGCATGTAATCCTTTGTTTTGATGTATAAATAAATTTTATTTGATCCCATATCACTTATCTCAATTTCCTTGATTTATCCCATAATTATTTTCTAATCGGAATACCCAAAAAAATGAAACCAACAGTGTGCGAGGAGGGGGATCGAACTCGGGACTGGCTGGCTAAGGAGTGGACTGACACAGTTATGCTCACAGAGGTAGAAGAGTTAAGGGGGTGGCCTGGAGCCCAAAACAGAGGAGGGGGCGCGACAGCTCTGGCGTCGGCAGCGCCGGCGGGGCGAGGTCTGGGATTCGGCCGTGACAAGTAAAATGGAATCCCGGGGAGCTAGGTGAGCTAGGAGTGTCCGTGTTTCGGCTCAGGCGGCGACGCAGCGTGGTCGAGATGGTCCACGGCGGCCGGCCATGGAGAGGAAAAGAGGAAACGGCGGCGCCAACGTGGGGGGAAGAATCCGAGGTGAGCACGAGCTAGAGGGGGTTAAGAGGAGGCTTATCGTGCAGTTGGTCGGGCCAGGGAGGTACCGTGGTACACGGCGCCGGCGAGCTGGGTTGGGCCGCAGCTCCGGCCAGGGCGGGGGAAAGATTCGGCGTGCTCCGGTGTCACTCTCACCCTGAGGAATTGGCCCGACATTTACCATGAGAGAGGCAGCGGTGAGGATAGCGGTGGCGGCCGGTGCCGGGGAGGATGGGTGGCACGTGAGCTCCGACGAACGAGAGTTCGATTAACCCGGAGAGAAAGCAGATGGAAGGTGGAGGCTCACCGTGACACGGTCAAAATGGGGATGGCATCGCCGAAGCGGCCGGGGCGGCGGCGGCCGAGCTTCGGCTGGCGCGGGAGAAGACAAAGGGGAAAAGGGGAAAGGGCCGGGGAAACAATGGGGGCGGCGGGCTCTTATAGCCGGAGAGGGGTTGCTCCCTAGGGGTACTATTGTAGATGACCGGGGCACAGAGCTTGGACGGGACGGCGACGAGCGAGGCTGGCGCAAGCAGTGCAGGCCAGGCGACATCGCGCGCGCAGGGCATGGCGCGGGGACGTGGCGACGCGACGGGCGCAGAGAGAGTGACGAAGGAGCAGGGAGCATGGGGTCAGGTGGTTGGTGCCCGGCGGGGCCAAGTGACGCGAGGGAGGACAGGGAAGACGTGCGCGGGGCAGAGAGGGAGCCAATCAGGGGGAGGACAGTGCAGAAAGAAGAAAAGGGGAAGGAGAAACGGGGCTGGGTTCGACTGGCAGTAAAAGAAAAGGGAAAGGGGAAAGAGAATGAGAGAATCCCGGGGGGCTAGTGGCAGGAGAAAAGGGGAGGAGAGAGGGAAAGGGTAGGGGCCCACGCGGAAGAGAGAGAGAGGGGAGAGGAGAAAAAGTGAGAAAAAGAAAGGAAAGGCTAGGCACATTTTAAAATCTGGATTTTTAATTTGACTTTCAAATTTTTGCATCATACTTAAAGTGTGAATCCTAGTTCAATTAATTACCTCTGAGTTTCTGATATCAATTGCTATACTTTTGGATATATATATATATATGTGAATTTATTTATTTATTTATTTTTATTTGCTAGTTTGTGCTCAAGAACTATTTCCAGTTATTATTTACTTAGCACAAATCTGAAGAAAATCCAAATAAAATTTTGGCAAAGATTACAAATGCCAATACGATGCAAATAAAAAATTTTAATTCACCCCAATTTTTGAACATTCGAAATTTAGGATGTTACAATGCGGTGCACAAGGTTATGCGCCAGTTTGGCCTCCACTAGATTATTCTAGTCCCCGTCGGGTGTCAGGAGCCTGACTCAGTCCCCACGTGAGTTACACACAATGCACGTCCCTATATTTTTTCAGTTTTATTATGATGCCTTCTAATTGCAGTGGTACATTTCGTAGGCAGAGTAGGAGGGGTGGTAGCAGGATGAGCTGGGCAGGGAAGATGTCACAGTGGCTAGCGTAATTGGTAGACGCCCTTGAGGACTACGTGCAGGAGGGCACCCCGTATGACCCCAGCACGTACAATGAGTACATACACTAGTATGCCCCATAGACACGCACCAGGCTGGTGCATATCGTCGACCCTCCCCAGCTCACATACCAGCATGGAACAATGCATATCCTGTAAACTGTCGAGACTTGAACATGCAAATTCAGACTCTCCGTATATACTGCATTTGTCCAGAATCATGCTAGTGTGCATAGTAGAAACATAGATAGAATATCGGCCATATTCATGATTAACCAAGAAAAAGACTCAAATATTATTAATTATCAGAGTTACGACCTTATGGCCAAATTTACACTTTAACAACCGGAAGGGATTTAATAGAAACTAGTAGCACAAACACAACAAAAACAAAGTGGCCATTTGGCATAGCCATAGACAATTGACTGGGAAATGAGACCATAATCTGAGAAGTAAATAAAGTATCCTCCATTAGGTATCTTCAGTTGACATGGTTCTTCTTCTTCAACTGAGCAAATGTGGATATATCCATGAGTACATAGAGTACTTAGCAAATCGTTTGTAATAAGAATGCAATATAATTATGCAAGGCTTACCAAATGATAGCTGAGTAGCTATTTTGCAGAAAACAACAATTTAAAGTAAATATAATAAATAGATTAAAAGTGAACTTTAAAAATGATTAATAAGTACATAACCAAAGGAATTTAATAAACCACATGTGAACTAACCATTCACCCAGTGAACCACCTGTGGACTAACCATTCACGTAATGAATCGTCACTGAACTAACCATTTACTTCCCAGACGTAACACAACAAGGTTTTAATGAAATTTCTACCCCTCGTGTGAAATCACCAAGCATTATCCATAATCAGGGAGACAGCTATTCGAATAGTTTTACACTCTACAGAGGTTGCACAACTCTACCCATATTCGAATAGTGACACTAGAGTAACACGCTTTCTTGGGTATGCTGACCAAGAAGATTATAGCAAGACATTTACAATACTCAATCTCAACTTAGTTTTGCCCGCTAAGATTTCACGGCCGAGTAGGCTAACCACCTAATCGGACAGATCCCTCTTACACCCTATGAAAATGTCTAACTGACACCCATTGACATCTCAATGGCGAAACATTAATTGAAACATCACAAATAATTAGCTAGGTCCATCTCATACTGGACATGTGGTTATACGATAGTGCTTATATCAATGGTGTACAAAGTTAAGTCCTTAGACATTACCCAGGCGAGACATCCACATCCCAAAAGTGCTAACCACACTTCTCTCTTTACTGCACAATCACTAACCCAAGTGAAAACCATTTTGTATAACTAACACCAATAACACTACTCATATCATGATACTCAAATTTTATAATTATGTCTGATCACTATGTTTTAATGTCTCATTAAGTCAAAAATTAATTAATTAATCAACATGTGATGATGAGCCCAACGTACTACAAGTATGGTTAAACATACTAAATGTACAACCCATGTGACAACTAGTAATGTATCACTAGATAAATACCCATCTGAGAGATTCAACAAATTTGGTCAATAACTACCAGATACAAGGGTTTGTAATAAAATAACAATGCATGATAATTTAAAATAAAATAATAAATAAATAGATTTAAAAACTAGGTTTAACATGATCAAAAGACACAACTTGCCTTGTCCTTGCTCAGTTACCAACTCTTTGTCTTTAAACCCTGCTTCAGCTCCTTCGAAGACGTTATTTAATAGGAGAGAAAATGAATGAAACATAAATACAATCAAATAAAATTCAAATAGACTCCAAAAACTTCAAAATTAGAAGCAAAAGATAGAGCTTCATTTTAGATGAATTTAGGAAAAGAATCAGGTCAATTGAAGCTAGGACAGAAAAGAATGAGCTCTCGGAAGATTTTCTAGAAAATAAATTGTTGAAAAATTAGGAAATTTACTATGATGTGAACTAAGTCTACGGAATAATACGGGTCTATGGTGAACTTGGCTCACGGAATAGTGCACGTGCTTGCGAGGCTTGTTGACATGGCACCTAGGACTGACGTGGAGTGACATGGCGGTGGCATGTGGCATTGACGTGGATGTGGACACATGGCTCAGTTTGCTAAGGTCGCAGTCATGTGGCATGACAAATGGGCTAAGGCTGGCATGGCATCCGACATGGCTTGCTGGCGTGGGTGCTTGCGTGTATCGGCTCATAGGTCTACGGCACAGTGCATCTAATCGGTGGACCCCACTTGTCAGAGGCACGATGCACGATGGGTTCAGCCCATGGAGAAGGCGAAGAGATACCGGTGCGGTTTGACATCATCGCTGACGTATGCAGTGACATTAGCGATGCACGGCACAAGGTGTTCCTTCAAAGAGCGAGGTGACACGCGAGTGACCGAGGGGCGACGGCGGTCAGCAGGCGAGATGAAGTGGCTGGCCAACGGCTGGATGGAAGACAACGATTGGCACAGTGAAGCGGAAGAGGCGGAGCTCATCGGGCGGCTTACCAGTGTCAACGGAGAAGACGACAGCAAGGAAAACGAAGATGAGGACGATGGCGCATAACTCAACGGTAGCAACGAAACATGGTAAGGGCGATGTGGCTTCAAGAATGGCGGTGCAAGGCGAGGTGAGGCGAGCAGTTTGGGCTTGGGGAAATGAAGGTAAGGCTCGAATTTATACTCAGACGACAAGGTGTCCTATGTGGCACAAACGCTGAGTCCGAGACATGGCCAGCACAGATGTCAAAACTCCCAGTTGGAGATAGTGGTGGACTCCCAAATGGAGATGATGAATAGTGCATACAGGCTACGATGCTCGACACGTGGCACGAGGGCAGATCGGACGATGGGTGAGGCGGGCGGACGGCGCAGATGGAGTAATCGCTCAGCCGGATATGCGATGCGTGGCAATGGTAGTGCAAGCCAGACCGAAGTGCGGGTCGGTTGGGCCGAAGCTTTGGGTTTCGGCCTAAGTAGCTTTGAGGGAATTTTTAAGGATTTTTTAATTTTAGAAATTCATATAAATACGATTATGCTATAGAAAATAGCAATTAACTCTGGAAAATACCAGAAAATTCAAACAAATTCCTTGAAACACAAGGAATCTAAATAAAATATTTTCAAGAATAATTGAAATTTAAGTTAGTCGCATTAAATCTTTTCAATTTGCAATAATTCAAGTTAAGCTTTAATTAATTCTAGAAAAATCCAAATGGTGAATTTTATTTCAAAATTTTCAAGAAAACTCTGAAACATAGTATGTTACATATACCTCGCATGGATCTTGCACATCATGATAGGTACTCTCATATTTTGAAATGTCTGAGTACGGTTACCATAATTATATGTTTGACATTTTGATGTACTCCTTGCAGATAGACATCGCCGCCAAGATTGTGATGGACACCGGGTTGATCCTTGGGAGGGTCGGCCATGGTTTGGAGATAACGCGTGACGAGCTACTATAGGCTCTCCTGCGACTGCCACTGCCGTCGTTCCTGGACCCCTACCCGGTAGCATCAGGGTAGTATTCGTTGTTTCCCCGACCTGTTCGAGTAGGGTGAGCACAGTGGGTATGACACTTGGACACGTTCCATGGCCCACGTTGAAAGTACGTTTCATCTCACAAGGTTTGTTCGTATCAATATATTGCATGAATAAACAATATTTGTCTTGCATGTTTTACGCCCCAGCGGGGAGTTGAGCTATCCTCGCACGAGGATCCCCCGGGAGACATGTCCAACTTCTTCATGGATGACCCAGTGGAAGTCAGGAGAGCACCTCAGCCCGCACTCATCGATGTTCATTCCAGGTCGTAGCACAATGATGCCCCAATAGCCATGCAGGCATAGGTGGAGTCGACCCCAAGGCCTTGGGGGCACTGGTTAGTAGGGCTTCTGAATGTCTCACCCTATCGGGCCCCGACACCCCACGCTAAGGAAGGCCAAGCGGGGTTGTACGGGTAGGCACCGATCAGGGGTGGGATGTGGCGACGATGGAGGAGGTGCTACAAGTGGTGTAGCAGACGGCGGGTAGGGGGCTTTCTGTACTTATATTCATTGTGTACATATTTTACTTCGCAGGTATTATGGCATGATTGTGTATGAATTTCGCTCGTGCATCACAATATCACTTACCTTTCTATTTACGGATCATTGCTACCTCATTTGTCCTCACAAAATTCTTCAGAAATTTATCACACTACAATCACATACAATGATCACAAAATATTATTACGAGTCTAATAGATTTCGTACCCTTGAGAATCTACAAAAATCACAAACATACCAACCTATCTTGTCTACCCTTTTATTTCCAAAACAAATAACAAACCTACAAATAAAATTTGCTAAATGTATTAGCTACAAAAATTATCATTTATTCCCCCACAATTATTTTCATTGGATTAAAAAATTATTATTTTAAATCACCCAATCGGTGCACGTCTTGTCAAGGTGTCACTCCACCGTTGAGCGACTAAGACTAGTCACTCATTAGTTGGGCGACTAGCCCTAGTTGCTTAACCGGTAGGCGACTAGTACACTTGGCGTGCAATCATTGGGCGACTAGCCCAAATCGCTCAACAGTGAAGCGACCGAGGGTTATTAGTGTAAAATAAAAACACACAGTTATATTGCTGTAATTCAGAATAAAAAGTAAATTATTTAAAAAAATCAGCGGTGGACGCTGTCCGATTATTAACTATTGATTAGCTAGCGAGCTAGATCACCATTGTAGAATTAGGCTGATGAGAATGTGGTTGATGGAATTATAATTCGCGGCCTATTATGTTGTAACACTGAAATATGATTTGTGGGTATTTTTTGGTGATGAACCAGTTGTATCTGGTAAGCAGGCTGATTCATGGTATGACTTGTGAATATTTGAACTTTATAGATCCACGTTGGGTTTGACTTGTGAACATTTTTGTTTCGAATGAAAGTTTTAGTTTACTTAGGGGCCTCTCAGTTTGGCGATGACTTATATTTTTTTAACCGTAGCTAGTTTATTTTTCACTGTAACTAATGGTGGTTTATTTAACATAATTAAATTTAAAAAATAAATGGTAATATGGTGATTGGATTACTTGGATGAATGCATGCGTATAACACTACTACAGAAAGCCTAATACTAGACGCCAAATCACAGACGGTTTTATGAAACCGTCTGTGATGTACACTATTATAGACGGTTTTAATTTGGAGGCCGTCTGTGATATTTGTGGTGGTAAAAAGGAGTATCACAGACGGTTCTTACCGCTGAACCGTCTGTGATACTGGAATATCACAGACGGTTATATAATAAAAACCGTCTATGATATTCCAGTATCACAGATGGTTTTATAATTAAAACCGTCTATGATACGTTTCCCGCCTTACAATCCCTCAAAATTTCATATTTTCCCGTTTAAGTCCGAGTATGATTCAGTTTTGAGACACCTTCAGTAAAACGGGTATAACTTTTGTATACGATGTCCGTTTTCGACGTTCTTGTACTCGTTGGAAAGCTAACAACGAGCCCGATCCAAAAAAAATGACCCGATTGCACCAGTCGCCCTCCAAGACCCCGAAAATCGGCCATCTTTGGACCTAAACCTGCGTCGTAAGTTTTTAGTTTCTGTTTTTGCCCTTTTTCTTGGTCTTCCTTTCGAAATTTGGATTTTGCTTCAACTGAAAAGTTGTAGATCTTGTCAAAACCTTTCAAATGAGTATATATAAGCTATATAAAACTTTGCTATTTTATCTTTTCAGACTAGTTGCTTATATTGCATCGGTATATAAAATTTTGTGCTCTAATTCACAGACGGTTCTATATATAGAACCATCTGTGATAATCTGACCGCTGGGCCCGTCGATCCTCCTCAACCCAATCCTAGCCAATGGAAATCCAACAATCCTCACCCCACGGATTGTAGCTCCGCCTCTCCGTTCCCGCGCCAAAAATTTCGATCTCTCGCCTCTCCCTACCTCTCCCTCCCCTATAAATATAACAAAAACCCAGCCTGTCTCCTCTTCCTTGCTGTCCTCCTCCATGCTGTCCTCCTGCTTGCTATTCTCCTCCTCCTTGCAGACAACGCACAAGTCTACGGGAGGCAAGACACCGCAGAAGCAACTAGCTCGTGCCAACCGTGCAGGGGCGAGAAGGCATCCAGCTCATGCGTTGCATCAGGGGCGAGAAGGCATAGAGGATCTTTGCTTTTTCTCTGTTCTTGTTGTGTAACCTGCTTGTTGTTTTGGGATATTGTAATCTTTTTCTCTGTTCTTGTTGTGTAACCTGCTGTTCTTGTTGTGTAACCTGCTCGTTGTTTTAGGATATTGTAATGGTAGGCTCTAATCTTAATAAAAATGGATGTTTTATGTTTGTGAAATGAATTGAGATGTGAATTGGATGTATACATGTACATGTCGATCTGCTTGTTTCAGAGGGTATGGTAGCATTTCCTGAGGCTAGCCAATAAACAGAAATAGGTTTAGGAGTAGAAGGGAATATCACAGACGGTTTTTAACTAAAAACCGTCTGGGATAGTTATAATCACAGACGGTTTTTAGTTAAAAACCATCCGTGATTTATAAATATCACAGACGGTTTTTAGTTAAGAACCGTCTGTGATATTTAATATCACATACGGTTTTTAACTAAAAATCGTTTGTGATTATAACTATCACAGACGGTTTTTAGATAAAAACCGTCTGTGACATTTGCACCACAGACGGTTCGAAAACCGTCTGTGATGACCTCGTATTATCACTGACCCATAAATTCAGACGGTTCACAAAACCGTCTGTGATGACGTTTTTGAACCGTCTGTGATGACCTTTTCTGTAGTAGTGTAATGGCGTATAAAGAACCGCATCAAGCATCATCTCTAAAAATTACTAAATAAATAAATAAATGGTAATAGATTATGTAGGATGCAAGCTAAGATAGAGATGCCTAACCTATCAAGTTTTAATTTGCATAAAACAAGCTTTTATTTGCAATAGATGGTAATAGATTGCAACCGATAAGTGAAAGAGCATTGGACATTGATTAAACAAATAATAACAAGCGTAAATAGCATAAATAAACAAGTGACTTGCTGCCATATAATTAAGACAACTGTGAAAACCTTCCGCTGAACAAGCTATGCACGGATTTCTCGTCCATGCCTTCTTCGAACCATTTTGAAAAACATAGAACTACTTATTATGGGATATAACTAAGTGATCTCCATAACCGAAGACACGGCCATTTGAATAGGTTTACACTGTGCAGAGATTATACAACATTACCTCCATGGTATAAACATCCCACCATGTCACATGATACTAAGGGTACCTGTTTTGAGAGTTCATGACAAAGCTTTTATATTACCTGTCCTAACAACAAATCATGCCATGATACATTCTTAAGACATGGAGTGCCCTCCAAAATTCTAAGAACTCATACGTTGTGTTGGGAAGCTTAGCGGTCCTCGTAAAGCCCCTTCGAACATAGAGATACTCCGCCATGCTCGCAATAGCCCAAAAATTCACCTATCAACTACCACCTACAGTTTATAGCTAGAACAAGGCAACTTATTATGTTAGTGTCTTCCTATAATAGGCATGTACGGTTGTACAAATTTACTTGAGCCTATGGTACAATATATCGGTCCTTAGCGACCTGGGCAAGACAACAGCAAATCGTGATCTCGTGCAAACTGAATTGGTCTCCACACACTATTCGCCCAAGTTGAAATCATTTTAATTTTCACATTTTAACCAAATTACTAGAGGTAACTCATTGGAACATATATACAAGTGTTTGCCATGGTTGATCAAATTATTAGGTTGATCCAACATAGTAAAACTACTATAGATATATGCATGGCTAAGCATTAACTAAAATGTACTATCTAAAATTCCAAAATTATTTGTACCAATAATGGATAGTGATACTATTGTGACAGTAGTGAGGACTATAATTTTTATTGAAGGACCATGTGAGATGGTCCAGGTTAATATTGTGTTGAACCATTGCAATGTTTGTGGAGTGGTTAATTGGTTTTACAACGATCGCATCGTGTCTAGACTCGTTTTGTGCAGAAATTGAGAATTTTGGGATTTGAGTCATGTATTTAGTTAGGTTGACCTGAGTCGTTAGATTATGGTTGCATGATACATGTCTTAGCTAATGTAGGTAAATTTGTGAAGAACTTGTGCCTAGAAATGAATTCTTTAATTTTGTATGTGCAGGGACGTTTGGAGTCAACTATGGTCAACGGCGGTGATCAGATCTATGCTCATGGAGGAGTCGAGGCCCATAACGATCAAGGATGCGAGGTGAGATGATGAGCTCAAGTATGGCACAAGAATGGCGGGAATGTTGCAGGTGAGTTTAATCAGCAGGATAACGCCAAGTGACTTGCACGGGCCAAGTGACCCGTGCTTCGGTGGAATCCGGGCGAGAGAGACTTAGTGGCACATGGCAAGCTAGTGGTGTACCTACACGTGGCAAGTATGGCGATTGCTTGCAAAGAATAGTGATGACCAGGTCAACAAGGGGTATTTTGACCAAAATACCAGAAACCATCTTGGATCAAAACTGCTACGCATGGGCAATGCGTTGGAGAACGGTTTAGGTCAAGATGGCGCTAGTTTGATCAAAGCAAATCAAGGCTAAGGATTTAGCGGATGCCCACTTGTGCTCTTTGAAAAACATGTACAAGTGAACTTGAGTGAGTAAACATGAGGGGTTAACGGGTTTCCCTATTGTAATAGTGGATATGATCTATTTTGGGGTGTAGGTGGCTAGCTGCCCACCTATAAAAGGGGTTGAGATGGAGATATGTAAAGTTAACCATCCAACTCCTCTCTCATGTGCTCTCTTGTTTAGAGTTAGGGTTTGAGAATGGATCACTTGGTGTGCTCTTTGTCCTCCAAGGTAGAGTGGTTGTAAACTCAATCTTCTCAAGTAAGCAATACATCAATCTTGTCAGATTTCCATAGATTCATTTTGATTTGGTTGATTTGCTCTCGATTTGGCCTCAAAGTATGATTTCTTGATCTTTGAGTCGATTTCTTTGGTGTTTTAATTTTTTTGTGACATGTGAAATACATCTAGACTCATCTTGGTCATCATCCACCCACGAGCTAGTTATATTCACCGATTTTGATTTTGACTTGGTTTTTATGTAACCTTCCAACAAAATAAAAAATGTCTCATCTTTGGCCATGATTTTTATGATCGTTTGTTGGAATAGGTTCACAATACCCTGGAGATGATCCCTGCAAAGTTTCACATCATTGGATCTACGGATCAAAAGTTTCATCTATTTTTGTTTCGAATCAGAGCTAAAAAACAGACTATGTTCTGTTCTCTGTCTGAAGTTTCGACCTCGTTTAGATCTACGACCACGTTGGTTTCGACCATGGTCAAGTTTCAAATCGCATTGCATCTTTTTCGACCGCACTCAGTCTTCCAACCGCTCTACGTCTTCTCGACCATGTGGGGTTTTCGACCGCTCCCTAATCATCAATCTCACTAGTTGATTTTTGAACTGATTCAACCTCATCGGTGTAGATCACTCGTTAGCTTCCGATCACGTTGGTTGTTCAACCACGGTAATTCCAACCATGGTCAGGTCTCTGATCGCATCGTTTCTCTTTTCGACTGCGTTCAGGGCTCCGATCGCTCCGTTTCTTCTTGACCACATGGGGTTTTCGACCTCTCACTGATTATCAATCTCACTGGGTGATTTTTGAACTAATTCGACCTTGTCGGTCTCAAACCACACGTTGGCTTTTGACCACATTGGGTTTTTGACCACTCACTAGTTGTTGACCTCACTAGTCATATTTACGACCACGTCGGCCTCAGACCATTCTTTGTCTTACGACCACGTTGGGTTTTCAACCTCTCACTGGTTGTCTCACTGGTATTTCGACCAGATTCGATCACGTTAGTTTTAGACCACTCGTTGGCCTTCGACCGCATCAGTTATCGACTACGTTGGGATCCAACTGGCAGTCGATCTCCGACCATGGTGATCTCTGTCTGATAGTTGATTTCCAACTACGTTGGGATCCGACTGGCAGTCGATCTTCGACCATGGTGATCTTCGGACATAGTTTGTCTACGTGGCAAACAGTCCGGTGCACTCGGGTGAACAATGCTTAGCTACCATACGTTAATTCTGATGTAAACGTTGCAATTCTTTTTTTATCTTGCCGTAGCAAACTTATACCTAGCACGTACTATATGTAAAATAGCAATTTGTATAAGACAGGTGCGCATATTTGACACACATCACACTCACATCATCCATATATGCGGTATCCTCTACATGCCTTTGAAATTTATTAGAGGCACAGGGTCTCATTCAGTATAGACACATAGTTTTTCGCTGAACACGCACGCATATGTGTACTTCTAAAATTATTAGGCACCAACACCAAGTCTAGAACTTAAAACTGTAGTGGATTGAATACACATCTGCACGCTTAACCATTTGGCCACATATCAGCTTCCTATTTGTACGTCAATCTGTTAGTCTATGTAACTACAGTGCTTGTTTAGTGCACTTTTGTCTACAAAACCGATGTATGATTCACCCAAAATACAGGATCAGGTTAGGATTTGCCTAATTGGCTTGTAGGATCGAAGGCGATGGCTAGAGGGGAGATGAATAGGAATTCACTCCTTTTAATATCAAATCGAACCCTGGTTGTCCATAGCTTAGATACATAGTGGAAGATCAAGTACACAATGCCTACAAGACAATCACACAAAACCGAGCCCAAAACCTCCTCTGGTGATCGGACCGCAAGGAGATGGCAATTTGACTGTAGGTATCAACAAGTTGGATCGCTCAGTCAGTTTGACCGGAGCTCGGGCAGGAGTAGAGAAAGCTCAAAATCAAACATCCAAAAGTGCCAATTCAAAACCACAGCTCAAAATCTTATGAAACTTGGTACAAACCTTCACAAGAATGTCAAGAATCTATTCCAAGCAAAGATCAAGAAGATACCAAAGTTCCGACCTTTATCTAAAATAAGGTTGCACCAAAACTAGGCCAAAATCATACTTGGAGGTAAAGGCTTGCTCATGGGTTAAGAATGGTCAAGATGACCTGGGATTAACCCCCACACATCCTAGCAAGCAAGACCATGGTAAGAATCACAATAAAGACCCTAGGATCAAGATCTCTCACCGAGAGCCTCAAATTAAGCTAAAACCGAGCAAACTTAAGAACTTTCCATATAACATGCCTAGATAGATGTGATCTAATCTCTAAGTGATATTTTCACCACTTACACATTCTTGGCACCAAGAGAGATCAAAAGGAGAAGAGAAAACTCAAAAGGCAAGCCAAATCAATATTTCAATACTTGATCAAAGAGGAGAAAGATTTTGATGAATTTTGATCTTTTGTTGATACTTGAAGATGAATGTTTACAGCAACTTCATAAGCCTAAGGATGACAACAAGATCAAGACTAAGAGCCACAACTCATCCCATAAAGGTTCTCTCTAAGAACTCTAACTCCTCTCCAAAACTTAGCACTAGCTCACCCAAAGTCACCTCTTCCCCCCCCCCCCTTATATATGAAGGCTCACAAGAAAAACTCTAATTAGCACCTCTAATTGGCTTTTATCCACTCTTAAATGGGTAAACCTATTAACCCAGCACCACACCAGGCCTTACACTCACACACACATGCTTCTCAAAGCTCACACACCCATCAACCCGTTAATGATTCAACACTTGATTCAATTAGTATTTTTAGTACATTCATAACCTAAACCACTTAGGCCACCATCGTGGTTTCACATACCACCACTTTTCTAATATTAGACAATTTACTAAAATACTCTATCACCTTCCACGAAGCTTCCCTGTGCTTGAAGCAGCCCTGTGCCTCATTTTCAACTCTATATGGTCCCAATGACTTGCTGCCAAGTCTCTCATACATCTGGATCTCACAGAACCGTCCTTGCTTGCAATGGATCCAAGTCACTTGGCGCTTCCTCGAACCATGACGGACCTTAGCTCTTCCCTGAGCTTAGTCCTGGTCTCTTAATGTTGCCCATCATGTCCACCACCATTAGCTCCCACTCCAGTTCCTTATCACCCAGGTTTGTAACCACTCCGCTAATTTTAGTCATTTTTGACAGCATCTTGATTGCTCTAGACCTCAGCTTTCTTAGTTTAGTCCCGACCCCTTCCACCTCATCAAAAGAATGACATCCATGCAATGCACATTCCTAAACCACTCAACTCAGCAAAAGCCAGTCTGACTACCAACCAATGACATGTCAGACCGCATTCAGTCAACCCTAGTCAAACCTCGTTAATAGGGAACCGGGCCGACCATTGGTCCAACGCTGGTCAGACCACCCTACAATCTCCGGTCGGACCGCTACTACATGGCCAGTCATACCGCTCCCAAAAACTTCGCGTAACACAATGAGCATCTCTTTGAAATAAACATATCGCCAACTATGGGCCAGTGCTACCGCACTTTCGGCCAAACCACTCTCACGACTGGTCACACTGGACACCGGTAGACCATAGCCTATGGTTGGCCAGACCGCTCTCAAAATCTGGTCAACTGGACCCACCTATCTGATAGCTCACTTCATGCCAGTCAGACCGCCAGAGAAAGACAACAACTCTAAAAATTACAAATTCTCCAAAAATTAAACTCAAACTTTGATAGAATTTACACATTAAAGTTAAATACTTATTATATATATAGAGTGACCTTCGCATGGTTTTACAGTTAGGATGGGCCTTTATTGGTATAGTTTAAGGAATAGAACGAAAGGTCACCATTAGTCCATGTAGTTACTACTGGGGTACCATAATAACCTATCATTAAGGTTAAGTACTCATTAGACACAGCTCTAATCAAATGGCATTTTGTACGGAGCTCCTGAATTATATATGTACCATTTTTCTTCATCATTATCAAGATCAACACATAATTTGGAAGATGATTTGGGCTCTTATATATTCTAGTCAAAGTTTTTTTTGTTCGATCGATGCATTCATATGGAGGCCATTGAAAACACGTAATTGCGAATTTATGTACGATAGTTGACACTGTCCAAGTAGATCAATAAGTTATCTTCATGTTGGTGATGGGCGTTATCACACGCCATGCTTGTTCTCAATCGGAATTTTTTTGGCATGATCACATGGCAAGGGCACCTTTTTGATCTTCATAGAATGTGGTGCCAGTTGGGTCCTTTTTTACTTTGATTATGATCGTATTTTCCCTCTTGTATGCCAATAATAGTTGTAATAAAAAATATATTGGCATCTGAAAATGGTGCAATATTCTTTTTTTAACGAAATGGTACAATATTCAACAAGTCATTAAACCCGGTGTTATGTTTATCGCTTATACTTGGTGTTTTCTGTGACTTAATTCAAAACAGGTGGTGTAATGTGCAATTTACTCAAAAGATCTTGCATCAAGAAATTAAGTTGGTGCAATTGTAGAAGGTGGTATACAGGAAATACCATCGCAAAGGGTACGGATTAGCCAGCCCCATAAACGCGAGAAATTATAGAACTACCATCGCCATCATTGAGCGATGTCTTCTTTGCATTCTTCACTCAGCTGTACATCACCTAGCTCCGGAAGGGATGGGCGCAATGTATTTGTGCAATGTATTTTCAGTTTATGACTTATAAATTCTATCGAATAAATAAATATGGTAATTTTTCTATCATCTTTTTGAATCGATTCATTTGAATGGTCTTTTCGAAACACCGTAGTGGAAAATAGGCCTAGTCGGCCAGCCCATTCAGCCTAGACACAGCTGGCCTTAAACCTCTAACCCTAATCTTACCTTCCCCTTACTCTGTTCTCCCCCCCCCCCATTTCCTCTCCACCTGGCGCCACTCTTCTCTTCTTCCCCACTCTCCCCCCCCCCCCCCCCCTCTCTCTCTCGCTGGGTCCCGTCCTAGGATCTACTGACGCCGGTGGTCATCCCAACCGTCGACAGCCTCTCCCACCTACCCCTCGGTGTCCTCCTTCCCTCACTTTACCGTTGTTGTCCTCCTCCTTCCTCTCTCTCTCTCTCTCTCCGGTTGGGCCACCTCCAAATCTGTCATTGCCGTTGACTTTCCTGGCAGCTGGTGGCCTCCCCGAGCTGGCCTTCGGCATACTTTACCTAGCCACCATCTTCTCCCTCCCCCTCTCACTCCCTATTTCTCCCTCTCTCCCCAGGCACCATTGGCCTGACGCCGCCAAATCCGACGCCTCCGTGAAGCCGACCACCCCTCATTCTCACTCCTCTATCCCCTTCCCTTGCACCACCAGCTCGATCTACTGGCATTGGTGACCTCCACCACCATCGACCTTCTTCTCATCCCCTAGGGCCTCGCCATCGCCTCTACCAATGATGGCTGGCACGGGCTCGCCGACCCCTCCCCCGACGGCTATCATCATTGGTACGGGTTATCTTCGTTGGTGATGGAGGCCACTGGAGGCAATGGACTTTGGTGGCGGCGCGGACTCGGGTTGGGCACGGAGGGGAGGCGCGGAGATGTGAGTCTAGGGGGTGGGCCGGGGGGGGGGGTTGTCGGATCAAGAGTGGAGGAGTGGGAGTGGGGGGCATGTCCAAGTGTAAGGTGGATTGACTCACGAACTCCCTCTAGTTGGTATTACGAGTAATTATTTCTAACTTTAAAGGGTACTTTTTATATAGAAAACAGATGACGACCACCAACTTCTATTTTTATGATAGTAAAGATAAGCTATGGCGCTTCTTTGAAAATAGCTCCATTGGAGCCATATATTGTCAACTTTTGGCCCTTTTGGAACTTGAATTCTAGAAAAAAAAAACTTTCTATGACCTCTGGGCGAAATAACCGTTGGAGCCAAATTGACCTATTACGCGTGGGTTCACACGGACTTAACCATTGGAGCCCTAATTTAATCGACCCATGCATACTGGGGAGTGACCTCCCCAGTTGATTAAGTTTGTCTAATCTGTAAGCCTATAATTTTATATATCGGGGGGCATAGTTTATTAGGCTTAATCGTACACTTAATCGACAATTATTTTCCGTCCAGTTGCCAAAATTTGCCATTTCACGTGCCCTTGACGGTGGGCTTATGCTGTCTTGACACTTGTCCCCTCAAGTTGACCTAGCTAGCTAAGACAAAGATGTCTATCGGCCTTAATTAGCAACATTCCCCTGGCTCAGGAAACTAAAATACCGATCAAATACTTTTCGTCCAAACAAGACCTTAGCGTTATATTGTCACAATAATGCATACGTCGCCAAGGATATATTGCACTTACCAATAGTGATTTCGATACCAACCTTAATAAGAGGCCAAATTACGGCCTACCAGACGGATGAATTACGGATTTTTTTCCCGGTCGCATGACTAACGTGTTGTTTATCTCCAATCTCGATCACTAACTTTTAGTTACGTGTGCCCATGCTAACGCTACGGTAAAATACAAAATAAGATAAAATTTGTAAAAAATAAAACGAACAATCAGATTCATTAAGATTCACGTCTCATATATTGTATAACCAAATGTTTTTGTCACATAATGAATGTCACATAACGAACTGGTTCCTAATCTAATGATCTCATTAGTCTCCTTAAAACACTGTTGTAAAGGCCTTACGACCTCCCAGGACTTTTTTTACGACCGTTTAGAGTCGTTTACGACCGGTTCCAATCAATTACGACCGGTTCGACCGGTTCCGACCACTTCTGTTGCCGTACGACCACTCAGGTAGCCGTTCGACCACTTTGCTTTGTCGCTACGCTCGAAATAGCATGATCGCAAACTCCTACATCACTCAGATGCTGGCGATCACTGTTCACCGTGGTCGAACACCCTTTCGACCACGTTCAGATCTCCCTGATGAAGTCGCAGCATCCGGATCCTAGCGATTTATGATTGTGTGCCTTTACTGGTGAAATGAAAATACAAATGTAAACTTTGTTTTCCTTTTATCAAAAGTAAGGTTAAGGCCATCAATGTCTCTAGAAGCCTGCCATCTATTCTGGAGTTAGTAGCAAGATGGATACTGGATGTTCGAATGTGTTTGGACCGGTATTCATAGTGAGAGCATTTATTTATGAGGTTGAATAATCCTCAACAAGGCATCAAATGCAAGAGAAATAAACACAGTGAGTTTTAATCAAAGATTTCTAGCAAGTGAACCTTTGACCAAGCAATCCTTCTATACTGATTCGCATTTTGCTGTACATTCCTTCGATGCCTTTGAATCCAGTCATCGCCCAATAAATCCTTGGCTTCTGATCTGGAAGAAAGAAATTAGAGCATTACATTGCACCCACTCACTTATTGTAACCTTGTTTCCTACCCTACTTCACAAAAACATACCTGCGGACAGATTTGACAATATAATGAATGTTATTCATCAAAAATATGTGCATCAAAGTAGGATCCTTGTATTGTTTTGCTTTTGCATCCAAATTATTCTGTAAAGCTTGCATAATACTCATGGTTACAGCTGCCAGCTCAGAACCTGTTCCATCTTCCCTTTTGAACTCCTGGAAGAGCTGCTTTAGAGTTGACTGGTAGCAGCACAAAGATTAGCGAAACAGTTGTCATTTTTTCCTTTTTGCAAAGCTACTGCCAGTTGCAAATTTGTTGAAGCATGATATGGATGGGAAATTACAGGTCAGAACAACATGTTCTGAAGGGGCATTTAATAGGTAAGGCATTTGAAATTATGTCAAAAAGACCTTTACAAGAATGGTATAAAATAAATATTCTGGTTCCATTCACCTATAAATGAGTATGATTTATTTGTTCTGGTCAGCAAAACAGTTGGATAAAAATTAGCAATCCGGTTCGTGGTGAATGAGAAGGCTATCCAAAAGCATCAAAATACAACAGCAGCGCTTGCAAAACACACATCAACATAACCTGATGGATAAATTCAAAAAAAAATCGAAAACAAGGCCATATGCCTATTCAATTACAAAAAATAAAAAGAGTTAAGTGCAGGTGATTAGAGACTTACTCGAATAAAAACTTAACATAGTTAATCACATAGCTTGTCAATGGATGCACTGTTCCATCAGTATGAATATTCTTTGTTGCATCCTTTTCAACAGCTTCCTCAAAATCACTGAAAGTCTTCTGCGCAGTTTGTGCTAAGCATTTCGTCAAGCTCAGTGCAGATTCACGCATTTGAGAGCATAATTCTCCAACAAAGATGGTGTCAATCTAAACAATCAATTCAACAAGATGAACCTTTCAGTTCTTTCCAAACAAAAATGACCGCAATATCTAAAATAAATTTGCATTCAGTTGAAAGTCTACAACTCTCCACATTTCCTATGAGATTTGTCTAGTGAAAACTCATTTTTTATATATATAAAAAAACAGAAACAAGAAAGTCCAAACTCCAAAGGCCATGGTGGAAATTGATTTTTGATCAAAGGTGAGCCCTCAAATACAGATGGCCCAATGAATGATGGAAAATATGGTATCGAACTGTGACATATGACTGCCCCTCGTACTTGTATAATCGCAGTGAGAAATTGGTATTTTTAGCTTAGCATACGCAACATCACTTTTTAGTTTTAACAAATCATTATGCACACAAGAATGGTGGTTGACCAGTAAAACAAGTTGCAGGTAGCTATGGTCTGAATCAGAAATTTACCTCTGTTTGAAGTTCACACATTATCTCGTACATGTCTAGAAGAACAAACAGCTTTTCTAGTGATCTTTTACTCATAGCAATTGCCTCTCCAAAGCTGAGTAGAGTAGCCAAACTGTTCTTAGTTATTGCAGCAAAGCACTTATCCCTCAAAGATTGGCTGCATTCAAAAACTTGGTCACAAAGCTGACGTTCCCCAGCAAATAGAAGCTTGACCTGTTTCAAGCAATGGTGAATGTCACCAGAGTCATATTATGGCATACAGTAAATCCGAGGAAAAAAATACCTACAGCAATTCGCATGAAATGAATCCAATTCCCTATTTTAGACTCCAATATTTCCCAAGGCATTTTCTGCACTTCATCTTTGCTCAGTTTTTCGACACCCAAGTTCTTCAAACTTGATTCTAAAGCTGAAGCACGAGCTTCGCTGCACAAAAGAGGATAATATGCTTCAGCGAGTGACTCTCTACGGTACAACTATATCTCATGTATGCATAGGAGGAATTTGGCACTAATCCCCTTGCCTTCATCTCCCTGCAGGCCGCATTAGCCTCATCCATCCGTCCAGCCTTTGCATATCCATCAATCAAAACATTGAAGGTGATTGTATTTGCTTCAATCCCCACCTTCACCATCTCATCGAACAGCTTCCTTGCCTCTACCATATTCCCATCACGGCACAGCACATTCACCAATATGTTATACGTCACGACCGTTGGCTCGCACCCAGACTTGCACATTTCGTCAAACAGCTTGAAAGCATCATCTGCGCGCCCAAACACACAGTGCCCCTTGATCAAAATGTTATAGCTGCATGAGTCCGGGACAATGCGGAACCTCCCCATGACCGCGAGCAGCCCGGCCCCAACGCGGACGAGCCCCCTGTGGCAGAATCCAAGGATCATGGCGTTGAAGGTGGCGAGGCTCGGCCGCGGACCCCTCGTGGCCATTTCCTCGAACACCTTCCATGCGGTGCGGACCTCCCCGCCGCGGAACAGGAGGCGCAGCAGTGATGCCAGCGCGGACAGGCTGGGCGTCTTCCCGCCGCGGCGGACACGGGCGAGCACGTTGAACGCCTCGGATGCCATGCCGGCGGCGAGGAAGGCGTGGAGCGCGAGGCGGAGCGCGGCGTACCTCCCGCTGCCCCGCGGGAGCCGCACCAGGCGAGGAGGTCCGGGGAGGCGCCCGGGAGGAGAGCCGCGAGGAGGATGGAGGCGAAGGGGCGGAGGGCCGGGGACGACGCAGCGAGGCGAGAGGCAGCGGCGAAGCGGACTGGGTGCGGGGAGGGGGAGGTGAGGGCGTGGGAGAGGAGGCGGTGGTGGTGGGAGTGGGAGGGGAGGAACTGCGCGGTAGGGTCGTAGGAGGAGCAGTGCTGGGAGGAGGAGGTGGAGGTGGTCGTGGTGGTGGAGAGGTGGTAGGGGGCAGGGAAACAGCGGGTTGTACGGGGTGGTTTCGCCGCGGCGGCGAGGATTCGCATCGGGCGCGGCGGCGGCGGGGAGGAGATGGGGGGAGGGAAACGGAGGCAACGGGTGTTTTTAAGCGAAGAAGTTTGGGGAGGCAAGGAGGAGAGGGTACTGCAGATCCATTGAAGGATGACCGTCGGATATGGTTGAGTAAGGAGAGAGAATAGAGTAGAGTTAATCTGGTGCGGACGTTTTTAGGATGGTGTAATTATGGGTGCATATTGTGGTGTGGACGTAGTTAAGGTCATGACTGTGGAGCAGGTAATTGTTGGGTGGATGTAGGATAATTTTAACTGGTGGTTTATAGGGGTAGAGATAGAGATGTTAGTAACTGAAGATATCAAAAATAAGAACCCGTGACACATGGTAGTGTATATATTGCTCCCATGCTCGATGCATGCCTTGAATTCCGGTAGGCGCCTGTTAGCACTAAACAATTGGTGTTCAAGTCGGAAGGGAATGGGTGCATGCATGCATCAGCGCATGCGTCAATAGCACCCCGGGGAAACCCCATCGTACTGATTCTTCATGTGGGCTTCCTGTCGTCCTGCGCCCGAATCTTGAGGCAACATCCTCTAGGCTCTCGATCGATCAACGTAGTATATTATTGCCATCTAGGCTCTCGATCGATCAACGTATATTATTGCCAATATACTAATGATCGCTAGCCTCACGTATCCAAGCTAGGGAAACGCCGATCGATCTGGAACCTGATATCACGAGATTCATGATATGGTTCTAGCTAACTCCTACTATGGCACTGGTACACATGTGTTTGTATTTTACATATACATTTTCCACTGGCCACGGCTCAGTTTAAAAGTGAAAAAGATAAGATAAAAGGCCGAGAAGCTTTTTTGGCTAAAATTTGTTTGTATGAATTGTTTTACTAAAACATTTTTGGATAATGATGCAGATACGGTCACCATTTTAAAGGTTGGTTTTAGTGGAGATCACAGATATTTTAGATATAATTAAACATTTGTAAAAGTACTACGTGTGAAACCATTTGTATTTTTTGAACTTAGCTTATAATTAGTTTTTTTAATTTTAGATATAATTAAACTTAGCTTAGGTTCCCTTTTAATTTTGTCGGTCTACGAGCTTTAGAGAAAAGACCAGAGTGATAGGATAGATGTCATACTATGAAAGGAAATCATGTCTAGGAGCTTGAGAAGTGTCTTTGTGCCATCTTGATTAACAAATAGTTATGCACACATCTAAAGTTATTTTTGGAAACAACTTTCAGGGAAATCAGTAGTATCGGCCTGTACCTGCGGTACTACCAACCAGCGGTAGTACCACCATTATGGATCGGTACTACAGGCCGATGGTAGTAGTGGACTTTCATGCGACACGTTTTTTTATAGAGCATGTTTTTGGGGACATTTCAAAGATTTTGGAAATCGGTAAGCGGTAGTATCGATTCTAATTGGTGGTAGTACCGCACCCAGGGTATAACGGCTAGTTTGTTCACATTTATTGCACCTATTATAGCCATTGAATAGTATGTGTGGTAGTACTGGCCATACACGGCGGTACTACCGCCCCTACTGAATTTTTTAGGGATTGTCCCCAAATGGTCGAATTTGAGTGGGAGTATAAATACTCCTTCACCAGCTCTTGGACATATATATGAAACCTCATTGAATACTCTTGAGCTTGTTGTGCACTCTCCTCGCTTCATTTACTCACTTTGCACATATTAGAGGTAGTTGAGAGCTATTAAGTGCATTCGCATCATTTATTGATCATTTGGCACTTGATCCTCCTCAAGCAATCACCTTGGTTTATTACTCTTAGTATTTGTCGGCATCTAGATGGCTTGGGGAAGGTTTGTGCGATGATCTCTTCAATTAGATTGTGAAGAAGCTCGACGCCATATGTGAGTGGCTTGGTGTTCGTCATCTCCAGAGCAGAGGAAGAACAACCATTAGTAGAATTGAGGCATTGAGGCTTAATTCATAGAGCCGGTACATCCGTTTGAACTTTCCTCAATGTGGACTAGTGAAAACCGGCAAGTCTTCGATAACACGGCAAAAACATCGTATGTCTCCATATCGATTATGTTATCTCTTTGTCTTTAATATTTCGTATTTATATTTCTAGCTATTGTTTTCGCCATATCTTGTTGAGCTAGAAACATACTTGTAGAGACTTGCTTGTGGTGCCTTGGTGAAACTAGAATTGTTTATGTTTTGATTTGTGCTAGAATTCTTGGTTAGTTCTTAATGGTCAAAATTATCCTTTAGAACACAATAATTTTAGAACCTCCTATTCACCCCCCCTCCTAATCGGTTATCCTTGATCCTACACCGTGCGGTGGCCTAAACCCTTAATGGGTGTCTCTTAAGAGTGTCTCTTACTTAGAGTAGTCATGTGGTACTAAACTTTTCACATTCCAAGTCACATGAAATCATGAAATACTAATTTTTGAAAACTAAAATCCTAATTTTCTAGACATAAATAAACTTCTTAAGCTTAACCTTGTTTTGGGCTAGGCACTATTCAATCCGGCTTCGGCTTCTAGCTTCCAAAAGTTAGAAGCTGTAATGAACTTGTTGGATTCTTAATTTTGGTTCTTTTTGTTTTTTATTTTCTCCCTTTTCCCTTTGTATACTCTGTAGAGATATAACGGAGTTTTTCAATTTTTTTCTCATGTTTCTTTATTTTCCTTTAACTGAATGACTCATGAAAAGTTAATAGCTGCTACAGTGTAATTCAGCCAAAAGCTAAAAGCAGGGAACCAGAAGCAGCTAAAAAACCAGATTGATACGCTTCCAAATGGAGATTATCCTTAAAACTTGCAAGTAGTTGCAATAGCCTTCGGGTATATTAACCACTCATAAATATTGTTGGAATTCAAACATGTTTTTTTACAACAAGATCGATTATTCTTAAGTTTTATACAAAATATAGTTGGGATATTGCAGGCAGAAAACATATTAATTTCTATGACAGCCCCAAAATTTCTAAAACTTATGAAGGTCTCTTTCATTATTTAAGTGTTTTCTAGTTTCTTTTTCTTTCTCCCGTAGTCTTCTTTGAAAATTCCCGAGCAGCCAGAGCTTATAAAGCCTTCTTCTTTGTCCTCTGAGCACTCAGCTTCGACTGGGTCTTCCAACCAGAGCCCTTGACCAGTGGTAGTCGCCTTACCCAAGTGCTAGCCACCAATATTTACTTGGATCCCCAACCAATCCCCGGTCCCTCTGACTATCATGCACTGCCTTGTCTATCATGCGTCAGCCTTGTTTTCTATCATCCCCTTGTCCCCGTGCATGGGCGCCACATCACTAAGTCAGATTACTATTGACACGTGGGATCTGCATGTCGCCTCCAAGTGTGGGAGAAGCTGAGTTCAAGAACTTATCCACCCTTGACTCCCTTCACTTCCTCTGCCAAAGCCTGAGTTCTTTGTCGTTGCCTTCTTTGCTTGCTGGTGAACCACCCATACTCTTGTCACCAAGAGTTGCCAATCACCATCATCGTCCACCTTGCCCTTGGTTCCACACAAAACGTACCTTTTGATCCTCACGCACCCTTGAGCTTCTCAGTTCTCCTTCAACCCCGGGCACAATATCTTAGACCCTTTTCAATCGTGTTTCTATTTCTTGCTAATTGTTTACAAGTCTTGTAGTTGTTGTAATAGCTTTATTCGGTGTTCTGTGTACTACGCTAGATTACAACCAACCATCAGAGCTCTAGGAGCCGGAGAAGGAGTTCCCAAGGACTACTTTGCAGTGATCAGTGAAGGTTATGAGTTGCAAGGCAGGTCATTAACCCTTGATCATGTTGTGTCCCAATAGTTGGGTATATTCTATATGGGATTACTTTCATATCCTTACGTGCAAATGTTATTTGTTATCAATTACTTTTGATTAATCCTACTTAGTTATGCTTCTCAATTTAGTATATGCTTATATTGTCATCCTTGATAATTGCTCTATCCTAACATCTTTTGTAGCTATTAAGATTAGAATATTGGTCTTTCGACTGATTTTGTATTGAATGGAATAAAAACTATAATAATTGTTGTTCCCTTGCCCGCCCTCACGAGTTGATGGGTTGGGGTCTATTCTGAGTGCTCCAGCGTCATTAGAGCATGGAGAATTAAGTTACACCACTCATCTATGAAAGCATCTAGACCCTTAAAAATAGTTTTGGTAATTAATGACAATATGTGAATATAGGACTAATTTGTTTGCTGAGTGTTTGGAAGGTTTAATCCCTGTGAGGAACATGACAACCTGGAAATGCATACTAGAGGTCAACATGCGGATCAAGATAGTTCAAGACAAAGGTATAAATAGTCTAGGATCCCTTTTTGATTTTACCGATCTTAGGAGAAAGGATGGAAGAATGAATTATAGGATAAATGTTATACTATTAAGAGGGATCATGGCTAGTAACTTGATAGCATGTTCTTGTGCCATGGATCAATTTAGAATCATGCATGCACTTAAAATTAAAATTAAAAGCCAATTGTGCATTGTCAGGAAAATCGGTAGTACAGGTGTGTAACTGGCAGTACTACCGCTGTGCGGTATGACCGGGTGGTAGTGCAGTACTACCGAAACCTGAAAGTACAGACGTTTAGTTGGCAACACGTTTTTCCAGAGAGTTCCCTTTCAAATATTTAGTTTCTCTAGAAAATGGTATTACCAGAGATATAACGGCGGACTACCGCAGAGCGGTATGATCGCAGCTCTTGAGCGGTACTACCGGAACCCAGAAGTTCCAAAAATCTAGGCGATACATTTTTTCCAAAGAGAACCAGGTTTTGGTCTCCGAAACAAATGGAAGTACCATGCTAGAAATCAGAACTACCATGATTACAACAGTGGTAGTACGATGCCGACTTTCAACGGCTAGTTTAGAGGCTCATGATATAGCCATTACTATGGTGTCAGAACAGGTGTGGTAGTACTGAAATTTGAACTGTGGTACTACCGCTCGCCCTGAAAAATTCAGAAAACTTCTTACAATGGCTATATTTGGTTGGGGGGGTTATAAATAGAGCAATTTATTTAACATCCTTGAGCAATAGAGCACTCTCCCACACCTCATTTACTCACTTTGCATTCATTTGAGATAGTTGAGCCAAAAATCAAGTGGATCCATTCTAGTTGATCCTTGGCACTTGATCACCATCAAGCGAAGTTTTGGTTTATTACTCTTGGTGCTTGTTAGCACCTAGACAGCCTTGGCGGGAGATTGCGAGGTGACCTGTTTAAGAAGATTGTAAAGAGGCTCGGCGCTTACTTGTGAATGGTTAGGTGCTCACCATCTCCAGAGCGGAGGAAGAGCAACAAATAGTGGATTGAGGAGCAATGCTTAATTTGTGAAGTCGGTCCAAGTCGCTTAGGCTTTCCTCAACGTGGACTAGTGAAGACCGAAAAGTCTTCGACACCACGGGAAAACATCCCTTATCTTTTGGTCATTTCTTTAACTCTACTTTTCGCACTTATATTTCTAGCATATTGTGATTATTGAGATTGTCTTATTTAATTATGCTAGATATATACCTGTAGAGATTTGTGCTTGTGGTGCCTTAGCTATACTAGAATTATATAGGTTTTGAATTGCTTTGAAATCATGTCTAGCTATAAATTGTGGTAATTAGTTTTAGAAGGAAAGAATTTTTAGAACCTCCTATTCACTTCCCTCTAGTCGGTTATCCTTGATCCTACAACCTAGAGTGGTGTTCTTGGTTGTTGTTGGCCCTAGTACAGAATGGTTGCCTCGGTGACTATGGTAGGGCTATTCATTTGGTTATTTCGGGAAGTACGGTTCGATAAATACAATATATACAGTAAATATGGTATTGTTAGTTTGGTAAATACAATATTTTTAAAAATATGGTTCAGTATCGGTAATTCCCAATTTAGTTTGGTACGGTGTCGGTAAAGACCATATTTACCAAAGTTGACGTAAATTGCTAACGATATAGTGACTAGCGAGACAAGTAGGCAACAATATATACTACTAGCAATAGAATTAGAACTTAAGAAGTACTCCAGTATATTGTGAGTATGTAGAGCTGTGATATTTTCTCCAATGATTAACATTGCTCCCTATCAAGTATCAACCGGTCTGTAGGATTGACATTGCTGCGTATCAATCGGTCTGTTACAGAGACTCTGTAGGAGTAAGACCAACCGACCAAGCATAAAGCATATATATATACACACACACACATACACATATATAACATTCAATGACAATCAACACTCCTAGCTCAGCTGGTACAGGCGCTCGCCTCATACCCCATGAATGTGGGTTCGAATCCCGTCGAGCGCACGCTATAGTAGCCTTTTCAGTTTCTTATGTTTTTGCCGGTTTTTACTAGAAAAACCAAACTAAAAAACTAAATCCCGAACCGAATACCGAAAATCGGTCAAACCGAGTTGACCGATTTGGTTCGGTTTAAATTTACACAGCCCTAGACTATGGTTTGTGGTGATTCACACCATGGGAGTCAACGGTTTCTGCTCGCCTAGTGGTGAAGGTGAAGTGTAGTGTTGAGGAAAAGACATAATTATCACCAAACCATAGGACCACTATGTCAGACATAACTCAATTGTTGTAGTAGTTTCATTGGGTGCCCTACGGGTAGATTTGGTGTTTGCAATTTCTACAAAGCAACCTATGCTATAGTATGACCCATGGGAAAGATTGGACGAGTTACCCGAACCTAGGCCTAGTTAGGACCGTTGTTCAAAGGGACAATTCCTCCGTGTTGGGCCACACCGGTGTTGTGAATTACTTGTGAGTTCTGTTATCTTGACTCTAGCTAAGTCGTGGTATCTTGTGGGTAAAGCTGGGTACTCTATGTAGAGATTTGGAACCATTCGAATGTGTTATACTCTTGGTAAATGGAGTTGTGTCAAGGGGTGATTCCCGAACTGATGCATGAAGCTGATGGGCCAATGGTCATTTTGCGTAAGCGAGCTGGTTGGAGGTGTGGTTATGCTCTGGTATAAGCTTCATTGGAAAAGTTGAGAATCTCCTAATAAACTTTTATTAAAACTACTTTGGTTTAACTGAAATGTTTTTGCAATGAAAATTTATGGGGTACTATGCTAGTCGGAATAAGTTTTTTGTTAAACTCACATTGGTAAACTATCCTTGAATTCTTGCATTGCATTATGAAAGTTACTGTTGTGGCTTGTTGAGTATTTCTGTACTTATTCTTGTATATTTTGGTTCAAACCATGAGTACTGAAGAAGAAGCAGCTGCAGTTGAAGAGTTCTTCATCGGAGATGACTTCACATTCTAGCTCATGCTTATACTCAAGTCTACCCTATGGAGTACTGGTTGGAGATCCCGAGTGGCCTATACTTAGAGCCACCGAGCAATTCTATGCCTTTAAGTTCTCTCCGTTTTGACTTTGGCTCAAGGGCCCTTGTAAAACTGCTTCCGACTACTAAGTCATAATTTTGTACTAAACTCTAGTTTACTAACGTTTGCGAGTTGTGTTGTGTATCAACTAATCTGTGCATGCGACTGAATCTTGGGCGGTTGTGCGGGTGCGGTCAGCTCCTTGGATTGCCGTGAAGAGGTCTCCACAATTTCCCTATCAACTAGTTCCTAAAAGATTTTGCTTATTTGCTTTTAGAAAACAAATTACTCTATTTTCTTCCTGATTCTTACTGTCATTGTTTTTTGGGGAAAACATGGAACCACTTCAATAGCTAGTTCTTCTCAGATCACACACAAATAGGCTTTTAACGTCCACTTATATATGTTTTCAAATATGTCCATCGTAAATGGAATGGTAAATGGAATGCAATAAACATGGGGTTTTCTTAAACCTGAAGCCTTGAAGATAATCTGACTCATACAGTCTATACCAGACAGTAAGTACGGGCAGTAGCTTTAAAAAAAAGTACGGGCAGGACACAACTTGTCCATCAAATTGCCATACAGCGCTGGTCAAGCATGCAAGTCTTGAGCTATTTAACCATCCTTCCCGGGGCAGGGGAGGGGACCCAAGTCTAGCAGGTTAGTAGCTACTCACTCAGAGCTGTCACTACCGATCACCAGCTCAAGAACGGCTTGGGGGACCACTGCATTCTTTTGTTCTTCCCAATCTTGCCATTAGATAGCTACATTAGATTGCTCAAGGTCATTGCAGGTGAATCTAAGCTCACAGTTCCTTGGAACGAGACATTATTCATGGGGGTAAGTACGGTTTCACTTGCACCGCTCATGGCCGCTCTTTAATTCTTGTTCCAAACCAATCTTGGATTTTAATTGTACGGTACAGTGTAGCTTACAATTTGTTTGTTTTTGTTTTGTGCAGATCATGAACTGGGTGCAGGGTAGATTCAATGGAAAAACAGAGAAGAGAGGATTCGACGGCGCCGCCGTCAGCTCGTCTCGCGGTAATTCACTCGGTGTTGTAGGTCAAGATAGGTGGCGAGTTCTTCCTGAGGAGAGCAAGCATCTCAACAATGAGCAGCAATGGCCTCGTCAGGCCGGTCTCTTCTCCATCGGCACGTTCGGGAACGACGAGCCTCCGCCACCGGAAGACCACCGCGCGTCGACGCATGACCTGCCGGAGTTCACCATTGAGGAGGTGAAGAAGCTCCAGGACGCCCTGTTAAAGCTCCTCCGGCGCGCCAGGTCCAAGTCCAGCGCCCGCGGTTCCGAGGCCGGCGGCGCGGACAGCCTGCCGCTGGACAGGTTCCTCAACTGCCCGTCCAGCCTCGAGGTGCACAGGAGAGTTCAAAGGGAGCGCGAGGAAGGCGACGACGACATGTCACCCAACACCAAGATCATACTGACCAAGGCCAGGGACCTGCTCATCAACAACAGTAGCAACAGCGGCGCCGGCATCAACAACAAGTCCTTCAAGTTCCTGCTCAAGAAGATGTTTGTCTGCAATGGCGGCTTCGCGCCGGCTCCGAGCTTGAAGGAATCAAGGATGGAGAAGGTAGGCACATGACCAGATCAGGTATAATTAAGTGTTCCATGCAATGTAACCATGTCTCTAAATGTTCTGTGAACTTATTCCGTCGATAGTTTCTCCGGACGGTGCTCGGAAAGAAGATCAACGTCCGGCCGGGCAACGCCGTGGCGACGAGGAACTACTTCTTGGAGGATAGACCCAAGGGAAAGACGCGAGGCGATCACCGTCGCCGTGAAGAGGAGGAGACGGCGGGGGAGGATGGGTGCAGGTGGGAGTGGGACAGAACAGATTCTGAATGTAAGTAGTCCCTTAGGTTCAACGTGTGAACACTTCCATCAGTGCAGGGCAATCTCACAGTTTTCAGGCCTGAATAGGAATTGCCTTTTTTTTTTTTTTTGCAGTCATTGTTCTGGAGATATGAAGGGAGAAGATGCACCTGGACCATAGTGACGAGAAGGCCCTTTTTTTGGCAGTCATTGTTGTCCTCTTTTATCTGTTTTGCATTTCGAGGACATCATGCCTTTTCTAATGCCAATATGTACATCCATTTTGCCCTATACTTCTCAAATCATCTGATGTGAAAGGAACGCAAAATGTCACCGGTGCCACGCGTCTTGTGTAGTTCGATCACTTGCTATCAAAACTAGGGAACACTTCAGATTTCTTTAGGCTTTTGGTGCGTGCGATAAAACTACAGCTAGACGAACAGAAATAGTACGGCAGCGTTGGTACTTGTGGCATGCTATGGCCAAAAGAGGAAAGCCAACCTGTAATATGTGCTGCACGAGGGAGGGAGGGTTGGATCAGAAGCTTGTCCCCGGCACATCCGTGAATGCTCGTGCACCTCTTTGGCGGCCGATTATATTGGTTTTTAATCATTTTTAATTTTAGCTTATAAATAATAACAGTTTATAAAAAAATTTATAGAAGAAAACAATAGCATACGATTTTAACCGATATAAATGAAACCACTATAATGTGTACTACTATCGACTATTAGACTTATCTTAAAAATACTCTTGATTTAAAAGTTAGCTACTGTAGAAAAATTATTTACTCTAGAAAAATAATTTTTAGAAATTAATACGAATATAGGATGGCTTAAGAAAGGGGGGGGGGGGGAGAGAAGTGCACCTAAAGCAAAAGGGTGCAATAGAAACCTTTGGCAAACCAGCAAATGACAATGCAACCTTAACTTTTTTACCCTAGACATGCCGTGGCCAAATATCTGCCCAAAATGGCTCATAAAATAGTCTAGAGGTCACCAGCAGACCACATAGTTGCAGTTGCAGTCCAGTTAAAAAAGCCACTATGCTACACTTCATCTATTTGAAATTACTTGAAACTTTCAATCAAAACTCTTTTGTTTCTAAATATTTGGAACTTTCACAATTCCTAGGTGAACTTCCCCAAACTATTAAACCAACCCATTCCCCCTATTTTACTATCTCATTTTACAGGCTTGAGATATTGTTGGAGATAATTTTGGCCACATTCTACCGAAAAAATTATTTTGTATGTACGTGGCGAAGTCAGGATAAAAGTAGAGAATACTTTATTGCTCCTTGGGTCAAAGCCAACATGTGAGAAGAGTACCAAACATACATCTAACAGCCTTTTTCAGGGCCTTAGGCAATCAAAATCCATACATAAACATAAAAGGAACAAAGTGAAAAATGTGAAATACAGTAAAATAGTAGCTCGCTAATGGATAGTGCGTTCTGAATGTCCAACACACGTAACAATGTTCAATACATTTAACCAATTCACGTGAGTAACAATGTCCAATACACGTATCTCCAGATCAAAATTTGCAAAACTAACGATACAATAGTAAATTGTGAACGGAACCATTTCTTGCGGAGATAGTAAAGTTGTTAGTGTACAGCTCCACACACCAAGGTTTAAATCCTCATGCTCACATTTACACACACGAGTACACTAGTGCTCACCTTTACATACGCAAGAGCGTTTCAATAAGAATTTTATGAGATTATGAATTTATCTTCAGCCTCCGTCTTTCTACACATGTGCTAAGAGCGCGCACTCACATGTATGTGTGCGTGGTGGTGTGCGCGTATGCATCTTCCTTATAATCGAAAAAAGTAAACTGTGAACTATAATCGAAAAAAGTAAACTGTGAACAATAAGTTTGCGTTTGAGGGTTACTGATAGTACTTCCATTAATTGTTCAAAAATAAATGTTTAAAGTTCAATTCTCCACTTTTGCAAATCAATGAACATGTCAATAAGAAACAATCAAACAAATTGGCTATTGGAACATTAACAAGAGTTCACATTTGACTAGAATTGGCTCACATTAACAAACTTCCTTGACATTTGCCGTTGCATGCTCATGGTTGTCATGGCGAACTTGGCAACAACGGCGACTGAGAGGTGCTAAGACACCATGGCGTTCTCTAGGCGTGGTACAGCGAGCATTCAGATTTCAAACAGCAGTGAAGCACAATAAAAGCAAAAGGGTATTGTTGGGCCCAACTCGCCATCCATCACTAGGCCTATTTTGTAAGTCTTGGGGGTGGCAACTGGGACGGGAGTCCTGGGGGAGGCCCCCGCGGCCTCGCCCCAATCCTCGCTAGTGGCTTTAAGGCCTGTTTAGCCTAGCTTCAGTCTTGAAGCTCAATCTAGGCAAAACATGTGGGAGCTTCTTGAGTACTGGTGCTGGAAGCTCTAAAAGCCCACTCGTTACTGGAAGCCCCAAATAAGCTTCAAGCCAGTGAGAAGGAGCTTCTAGAGCTTATAAGCAGAAACCCAAATAAACTGACTTATAGGAGAGGCTTAAGCTTAGTTCCCCGTTCATTCCGGTTTAGCCAGAAGCTAGAATGAACGCGTTAGCTTCTTAATTTCGGCTTTTTTTTTGTTTTCCCCCATTTTTCTTTTGCATTGTCCGTACAGATATAATAGTGTTTTTCTTTTTTTTTCTCATTTTCCTTTAATTGAATGACTCAGAAAAAAACTAACAGCCGCTATAATACAATTTCAACCAAAAGCCAACAGCTAGAAGCCAGAAGCCGCTAAAAAAGCCGGATTGAACATGGTATAAATAGGCCTTAGTTATATGGGGGCTTATAGTGGAAAGAGGGCTCATAATTATTAGAAAAAATGCCAAAATGATCCCCTTGTTTGTCCTTGCTTCAAAGACTGAAGCTGAAGCTAGGATGTGTGAACTGAGTCCGTTCCCAACCATATCGTAACTAGCTAGGAAACAATAGCATCTACCAACCAAAGTCCAGAACTGATTTTGTGAACCCATGTAGGGTTAATATGTTACTACAGTCGACTAAGACAAAGTTTGGGTTACTCCAAGCAAACAAACAGTGTATCATATCACATAACTTTGGAACTCCAAAACTACCAAGCATGCTGAAGACTTACAAATTTTGTTGAAGGCCACAATATCACAGCTCTGAATGTATTCATTGGCCAGCTCAAACAATTAGCTTCATCACCAAAATATGGGATAAATAGCAGGTTATAACCTTTTGATCAGACGCATCAGGAGTTGAAGCCACAGAACAAGCAGATGACTCAACCTTTGACACCTTCACCCTCTGCAGTGACTCCACTGAATTGAACAAGAGCTCCCTTAGCTCTTATGAATTAGATTACAAATTTAACGCAATGGTATACATCAACGTTAGCTCAAGTACGCACCTGAACCTTAGGAGAGCACTGATATGATCGAACCACCTTGAGACATTGACATAGCTTGATGGGGGAGCTGATGAAAGTGCAGTGTACACAGCCATGTCATCTTTTGAAGCTTGGTAGCTAAGAGGAAAAAGTTTAAGAGAGCGTAAGCCCAGAGTGACAAGTACGACCATGCATTTAGTAAAAGAGCTAGGACGCACGATGTGTCACATACTGTGGGTGAGGAGGTAGTCATCAAGCTTTTAGAGGCCTGCCTCAGAGTTGACATTGGACAAAGTAGCCGCCATGCCACCTCAATAAAATGAATCAGGCGATCTACAGGGATGGAAAAGAAAATAATCAAGAAAAACTAACAAGAAATACCTAAGAATAACAACTAAACATGTCACTGACAAAACCACAAAAATATGACCACAGCAACCATCAAATCACTAACCACTAAGCAGGCAGCTGTGTTATAGAGATCTACACAAGCTAGAGAGACTAGTACTAGCACTATTTAGTAATCAACAAGCCAGGTACAAGCCTAATGGGTGGGTGGTCTTCTTGACCACCGACCGATACTGTAAACATCAAGATAGACTACATGAACAATTCACTTGAGGTGGTATTTTACCTAAAAAGAAACACTCAAGAACAAGCAAGAAACCCAACGATCCACAAACCATGGTTATTAAGTCGGGTCGAGTCACCAAGGGACCGACTTTAGTCGACTAGTCGTCGACTACTTGCGACTATTTGTCGACTTGCATTCATGACAGAACTACAAATATTTGCTATAATTTGTTCCATTAAAAAATAGACCAAGCAACAAGCATCAAACATGCAATTCGTCATTTCATCACAACAAAAGAAACAGTGAAAGACAGGTAATACATACCTCCTTGGCAGTTGGAGAATGCAACAGAATGATGTAGAGATCACTCTTCTGATAAGGATTCATGTAGAAATTCAGTAATAAAAGTTGGAATGATCTCCATCTTGAGTGCATCAACCTCAGCAAGGCGTTTGATAGCCTTCAAGTTCACCCATGTACCAAAACCGGTAGTAATGTTATATAGCATTGAAAGGATCTTTTCAAACTGGAATGAAAAGTATGACTTCACTTACAGATTGTTGGTGTTGAAGATCTTGAATTTCTCAATTGATTTGAACTCATTGACCTATGTTTCAGAAAATTGTAGAAGCAATCTCAGAAAGATGTACAATAACCTTTGCCTAATTTGTTGTGATAACTAATTATTATCATTTCATGTACTAGCTCATAACTTACATGTGCATGACAGCATGAGGAACTTGTGCAATCTCCAGAAGCTCGAAAAAAGAATAGCAAAAATTGTTGTTATTAAGGCAGTAGCCAGATGTTGAGGGAAGGCTAGAAAAATGCCTATAGTCCTAAACAGCTTGTTTTCATATGCAATTCTCGACGATATTACAGTATTACACAATTACAATCCGCATGTAAGACTGAATATTACAGATTACACATGCAAAAATACAACTTTACTCTACATTGCTGTTGCTTCCACTGATGTTGTGTATGGCTTTGCCCATGCATCTCAAGTGTATATTCTATACCAACCAAATACAAATACAGAGCAATGCAATTGTTGTCATGCTGTGTCAAAGAGAGAGATTTCAATCATAGACCAAGAAATTCTTAAGAAAACCTAGAGGAGAGGTTACACGAATAATCACAATCACATATGAACTAAGCAGCTTTGCACTGTATCTAGAGATTATATTATAGGAAATTATCACAAAGACCCAAAGTAATGGGGTTCAGTCACTTCAGTCTGTACAAATAAACATAAGCTAAGCTACCATTACAATTGATGTAGTATGCAAATTCAACTGTCCAACCATATTTAGACATTCATAGTAGCAAACTAGCAATGTAAAAAAAAATTGTTAAGTGTGACTGAGCATTTGAGCAAATCTAGTAGAGGAGCCTTTGGACAACTATAGTAGGTTTAACACAGCCATACAGGAACTTGATGTCCAATAGTCCAATACAATACTTGTTCTTCGAGTCTGACATAAGAAAAGGCTAATTGTAAGACAATATATAGTTCAGTGGTTGGATTCATGAACTGAGTAGCCAACTAGCCATGCCCATGAGAGAAGATAAGACGAGGCCCTAGAGGTTGGATTCATGAACTGAGTACTTCACATCAGTGGTTGGATTCATGGCCCGAGAGGGAGAGGCCATGCGAGAAGATCAGAAGAGGCAGAGCACAAGAGAAGAGAGGCCAGAGGGAAGGCCGGAAGGGAAGAGTACCTGGTGGCTGGTACTAAGTGAATCCGGCTGGGGGTGGGGACGACGGCGGCGGCGCCGAGGTGGACCCAGCTGGGGTCGACGGTGGCGAGGGGTACCCGGCCGGGGGCCGACGGCAGTGAGGACTGGGATTCGGCTGGTGGCGATGTGACGGCGACTGATGCAGCGGGATCGATCCGGGTCGCTGGGGGCGACGACGACTACGAGGATGGGGGTTCCGTCGGGTCCGCTGGCGACGGCGAGGGGGCGACGGTGGGTATTGGGACTCGCCTGGGGGCTGTGCCGCTACGCTGTGTCTTCGCGAGTCTGCGCTCTATCGCCCGAGACTGCAGATATCCCGCGCCAACCCAAAGCCCAAGCGACATCCCACGCCAGCGACATCTCCCGCCCAGTCGATGACTAGCTACTAGTCGACTCAGTTACCAGTCAGTCATCCGACTATCATAACTAGTTGAGTCGGTGCAACCGATTGAGTGTCGCTAGCCGACTGGACAATTAGTTGTCAACTTAGCCGACTGTACAATTAGTTGTCAACTTAGCCGACTGGACAATGAGTGTCGGCATGACAAAAATCTGCTCGGCATATCACTTGCGACCGTTAACGAGTAACAAATCAAGTTCGTCTTTCAAACTAGCCCGAATCATTGATCAAGAAAGCGGCCTAGGTGGCCGCTGAGGCACCGTGTAGGTGCTCGGCGGCAATTCTGGATGGGTGGCTAGGCAGCGAGGTAGCTAAGCGGTCAAGTGCGGGACCTAGGTGGTCTAAGGCGTAGCAAAGTGGCCTCGGCATGGCGTTCTGTCAGGTGTCCAAAGCAGTCGTGTGGTGTCTAGGTGTGCGAGGCTTCGCACCACGCCACCGTTTTGCCTCCACCTCATCAAAATATACCACGCTGCCACCGAGATAGGTTCCACCTCCGCCTCCCCTCCCTAGTCCCTCCGATGTTCCCCTTCGTCAATCTCCTCCCTCCGCCGTCTCCCCGACACCCTCTCCTCTTGTCCTCCCCTGCCTCCCCTCCGCTGGCATTCCTCCCTCCGTACAACTGTTGAGCGAGCATTTGGAACTTTAAAGAATCGTTTCAAAATTCTTGGAAACAAGTCATTCTTTCCCTTCAAAACCCAAGTGAAGATTGTGATAGCGTGTTGTTGGCTACACAACTGGATCCTTGATAATGGTCCTGACAACGTCATGTATGACAAAGCTCGCTAGTATAGTAGTCTACCTCAGGTCAGCTAGAATAGCTACAGATCAAGCAGGGGAGAATAGGCAATGGGTGGAAAAACGAGATAATCTAGCTGATTTGATGCGGTCGGAACGTTGATCAAGCATTTGTCTGGTCGGGATCTTGGTGGTGATTTTGCTATCTAGTGATCTTTCGGTGCATGTTGGTTGCAAAACTTCTGTGGTTATGCAATTGTTGCGCTCTTATATGTTTAAACAATTGCTAAACTCTAGTTACATAAGTAGTATCATGATGCACAGTATGACAAGCTGCTAATGTGCTAGTAGTGTTCTTTCTAATTTTTGGACAGGTTGCTAACCTGATAGGAAAGCATTAGCTAATTATGACAAGTTGTCTATTTTGTAATGTGCTATGTGTTATTTAGCCTCAATGTTATAACTCATTTCCTAATACCATTTCATTTTTCTGCATTATTTGTTGTTTACCATACTTTAGAAAATGCTTCGAAAGTGCTACCATTTTACAAGCATGTGTAGCAACTCTTGTGATAATCTCACCACCTGACAAAAATGATAACCCAACCCCAGGCATATCACAAACCAAACACTGCCTGCCTCTTGTATCCACTCAGCCACAATTCCAGGACACCAACCAAACACTGCCTTGACTTTAAGGTGTGCCTTGTCGGGCAATTTGGCAAACAATACCAGGCAACCCACCGGCAGGTCTAATGCCTATGTAACTTGTCCAGGGCATCAACTAAACAAGCCCCGAATGATTCACTAATAGGCCAAGCTACAACTAGGTGTGACTAGCTAAGCTCACACAGTTATTTCAAGATCTCAATCCTGAACAATGACAAGCATGCAGCTTGCAGAATGTAACTCCTGAAAGCAATGCAACGAAATAAAAAGAACACTACAAGACAATGCCAATTTTCTGAACAACATCCAACCTGTCGATATGCTTCAGAACTGAAACAACAAGCTGGGATGAGCAAGCCATTTCATCGACAATCCAAAATCATACTTAACACGGTTTTGCGCACACACTGTATAAGTTCAGGGCACAACTACTGTTGATCAACACGAACATCACCAGCACAAAATACCTTCCAACAAAACCATAGGATGATTATTTATTATCACACCACACAACATCATTCAGATACGCTTCAGCTGGCAAAGGTAGCAAGGAAAAAAACAACTCTAGGCCTTTCTGCAAACGTCTCCCTCACAGACATACCCAGCTGGGGCAGCCTCAGCAGCATTCTCCCCCTTATCTTCCTCTTCATCTTTCTTCTCCTCACCCAGTGCACACTTCGTGTGCAGATCGAAGTCACATTCCGCACAGTTGTAGGACCATGAATTGCCCATCTCGCCGCATCCGTCGCAGCCATACGGTCTGCGGCGGCGTGTCAGCACAAGCTCATGTTCATCGTGCAGCTTATGCTTCAGCTTTTCAGGCCACCCCTTTGCCATGTCATCGATCTTCTTCTCCAGCTCCTGAAGCCTCTCCTCAGTGAATGGAAATGCATCGGCGCCGTGGACCATCAGTGCAGCTTTTGCATCTCTGGTGACTGTATTTCCATTGGGACCGATGGCGACAAGTGAAGGGATCCCACGGATTTTGAAGGTCTTACTCAAGTATGCCTTCCTTTCATCCCCAAAAGGAAGGGCAAGCCATTGCATGCCAGAGAAGAAGTCGTCAAAGGAGCTCTGGTCCTTGTCGCTAGAGACGAAGATGATCTCAAAATCACTGTTCTTCTCCTTGATCTTGTTGTATTCATTGACAAGTGTAGGCAGGAAGGCTCGGCATGGTCCACACCATTTAGCTGAGAAGTAAAGGAGGACAGTCTTCCCAACAAGTTCTGATACTGGAACCTGAGAACACATCAAAAAAGTAGATTTCAATATTCACATACTAATCTCAAATTTAGATAAGTAAAACACATCAAAAGTGCACGAAGATATCTTTGCAGGACAATCTCTACTAAATGGGCAGTGTAATCACTGGAAGAGGTAAAACAGCTATCATATGTTCATTGCCAGTGAATAAAAAATTGTAATATATTATATACTCTATTATATATATATGTCCCAGATAAATGGCTACCTTTCAACACCAGGAATTCAGACATGCATTTTCCTTTGTTGCTGGGCAGTAGCAGTAGAATACATGAATATAGTAGTATTTCTTAGAAAATGACGGGAGCTTAGTGATTACGATATGGAAAGTCTGCATGTACTTTACTAGCTCGTAACATAACTAAGATCCCAGGGAAAATAGAGATGGAAGAATGATTATCATAACTTCAAGCAACAAAAATTGGGATATTTCATATTCATTAAAATTGAGCATAAGGACAATATCTAGATGAGCATAGCTAATAAACTTCAATGCAATAATAATTTGCTCCATATTACTTCATACAGGAATACCTTTGATCCATTCTTCCCAAAGATAAAAAGATATTTTAATCTAAGAAATCAAGCACAAGTAACACATACCTTTGCTCCATCTTTCCCAATGACAAAGTCTAAATCACCGGCGACCAGAAGGGACTCCAAGGTCTGTGATGCTGCTCTAGCCCTCGCCTTCTCAGCAAGAATTTCCAGCTTCTCTGCATTGAAGGGGAACCCCTCCCATGCATCCATACCATGCTCTTCAATAATGTCCGCGATGTTGTTGTTCAGTGTCTTCCCATCAGGACCAATCAGGACAAGCGTAGGAAGATTGCTAAGCGCAAAGTAACGAACCAGCTTCTCACACATCTTGTCGCCCTGAGGAATGGCGAGCCAAGGCATGCTTGAGAAACTCTTATTAAACTCTGCTTCATCGCTGTCCAAGGATACAGCTACAACTTCAAACTTCTCCCCCACTTCTTTGAGTTTACCATAAATCTTAGCAAGCAGTGTGGTAAATTCATCAACTGGACCATAGCCGTTCACCACAAAGCACAAACCAACATACTTCCCCTCAAGGTCAGAGATGGGTACCTGGGTACAATAACGACAACAGAACTGGTAAAAATGTCCGCATCTGTAAAATCATGAGTAGATGATAAATAACTGCGATCGATCAGTTACCTTGTCTCCCTTGTTTGAAATTAAATAGTCACGATCAGGTGTACCAAGCACGCTATGAATAGTTTGATTAAGTTTAGCTGCCTTTTCCTGTTCCTTCAATTCATTGATCCTCTCTGATGTAAAAGGGTAAGCTTCTATACCATATTCACTCACATATTCGACTCCATCTTCAGTATAAACTTCACCAGTTTTTGCGTTAAGGAAGATGAGGTGTGGAATACCCCTGACCTTAAACCGGTCATCAAGGCCTTTACGACCGTCAGAGTCACAGAAAGGGACTGCCAACCATGGCATCTTTGCGAAGTACACGTTGAATGCTTCCTCATCCTGATCACCTGAAACAAAGACCACCTCAAAGCTCTTGCCCTGTGAGGTCAGCTCTCTGTATGCTTCGATAAGCTTCGGCGTGAACCGCCTGCATGGCGGGCACCATGAGGCTGAGAAGTAGAGGGCCACAGTGCTTGCCTGAATGCTGCTGATCTTCACCTGCAGGATAACAAAAGGGTGCAGCGCAGTTCAGATACTTCATTCTGGTTGGGAAGAACAAGTTGGTTATACTTGTTTTCATTCTTAGCATGTAATTATAACAAGTTGGTTATACTTGTTTTCATTCTTAGCATGTAATTATTTCTTCTTTTGCTTTTGTTTAAGACATCTAAAGACTCTGATGCACAGTTTCTGATAGTTTAACCTTTTCACATGCATGAACTTGATAAAAGGTAACCTTTTTTCATTCACTAAGTATGTCATCTGCAGTAGTGGAACCAATCTTCGCCACTTTCCACCACTTTGTGATGAACTCTCACTGCACTTTTCTCACTACATCTTTTCATAAAGAAAAGATCATAACAACCTTCTCCCCTTTCTTTTTCATTATTGAAATTGTGGTACAGATACAGCAAACTAGTATGCACAAGACAAGATTGAACAATCCTATTCCCAAAAAAACATGCTGTTACTTATACACTAACTCACTAAGTCTGTTCCCATAGAAAAAAGAAGAAGAAGAAGATTACTAGCTTATAAATAAACTTTGCTGTCTGAATTGAAAAAACAAACAGATATCAGTTTTAAAGAAACAGATACTAGAACAGTCTCAAGTAAAAGTTGACCACACTACGGCAGTTTCAAGTTAGAACATGCCTCACATATCACTGGTATCAGGACAGCCGGTAAAATCTGGTAACCATACCATACTGACCGTGATCATGCCAAAGTTCTTAATTTTACCACTTATTAGATAGTATCTTCCGTGGAAAAAAAAGTAGAAAAGCCCCTCATCTTATTTGCACCTTGCTATTGATAACTAGAGCTCCAAACCCACCAATTCTAACACAAGAAACAAGGGGGGAAGGCAAAGAGAAGGGCCCAATCGCAAATCCGTACAAGCGTAGGGGTGGAAAAGAGGAGAGAAAGGAGCTGACCTGCTCGCCGGAGTTGCGGACGAGGAAATCCCTCTCGCCGGAGGCGAGGATGGTCCCGATGCCGCCGGTCGTGGTGGACGCCGCCGCCATCCGGTGCCCTGGCTGGAGGGGAGGTGAGGAGGCGGGAGGGCAGGGGAGTGAGAGTGGGTGGGCAAGTGAGGGAGCGGATGCGGAGATGGCGCGGCGGGTTGAAGGTGGTGGTGGCTTGTGCCGTTTGGTCATCGAGGCCTCGGTTTATATAGCGCTACAAAATGCTTCCTTAGCATCCAAGCCTCCAAGGAGATAAGCTCAAAAGGCACACGATTCCTCCGATACTTCGTTGACAATAGTCATGTTCTTTTGGTTTAAAATTAGTTTATATTTATTTTGTCTATAGTAACTAGTTTTTGAATGATATATTTTTTAAAAAACTAAAATAAATAAAAAAATTTATAGTAAAAATATACTAAATTTAGTTGTCTCGGTCAAAATCATATGTGGCTATTTTTCTTAGCGTACTGCCTCTCACAAACAGTCAAAATTTAAATATTTAAGTCATAAACTATCAGCCTAAAAGAATCCACACTATGTTATTATAGATAAGTAGGACAGCATAAGATATCATCATTCACAGCTTAATAAGCTGCTAATGTCTCGATCGATTTCCATGTATTACCGCTCGTAAGGTATATTATAGGGTAACGGAAGTCTGCGACGACAGTCTCTTAAGATTAAACTCAGTAAGTATCCCTCCGTGGCGTTTTAGTATTCTTTTAACTCTTCTCAAAATATAAGTCGTTTTACACTTTTGAGGTACTTTTGCCCGTTTTATTCCGATCGTACCTTCGATTAATTTCATCGATAAACACTCTCTTCTTTCATGCCCCTACTCTATTTCTCACATAATTCCCACTTAACTCTTATTAAAAAAAAAGTGAGATTGTGGGAATGATTGAAAAATATGTAATCCTTGGGGTGACAGTGAAAGTACAATTAGACTTTAAGGGTGCTACGTAAAAAAATATTGTTTCTTAACGAGTGCGTAAAACGAGTGGTACGCACGTTCAGATATGTAATAATCCATTATTTAAAGAGAATGTAGCCTATGTAATCGAAATCGAAATCCCTTAGGGCCTGTTTGAATGGACTAGAACTAATTGTTAGTTAGGACTAGTTGTTAGCTGGCTAAAGATTAGCCCAGTCCTGTTTGGATCCAAGGACTAATAAGTATTACTATCTCAGTACAAAGTCTGTTATACCCCTATGCATGGCGGTCTGGGAGGGTTGGCGTGGATATCATCGTCTTTTTTCCATCCTGTTGGTCCTTTAGCCCTCATTAGCTTGGTTTGGCCAACTAGTTGGCTAACGACTAGTTGGGGATTTGGCTAACCTTTAGCCCACTCATTAGCCCTCCTGTCTGTATCCACAAGGACTAAAAATTAGCAACTAGTTGTTAGCCTATGGGATCCAAACAGGCCCTAAATTACTGTTTCAGAGAGAGTGGAGAGAAAGAGAAATCGATCTAAATGCATTTTTTTCGTGAGAAACAATCCGAGAAATGCATGCACAATCAGGTAGCCTTTACAAGCAACATGTCACAAGGGGCCTGTTCTATTGGGCGCGGTTAGTGACTTTGGATTGTAGTTGATAAATAGTAATAATTGATAGGGAGATCGTGAGAAAGTACTGAGTAAAAAAATTTATGTGCGGTTTTGACTGGTATAGATAAAATTACTATAGTGTCTAGTATAATTAGGTGCTGCTCAGGTGGGTTGAAAAAAGTGACTTATGACTGAAATTTCACTGTAATTGGTTGAAATTATACTGTAGCTGATAGTGGCTTATTTGATCTAACTAAATTTTAAAAAAATTAAAAATAGAAAAAACAGGTTAGCCCATCACGGATAATGTAAACGAATACGGAACAAAAGAACCGGCAAAAAAAGCTCAAAAAACCAAAGTCATAAAATGATGAAATTTATGAATAATGAAAAATAAGCCAGAAGCTCAAATTAAAATAAGCCGGACCTTAATTTGTAGATTCCGTCTTAAAAATATTATATTTAAAAACTAGTTATCATAAAAAATCTAAAGACTAAAAATCAAAAAGAAGATAACCAAGATTTCATATATGTTTACTGAACATTTTATATATGCCATGATTATGCCGACATTGACTACTTATTGTTCGTAGTCTTTCCTACCTAAATAAAATAAAGGGGGAAAAGGAAAGTGACGCATATGGTCGGTTCTTGTCGTGTACCCAGTGTAGTAGTGTGTGGGGTTACTTCGTGGAAGGTTTCGGTCAAGGTCTTTCTTTTCCGGCTTTGATCTTTACATAAATATTTATATGGATAAATTAAATATTTTTAAATTATTTTAAAAAAATCCTAATAAAATATTTTAAAAAGACAATAGGGAAGTCAACTTTTTGTTTGTTGAAGGAAAGTATAAGCTATAAATCTGATTCTTTCGTTTTAACTTATGGCTTATAATTTTCCCCAACGTCTTTTTATATAACTTATTAGTATAACTTTTTAAAATAATTTATCAACATTAGATTCATTTATATAAATATTTATACTATAGTTAAAACTATTAACTATAACTATAATTCATCAGCCGAAAAAACCTAAGCCAGCACGTTGGCCGTCGAGTCCGTCGATTTTTTGGTCGGCCACTCCGTTTATAGTAACGGCGGAACTGAGGGAGAGCATATACCCTGGATTATCCGATGTCCTAAATAAATGTAGTGTTTCACCGCAAGATAAAATCGCTCTCGTGAAAAAGTACGGTACCATAACACATGGGGTGAAAACTGCATCAGGACATTCCCGATACATAGTATGTGCAGATTATTATTAAACATACCATATCATGTAAGAACAACTCTACACAATCTTCTAATGTTTGATATATAAAAACTGCTTCTTTATAGTAAATAGATTTTATATATTATCTAACTTTTAAATAAAGTGTCTTTCTAAAACGCACTATACTACACATTGTAGTATATATTATAATAACTTCACTTATATCAACTAAAATCATACACGAATATCTCTTAGTAAACTATTCTACAAACTATTATTATTTATAAACTAAAACTAAAAACAATATAAATGGAGAACTTAACAACTATCTCGCCCAATTTATTACTTCCCTTCGGTCTCACCGTCTCTCTCCTTCCTCTCGATTTATATCCTTTGACTTCCTTGATTTTCTCAAGTAGATTCTTTCTTGAATGAGACATAGCTTTAGTCTGTTTCTTCTTTCAACTCTTCCTCTAGATGGTTAACACCAGATAGGAACTGCTGATTGCACTACGAGTGTCCTCGCTGCTCTCGCTAGAGAAACGGGACACTGTCGTAATCGATGACAGCATCGCTGGTCCACCCCGTGCCGAAAGTGTTCGTAATCAAGCTACAGCCTGCCAACTCTGGCTGAAGTCAGCTTTCACTGGCTGGCAAGTGCGTTTGGTCTTTACGGTTTCTAAAAACGATTTTTAATTTTTGTTGTAGCATTTTATTTTCAAATAAAATATTTTTTAAGATGAAATCTACAAGTTAATTGTAGTACATGTTAAAAACCTAACATCTGAATCAACAAAAATCACAAACAAGTATCTTTTTCCGTAATCTCTATCGTAAACAGCTAAAATTCAAAAATTCAGCCAAAAACTATAAGCCATAACCATATCAAACAGGTCCTGTTCAGCGTGCACTTAGCTAAGTAGGTAATTTCGAAATGTTTGTTTCTACATTAAATGAAGCTGAAAAGTACCGGTATAAGTAATGGTCTCATTTTTAAAAAAATTTCAGCTAATTTTTTATTTCGATTTTTGTGAACAATTACTATTTATTATACTAATAAACCACAGTATAACTCACAGTCTAAGAGAATAGGACTCTTTAGTCTAGTGCGATACATGTATAGGTTTTAAAAAAAGAACAAAAAGAGAAATAGGACATCATAAATTGGTGCGAGTATTCGTTGCAAAGAAACGCGTGCGTCTTACCAACTCTTCATCCCCTTGCGTAGTGACGTTGTACCATCTGCAAAATCAGGGGCGGACTCACCCTTCGGGCGAGCCCGGGCGGCCGCCCGAGCTCCCCTCGCCGGCAGACCCCCCCCCCCCCCCCCGGCGCCGCCCCGCCCCCCGGTAAAACCGGAAGCACACCACCACCCCCGGGCAAGGCCCAAGTCCAACTGTCCAAGCAACCCAATAAATACACAGCCCAAGCCCAACCGCCCAACAAAGCAACAATGAGATATACTAGCGGAGGAGCACGGCACGGCCCAACAGACAACAGTCCACAAGTCAACTAGTCAAGAAAAGAGAGCCGGCGGTGGCGTTAACCTAGATCCGACCTCCCGGGCGGCAAAGGCGGAGGACAGCGCGGCGGCGGCGCCCAGGCGGAGGAGTCGGAGGACGGCGCGACGCGGTGCCCAGGCGGAAGAGTCGGAGGGCGGGAGGCGCGACAGCGCCCAGGCGGAGGAGTCGGAGGGCGGGAGGCACGACGGCGCCCAGGCGGATTTGAGGAGAGGGACAGCGGAGCGCCGGAGTTTGAGGAGGCGAGGAGAGCGGCCGGGAGCTGCCGGCGCCGGGCGGATCTGAGGAGAGGGAGAGCGGAGCGCCGGAGTTTGAGGAGGCGAGGAGAGCGGTCGGGAGCGGCCGGCGCCCGGCGGATCTGAGCCTCTGAGGAGAGGGAGAGCGGAGCAGTGGGGTGTTGGCGACTCGGCGGATTTGTTTGAGGATGAGAGAGGCAGAGAGCGGTTGGGCGTTCCGTCGGCGGATATTTTGAGGACTGAGGAGGCGACAAGGACTGAGTGACCGACAGTAGAGTCTAAAGCCGAGAAGTGGTTTGAGCGTTTGAGAATTGCTGGATTGGTATTTGGTAATTACTTTTAGACTTTTAGTCTTTTACAATTTTATATATTGTATTTTTATAGTTCTATTTTATAAAGGTATAATAAATTCTGTTTATTGTAGAGACTAGATTTGTGTATGTAAACTAGCTTGTCAAAATTTTATGTAGAATATCTTTTACAGTACTGATTTATCTATCTTTCACAATTGACAGGTTGTTTCTTTTACAGTTCATCTACAATTGTGGATTAAGCTTCATTAGTGATGTATTTTTCATTGTCCTTCCATCATCTACATATGTTAACATGTGAATTGTAGTTGTTGTTTCTATTTCGTATCACATACTTTTATTAGTGTGATTACAACATAGTTTGATCATAGATTGTTTTGCTTTTGGGTACTACTGTTTATTTCACGCTTTCGACTTCAGCCTACCTAAATTTTTCCTGAGTCCATCATTAGACTTCGCCCTACCTACAATTTTTTCCTGGGTCCGTCACTGTGCAAAATGAAGGTATTTTTGGCTCCTCCCAAGACCTAAGCTAACACCTTTTCAGAGCGCGCGAGAGAGAGAAACATTCATCTTTAAAGAAAGAGAGAAAAAGGAACACGATTTCGAAGCCCTTGTGAAAATGGGAAACCTTTACCATTCATAATTCAGATGACCGTACCATTGGCATTGGTGCAGGCTGACGTGGAATCTCGTAGTACTATACATGATGCTATATGAAGCTAGCACAAGCAGGTTGGGTCAGTCAATGGAAAAGAAGCCTTTGTGACAATGGGAAACTTTTACCATTCATAATTCAGATCTTTCAATCAAGCGCACCAAGGTGGTCGAGGGATTAGGGCAGAACGTCACCAGGCGACATGCATGCACCCATGCATGCGTGCATTTGTGATAAGATTTGGATCCCCTCTTTGATACGATGAAGTAACATGTGAAACTCCTCTCCTATGGTTTGTTTTGCATTATAATTAATTAAATTCGAAGCCTAAGTAAGTACACTTATAAAAGTTTTACTCAACCGGCAAGAAAAAAGATATTCTGTTTTGGTCCCTTTCAACTTTTGGCCGGGGTAGGTTTATCTTCAAGCTAGCTGCCTAGCTTCATCTCCTTTATCCAAGAGACTTGTACTAACTTTTAGGATGGGTTTTCAGGTTTGGTTCTTTAACAGCACCTTTAGTGTGTGAATGGGCCGGTGTCAAGAGAGGGCTCCATACCGGTGCCCCCACACTGCATCAATCGGTGCTAGACATTTTTTTTTTGGTGGAACCAGTACCTCGTCTAATGCCCGGTACCAAACAATAACAAAACAAATGGAGGATATCGACCAAAGTGTGTCTATTTGTTGCCGCTGAAAACAAACAATATCGACTTGTACGAGCTTCAAATTTGCATATTCGCCTTCCTGATGCAGTCAGCTGCCACGGAACGTGATTTGACAAGGCCCGCTCGTTTTGACGATGGGTTATGGTTTTTAATTTACTATTTTTTAATTTTATCTGTTTCTAGCTTTTCGTTTTTTAGGTTTTTGTCTTTTCTTTTTTCCCGTACTCCTTTGTATTATTCGTGATGGACTAACATGTGTTTTTCATTTTTAAATTTTTTAAATTTAATTATATTAAATAAACTATCAATAATTATAGTAAAAATAATTATAAACCATCGCTAAATTAGGCGCCCCTTAGGGCACTCCTAATGCAGAAACTATGAGGTAGTTTCTATACTTGCCAATTAATGTAGACACTACTCATGAAAACTATACTCCCAATGGATAGTTTCTACAAATAAAATTTTCATCCAATCATCTATCTTCTCTCTCCTATCATCTACCTATCACAGCTCTTTCTATCTTGGTTCCCGTGTAGACATGGTTTCTTGTATAAGAAACCATTTTCTTATCTCTTCTCCTTAACTCCAATGACACATCAGCATTTCGCCTACTTGGCACCTTATTTAATGCCATAGAAACCACTCATTGGGACTGCCCTTAACACTTGCTCCTTGTTAAATCATAAATAAAGGTAAAGATAAGGACAACCTCCACACGTCGAGGTCAGAGAGAGAGAGAGAGAACATGCACATGTGCTCTAATAGCCAGGACTACAAAAGGCGAAAGAACGTCCATGTGCTCTAATAGACAGGACTAAAAACAAAAAGATGAGAGAGAATTTGTACATCATATCATACTACTCTTTAAGTGTGGAAGAATTCGAGCGCTCCTAGACCATCCACATCATAGCTTTTGTAGAAAAGCCCTTAATCTTTTCAACATCACGCCGATGTCCCGTTTAAACCGAGTAGGCCGCTCCTTGGTCCTTGCACTTGCCTCTTTCGCGCATAGGCCCTCGCAATCCTAGTGTAAGTTCAAACTCTATTAAATTAGTTTTGGTGATAATAATAAATATAATTATAAAACTAATGTATTTATTGATTATAATATTGTCTAGTCTCATTTGGATGAAAAGGTGAAAAACATAAGAGATATGCATTCAATATCACATTCTTATCTTATTTCATTCCTCGAATCCGATATATAGAATGAACTTCACTAAATAAGTCAGACTTGAATATATGTGTATGCTTTCACAATACTTTATATGCACATATTTAGGAGGAATTCACTCTATATTTTATGGCTTCATTAGTATTGATTCATGTTCCATTCACATATTAAGGATCTTTACTTTGAAACATATTCCTTGAGTATATATAGTTTGTGTAGTTCATATATGTTCATAATCAGGTCGTTATCTAGTTCTTCCATTATGTGTTAATTGTTAGATGATTAATGACAACCGGATAAGAAAGTTTTACTTTAAAAGCTTATCTTAAAGTATACAAGTGTTGTGTACATGATGTATACTCGTAAATAAATTTTTATCTCATTATTTGTTGAGATTGTCATGAATTAACAAAAACCAAAAATTGTAGAATCTAGTCCCTCCATTACGAGTTAACGGTGAAGTTTGGTAATTAATGACAATTATTTTGTGGGCTAACATTTTCTATGAGTTCGATGAATAGGTTAGGTTCCATAAATAAGGAAGACTTGGGATAACTTCATGTATTGACGATCAAGTTAAGTGGTGGATGCATCGTGAGTTGATGCATATCCAAGAGGAGATGATCATGTATTGATCATCAAGTCAAGTAAAGATCCATCATTTGTTGATGGAGTTAAAGTAAAAGATGTATCGTGAGTTGATGCATGTCAAGACTATGACTCAAGGCAATGGTTTGGCTAGCTAGGGCTAAGAATGTGCTTCTAGTCTTTTACCGATCTTAGTGCTTGGTTGGAAGACCGGGTTTCTAGTATAGGTTACTGTACTATTAAGAAGGGTCATGCCTAATAGCTTGAGTCTCATCATATGTTGATCGCTCAACTTTACTTGCTCTAGCTCTCCTCGGCATGAGACTTGTATTTACGAATGTGTTTTGCAAATAGTTGTGGCTCATGTGTTGAATCCTTATAACATGGGACTATGCATTGCAAATGTGTTTTGCATGTGTTTGAAGTCCATGTTTCCATTCTTTGTAGTATGAGACTTATATTTGCAAATGATTGAAGCTCATATATATATAATCCACGTGTCATGATTCTAAATATGTTTTGCAACTTGTTAGGAATCTTGGATAATCTTTGTGTGTATGATACTATAGTTTGCAAATGTGTTTTGCATAATCGACTGAAGTATATGCACTTCTCAGAGTAATTGGAACTACCACAGTGTATGTTGCGGTACTACCGTTGAACGAAATTACCACGTTGTAGTCACATAACTACCACGTCTATTGGTAGTCGGAAGACCTGTGTGGTTGAGAACCATTGTGGTTGAACCAATGTGGTTGAAGATTTATGTGGTTAAAAATCAATATGGTCGGAAACTAGCATGGTCGAGGCAACGTAGTCGAACTAACACGGTCGATGATTGACGTGGTCAATGACCTGTGTGGTTAAAGATCGACGTAGTCGTAGATCGAAGTGGTCGAAATCAACATGGTCGGAACTGACGTGGTCGAGATCTGTGTGATCGAAACCAATCTGGTCGGAACCATAGTCGAGATCTATGTGATCGAAACCAGTGTGGTTGAAACCAACGTGGTCGAATCTATGTGATCGAAGAACAGCGTGATTAAACCAAGACGGTCAAATCCGATATGATTGAAATCTATGTGATCGAAACCAGCATGGTCGAAACTAGCGTGGTCAAACGAACGTGGTTGAGATCTGTGTGATCGATACTAACGCGATCGAACCAACATGGTCAAGATCTATGTGATGGAGACTAGCGTGGTCGAACCGACGTGGTCAGAACCAAAGTTGTCGAGACTTGTGTGGTCGAAACCAACATGGTTGAACTTACGTGATTAGAACCTATGGTCGAAGATTGACACAGTAGTCAGAGATCTATGTCATCGAAGATTAACATGGTGAAAAATCGATATGGTCGATGTGGTCAAGACCTGAGTGGTCGAAACTAATGTGCTCAGAGACCAGCGTAGTCGGAGACCTATGTGGTCGTTCCGGACAACGTGGTCAGAGACTAGCGTAGTCGAAGAGATGTGTGGTCGAACTGGACAACGTGGTCAAAGATCAATGTGGTCAGATATCTGAGTGGTCGAACCATCCGACGTGGTTAGGGACCAGTGTAGTCGATGATCGGTACTTTCGATCAGCTCTATGTGAGTGATCCGATCGGCTCTGTGTGAGCAGTCCGATCAGTGAGTGGTACTTCCAAGTTTCGAAACGACTGACTTGTGTAGCGGTACATTTTTCTAGATAGACACCTGTGTGGAGTCTTCTCATCTCCAAGGAAATCGATAGTTCCACACGAGTGCTGCGGTACTTTCGATAGTCGGTAGTACCGGACTTTGCACGTCGAAACTACCAGTTTTGTCTACAACGACTAGTTTTCTGACCCTTGCTGAGGGGAGCAAAAGTACTGACTGTTTACCCACAGTACTTTCGAAAATCCTGTTTTTCTTTCCCAACAGCTAGTTTCAAGGTGTGGGATATATATACCCCCTTGTGGCCACTTGGAGAGATGATTGCTTCACTCCATTTTACTATCTTGAGCTAGTGTGAGGTACTCCTCTCAATTGTGCATGTGTTGAACCTTGTGAGTTGGGAGGAAGGTTCTAGATTGCATTTGTTGCATCTAGAGGTGGATTGAGTATCCACTTGAGCTTGTGCATTCATTGCATATGGTGAGAGTCAAGCGAGAGGCTTGACTTATTACACTTGGAGTTTACCAATTCCTAGACAGCGTTGGAGGCATCGTGCGCGGTGTTCTTCTCAAGAAGCTTGTGAGAAGGTTGGCAAATTGTGAGTGGTGTGGTTCTCACCATCTCTGAAGTGGAGAAAGAGTAACCTTGGTGGATTGAGGTGTTTCGGCTTAATTCGTGGAGCTAGTCCAATTCTTTGGGCTAACCTCAATATAAACTAGGGGAGACCGGCAAGTCTCTGATCACCACAGTAAAAAGCAGCCATTTCAATTGCGATTTGTTTTCCTTGTGCTCTATTTACATTCAAGTAATTTACGTTTATAGAATTGAATTGATTACTTGTCATCCTAGAATTGCAAATCTTAACATAAGCCTTAGAGTGTTGGTGCATTTAGGTGAAAATAATTAATTTACGTGATATTTGTGCTAAACTAATTTAAGTTAGGCTTTTGCATTTTATACTTGGTTTAACCAATAGAAATTAATTAATTAGAGAATAATTTTTTAAACCAGCTATTCACTTCTCTCTAATCGGTCTATGCAACACCTGGCCCCACACATTCCCCTTCTTCCTTCGCGCACATTCCCCTTCTTCATCCCACTCTCGCCCTAGGCGCCACCACCGCTCTACTCGTGTGGTTGTCGCCATGTACAATAAAACATATGGCTGTGCTAGAATTATCATAAGAAAAAGGATTCCTACAGACTGTCGTGGGAAGTTGAGATGGAATGATTGTTCCAATTTTTTAATCCATGACCGAGCACAAAATCAAGTTCTATTATTATGTGATATGTCGGCATATAATTTGCCCCATCTTTAATTCGTCATCAGTATTGATGTTACACAGATTGGCGATGAAGAAAAAGTTACAATGATTGACTTCCCATGGATGGTATCTATTTCACATAGAGCTGGGAGTTTGGCCGTGTTTTTTTTGGCCAGCCCGAAGCACGGTCCGGCCCGACACGTGGTGGGCCGTGCCGACACGACATGAATGGTGGGTCAGGCCAGGCCTAGGAATCTGGCCCATTGGACGGCATAGCACAGCACGGTGATTCGTGCTGTGCTCGGGCCGGCATGGCACGGGGAGCACGACGGGCACGGGCGGCACGGCGGGCACACCAGCGCCAGCGGCCGGGCCGCCTCAGCCTCCACCTCGCCTCCTCCCTCCCATCGACATCCCATATCCACTACTCTGACGGTCATCCCCAGATTCCTCACAACCACAACCCATTAGGCCATCACAGAGCTGAGAGAGGGAGTAGAGGGGAAGGACGTATACCAGTCACCGGAGCTCAGACGAGTGGACGACGCCCACAGGAGGAGGAGCAGGGTAGCTAGAGCTGAGGGCGGCATCCCGCGCGAAGACGCTCGGCGAGGGTGGCTCGAAGAGCGAGCCATTGATGACAAACTCATCGTCGGTGCCCTAGTCGCTGCCCAACCATCTGCCGCTGGTGGGCTCGCTCTCGACGTAGTCGAGGTTGCGGTCGCCGTCGCTCAGAGCAACTGGAGTCCATATGCAGCCGCAGCACCAAGTCCCTATCTGCCGACCCAGACTGATCAGAGTACGCCGGGGGAGGAGGGAGGTGGCCAGGGGAGGTCAAAGGAGGAGGGGCACCGGGGGTGGAGGAGGCGGCTGAGGGAGATGGGGGAGGAGGGAGGCGGCTGGGGGAGGAGGGGCGCCGGGGGAGGAGGGGTGCCTAGGGAGATCGGGGGAGGGGGCAGCGGGGGGGGGGGGGGGGGGGAGATCGGTGGAGGAGGGAAGCGCCGGGGAGATCAGGGAAGGAGGGAGGCGAAGATGGCAAGTGGGGAGAAATGAATTAGGCAACAAGGGATTTCAGGGTTAGGGATTTGGACATTTTTGTGATTTAGTCCTTCAGATTTTCTAAAATCTACAAATAGGTTTTTTTCCCTTGTAATTTCTTCTATTCTAGTCCTCAGAAATTCTGATTTCATCATGGAAAGATCCTACACATCCGCTGTGACATGTACATCTGTATGGAGCAGTCCTTAGAATGCCAAATTTGAAGATTGAGTTAGGTTTTGGAGATGTGAATGTATGATGTGTATATATATATATGAGGTGAGAAAAGATGAGGATGGTTGGATCTTAATCCAATGGCTGAAAAAAGTGACTTAGATATGCTATGATTTAGGTCGAGTTCATTTTTGCACTTGTGATATGAGGTGTCTTTTGTTGTTCTTCATTTTTGCACTTGTCATATAAGGTGTCTTTTATTGTTCTTTCTTAAGAAACATCATCATACAAAAATGAGTATTTTCAATGTTGCTCCTCCTTAGGTCACCACCACCGAACCCTATGTTGCATCCTCGCGGCTCTCTTGCTTCTTTGTGTATAATTAGTAGGACTGGACTGCTGGAGAAGAAGATCAATCAAATCAACATATTCTAACATATATTTATAATTTTTACAACATAGCTAACCTCCATTGTGATTTTATTTTATGCAAGCAAATTACTACTGCATGCGCTTCTAATTTAACATAGCTCCCTTCACCGACTGCCTTTTCAGTTCGGGCATTTGATGAGATAACCACCCCATATATGTTACAATTAACCATTATATAAATAGAGACAGTCTGTTATTGGTGTGTGTATTCCAAGTAGTTACTAAAGGTTCGAAAAACTATTTAAAATTGATTTCTTAACTATAGTAAACTGCACTCATGACTCTGCTTGAGCTTTTCTATTCGACTAGTTGGGCAACCCTATGCCAGATTGCCGAGCGATGAGCTAGATGTCCACGTACGCCACAGTCCGATTTGCACCAAGATATGCATGTCATTGGACTAGATGACCAAGTTCGGAGGTGGAATGGCATGAGACAATAGTATGAAATTTTAACTAGGTTTTTAATGATGCGGGTATAAGAGAAAGGAAGATGGCGGCCACCGCTGCCATTGTCGCCGTCGCCTCTATCGTGTATAGTTACTTTGGGCTGGGCTTGGGCTGGCACAGCATGAACACTGGTACGGCAGGCTTTGGGTCTGGCCGGAGGCGAGACGGGCCGGTACGACATGACACGACGGGATGACTAGACCGAGCCGGCACGGCATGAAGCGGCCCGAAACACGGTGGGCCTGGGCCGTGCCAGCACGGCACGGCCCAATGCCCACCTCTAGTTTCACATGGGAATACCCAGATGTATATACCATATTCCGATAGCAAACATAAGGCTGGTTTTTATTCGTTATTCACAAGTTTTACTTTTGCAGGTTTTTTTATCGAGATGTTGAGCGTATCTACAGGTTCTTTAACAAAAGGTATATTTCTGTGCAAGGAAATCGCACAAATTTGTTATGATGCCTTACAACTCATTATGTTATTAAGCTTTCTTTTCTTTATATTAGGTTTTATCTCTCATTAGAGAAAGGTTAAGCACAAGATGGGTCTGAAACTGGTGATGAAAGTGGTAAAATGTCCTTTCGATCCATTCTAAAGTCTCCTGGTTCTTTGAACAAGGAACTAGCTGCCAATGGCTTCAATACGTTAAGATACCTTTTTCTTTGTATGACAGCTGCGTTCCTCCACATTACATACACACTATTTGGATTGGTCAGTGCGTGGAATCAAAAGAGAAACAGAAGGCATTTGATATTTGTTATTAGGTTTGGCTCCTACACTGCTTATTACTTATTGGCAACCAATGTTTCCTTATAATTCTCTCCTGATTTAGTGCACAAAGTTGTTGTTGTGTGCTGTTTGCTCAAACATAGGATCGGTGGATCATCTTTGAGCTATATTTTCCATAATTTCGCCTTACTCTATTATATTTACATATATGTGATAATAATTCTTAATATACAAAATATATATGTATATATGTGTGTATATATATGTGTGTGTCCTATGTCGATATTCTTGGGAAAATGACAAATCTCTGTATCTATGTCATGTTGTGTTAGATATGCATATATGTGTCCACACAACAGAGACTGTAGGTGTCGAACTACATCTCTCTATCTTTTACAGCTTAACGTAGTGCGCTATTCTTTCTAGTATGCTCTAATAGCTAGGACTAAAAACAAACGGGCCTCCTCAAAGCCCAGATGCCATGTGCAGTGACTGACCTTGCTAAAAATGAAAATTACAAGTTTATTCTAAGACTTGGCCTACGAAATATATGAAGATTCGACTATGTGACCTAATTAAGTATTGTTAGCTGACCTGACACTGACAATGACTCCTGATGCAGTCAGCTGCCACGGAACATGATAGCTAGTTTGTAATTTGAAACTTCTGGTGCTCGCATAAAGAATAGGAGAAAATTCTGGGAGGCCGATACATATATTGTTTGATTTTGTAGGTTACGATGAACTTTCAAATGCATGCATGTGCTAAGCTCGTCCTTAATTCACGTTTGTTGCAGCAGGTCGCGTTGGATGCACACCGCGGATCACGTGCAGCTCCTCAGCTATCTAACGATCGGACTATTTTTAGCGATCGATGGAGTCTTGTAGGACGTGTCTTCTTACCAGCTAGCACCCAGTATCCACGGCTGTGCCCACAGGAACTTCGACAGCGTTGCAAGCAGACAAGCTGATAAGAGTAGTTGTCTGGTCACCTACAGTACTTTACGACATCTCGGTACCAATGCGAAGGGTTTTTTTTTAAAAAAATAATCTATTTTTATTCTAAATTACAGAAATATACATATATCTAATTTTTTTTACAGAAATAAGTTCCAGTCGTTCAATTGTTGAGCAACTAGAACCTGCCAACCAACGGCCGCGTGACATGCAGACAGTCGGTGGACCGTTGGACGACATAATTGTAGTCGTCCAACGGTTAGGTGACTGGATCCTGTAGTCAGACTGTTGGTCAATTGGAGCTCTAGTCGCCCAACTATTCGACGATTGGAACTGATATATAATCGGCCGCTCCGCTGAGCCCCAAGCCAATTCCATCCGCCAACGCCGCGCAAAGAGCAAGAAGAGAAGGGAAAGAAACAAGAAGAGAGGAGAGGGAAGGAGAGGGAGAGGAAGAAGAAGAGGAGAGGTTCCGCTACTTCTGTAAGATAATTTTTTATATTTCAGTTAATATTTTTGTATGAAGTAAATATAAAATTAGAATCCATAGAAAAATTATAGTTGTAGAAAAGAATAGTATAACTTTGGTATGAAGTAAATAGTTATAGAAAATTTAGTCAATATAGTTATAGAAAATTTAGTCAATATAGTTGTAGTAAATTTAGTCAATATAATTGTAGAAAATTAGCATCCATTGAAAATTATAGTTGTAGAAAATTAGCATTCGTAGAAAATTCTAGTTGTTGAAATTTTAGTCAATATTATGTACAAAATTAGCATCTGTAGAAATTTAGCATTCGTAGAAAACTAGCATCCATAGAAAATTATAGTTGTAGAAAATTTAGTCACTATTTTTGTATGAAGTAAATAGTTTGGTTTGTGCAAAATATTATTAGATAACATTTATAATCAATTAGGAATGAATTTAATGTTGTTAGTATATTGAAAATTCACACGTGCCGTTAGAACTGGTATATTGACATTTAAAATCAGTATGTCATGTAAATTCTTGAAACCCATTAGAAATTATTTACAATAGGAAGAAGCTCGAGCAACTAGAGGAGCGATGTTAGTGTGCGTGGGAACAGATAAGGAGTTGATGCGTATTGAGGAGGAGGAAAGGGAGCGGTATCGGTGTGAATGAGGAGGGATTACGCTGTGAGGGTAGTGCAGTTGTTCATGATAGGCGAATGGCCGTAGAAATGTATATTACAGTACATCAAGAGTTCCATAATGTGCGATGCGATTTAACTAGTTGCAATATTGAAAATATTTGTCGGCAAACATCAGCGATGCCAATACCCACTACATTGAAAGTGCATTACGGTGTTGACACCGTTTGTGAAGGTCCGAACGGTGTTGACTTGAGCAGTTTTGCGCAACCCACTTTGGTACACCCAGACGGCGAGAATGCTCAAATCGGAGATGTGATGAATTGACTCACCTGCAGCTTCTCCTTGGACCCTGAGGTGTGTAGCGTCATCATACAAGGGCTTTGGAGCCGGTCTCCCATGCACATTAGATGGGAGTTGGGAAGATTGATGCGCACTATTATGTGGAAGGCTACTGGTGCCGTGGATATGAGTGTGTGCTACTTGTGCAACCATACCCAAAAGAAGTTGTATAAGACCCTACCGATAGTTATGATCTGGGTGGTGGGAGCAACTCGGGTGCCTAGCATGTTGGTCAAGAGGAGGACCCGGAGGCCAGTGTCACAAAGATGGTGGAGGATGTTGCTCCTGACGAGGCCGATGCGGTAGATGCAAGAGAGGAAGATCGGTCACTGCATGCTGAGCCTACAGGACAGGTTGATGAAGGGGAGCATATAGAGTACATAGTGTATCAAATAGAGAGAGATGATCGAATGGCCTAGGCTAAAAAGGAAGTTGTACGAGTAGACGACGAGGACAGTTTCAATGAAGACAAAGCTTCCATCCCACAGGAATGGAATAGGTTTGACGCTGAGGGGTTGCGGCGCATGACAAGCATGAATCACTGTGGGAGTACCATGGCATAGAGGTTTGGTTGTACTCAATGTTTGCTAACAAAATATCATTGTAGGATGCCATTAAGTTGAGCCCTGTCCATGCAACGGGCATTTCGGGTGGTCAAATCTTGCTAGGAGCAATACACTGTAAAGTGCAAGCAGGCGGGTTGTCCTTGGAGGGTGCACGCACGTAGACCAAAGTATGAGATTCACTAGATTGTTTCGAAGGTGGAGCCACACTCTTGTATTCTCAGTAGTATTTTACCGAGGCATTGTAACCTAACGTCCACCTTCATAGCTAATTTGATGTACGGAGAAATAGTGGAGAAGAAGGACATGGAGGCCACGCATATCATGGTGGCTATCGAGAAAAAAATTCAAGTACAAGATTAGCTACGTGATATTTTTTGTTCAACGTAAGTACTAACTTGAAGTCATTTTGCAGGTATGGCTCGTGACCTTGGAAGATCAAACTAACCTTATGGCCTCCTGCATGAGCGCGTCAACTGGTTACATCACACATTGCGTCATGTCCCACATCCTGCAGCTGCGGAGGATGCGACTGAGTTGGGGGTGATCTACACGTGCACACCTCGAGTGGCCTGGAGGCTAGACCCACGCTGGACAAATAGGTTTGCACTTCGGCGGCACTATCTTCTCGCCATATGTAGGTTGCGTACTAACCCTTTTTTGCTTCACAGGCTCAGCGAAGCCGGACTACTACCACTCGCCCGGATGCTGCAGGCCAGAGATGAGGACGCTTTGGCACCAGCTGTGATCAGGGACGATGGAGACGTGTAGGCCGGACCGGAGTGGTCATGGCGCTTCCTATTCAAACGCTCCCTACTAACAGCTTTGGTGAATCAGTGGGGGGGCCAAAGACGCACACTTTCCACTTCCCATTTGGGAAGATAACCCCTACTCTGTAGGATGTCTTGCTGCTACTTGGCCTTCCTATCATGGGAGATGCTGCTTCTGCCGGAGGCCCTGACCGGCTAGCATGATGACTTGCTAGCCAGGTTTCAGGGAGTCCTTCTGCCTAGGGCCGTGGAGGGGTACTACGTCTTCCCACTAACATGGACGTACGGGCCTCCCTTACAATGGCTCTCGTAGTTCCAGGTACGTGTTCAAGGCCCTTCCCGTTCAGACCACTACGCTCTCCTTTCCACATTATGATCTTTCTAACTTTTTGCTTTTGCTCAGGTCGAGCGGATGGACCCAGCGGCCAGCAAGCAGCAGGTGTTGTGGCACCTGGAGGCCTACTTGCTATGGCTGTTTGGTTGGGTGTTGTTCACCAGCGGCCACAATGACACCGTCGACGCACCTCATCGCTTACGCTAGGGCCATCGCCAACATGGAGGCCCTCTACATTAGCTGGGGTTTGGCTGCACTTGCCGTGACCTATCGCGGCTTGTGCGACGCATGCTGCAGGATAAAGCCAAACTCGGTCCTTACTGGGTGTCCGCTCGTATTGCAACTGTGGTTGTTCGAGCGCTTTAGCCTCGGACGGCCCATGTTGGAGGACACCACTCCATACAGGCCGAAGATGTACCTCAGGGGCGTGGTGGACCAGCCAACTGCTGACTCTCTGTGTTGCCGTAGATGGGTACGTACTCTCACTTGCGATTAATTTCTTCATATTATGGATCATCATATCTAACGGTTATTGTTCCTTGCAGGTACAGTTCATGCACGTGTAGATCACATGGGTGTATGTACCCTTCGTGGAGCAGTTCGACTGGTTCACAGCCAATGACATGCGCTAGGAGCCATACTCCCCTAAGGCGCTGCAGAGCTGCGCTCTTGACGTGCTATCCTCACTGTGTTGGCACGACTAGGCTTACTGGCTGACACAGAGGAAGCTCGTCTTCGACATCGATCTTCATCGAGGACTACATGGCACATCGTGTGATGCGCCAATTGGCCTACGCTAGGTTGTTCCAGTACCATTCGGGCTACCTATTCTCGACAACGTCCACGCATGAGTTACCGCTGTAGATCTCTCTCCTTTTACTACCGTCTTATCGCATGACTTCTAACAAAACGTTACATCTTGCAGACACTCTAGGAAGGGAATCCGCTGCGTCACAAACTGTAACGGATGGCTTGTGCACACCATGGTGCTAGCCAAGGGTACACCATGTTTTGTTTGTTTGCTCACATCGTTTTACTTGACGTACTGACGATATTTGCATTGCAGGTCTTACACCCATTGAGGCAATTTGGGTCTCCCCGGGCTAGGAGGACACAAATTGCTACTTTGCAGATTGGGACAACTAGGAGGCGGGCCTGGGACCTCAGTCCACACTCCCTGAGGTTCTCTCCGGGTCACAGCTCGGTGGTGCACCAGTACCCACACAGCCAGCACTGTTGTCCACCCCTTCGGCTTTGGGACCTCGTGAGCGCAGGTCTCTTGATCATCTTTCCTTGTCGGGGCCGAGGCCCCGACACCCGCTGCTGAGAAGGAGGCCCAAGCGGGGCCATACGGGAGGACGTGGAGCCAGGGTGGACTGGGATGTTGATGGAGTGGGTGCTAGGGGTGTTGTTGGGGGTCTATTAGGTGTCATTCGCCTATGCGAGCTATACTTTTGTTGTTCCTATAATACTTACATTTCATATTTACTATGTGATGTTTCTAATACTGTTGCGTTCTTATTTGTACTCATTTTATGATGTCCGTTTGTTCAATGTAGGTCGACGCCAGTGGCGGACCCAGGAAAAATTTGTAGGTAGGGCGAAGTCATAGTGGTGGATCCAGGAAAAAAACTAGGTAGACTAAAATCGGAAGCGTGAAATAAACAATAGTACCCAAAACTAAAACAATTTATGATCAAACTATGTTGCAAACACACTAATAAAAATATGTGATACGAAATAGAAACAACAACTACAATTCGCATGTTAACATATGTGGATAACGGAAGGACAATGAAAAATACCTCACTAATGAAGCTTAATCCACAATTGTGGATGAGTTGTAAAAGAAACAACCTGTCAATTGTGAAACATAAATAAATCAGTAGCTATTCAAATTCTTTCTATTCATTTTGAATTTGCACAAGTCTCAGATCACTGTTTCTGGAGAGGTAAAAATATAAGTACTCTCATTTTAACAAGCTAGATTACATATTCTACAATCTACATAAAATTTTTACAAGCTATCAAAACTATTACTTAAATACACAAATATAAAATCTAGAATAAATAGAATTTATTGTACCTTTATAAAATAGAAACCGTAAAAATTGCTCACAGCCTCAAAATATCAGATCACTGCTGTCGCCTCAGCCTCGGTCTGTCTGGCGCTCCTCAAAATCCACCGACGCCCGTCGCCCACGCCCCCAAGGCCCCAAATCCCCCGGCTCAAATGCGGATCCACCGACGGTCCGACGCGGCGACGCCCCCAAAATCCCAAATCCCCCGCCGGCCGCCGGCTCCCTGGCTCCCCGCCTCTAGTCCCGTCCGGGCTCCCCGCTGCGCCTCGCGCCTGACGAGTCCCACCTCCCGCCGGCCTCCCCGCCTCCCGCCTCCGCCTCCCGCGCTCCCGCTCCCGCCAACTCCTCCGCCTGGGCGCCGCCTCGCCGGGCTCCCCGCCTCCCGCGCTCCTCGGCGACCCGGCCACCGCCTCCCGCCTCCCAGGCTCCCGCCGACTCCGGTTGGGCGCCGCCGCCGCCTACCGCCAACTCCTCCGCCTAGGCGCTGCCGCCGCCGCGCCTTCCTCCGCCTTTGCCGCCCGGATCTAGGGTTAGTGCCGGCCGCCGGCTATTTTTCTTGTACTCACTTGTGTTGGCCCGTGCGTAGTAGTATATCTCTTGCTTTGTTGGGCACTTGGGCGGTTGGGCCGTGTGTTTATTGGGCCTTGTGTGCTTCCGGCCTTCCGGGCTTCCGGCAAGACGCGCACCCGGCCGGGGGTGGAGCCGTGGAGGGGCTGGGGCCTGGGGGTTCCGACGCCCGGGGGGCGCTGCTCCGGCCGGCTGGGAGCTCGGGCGGCCGCCCGGCCTCGCCCGAAGGGCAGGTCCGCCCCTGGTCGACGCCTCTACCTCAATGCATACGATGCACTGCTGGAATAGTCAACTCAATAAATGGCAACCACAACGATGCGTACACCATTCAATTACATGCTTTAGAAGAGTACTGTGCTAAAACCTTCTCTGTAATTGCCTACTGGTAGAAGGTGCCTCACGCTACCCACATTGAGTGTTCTAGAGGGGGCGTCTCGGATGTGGCTGGCTGTCATTGTAGTGGCACGCACATATATAACTAGGGTTCGCGCAGCAGCAGGGACCCATTCATGTTCTTCAAGTTTAAGCAACGGCTCAGCCTGGACATACGTTATTGGGATTGCATGCATTACTCCTGTGACTATCCTGACCTTTGTTGGGACATGAGTAGCTATCGGCAGTCAGTAAGGACTAGTTACAGTGTGTTCCCCTACTATTTCTCTTTCAAAGTACGCACTAACAACCTCTCTCGTCTAGCCGTAGAGCCCGAAACCGCTATGTGACTACCGCAAGTTGATCACCCTAGAGATCCATCCACATAACCAATGAACTCTCAACTACAAGGAGTGGGATGTCAAAAGGACTCGCGAGATCCGGGAGGAGGAGCACTGCAACGACGAACAAATCGAGCATATACGTCGGGAGGCAAAAAGTTCATCTCGAGGCGTACACACGCAAAGAGCACGAGGATCATGAGAGGGAGCGTGAGAAAAAGACAAAAAAAATGGTTGCCAAGGCCAAAGAGGCCACCGAGGAGTTCAATGTTAAGCTTGCAAAGAAGGGAAAATGGCCTCGATCCACGTAGTAGGTCGGGCCATTCCACACTAGTCCCCTAAATGTCGAATTTATTTCCATTCCAAAAAGGCACATATGCATCGTAGGAGTACTTCGGTTTATTGCATCATGCATGATACTGTTTCTTATGCACGTAACCAAAACCTGTACGTCGTGTTATTCCTAACTTTATTATAGTCTATTTTAATCGCAACATCAAATCTCGTCGTCTTTTTGCATTCAATTCTTCCTGTAGCAAGCCATCAACAACATGAAAAAATGAGTTATGTAAGTAGGCATGAAATGTCTGCACATCTTGTTTACCATATGTCCATCCTTGTGTCTTATATTGTACCACACAGTCCAGATATTAGTTATTTTTTCAGGATGTAGTATGAGAACTGGCGGCCAAGCCCATGGACAATGGCGAGGATGACAACATCAAGCTCTAGAGAAAGGGCAAATGGCCGCAGTCAACGTAATAGTTCGACGCTCTTCGTCCATATATAAAATGTATTTTAAATTCCCTAAAGGCATGCGTGTACCATTCTTGGTTGGTTAGCCAGCGTGCCATGAAACCCCATGTTCGATGAATGGTCGTGTTGTTTTTCTAATGTCATTTATCCAAAGTTCTACTCCCTGTATGAATTCTCGGTTGCATCACAATATCACTTACCTTCGTACTTACCAATCATTGCTATCTCAATCATCCTCACAAAATTTTTCAGAAAATTTCTTGCACTACAACAAAATTATATTATAATATCTGTTAACTTTTTCTGAGTCATTCAATTAAAGAAAAATAAGAAAAAAATATATAAAAACAAAAAACCAAAATTAAGAAGTAAACATGTTCATTCTGACTTCTAGAAAAAACCAGAAGCTGAAGCCGGAACAATGGAGCCGTAAGGCCTATTTTTTCGGCTTTAAAAAGCTGTTTTTCGGTTTTTCTATAGTAACTAGTTTTTAAACTGAGTATTTTTTCAAGATATGGTCTACTAGTTAATTGTAGTATATAATGTACCGACTTCATTTATATCGGTAAAAACCGCACGTAAGTTTCTGTTACTCTATAATCTCTCATACGAACAGCTTAAAAGTTATAAGTCACAGCCAAAAATTATAAACTTCAGCAAAAAAAAAACATACCCGTAAACCATGATTCCCCTTGGTCTTGATCAGGACGCTTTGTGGCACCATTCATAGGCCGATGAGGCCCCCACAATTTGATTGATACATCTGAACCTAATAATTATCCTGCGCCAGGAAAAACGCATATATCAGATTAAAATTTCCGCAGTAGTATGACAAGTTGTAAATGATAACTATCGAATGATTTTCACAAATTATGACTTCTTGATTAGACCACCCAAGTGCAATTGGTTGGTCAATGCTTGGCTTGTGCTTGGTGAGTATTAATAGCACTATACCAAGCAAAGTGTGACCTCACCTGTGCCCTAATGGCACATTGATTACTGGGATACACGTAAAAAATATATGTATTAAGCGACTGAAATTTAGCAAAATTTTAATCACTTTTCTCAACTTTTAGATGAAGATCAAACTAAAATAAATAAAAAATAAATAGAACTAAAAGTTACAAAAATCTGTGTTAAAATTGCATATTACTTAGTACTACAATTTTAAGATTAGTATTATGCCATTTTAGATGGCTGAAATATAAAAAAGTTTTGAGCAACTGAAAATTAGTAAAATCGAAAAATATATTACACGCATCCTCACGTAAGATAATTTATTACGAGGCCAATGGATGGGAAGGAAAGAACAACTAAGGGTCTGTTTGGAACAGAGGAATTTCACAGAAATTTTGCAGAAATTTTACAGAAACAGTTCAATTCCCGCAGGAATCGAGAAAAATTCCCGCATTCCAAACAGGGCCTAAACTACTGAAGGGATGGGGGAGGCGCACGCGTTTCTTGGCAACCAAGACTTGACTTAGCGTGGATCGGTCAACGTCGCGTACGTACGTACGTGTCCGGACGTTACGTCTTGCGGTGTCGGAGACCATTACGTTTTGGAGCGTTATACCGCCCTGTAGGGAATTTTTTGGTACGGATAATTATTTTTTATTCAAAATTACAGAAATATATCCGCCGAATTTTTTTTTTACAAAAATAGGCTCCAGTCGCCTAATAGTTGGGCGACTGGAGCCTTTCGCCCAACCAGACTGCGACACAATATCTGTCGCCGCACGCTGGAGCGACTGCATCCAGTCGCTCTTCCGTATGGCGACCTGCATGCAGTCGCCATCCCATTAGGCGACTGCATGAATCCCCCGTAAATTTTGTGAATTTTGTAGTTTTAAACTGGTAAAAAATGTGATCGAGTTGTAATAAAAGTTTATGTTTATTGTATATTGTAGGTGCGTAAAAATTTTTAGAAACTTTTTTTTATTAAAGATTAACTGGAGAACGATCGATACATACACTGTTAAGTGACATACGATTATAATTCGTGTGCGGAGAACCGGTATGTTAATTTTGTAGATGACTGGATATATGAATGATTGAATGCGAAAAGAAGAGATGATAGACTTGTTTGAATAAAAATAAACTTCATAATATAACTGTGAGTAACATGCCGCGTATTTTTTCATTACATGCATAACATATAGCATCTGCAGCACCCCTCACTCGCCACCCTGGTGTGCCCCGTCACCGCGCCCGCGTCCTCCCATACGGCCCCGCTTGGCCCTCCTCCGGTACAACGGGTTACGAGGCTTCGAAAAAGTAAAACGAGCAGGAGGGTGTCTATCCCGCCCCTGCGCTGGTGGAGTCAGCTGCACTTCTGGCTGTGTGCCCTCCGGTGCACCGGGGAGGGCACTGCCAGAGAGAACCTCCGATGCTGCGTCGGAGAACTGTCCAGGCCACTCCGCAAAAAACTGGTCCACATCGTCCTGACCCGGGGAGACACCGTGCTGCTGGTAAGTACCTGCAATATTAATATCGTTAGTTCGTTGCATGTCGTCTTGGGATAAAAATGAGATCGGACGATGCGTACCCGTAGCTGGCGCCATCGAGGTAGGAGGAGGGGCGTACACCCCCTGCGTGTGGAAGCCGGGGATGTGCGGAGAAGGCGTGAAGTGAGGTGGTGTAGGAGGCTGTGTCCAGGCTAAACCCCCTGGCTGCTCCGGGTGAGGTGGTATAGGACGTGTCCACGTACTACCTCCGGAGTAGTGCCACGCTGGTCGGGGTGGCACTGGTGGACGAGCAGTCGGAGCGCTGGGCGTGGAGACCGCCGGTAGCCTTGTGCAGTACAGCAGGCTAACAATACGTCTACACCCGGCCTCCACCCGACGCACAAAGCTGACGCCCTCCTCGTGGGTCAGCTCCGCACCAGTGGCGACCCTCTCCAGTAGTGAGGCGGACTCGGTCCATAGGACAGCACCGACGTCAGCCTGGACACAAAGACATAAAATGGTCGATCATCGAAACGACATTGCCATTTGGGAATCTTTGAAATTACATGTAATGTACCGCGATGTGAGCGTCGCGCGCAAGGTGCGCGGGGTACGTGTCTGTCGAAGCGGCGACGTGTGTGGCAGGCGGGTCAACGACATGTACGAGCTTGGTACGTGTCCGCCCCTGGTACCAGCGTAGGTACTCCGCGTAGTCCCTGCTGTCGTATGGGCGGTCCTCCTCCACGCGGTCGTTGAGCCCACCCTCCCACTGCTCGACCCAGGGCTGCATCTTCGTCGACCAGTCAGTGCCTCTTTTAACTCCCTTCGCGTTGTGCCTGCGTATAGAACCATTACGTAATGTGAGTACTTGCGAACACAGTAGTAAGTATGTACATATTTAGCAGAAACGATCACTTACGCGTGCACGTTCCGCGGAAGCGATGGTCTGACTGGTACAGGAAGCGCCTGCTGTAGCCCAAACTGCCGCATGACTCGCTGGGGTGCGTAGTCCTCCACGTAGATATGGTACACGAGCTTCCGGCGGGTGAGCCAGAAAGCCCGGTCACGCCAGCAAAGTGCGGACAGCCCGTTAAGAGCGCGGGCCTGCACTGCCGTATCTGCGTAAGGCTCCCAGCGCACGTCGTCGGCTGTGAGGCGGTCGAACTGCTCCACAAAGGGCTGGTACGCTCGCGTGACCTGCACGTGCGCGAACTGTACCTGCAAGAAAGACAAGTTGTTTAGTATGACGATCGTCAATAAGAAAGAAATAGTTGACTGTGATAATACTTACTCGTCGACAGCACCAGAGAGAACCCATCGTCGGCCGGTCGACGTCTCCCCCTGGATACATCTCGAGCCCGTACGGACCCATGTCGTCTAGCACAGGTCGTCCAAGGCTGAAGCGCTCGAACGACCACAACTGCAGCAGAGGGGACAGCCCGTGAGGATCGAGTTCGCCTTGATCCTCGTGCACGCATCACACAGGGCGCGGTACGTCGTGGCAAGTACGGTCGATCCCCAGCTAACCTGGGGGCCCGCCGTCAGCGATCGCCCTCGCATAAGCGATAAGGCGCGCATCCACCGAGTTGCCGTGGTTGGTGGTGAAAAGCACCCAACCAAACAGCCACAACACGTACGCCTCCAAGTGGTGCGAGACTTGGTAATCGTCTGCCTGCGGATCCATGCGCTCCACCTGAATGCAAACAAGTTGTTATTAGTACGTAATACCACAAATAGGAGCTTCGAAGACACGATCGATTGTAAATACCATGTACCCGGTACTATGCGAGCCACCTCAGCGTCGGCCCATGGGTCTGATCCTCCTCGAAGATGTGGTGGTGATCGGCCGGTGGAACAACTCCCTCGAATCTGCCGAGCAGGTCAGCGCGCCAGTCGGCCGGGGCCTCCGGTAGGAAGGCAGCGCCTCCCGCGATCGGAAGGTCAAGGAGCAGGGACACATCCTGCAGGATCGGCGTCATCTCCCCGAATGGGAGGTGGAAAGTGTGCGTCTCGGGCCGCCAACGGTCCACCAAAGCCGTCAGCAGGGAACGATCGAACGGGAAGCGTCGTGATCGCTCCCCGCCCGCCTCGTCCCCGCCCGCGGCCAAGGCGGCTCCATCCTCCTCCGTGGCCTGCACCATCCGGGCAAGAGGGAGTAGCCCGGCATCCCGCAGCTTGCAAACAAAGTGAAGGTCAGCACGGAACGTTCTTACGGTCGCACTAAACGCTGGCGTAGTGCAAACCTGGCAGTCCACCGGGGGTTGAGTCCCCAGGCCACGCAAGGTGTGCGTGTCCGGACCACTCCCAGCTCAGGCGGCTCGTCCGTGCTCCCCGGTGACGGCACACAACGGGAAGCGCGATGCACGCGGTCCACGTGCTCGTCCAACAGCGCGTACCGCCACTCGGAGTCACATCCAGCACGAGACATACCTGCAAAATTTGTACAATAATTTCAACATTAAATTTTGTACGTCTAAATTTCTACACTAAATTTTCTATAATAATACATAAAAAACTACTATACAAAATTTGTACACTCAATTTTCTACATCTAAATTTGTACACTACATTTTCTACAATAATACATACAAAACATTTTCTACATCTACATTTCTAAACTATACTTTCTACAATAATGCATTACAAATGGTATACAAAATTTCTAAACTAAATTTTCTACAATAATACATAAAAATACTATACAAAATTTCGACACTAAATTCTCTAAACTAAATTTCTGAACTACATCTAAATTTGTAAACTACATCTAAATTTCTAAAATATATTTTCTAAACTAAATTTTCTAAACTAAATTTGTAAACTAAATTTCTAACCTAAATTTTCTAAACTAATTTTTCTAAACTTAATTTCTAAACTATATTTTCTAAACAAAATTTAAAAACTAAATTTTCTAAACTATATTTGTAAACTAATTTTTCTAAACTACATTTTCTAAACTACATTTTCTAAACTAAATTTCTAAACTAAATTTCTAAACTACATTTTCTAAACTAAATTTCTAAACTATATTTTCTAAACTATATTTTCTAAACTAAATTTATAAACTAAATTTTCTAAACTATTTTTCTAACACTAACAAAAAATATAACACAAGAAAATATCTGAAAATCGCGCTCTCCCTCTCCTCTTCTCCTCTCCCTCTCCTTCTCTCCCCCTCCTCTCCCCCTCCTCTTCTCCTCCTCTCCCTCCTTCTCTCCCCCTCCTCTTCTCCTCCTCTCCCTGTCCTTCTCTCCCCCTTCTCTTCTTCCCTTCTTCCTCTCTTCTTCCTCTGCGTGGCCGAATGAAAACAGTGCAACGCCCAAGCGCGTTGGGTTTTATATCGCCCCCAGTCGCCAAACGGTTGGGCAACTGGATTGCAGTCGCCCAACGGTTCGGCGACTGGATTGCAGTCGCCCAACGATGGGGCGACTGCAATTAATCGCCGAACGGTTGGTATATTCACCAGTTGTCGTAGTCTGGTTGGGCGAAAGGCTCCAGTCGCCCAACCATTAGGCGACTGGAGCCTATTTTTGTAAAAAAAACATTTGACGGGTATATTTCTGTAATTTCGAATAAAAAATGGATTATCCGTACAAAAAATTCCCCTGTAGGTACATTAATTCTACTACTAGTACATGCTACGGTCCGTTTCAAATGACTTTAGTCTCACCCTAAATAACTTTAACTTATGGTTTTTTTTAGCTTTTAGCTTATTTAAACTAAAAGTTATTTGGAATACACCAGTTTCTAATTTTGACTTATTTTGATTTTCTGACTTTTTTATTTTTATTTTTCGTTATTTCTTTGTATTGTTCGTGATGATATAATAATTTTCTTATTTTTTGAGCAAAAGCTAACATATATTATAATATAATTTTAGCTATAAACTAAAAAAGGGTCTTAAACCATTGGCTAGTTGGAACACCACTACATGTCTTGTTTTCTTTTTCTGCGAGGAGGTCTTCTGCCACGACAGCACGTTGCAAAATACCATACGTGCAGGGAAGCACGTACGTCAGGGCGTCATCCATGCAAAAACAAGGAATAAGACTCGACCAGCGAGTCGTTATCAGACTTGTTTTTTTTTTATTTTTACTATAGTGTATAGGTTTTGGTTGTAAATTATTAATCTAATAAATAATAATTATCAAAAAATAAAAAAAAATAAAAAATCACTGAAAAAAACAGGGCAACAACTAGCAGTTAATTATGTCTTGGGCAAGGCCTTCAGGGGAAGATTCATCGTCCTAGCCACATTCTAGCAAACACGAACAACTCAGGGCATACACGCTGAGGACTATCCCATACCCGTGCTAAGAAATACCATCTAGATGCTGTTTTTTTCAATCTAATATCTTAGCACCTATTTCTGTCTAAGTGAGATCCACGGCTAAATGAAAATATCATCCATTTCCCTCTCATCAACACACACACTCTCATACCCGCTCATCAGATGGACTTGTTCCATTGTTAATTAATGACTCGATATGGAGGTGCCTCCGGTCATGTTAAGGAGTCATTGTGAGTGTCAGATCAGCTAACGATACTTAATTAGGTCACATAGTCGAATCTTCGTATATTTCTTAGGCGAAGTCTTTGAAAAAAAATGCTAGTCAGTTTGTTATTTAGGATTTCGGGAGTGGTGACTGCTAGCCACTACCCATCAATAGCTTCACAAGCGAAAAAAAAAAAGAAGAAAGGCAGTCCAGTAGCAGGCCTTGTAATTTTCTTTTTCACCAAGGTCGATCACTGCACGTGCCACCTGGGCTTTGAGGAGGCCCATTTGTTTTTAGTCCTGGCTATTAGAGCACATGTACATGTTCTCTCTCCCCCTTTTGTTTTTAGTCCTGGCTAGAGCATATGCACATGTTCTCTCTCACCCCCTCTCTCTCTTAGACCTCAGCATGTGCACGCAGTGGCGTAGCCAGGATTTATAACTATGGTGGTCCATTGTCTAAAATTTATTTAACCGCTATAAATTTAATATGTCGGTACACAAGTATATGAATTACGAAATGCAATTAAGGGAAAAAGGACATACGAACTTCATAAAATAGACGAATATAGCTTTCTTAACATAGAATTGAAATATTACATACCCATAGCAGTTGAAGAACAGTACGTCACTACTTCTTCTTCTTGTCAGGATATAAAGAGAACATCATATTAATTTATATTAGAACATTAAATACATTCTATATTTATGGACAAAGCTATTTAAAAAATACATTTTATAAAGGAGTAGATCAGAAGAGTTTGCTTGCATGGGTAACTTCCTGAAAGCCGCATTTGGACCAAACGCAAGCTAAGACAACAAATACCTACCTCGGCAAATTTACGAGACCGTTTACACTGACTTCTGTTCACAGAAGAAAGAAGGTAATATAAATATTTAACTTTCTAAAATAATTTCTCTATTTCTCTCATCCTGAAAATAAGTTATGGGACACAGACATATCACTACCTCACTCTTCTCGCTCCTGTCTCGCACACACATCTCTTTTTTATTTTCCCCACCACTCGTATCCTCCCACTAAAAGCTTTTTTTAGTCATTACTATTTATTTTAGCTAAAAACCATCAACTGTCATTCAATATGAACATGCCAAGCTAGTCATCGATTTTATTGTACATCTAGATGCCAAGCTAGCCAACGATTTTACTGTACATCTAGATTCCCAAGTTGCGTGTCATTAGCTTGACACATATAGAGCAAATTAAATGATTTAGCGGGAGGTAAAATGTAGCTGTGATTCAACAAGTTTTTGCATTATGATCAAATACATGAAGGCCTCATTATCCAAGTGCAGGGTGGTCCGCGGCCCACAGGGACCACCCTGTAGCTCCGCCAGTGTGTGCACGTATGGAGCTTGTCCTTGTCTTCGTTTAGGCTAAGGTTCAGAACAGCTAATTGCTTATGTTTATCTACTATAACTACAATAGATTTTCAAAAATGGTTTATTTTTTTAAAAGTAAGGTCTAAAGATTAATTGTAGTAAAATATATACTAAGTTTAACTATATCGGCTAAAATCATATGCGACTATTTTTTTTATACGTACAACCTCTCACGAATAGTCAAAATTCAAAAATTTAAATCACAAGTCATAAGCCACAACTCAAAATAACCTTAGAACTTTACGGAGGCCTCTGGATAATTGCAAAAAAGCTGGCAAAGCTCACTGCTGGCATTCTCAAGGGAATCCAAAGCGACGGGGATCCACCACAAAATTTGTTAGAATAAGAAAGCTATTGTGATTTGTTAATCCTCGATTTGTATTTATTAAGAAAGGAGTTTTCATTCACGGCCCTAGCCTCATTTGTGAATGATATATAAGTGACGGAGGGAAATTTCCAGATGTGATTGTTTTCACCGTATACGTTACCTAGTACTCTTCCTTATCTTAATAATAAAATCTTAACATGATGTAACATAAATGCACTAAACCTAAATGATTCGTCAGCTCTGCGCGCATGTGGATCCTGACAACATTCATTTGAAAAACCAGATATTATACATCGTCGGCAAATCTTAAGACGATGTAACCAGCATGCTTTATTTGGCTCGAGACGGTCTAACTGGTATATAAGAAGTGCTAGTGGGAACACTTGAGGATGAAAAGTATCCAATGCAACCGGCAATACAAGTTCACGCGCTTCATTTCTGGAAGACTCGATTCAGGACGCCATGTAAGGAGCCACCCATGCCTGCTCCCACGGCTTCTGCTAGATATGCGGCCTGTACAGAGGATCATTTCAGACCAGCAGGTTAATATCACCAAGGGGGCGATGAAATCTAAAACAGCTTATGAAGTCATATTTGAGCATATAATCTCCTACCTCCTTAAAAGTTTTCTGAAGATCAAGAGCATCCTTGATACGGCGACTCACAAATGTCCATGTATCCCGAAACTCTGCCAAGTGCCAGCAGAAATAGGGAAACAATCAACACAAGCCTATATTCGAATCATTTGTGTAAAGAAAGTCTGGACTTATATTTTTTCTTTTATAGTACTGGACTACTGATACATCCAAGACAGATCCAGGTTTCATAAGTCACTCAGGATTCTAAAAGAGACAGGAAATGGAACTATTTACTCTAACAAGTAAAATGGGGGGCGGTCCTAGGGTGTTAAGGAGTCAACCCCCTTGCTGTGCATGACTAAGGCGTCCGCCTTAGGAATAAGGCGTCTCTAAGGCGGCATATGGTGTCGGGAAGGCTCGACGCGACGTCTTAGGCATTGGAGGAGGCGACGCCTACAACTACATCAGGACCCGAGCGACTAAACCAGAACAAACTAACTGAGAACCCTAGGCGGCGGCTAAACCAGATAGAGAAGGGCACAGACTCAAATAAAACCCTAGGCGGCAGTGCCTCCATCTCGCCACTGGCCGCTCCCGTCTCAGCGTCATCCTGTTGCCCGTCTCGGTGGCGCCTCCATCTCGCCATTCCCGTCTCAGCTCGGCATCCTCCAGCCCATCCCCATCGCCCGTTGCCCAGCAGCAGCAAGGTACACCTCCTCTCCCACCCCCCTCCTCTCCCATAGTGCCGGTGGTGGTCTGGTGGACCGTGGACTACTTGTGCTCTGTTTATGGTGCTCTGGACCAAGATGCCCTAGTTTAAAACTCTTTATTGTGCTCTGTTTTCGCTCTACTAGTGGGCAGTGGCTGTATGTTAGTGGCAGATCAGTAGCTTATGTTAGTGGTTGTATGTTACTTGCTCAAATAATGCACTACCTCTTTTATGCAGCAGCTGAGCAGCATCATGTCAAGTGCAGCTTCAGCCTCCGTAGCATAGTACTATCCCAAGACTGATCCAAAATGGAAGCCAAAGTCAAACGATTCGGGTTGGAAGTATGGCTATTGGCTAGAAATTGGCAACCAAGATAAGGTGATGTGTATCCTTTGTAACACCCCAAGTTCAAGAGGGATTAAAAGGTTGAAGGAGCATATTGCGGGTGACGATTCATATGTGGTAATGTGTCCCAATACTACCATAAAAATCAGGAAAGAGATGGGAGATTATTTGAAAAAAAAAACAAGAGTAGATCAATCTTACTAGATGATGATGAAAGGAGAAGTCAAGATGTGGTGGTGGTAGCACATGGCATTGAGTCCCAAGACTCCACTATGAAGTCAAGTTCAAGGATAGCCGCCAAAAGAAGGCATGCTATCTTTTCATTCAAGGTTCTAGCATCAAACAAGGCAAGGCAAAGGAGACCAAGTCAGTTGCTGCTATGCTTCAAAGGACACCCGAAGATGTTGTAGATTAAAGACGTTCTGGGTCTTTTCAAAGCACCATGGAGGTCAGCACAAGGACCAAAGATGACATGCATTATTTGAATAAGCAATGGACCTTGTGGTTCTATGAGTGTGGCATACCATCTTATGCCACAAACTCAAGGCAGTTTGAGATTGCATGTGAAGCTAGTGTGCAATATGGTTCTGGGTATAAACCTCCTAGTTTCCATGAGCTGAGGGAGCAATTGCTTTGGGATTGCATCAAGGAGATAAGTACCTTGAGGGAGGAGCACGAGCGGGCATGGAAACAATATGGTTGCACACTTATGTCGGATGGATGGCCCGATAGGAGGGGACGCCACTTGATCAACTTCCTTGTCAACAGTCCGAAGGGGACATACTTCTTGGAGTCCGTTGATGCATCAAGTGAACAATATGATGCAACTATGCTAGCTAATTTGCTAGAAGAGAGAATTGAGGCTGTCATGGTTATACACCAATTAGTAGAGAATGGGGCTACAGGGGAGCCTCGAGGAGGTCACCTGTAGCCTAGAACACCTTGGGGACAGCTCTCGATACCCGTGATGGTGTCTTGGAAGTTGATAGTGTCGGCTCTTCATTGAAAAAGCGTGCTCTGCCTTTCCGTGGTGCACCCAGGTATGTATATATAGCTATCAAGCTATGGTTACATGAACACCCCTACTTAGGTTCACCTTTACTAGGGCATATAAGTCTTTTCCTTTACCTATATTTACATAACTACCCCTATCTAAGCCTACTCTTCCAGGGGTACACACGTCATTTCCTGATCCTGTGGGCTTCCAGGAAGCTTCGGGCTTGGTTCCCTTGACGTCGTGGGTCGTTTGGGCCAAGGTGGAGGCCTCTCCCCAACAGAGGCCATTGGAAAAGACAAGGTTGTTCAAGTTGTCACCTATAATGGTGCTAACTACAAGGCAGCGGTCAAGCTTCTAATGGGTAGGATTCCTACATTGCTTTGTAGTCCTTGTGCTGCACATTGCTTAGATCTTATGTTGCTTATGTTGGAAGACATTGAGAAGTTGAAGGAATTTAAGAAGCCTATTGCACATGTTAGACGTGTCACCACATTCATTTATAGGCATGGGAGATTTCTTAGTGCAATGAGGAAGAAGACAGGTGGGATGAATATTGTGAGACCGGCAGCTACTCGGTTTGCCACAGCCTTCCTTACTTTGAAGAGCATGCACATGCACAAGGATGCTTTGAAGTGTCTATTTGTAAGTGAATCATGGACTAGCATCAAATTGTCAAAGATGGAGGCTGGCATGCATGTGACAGCCATTATTCTCTCTAAGGAGTTCTGGAATTCAATTGAAGATTGCCTTAGAGCTTCAGCCTCACTTCATATTGTGCTTAGAGTGGTTGATGGTGATGAGAAGCCCGTAATGCCAGATGTTACAGTATTAATGGCTCATGCAAAAAAGAAGATCAAGCTTAGCTTCCTTACTCAAAACAAGCAATGTTTGCTCAAGAAGATCATGACCATTATTGAGCGACGTTGGGTGAAACAAATGGATCATCTATTGTATGGGGTTGCACTCTATTGGAACCTAGGCAAATTCTTTGCCATCCAAAAGAGTGAAGATGATACCTATGTTGGAGAGCTAAGGAGTTACTTCAATGATGTGCTTGCAAGAATGGTACAAGATGAGAATATTCGGAACAAGATTGATGAACAAACCATGCATCATGAAGACCAACGAGGAGATATCTTTTCATACAAAATGGCAATCCAAAACTTAAAGAGTCAAGGAGACCTATTAAGTGTTGTTAATTTTAGCAAGTTAATGTCGTCTTCAGCATGTTTATTTTATTTCTAATTCATGATATATGCGTGTATTTGCTATTCTAGTTAATTGGTGGTGTTCATACGGTGGCTAAGCCATTAAACTACAAATGTTTGCTAAGCGTATTGTTAGTCTGTGAGTGAAATTGGAGTATCTTTGAATTTGTGAGTCAATTTGTAGTTTTTTGTGTTTATTTTCATCTTCTCAGTTTGTAGCTTATATGTGCTTGTTAATTTCACAAGTTATTTATTCATTTTATTTGCTTTGCTTGCCATTTGTGCTTTTGTAGCTCTATACAAAGAAAAGGAACCGATTACTACACAAGAGATTGAATTATTTGGTTTTTGTTGCATACAACCGGAAGATGAAAACTAGGTTTCAAATGAGCGGGAGAAAGCAAGCAAAAACTATGACCCTTTGGTCATTGAGGAGTTTGATTGGAGAATGAATGAGTTGACTCATTGGTTGTACCACCTCAAGGTGGTCGTCAGTGTGACCTTACATGGGATGATGTTGATGAACTCATTGGCGCATCACGCTCGCTTCGAGGTCGCAATCTTCCAAGGCAAGCTACTAGGTATAATCATGGTGAGAATATGACCTACCAAAGACGTGCAAGATCTACAACAATGGTGGTTGAAGAAGATGCCTTAGATGAGCAAGAGCAAGACTCGGATTCAGGCAATAAAGAAGATGAGGAAGAATATCCACATGATGATGCGGGTGTGAGCGATTGTGACGAAGCTCCCAATGTTATTGAAGATGGTGGAAAAAACATGGATTCTACTAGCAATCCCAACGAGTTCGACAATAGATATTGAGAGATGAGAGAGTTGGACTATCAACTATACCATGTTGTGGACTACTATTATGCCATTAGACTACTCTAAGCTTGTGGATTTATCACCTATGTTATTTGTGTGGACTTATGTCGCTTATGTTGTGCTTGTTAATTTGTTATGTTGCTCACATTTAATTCTCGAATTCACTTAATTGTTACTGTGGACTTATGTTGCTCATTATTCATAGAGCTTGTTGCTTGGGAGAAGGGAAGAGAGGAGAGATTGTCAACAAGGTATATCACTCAATACGTATTTTGTCAATTAATTGGAATACAAATTGTATCTATTACCTTTATAATAATCTATATATTGAAACTTGCAAGGGGCCGAGGGGGATGGATGCTACATGCGAGAAGAGCAATTGGAAAGGGGGATGAGTACTACATGGGCTCAAGAATTGGCAACAACAATACATATGTGATGTGCTGCTAAAATGCTTATTTTATTTGCTGCCTTAGCATCTTAGTATTGTGTAAGGCATCGCCTCGCCTCGTGCCTTACCGCTTAAAAGGTATAAGGGGGTGAATCGCCTCGCCTCGTCTTACCGCCTTAATAACCTTGCTGTTATGTTTCTTTCAAGATCAAAGAGCGAGGCAAGAAGGTCCATATTTCTACTAAAAGATACAAAGTGTCTTACAGAACCAGTAGCAGACAACAAAACAGAGACAACACGGTGTATAAGAACCCCAGATATTTATAGATATTCTGCTTTTGTTATGTATACACTATCGTCTTGATATATGAACTTTCAAATTAAACAAAACGGGAAATAATCAAACCATTCAAGTGTAAAAGTTTATAATTCCACACTGCCAGGTTTCATAAAAGGATTTATAAACTATATGGCCTAGGATCTCAGCGTACACACACTAGACGAGCGAACAGTATCGTGGGAACTGCAGCGAGCATGAACAGTACCACGTGGTGCTGTAGAAAAGCGTGAATAGTACCGTGGGCACGGTAGCAAAGTGTGAACAGTACCCACGGGTACTGTAGCATGCACGGATTTAGTTGTTTGCCAGTATATCACGGATTGGGATTATAATAATTAGTTTCCTTAATATTTGGGCTTATTTTCTTCTAGATTATTTCTATGTATTAGATATAAATTTCCTATTGTTAAGGATTAGTTCCTTTAATATAAAGATATATTTCTTAGAGGTCAAGTTTAGACATCTCTATAAAAGGGGCAGCATTGTACATATATCATTAAGCAAAGAAATAAACAAAATTTTCTAGCCCCCTCTTCTTTAACAGGCCTCAGAGCCTTGGCGGCGGCATAACCGGCTGATCAAGGGCGAGTGCTTTACCCTCGGTCCTTAGACCTGTACCATATCATTTGGTTTTAGAGCCACTCACCATGGCTTTCGATGCTGAATTATCTCTCTTGGACATGTTGATGGCTAACAATGAGAAAATAGAATCCTTACTCGACAATATGATGGCCAACTTAGAGAAAACTATGGTGTTGGTGAACAAGTTGAAGGGGCAGGAAGAGGCATCGTGTGCCATTGCAATGGCTACGCTGCCACCATCTTCCTCAGCGCCGACGTTGGCAATGGCCATGTCACCAACGACGACTCCTCTTTAGGTTTTACTTTTGGTACATTTGCCAAAGAGGAAGGTTGTCGCTGTCCAGCGACGGTCATCTCCACGCGACCGGCCAACACCATGCCTCCGCAAGTGTGGAGCACAATGGTTGCCATGTGGGGGCCAGCGACGACGTCGTATCTCTTCCACAACCGTTGCATTCTGAGGCAAAAAGGATGATGTTACTGTCCCACGCTGGGTGCCCATGCCCTCAACGTTTCCCACGTCATCAAACCACGCCTAGGGGGTTGTTGTACATTGGAGCTTCACTGATTTACTTCCATGCGACAAGACGTCATCATTTTGCCTTTTCGTTGACATGGGGTTACGAAGAAGTTCAACCATGGTCGCCACCTGATAGCTCGAGGACGAATTGTCTTGCCACAAGTGGTGTAATGTTATGGCCTAGAATCTCAGCGTACACACACCAGGCGAGTGAACAGTATCATGGGAACTGTAGCGAACATAAACAGTACCGCGTGGTATTGTGCAACACGTGAACGCGTGAATAGGGGTGCAATCGGAGCGGATACGGTCGGTAATTGCTCATCCTGTATCCTATACCATATTTTTTCTCGGAGTCGGAGTCGGACACGGATAGTGCCGGATACGAATACGAACGCGGATAGTATCGGTCACGAATACAGAACGAATACGGAGCGGATTCGATACGGTAACTATATTTCATCGGATAACACGCAAAAACAAAGATCCTAAATAATTAAATATAGATCATGCATATCAGAATAAATAATTAAATATAATATAGAAATATCATGCATTTGAAAGTTAAGTACAGAGAGCAACTTGTATACATACCAACAATAATGAACAGACTAGTCATCTGGAATCACTTCCTGAGGAGTATTACTGTAGCATCCCAAAATTTTGGTTTTCTTTCTTACTTATTTATTTAATTGGTTTAATCAGATTTTCTCTAGAAACTAATTTTCTTTTTCTCAAATCCTTTAATTAAAGCCTAGAGAGCAAGTTATTAATTTAGTTGAGTAATTTTGCCTAAAACAAGTTGAACTTATTTTATTTAGATTCTTACATTTTTCTGAATTTATGGGAATTTTCTGGGATTTATTTGGATTTTCCTACTATTTTCTAGCTTTTATTTTAATTTCTGGGATTTTCTGAAAATCAAAACCCAAAATAAAAATTTAAATAATTTTCCAATTCGGATATTACCGAATTACTAGCATCGGATATTACCGATTATATATCCGGATATTCTCCTATCCGACGGAAATTACTCTCCCGTATCCGAATCCGATTCCGACAATGACTATCCGATTCCGATACCATATCCGGTAAAACCATCCGGTTACCGACTATTTTTCCGAAATACCATCCGAACAGACTCGGTCGGGCGGTCGGTCGGGAACTATCCGAACCGATTGCACCCCTACGCGTGAACAGTACCCTGTGGGTACTGTAGCGTGCACAGATTTGGTTGTTTGCCGGTATATCGCGGATTAGAATTATAATAATTAGTTTCTTTAATATTTGGGCTTATTTTCTTCTAGATTATTTCTATATATTAAAGATAAGTTCTCTATTATTAGATATTAGTTTTCTTAATACAGAGATATATTTCTTAAAGGTAAAGTTTAGCCATCCTATAAAAGGGACAACATTGTACCTATTATCATTAAGCAAAGAAATAAACAAAGTACTCTAGTCTCCCTCTCTATTTAATAGGCCTCAGAGCCTTAGTGGCAGCATGACCGGCCGATCAAGGGCGAGTGCCCTCCCTCGGTCCTCGGACCGTATCATATCATAAACTGCCAGTTTCAAGCTCAGTTTACTCTGGTTTCATTGCACAGAAAAATACAGCATTGTAAACTATTTCCACCAGTGCTTGATGTTAAACTATTTTCAGAGGTGTTGCTAAAGTTGGTTTGGAATTTTATAGAACAGAAATAGGGAACTAATACCAAGCTTAGGAAAAAAGTGCAAACCTGGAGAATTATCTGTTAACATATACACCTCTGAGGTTGAGTAGATACCACCAAGCACAGTACGTTTCACATACCAATCAATATCTGATCCAGTATCTCCAGCAGCATGCCAAATCTCATCAACAAGGACTGCCCTCTGCTTTAAGCTTGTTGAGATGTTTGCTGGTTGAGACTGTCAAACAAAGTATATAGTTGGAAATATAGGCACCAGGTGATTTAATTAACGCAAAGGGGAAAAAGGTGAAGACAATGGACCACCTGGATACTCAGTGCTTGAGGCCACATCGAAATGTAAGGTGCCTGCATTTCCAGCCTCATACGGACAAGTTTGGAGAGCCTCTCACTCAGTATCAAGTTCTTCAGCTGCTCTCCCTCTCCAGCATCAATGCGATCCATGAGTTGTTGAAGGCAGTCATCCATGAAAAACTGCATACACACAATCAAAAAAGAAAATCATCAATGTGGGCACATTGAAGCATAGAAACACAAAATTTACTTTAGATGTTCCATAATTTGTCTAATATATTTTGTTAATACCCAAAAGATATCAATGCTTAGTTTCATGCTGACGTAGAGTGTTTCACTCTATGCTGATAGCAATGCTTGGTTTCATCATGCACCATCGGAGTGAAACGAAGGAAGTTTCAACCTATACTGACAATGCCATTGTTTCTCAGAGAGCTTCAGAACATCCAAAATCATATCATTTAGACTAGATAAACTAAGGCATATCCCTACATGGTCATGATAAACTGGAATGCGGGAAGAAGCATTAAAAACAATAGTAGTTTATCGTTAGTTCCAGTTGTGAAAGTGTGCACAGTACAAGACAACAGCAAGGGGTGCTATAAAGAGAGCAGTCAGCAGTCATAATGATTCAAGGATTTTCTTTTGAATAAACATAACGCTTGGCTAGAGAAGGTTGAATAAACATTTGGAGGCAGAGGCAATAGTATCAGTAGAGCTGAGCAGCATCCTAGAAAGGATATTTGTGCTGTTTGCCATGGTTAAGCAGGAAGGGTGTCAAGGCATAGGATTGCTCAAGTTGTCTACCAAAAGATGAAAAGCTCATTTCTATTTTCTTTTATAATTTCCTATTTAGTGCTCCTACAAATGTGCTGCTGACAATTGAAAGCTTATTTCTTTAGTTAGTTTTCCCATTTTTCTTCTTCCCATGCTTACCCGTCAGTATAACCGTTTAGCAGAAGAATCTCCATTTTTGTAAATGTCAACCCTTCAAAGTAACAAATATATTCAGAACATGTATTTTTAGATTCTAGTAACGTCCATACATACCAAACTCTTTAACTATTTGCACTAAGCATAGTATATTAGTATTCCAGTCTAAATAGAATTAGAGTAATGGAACAGATAGCGAAAAATATGGTCGGAACAATCATGCCCACTACAGGCGTCTCTGAACATGGTTGGACACATGCATGTGTGGTGCACCTTGAAATGAACATTTATTAACAGTATCCATTTTTCTTCAGCTAAACCTGACAAGTTCCACTTCCATCATCCTAAGGTGCCAATAAGCGAAACAATACAAGTATCTAGACAGCATTCGCATAAGTTTGAGATAAGCAGAATTGCGTCGAATTCAGAAAATAAATAGTTGTCTAACAGAAGTTCAGTTAGGTCTGCCAAAATGCAGTCACACAATAAAAAGAATCAAGCAAGAAAGTCAAGATGCTCATTTGTCCAGGATCCTTCCGACGTTCCATGCAAGCCAAGCAAATTTAACCTCTCCTACTCATGATATCAAGGGTAAAGCCAACAACCAGTTTGTTGGAATTATAGATGCCACGTCGAAAGGGAAACACATATATTTCAGATATAGTCAAAACTAATAGCGGCTTGTGAGGTATCAATTCAACTAGATTACAATTGGGCTTGATGTTGTGGTGCAGTACTGTAACAGTCGAGCCATTGATCATGCAGGGCCCACCTATGTATACAATCCTCCTTAATAGTTTACTTAGCCTATAAGTTATCCTTAAGGGCCAGTTTGGAAGAGGGGGATTGCTCTAGGAACTTTTAGTATTTAGTTCAAATTTTGAACTAAATCCTAAGGATTTGGATCCAAATCCCCCTTTCCAAACAGGCCCTATGAGTTTTGAGTTAGATTGGACTGTTAGAGAACTTGATGCAGGATGCTGCACAAAAACAGCTAGCTGGCTATAAATCCTCACTAACAGCTAGCTGGCTAGAAATCCTCACTAAGTTTTCTAAACAAAACATTTACACTAGTTAAGAAAGTTGGAAAGACAAAAATGAATATTAACACCATGAAGCTAAAAGAAAATATGCATGAGCCATATATAGCTCCTTTATAAAACCTCAGTAAGACATATAAACATTTGTTATTTAACAGCTATTGCCCTATTTATGTGGTTGATATCCTCCAATGGTACTGCCCCAGCTGCAACACGAGATGTATGAAAATATGCCTACCAATGTTTTGGGTGAAACAAGGTTAAAAACAAGGTTAAGTCGTGACAAAATTATGAGTCATAACACAAGTAGACAATAGAGTAGCATTCTTGTCACATAAATCCATGGTTTGTGCAAATGGAGCAAGATACGTTGCTTGCACTTCCATCAACCTTTTTATCCAAAATCTTTCCCAACTAGAATGGTCAAGGTTCATAGCAGTTCACTAACATTTGCCACTCGAAAAATTGAACTCTTCACACAAAAAAATATGCAATCATGTGGTACTTAGACAATGCATGCTTTGTTGCACAACCAAGTTAATACCAAAGCAATAAAAATGCCTCCATCTGGACTAGATTGTAGAAACTAGAAACACATGTAATTTGAGTACACTGATCCCCTGCTGCCCATATTTAAGTACAAAATGACTCCATCGGATAGGCATTAGTCAATGTAATGCCAAATGCCCTGTTCACTAAATTCCAAGCAACAGCAATGCCACAGCATCCTAATCCCAAACTAATCACTCTATACAACGATACTCTTGACAGTAAAATTGTTCATCATCCATGTGTCAAATCATTCCTCGGCAGTAAATCTCAATACTTACTAGTGTTAATAAGAATGTAAGAAGTACAAATCATCAAACACATCACGAACTTGATGCCTACATTTGAGATGAACATTCATCACATAATAGCACAACAACTATCATACCACAAAGTAACAACATTGAACCAATGTGAACCCAACAAATTAATACGTAAACTGCGCCCCTTCCTTATCTTTCCATGGACTATCATCCCAAGAGATTCTTTTCTTGGGAAGAACATCTCAACACAAAATGTCCGATCGAAAGCAATGGTACCTCAACAAGCGCGGCCTCCTTCCTTGGAAACGCACCGACGATGGCCGGCGACACGCCAACGTCCCTGGCCCCCGCGATCATGGCCGACTCGCTCCACCCCATCCTCGGCTGCAGCAAAACAAATAACAAAAAAAAACCTCAAATAACAACACATCAAGAAGGCCAAAAAATGGAAGCAGATTTCGAGGGAGTTCGAATCGCGACCACGTGGAGCAGCGACGCGCGGAGGACCTTCCCCTGCTCCTCCTCGTACCCCGCGCCGCCCGGGCGGCGAGTCCCCGATGCGGCTCCCGGTGACGACCGGTGGGCCCCGCCAGCGCTGGCGCCAGCGGAGGAGGAGGCGTCCTCCGACTTGGGCGGCTCGACGGTGGGCTCCAGAGGGGGCGGTGGCGGCGAGGCGTCGGTGGCGAAGCGGCGGAGAGCGGCGGGGGCAGAAGGTGGCGGGGAGGCGCAGGGTAGGACTCGGCGGGCGGCGGCAGCGCGGGAGAGGAGGCGGCGCGCGGCGAGGGAGGAGGCCATCGGAGCGAGCATGCGACCTGTTCGACGAAATGGCGAGGCGGCGCCTCGAGTGTGGGATTAACGGTGGCCCGATGCTATCGTTCGCCGCACGCTGGCTCCGAACGGGCGGCAGGGATTCAGTCGCCGCTGGCGCTGGGCGGTTCAACAGTTCATGCCGCCCCTCGCGTGCCACGTATAGCTTGCATCGTCCAACACGTGTCTCGTTTTTCCTTCTTCTCTCTCCAGCCGTCTGATCTGAACAATGAAATCTTCACCACCATCTGTCTCGCGCTTCTCCCCTCCCCTCTCTCTTTGACGATCAACTGCCCCTCTCCAGCACTTCTGATATTAGTTAGAGCAACTCCAGCAGGGCCCCTACTTAAGCCCTCATCCTACTTTTGAGGGCCGAGGGGCAAAAAACTCACTCCAGCAGAGCCCCTACTTGAGCCCTCAAAAGTAGGGGGCCCTCAAATCTCCCCATCGAGCCCTCATTCCTGGGGTCTGGAGGGAGCCCCTACTTTTGAGGGCTCAAGTAAGGGCCCTGCTGGAGTGAGTTTTTTGCCCCTCGGCCCTCAAAAGTAGGATGAGTATGAGGGTGGGTCCTATGTGTCATCCCCTCTAAGAATGAATTTGAGGGTCCTATTTTGAGAGCTCCTGCTAGAGTGTAGTTTAAAAAACATAACCCTCAAAAGTAGAGAGAACCCTTAAATAGAAAATAGAGATCCTGTTTTGAGGGCTACTGTTGGAGTTGCTCTTACAACATCAGCGTATTCTATTATTCTTCACCCCAAACAAAATCCCACCACTGCACCAAATCACGCACCGGTAACATGGCGGTGGCGGCGGCGAACGCGGATCCCCAATTTTGGCAATTTTCGGACACAGCGGCGAGCTCTTTGGGCTCGTCGGGTCGAGTCCTCGACTCCATCGGCGAGGGAAACCTAGGAGACGGCGGTGAGCTCATTGGTGACATTGGTGCAGCCTTGCAGCTCCCCCTCAAGTCGCAGGCGAGCACCAAGCCCTACCTCCTCCTCTCCTTCCCGCGCCTCGGCGCCGTCCTCCGTCTCGCACGCGCCGTCGCTGGGGAGGAGCTGGTCGAGGCGCCGAGCAAGCAGGAGGCAGAGTCGGCCCTACCGTCAATCTCCGCCGCGTCGAACGGGGGCTGCCGCCCCCGCCGGCCGCCGTCGAGGCTGAGGCTGAGGCACTGGCGGCGTCGAGGTTCCGGGACTCGAGGTGGGTCAACGGGACGTGGGATATGAGCCGGTTCGAGATGGGCGGCACCGTCGATCGGGACGCCCTCATAGACGCCGGTGAGATTATTTATTGCCCCTTCCCTTGTATGCTGCTGAGTAGTAGTAATGGGCAGTAGCTAAACCTAACATTTTGTTCGGATGTGGGCAAGCTCATCGGCGACGGCGGTGCAAATTCCTGCACCCACAGCTGCCTCACCTCTCCTCCCTCCAACCAGAGCATATAGGTAAGAAACTTGGCTCTGAATTTCGTTCGGATATGAGCACTTGATATTTTGGTACAAAATATCATATCTCGTATTGCTGATTTTGTTTAACTCTGAATTAGTTTGTATGTCTGAATTTCAGACTTGATAAAAAAATTCAAATTATTTTTGTATGCCTATTTTGTTTGAACTGCTGCTGATTTGACTTGGTAAATTGGGTAAGAAACTTAGCTCTGAATTAGTTTAGGTGAAGAAACCTAGCTCTGATTTGACTTGAGATTGCGGTGTCCAGGGAGCAAAAAATGCTCTTCTAATCTGCTCTAAGCATGCATTAATTTGCCAGGCACTTTGTTCTTTGATTTGTTCAGGCGAAGAGTATCATGCTATATCTCCCCTTTTTTTCAGAACTACTATTTATCGTCGAATATTTCTGGACCTATAGCCGAAATTGACTTCAATTATAAAGAATAGAGTATCTGTATTATTAGGATCAGCTAATAATGGTGCTCTGTCTCTGACTGACCATCATTAAGAATAGATTTACAAAAACTCTTGTAATTCATAAGCTAAAATTTCCGGGGAAGCTTAATAGTGGAGCCCAAATGCCCTATATTGCACTATTCTTTTAAGTAAGGTTAGTGGAGCCCAAATGCCCCATGTCCCAAATGCCCTATGTTGCAACATTTATTTGCAACAATTAGCAAAGTAATCTCTAAAAGGAGCTTATTGTGTCTTCCAAGTTTGTGTAGATATCTTTGCTCGAAAGTTCTTCCGGCGTCTTGAACTATGAAATCAAATATTTAACCCTAGACTTTGTAATCCAATTTAAATAACACTCTGATCCGGTTTTGGATGGTGATATTCACCATGTGACGCGATGAGTGGGCGGTTTTACCACGTAGGATTCAATACTACTTTTGCTGAAACAGGTTACATTGCACATTATGCGACTCTAGCGAGCAGAGATGTGGTATGTTAACATCTCCATCAAGCTGAAAACATTTTGAGTTTATTCCATGTTTACACTCAAGAATAAGGGTTTAAATTTACTCCTGTTGAGCCGACAAACGTTTTCTGTTTATCAGGATTGTTGCTTGATTCCGGAGTCACCTTTCTACCTGGAATGTGAAGGTGGACTTTTCAAATATATGGAAAAGCGACTGAAGGAGAATGGCCATATGGTCATTGTTGTTGCTGAGGGTGCAGGGTGTCGTTGAAACCATGCAGTCAATGGGGGCAAGACGCGTCAGGCAATGCCCTGCTCCTTGATGTTGGTCTTTGGTTATCCCAAAAGATAAAGGTGAAACCCTTGAAAATTCCATTTGCATCTGCCATTTGTCTACTTTGTTGGTACCACCTTGAATTGAAGTGATGTAGCTGCTTTGTCCACTCACAACATGCATGTTTAGATTGGATTTGACAGTTTGTACTTCTTTTAGCTCTTTTCTACATCAGATATCACCATTCATTTTATATGCATCTTAACATATGTTATCTAAAGCTGTGATAGAACTAGAAGTGCCTTCTTAATCAATGTTCTATTTGTAAATTCAGGAGCATTTCAAGACAAACAAGACAGCCATAAACTTGAAGTACATAGGTCAGTGGTCTCTTTTCTTCTGTATTTTAGGTTCTCTAACTTGCTCAATTTGACAGTAACTAATTTCAGACAACGCTTATACCTTTATTGCAGACCCTACGTACATGATCCGCGCATTCCTAGCAATGCATCTGATAATGTCTATTTGCACACTGCTGGCTCACAGTGTGGTCCATGGAGCCATGGCCGGATACACTGGTTTCACCATTGGCCAAGTCAGTGGTCGGCATTGCTATATTCCCTTTTATGTAAGTCGCCCCCTGTAGGAAGCTGAATCAATTGTTACTGCATTCAGCATCACAAGTTAGATTCAATACTGCTTCAGTGCCCTCCGTATTGATTCTTTGCATCACTCACTTCAGAGGATCACAAAGAAGCAGAACAAAGTCTCTACAACTGATAGGATGTGGGCAAGACTTCTCTCCTCCACCAACCAGCCAAGCCTCCTCAGCAAGAAAGATGTGCATATTTGTGTCATGGTCATACATGTAGGTGAGTCAGTGCATGATACATGTGAGTGTGTGTGAGTTTTTGTAGTTGTGTTTAAGTTCTCATGTTTGTACACTTTGATGAGAGTCTCCTTCGCCGTCAAGTTGTGTCACTGGCGAAAGATAATTGGAGATGAAGAAGAGGTCAAAATCATCGGCGAGGTATGTCACCAGTGATGAAAATGTGAAAGACGCTCACACAGTGTTACCGGTGACATGGTCAACAACAAGGCAAAACTTCGTAGAGACGCGTTAGGAGATCAGACTTTGACTTGTGAGTCTTTTGCATCAAGATTAAGGCGGACAATATTAGAGTTAATCTTGATACTTGTCAGTAGGGAGTTAGTTGTGTAGATGTGTGTATATATATAAGACGCTGAAATGGGCTACCATGGTGTCTGTGGTCGATGTCTTCTGACTTACGACTACGAGCGTTGGTCGATGTGTTCCGACTTACTTGACGGATTTAAAAACTTATAGAATATGTTTGTATGCATATTCTAAAAATTTTAACCACCCGTAAGTTTTAAAACATGTAGTATGATAAATTTTAAAAATCCGTAGCAACGCACGGGCATTCAACTAGTGATACTTGAATGAGTTGATGGTTGGTACGCTTTTTTTCTTTCTTCCTCCTCACCTTCACTAGTTGTATATCCGTATATTACAACGAAAAATAAGTACCATATAGTATCATATTTTTTATAACCATAATATAATCATTGGTGTTGCAAAGGAAAGTAAAATCAGTTTCAGTCATGCTGCTTTTAGCATGTTTGGCTAATGTACCAAATTTCCTTCATTGATGAGAACATCGGAAGCCATCGAGGACACATCGTGGTTGTAAATCGGAAGCCCTTGAACACACCTCATGGTCGTAAGTCAGAAAGCATCAAGAACACCTCGCAGTCGTATGCCGGAATACATCGACCATCGCTCGTGATCGTAAGTCGGAATACATCGACAATTACTCATGATCGTAAGTCGGAAGCTCTCGACCACACCTTATGGTCGTAAGTCGGAATACATCAACCATCACTCGTGGTCGTAAGTCGAAAGACATCGGCCATACCTCGTGATTGTAAGTCAGAAGCCATCGACTATCGCGCGTGATCGTAGGTCGGGAGCGGGCGACCATCCCTGGTGGTCGTAAGTAGGCAGCGGTCGACCATTGATCATGCTTGTAAGTCGGAAGACCTTGATCACACCTCGGGGTCGTAGGTCGGGAGGCATCGACCACACCTCGTCGTCGTACGTCGGAAGCCATCGAGGACACCTCATGGTCGTATGTCGGCAGACATCAACCATACCTCATAGTCGTAAGTCGGACGCCCTAGACCACACTTCATGATCGTACGTCGGCAGACATTGATCGTCGCTTGTGGTCGTAAGTTGGAAGACATCGACCACACCTCGCGGTCGTAAGTCGGAAGCCATCGACTATCGCGCGTGATCGTAGGTCAGGAGCGAGCGACCATCCCTAGCGGTCGTAAGTAGGTAGCGGTCAACCATCGATCGTGGTCATAAGTCGGAAGACCTCGACCACACCTCGGGGTCGTAGGTTGGGAGCCCTCTACCACACCTCCTAGTTGTACATCGGTGGACATCGACCATTGCTCATGGTCATAAGTCAGAAGACATCGACCACACCTCGTGGTTGTAAGTCGAAAGCCGTCGACTATCGCGCGTGATCGTAGGTCAGGAGCGGGCTGTTTCAAATGTGGGCACTATTTTATTCCAAGTTTTATTAGGAGACAAAAATAATAAACTAATGGTGTGAAACTCACAACTAACAGCAAGCTACTCATCATACTTCAGAACATACACAAGAAAAATAATATAGTAACAAAGTCGAACGTGCGCACGAACGACTTACTTGTTAGCCTGATGAAGAACAGGAAGCCGCACAGGCTTGACGCAGTGCAGAACGTAGGTGTCGCAGTGCAGTGAGCGGTCGTGCAGATGCGCTGCCCAAAAACCTTATTGCCGCCCTGTGCAAGTACTCTCTGCGGCAACAGTTCAGAGATAGCCGCTCTCCCTCCTTCCAAGTGCATGCCAGGAAGAAAGGTCAACGAGGTTCAGACAGCACAGAACTTGAGCACAAAATCACAGGGAAGTTGAAAATGGAGGCAGTGAGATTCTCTTTTTTTACACTCTGGACGTCTCCAGGCATATATAGACAGACTGATAACTAGCATGATTAAAACAACCATTTACCCACTGGTAACTGACACATTCAACCAGCTATTTATCCACTAGTAACTGTCTATCATCAAAACCCCAGTAAAGCCTCAAATTCAAACGTTTGAATCTCATTCAAACACATAGAGAGAGTGGTGCAGAGTTTAGCAAAATAAAGATAGACTTGGTCTGCCAAGTGGCGTGCTACGTCACGACGCGAATCTCAAGTTACGCGATTTTCACACGAAAATACGCGAATACGTGCGCGCGTGCATGCGCGCGTGTGTGACTAGACAGAACTCTCCTCATACCATCTCTATCCATATTCAAAGAGTGGTGAGAACTCCACCTTATAAATCGGTCTTCCTCATATTTCCTTAGCAATATGATACTAAACCATGCATGCTTTGGAATTAAGGAAATGAGCCATAAATAAATGGGCCAATTTCTAACAATCCCCCACCAATTCCAAAGCAAGAAATAAACATATGTCAAAGATATTGTGCTGAAGTATTGTTAATATACCAGTCTTTTAGTGTAAGTCCCGTACGGGTTGAACTTGCACCTAGAATGACAAGATTCATCTTCTCACTGCTGATGAATGGACTATGCCTTGAATTCATAGCTTTTCGTGATCAGATTTCACTTGAAATCTCAACTAGTACTAGGCTGCCAATGAACCACGCCTAAACAGAGCGTTATATGGTCATGCTCCCTTATCTACTCATGAGCTTTCTAGAAAATGCCCCGTTCTCGTGAACTGCGACCACACAGTTAAGCTCAAGTAGGTGTATTCTTTCTAGGTATCCTGCAGGCTAATACCTTTTCCTTATTTGGACAACAGAATACATTAAGACTTTATGCCAACCTTCCATACAGTTGAAAGTACATTGTTTATTAGGACATGGATACAATAAATATGTACTCTCTTGTTACAACATCAATTTGTTTTTCCCATCGCCTAAGTCACGGGATCTCCGATCAAGAAGGTATGGGTTACCATTGTGATGTAACTTAAATGGGCCTCATTCCCATGTCCATAGATGCAACGGAAATTGCTTTTCGTGCTAACCCCTTTGTAAAAGGGTCTGCCAGATTTTTCTCAGTGTGAATATAGTTAATAGCAATCACTCCGGAGTTTCTCAGTTTTCTGACAGATTTAAGCCTACGCTTCACATGTCTAGAGGACTTCATATTATCCTTTGTACTTGTGACTTTGGGCAACACTGTTTGATTATCACAGTACATTAGGATTGCAGGTATTGGTTTCTCAACCAATGGCAAGTCCAATAGAAGCTCTCTCATCCATTCAACCTCAACTGTGGCTGTGTTAAGTGCTATAAGTTCTGCTTTCATGGTTGATCTCGTCAATATGGTCTGTTTGCAAGACCTCCATGAAACTACAACACCAGCTAAAGTGAATACATAACCACTTTGTAGCTTTGATCTCATCCGCATCAGAGATCCAATTAGAGTCACTATATCCTTCTAAAACAGAAGGGTGTCCAGTATAATGTATTCCAAAAGATGTTGTGCCTCTTAAGTAGCGCAAACACTCTTTCAAGTGCCTCCCAGTGATCATCTCCTGGGTTAGATGTAAACCGACTTAATTTGCTCACAGCAAATGAAATGTCAGGTCTTGTGGCACCAGCTAAATACATAGGTGACCCAATAATTTGTGAATATCTTAATTAATCTTTTCCTAACCCCTAGTTCTTTCGAAGCTTAATGCTCGCATCATAGGGTGTTGGTGAAACTTTACAGTTTTCAAAACCAAACTGGCTTAATATTTTCTCAGCATAATGGGATTGATTTAAAGTAATCACATCCTTGCTTTTAATCAATTTAATAGAATGACATCTGCCTCTCCCAAGTCTTTCATATCAAAACACCGAGATAAGAAAGATTTGACCTCGTCAATTACGGCAGTGTTTGTTCCAAATATAAGTATGTCATCTACATATAGACATAAGATCACTCCTTGACCCCCACCATAACGATAGTACACACATTTATCAGCTTCATTCACAACACCTTGGGATCGTAGGTCGGGAGGCATCGAGCACACCTCATCGTCGTACGTCGGAAGCCATCGAGGACACCTCATGGTCGTACATCGGCAGACATCGACCATACCTCATGGTCGTAAGTTGGAAACCATCGACTGCACATCATGGTCATAAGTCGGAAGCCCTTGACCACACCTCATGGTCGTACGTCGGCAGCCATCGACCACACCTCGTGGTCGTAAGTCGGGAGCTATCGACCACACCTCGTGGTCGTAAGTCAGAAGCCGTCAACTATCACACATGATCGTAGGTCAGGAGCGGGCGACCATCCCCGGTGGTCGTAAGTATGCAGTGGTTGACCATCGATCGTGGTCATAAGTCGGAAGATCTCGACCACACCTAAGGGTCGTAGGTCGGGAGGCATCGACCACACCTCGTCGTTGTACGTTGGAAGCCAAGTCAGAAGCCCTCAACCATACTCCGTGGTCGTAAGTCAGAAGTCGTCAACTATTGCACGTGATCGTAGATTGGGAGCGGTCAACCATTGCTTGTAGTCGTATGTTGGTAGCGGTCGACCATCGATCATGGTCCTAAATCGAGAGCCTTCAACTAAGGCTCGTGGTCGTAAGTCATAAGACATCGAGGACCTCATGGTCGTAAGTCGGAAGATATCGACCACACCTCGTGGTCGTAAGTCGGAAGACGTCGACCATCATGCGTGATCATAAATCGGGAGTCGTTGACCATCGCGCATGATCGTAGGTTGGGAGCCGTCGACCATAACCGCTACGACCATGACCACGGGATCTACGACTATGACTATAACCGCTATGACCATGGTCACGGGTGCTACGACTACAACCATGGCCACGTATCAAGGGACACCTATACTGACTCTTGCACGCATATGCTTACAGATTCTTTAACACTTTGGCTCGTAAGATCGAGGCTTTATTAGGATACATAGATAATTATACACACATATGCTTACAGACTTGCATACTGTGACTCGTAAGATCAAGTCTTTATTTTGGATATATAGATACACACATAATTATACAAGACACATATATACTTACTGATTCTTACATGTGCTGACTTGTAAGAGTCAGATACTACTTATGTACACTACATCGTAGAGTGATAGTGAAGGGACTTTGATGAAACTACGACCATGGCCACGGGCGCTACTACTACGACCACAGATACTCCTGGTCATAACGACTACACACAAACTACGGTCGCTCCGACAACACACACCGGTCGTAACGACTTAACACACATTGGTCGTAGCGACTACACACACAAACTAGTCGTAACAACCACGGCGCATCAACTCAAAACTTCGACCACAGCGTATGTAATCAACTCAAAGTTTCGACTACGGCTCATCATCTTGATACTTTAACCATGGCTTCTCACTTACTCGGAGTGTTCGACTACGACTATTGTAGCTTTGACTGCTGCTACAACCATGGCTTTGCGGACTGCTTCAATCACGCCTTCAAGTGTGGCTTCGACCATGGCTTCGGGGACTATTTCGACCACACCTTCGAGTGTGGCTTTGACCACTTACAAATCATCAAGATTAACAAAAATCTCACCTTACAAACACACACAGAGCACAAAGGAATCATCAGCACAATCGCAACATAGTCGCAAGGCATATGCACCGTGTAGCTAGCTGATCGAGAGAGGGAAAAAATCTGCGGGTCTCTCCAAGCAGAGCGACGACCAGCTTGGGAGACCAATTGCTAGACAGTGCGACGGGCTCCGAGCGAAGAGCAAGAGGAGGTAGAGAGGCTCACCGAGCGAGCGACCGCTGGGCGGCGACGGCAGGGGAGAGCCACGTGGGCTGGCGCAGGAAGAGGAAGCCGCTGCCACCGCGTGGCACCGAGCAACGACAGCAGTAGGGACGGGTACGGCAGGGGAGGTGAACCGTGGCGGCGTAGCGCCGCGAGTGATGGGGCAAGGAGGGAGCAGGGGCGGCCATCGGATTCAATGGCCGCCGTCTACGAGTGCCTATATCTCGGATCCATCGGCCGCGATCAATCGCTGCCTTTTAGATCCACTGGCTGCTGTCGCCAAGCATGCCTCTTGGATTCATTGGCCACCATTGCCGAACGCCCTTTACATAGAGATTATTGCTGTCCAGGTAATTTGTTCGAGATTTCATTTTTTTCTCTGACTTTACTGGACTGAAGTGTTGGAGAACCTGAGGTTTAGCAAGCATATTCAGTGGGGTACAAGTTATTATTGATTTTTTACTGTAGTGATTAGTGTAGGTTGATCTAAGAACACGCTTAATAGTGAGTAGCATCCGACTGAAAAATTCTCGTAACTCCATTTTTGTGGCAAGGCTAAAGTTTTGAGTGTTAAAAGCTCTTAATATGGTTGTCACAAGAGTAAAGTCCATTACCGGTCCTTAAACTTTTTATGCTGTGTCATCCCGGTCCATAAACTTTTAAAGTATGTCATCCCGGTCCTTAAACTTTCAAAGTGTGGCAATTTCTTTTGAAAGTCTATGGATCGAGATGACACAGCATAAAAAGTTCACTGCTACAACTACATAGGATATTGCCACACTTTAAAAGTTTAAGGACCGGGATGACATACTTTAAAAGTTTATGGACCGGGATGACACAGCATAAAAAGTTTAAGGACCGGTAATGGACTTTACTCTTGTCACAATAACGTTGTGTTATTGAATTTTCTATTTAATGCCGTCAGGAATCTGCACACTCTCAAAAGTACCATGAGGGGCTCCTTAAGTTGCAAGAAAATGACTTACACTAAAGCTCATGAACTTCTGGAGGATGTTTTGAATCATCCTCTAATACAAAAAATTCAGGCAATCTCAGTAAGAATATTTCATATGTTATTTTGTTGTCTCCTCCATAATAGAAGGTTGTTTATTTTTCAACATGTTGATAACATTGGCAATGATCTGGCTTAGGTTTATGGCTTTTGGCTGCGGCTTGTGGCTTTTAGGTTATTCGTGTAAGAGATTATAAAGTAACTGAAACTCACATACGATTTCTACCAATATAAATGAAGTCGGTACAGTACGTACTACAATTAACTAGTAGACCCTATCTTGAAAAGACACTCCATTTAAAAGCTAATATTATAGAAAAGCCAAAAGCTGAAAAAGAACAGGCCCAACATTTGCTGCAGGTAAGGTTCTTTTCTTATAACTTTTTGTAATGTTCATGACACACACACACTGGGCACCAAGCCTCCCTGTCTTTAGATTGCTTTTAGATACGTGCAAGTACAATGATATATAATATATCACGTAAACCTGTTAACATCCATTAATTCAAAAAGTCGTTGATTTGAAAAGGATTTCATTGATTTAACATGATGAGTCAATAATGGATGAAAAATCTTAATTATAGATGGAAATTCTCAAACATGGAATCTTATATATATATATATATATATATATTCAGTGCTAAGGTGCTAATGCGAACGCTGGCCGTCCGATCTGAAGGGAACAACCACGATTGATGCGGGTGGGATGCAGTCCTCACTTATGCATTCTTCCGAAACCCCCCCACCTACGATGCACTATTTGTTGATTACCCCCGTCTCCCGAGCGCCTTCTCCCTTGCGGCGGCTAGGTTAGGCGACGCCATCGCGCCGTGGTCCTCCAGCCTCGTCGCCGCCCTCCCGTTCTCCATCCTCGACCACTGCGCCGATCCGATCTGCTCCTCCCCGGCTCTCTCGGCACCGCCCTCCCCCCGGCCTCCCTCGGCGCCGCCCCCGGCTCCCTCTCGGATTCCCTTGGTGCCGCCCCCCGACTCCCTCTCGGATTCGCTTGGCGCCGCTGCCCCCCAACTCTCCCCAGCCTCCCTTGGCGCCGCCCCCCGGCTTCCCCCAGCGCTGCCCTCCACAGCCCCCCGCTGTCCCCCCCGGCGCCACCACCAACGCACCGCCGTCGCCCTTTTTTGGCTGCCACTAGACCTAGCTAGGGTTTGGGCCGTCGGCGCCGCCCCCCGGTGCCTCCAACCCGGCGTCCATCCGTGGCCCCCAGCCAACCCGGCCTCGCCCTCCATCTGCCAACCCCGCCCCCGACGCCGCTCCCTTCTTCTCCTGAGCGTCGACGACCTCCGAGCTGGCCTCCTCCCCGAGCTCACTGACATTAGGTATATATATACCTGATGTGAAGTTTCGCTATGGATCATCATGGTCGGCAAGCAAGCAAAGCTGCTCAGCAGAGAATCTGCATTTGTCCATTTCATCACATGCTTCAGATGCGCAGTTATTCTTTTTTTTTTTTTTTTGACAAGGGGACAGGACAAGGGATTATTTATTCTTACTCCCGCCGTTGGAATACACGGGCTGCGGCGGGCGGATCTGTGGGCGCTGCTGATCGAGGCTACCGACGTGAAGATTTTTGTGGATTTGGGGGTTCTTGACTTGTCGGAGTTGGGGCCCAGGACGTAATGGGCTGCGACGATCCGGATCTCTCTCTCTCAGCTGGGCCGGAGACACGACGTGGGTTGCCATGGTCACCATCAGTGTATAAAAAGCAGGGGCCTCTCAGGCCTGGCCCAGTACAGCATGTTTGTTGGAAATTTGGGGCGAACTCTGAGACCTCCATTTCTTGTCCACTCCCAGGCGATCCTGGTGTTTTGTCTGATAAATGGTTTTCACACAAAGTCTACTGATTGGCTTCGATCAATCCTTCAGGTCCGATTACTGAGCATTACTAGTCACGGCCAATTTATAGCCCATTTGTACTGGTACTGCCTGCCTATGGTATCTGTTTGGAAATTGAAATGGAATGGCGCGGCACGTCAGTCTGAAGAAAAACGCTGTGCACCTACATAGGAAACGTTGTCCTGTTTAGGGATGGCAATCGGACGCGGTGGACACGGATAGTACTCGTCCACACCTATTTTCGTGACCCCGATTTACGCCCATGAGTATACCCGCGAAGGACGACGGGTGAAGAACCTCGTCCATAGCCGTCGCCTTTGGGCATACTCGTTTACTCGTGAACTGAGAGTCACCATATGAGGGTTAAATTAATGACCGGTACATATAAACAGCAGCTGTTGCTATAAATATAATATCTATAAAAAATTTATAACAATCAATAGCAATTAGATACATGCAAAAGTTTATAACAATCAATAGCAATTAGAGATATTACTATGGCTACGCCACCTGTCAGATATCGTGGTTAAACGGATGGGGCGGGTACGGGTGGAGCTTACCCATACGCGTACCTGTTTACCCGACGGGTAGAGTGTTTCTTCCATTTTTATACCCGTGGGTAAAGAAAATATCCCATATCCGGCTCCATTAAGGCATTTTACCCATGGGCATACAGATAAATAGGCACAATTGAAATTCCTAGTCCTGCCACCATGCTTGCAGCTTGCTTCCTCCTGCAACAGCAAAGAACCACAAGGCAAGAAAGATGACTTCTCCCAGCTTCATTTCCCTTCAGTTTCCTCCTCTGCACTTCACCAAGCTATGCGGTAATTAGCGCTAGTCAAATAACCGGTGGCAGCTCAACTGGTAACGTATCTATCTGGTTGTTCCGATGAAAATCAGGGTTCAGATATCAACCTTTGGTCGCTAGTCTTACGAGCTTCGATTTGGCTGCATTAGCAGACTTAATGCTAAGTCATCATGTCTCTTTCATAACCGTCTGGTTCCATAATTTAACATGATGCTACATGATCGTACGACAAAAATTTGCCTAATTTTAAGACAGGGTCTCTATCGAGGTGCACAAGGCGTTTGGAATACTTCCACGGCGTGTTATTGGAAAGAGAACGTCGGACCGATAACGGCGACTAAAGGAGATGAATAGGAGCTAAAATTAAATCCAAGGCTTTCTAAAATCTTTTCCGAAGAGAAAGCAAAGCTCTTCAATTCAATAGATATGAGATGCTTTGAAAATCATAGACCAATCACCAACAAAGAAGGCTTAAGAAAAACTGAGCCAAAAGAGCCAATTCTTCCTAGGCGGTATAACCGCAGGTCAACATGAAGTCTGACTAGCCTCAAGCGGTCTGATCACAGGCCACCGGGCGATATGACTGGCTTAGTGATCGGCCTTAAGCGATCTGACAGGTCCAAGGATGGTTTGATCGGCCTTAAGCGGTCTGATCGGTCCAAGACGGTTTGATTGACCCCTCTAGACAGAATTAATTTTAGCACTATTTTAAATACAAAAATCGATGAAATTGTTGATACACCACTCCAAAAGACCTAAAACTTGATATGCACCTTCTCTAGGATATCTAAAGCTTGTTCCATGTAAGAATCATAAAGATTAATGTAAAAGCTTATACATTTATCAAAAACAAGGAAAGTTGCATCAAAATCGAGCAAAAGAGTAAAATATCGATCTGCTCTTTCTCATGAGTCCTTAATGATCTAGATGCCCTTAGATGAGTTCTCACATATCATAGCAAGTTAAATCACAGCACAAACACGCGCCAAATCGCCCATAAGGTCAAAACCCCAAATCACCCCTTCGTGAGGCAAACCGGGCAATCACTAGAACTTGCAAATACAAGTGCTTAGATATATGAAATATGGTTTCTAAGAGACATCTTTATCACTTACACATTCTTGGCACACAATAAATTCAAGAAGAGAAGAGAAAACACCAAAAACCAAATTAAATCAATATTTCATCACAAGAACACAAGAGAGAAGGACTTGGACGAACTTGGTAGATATATTGATACTTGGATATGAATGTTTACAGCCACTCTCTAGCTATACATAAAGCCTAAGAATGACAAAAAGATCAACCATAAGAGCCTCTCACATCTTCCACAAGGTTCTCTTCAAGAACCATAACTCTCCTCTAACTTGGTATAGAAGGCTTAACCTAAGCTATCTCTTTCCACCTTTTTATAGTAGAGACACACAAGAAACTCTAACCTATCCCACTAGTTGTGTTTCACTCACTTACATGGGCTAACCAACCGTTAACCTAACACTACTTCGGGTTTTACACTTACACATGCAAAATTTCTCAAAGTACGCATACCCATTAACCCGTTAATGAATTAACACTTGATCCACTTCACATTTTCAGCACATCCTTGACTTAAACCACTTAGACCAACGCCACAATTTCACACACAACCACTGTTTTGGTATTGAGTAATTTACCAAAATGCCCCCTAGCCCACGAAGCTTCATGCTTCCTTTGCCATCAAGCATCACCTATGCTTCGCCATCTTCTATATGGTCCTAATAACTTGGTGCCAAGCCCGTCATGTGTCTGGATCCCACCTAACCGTCCTTGCTTGAAGATGATCCAAGTCACTTGGCGCACAACAAGCACACCTCACATATGACGACACCTAGTTTCCTTAACCACATAGGACCTCAGTTCCTCCTGAGCCCAGTCCTGGTCCACCTTATCATTGCCTGTCAAGTCCATTACTAGTAGCTCTAACTCCAGCTCCTTGTCTTCTTGGCTTGTCACCACCCCACAAGCTTCAGTCATGTTCCAATGGCTCCTTGATCCCATAGGATCTCAACTACTCCTTGAGCCTAGTCCAGACCTCAGCTCCTCCTGAGCCTAGTCATATCCTGGACCTTAGGGCCCTCGCATAGTCCAGTGCTATCTGCCCCCCCATGACATAGCTCCGAAATCCTATAACCAACAACAACAAGCAAACTATTACGTAGCATCACAAGATTTAAAATCATTAATATGCCCAATTGATGATAGTGAGAATACTTACCTTCACATTTCATGATCATTGTCCATCTTGTGCCTTACTTGAGGCCAACTATCACACACGGCATCCACAACCATTCTGGATCTTAGTTATCCCCAACCTAGTACTGGTCTCCTCTCCATTGAATATAGTCGCCTCCAAGCCACCTACATAACAACAGACTAAGCAACCATTTTTTGCCACAAGTTCTTCGCAATTTGATCCACATTACTCCATAAATTCACCATGTAACATGTATGCACCTTAACACTGGTCTTAGCCCGTAGGACCAAACCTTAAACCCTTGAACCACAGTGTACACACCCATCACACAATGCCAAAGACTAATCTAACCACATCCATCATGCTGGTCAGACCACCTCTCCTATACTGGTTAGACTGCCGGCCTACAGCCGGTATGGCCGCCCTTGCTCACCCTAGGAATAGGAGAGCAGTCTGATCGTGGCCACCAATCTGGTCAGACCGTTGGCACCTCAAACGGTATGACCTCCAACCAACGGCTAGTCTAACTGCCGCCTCCCACAGCCAGTCTACTACCAACACTAGGCCAATCAAACCGTTCCTGGTCAGTCCGACTACGGCCCCAATGCCAGTCAGATCATCGGCAACAGAATGCAACTGGAAAATTGAAAACTCTCAAAAAGATCAACTACTAATCATAACCATGGGGTGACCTTCACATGGTCTCACAATCTCTCCCTTAATGAGTACATTGACAAACACTAACAAGACAAGAAATTGTGTTTGTTTTTTTTAAGAAAAGTAAGAAGTTGCAAAAGCCACACATGATTTATTTGAAAGAGATAGAAGAGCTCATGACCATGTTGGCAAAGTGTGAAATGGAGCAAACATCAAGAAAGAACCAGTGTTCCATAAAAACTTCAAATCACACCTAAAACCTTACAAAAACTTAATCTTACTCATGGTCCAAAGAAAAGAAAATTGCTCACCATGACCATTTTTATAGGAAGAAAAATAACAAAAATACAAAAGAGAGCAAATGATACGCAATGAAGCTCCCTCTCACTCAAATAACTCATTTTGGCATTGTTAGATTCCAATTGAGCAAGTTTTGCAACTTACTACTTATACTTGCAACTTATACTACTTACACCAAAAAATACATGTTCTCCCATTTATGCAATTTTCACCCTTTAATGCTTTTTCCTCAAACATTCTCTCCCTCTTGGAAATATAGACATCAAGGGCTAAAACTCCTCAAAATATGCATGACACCACTTGGAGCAAAAGAAGCATAAGAGAGAGCATGTATACACGTATGAAGATGGAAAATCTAAAGAGCTTTGAAAATTATCCAATGTGAAGTTCAAGTTAACAGGATACCACTTGAAATCATAGAATACATATAAAGCTATCTAGATCATGATAAAGCAAATATAACAAATCTAGGCAAGATAGCACAATTTAAAGCATTTAAATTAATTTCATGATAAGCAAGGCTTAAAAATTGACAAATTTATCTAAAGGTGTCAAAATATGAGCTAAACCATGTTAAGAAGGCTAAGTAAAACGAAGAAGCTCAAATTGGATCAATTAGAGTGCTACAAATTTAATGTTGAATCATTTTATTCAATCATTTAGAATTGAGCACATTTAGCACTTTTTAAATCACATTTTGGTCTTATCTTAGTAAAACAAGTCCTAGACTCGATGCTTCAACCCTTTTTCATAATTCTTTGTTTTCTTCACTTTTATAGAGCCATGTGCTAGATCTCAAGCCATTGTCAACCACCCTAAGAAATAAGCTTAAAATAATGGTCTTAGTCACTCAAAATTCCCTTGAGTTTATGCCTAGTGTAATAGCAAGTCATCTCACGAGAAAAAATTGGTGAGATTAATTTTTTTTGCACATAAAAGAGATCTTTTTTATTTATTGTCTAATTCAAGAACAATGAGTTACTCCTAATTTTGTAGGTAATACCTAACCATGCTCGCGAAAGTCTAAGAGAGGTAAACTAATGTTTCAACAAAGAACTAGCATAGCTCAATTTAAATCTCAATTTAGAATCTGGATTTTAAAAAAGTATTTTTGACATGACATACATCATAAAAGGATAACTATCCTAGAGAGAAAACTTGTCAAAATATCCAACGACGCAAATTTAAAAATATGAATTGTAAAAATTGATACTACTTGTGAATTTTAGTTCAAGTTTGCAAATTAAGTTAGCATAGCAAAGATTGAATCATAAATACAAAAGTATGACAAAACTAGATAATACTTACAACACGGCAGTAAGGAATATCAAATTAGGATTATATCACAATTGAGTAATAATCAAAACTCATATCTAAATGCATATTTCACAATGAAATGCCATGTATGCATGATGAAAACAAAAAAGAAGCAAGAGAATAAAACTATCCCTAACTACAAGAAGAAAATGAAATGTAAAATACCACTTGTTGAAACAAAAGGGCCAAGCTCCCCCAAAAATAAGCTGTAAGATAAAACATTTAAAAACACTTTCAAGGGAAGAAATATTCAAAAAAGATCCAAACCTACAAAAGTCACTCCCAAAACTCTCTCCTCATAAGTGTAACAGCCCAATTTTGCCTCCAAATAAACATGCATGATTTTTCATGTATTTCTAAAAATTTTTCCAAAGTCTTTATGGAGTTTAAGATTTTTAAAATAAAATTCTTAGCCCACAAACATGAATTCAAAATTTCTAAAAGTCAATTGGATGCTGAGCAATTTTTCCTACAAATCTTGTGTGCAAATACTTCTCAGAATTCAAATTAGAAATTCAAACTCAAAATAAAACTAGAATTTAAGTTTAAACTTTATTTATTTTCCTCATTTCGCTTCGGGCCAAATCCAACCCATTGGCCTGGCTAGGCCCCACTTTTCCTTCCCCGCCAACTCGCTCATTGTGTCAGCCCACTCTTCCTTACCAATCCCCTCCGCGGCCCAGCTAAATCGGCCCGATCCCGCGCACACTCGTGCTAGCCCAGTTGCTCGCTCCCTCTCATGCTATCACTGACAACCGGGCCCTGGTCCCACCTATCAACCTCTACTACTGTTCTTCTTCCCTACCTCCCTCTCTCTCACTCGAGCTCTGTCTTGATCTCTCTACGTCACCCGGATAAGCTCGCGAAGTGGCATTGAAGGCCTACAGCACCTCCTTAAGCTTTACATCTCCGTGAGATAGTCCATACATGTGCCAACAGCATTACAACCCCACCGCTCGGATGCCGCGCCATGACTGAGCACACCTCCTCTCGTTCCCCTTCCTTTCTTCTATTTAAGCCACACTCAACTGCATCACCAAGTGCGCGTTCCATCGCTCTCCCTTTCCCAAAGCTCTCCTTCTCTTCTCTGTCAATTGAAGCCAATCGATCCATTGACCTCAACTTTGGCCGCCAGCTTCCACCAAGGAATTCCACCACCCCAATGAGTCTTCGCTGATGCCATCATGACATTCGTGTTTGTCTCATCCCTACCTACCTTGTGCTCACCTCCCCATGCTGATTTTCCCTTAGAAAAACCAAAGCCATGACCTCGTCATCATGCACAACTCTATTGTCGACCTCGCCACCCTGTCCCCTTCACTCTGGTGAGTTTCAACCATGGCCATCATATCCTTAGTATTTTTCTTGACCTCCCTATTCTAATGCACCATTTGGTTTGCCTTGATGTGCCCTAGAGCTGTCAGAACACTGTTGTTGACCCGGAACAAGCACCAACCCACCTCTGCCATTGATCTCCCCCTTCGCTCCATCTCTCGGTGATCCTGCTCGATCCCATGCAATCCCTTACAGTCAAATGTGGTAAGCTAGTCAATGGAACATGTAGAGTTCACTGTAGCACTTCCACGTAGCCTTCGGCTGACGTGGAGAGCTCATCCCACTACCGTGTCCATAGTGCCAAGGCCACCCTTAGCGCTGTGGTAGCCTGTAGATGCTCGTGCTCACCTCAATTCAAAGTTTTAACTAGCGTTTTGTAGTCACCCAAGCGCACCATAGCACTGATGCCACCCTCACCATCATGCCTCAGGTAGCCTCCCACCATGCCATTGCAACCACCTTGGTCACTGGGACCACCGCAACCCATTTTGGGGGTCGTGAAAGGTCACCGAACCTTCCCTCACCAGTGCTGAGCTCGGCCAAGCTAACAATGGCTACCCTCCCTATTCCTCTGTTCGAGTAACGAGGAAGACAACCAAGTGTCTCTGACCAGTGGGCCCCGCACGGTAGTTAATTAAGTTAAGCCAATAATTAGTTGGTAGCTAGTGAGTTAGCTAATGTTAGCATGACATGGGGCTCGACATGATTAGAGATCTTAATTAACCCTAGTTTAAAGGTGTGAGTCACTATCATGTGGACCCTACACCCTTAAAACTATCACATTAACCAAGTATATGGACCGCTGCCATCGACATATGGGTCCCACCCTCGGGAAACAGTTGCATGGACGAAGCCTATGTGAGCCAGGACCCTACCTATCAGCCTCACTCATTTTTTCCTAAGTTAAAATAATTATAAACATAAATAAAACCGACTTGGCCCTACCTATCAGTCCCTCAATGATTTCCTTAAGAAAAATAATTAGAAAAGAAAATGAATAACCCAGTCAACCCACCTGTCAGTCACCAAAGATTGATTTTCTTAAGAAAATAACCCAAAAAGAAAAAGAAATTCATGTTGACCCCACCTGTCAAAAATTTCTGAATTTCTATAAGTTCATTTCGGTTCAAACTTAGAAGTAGCACAACTCTCTCATTTTAATTCCAATCCAGTGATTTTTATTTCTAAATTATACAAATTCAAAATATTTCCATCAGAACTAAAATCCTAATTTTTGGAGTTCATTCAAATTTTATTTGGATATTGTGTTGAATATGATTAATTTCACATGTATAGACTTTGATGCTTTAGACACCCCCCATCGCTGATAAACAAGATCTCATATTAGCAACATTTGATCAAGGAAAGTTATTATAATTGATTATGTTGAACTAGTTTTCAAATACCAATATTTTGCTTTCAAATATACATGTGTGTCTATTATGAATAATTGCTAAAATGCTATGTTAAAGGTTGATTGCCTAGTTATACCATGCACTTGATACATAATATTTCCCTTTCTTGATTGTTGATATTCCCTTGCCATGTCGCCTAGGATACTTACCATAATAATCACTCCACCATTGGGCATACTATAGTAAATTATGATTGTGCTTAGAAATACCTTAGTGGTAAAATGAATTGCAACACAAATATTACCAACTAAACTTGAAAACATGATAATAAATGGTAACAAAGGTTACCACTAGAATTAGAAAAATATTTTCTAAAATGGTGGAGACTCGGGCGAGTAGTTGGTTGGAGACCAGTGCAGGGATTGCACATATTGGATTGGTTGTGTAAAGACTGCACATATCATTTTTGGATTGGACATGTTGCGATTGCACGTGTCATTTTTGGATGGGCTATGAAGGAATTGCATGTGTCCTTTCTTAAATAGCTATGTAGGGATCGCAAAATCTCTTGGTTTGTTGTTGGTCTCACCTGAGTCATTTAAGGACTAAAATTTTGTGCTCATCTTTTCTACACACAAATCATGTAACCACAAGTCTCATTATGAGATGGACCTAGCCCACTAATTTGATTAACTCCAGTGTGAATCATGTGCTCTTAAGATTACTATGTGGATATCTAATGTGATTGGTGGGAGTGACCCGTAATGGTCACTGCCCTTGTGTATTTCTTGTTAAGAAGGGTCATAGACTCCCTAACAACTGGGCCTCTCATTGAAAACGTAGCCTGGGATGGGAATGTTCTAAGGGTGAGGCGTAACCGGAGATGGAAATGGTCACTATTGTCAATGTTGAGGATTCACCCTGGTGTGGGAGTAAGCATCGTAGTTAAGCATTGTAAAAGTATTGTTATGATTTTCTTAGTTGCACACCTATGAAAGCGTGTAGTGGCCGACATTATGAGTTAATCATATCTTGTGGGTAAAGCTGCACAACCTCTGGAGAGTATTAAAAATCTATTCGAATAGTTATGCCCTCGGATATTAGAAAAGTGTAGAAACGTCACACTTGCATAGTTTTCATAAATAAACAACAAACTGATAATGGTTGAGATAACCAAATTTGGAATAGGAAATTAAAGTAGAGGGATTTCGTTCTCGTGATGAATTTGACTCAAAAATGGATATTGGTTTTAACGTAAAAATGACTAAGTCATAGGTTTGGAATCTAATTAAATTAGTACAGTTATCATCCGTAATTCATGAAGTTATTGCCATGTGTGAGTGCAGTTATTGCCAACATACATGTATTGAGAGGAGAGAGAAACATGCATGTTAATAGCAAATAACTTGTACGAAAAGTTACTGCCGTGTATGAGTGAAGTTACTGTCAAACACATATAAAGTTATAGTCCATTGTAACACTATAAAACTGGCAATAACTCTACATGTATTTGGTAGTAACTTCACCCATACACGATAGTAACTTTATATGACACGAATTTCACAGTGTCATATTTAACATAGATCTTGTTTTGTTAAACTCGTAATTTCGAACATAATGGTGCAAACGGATCGCAGATTGGACTTTTGGTGAAATAATTATTGTATTTTTAGCTTGTAAACAAGATAAAAAAATCATAAGTGCATTTATTCTCTTCTCTCTCCTACTGCATGCTACATGCATGCAGTCAAGTTACTATCTTCTAAACATAAAGTTATCATCGATTAATTTACAAATGTCAAAGTATCTCATGCACATAAACTTATCATCAAACATGAACCGTACTAGGATGCTCATGCGCGCAGACAGTGACCCGCGCATAGCGTGCGTGCACACACTGATTAGCGCAACCGTATGTATGTGTGTGTGTAGACACACATATTTATGTATGTAGGTAGGTATGTATGTGTGTGTGTGTATGTGTATGTGTGTGTGTATGTGTATGTGTATGTGTATGTGTATGTGTATGTGTATGTGTATGTGTATGTGTATGTGTATGTGTATGTGTATGTGTATGTGTATGTGTATGTGTATGTGTATGTGCATGTGCATGTGTATGTATGTATGTGTGTATGTATGTATGTATGTATGTATGTGTGCGTGTGTGTGTGTGTATGTATCTATATGTGTGTGTATGTACATGTATGTATATATGTGTATATATATTACATATATGCATATATATATATATGTGTGTGTGTGTGTGTGTATAAATGCTTGCATTCTACTATAGGGACTTACTGAGTACTTTTATACTCATTATTGCATAATATGTGGTTTTAGATGACTGAGTTGATGACCTGATGATGGAATTATCCATGCATTCGGCTATGACGTGGAAGACGAAGGCCATGACTAAGTTTAGTCCTAGTTGATTACTTGTGGTAAGACATGGAGACCCCTTTTGGTTTACTTACCTTACTTGATGACTATGTTTAGTCCTAGTTGATTCATGGTCCTAGTCCATCTTGTGCCTTACTTGAACCCAATTATCCCACATGGCATCCACGACCATTCTGGACCTCAGTTATCCCACCTACTAGTCTCCCTGCCATTGACCATAGTCATCTCAAAGCCACCTACACAATAAAAGACTAAGCAACCATTTCTAGGCATAAGTTCTTCACAACTAACTCTAGTTAGTCCATAAATGTACCATGCAACATGTATGCACCTTAACACTAATCCTAACCACCCTAGGACCAAACCTTAAACCCTTAAACCATAGTGCACACACCCAGTACACAATGCCAGAGATCGGTCTAACCGCATCCACTGTGTCGGTCAGACCACCACTCCCACACCGATCAAACCGTTGGCACCTCAGCATGTCTAATAGCCAGCCCTAGGCTAGTTAGATCACTCCTGGCTAGTCTGACTATGGCCTCAATGCTGATCAGATCATCAACAACAGAATACAACTAAAAAAATTCCAAACTCTCAAAAACCAAAAGTCAATCACTCATCATAACCATGGGGTGACCTTCATATGGTCTCATGGATAAAATGAAGGGCGCTCAGATAGGTTGGCTGCTATCATGGCTTGCATCAACACCACAATCGCCACTATGGATATGACACATATATGTTTCTTCTACAAAGAATATGAATCATATAAATAGTATGCGTCCCATTAAATATTGGAGATGTATTAGTGCAGTATGGTTTGATAATAATAAAGAAAACATGGTTTGATTGGTAGGATTGACCAATTTCACCATTATGGATTATTTGTTGAATGAGTTTTTGTGTAATGTTATTGCTAGTTAATTAATTACTTGGTGAAATACGATTAGCAAACAAAAACTTGATAAAAGTGACTAGCTAAACCGATGGAGTTGAACTTAACAGAGTCATGATTTTTCTTATAGAATAAAGAGTCATGATATTGTGGTGGAAAAGAACAATCCTGTTAGTTAGCATTTCCTTTTGGTGATACATAACCTAGGCTCTCTTTCATGGCCCTGACAGTTTCACTTTTTCTTGCACAGACGTAAATGATAGCCTCGACCGATGTCGGCAATTAGAGGGAGAGGTGAATGATTATTCAAACTTTTTCCCTAAATGGCATTCAAAATCTTCAATTAAGTTACTATGAAAGTCACGAAGTTCAAATTGCACCAGTTATACTTTACCAAAAAAAGGCTAGAGACCTAAACTAACAAATTCAACACCCTTTAGCCCAAGGCCAATCAGACCATCATGGATTGGCTGGTCTAACCACAGGCACAAGGCTAGTCTGACCGTAGGTCTAAGGCTGGTCTGGCCAATCCCTTATTCTCATATCTGAAAGCCTCTTAGGACAAAACTCAAATCTCAAGAACTTCCTCAATTCTCACCCAAACACTTTTAAGTTTTGGATGAGACTTATTCAAGGCATTAGGAACTTAAACCAATCAAAAATTGCAAAGTTATTGGGCTTGAGTTCACTGAATTGAAGATAATTTAATCTAGGTCATTGGATCACCAAAAACCCTAAAACTCAAATTAGTTTTGCTCGTGAGGATCTAAAGCACGAGCTCTTTTAAATCTATTCTCACATGTCCAAGCAAGGTAATTTAAGCAAAAGTTTGAACTAGAACATCCACAAACACGAAATCACAAATCTAGCTTAAGACCAAGTAGAACCAAGTAATAATACAAATAAGAACATGATTGAGATAAAACTTTGATCTATTTTCAATGGAACATGAAGTTTACACACTCATGGATGATTACAAGGTGCAATTGAAACACCACTCTTTCCTCTCTCAAATTCTCTCTCACACAACTATAGAAGGAGACAAGGTGGTAGAATAAAAAACCTAAAACTTTAGAATCCTTGGATGCACCACCTTCTCTCCTCCTCTCTTAATAACCAATAACAACCCTAATGGGTCCAACCCATTAAGCCTATCGGGGAAATCCATCAACCCCAGTTACATGGGTTTTACACACTCACACAATTCTCACAGTATTTACAAGACTCAACCTACTAACTTTTTAGCAATTGATCTACTTGTCAATTCCAACTCTCCATTACCTAAACTAATTCTCATTTGCACCTCTCCGCAGCATGGTTTTGATTAAGGCACCAACCTGGTATTTGGCTAACTACCAAAATATCCTCGACGAAGCTTCCAGGTATCTTCCCTTAACTCCGACTTCACATTCACCTTAAAGTATCTTCACATGCTTTGACATCACTACAGGATGGTGGGAAATTTGAGGCAAGATTTTGAGGCATGACTGAAGATAGTTGCCTCAAAATATTCTCTGAGGCAGCAACTTCTGCCTCAAATTATAAAATCAAGGTAAACCAATAAGCCTCATTAATCTGAGGCTAACAGTCAGCCTCAACAAGGAATTAGAGGCTGCCTAGTGGTTGCAAGCCTCAAATGGTCAGGTGAGATTGGCATTGGCGGGAGCAGTAAAAAATTCCCTCCTCTCTCTCTCCTTTCTATTCTCTGCCTATTCACTAATTTTTTTCACCACACCATTTCTCTGCCTATTCTCTCACCTGCCCATCCTCCATTCCCCATGCGCCCAAGCATCTGCCCTTCACGATTTCGGGCAGAACCGCAAGCCGCACCGCAAGCCGCAATATTCTGAGACCCCACCGCCTGGTTGCCTCCCGGCGCCGCCCGTCCCCGCCTCCCCTCCTCCCGGTGCCTCCCGGCCCTGCCTCCCCGCCTCCCGGCGCCGCCCGGCCCCGCCTCCCCGCCTCCCGGCGCAGATCCAGCGTCGCCCCGCCTCCCGGCGCAGATCTAGCACCGCCCGGCCCGCCCCGCATCCCGGCGCGGCCCGCCTCGCCTCCCGACCTGTCTCGGCGTCGCCCCGCCTCCCGGCCCGTCTCGGCGCCGCCCCGCCTCCCGAGCAGGGGTGGACCCGCCCTTCAGGCATGGTCGGGCGACCGCCCGAGCTTCATCGCCGGTGGACCGCGGACCCCCTCCTCCTCTAGAGCCGGGCAGGAGTGGCGATTAAGCGGCTGCCCAGGAGCAAGTGAAGCCCATTCTGCTATAAAATTGATTGCGAAGATAACTTCTCGGGAAGTCATACTGAGAGGTGCTAATAGATTCCATCGTTTCAAAGACGGATTTTGCTCATGCAGGGACTATTGGTGAGGTGAATGGTCTGGTCAATTCCTTGCTCTGTATCTTCTCATCCTTCCATTTGGTGAGTCAAGATATCAAGATATCTAAGGACAGTTACCCTTGGTTTCTCAAATCATAGCAGTTCATTTTGAAGATCCTACCATTTTGTGTCTCAATATCTGCGGACAGTTACCCTTGGTTTCTCAAATCATAACTCAAGTTGGCAAATATAAATGCATATCCTATTGAGTTCATCATTAGAAGGCTTTTTTATACCTAGTTTAATGATGTCTCAATTTTTTATAGGGAACCTATTCAGGATCCAGGTTTCATCTGAACATGAAGTATTATCATCCATTTATCAGCACACTGCATATGGCCAAATTGTTCCCTTGAGGTATCTTTGCAATTGTTATGGTGTAATGCAGGCTGCTGCTCTAAGCGACATCACATCTTAGAGGTCAAAGTTATGCTGAACTAAAACCTGGGTAGACGCCTGTTATCCTCAGAAAAAAAATTCTTCAACTACAAATCAATTTATATTTAAGGGAGTCACGGTTTTTCTAGAGGAGCATTTTATTTTTATGAATGGGTATGATCCCCAAATGAAAGCTACGAGGTGAAAGTTACTTGTACTCCTTCTGTTTCACTATATTCGTCCATGGACTCAAGAGCCTCCATTTCAAAATGTTTGTCCATTGTGTGAATCAAAGGTGTAGCTATTACAATGTTTGTCTATTAAGTGAATCAAGAGTGTAGTTACTGTAATGTTTTTACTCTCTATCCCTACTCAAATGCTTTGTAAGAGATTAAGTGGTTGTGATATGTCATTTAGTAGCGATATGTATGGTTATTTCTCATTAACTTTTTTGTAGATTTAGTGCTTTCTTGGTCTATGCATATGGTGAGCTATACGTTTAATATGAGTACGTTATCTACTTAGTTCCTAACTTCACATGAACCTGATGTGCGCACTCGTTTATGTGCATATGTTTGTGTTTCACTTTAAGCTTTCATTTTAGTTGTTGTTTCTATTTTTTTATGCGAATTGTAGTTGTTTGCATACAAATTGCAGTTGTGGCTTTACTCATGTTTGACTCTGCCCTAGCTATATTTTTTTTCCTGGGTCCGCCACTGCTCCCAAGTCCGGACCCGTCAAAATCAAACGCAACTTAAAAGGCTCTTTTCTTGACAGATACACTACATTGCCCCATAAATTTACAATTTCTTTTTGTTGCAGGTAAATCGTGGGCTGAGGAAAAAGGAACACCTTTTCTGGGAAATTTAAGCTTCAGGACAAGGTAAGGAGGTGTATAATTATGCATGTTTTGTGCTTCTTCTGTTAGTGGCAACTACGATTATTTCTAGTTGCTTCAAGTCTTAGTCAATACATTGTTGGTGTAGTTTGTTGTAGCTGTCCCCCAAAGCTTGGTTTATAGCTTGTGTTATGTGTATTTATCTTTGAATAAGATTTAGGGAACAAATCTTAATAGCTCCTCAGTCTCCTTTTCCTACAGCTTAAGGATCAGAATTCCATTCGTGTTTGAACTAATGTCATATGAAAAGGCTTATTCTATGGATCAAGAACAAACAATATCTATTTCGCCTATTATAGCTTTCTCACATCAGTTAATTATTGTGTACGAAAGCCCTAAAATCGTTTTGGTTGAGAAAGTTCTGTAGCATCTGAAAGCTTAGTAGCCAAATGTTTGAAGCCACTGTTTTGATATTGAGTGGACTGCATTAGTCTAATTTTATATTGTTTTGGTGATATCTGAAGTTTAAACAAGGCATACCCTGTCCAAATCACTTGGCTTGGCTGTTTTTTTCAGGGATTAATGATTTAGTTTACTATGCTATGGTATGCCTAATTTTAGGTATAAATTGGTTGCCAACTGCTTTGTTTGAGTTGTCTATGACTTCTGATCTACTTCTGATGTTCAGGTTTCGACATCTAGTTCTCCGCTAGGCACTAGGCTATTAGCATGATATATAATTCTAGTAGTGTCAAGTTTCTGTACCATCCAAATTTTGTTTGTGTTATTCGTCTTAACATGTTGCTCCTTTCAGAAAGCAACAACGTTTGTGAGAGTGTTGTAATTTGGTTTGATGTAACTTTTATCTCTGTTCTAACATTTAGGGGACCATTGTCTTTATTTTTCATTGCTAAATTTGTCACTTACAATAGTATGCTTGGTGGTGCATGTTTTGAATGATTTTACTGTTTAATTCTAAACTTGTATAATATTTTTATTGTAGCATTGTAGGATGACTGGCAGAAGGAGAAGCGAGACTTCTTGCTGATGGGAAAAGAGTAAAAGAAGGCAAAATTAGCAAGGTAATTTCTTAACATCACTTCTATTTCCATGCTTGTATATATTGTTAAAAGCTTATCATCTGTTGTTTGATGTTGCCTTGTTGGAATGAACATATGGTATATATTGAATGCACTTTTTGGACAGATTGCTAGTACCTCCCATTACTAACATGGACAAAAGCTGGCTGGAAAAACCTAGGTAAATGTGGGGTTGTGGGTGAAGTAACAAAAACAGGTACTTATGTCATTATGTTGCATATAAAATATTTAGTGCTTAGGTATGACATAAAAATTATTTACACCATGTGATCCATTGAGCGAAATATAGATAGATAAAATTATAAATAGAAATGAAACATGAACTGAACTATGTTGTTTATAAATAGAAATGAAACATCCTGTGATTCATACAAACAGCTGTAGCTACTTTCTTGATCCAAATGTTTTGGATTATTTTTTGTTCCTGATATTTTTGTATTAGGCACTAACCTGATCGAATTTTGTAAATTTAATTCTAGGTGGTCGGGTTTCTCTTGCGCCACCAGGCACAACCATGCAAAATTGGCGACAACTTCTATAAAGATGACAAAATATGTGCCCGTAGCTACTATATGGTTGATCAGTCATGAGCAGTTACTGTCTACTCTTTTGAGAAGTTTACTATCTCAAATTTTGTATAGATGATATATTTTATTAGCCCATAGCTACTATACAGTTGATGGCTCAAACATGTGTCCACTGACTAGCTATGCTATTGAGAATTTTACTATATACTGTATGCATAGTTGAATGCTACATTTGTCAACTGATGGAGAGGACCTTTTGGAGACTAAATAAGATGCTATATATTTTCTCTCCTCAATATGCATGTGTGGCTGTGATGTTTTAATCTATTGAATGAAGAGATTTGTAGGCTATATTTGTTACTGTTTCAATTATCTTGTGTGCATAGTGATGAGATATATGTGTTTGATAATAATTATTGAGAAAAATATATGTATATGCTGAAAATAATTGTAATTTGATGCTTGTAACGTTGAGGCAGCTTATAGTTGCCTCAATTCTTTTGAGGCAGACATTGCAGCCTCATGGCCAGTCGTCCTAGCTGAGGCAGGCAATCTGCCTCAATCAAATTCTGAGGCACACCGTGTCAGCCTCAAATTTAGCTTTTAGAGGCTAACTCTAGTGGTTGCCTCAATATGCTTATTTTGAGGCAAGGGTATCCGAGGCAGGCTGTGTTAGCCTCAATATATATTCTGAGGCTGATTTTTCTACATTTCGAGGCTGATTAGCATGCCCCAAATTCCCTACCGTCCTGTAGTGCATGTAGCTTGTAGTGCCTAATGACTAGTCATCACATATTCATGCAATCGGTCTCCCCCGAACCATTTCTATGTGCATCAATCTTGTCACTTGGTGCACCACATGCACCAACTCATCTCTTCACGATCTTTGTTTTCTCTGTGCTTCCCATTTGAGTCACGTAGACTCACTCGAACATACACAACCTCTTGGACCTCAGCTCCCTTGCCTAGTCCTAGTACATTGTCATCGACCGCTAATGTTCTCTAAGCTACATGCACATTCAAAGATCAAGCAACCATATCGAGCACCAGTTCCATGCACATGACTCATGTTAGTCAAAACCATACATCATACAATACAACACAACACAACCAACTCAAAAATTACCCACCGGTCTAACCACACTTTATCCACACACTCATCCAACTCAAAAATTACCCACCAGTTTGACCACACTTTCCGTGCCGGTCAGGTCTCTCCGACCAAACCACTAGCCACTGGCTAGTATGACCGCTTAAGAACACCAGAAAACATCCTCTTTCGAATTTTGGTTAAATTATATCTAGTTTCTACTCTAGTTTCTAATTCCAGTGGCACCAAGTGCAAACTAATCCCCAAACAATCCTACATAAGTGTTTGGTGTTCAATTTACTAAAAGCCCATATAGTCGGTCTGATCACTTGCCCCATGGCGGCCAGACCACTGGCTATTTGCTGGTCAGACCGCTGACCACATGGTAGTTAGACCACCTAAACCTTGATAGCACAAATTGAAATATGAATTTTCTAAAACTTTTGTAAAATTCAAATTCAACTCAACTAAAGTGCCAATTATTTATCACAAATATATACTAGATCTTGTACATGGTCTCTCGCTATCCTAATGATAGTCAACAGAGGCATGCATGCATGGAGCTCTACACAGTAGCTGAAGGTAGTGGAATTTGACATGTTCAAAGTTATAAACAAACAATTGCTTCAACTTATTTTAGCTTATGGCCTATGACTTCTCTTGAACAAATAAATGGAACAATTTCTCTACTGCCGTTTTGAAGCGACTTATTGGGATAGCATTTTAGAAGCGGTTTATCAGCTTTCAGTTCGTTCGCACGAGCGCTCACACTAAGACCAAAAACTATATGTCATGGCCATAAGCCACAACCCAAAAAAAAGGGCCCAAATTTATATTAGAACTCTACGTACTCTTACAATTGTTTGACCTAATTGCAACAGAAATGGAGTATAGTCTCCCATTTTCAAGAGAAGAAAAACTCGCCACTTTCTTGGTGACATTTCAAGCAGATTGTGATCTAATTTGTTTGTTGATTGTAACAACCCAAAAGTTAGATTTTTGAAAATGTGAAAGCCCTAAAACTTTTGTTTGCATTTCCTTGGCATTTGGTCTTTCTTGGCTTTTTAATTTAAGTTCCTATTGGATATAATACCTAAGTATAAAATGGTGAAGGGAAGGTATACTTGACAAGACTAAATTGAACTGAAATTTAATGAAATGTTTTATTACAAAGAGTCGTGAGCTATAATGTGCAGAGAAGAAGAATTACAATCAAAAGTTTAATCGTTGAAATTCTAACTGTTAACCCTACTCTAAATTCAAGCATGACCAAAACTTAACCTAATTTAAAACTTGAAAACTTACGATTCAAACATCATCCACAAGCCATAAATGGAGCTTTGGAAACCTAAAATTCATAATGTAAAATTTGAATCATGTTTAAATTCAAATATGATTTAAATTTGGCCACGGCCTAGATTGAAATCCAAATTTAAAATTTAAATTCATACTTGTAATTTGAAAAGAAATTAGAAAATAGGAAAACAAAAATTGGTTTGGCCCATTCGACCTTTGGCCCATTTTCTTTACCCCGTTTCACCTTTGGCGCAGCCCAGCTATGCTAGAGTTTGCACGACATGCCTGTCCTTGCGCTGCCTGATGCATCGGCCATCCAGTCATGCCCTACCTATGCCAGCATGGACTTGTGCATCGCCTAACCCATGCCGACCTCCAGCCTTGCACAACCGCGCCAGTAGTGCTCTCCCCGTGCGCCGCGCATGTGCCCACGCCAGCTGTGTACTACAAGACTTGCCACAACTCTTGACTAGGACATCGCCCCTATTCGCCTTTGTTCAAACCACCATACCATCGTCCTCATGTGCATTGCTTGGTGCCACGACATCGGCCACTGCGTTGGCACCCCTGTCCACCACGCTATCGCATCGATGGACACTGCCCAACAACTAGCCATGAGAGCTCACCTGCCAATCATGCTGCCACACCTTGTCAGCCCACCTTATCACGTGTGCTCCATTGCCTCATTGCCCTGTGGCCATGCCCGTGTGACACCGGCCATCAATGCCACCTTGCCCTACCATTGCCATACCTGGCCTAAGCCACCTAGTCGCCTAACCGCCTATAAAGACTTAGTAAAGCCCCCATTAGCCTCACCACACTCCCCTCGCTCTTTCCCTCCAAGGAATTGCTCACCCATCACCCGTAATTTGCCGGAGCTGCCCACTTCTCCAACTCCGATGACCATAGCAATCAACTAGCCGAAGGCTTCCCCAAATGATTCCTTCCGGCTGGAGCATCACTAGAGCTCCCTTAGTGCGACCCCATCGCCGATTTGAACCACCGCCGCCCCTACACCACCGGTGCCATGCTCCACCCTGTGCCACCTCAAATTCTCGCCGTCATGCTTCCTCAACTCACCTTGGACTTCGCCAGCCCCTCAAGTAGCGTTCCTTATCCCCGTAGATGCTCTCAGTACTAGGGATTAGCTTATCTCCTCATCATTCATTGTGTTGCCGTGAGCCGAGCCATTGTCGCCGCTGTGACAACCGTTGTTCACCGGTGAGCTCAAATTGAGCCATGTCACTTCGCGCGTGGGTATGGTCGGTCCCCAGTTGTCCATTTTCAGGCTCACCGATGACCACTGCCCCTTGCCTCACTGGCTACAAGCTCGATCATCTCCTCCCTGTTGTGCGCGTACTGTAGCTCTGGTTTAGTTTAAATTTAAACTTCATTAAGATAATTAAACATCATTAGTTAGTCACTAATTAGTGGGACCCTTTGTTAATTAAATATAATCATCCTATGACATGTGGGCCCCACTTAATTAAGGAATTCTTTTAAAATCAGGTTAAAAGTCGGTGAACCACTAACATGTGGGACCCCTTACTATGCTTGATCAGTAAATGGCCATGTGTCGGCCTCGATGGTTTTCCTTTAGAAATTAATTCAAAAGGAATATAAAAACCCTGTGGACCCCACCTGTCATACACTATGGCTCTTTCAATAGAAAAAATAAATAGAAAACAAAATTTAAAATAACTGGGGCCTACCTGTCAATGAGAGGCTCTCTCTTCTTTTATTATTTTTTGAATTAATTAAAAACTTAAACTTTGAAATGCTCATTGTCATCCTTCTTAAATCCAAATTAAGTAAAATTAGTTTCTTTTTTTGGGGAAAATAGTAGTAGAGGTTCCTACTGCACAATATTAAATAAATGATAATGTACAAAAGGGAAGAGAGCAGGAGAAAGAGAGGAGGAGAAGAAACAAAAGACGGGAGAATCAAAGAGAGCTAATCCAAGAGGTAAGAATAGGGCGGATGGCTGGCTTGACTCTAAGTAATAGCAAAGAGGCCTCCAATCTGAGCCTAGAAAACTAATCTGTGTGATTGTGACGTTGTTGGAAGATAAGCTCATTTCTTATTTTTCGAATTATATATCCAGGCTGCCAAGATGAATTTCTCCATGATGAGCTACCCTGTGAAAGCTGATTTTGTATTTAAAACTCTCGATGGAGCATCCAGATTAGGGTCCCACTGAAACCCAATCGCATTCCAACATCACAAGGAGAAGGAGCACGCAAAGAAGAGGTGGTTAATGACCTCGACGATATGGGCATCACAAAGAACACACTATATATTTCCATTGGTGTTGAAGTTCTTACGCCTTAACATATCCTTAGTGTTAAGTCTTTCTTTTAGAAGGAGCCAAGTGAAAACCTTATGCTTCATAAGGCATCTATTCTTCTAGATAAGTGGGAAGACCAGTGAGGTATTTAATTGTTTGAACTAGTAAGCATAGCATTTTTATGATGAGAAGTAGGAGTTTCCTCCAAATATAAGTCCATTGGTCGGGGATGTTTTGGTTGATCACCGCTTCCTCTAAATATAAGTCCATTGGTCAGGGATGTTTTGGTTGATCACCGCTTCCTCTCTAAGATGTAGAAGCTAGTGATATTCTTGATAGGCTTGCTCTGAAAGGGACATTAAAAAATAATGTGGGGCTCATCTAGTTGCATATAGTCTTTCACTGAGATGTCTTGATCCGAAGCAAAAGAACACAAATTTGGGAATTTTAAGCAAATGAGATTTCCGTTCCAACAATCTATCTAGAATAGAATGTCCTGGCCATTTCCCAGCTTCCCCATTGCTATGCCTCTAAACTAGTTGATGCTTTTCATAATGTCTCTCCACCAAAAGGAACTGTAGGTGGTAGCCGTATGAGGAACCGAATTTGAGTAGTATTTACACCAGACCAACCTAACCCAAGGAACCTTGACTCTTTTATAGAATTTATGTAAATGTTTCAAGAGCAACCCTTCATTAAGAACTTGAAGGTTGAAGACTCCTAGTCCTCCTTTGTTCTTGAGCTTGCAAACTTTGTCCCATGATGCCAGAGAATTACAACAGCCTTGCAGGTCCCTGGAATCTCTCTAAAGGCAGTGTCATCATGCTTTATTTATGTGATCTATGACCTTCTTAGGCAATCAAAGCATGCACATGTGGTAGATGTATTGCAGGGGGAGGAATATGTTGACAATAGTTAATATTCCCCCACAAAACAATAAATTCGTCGTGCTAGCAAGTTGCCTTTGTACCCTATCCACAAGAGGTAAAAAGTCCTTCACCTTTGGTTTTGTCATCCCCACTAGAAGTCCTACATAGGTAAAAGGCATATTTCTGATTTTACATCCAAATACTCCTACTAGATTAGTTGTTTTGCCAAGGGGGGTGTTAATGGGAATTAAGACTGACTTATTAAGATTCACTTTGAGACCGATAGAATCGGAGAATGTCTGAAGTAGTCCTCTTAGGCAAAGGAGCTGCTTGGAGCATGCCAACAGTATAATTAATCTATCATCTGCATATTACACTACCAGATAATCTTCATTTTTGAGCGGTGGTATCGGATACTTGAGGAGGTCGCTTCTAGCTGCTTCATTGATAATGGACTGGAGAAGATCTGCCCCAAGGACAAACAAGAGGAGCGACAATGGATCACCTTGTCTTACCCCTCTTTTGCACTGAAAGATGCTTCCAGGTACCCCATTTGTAAGTACCAGAGAGTGCCCTAATTAGAGGATACTTGCAATCTAGGAAATCCATTTGTCAGGGAAACCTTTTACTCTCATCACTGCCACGATTGCTTCATGTTCAATTATGTCAAAAGCCTTTTCAAAGTCTAATTTAAGAACTAGTATTTCTCTTTTACTCTGTTTACATTGGTGTATCATGTATGTATTCGAAGGCCCATGCAAGGCAATCCTGGATTGTTCTAGTCTTGATGAAGCCATACTGGTTAGCATGTACAAGTCTAACAATAACTTTCTGAAGTCTATTGGCTAGAATCTTAGTGAGGAGCTTTAAGACCGAGTTTAGCAGAGATATTGGCATGTAATTATTCAGGGATTCCGGGTTCAACTTCTTTGGAATAAGAGCAATGAAGGAGCCATTGATGCTTTCGATATTGACCCTATTATTGAACAAACCCTGGCATAATAAGTAAAAAATTCGTCTAATGATATTCCAGCACTTGCTGATGAAGAGGCCATTAAACCCATCCGATCCAGGGGCATTGTTTTTTGGGAGCCTATTGACAATGTCATCAATTTCTATTTGAGAATAGTCCACCGCTAGTTCTTCTAGCTGGTGAGAGGCTTGCATTGCGTCACTAAGATCAAAGAACATTGTAGGGTGAGTCCTAGTTCCCATTCTTTGTTTGAACGAATTCTAGATGGCCGCTGCCTTATCCTGATGAGAGTAGAATGTCATTCATTGTCCAAGATTAGGAAACGGACCAAGTTCCTTCTATACATCTCAGTTGCAAGAGCATGAAATTATTTGGTATTTTCATCTCCTAGTTTCGCCCAACGAGAAGTGCATTTCTTTTTCTAGTATATGTGTTGGTAATTCAAAAGTCTTATGAAGTAGCTTTGGATTATGTTTCTAAAGATTCTCTCCTCCAAGTATAAGCATCTCTGTTCCTCTAGATTATCCGTGAAAAGAATTATCGTTCTATAATTCTATATTAAAATATTCAGGTGGGATATGGATTTGCTCCAGTTCTTGAGACCCTGTGCAGATTATTTAATTTCGTGGAGATTCTATCTGCACTGTTTGTTTGCAGAATTGGCATATTCCAAAGAAGAGCAACCACCTCATTGAATCTCGGGTGTTCTGTCCAGTAAGATTCAAACAGAAAGAGATTGGATTTGGGTATAACTGTGTTAATGTGCACTACACAGGGAGCACGATCAGAAGTATCTTTATGGAGTACATGAACTTTAGAGTGAGGAAAGAAAGTAGTCCAATAAGTTGAAGTAAAAAACAGTCTAGCTGTTCTAAAAGAGGATCTTCTTGTATGTTGCTCCAAGTATAGGACGTACCTTTGAGTGGTAACTCCATGAGGCCAGGGCTACTAATGATGGAATTAAAGGTGAGAATATCATTCATATTTCCCCCTGGTTTGTTACAGTTTTGAATTGATCGAATGAAATTGAAGTCTCCCATTATAATCCAATTTTGTTGAGAAAGGATGTTCAAATGAAGAAGCCAGTTTTATTTCTAAATTCATCTAAAATCAAGATCTTTCCAATAGAACTAAAAGCATGAGTTTTGGAGTCCATTTGAATTTATATTTATTTGCTGGTATTTATTCGAATTTCTGTGAGATCAAATTGATTAGACTACAAAGTGTAGGAAGAGCAGCGAAACGAGCAGGACCATGATCCTCCGACCAGATAACTTGTGAGCAATGCGAGTCAACACTTTGATCATTTTTGCTCCTATATTTTAAATACAAGCATTTTGGTTTAAATTATTAAATCACATGCTTAAATTTTCCTATGCAAATTTATATTTGCAATAGCTCATAGTTAAGTCCCTATGAATGATTGCTTAATTATTCCAACTCCTTTTCTTTGGACTCAAAACCTTGTCACCATAGGATTAATAGTTAACTTACTAATATTAGGTCCATATTTAAAACATCATGCTTAGCCTTGCGTAGATACTCCGAAACATTAATTTGTCCTGACATCATTTCAAACATAAAAATTTTATTTTGGACAGTTACTAGTGGAAGGTGATTAGTATGTTGTAAACTGACTAAATTACACTCCTAATAACCATCAACTTGCTTAAATATTTGGGTAGATGCTAAGAGAGACTGGTGCAATTTAAAATGTGAGAATGTATAGAGTATGATAGAACCGCCTAGATGACTTTAAGGACTTAATCTTGTACAACATTCAAGTATATGATAATGCAACCAATCTATAATGGGCACAACCTGGCTAATTAATTTGCATCAACAAAGTGTGGGTTGCGCCATTGGTGTGCACACATGCAAGTGAGCTAGGGGAAAGGCCATTGTTGTGATGGTGCAAGAGATGGCTTCTGGAGGGGTGGTCGTATCCCACAACGGTACAAATCTTAGCGAGTGTGACCTCACTAGGAAGATACATTGGAAAAGCCTTGTGGTAACCTTCTTGATCTATATGTCTAAGGAACATGTGAAATATAACAAATTGGTTGCTTCTTGTGGGTAAAGTGTGTGTCCTCTACAAAGTAAAATACTATTCGAATAGCCATACCCACAATCATGGGTGGGCATTGGGAACCTGCGGGAGTTAGTGTCTATTTCTAGAAACCTTGTGGGTGGAATGAAAACTGAATTTGTTGCCCTAGGTAGATAATAATGGGCAGATGTAACGCTGATAAACTAGCATGGAATGTAAGTAACAATGTACGGTTGATGGAACCTACATTATTATTATTATTGTTGTTGTTGTTGCAATCTTTTGCACACTATAAGAAATATGTTTCAGTTAAAATTGCTAAGTCTCAGAAATTTCTATTAATTATAATTGTTAACTAAGACATTTAGCAAAAGAACCCTAGCCAACCTTGTTGAGCCCTCCATCTATATCCAAGCATTCTGTGTTGGCTTGCGGAGCACGGTTGGTTGTGCTCACCCTCGTTTACTCAATTAATTCAGAAGTGGTGGAGTAAGATCCTTGCGCTCATCACGATGCTCTAGGTCCTCATGGAGAAGAAGATGGAGGGAATTAGAGCAATCGTTAGTGTTATAAGTTTTACCCCAGTTGAGTAGACTTTGCTAGTAATTGTGTGCACATATATTATTGTAACATCCCAAAATTTTATTTGCCTTTTATTGATTTTCTGGAATTAAAAATCAATTTTAAAGCTTAAAAAGTATTTTATAAAATTATTAAATAAAAATCTGAAATTAAAAATATTTTTCCTAAGTCTAAAATGCCTCCAGGAAGTTTTAGGAATTTTCCTAGAATTTTTGGGCTTTAAATATTAATTTTTAAGTGTTTATAAAGTTATCTAGCATTTCTGGAAATTAAAACGAAATTAAAAGCCAAAAACCCCTCGGGCTGACACGTGGCGCTCCCGGATCGCATCCGCCCCACCGGCCGATCTAATCTGGGCCCTCCGTGGCCACTTACCCCTTCGGTTTGAATCCAACGGCCCGATCTCCTTCGTGCATGCGTGGCATCAATCCGGCCGTCCGCCCTCCCCTCTCTCCTCTCTCTCACGCCGACAGCCGGGGCCCGCACCCCTTCTTCCACCTCCCCTTCTTCCCCAACCCGCCGGCCTCCATTAACGCCCCACCCGAGCTTTTAAAGCTTCGGTTACTCCCTCTCCTGGCCGGCAACCGAAGCCATTAAGGGCCCTTAAGCCCGCGCGCTAGTAACCGCCCCACCTCCGTCCGTTTTCTGTCGGCTTAAAGCCTCTCGCCGTTATGCGACTGTTTCTAAAGTCCTTAACTCCGGCGAGCCCATTACCTCCGTCCCCGCCCTATAAAGCTCCTTCCCGAGCCCGTTATCCCCTCCTTCGCCTTCCCGTGCGCCGCCACCTCTTTTCCCCTCCGCCCTGAACCGAATCGGCCCCGACCCGTGCTTCCTCGTCCGCCGCCGTGCGAGCTCCGGCGAGGAATTGGCGCCGCCCTGGTCTCTTCCGCGCCTCGCCGACGACGCCTTCGTGATCCCCAAGCGCCGGCGACCATCATTCCCCTCTTCGCCGAGCGACGCCGCCACCGGAGCCCCGTCGTTGCCGAAGACTCGAGCGCCGCCGCTTCCTCTCGTCGACCGACCGTCTCCACTCGTAACCGAACCTCTACGTCCATCCGTCGTCTCCGGCCACTCTGCCTGATTCCCTCCGACCACCCCGCGGCCAACCAGTTTCCGAAGGTAACACCCTTCCGTGTGGTCGTAGATCCGTGTAGTCGTAAGTCTTAGTTGTAGTCGTAGCTGCCTAAGTAGTCGCAGCGACTATGTGGTCGTAAATGACTAGGTAGCCGTTAACCTGTTTGAGTGGTCGTATTCGGCCTCGAAGTCGTAAGTTTTCTGTGTAGTCGAAGGCGTAAGTTCTCTGGTAGTCGAAGTCGTAGGTTCTCTGTGTACTCGAAGTCGTAAGTTTTCTGTGTAGTCGAAGTCGTAAGTTCTCTGGTAGTCGAAGTCGTAGGTTCTCTGTGTACTCGAAGTCGTAAGTTTTCTGTGTAGTCAAAGTCGTAAGTTCTCTGGTAGTCGAAGTCGTAGGTTCTCTGTGTACTCGAAGTCGTAAGTTTTCTCTGGTAGTCGAAGTCGTAGGTTCTCTGTGTACTCGAAGTCGTAAGTTTTCTGTGTAGTCGAAGTCGTAAGTTCTCTGGTAGTCGAAGTCGTAGGTTCTCTGTGTACTCGAAGTCGTAAGTTTTCTGTGTAGTCGAAGTCGTAAGTTCTCTGGTAGTCGAAGTCGTAGGTTCTCTGTGTACTCGAAGTCGTAAGTTTTCTGTGTAGTTGAAGTCGTAAGTTCTCTGGTAGTCGAAGTCGTAGGTTCTCTGTGTACTCGAAGTCGTAAGTTTTCTGTGTAGTCGAAGTCGTAAGTTCTCTGGTAGTCGAAGTCATAGGTTCTCTGTGTACTCGAAGTCGTAAGTTTTCTGTGTAGTCGAAGTCGTAAGTTCTCTGGTAGTCGAAGTCGTAGGTTCTCTGTGTACTCGAAGTCGTAAGTTTTCTCTGGTAGTCGAAGTCGTAGGTTCTCAGTGTAGTTGTAGTCGTAGACTGGTCTGTGGCCGTAGTCATAATTTCCCTGCGTAGTCGTAAACCTTCCGTGTGGTCGTATGTCGACTGCGTGGTCGTAAACCTTCCATGTGGTCGTAAGTCGACTACGTGGTCGTAGCTCCGCCCGATCACATTTGCCGTGGTCGTAGCTCCGCCCGATCACGTTTGCCGTGGTCGTGAGAACTTCCGAAGGCCATAACTTCTTCATTTTAACTCCGATTTAACTCGTTCAAATTTGTAAATTTTTCTAAAATTCTAAACTACCCATTTCTGGACTTTTTTTGAATTTTTGGATTTTTATTTGATTTTTTTGTTTGAATTTTCTTTTGGTTCTTCGCGTGTAGATTACGACGAATCTGGAGAGTATTTCTTCGACGAATCGCAGCAAGACTTCGAGCAAGGCAAGTTACACCTTTGACCATGTTGATCCCAGTAATTTAAATTATTTATGTTGTTTTTAAATTAATATGCATGCGTACTTTTATTCAAACTAGTTCAAATTTGATTTAAACTTTAGTTATGCCGAATTCCTTTGTGTATGGCCAATCTTGATATTGAACGAACATACCTTGTCACCATAGATGAAAACCTAGTTGGTACATTAGTATTGACTAGAACATTTTATAGAATTGCTTAGCCATGCTTAGATTAATTTAGGTGGGAAGAATGGTTTCACACAAAATGATGGTTTATAAAATTTATTCTTGACTTTGGTGAGTCAAGAAAGTCTATGAAATTTTGATAAAATAAAATGTACAAAACCTGTTTTAGACTTAGGCATTGGTATGGTGGTGGGTGCTTGCTGGCATGCGTCGTAGTTGTTGACTCGATGTTGACTGCCAGGCACAAGGGGTATGCGGGTAGGCCTAAGTTAAATTAAGGACCGATCTGTGATCTACTAATACAAAGTCACACCGTACTACCACAAGTCTGGTATGGGACAGATCTGGCTAAGTAATTTGTGAAGTTCCATTTTAGTTTCTCTATAGGCTGAATGTGAGCGTGGCGTAGGCCATGAGAAGTCTCACATGGCACAAGAGGGGGCTCCAACATGTGGATTCATGTTGTGGTGAAACCTTAGTGGCGGCGTAGCTAATTTGGTAATGGAACATTGGAACAGCCTTATCATGATCTCCTCGGCCGCACACCTAAGGAAGTGTGTTAACCCGGTGGCAAAACAGGAGAACATGTCTTGTGGGTAAAGTTGTACACCTCTGCAGAGTAACAAACTATCCTGGATAGCCGTGTCCACGGTCAAGGACATGCTTAGTATGGTTTTTCACAGATTAGACTTTGGTTTTTCCTAAAAATTGGTTTATGGAAGTTCGTTAATCTTTTGGAAAGATTGTCCGGGTGGGATACCCGTGGATAGGTTAGTGTTAGGTTGTTGCCTGCACTAACGTTATTATTTTGTTAAATCTTGTTTTCATATATTGTATCAAATGCAGCTTTTGCACTTACGTTATTGTATTTAATTCATCAATGTTGTTTATGCAAATGAACCATATTATTCCTTCCTTTGTAACTCCTTATGCATGCATCAAATCTGTTATATCTCCTGGTGTAACTTGTGGAGTACTTTATGTGCTCACCTTGCTATAAACAATGTTGCCAGAGGACGACGACGTCAACTATGTTGAGGATTGCGACGAATAGGCCACGTCTTACAGTCAATTCGCCTTGTGGGAAGGCAGGATGGGCTGCTCCTTTTGTTTACCTTCTGCTGTTTATTTCATGTTTGGCCATGAAGCCACCTTATTGTAAACTTGGCCTTAAGGCCCGTACTTTCGCCTTATAATAGAGTTTGGTTATCATGCATGATATTTATCACTGTTCAATCTATGTGCACTAGCTTTTCCTGGGATTGTGCGAATAACACAGAGGGTTCTGGAGTTGTTGCTCCGGGTCCCGACAATTATCCACGCATGGATAATATATGTTGTACTCATTTTACACCTAGTCGCTAACCTGTGGTAGGTCAAGGGCTCACCTTTTGTTTAACGAATATATTTCCACTTTTGTATTGGAAGTATTTGGCCTAAGCGGTCCTTTATGTAAAAGTTACCCGATGTGGTATATGTAAACTCTGATGTGTAATATTATTAAATGGTATAATTTATGCGATGTATGAAATAATTCGGCAATGTATCTATGAGCACTATCTACTAATCTAGATAATAGCAGGGGCAGAGAGAGGGGGGGCGGGCAGGGGCTTGGCCCCCCAATGGTCCACCAGACCCCCCAATCCCAATGGTCCACGGTCCACCAGACGTGAGACGTCCAGAGTCCAGACCCATGCGGCCATGCAAAAAGGAAACGAAGTCGAAGAGTCACTTGAAAAAGGAAACGGATCGGTGAATGGCTGAATGCGAATCGTCATCGACTACTCCGCGCGGCGTGCTGCGACTGTCGACTCGGTCTTCCCATCTTCATCTGACATCTCCTTCTCCCATCTCGCCGTGCGCAAAGGTGAGCAGAGGCAGAGGCGCAGAGCGCGAGCGCGAGCGCCGAGCGGGCGGGCGGCCGGCTGAGCCTGAGCAGAAAGATCCAAAGCGGGCAAGCGGCAAAGCATTTGATCAATCACAGATCCAAAGCGGGCAAACAGTACGTCTCCACAGTTCACAGTCCACTACGTTTAGTAGTTTATTTATTGATTCCTTTCACTGTTTCACAATCAAATCACAGATCACAAATCGCTGTTAATTCTATGATTAATTTCCTTTTCAATTTTTACCTTCAATTTAGGCATTTAGCATTTGATCAAGAATTCAAGATGAAGAGATTAAGAACGATCGATAGTTTTTTTAAGCCGAGATCAAGCTCTGGCAATGGCAACGATGAAAACACTAATGCAATCAATAACAATGATCGGCATATAGAACCGACTGATGAGCAAACTCCTTTCTTTTGTGTTAGTGGAGATGTAACAAATTCAAGTTTGTGGAGATGTAATGAAAGTACCTTTCTTTTGTGTTACTAGACGTATGCTATATTATTTTGCCATATATGTTATGATTGAATTTATATGATAATATATATGCGTATGTTTAATTATATATGTGTATGTTTAGTTTTGCTGACACACGGCGCCTAGGACCCATGACGCCGGCGCCTTGGCGGGTCGGCCCCCCCTTTGTCTGGATCCTGGCTCCGCCCCTGGATAATAGTACGATAAAATCACAGAGGATTCTGAATTAGCAAAATCCAAGTCTAACACTCATCGAAAGCAAAATAATACATAAAAATATCTTATAGCTGAGTCGTTGTTGAATTCATCAAGTCCACACAACTGACTAATGGTGCCGTCACTTGCAACAGCTAGCCCGTGTATTCAAATGGATGTGGCCCTTTTGATCTCGATTGGATTGGCACTCTAGTTCACCCAGTAGGTGCAGTCGTTCTCTTCCTTGATTGAAACAGGGGTACAAGTTTTTCAAACACAAACGTAAGTGCGTAACAAACAGCGCTTGAATATCAGCGCTGAAGATCCTCATAAGAGCATTTCTCACACCTCTGAATTTCCCAGGGGCGCTCAACCATGAAACATTCCATTTAATTTTGGAGAATTTGTGTTGTCTCTGGATTGCAATTTGCAATTGAAGTAACGAGTTGCGGTGGATGCTCGTTTTAGTCGGATCTCTTTGGATATGCAGAGTAGGCCAGAATTTAGTCGACTCCAGGGGCAGCTACACCCCGGACAGAGTAGACTTTAGTCCGGGGTATAGAAAAATATCTAGTGTATAGCCCGGGTAAATTTAGTCTAGCCTGGATAATATTTTTATAGTTCAGTCCAAATAGCCGAGGGCATGTTCTTTTCCTCCGAAGCTGGTGGCTTTTGGCTTTTACTACAGTACCTAATTTTCAAACGGAGTATTTTCTCAAGACAGGGTCTACAAGTTAAACGATGTATACGTTAAAAGCTCAACATCTGTACCATCCAAAATTGTAAGTGAGCAGGGGCGGAATTGGCCCCCCGGCAAGGTAGGCTCTAGCCCGGGGTGTGAGAAAATGTGTAGTGTATAGCCTATGTATTTTCAGCCCAGCCCGAGGTATTATTAGTAATTTTCAGCCCAGGTAGCCCATATGTATTTCAGAATTCATCACTCAGCCGGCAGCCCACAATCACCGCGCGGCCCACGGCACGCGGCCCACCACAGCTCTGCGCGGCACAGCCTCAGCCTTCACGCACAGACGCGCTGCGTGCGGCGCCGCTCGCTCAAAGCCTCAAGCTTCTGAAAACCCTACCGCTCCAGTCGGGTGCCGATCCAGCGCCGCTGCGCCGCCGCACCGCACCGCCAGCGCCGCCTCGTCGCCTCCGCCATCTCATATCTGCGCCGAGCCGCCGATCCAGTGCCGCCCCGCCGCGTCCGCGGTCTCCCCGCCTCCCTGCGCCGCCCGGCCCGCCCCGCCTCGTTGCGTCCGCCGTCTCCCCGCCTCCCGGCACCGCCCGGCCCGGCCCGCCTCCCGGCGCCGCCTGCCCCGCCCCGCCTCGTCGCGTCCGCCGTCTCCCCACCTCCCAGCGCCTCCTGCCCCGCCCCGCCTCTCGCCCCGTCTCGGCGCCCCTAATCCTTCTGTTCTCTGTTCATTTGATTCGTGCAGTAGAGATTTGGAAATTTACATTTTGGAGTTACTAGAGGTTAGAGGTAGAGCATTACATTAGTATTAACTTAACTGGTATCTGTTATATTTGCTTCTAGAGTTCCGATTATTTCTCCTTTATTTTTACTTTTTTGTGTTTAGAAAAAAAAACTTCATTCATGGAAGTCCTCGTTGCTTCTGTTTGTTTTACTTGTGTTTATCATGGCATTTAACCACCACATAGTGCAAACTGGAACATGAAATCTGAATTGTGGATCCTCCACGATCTCTTCAGCAATGATCGATAGCTTTTTGAATCCTGCAGGTTTAACTAATATTGGATCTTCCCACTGGTATTAGATCCTTGATCCTTCGGTATAGGAAGGATTGTATGAATTAGTTGAAGCTTATAGATAGAGAAAGCTGCTGATGTGAGATAGAGAAAGCTGATGTGTTACTTTTGTTCTTCCTCAGCTTTGAAGATAAACTTCAAACATCACATTTACCTGAGATGGTTTTTGGAGAGAGCTTCTTGTCTCTTCAGCATGCTCAGACTGGCGCCAGATTGCATTTCAATGCGCTTGATGCTCTCAAGGCATGGAAACAGGAGGCATTGCCGCCTGTTGAAGTTCCTGCGGCAGCGAAATGGAAGTTCAGAAGGTTCTTCTATAACTGTACTTTATTACTTAATGCATGCTAGGAAGTGTTTCTGGTGAAAAATATTGGATTTGCTTGGCATCACCTTTGTATGAAAGCACTGTAATTTTTCTTAACAGTTTCAGGATTTGGTCAGAAGTACATACATAGTAATGAAACAAATTTAAGATGGTTCTATCTAGTTTTTATTGTGAGAAGTTGAATGGCACATTCTTTATTTTTTAAGATGTGTAGTCTTTGCCAAAATTGTTTTAGATACTATGCTTGTGATTTCTTTAGGACTTAGGAGGAACCCTTGTTGAATCATTTAACCAAACATTTCATATGCTGTGAGTTTATTAAGAAAAAAACTAGGAGCAGTTTCATCTAGTGGTCTTCTGGTGACTCTTGTTGAGCGACCCCTCCCCTTCCCAGCGCCCCTGCGCCGGCTCTCCCCTACCTCCCTTCTCCGCCTTGCCGCCGCTGGAGCACGCCGCCGGAGGCTCGTGCAGGTGCTACGAAGGCGGCGGCGAGGCTCTCGGGTCTGGATCTGGACGGCGTCTTCCAGATCTGGGCGTTGGGCTCGAGGTGGCAGGGACCCTGTGGTGGTCGCCGGCGGAGGTTGAGTGGAGTGGGTGGCGGTGACAGGTGGAGGCTGCGGGGGCGTGGTGGTGGCGTTGTCGCTCGCGTCGAGTTGTGTCGGGGTTGTGCGGCGGCGCCCTGCAGCCAGGCCGTGTCTCGTCTGCGACGCGGTTTGAAGGCCTTCGGCGTGCGCCTCCGGCCCGGATCTGGTTAAACTCAGGTCCGGCGACGGTGTTGAGGCCCGGCACGGTGAGGGTCGCCGGAGCCCGGCTTGGAGGCGATGGAGGAAGAAGGCGAGAGAGAGGTGGGGTAGGAAGAGTTTGCGGTGGCCAGCAGCGTCGAAAGAGCGGAGGCCGGTGGCAGCTCGGCGGATCCACTGCGTGCCGTGCGGCGGCAAGATCCGGTGGGAATGAAGGAGAGGTCGGCGTTGAGCGGAGCCATCGTTGGTTTGGGCGTGAGGATGGTGTGGCGGCGGCGCTGGGTGGGCAGAGCTTTGGACGGAGTGGGTGGGCGTGCTGGTCGCGCTTTGGTACACCGTCATCTGCCGTGAGGCCTACGGCCTCTTCGCCTGCTTCGGCGTGCTCTTCGCCTGCTTCGGCGTGCTCTTCAACCGCGAGTCCCCCCGCCGCGGCGAGAACTTCGTCACCAGCAAGATCACCCGCGCCGTCGGCCGCATCAAGGTTGGCCTCCAGACCAAGGTCTTCCTCGGCAACCTCTCCGCCTCCAGAGATTGGGGCTTCGCCGGGGACTATGTCCAGGCAATGTGGCTCATGCTGCAGCAGGACAAGCCCGGGGAATACGTCGTCGCCACCGACGAATCCCACAGCGGTGAGGATTTCTTGCAGGCCGCCTTCGGATAGGCCGGGCTGGACTGGAAAGACCATGTGGTCATTGACAAGAAGTACTTCCGCCCGGCCGAGGTGGACAGCCTCAAGGGGGATTCAGCCAAGGCGAGGAGGGAGCTCGGTGGAAGCCAATGTCGGGTTCCAGCAGCTCGTCGAGATGATGGTCGATCACGACGTTGAGCTCGCCATTAAGGAGAAGGTCCTCGTAGATGCCGGGTACCGCGATCCCAAGCAGCAGCCGTAGAATTGGCAGCGATCGTTTGGGCGCTGGAGTTTGGATTTGGTCTGTTGCCTAGAACCTCGGTGTGATGGTGGCGGTCTTTTGTGTGTGTGTAGTGCATGGGGTGCTGTGGAGGTGCTGGCGAAAGCCGTGCCGGTGTTCATACCGGTCTCGACAACTATGACGTCTTTGGATGTCATTTTCCTTCCTGAGGGGTTGTCATGGCACTCTATAGTTCTCATGTACTCTTTTCTCCAGGTGAAAGCCTTGTCTCAATGAGGCGGGCGGCGTCGGCGACCCTCGTCGCTTCTTTGGAGGCGTCGCCTCGGAGGTTTCTTCACGCAAAGTAGATCGGAGTTTGGGTGGTTCAGTTGGAGGAGGTTAAAGGCTTGGTTGAAAGCAAGGACGAAGAAGTGTTGAAGCTTAGTCTTTTTAGCTTTTTCATAGTCCTTAAGCGCTCTTTCTTGTTGTTGTGTAATCATCAATGTTGAGTTTTTGAGCCTAAGGGCTTGTGTATCTTTTGGCTGTGTATATCCCAAGTGGATATAGAGGCCGGATATTATATCCTTTATCTAAAAAATCTAGTGGTCTTCTTGCAGCAAGCCTTCTGATCAAGTGATACTTGATTATGACTATACATTCACGACACCATACTGTGGGAGCGATGCTGTGGTTCCGAACTCAGAGTCTCAGACACTGTATGGACTCTAATCTACTCTATTAAGTATTAATGTCACCTGTTTTGTCTTTTTTTTTTTGGGTTCCTTGGTCCATTTACTTTTCTTACTAGTTGGTACCACATTCAGCTAAATATTTTTTGGTGGTATTTTTTTTGTTATATCGTGGTATGGGTACAAATTAACGTTAGTTTTAGGTTGTTAGAATTCAGCCTGGGGCGTAGCTAAATCCTAGTTCCGCCACTGCAAGTGAGTATCTATCTCTCCGAAATCTGTACCGTAAACAGCTAAAATTCAAAAATTTCAGTCATAAGCTATAGCCGTTGCCAAACAGACCCCTAGATCATTCTACTATTGAGTTCAGAGAGTAATCAAATCCTAACTCTGCCACTAGTCGACTCGATCCACTTGAGAGAACGGTTTTCACCGTGCTACGTGGCACTGGTTTATTCAGAGTAGGAAACTTGCAGAAAGATTCTACAACGTCAAATTTTTCATCTCCCCCTTTTTCTTATCTTTGACTTTTACTCGCCATTTCACTTGTACTCTCTGTCCTCTATCGGAGAGCCGACGGTAACTTGCAGAAAGAATCGAAGACCACGAGAAGCAAGGCTACTTTGTCCCACCAGCAACATCATCTTCTTCCCAAAACGATCGCGACCAAGCAAGAAATTGGCCGATTAAGCAGTGATGGTCAGACTAGGCTGCGGCAGCTGCTGCTATCAGTGGAGCCGGATCATTTTTTTTGCTACGACTTATAATTTTTTATTATAATATAGCGTTTATACGAATGCATGAATGAATCCATGATACGGCAAGTGATAGGTACAGGATGGGAACCCAACCCCGCCCAACTGCTCTCCGTACGTATGGAGCAAGGTAGATCCAGACATCAATCGGAACTGAGCTCTTCCCCAACAAGGAGCTAAACTAGGTTACTAAGCACCAGCGCAGCAGCCATGGCCGTTCAATCCATCCAAGCCCCTCTCTCTAAGCATGCATCAACGGTCTGACCTGGATGCAATACTCTTAGGTACTACCGACTTTTTAGTGGATTTGATACTATTACGTACGGTATTAACAAAAATAGCAGTATGTACAACGTATTTACAGAAATATCACTTTTGCCGTCCGGTGGGCAGGCGGTAGCAGCGGCGAGGCGACGCGTGGTGGGGCCGCCAGCGGCAGGCGCCTGCCACCCCGCCAACAGACAGCATGCAGCCTACCACTCGGCCAGGGGATGGCAGGTGATTAAGTCAGCTGATTAGCTGGCTTAATTACCTGCCCTATTTTTTCTATTTAGTATTTGTTTAAAATTTTAAATATATCAAATTAGCTCAAAAAATACAAAAATTTATATATAACCTCTCGACATAACGTAATTCACAGCGTAATTTTTGAATAATTTTATCCATTGTGAATTTTGCTAAAAAATTCATACAATTTTGATATTTGTATGAGTTTTTACATATAGTAAATGGGCTCCAAAAATTACAAAATTTTATGTGAAACCTTTTGACAAAGTCATAGTTACTATGTATTTTCGTGGGAATTTTATGTGGTCCAATTTTATCATATTTATTCAGGTTAATTTAATCACGAATTTAACGATGCTCAGGCATCTTTTCAACTAGCTGACCTCTGTGATTCGCGCATGTGTCGGCCCAATCGTGCTACATTTTCTTTCCTGGTGTGTTGTTCGTACAATTATCACTCTATGTGTGCCGTGCCCCCACGCGTGCTCCCTCGTTCTGTCGAGACTTCGGATTTTTGAATCCGGGCCCTCTGTGTATTACAGTACTAGTCCCAGATCAAAGCTAGTGCACACAGTCAAACAATGATGATACATAACCAACAACGCTTTATTACAATAGTAAAAGTACATACCAAAAGGCCTCTTTATTACAACTGAGGTTTCAAGACCTCACACACACACAAAACACAGCGGAAGCAAAAAATAAATCCGGTGAAGACCCATCAATATGTCACAGGCAATTGACTGGGGAAACGCAGCCTAGAACTCTAGAAATCCTTCGTCGAATCCACACGTGAAGTAGTCATAGTCTCCATCTTGAGCTTCATATTCCTCGGAGTTTTATTTTGAGTGCAGCATGTGAGTACATAAAGTACTCCGTAAGTCTTGGAAAAATGCAGTAGATGCAAGGCTTAACAAAGGAGGGTTATATGGTTCTTTTGCACAAAGCAATATTTTATTTCAAATACTATTAAATATTTTCGAAGGCATTAATTTAACAAAGTAGTTATTTTAACTGAAACTATTGAGAATTCTAAGTAAAGGTTCCATCCACCATCACGAGTTAACCAACTATAACCGCCAAGGTTCAAGACTACAATTTCACCCATCGGGATGCCCTTCCGAGAGTTCCCTGCACTCTCGAGGTCCCAAAACTTTGTTATTAAAAATCAAAACCAAAGATCTACCATGTGAATGCATTCCTTGCCCGCCCTTGACCATGAGCACGGCTATTCGAATAGTTTAACACTCTGCAGAGGATGTACAACTTTACCCCTAAGAGATAAATTATCCTAATAATCACCATGCTTCCTTTGGCATGAGACCCAAATAAAATATCACAAAGCTTTTAACTCACTCTAATCTAGCTAGACACCACTCGCTGAGGTTTCACCACTGAAGGGTAAAATACACCCAGTCAGAAGCCCCTTCTTGCGCCATATGAGGACAGTAAAACCCTGTCCCTCACTGTGAATAAACCAGTAAATCCCTGGCACCCACTTTCCATTGGTGGTACCTAAACAAGACTATCATAAGTTAGTCGGCAAGATCATACCCATATAGACTTGGGTTGTACGGTAATGCTTAGTCTAGATAAACACAAGAGTCGGTCCTTAATCGATTAGGGCGGAACATACACTTTAGAAAATCTCGTGCTAAACCGCACCAATACAATCTAACCATCCGCCTAGGTCTAAAACAATTTTCACATTTTTTATTTTAAAAGAACAGTGGCAATACCAATCGCCACTACTGAATAAAAAGACTAGAATAATAAAATATAATTTTCCATTCCAAGGTTACAAAAGTTAAATAGCGCGACTAAGCATTTTACTACCATTCTAATATTTAGCAAAGAATCATAATACTCTCATTATTGAGACAAAGGAAGTCCTAGGGTTACAAAGGTACATGGTATTCAATTTCAACGAGGGCATAACAAGATTGGATTAACTAATACCTTAAGTCGAAAGCTAATGTTCTATGTAAATAGCAATGCAAATAATATTTAAAATAATAAGAAGCATTTCGCAAACATAGGTACAAAATGTTCAAAGGAGACTTGCCTTCGTGCACGTTGTCTGGACCTTCTTGCTGCGGGTTGGGAAAGTCTTCGACAACGACGGGTTCTACGCACGAAAAGTGTATATTTGGATAGTTTATGATTTTGGATACACATAAATTCAAATAAATTCAAAAATTAAAAAATAGTGTATATTTGGATAGTTTATGATTTTAGAAAAATTTAGAAATTTGAACGGGTCAAAACGGAGTTAAATGAGAAAGTTATGGCTTCCGGAAGTTTAATTAGAAGAAAAAGAAAAGGACAGATTTGTTGATTTATTTTTATACTGAAAAAGATGAAATATGACGTCAGCGATATTTTAAATTTCAAATTTTCGGACACATGGGCCTGGTCTATCGTGGACCGGGTCCACAAACCGCGGAGGTGACCGAGGTGGCACTCACGGCCGACGCGGCGCACACGCGGAGGCCACGCGGGCGCGGGCCGGCCGACGCGGCATACAGGGCGGCGCGCTTGCCGGTGCACGGGCGCCCGGTGGCGGCCGGCGGGAGGCGGTGGAGGGAGAGGAGGCGGTAGCGGGGTGGTTCCTACCGGCGGCGAGGCTCGGGGAAGACCGGAGGCGGCCGGCGAGAGGAGAGAAGGCGACGGCAGCGGCGCTCGGGGGCGGCGGCTTCGGTGGCGAGGGGCTCGGGTGAGGAGGGGCAGCAGGAAGAGGGGACGCTAAAGGAAGGGAAGCCGGACTCGGGGAGAGGGATTTATAGGCGGGAAAGGGAGGAGAACGGCCGGCAGTTTGAGCTCGCCGGAGTAATTGCGGCCGGCAGTTTGGAGAAGATTAAAAGAGGGAAAACGGCCAGCGGTTAGTGGAGAGTGATGGGGGCAATCAAACGCGCACTCATTCGGGAGTTAATGGAGAAAGTAAAGGTCGGATTTTAAAGCTTTGGTGCGGCTTCAATGGAGGAGGAGTGAGAAGGCTAGAGGAAGAAGAAAGAGATGACGGGTGGGGCCCACGCATCGGTGAGAGAGGGAGAGATGAAGGGTACGCGCGGTCGGATTGATGACACGTGGCGAGGGAAAGAATCAAGGCCGTTGGATTTGAATGAAGGGTTAAGTGGCTATGGACAGCTAGGATTAGATCAAGGAAAGAGATGGATTCAATCTGAGAGCACCACGTGGCAGCCTGGGATTAAATTGATTTTAATTTTCGGATTAGCTTTTCAGAAAATACTAGAAACATTATAAATACTTAGAAAATATTAATTAATGTCTAAAAATTCCAGAAAATTCATAGAATATTCCTAGAGCTAATTTAGATTTAAGAAAAATATTTTTAAATTAAATTTTGCCTTTAATAATTTTATAAAATACTTTTTGACTTTTAAAATTGATTTTTAGTTCCAGAAAATTCTCAAAAATTATATAAAATTCAGGGAAGGTTGGGAAAAATAAAATGAACTTTTTTTTGGCTTTAATAAAATATTTAAAATACATTTTCTTGATTTAGATTTTGAAATAAAATTCAGATAAATCCAAATAAAATTCAAATACTTCAAAATAATTAATTTGAAATTAAATTTTTAAAGAAAGCGAATTTTTGGGATGTTACAAAGCTACCCCCTTAGAAAGAATCTCGCCCCCGAGATTCAGACGGACTGGGAAAAAGCTAGGGAACTCTACTCTTAGATCTTCTTCACGCTCCCAAGTTGCTTCTGATTCAGAATGATTAGTCCACTGCACTTTACAGAATTTGATGATCTTGTTTCTTGTACGACGCTCTGCTTCATCCAAAATTTTGACTAGATACTCTGGATATGTTAAGTTCTCCTTCAAATTCACTTCACCTAGAGGCATCTGTTCTTCTGGCACTCTGAGACACTTTCTTAATTGGGACACATGGAAAACGTCGTGCACCTTTGACAACTGAGGCGGAAGTTTCAACTGATAAGCAACTTCTCCCCTTTTGGCTAGAACAGGAAATGGTCCAATGAATCTAGGAACAAGCTTCCCACTAACTCCGAAACGACGCATTCCCTTGAGAGGCGAAACTTTCAGATACACATGATCTCCAGGTACAATTCTAACGCTCTTCGACGATTGTTCGCATAGCTTTTCTGGCTTGCTTGTGCTGTTTTTAATCTGTCCTGGATCAGGCGAACTTGCTCTTCTGCTTGCTTTAACACATCTGGTCCAAACACTCGCCTTTCTCCGGTTTCTTTCCAATACAACGGTGTCCTGCATTTTCTGCCATACAAAGCTTCAAACAGAAATATTTGCTAGCTAGATTGATAACTATTATTGTAGGAGAATTCTATATAGGGCAAGCTTTCATCCCAATTATTTTTATTTGCCAAAACACAAGCTCTCAACATGTCTTCCAATATTTGATTTACTCTTTCTGTTTGACCATCTGTCTGTGGATGATATGCTGTGCTGAAATTTAGATTTGTGCCCAAAAGTCCATGCAGCTTCTGCCAAAATCTTGAAGTGAATTGAGATCCTCGATCTGACACAATCTTCTTTGGAACTCCATGCAAACACACGATTCTTGACATATACAGCTCTGCGAGTCTATCTCCAGAATATGTGGTTTTTACTGGAATGAAATATGCGACTTTTGTTAGTCGATCTACAATAACCCAAATTGAGTCATACCCTGACCTTGTTCTCGGCAATCCAGTTATAAAATCCATACCAATTTCTTCCCATTTCCACTCAGGTATCTGCAAAGGTTGCAAAAGTCCAACAGGTCTCTAATGTTCAGCTTTCACCCGTTGGCACACATCACACAAAGCTACATACTCCATAATTTCCCTTTTCATACTTGACCACCAATACCTTTCTTTGAGATCTTGGTACATCTTTGTACTTCCAGGGTGAATTGAATATCCGGATTCATGAGCTTCCTTCAGAATTAACTCCTTTATTTCTTTCTTCTCGGGTACAAGAATTCTTTTTCCAAACCAAATGATACCTTCTTCATCTTCTGAAAATCCTGGTGCCTTACCTTTCTTCATATTATCTTTGATTTCCTTAACATACTTGTCCTCTTTTTGAGCTGCCTTGATCTGATCCTCTAGAGTTGGTTGAACCTCCAAAGTAGCTAGAAACCCTTCCTCTACTACTGCTAAATTGAGTCGCTGAAATTCTTCATGAAGTGCAAGCTGACTGTCTTTAATTAACAGATTATTGCAGTAACTTTTCTGCTCAAGGCATCAGCTTTTATATCGTATGCTTTTGACGGTATTCCCGTAATCCTAGTCAATTAGTGTTATTTAGTTAGTTATTATTAATGTAGTTTGTATTACGAAGTAAGTTGGTCGTAGTAATTTAGACATAGTTTTTACTATTTGTGTGTACGTACGGAAAGTAATTAAGTGGTAAGGACGACGGTAATGAATGGCTCATAATTTTTTCGGATGAGTAATCAAATTATCGGTAATTAATGAAGTATTCATATATAGTACACGTATGTAATCACTGACTTGTAGTATATTGTGTCAATATCAATCTTTGCACTAATATTTCGTCTATCCCATTTGTTGTAACGTACTCTCAAAATTAAGAGTGTGTAGCTAATTATTTTGAGAATGAAGTGCATAACTCATTAAGGATGTGGCAATACAGATAGCTTCTGCCGAAGGACAGGTAATTTTTTTATAACATGCTTTTGACGTTATTCTCGTAGTTCTAGTTATAATTACTGTTATTTAGTTTGTCATAATTAATATAGTTTGTATTCTGAAGTAAGTTTTACTGTCATTATTAATCTTCGCAGCAACAGTGGACAATAGCATGGACGGATAGTGCGCACCTCGATGTCGTCATGGAGCAACGTCCGTATGACGTCCAAACGTACGATGAGTACCTGGAGTGGTACGTACCCCGGTCACACAGTAGACTTATCATTCCATCACCAGATCGCCCCAAGCAGATCACACACGAGGAAAGTTTGCAATGCTTGATCGATCCCCACAGCGCTTTGCGGTAACATGACAGCGTAAGACAGCTCTAATTTATTATCGTTTCATTTAAGAAATTCATACAGGTTGTTACTGAACTTGTTTCGTATGTCATTTCAGCTGAAACGGGCACAGCGCATCGCAAGGGTGTCCGAGGCCACCAACACCAAACCGGAGACACCACCGGCCCTGTAGAATACTATGAAGTACATCCTAAAGCATGTCAAAAAATAGTGCACAACCTAAACTGCGGCCATTTCATGAATCACACTATTCACATAAGCTACCCAGTGGGTACACCATGCTCACCTGTCAGGTCATCGCGACTTAGCGAGTCTGGCCGGCCATCGCAATCTACCGAGTCTACCTGGCGTCGTAGTACTAGTTGCCGATCATCCGTACGTCGTACCGACGAGGAGGTCTGTCGTCGAGATGCATCACTTTTGATGTCTGCACCACCTGCACAGACTACCGCTCCCCGTTCTTCATCTTCACTGCACATTCAGGAGGTATGAGATTTGCATTGTATATTCAAAATATTTATTGTGACTAATACCGTTTCATCTTGCAGCCTCCAATTTAACGTGGGAGTGATGATGAGTCCACCGATGATGATACGGGCCTCCCTGATGCTTCCAGAGAGCACTACACAGCACCAGGGTTTGCAGCGTACGCAGAGTAGAGCTCAACGTTCACAGCATACCTAGGGTTTGTACACTTCGACGGGCAGAGCTCCTCTGGCCTCGTTGCCACGTCGTACGGTCATGGCAAGAGCTCCTTCACACCACGAGGGGGATTTTTAGAGTCCTTCATTCACGACATTATTGCGGGTGGCTCGTAGTTCGGCATGTCTCAGTTTGAGGACATCGACCTTTACCGGACCCAGCCTACTGTACTTAAGCCTACTGGACCACCGCGGGCCACTGATCAAACAGAACGATCCCCATACCTCCTCCGACTCGAGACACAACCACCAGACCGACTGATGTACCCCCACAGGGCATACTTGTACTCAACGGAAGACAAAGCCACGTACGGGGAGGCAGACGCGGCGAGGAGGTAGTAGTGGCTTAAATGGGTGAGCCATATTGCATCCAGTGTGAAGTATTTTTTATTACTACAATTACTTTTACTTGTATAAGTATTTCTAATGTATAAAATTCTAAAAAACGTGAAATATTCGTAAATTCAGGAGAGACCATTTGGAGGTGACCCCATGAGTGTGATGAGTAATTGACACTTATTTTAGAAAGTTTGAGTTTGATTTGTGTGTTTTATGCCAAGTCGTAGCGTAGCGCAGTCGGCTGCGGTCAGACCTGGTCAAACGCGGTTGGACGTGCTTGGAACGCGGTCGTAACCACTAGGAATTCGTATGTCTTGTTCTACTACTTCGACCGGTTGTAGGCTAATTACGACTTTGTAGGATTATGTTTTGAGTACTTTCTACTAATGCAAATGTATGATTACAGTGTTTCGAGCGGTGCTATGTGATGTTTTCTTGTCTGTGATGGTTGCAGGACTTTGAGGCTAAGTCGTGGCCAGGCATGGGATGGCCAAACTAGGCATAGGCGGTGCTGAGGCCGAAGCGGTCGGGAGATACCGAAGACAGCGAGGGTTCAAGGTGGTTGCAAGGCTTGGACAGCAAGGCAAGAGGAGGAAGCTTCTAGGAAGAAACATGAGGGGCAATTTGGTAAAATTGACTCAGGCTTGAGGAAACGGATTCGGTTGGAGTTAATGGGTAAAAGTGCTGAGTTTGTTAGAGCTAATGGGTAAAGCAACTTGTAAACCCGGTAACTTGAAGCTACAAATGGAAGGGTTGTGCCCTAGTTGTGGAGAGAGTTTTGCTTTGTCTCCATGTCTGCGTGAGTTGTGTCTGGGTGAGAGGAGTTCAACAGTTGTATTTTGGGTTGTTGATTTTCTTTTGGGTGTGTTGCTCTCGATGTGAGAGATGGCATGAAATGGTTGTAGACAATTACATTATGTAATCATTCATCTCTTTGAATCCATTTGAGAAGTCTTGTGTTTGAGATGTTCTGATTTCCTGTATCTCTCTGTTTTTTGCCTCTGTTCTTTCTTCGCTGCTCTCTGATCCTCTCTGCCTCTTTTCATTTTGAATGGAGTCTTTGATCGAATAGCTGCAGATCTATTTCGCTCTGAACTGGGAATCTCCTCTAAGCCCCTTGGCTAGTTTATTCCCGAGAGCAAAGATTTCAATAGCAGTTTTCTTCCTGAGAAATTGTTCATTTCAGATTTCCTCTATTTTCTAGGGTTTACTATTTTCGTTGGCAGAGGAGTCTTATGTTCTTGATGTCTTCTTGGGTAGAGGTTACATTCTTGCTAGGTTTGAGAGTTCACGGCCGTATGATCAGTGAATCAAAATCTGTTCGCAAACTGGATTCAATGGTTGCACAATTTTCATCTCCTCGGTTTCTCTATTCGACCATCTTTCATTGATCGATCTCAGCAAAAAGTTGAATTAGCTTTGTGTTTTCTCCTCCTGAGATTATTTCCCTGTTGTGATCAAAAGTCTCTAATCAAAGGATTCGAGAATCACAAGCTATTTGGATTTTGTCTCACCTTCTATTTTCTTCTCAGCAATACAGTATTCACTGTTCAAACGATTTTCAGTTGCTCAGTTTTTCTTCGCTCCAGTCGGTACTTATCCCTGTGACTTGATCATCTTTGATCTCTTAGTTTCAGTCAATTTTTTCCTCGATTAGTTCCTCTATTTCAGTTCGTTTCTGTCTTCTCAGTTTGTCAGCTCAGGATTGCTCTTTGTCGGGTTTCAGCTTCTCGGTTTTCAGGTTTAGAGATTCAGTCGAATGATTTTCTTGCTCTGTCTGTTTCTGTTTCAGCCGAGATTGCTCTTTGTCTGTATTTTCCCTTTCGTGAGGTCGATTTGCTGTTTAGGTTAAAGTCCTGATCAATTGACCTGAGAAGAGCAGCGAACGTTCGACCATTTCTTTGTTTTCAATTCTTCTTCAGTATCTACTGTGCCGACAGTTTTCAGTCAGTCGCTTTCTATTTTCTTCAGGTCGCCTGACTACTTTTGTTTTCGGTTTTGCTTTTCTCTTTTGTTTGTTGTTTCTGGTTTGTAGTATCTAATCTGTTCAGTCTTTGGGCAAGTCTTCTCTGTAGTATCCAGTCTTTCTCTGTTTTCGGTAAAGCTTATTTCTGTCTTATGTTCTTCCCTTCATTTCACTCAAACTTGTAGCTTCATAGCTTTTTCGGCCGAGTCTGTTTCAGCTGTCTGATTTTGATCTTTAGTAAGCATCTATCTCCTATCTTCATAGCTTCGATAGCTATTGGAGAAGAAGATTGTGTGAATACTCGAGGCAGTTTGAAGGCACTATTCACCCCCCCTCTGTTGTCATTTCGATCCTACAATTCATGATTAAATTAACCTGAATAAATGTGACAAATCCGAACCATATTAAATTTTCAAAAAATTACACAATAACTATGACTATGTCAAAAGGCTTCACATAAATTTTTGTAATTTTTGGACCTTGTTTGCTATATGTAAAAACTCGTACAAATATCAATATTGTATAAAATTTTCAGCAACATTCACAATGGATAAAATTACCCAAAAATTACGTTGTGAAGTATGTTATGTCAGAAGATTGTACATAAATTTTCATAATTTTTTTTAACTCATTTGATATACTGAAAATTTAAACAAATACTAAATGAAAAAAGTAGGTGATTAAGCCGGCCGACTTAATCACCTGCCGTCTCCTGGCCGGGCAGCAGGTTGCCTGTCGTCCACTAGCGGGGTAGTAGGCACCGGCAGCCCCGCCATGTGTCACCTCGCCGCCCGCCCACCGAACAGCAAAAGCGACATTTCTACAAATATAATATGTATACTATTACTTTTATAAATACCGTACGCAACAGTATCAAATCCGCTAAAATTCGGTACTGCCAGAGGCGGATAACACACCCAGGATCCTAGGCTCAAACTCAGGGTATATAATATTTATTAGTACAAAGTCCACGTAAATCATGTACATCAAATACACAACTTTTCCTTCCGACTCAATAATAGTGGCCCTGACCCTCCCTGGACGGGACAAAATCCTGCATCCACCTGGGTACTACTATTACACGTTTGCCATTAGAGCTCAACGAGAATCAAGAAACTGCTAATCAAGGGCACTTATAGTCTGCAAACGTAATCGTGGAGTAAGCCACCACTGTTCTTGAGCGATGATCTGAGTTACCGTCTGTACTATGGTGTAGTCATGATGAGAGAATACCATGCCATAGAGCGAAATGAAGGATTATTCAAGTAAGGACGATTATCAACGACTGCTCAAGATTCATCATGAGACACCATGGATTAATGGTGCAAGGCGAAGATCGCTCGTTATTATTCTTTGGCAATGGAGGAACAAGAAGGAAGCAACCACACTTGAAAACTCGTCATCCTCCCTAGTCTTTCCTCCTCCAAAACATCATCAGCCCCCCGAAAATATTACAAAAAATCAAGTTCAAAACACCAAAATCCATGCCTCCTCTTGCAAAGAGAACAAAAATTCCCCAACTCTCTTTACACAAACACACCCTTATTTTTCTCTTCCTCACTTATTTTCTTCTTGTTTATGTTACAGCCGTGCCTTAAGTAGGTGGTTCCATCACGCAGCCACGATGCCGGTGAAGAAGATCTGTCCGCCGCCGGCGCAGGGCGACCCGGCCATCTCCGCCGCCGCCGGCGCCTTCTTGGGGACATCCGACGGCGCGGCGCCGGCGCGGCGCTTGCGCTCCTCCTCTTCTTGGAACTCATCGCTCACGATGGCGTGGTACCTACACTCCATGCTGCAGAACGCCCTCTCCCCTCGGTACATGAAGATATCCTTGCCGTCCAGGGGCCGCCGGCACAGGTCGCAGCACGCCAGGAACTCCGCCACCCGCAACGCCTCGCCGGCGCCTCCGCACACACTGGTGGCGCACCGTCCCCTGCATCCGAGCTCGGAGACCTCCAGTCGCGCCGCGCGGCGCGGGTACGCGATGGCGACGGACGCGGACACCCTCGCCGCGGGTTGCATCTCGAGCGCGGCCAGGATGCCAAGCCCGACCCCGCCGGCGTCGCAGTGGCGCCACCCACAGGGTGAACGCGCGGCGGCCGCGCGGTCCAGCGGGCTCGTCGGCGACGGAAGGCCGTCGGAACCGCTGGCCTTCCACGCCGACCGTCCGGCGGGGGCGATGTCGAGCTTGCGCGCCATGACCCTGGCCTTCTCCACCATGCCGCGCTGTAGATTTGGAGGGCGAGGAGAAGTCCTTGGCCTCTGTTTTGGTTTCTTGGTTGGTTGCCTCCTCTCTTGGTTGTTGTGGGGAGGAGGGGTTAAGAGGAGGAAGAGGAAGTGAGAAAGGGTGGGAAGGGTTCCATGTATTTGTAGCCTGTAGAGAGGTGGTTTCTTGTTCGTGGGTTTTGTTTTCCATTTTGTTTATTGTTTTTCTTTCTGCTATCATTTTAAGAAAAGCTGTTTTGTTTCGTTGCTTTCTTTTGGTGCCGCTAGAGGAACATGCTATGGTTGCATATTTTTGGATTTTTGCATTATAATAGGATGTAATAGGAGCGTATGGTTTTACAAAGACTGATAGAGCAAGCTAAACTGCGAGAAAATGTTACAAAGTGTGAGATTTAGGATGTTGAGGAAATATGTATCTCTATTATGCCAAAAAAAATGTATTTGAAGTGCACTTAATATAGTATTTTCATTTTATATTATTTAACAGTATGAAATATAAATATCTCATAGAATCCTCTCATATTGCATTGCGTTACATAGTGTAGTAATAGCTCAAGTTGGATAGCTATTGTCCAATTTATTTTTGTAAATCGTAGGGAAGCAATTTTCAGCTGCTCCAAAGCTAAATATTCCGAAAGAGAGACTCTATTCTATTTGTTATTCTAAAAGTCCAGTCCATTGGGCTACTAGTGTGCGTGCGCATATCAATTGAGCAACGAGTCCGCGGGAGCATGCAGAGCGATGATTGGTTTGATTCGTCATAGCATGGGTTGTCTGCCACGGCCAATAATCACATCAATCCCTTCTCTCTCTATCTCCCTGTTCTTCTATTTGTCGCCACTTGGTTCAGCTGTAGTACTCTTTTTCCGAGAATTGAACCGAAATAGAGCCAAAGTCATTTTTAGTATTATTTGGCACCGTATTTTTAAAATAGTAGTATATCAGATATATTGACAAAAATAGTGTTTCTGTCATCCGAAAGCCGGGCGGCAGCGTCCGCAAGGCGACACGCGGTGCTGCCGCCCCCTCACTGGACGGCAGGCAAGCCTGCCGCCCGGGGCCAGATGGCAGGCAAGCCTACCCAAGGAGGGGGCGGCAGGTAATTAGGCCGGCTAGCAGGTAATTAAGCCGGCTAATTAGCCTACCTAATTATCTGTCTATTTTTTTATTAGTGTTTGTTTGAATTTTTAAATATATCAAATGAGCTCAAAAATTAAGAAAATTTACATACAACCTCCCGACACAACATACTTCACAGTGTAATTTTTGGGTAATTTTATCCATTGCGAATGTTGCTAAAAAATTCATACAGTTTTGATAATTTTACAAGTTTTTACATATAGCAAACAAGCTCCAAAAATCATGAAATTTTATGTGAAGCCTTTTGATACAATAATATCTATTGTATAATTTTTTAGGAATTTTATGTGGTCCGAGTTTAACATGTTTATTAGGGTGAGCCTTGATACGTGCGTACGTCTACATGAACAGTGCCCACTGTACCTCCTTGACCTTGATGGAGTAGCTCCACAAAAGCAAGTAGGGGTGGAAGACGGTAACGGATAATTCATTTTATCCGATATTCGTATTCGAGAAAATGCGAATGTGGTAAGCAAAATCCGTATTCGAAAATGTTCGTATTCGTATTTGAGAATATTCGTATTCGCATTCATATTTGAGAATATTCGTATCCATATTCGTATTCGAGACTCTTCGATTCATATTCAATCCATTTCTAGAACCCATGAAAAATCTGTACGAATTTTATGATTCAAAATTTGAACTTAGGCGGTTTAAAACCGGTAACCGATCAAAAACCAGTGAAAATTTGGCAAAACCGTCATAAATCCGTTTTATCCAATATTCGTATCCGAGAAAATCCATATTCAAAAATATATGTATTCGAGAATATTCGTATCCGTATTTGAGAATATTCGAATTTGTATTCGTATTCGTTTTATAAATATGGATTTGTATTCGTATTTGAGACTATTCGATCGTATCCGATCCATTTCCACCCCTAAAAGCAAGTGCAGTACCATTACAAAATCCTCCCCCCTCTGGCTTCTTTGAAATGCATTACCGTAGTTTTTTCTTTTTTTCGTTACATTATCCTTAAGATATAATAGTATTGTTCGAAAAACTATCAACAAAACCACATCACTGAATATCCGTAGCACTTAGCTAGGTGTCGCTCGGTTGGGCTAAAATAAGTTGGCTTATGACTAAATTTGCACTATAGTTAACCGAAATTACACTGTAACTAATGGTAGATTATTTGACATAACTAAATTTAAAAAATTTTAAAATGAAAAAAAAAATATGTTAGCCCATCCCGGACAATGCAAACGAATACGGGAAAAAGAATTTGCAAAAAAACTAAAAATCCAGAAAATAAAATAAAATTTAAAAATAATAAAAATTAAGTGAGAAGCTAGTAGTTTAATCAGAAACAAGCAGGAGCTTAATCGCCCTTGAAGCTTCCGGCGAGACCAGGGGAATCAGGCAGGAAGGAACGGGCGGTGAGTTGGTGACTAGCTCGCTTTGGGAGCTCTGCCGCGGGGGACAGCTTTGGGGGGCGGGCGCGTGCGAGGACACGCGGAGGCGGGCGCGGCGCCGGCTCGTGTGCCCCGCTCGCCACGCACCACTCGCATCGCATGCACGGATCTGGCGCTGGCACGCACGCCCTTGGCCTCGGGCAGCGCGCCCACCAAGCTGCAGTGCCACACGTACACCACCCACCTGGCCCCGCTTTTTATTCCCCGTCTGTCCTCTTGCCCTCGCCCTCTCTCTGCCTGCCAGTACGACGGCATTAAAGCGTGGACAGGACACGGACTGAAAATGTTACTCACTGCTACAGCTACTTTCGTAGGCCGTTCGTTCTGGATTTTCTTTGCCGATTCTAGTTTCCGGATTTTAGCTAAAGTTTTTGGTCATTTAATTTAAAAATAATGTTATATCTTCATAAATAATACAAATAAAAAAGAGATAAAGTGAAAAAGAGAAGAAAAGCTCAAAAAACCAAAATTAAAAAAATCAACATGTTTATTTTAACATTTAGAAGTTAAAGCTAGAATAAACGGGCTTTAAAATTTGACCATCTTCTGAAACAACGTATGCTAGAACAATGCATTTACACGTGATCTAAGGGAGCAATTGTTAGTCTCTGGGGTCGACAAATTGAGATTCTTTACGTGATGTTACACAGTAACGAAACGGTCGAAATTGTCCACGAAAACAAGCCGGTCTATTCGAACAACTACCTTGTCCAAGATTTCGGTGCCACTTTCTGTTTCCTACTAGGACTATTGAACTACACCAGCGTCATGCAGCCTATAAAGAGAACCCAGTCACGGCCACATCCTTCACAGAACACGAAAAGGTCCTCTTCCCCTGTACAAGAGAGAACGCGAGCGCCGGCTTCTCCTGTAAATAGACGGCGAAAGAAGCGACTTTACATAATTTCAGTCCATCGGTAACTCCTTTTACCAAATGCACCGCATGTTACACCAGACGAAAGTGCTATACAACATTTATATTATTTTTAGAGGTAAATTAATTGGATTTCTCATCTTTAGATATGTCCGAAGATTTGTATGTGTCTTCTCCACAGGCCACTTCCACATCTCTGTGACTGCCATCGTCTTCGCCGCCAGCGACCCGTGGGATTAGGGCTCAGGTTCAGCCATTAAGGTTAAGGTTCACCTGAGCCCCTTCGAGCTTATAGGGAGATCGGGGTGACGGCGGACCGGCAGTGGGAGGCGGAAGCGGCGAGGCGATGGTGGCACATGCCTCGGCCACAGCTCAAGAGGAGGGCGGTGGGCAGGGTCGGCAATGGAGACGAGGATCGGAGTGGCTGTTAGGAGGCGATGGGTGGTGATGGCGGATTCGGCGGCGATAGCCACCGAAGACGGGGAAGAATGGTAGGGCAAGGACCGGAGTGTCTATTAGAAGGCGGTGGGTGGTGGCGGTGGATCCGACAGCTGTAGCTGCCGGAGACGGGGAAGAACGGTGGGGGGCGCTGGAGGCTGATAGGGGCGACGGGGAAGAGGATAGCGGCGGGGAGGATGATTCGAGGAGAGGGGAGGACGAAGCGGGGCTGCGGAGGACAGGGCAGGGTGAGGCGATATGTCACGGGACTAGTCGGAGGCAAGACAAAAGGAGGTGCGCGCGGGGGCGGTAGGTGGTGGGGGGGTAAAATTTTTGCTTTTTAGCCCAAAATTTTAAAGTTTTTTACATATGGACCCCTGGAGAAAAGATTTGCAAAAATGGACCCCTAGCACGGCGCCAACTCACATGGCGCCCAGGGTACACGGCACGGCGCCATATGCTTTGGCGCCGTGAGTGGACACGTACGACGGACCATACGACCTCACCATACGACGCCATATCCCAACCTCTCTTTCAAGCGATAAATGACCTCACCATACGACGGACGTGAAGTAAATAGCAATGTGGTCTCTTCCATGCCCTCCAAACCAACACCCCCATTGTCATTTCTCTTCACAGTACCACCATGGTGCAAAGTCACAACCTTATCCATCTATAGCACAACAAACAAACATACCTCAGTCATTACGTACAATAATCAAACCCTAAAAACGGATCTATACACATTATTGCTAATACATTACGCATATGTATTGCTAATACATTACGCATATGTATTGCGAATCGAACCTAAAACCGAGCTAAATCCAACTAATTTCATCTAGGGTTTCAACTTTTGCCCTACGAAAGGTATCTCAAATAATCCATATCTACTGCAACAAATCAAAGGAGGAGAGGGAGCTCACCTTACTTTCTCGGTTTGGAAGCAAAATCGCAAGAAAATTCGTTGGATTGGGATGGATTTGGGGAGGGGAGAGAGGGGCGGCGGCGAAGGCTGCTCTCTGCTCGGTCTGTTCGAACAGAGCACTGAGGGGGTGGTGGGGGGCCGGGGGCTGCGCCCGGTCTTAAGCCCCAGGAAACGGCGCCACGACCGTTAGCGCCGTGCATGAATGGCACGGCGCCATGTGCTTTGGCGCCGTTCTGTGCCACCGTGGATCCTACGTGTCCACTCACGGCGCCAAAGCATATGGCGCCGTGCCGTGTACCCTGGGCGCCATGTGAGTTGGTGCCGTGCTAGGGGTCCATTTTTGCAATTCTTTTCTCCAGGGGTCCATATGTAAAAAACTTTAAAATTTTGGGCTAAAAAGCAAAAATTTTACGTGGTGGGGGGAGGGGTGCTCGAGCGAGGCACCGGGATCGACACAGGAGAGGTGGTTGGCAGCGGGGTGGTGTTAGGGTTAGATTGTTTTATAATTTGGTAGGCGAATCTGGTGCGTTAAATCTCTATCTAACGGTCTTATAATCCGACTAATTTTGTCTCAAAAATAATTGAAAGTTGTACAGAGCGTACATCAAATTGTTGATGCAGCACATTTCACGGCAGTCAATACTCAATTCTAGCAGATTTTTTGGCCTAAAATAACTAAATTTGGGGTATCGTGCCACAGAACCACTCTACCTCAATCTTCTTTTTTTCACTTCACCTGGAGTAAAAGTGTAAAACCAATCCGATATTTTTTTTATCTTACAGGACGAGTACATACTAAAGGTACAGTGCTGGTGCAAATATGTGGTCTCCCATCTTTGACTCCACAGTTAATACCATCATTAATTATGTAAAAAAGAAGTGAGGGGAGTAATTCTTCCTCTTCTCAACGACCTTCTTTAATTTTCTTCTCCTTGGCATAACAATACTACTCGTGAACTGCAAGCACATGACTTCTGGTTTGTGATTTTTGCTTTATAGATTTTTATCTTTTTCTAACTTTTTTAGGTTTTTTGCTTTCTTTTTTCCACTTATTCCTTTACATTGAACGTGCTAATATAGTATTTTTATTTTTATTTAATTACAGAAAATAAACTAATAATAACTATAATATAAAATATCTCATAGCTTTCGCAATTAGAGTAAATGCAATAAATACCTCCAACCAGGTGGGCCTTGGAATCTTGTGTCAATCTGTGTACCCGCAAACATACGACGTTTGTACTCCGGGTTCATCCCCATCGGTTGCACATCCCATTCGCCTTTTCTCCTTTCCTTCTTTTTTTTCCCATTTTGCAGCGAGAAAGTGACCCCAGGAGGGGCATTCCCGTCTTTTCGTCCGTAGAGCGACGGCCCCGGCAACGCGGCTCACCCACGTGTGCGCCCGCCATTCGCTGCCGCTACGCGACGGGCGAGATATCACGTCAGGCGTGGGCCCGCGACGTTGACGCATGCCCCCACCTCCGACTAATGCCGTGGGGCCCACCCTGACCTGGAGATATAACGGTAAGCCCCCCCCGCCGGAAATAATCATCTCCCAGCAGTCCTGATTAAAAATGAAAATGGGCGGAATGTGGATTGGACCGCGTTTAAACTATATTCATATCTACATTTTTTAAATTTAAATACAAATCAAATAAACGTCGGATATGTATACGGACCAAACAAATATCGGATATGAATTCGAATCAAATATCTACTCAATTTGGTTGGATTTAGATATCATCATAACTTATATAGTATGAAGATATTAATGCTATTTTATCCTCATACAATCACGTTTAATCATTTTAAATCATTTACTTCAATTAAAGAAGTATGAATTCACATTCAATTAAAAAACTTAACTAACTAATTAGTTATATTGTAGTAAAGTACATTGCTTCGTTGAATACAAATACAGATACGGATAGTCCAAATAAAATAACATTTCGAATAGTAAAAGTTTATACTATATTCGCATCCATACTTTTATGCAAATTCAAATTTTAATATGAATAGAATAGAAATTGTTAATCGGGTGGAAAAATCTATAATATGATAACTAGATAATATGGATAATTTGTATTACTTTTCACCCTAGATCTCATGGAATCTTGACATCGCGTGAGGTGAGACGCCTGCGAGATGGGTGTTGTAGGATCATGTTGATAGTACTGGTAAAGTATAGGGGTGTGACCGTTAAAAATACCGAAGTACACTGCTAGAGTCGTACGTGTCTAGGTAGACGTGGGGCCCAGGCAGCAGTGACAGGCTGGGAAAGCGACACGAGTGGGTGAGGTATGGTTCACTGTAATAATTCCTTGGCCTTCCCCTACGTCTGTTGGCTCCTTTCGCCGTGGGTCCCATAGGCTGTGGGGTGGGCCCCACGTATTCGAGTCATTGTTTACAGGGGCGGAGCTACAGTAGATGCAGGGGGACAGTTGCACCACCAAAGATTTTACATAAAAATCTAGTATATATCTTTTTTTAATACATAGAGTACACACTACACATACCAACAAGTAACAAGGAATTCCTGGTAGCCCGACCCGCCCAACAGACACATGAGCGATATTAGCGAAGCAGCCCAAGTCAATCAAGCCCAAGACGGCAAGACCCCAAGTGTCATGCAGCATTGAGCATTCCGACGGCCCATCCGGCCATCCCTATCTTGAATACAAGCGTAGATTTATTCTCTAGTGGTCGGATTTGCGAACTGAAGCAGGCACATCAGCAATTGGTTTTTAATTTTGACAGTAGTTCTCTCAGGATAGAGATCAAGAGAAATACATAGTAGACTCAAAAAAAAAAAAAAAAGAGAAATGAAGAGCATGTGTGGTGCACAGAGAAATATGACTGTGTTTTGCTTGAGCTTGCCGTGATGCCGTTGGGAGATCTGGCCTATCTTTCCTATCAGTGTAGCAACAAAAAAAATATCAAGTGATTCCTATCTGTCTGCAGTGTGCTTGATGGGATATTAGGATATTTAGTTGTTTTGAACAGTTGAATTAGACTTTATTTGTTTTGATTAGGTAACATGAGCTGATTTAAGCTACTTGATTGATCTTGCCGTGATGCCGTCTTGGTCAACTTGATTAATGTGTTCGTGGACTATGGATTGATCACTTGTGTTCATCAGTGAGACATGAGAACACATGTTGGAAAGGGGGTAACGAGAACACTTGTTTCAATAATAAATAGCTGACTTTCTGTTAAGTTGGTCCTAATGCATGTGAGTTTTATTGCAATGTTTATTATAGATAACTAGAACTAGAAGTTCTAATTTTCTAAAAATATTTTGTGATGTTGGTTGTAGTGTGAATATGTACTTTGTCATATTTGAACTTGTGTTAGAACGGATGTGTTTTAAGTTCGCACCCCCATCGCAAAAATCCCGGCTCCGTCACTGGCTGTTTAGGATACTTCTATCTACTCCCTCCGTCTAAAATACAGGGCGTATTTTATGTTCCAATACAAAATTAGTGTGATGTTTTCTTTATACCCCTAATAAATATCGTGCTTTATTTGCTATTCTCCATATGCATGTATTGAATATAGTGTTTAGATATAATAATTAGGGGTTATCTACTCATTTTTATTATCTTCTTGCTCTATGTGGTAAGAAGAAATACATCTAATAAATTTTGACAGTGGGAGTACCTAACAAACCTAAACTTCTAACCCTATCTCCTATTAGCCATTCGAGGCACCATCGTCAAGGTAGAAGTCAATACAGTTCCTTCGGACTAGGCCAATCTTCAAACGGTTTCATCTTCTGAGTTTTTTAATTTTGTTTTTTTGGCTTTTCTCTTTTCCACTTATTCATTTGCATTGTCCTAAAAGATATAGCGGTGTTTTCTAATATTTATCATTTTTTGTTTTTTATGGTAACCGAAGCGTCCCGTCTCCTTGACAACGCCGACTACTGCTATTAGCTCCTCTACCTCCGATTGTGAGGTTACGGTTCACTGCACAAGACACTCTTATCTTGAGTATCATAAGAGTGTCTTGTGTCATGTCACAATGCTACCGCTGCCTCTCCTTCATCGGTGGTGATATATCTCCCATCCGAAATTTTTGGATGGCTAGGGTTTCGGCCATGTAAATCTTGATGTTCATGTGCATGAAATTAATTGTTGATGCCTTAGCTTTTTTGATGATTGATGGATGGCTAGGGTTTTGGTCTTTGTTGAAATTCATATTTTATTGTAGGATGAAGACATGGCGACAAGGTTTATTGCACGATGATCTTGTTCTCAAATAGGCCTGCTTTGGTTCATCTGCATTCTCTGATTGTGCTATTTTGTAGCGTAATTAGAGAATATTGATGAACTAAAGGAGGCCTATTTATGAGATCACTAGAACATAATTACAGAAGGTTCTTAACTAGAACCGTTCATAATAATAGACTATCATAAATGGTTCTTAACTAGAACCGTCTGTGATATTAGACAATTCTTAACCACAGACGGTTCGAGAGCCACGTGTGATAGCCACCTGTTATTATAGACACATAAATTTAGACGGGTTAGAAACTGTCTGTGATGACAGTTTTGAACAGTTTATGATGACCCTTACTGTGGTAGTGGTGGTGTCGTATGTCAATACTACAGAAAGGGTCATCTTGGATGCCTCATCATAGACGGTTCAATACAAACCATCAGTGATGAAGTTACCATAGATGGTTTTACAAGATAGCCTGTCTAAGTTCATCGTGATAGAAAGAATCATCTGTGATGACCTACTTATCATAGATGATTTTTACTCTGAACCATCTATGATAATATAAATGATGGTTCAAAAAAACCGTCTGTGATGACTGGTTGCCATAGCCACCGGAGGATGAGCCGGTGCATGTACTCGGTGGTTCACTAATCTCCAATGCACCAGGACCGAGCCAGTCGACACGCCAGGATGTTGTGACTCTAGGACCCATTGCTCGCCTAGCCAGGGCATGGCACACACTGAACCAGTGGACCTGCCTATCAAGTCATGCATAGTGCTAGCGTAGGGCTGGGTCCACTCGAGGGGTTGCATCTAGGAGGAACCTCGCATAGGTAGGGTTGGGTTAGTGGGTACTTGTGACATGGTGTTATGTGTTATCCATGTGCTATGATGTTTGCAGTGATACTCTTCTGCTCTAGGTTCTTGTTTTCTTGTAAAGTTGCTACAATACATGATTTCTCATATGAGCACAAGATAGCCCCCTTCTCGGTAGCGCAATGTAGGGGCATTTATTTAACCAAGGTAAGAGAAAAGAATAAAAAGTGTCTCCAAAATTATAGATAAACTAATATTTAAAGAAAAGTTTATAAGGCTAAAATAACTTACATTTACAATTGGACGAGGTATTATTAAAAGTTCGTGAAACAAATAACTTAACGAAGGAAAAAACAAATGTAAGGATAGTTTATTGCAATAGGGTGAAAGCATAGGCAAGTGTTGATATATAGTGATTCACATCATAACCTACTAGGAGTTGAAGGCTTCTTAATGAAGCTGCAAATTACATGGCACATAGGGTTTGGTTAGGTGCATATGTTTGCCTCATTACTCCCACGATACAAATGGCAATATGCACGAACCATTAACACGAACTACATCTAAGATACATGTGTGCCTTTTGGAAGTTAGGCTTGTAGTCATTCATCGTTAGGGGTGCAATCGGATCGGATTCGGACGGATATTGCTCAAACCGTATCCTAACCCATATTTTTTTCTCGGATTCGGGGTCGAATACGGTAAAACCGGATACGAATACGAATTCGGGGTATTCGGAATTTCGAATACGGTGCCACCGGAACGGATACTTGACGGTTTCGGATCGAAAACGGATAATGTAGACAATAGTACGTGCATATGGAAAGAAACATGTGCTAAACCATACCACCATCACTTCAAGCCTTAAACTGTTAGACATAAGTACATAATAGTGATTATAATTCATCAGCCGAAGATGGTGTGGCGTTTCCCCCAAAATTGCCCATTGAGATGTGGCGTTTCAAGATGAGTCTTGATTCTTGACGGACAACATTTTCTTTTCCTAGACTAAAGAAATTTTACTAAATTAAGGTAGAGACAGTAGACAATTGGAGATAATATACTTTTGACAAATTTACCCGTTCATTTACTGAAGCATGCCAAAGTTCATCGTTTAATAATACTCTGATTGCATGCTTTTCATTCCATTACCTAGAAAGAGTTATCTTAATGAGCAAATTTAAGATTCCAATTGCACAAGCAGCAGAATTAGAAATAAAACACTATTTTAGTATTTGTATATTTATAGTTGCCATAACTGAATGTCATATTCCTTTTAGAGAACTTAAACTTGCACGATCCAGGAAAACTTTCTATACACTGCACACCTCAACCAACCAACATGACAAAAAAACAAATACTAGCAAAATAAAAGGTGAGTTCTTAGCTCTTACCAGATATCCGACCGGATAATTATCCGGTATCCGAATACCGATACTATTCGGTCGGATAACAACTCTCCCAAATCCAAATCTGAATCTGACCGGATACCAATTCCCTTCCTGAATCCGATACCGACCGGATTCGGTACCAGATCGGTCGGGATTAACCCAACCCATTTGCACCCCTATTCATCGTATACATTTGGGGTCTATTGGTGCCTTTTCCTTGTCTCCCTGTATGCTTTGGCCTTCGTGACAGCTGCTCAGTACTCAACTTCCACAACTTTCATAGGCTTGTCTCAGCTCGAAATAACCTGGTGTTCAGTAAGGGCATCAGGGACCATCGGCGCTTTTCCCTTGTCTTCCACCCTCTCACCCTTTCCCTTGTCTTCCGCGGTGTAAGGTTTCCAATGGGTAAAGTTCTCGGGCGCCACTGGGTAGTTCAACATGTATTTTGCTCGATGAATACTTTGTCATACCTATCCTAGCTATCAATCCATTAGAAGAAGTAGCAATGTTCAGTCACCTACGGGGATGCATGGAGGAACTTAGCAATACGTGGAGCAAAACTTGCTATGCGATTTATCAATATGTGACATTCATTTAAGGATATCATGGCAGGTGTAATGTGCCCAGGTGGTAGTGGCTGGATGTGTTGACTGAATGATGTATGCTAAATTACTGCAGTCGCACTATAGGCATGAAAACTCTGGTGGCACAGGTGCATCCTTGCATGAATTGTTATGGTAGGATCTCTTCTTCTCAGCCATCCACTTCCTCTTCCAAGGCATCTCTCTATAGTTTGATATCCCGAACCCAGATAGAGTGACACCCTCTACCACTCCTCTCTTCTCCATCCTCTCTCCCCCTATTTTTGATATTAGCTTGAGTGTGGTGTTGGCTCTGGACAAGGAGTCTTGCCCCTTTTAATAGTCACTCATAGTGTAGTGTTTGAGACTAAAATTTGTCAAATGGAAGAGCACTCACGTCCATGAAAGCGAATCTTATGGGCATGGGATAAGTCTCATCAGTGTCAATTAACCAACACAAGTTGGTGCATGCTACTAAATCACTAACCAAAGTTGGTGTGTGCTATCAAATCACTGACAAAAACCAATGCATGGTGTCAATTCACCGAGAAAAGCTACAGCGGACTGTTAATTCACTAAGGAAATGTGGTGCGTGCTGTCAAATTTCTAACAAAATCTGGTGCATGCTTCAATTCATTGGGAAAAGCTGGTGCTTGTAGTCAATTTATTGGGAAAAGATGTCCCATGTGGTTCAATTACTGACGAAAGCTGTTGTGGGTTACCAAATCACTGACACAAGATATTATGTGTTGTCAACTCACTAAGAAAAGGTGGTGTGTGCTGTCATTCCACTTACAAACTCTTGTGTGTGCTGTCAATTCATTGACAAAAGCTATCATGTGTTATCAACTCGATGACAAAAGATGGTGTGTTTTGTCCAACGCTACGAAAAGCTAACGCATGTGATTATTTCTCTGACATAAGTTAGTGCATGGTGTCAACTCAATGAGAAAAGCCATCCTGTGGTAGCAATGCACTAACAACAGCTGGTGCGTGTGGTCATTTCACTCGAAAAATGCGTTGCCCATTGTAAAATGATGCACACGAACATGGCGGGCCTTGTGGAATTTAAAATATCATAACTCTAAAACACAAATGGCACCATGCATGGATCATCAAACCAAACTACATCTAAGATACATATGGCCCTTAAAGAAAAAACAACATTGATAGACAATTCTTGCAGGCCTTGAGGGAGAATGCCCCCAAGGCCAAAAGGAAACACCTTAGGGCACCCACATAGAGTGGTAGTCATCAGGGTAGTGTGGACGTAGCTGGTTGTCATGGTAGTGGTAGGCACAATTATAGCTCGGGTTGGCACAGAAGCAATATGAGTGGTAGTCGTTGTCGAGATGGACCACCTCTGTAGGATCGGAAATGACAACAGAGGGGGGGGGGGGGGTGAATGGTGCCTTTTTTTTAAATTTGCCCCCAAAGTATTCACACGACATATCTTCTCCAATAACTATAGAAGCTATGGAGTAGATGATTCATGCTCTCTGGAAATACATGCTGACCAGACATGAGAAAGAAGCGAAGAAAAACAAAGAAGAGAAACAGCAAATAATAGTGCTGACTGCCAAGGGCCGGTCAGACAGTAGGCTTGAGGCTGGTCAGACCGCACCCTGGCCGCCGGTCAGACCGCCCTTATGCGGCTGGTCTGACCGCTGGCCGGTCTGACTGCCCGTGTAACCCCGGTCTAACTGCCGGTCAGGGGCCGGTCAGACTGCCACTAGCACTCCGGTCTGACCGCCTGAGCTTGAGCAGTTGGACCGCCAACCCTAGCGGTCTGGCCTCCATGGAAGGGGCGGTCTGACCGCCAATGAAGGGCCGGTCTGACCGGTTACTCTGAGCCAGAGCAGAAATCAGGCAGAGCCCGAAACTGAAAGAACCGAGAACTTCAGAAAACAAGGAAATTGAAGAATCTCAGCTATTCTTCTCAGGCCTAAAGATCAAGATTACACACTTAATAACTTTAAGACCTCTGGGAACAAAAGAACTCATAAATAGAGCAAGAAATCTAGATTTGAGCAAAAATCTGACAAATGAGTTGAGAATGGACAGATTTTCAAATTGCTCATCAATCTTGAATCCTTTGCTCAAGAACTTTTGCAATCAACTTAGCAATGATCTCAGGACTTGAGAACCCAAATCTCAAGCCATCTTTTGAAGGAAAACAGAAGATTCAAACATGCTCTGCCATGAAACCCTAGTTTTCTCAGAGCAGGGGAAATTGAGCGAAGCACAGATAAATTGTATAAATCATTGAATCCTCCATTTGTTCTCAGGGATATACTGCCCAAGGGGCCTGGAGGCTATATCCCACCATAGAGAGCAAAGAAATACTACCGCACAAGCAAGAAATCAGCTCAAACTCAAGAGAGCAGAAGAGAACAGAAAATCAACAGAGAGCAAAAAGCAAGCTGAAATTCTCAAATGGATTCATTTTTGGAAGATGAATGATTACATGAAGTGTTCAACATCCAACACTATGATCCCATACACAGTTAGGAAGAAAATCACTCATCTCACTACATGCTTCACAAGCTGAGATGAACTCACGCATTGAACTCACTCACGAGCACACAACCACTGCTTGCTTGAGCTGTCCAGAACAACCACCAGCTGCCCCTTTATCTCCAAGCTCACACCCACAAGGAGAAAAGCAAGAAATAGCAGCTCAAACCCACTCCATGCCTCACACACCAAATGAGTCAAGAGTCAAAGTCAACACAATTTTGGAGGGAAACAACCCCCACTCCACACTTGAGTCAATTGACCAAATTGCCCTCAAGCACCTTCCCGAAAGCTTCCCGCAACCGGCACCTTTGACCGTCTGGACCTCGACTCCTCCCTGAGTCTGGTCTCAGTTCGCTTCGCTGCACACGACCGCACCCGGCATCCCGACCGTCTGGACCTCCGACTCCTCCCTGAGTCTAGTCCCGGTCCACCTCGCCGCTGCCCGTCGTGTCCACCTGACTCCGACCGAGACCTTCGACTCCACCTGAGTCTAGTCCTGATCTGTTTCGTCGCACACGACCGCAATCGACATCCAACCGTCTGGACCTCCAACTCCTCCTTGAGCCTAGTCCTGGTTCGCTCGTCGTTGCCCGTCGTGTCCATCACCAGTAGCTCTAGCTCCGGTTCCTCGTCTCCCGGCTCACAACCACCTCACCAACCTCGATCATCCTCGGCGTACCTGACCGTTTGGACCTCAACACCACCTATGCCTAGTCCCGGTCCTCCTCGCCTCACCATGACCTAGCTCCGAAGTCCTGCAGTCACACAGACAAGCAAACTGTCACATAGCACCGCATGAAACAACATAATCAATAATAGCATAAATGAAAGGTACTCAACCCTAGAATACCCAAAACAAACTCAAACTCTCTAAACCAACTGTCAGTTACTCATCACAAACATGGGGATACCTCCACATGGTCTCTCAATCTCCCCCTTGATGAGTATATTGACAAACACAGAAAAAACGTAAAGTTGAGTTTGTTTGAAAAGTCATACATGGTCTAAAGGAAAAGCAAAGAGATGCAAGACCATGTAGACAAAGGAGCAAAAGAAAGAGCAAGTTTTCCTCAAAATCTCCCAAAGCTCCTAAAAAGGGCTTTTTCTCCAATATTCTCCCCCTTTTGGCAATAAAATCATCAAGATGCAAAAGAGAGAATATAGCATGGGTATGGATGAAATGGCTGAATTCTATTCAAACTAAGCAATTAGAGCCATGAAGATTATCCAAAATGACCACTAAGTATTACACCAAGCCATAATACAATAAGATGCTATCAAGATCATAACAAGATATGTAAATCAAGCCAAGCCACATAAGTAACAATCTGAAAATTAGTCAAGACATTCAAAAGTATAGTCTAGCTAAAGGTATCCAAAGATGATGCAAGCCATGTCAATAATCTAAGTGGAACTAAGAAACTAGAATTGAGTCAATTTAGAGTGCTACATGTTCAATAATGAATCATTTGTTCAAATACTTGATTCTTTTTATAGTTAAGCAAATTTATCACAATTGACATGTTTATCTTTGAAACTCATGGTCATTTCCAACCAAAATGTTAGTCATGTGCTAGATCTCAAGTTTTATGCGACCATTCCAAATAAGAAGCTTAAGGAGATTATCTTGGTCATCCAAAACTCCCCCTGAGTTTATGCCTAGTGCAATGGCAACTAGTCTCATGAGAAAGAATTGATGAGATCAGTTCTTTCGCACACAAAAGAGATCTTTTTGCTTTCTTAAACAGTTGTACTAACTCATGTGTCGGGACCCCGGATTTCCGAACCCGGACCCTCTGTGTATTACTGCACTAGTCCCAGATCAAAGCTAGTGCACACAGTTAAACAGAAATGAATACATAACCAGCAACGCTTTATTACAATATTAAAGAGTACAGACCGAAAGGTCTCATTATTACAATTGAGGTTTCAAGACCTCGCACACACGAAACACAGCGGAAGCAAAAGATAAACTCGGTAAAGACCCATCAATACGCCACAGGCAATTGACTGGGGAAGCGCGACCTAGAACTCCTGGAATCCTTCGTCGAATCCACCCACGAAGAAGTCGTAGTCGCCTTCTTGAGCTTCATACTCTTCTGAATATTATTTTTGAGTGTAGCATGTGAGTACATAAAGTACTCCGCAAGTCTTGGGAAAAATGCATAGATGCAAGGCTTGATAAAGGAAGGCTATATGGTTCTTTTGCACAAAGCAATATTTTAAAATTTCAATTACTACTAATTATTTTTGAAGGCCTCAATTTAATAAAGTAAATATTTTGGCAGAAACTATCATCAACTTTCTAGTGAAGGCTCCATCTACCAACACTAGCCAACCAATTACAATTGGTTAAGTTTAAAACTGCGGGTTCCATCCACCCTCTCTGGCTCCAACCGCCAGGATACCCTTCCGAGAGTTCCCTCCACTCTCGGAATACAAAACTTTTGATTTTAAAACAAAACCAGAAATCTACCATGTGCATGCATTCCTTGCCCGCCCTTGACCGTGGGCACGGCTATTCGAATAGTTTTACACTCTGCAGAGGTTGTACAACTTTACTCACAAGAGATAATTTATCCTAACAGTCAACACGCTTCCTTTGGCATGAGACCCAGATAAAATATCATAAAGCCTTTACCTTACTCTAATCTAGCTAGATACCACCCGCTGAGGTTTCACCGCAGGTAGGCTAACTGCCGGAACCGAAGCCCCCTCTTGCGCCATATGAGTACAGTAAATCCCTGTCCCTCACTGTGAATAACCAGTCCATCCCTGGTATCCACTTTCCACTGGTGGCACCTAAACTAGACTATCATAAGTTAATCAGCTAGGTCGTACCCATATAGACTTGTGGTTGTACGGTTAATGCTCAGTCTGGACAAACACAAGCGTCGATCCTTAATTGACTAGGGTGGAACATACACTTAACAAGATCTCGTGCTTGCTGCACCAATCCAAACCAACCATCCACCCTAATCTAAACAAATTTTCACATTTTATTTTATTTTAAAAGAACAGTGGCAACTCCAATTACCACTAAATTTATAAACACAAGGTTATCACAATAATTCATAATTTCCCATTTGCAAGATTTATGAGGTATTCAATAGCATGGCTAAGCATTGTTCTACCATTCTAATACCAAGAATTTAATATATTACTCTTATTAGTGAGTCAAAGGAATTTCTAGGGTTGCAAAGGTACATGGCATTCAAATTCAAATGAGGGCATAACAAGGTTGGATATAACTAATGCCTTAAGATTTGAACTAATATTTTATATAAATAGCAATGCACATAATTTAAAATAATTAAAACATTTCGAAAATCATAGGTTCAAGATGATCAAAGGAGACTTGCCTTCTTGAGTGCTGACTGGTTCTTCTTGCTGCGACTCGACGAAATCCTCAGCGACAGCGGAATCTACGCGCGAAAAGACAGACAAACAAAACAAATAAAATCAAAAAAATTCAAATAAAATTAAAAAATTCAAAAAGAGTCCATAAATGGATAGCTTAGGATTTTAGAAAAATTTAGAAATTTGAACGGATCAAATCGGAGTTAAAATGAGAAAGTTATGGCTTTCGGAAGATTAACAGGAGGGAAAAAGGAAAAGGCTGACTTTCGGGAATTAATTTTGCACTGAAAAATGCTATTTATGACGTCATCAAATTTCGAATTTTCTGAGCGGGAGATATTATTTGAATGACCGGTGGGTCCGGTCTACCGTGAACCGGATCCACGGACCACGGGATTCACCGACGTGGCACAACCGGCCACATGGCGCCATGCGGGCGCGAGGTGGCGGCCACGTGGCCGTCCACGCGGGCACAACCGGCCATGCGGGCGCACGCGCAGCCGCACGGAGATGGCCGGCCGGTGGCCTTGCCGTGGCCGGCGGCCGGTGGGAGGGCGGCGAACGGCGGCGGCGGGTGAGGGGAGGCGGCGGCACTCACCGGCGGCGGCGGATGAGGGGCGGGCGGCCGGTGGCGGCGCTAGGAGGCGGCGGCGGTGAGGCCGGTTGGGGGCGGCGAAGAGGCGATGGGAGGCGACGGTGGAGCGCCGGGAGACGGCCGGGAAGAGGAGGAGGAGGGCGGTGGGAGGCGGGGGGGGGGGAGGGAGGCCGAGGGGAGGGCGGTATTTATAGGCAAGGGGAGAAGGGGGTGGCCGGATTTTTGGAGCCTCGCCGAAGTTAATGCAAACCGCGATTAAAGGAAATAAAAGAGGGGAAACGGCCGGATGAATGGAGGGGATTGATTGAGCATCCGTTTCCACTTTTTAATCGGGATTTAAAGCGACGAAAACGGCCGCAATCAAAGCTTTATTTTCGGTTTAATGGAGGTGGAGAGAGAGGGTGGGAGGAGGAAGAAGGTGAGGTTGAAGAAGGATATGACATATGGGTCCCATGTGTCATAGAGAGTGAGAGTTAGTGAAGGGGTACGGGCCGTTGGATTCGTGACACGTGGCAAGTGAGTGTATGAGAGGCTTTGGATTTTATGAAGGGGTAAGTTGTGGTGGATGGCTAGGATTAAAAAGTGGAGAGAGGTGGATTTAATCTGAGAGCGACACGTGGCGGGCTAGGATTTAATTTGATTTTTATTTTCGGAATAAATTTCAGCAATTACTAGAAACTTTATAAAAGCTTGGAAAATTAATATTTAATGTCTAAAAATTTCCAGAAAAATCATAAAATATTCCAGGAAGCATTTTAGACATAGTAATAATATTTTTAATTTCAGATTTGAATTTTAATAATTTTATAAAATACTTTTTAACTTTGAAAATTGATTTTAAATTTCAGAAAATTCTCAAATAATATTTAAAAATTTAGGAAAGGCTAGGAAAAATATAATTTTCTCTTTTTGGCTTTAATAAAATATTTAAAATATATTTTCTTGCTTTAAATTTTGAAATAAAATCCAGAAAATCAAATAAAAGCCAAGTAAAATCCAATTACTTTAAAATAGTTAATTTGAATTTAAATTTTTCCAGAAAGCCAAATTTTGGGATGTTACATCATGCTTCATTAAGAAACTAGCATAGCTCAATTTAAAGCTCAATAAAGATTCAAGACTCAACTCAGCCTATTTGACATGGCATTAATCATAAAAGGATAACGAAAGATAGACTAGTCTCAGGAGTTAACATGACATATCTTAATTCAAGTTGTGCAATTTTAATTAACTTATCAATGGCAAAGGCTTGACGACACATATGAAGTTATGATAAATCTAGCAAATAAGTACGGATCATGGTATGATTTAAAGCATTATAAACATGTCATAAGAGAATAATACTCAAGGCTCTATATAATTATATTACAATGCAAAATTATGAAATGCAAGAAAATCTAGCTCTCCCTCAACATGTGATGCACTTTTTGTTCAAGTTGAGTTATGTCAATATTAAGCTCCAGAAACTCCCAAATGAACTCCCCCTGAACTAAAGTAATAAAAATGAGAAGCTGGGAAGAGAAACAGAAAAGACAGTCCTTAAAGCATAGACAAGATATAGATGACACTATGGCCTAGACAGACTCTCATCTACCCCATATGACACTAGGACTATCAACTGCTCTTCTAACACACTAAGGAGCAAACACGTTCCCTGTCTACCCAAGGGTGGCCCAACCCTTGCTAGAACCTATAAGAAGTGAGTGAGCTCAACCTAGTGAGAAGAGAGACAGCTAATAAGTAGCATCCTAGAATCACAAGATGAGAGGAAGAAATCTAAGCAACTAGACGAAAGATACACTCTTATCTATGCTAGGAGGACTAACCCAATGCACCCAAATGCAATGCAAAAAAAATGAGAACAGGAGCATAATATACAGGATAAAACAGTAAAGCACAAAGCTCCCTCTCACTACAGTCCATAAGAACAAACCACCCCAAGCTCTCCCCGCAAAGCTGAAAACCTAGAGCTATCCAAAGGCTTGGTAAAGATATTAGCCAATTGGTGGTCACTCCCCACAAACTGGAGCACAATGTCACCCTTCTCCACATGGTCTCTAAGAAAGTGATATCTGATATCAATGTGCTTAGTCCGAGAGTGCTGCATTGGGTTCTTAGCAATGTTAATAGCAGAAGTGTTATCACAAAAGAGTGAAACACTGTCTATAAACAACCCAAAGTCCCGTAGGGTCGAAGCCATCCAAAGTACCTGGTTGCAGCAACTGGCGGCAGCAACATACTCGGCCTCTGCGGTGGACTGTGCAACACCGGACTGCTTCCTAGAAGACCACGAGACAAGAGAAGTGCCAATGAATTGGCACATGCCAGAAGTGCTCTTCCTATCTATCCTACAACCAGCAAAGTCTGCGTCCGAGTAGGCTCTAAGGGAAAGACAGGAAGAGGAAGAGTACCAGATACCATAGTCAATGGTAGCTCGAACGTACCGAAGAATGCGCTTCACCGCCTGGCGATGAGATACGCGAGGAGAAGCCTGAAATCGAGCACATAAACACACAGAGAAGTGCATGTCCGGTCTCGAGGCAGTGAGGTACAAGAGGGAGCCAATCATGCTTCTGTACTCTTTTTGATCAATTGGCTCGCCATCCTCATCTGGGTCAAGTGAAGCTATGGATGCCATTGGAGTCGACACTGGCTTCCCATCACTCATGTCAAGCGTCTCAGGAGGTCACGAGTGTACTTGCCTTGATGCAAGAAAGTACCTTCCCGAGTCTGCTTGATCTGGAAGCCAAGGAAGAAAGTCAACTCGCCTATCATGCTCATCTCAAACTCGGTGCTCATGACATCCAAGAACTGTGCAACAAGAGCATGAGAGGAGCCGCCAAAGATGATATCATCCACATAAATCTGGACGAGTAGAAGGTCATTGCCATGCCTGCGAATGAACAATGTCTTATCTACCTTATCTATCTCAAACCCATGACTCAATAGATAGAACTTAAGCCTCTCATACCAAGCTCTAGGGGCAGCTTAAGTCCATACAAGGCTTTGGAATGCTTGTAGACATGGTTTGGGTATTTGAGGTCTTGAAACCTAGACGCTGTCTAACATAGATCTCTTCCTCAATAAACCCATTGAGGAAGGCACTCTTGGCATCCATCTGGTAAAGCTTGAAACCGTTAGACGCTGCAAAGGCAAGCAGAATCCTAATGGCCTCTAGCCTAGCTACAGGGGCAAAGGTCTCCTCAAAATCTAGACCCTCAACCTAGGAGAAGTCCTGAGCTACCAGTCTAACCTTGTTTCGAATGACTACCCTATCCTCACTCTGCTTGTTTTTGAACACCTACTTGGTACCAATGACATTATGACCTCTAGGGGGCTCAACAAGCGACCAGACCTTGTTTCTCTTGAAATTTTCTAACTCCTCATGCATGGCATTGACCCAAGACTGGTCAGAAAGAGCATGACTAACATCCTTGGGCTCAAATGTGGCAACGAAAGCAGAATGCAGACAGAAATGAGACATGCTAGACTTTGAACGTGTGACTCGCTCAAAGAGGTCTCCAATCATCTACTTTGAAGGATGGTCTTTTTGGATATTTCGGGGAGGTCTTGGGTGAGAAGAAGAAGTGGCCTCTACCTCATGAAGACAAGCAAACCGTCACATAGCACCGCACGAAACAGCATAATCAATAATAGCATAAATGAAAGGTACTCAACCCTAGAATACCCAAACAAACTTAACTCTCTAAACCAACTGTCAGTTACTCATCACAAACATGGGGATACCTCCACATGGTCTCTCAACCTCCTCATTGTTCCTCTCCCTGTGGAGCTTGTCATTTTTGGCCCTCTCAGTTTGGAGCTCCTCTCACAACTCTTCCAGGCGGATTTGGGGAGTGTGGGTATATACCTGCACAGGTATTGCATACGGTTGATTCACCCACTCCATGAACTTGTAATTCATGGTATGCAGACAACACGAGGTGATTACAAGCGATGCATGTGTGGAGGTGTAGGTAGTAAACAAACAACTCACTAGGAATAGAGGGTCGCAAAAGAATTGATGTCCTGGGTGCATATTGTCGTCACAAACCTGGACCACCACGTCAAGTTCATGCTTGCATTGTGGCCAGGGCTCAGAGATGTGTGCGTAGTCATGTAGTAGATTTTTGGAGGTGTAGGACTCCCTGGTATTGAGCGGTAGATCGGGACTTAGGGATGTGGGGTCTAGGGGATCGTAGATACTTGTGTCTTCAAGGTAAGGGTCACGACCTCAAAACCCAACTTGTGCCCGTCATCCTTTCCCACGCCTGTAGATTCTAGCCCTATCTCTTGTGTTTTCTTCTCCTCTACTATTCTCCCCTTGTCTATTTGTACTAATTGAAATGAACTTTGGCTCATTCTCCAACTTCCAAAGATGACAGAGGGTGCAGGAAGGTTTTGTCGCTATTTTTATTGATGATTGATCTCCTTGTTGTTATTTCAAATGGTGACAGAAGTTGGCATCTTCTGTCCAACCCTTCAGCCTAGATCCAAATGGCAATAGATGATTATATTTGTAATTTTTTAAGCTTTGGTATAGTCAACAAAAATAAATATAAAACATTTTTTTAAAAAGGTCGTGCTTGTGTCGCCAATTGAAATGACAAACAGAGGACTATCGCTAGTCCAATTGGCGATAGAGTTACTACCGCCAGTGCAATTATCGTCAGAAAACTATCGCCACTTTAATTAGTGATAGAGACGTCCACGCTACCACGTAGGACTCCACGTAGGTCAGTCGCCATTTCAGCGACAAGAGTCTAGTGGCATAGGACTGTTTCTATGATTTTGATAATCGACAATATATTTATATAATATTAATAAAAAATAATTATCTTAAAAGTTCCTATCTTACCTACAGTAACTCTTAATTTTATCTGCTTCGATGGTTCGAAAACATGCATCCAGTAGTGCATTATTTCTAGTTCGGGGGTCCTATCAAATAGGATCGTCTTTTTATGATTCTTAAAATTGAAGGAATTTGATCGTGTAATTAAGAAGATTTGCGTCCATTCGTCTTGAGAAACCAACATTGCTAGTGCCCCAAGATAATTAGTCCAACGAGCACAACTGATCTTCTCACGTCGATCGGGTAGCCCTGAAGATAAGTTCACGCTATCCTATTTTATGTATAGTTTGTACCTAATACGCCCCATGTTGATTCATTATCTCCACACATATTTTGGCCACCTACTATATATGTATTGGGGGTTGAATTAAAAAGAAATTAAGATCTCGTTTTGGTGCTCCAAGTCTGTTACTTCCCCAAAATGAGTTGATTAATCCCACTTGCGCATCGCATCAAGGCAGAGCACAATCAAACATGGCAAAAAATTTTCCCAGAAGCGAATTAGACAAACCACTCGTAGTTACGTCTTGAAAGAAGCAACAAATGTATATTTATAACCATACGGAGTCAGAGCATGCATACGCACTAAGTGATGCATCAGTAGCATACGGACAAACAAGTGAGGTCTCAAAGATTGATCTAATGCATGTGTACCGGTAGTACAATAGAATAGCACAGCACTATGGTGTTAGTATATATAGAGTGATAATCGAATAGAGATGAGCACTATGATGGTGATGAGATCACTTGTAATCAAGTTAGGCCTAATGATGGCTTAAGGGGAGCTGCTGGTTTGCACAATAGGGCTGTCTTGCTTTCGTCCAACATGATTATTTTATGCTGCCCAGTGCATCACAATCAAGATTAACTAAAGATTTCACGAGTTAAATAAAGACGTAGCGTACGGTACTGTATAATGTGCAACTAGGGAGCAAGTTGGGGAGTAAAGGACACGGTATAAGAATATTTTTTGGAACGACTTTATAAGGTTAAAAATAGTATGATATTTAAAACGAGCAAGAAATCTATGGGCCGGGAATCCCGTCTGTAACTTGTTTAATTGTTGTTTCATGCAAACTAGGTAGCGTACAAAAAACTATAAAGGTAAAAGGTGAAAAGCAAAAAGAAAAAAGCTATTGGCATTTTATAAACGGGGCGAATTTCATGTTTGTTTAAAGTACTTGGAGGCTTAGAGCAAAGGCGTCAGTCTCTAAAATAACTTGTAGGGGATGGATGAGCATAATTGCTTTGGTATTTTTTTAGAATTTAGTTCAAATTTAGATTAAATCCTTGGGATATGGATCCAAATCCCCCTATCTAAACATGTCTGTAGAGTTTAATTTGTTTCTAGTTGCTCCATACCTTTCAAAACTATGGCCCTGTTCGGCAGGGCATAAGCCGGCCGGCTTTTGGCAGCCGCTACAGTACCTAACTTTTAAACGAAATATTTTTTCAAGACGGGGTCTACAGGTTAAACGTAGTACACGTTAAAAGCCCAACATCTGTACCAGCCAAAATCGCAAGTGAGTATTGATCTCTCTGTAATCTGTACCGTAAACAGCAAAAATTTAAAAATTTCAGCCAAAAACCATAAGCCGTAGCTAAAAAGAACATGCCCTACATCATTTGCATTCTAGCAATTTTCGAATAGATTGCCATCATCTTCTTCCAAAAGAAAGGCAGGTTTCTATCTCCTGCGCTTTAACTCTCGAGACCCATTTACTCAGGAATTTGGAAACAGTCCTATGCAGATCATAATAATTTCTACGAAATTCCCGCATTACAAACTCTCCCTTATATTTTTTAGAATTATACACTTCACCGAAAAACTTGTCATTTTCATATTCTTCCGATTAAGCTAGTACAATATATAATACTTAGAAAGTGCTTCTATTTCCTTATAAATTAGTGTATGTGGTTTACAAATGCCATGCAAAGTTTAAGGGAGCATCCAGCCAATTCTATACGGTTCCACCAGTATAGCGAAGTTTTATGGTTTTCAAAAAGTTTCACAAATGTATTAACAAAAGTTTTATGTTTCAGTGAGTTTCACACACTTCGAAAAGTTTTATAAGATTTAAAGTAAGTTTGAAGCCAAAGTTCCATCAAATTTCAGGAAGTTTTATCAAGTTTCAGCAAAAGTTTCAAGAGAATTTTAGGAAGTTTCATAGATGGAATTTTGTGATTCAATCAAGCTTCACGTGTGCTTCAAGTTTTAAAAACCGAAACTTTGAGTTTCGAAGGTGGAACTTTGATTTTTCAAGGCTGAGTGGGCGAGAGAGTGGGAGACGGGGAAGCACCCGATCACGTCCATTGCGTTAGATCGCATGGGTGTAATTTATCCCATTGCTATTGACTTGATGGTATAGCATTTTCTAGTATTTTATAAAGTTTAGTAGTCTCTCTAACAATTTTATAGCTTTACGATAGCTTTACCACTGCAAATATACATTTGAACCTACTTAAATAGATTTGTATGGAAGTCAATGAATTTTTCATAGGAGACACACTATTCTCGGCCATGGTAAAGAACAACATAAATGTTGGATGTGCGTGTTAGAGTGATGGCTTCAAATATAAAAAAAATAGCAAGGACCATCATGCAAACCCTTTTTTTGGCCTCAACTTTTTTTGTCTTCTGATTCTTTATAAATTTTTTCTGACTTTGAAATTAGTATGGAGGACGGTTTCTATTTGCAACGATCAACGATCTCATACGTACGGGCGCCCGCTCGTATAGTCCTCGAAGGTGCGTCATGTCCCTGTGGAGTGCACATTTGTCCTGGCCTTGACGCAAGGACTGATCAACTTCAGTCTTTGTACTAGAGTACATGTGTCTGTGCACAGACTAGAGTGAGATCAAGGAAAATTGATGCCAAAAGGACAAGAGTAGTCAGCATCAGAAAAAGATTTTTAAAAAAATGAAAGGAAAAGGAAAATGGGGTCCATGACGGGCCAGAGTATGTGCACTCGATGGAAATAAAGATGGGCCTTGATCCCGGTGTTTCCAATTTCACAGCCCAACGGCAGTATGAACGTTCCATGTTTTCCCTGAAAAATCCGCATTTCTTCGTCTATTTTCAATGTCGTCCAGCTTCAATCTGTACTTGGGTTATTCTATCCCATGTGCTTCGAAAACCTGTACAAATCACCCCTTCACCAGTAGCACCTTGGTTTCCTGCTGGCTTGGCGAGCATGTACTGCTGAGCCAGCAATCAAAATTAACAGTGTCTTCTCTGATCTCTCTGCCTCTCTTCAGTATCTCTCTTACAACCACCCACACCAGTGGCGGATCTAGGAAAAATTTTTGGAGGGGCTGAAGTACCTTCAGCTCGACCTCAGCCCCTTCTACATTATACATCCATGGCTAAAAATTTAGGGGGGCTCCAGGGGGACTCCAAGGGTCCGGTAGCAGTAGGGGGGCTCGAGCCCCCCGCCCCACCGCTAGATCCGCGGGTCCCACACAGTCCCATCGCCCCTCTCTAGCATGGCACGTGACAGTAGCCCATGACGTGTGCAGCTCCGGCGGTTGCATGCAGCAGCTCAGCGGTGTGGGCAGCTCCGGCGAAGGCGCGCGGCCAGCTGCAACGGCGCCCGACAGCAACTCCAGAGTGAAATGAAACGCTGCCACCACCTCTGTAGAGCTCTCCACCAAATCCCCCAATGTACTTGCTTTCTAGACCAACTCCGGTGCGGCAGGCCACAGCACCACCACATGACAACTCTCTCAATCCCTCTCAATTAGTGGTGCTTACCACGGGAGGAAGAACTCCAGCTGGCTATGCTCCTTGCTGTTGTTTTGTGTACGTAATTCTATCTTGTATCTGCCTGGCATATGCGCTCTCTCTCTCTCTGTGTGTGTAATGTTACCGATCATGATCGTCTCTATGCTCATCCTGCATATGCAAAAACCAAAGAATATTTTTCTGGCATATATTCATCCCAACTTGATCAACATCAGTCCACACACACGCAACACACCTCAAGTAACAGTAAACGACATCATCAATTATTCATCACAAATTTACCATTATCAATTATTCATCACTAAAATATTCTAGATCTAGCCATATGGTCTAACAAACTATCATGTCTTCCCCCACAGACGGTGCCAATAGTCAATGATTTAGTTTGCCAATCTTATAATTAAAGGAGGGCGGACTATGATCTAAACTACATAGAGAAAGATAGAATGACTTCATTGCTTAGAACGTGTTGCAAAGGAAGTGCTATTTGATCACAAAGAACAGTGAGTGTGAATGAACTACCACTTAGATGAGATATCTTCATACTACCACTCGTCTTGGCCTCAAATAGTGCCAAAGGGGTGGTAGTTATGTCCAATGAAGAGGCGTCGTTTCCCTCATAGGAATTATGAATTTTTTGTACGGATAACCCATTTTTTATTCAAAAATACAGAAATATACCCGCGACAAATTTTTTTACACAAATAGGCTCCAGTCGCCCAACCATTAGGCGACTAGAGTTTATCGCCCAACCAAAAAGCGACTTATGAAGAATCTGGTAACCGTTGGGCGATTAAATGCGATCGCCTCCCCGTTGGGCGATTTAATCAAATCACCCCCCCGTTGGGCGATATATATTGAGTCGCCCAACAGGGGGGCGACTCAATGTGAATACAGCCTGCCGGACAGGGCATCTTTTCTTCCCCACGCCTGCTCGCCAATCTACTCTCGGCCGCAGAAATAATTTTCTATACGAAAAGAAGAGATAATAGCATTGTTTGAATTTAAATGAACTTTATAATATAACACAGTAACATGCCGCGTATTTATCCATTACATGAATTTAAATGAACTTTATAATATAACGCAGTAACACGCCTCACTCCCCACCCTAAGGTGCTCCGTCACCGCGCCCGCGTCCTGCCATATGGCCCCGCTTGGCCGTCCTCCGGTGCAACGGATTACGAGGCGGGTGACGAGGGTCCGAAAAAGTAAAACGATCAGGTGGGTTTCGCACCCGCGGCTGCGCCGGTGGAGTCAGCTGCACCTCTGGCTGTGTGGCCTCCGGTGCACCGGGGAGCCCACTGCCGGAGAGAACCTCCGGTGCTGCGTCGGAGGACGACCCAGGCCAGTCCGCAAAATCTGGTCCACCTCGATGTGGCCCGGGGAGAAGCGTCCCTGCTGTTGGTAAGGACCTACAATAGTAATATCGTTAGTTCGTTGCATGTCGTCTTAGGATAAAAATAAGATCAGACGATGCGTACCCGTACATGGCGCCATGAAATCATCCGTGTGGAAGCCGGGGATGTACGTAGGAGGTGTACGAGGCCGTGACCAAGCAGAACTCCCTGGCTGGTCCGGGGGAGGTGGACGTGTCCACGTACTACCTCCGGAGTAGTGCCACGCTGGTCGGGGTGGCACTGGTGGTCGGGGTGGCACTGGTGGTCGGGGTGCACTGGGCGTAGGTGTGGAGACCACCAGTAGCCTCGTGCAGGACAGTAGGCTGACGATATGTCTACACCTGGCCTCCATCCGTCGCGCAAAGCTGACGGCCTCCTCGCTGGTCAACTCCCCACCTGTGCCCCACCTCTGCACTAGTGCGGAGGAGTCCGACCACATCGCAACACCGACGTCAGCCTGGACAAAAAGACATAGAATGGTCCATCATCGAAACGATATTGCCATTTGAGAATTTTTGAAATTACAAGTTACGTACCGCGATGTGAGCGTGGCGTGCGAAGTGCGCAGGGTACGCGTCTGTCGGTGCGGCGACGTGTGGGGCAGGTGGGTCAACGACATGTACCAGCCTGGTACGAGTCCACCCCTGGTACCAGATGAGGTACTCCGCGTAGTCGGCTATGTCGTATGGCCGGTCCTCCTCCACGCGGTTATTCAGCGCACCCTCCCACTGCGTAATCCAGGGCTGCATCCTCCTGGACCAGTCCGTGCCTTTTTTTGACGCCCCTCGTGTTGTGCCTGTTTATGGAACCATTACATAATGTAAGTACTTGCGATCACAATAGTAAGTACGTACAAAAATATCAGAAGCGATCACTCACGCGTGCACGCGCGGCGGAATCGGCGGCCCGACTGGTATAGGAAGTGCCTGCCGCAGCCCAACTGCCGCATGACTCGCTGCGGTGCATAGTCCTCAACGTAGATGCCGTACACGAGCTTCCGGCGGGTTAGCCAGAAAGCCTGGTCACGCCAGCACAATGCAGACAGCCCGTCAGGAGCACGGGCCTGCACTGCCTCCTCTGCGTAAGGCTCCCAGCGCACGTCGGAGTCTGCGAGGCGGTCGAACTGCTCCACGAAGAGGTGGTACGCCTGCGTGACCTGCACGTGCGCGAACTGTACCTGCAAGAAAGGCAAATTGTTTAGTACGACGATCGTTACTAAGTTGACTATGATAAAATAAAACTCACTCGTCGACGACACCAAATAGAACCCACTGCCGGCCGGTCGATGTCTCCCCCCGGGTACATCTCGGCCCCGTAGGGACTCATGTCGTCTAGTACTGGTCGTCCGAGACTGAAGCGCTCGAACGACCACAACTGCAGCAGCAGGGGACATCCCGTGAGGATCGAGTTCGCCTTAATCCTCGTGCACGCATCGCACAGGCCGCGGTACGTCGCGGCAAGTGCGGCCGATCCCCAGCTGATCTGGTCGGCCTCGCCGTCGGCAATCGCCCTCGCATAAGCGATAAGGCGCGCGTCAACGGTGTTGCCGTGGCTGGTGGTGAAGAGCACCCAACCAAACAGCCACAGCACGTAAGCCTCCAGGTGGCGCGCGACCTGGTAATCGTCAGCATCTGCAACCATGCGCTCAACCTGAATGCGAAAAGTTCTTATTAGTATGTAATTGCACAAATAAGAGTTTCGAAGACGCGATCGACTTGAAACACCACGTACCCGGTACTGTGCCAGCCACCTCAGCGTCGGTCCATGCTTCTGCCTCTCGTCGAAGATGTGGTGGTGACCGGCCGGTGGAAGGACCCCCTGGAATCTGCTGAGCAGGTCATCGCGCCACTCGGCAGGAGCCTCCGGTAGGAAGGCAGCGTCTCCCGCGACCGGAAGGCCAAGGAGTAGGGACACGTCCTGCAGGGTCGGCGCCATCTCCCCGACTGGTAGGTAGAAAGTGTGCGTCTCGGGCCGCCAACGGTCCACCAAAGCCGTCAGCAGCGAACGGTCGAACGGGAAGCGTCGTGATCGCTCCACGCCCGCCTTGTCCCCCTCCCCGGCCAAGGCACCTCCGTCCTCATCCGTGGCCTGCACCATCCGGGCAAGAGGGAGAAGTCCGGCATCCCGCAGCCTGCAAATAAAGTGAATGTCAGCATGAAATGTTCTTATGGTAATACTAAAACGTTGGCGTAGTGCAAACCTGGCAGTCCAACGGGGGTCGAGTCCCCAGGCCACACGAGGTGTGCGTGTCCGGACCACTCCCAGCTCAGTCGACTCGTCCGTGCTCCCCGGTGGCGGCGCACGACGGGAAGCGCGGTGCACGCGGTCCAAGTGCTCGTCCAACAGCGGGTACCGCCAGTCACCCGTCATAACAGCAAAATTATCTAAATGTAAATTTGTACACTACATTTTCTACAATAATACATGAAAAATAGTATACAAAATTTTGACACAACAATTTTCTACATTTAAATTTTCTTCATTTCATTTTTGTAAACTGCATCTACATTTGTACATTGAATGATCTACAATAAATTTCTAAAGTAAATTTTCCACAATAATGCATTACAAATATTATACAAAAAACTATATTTTTCTACATTTAAATTTGTACATCTAAATTTGTAAACTGCATCTACATTTCTAAATTTAATGTTCTAAACTAAATTTTCTAAACTAAATATCTAAACTAATTTTCTAAACTAAATATCTAAACTATTTTTCTAAACTAAATTTTCTAAACTAAATATCTAAACTAAATATCTAAACTAATTTTCTAAACTAAATATCTAAACTAAATATCTAAACTAAATTTCTAAACTATTTTTCTAAACTAAATTTTCTAAACTAAATATCTAAACTAAATTTGTAAACTAAATATCTACACTAAATTTTGTAAACTAAATTTATCTAAACAAATTTTCTAAAATTAGAAAATTACCTGCAAATCCCGCGGCTTCTTCTCCTCTCTCTCTCCTTCTCTTCTTCCCTCTCCTCCCCCTCTCCTCTTCTTCCCTCTCCTCCCCCTCTCCTTCTCTTCTTCCCTCTCCTCCCCCTCTCCTTCTCTTCTTCCCCTCTCCTCCTCCTCTTCCTTCCTCTCTTCTGCTTCTCTCTTCCTCGCGCGGCCGAGAGCAGATTGGCGAGCAGGCGTGGGGAAGAAAAGATGCCCCGGCCGGCGGGCTGTATTCACATTGAGTCGCCCCCCGTTGGGCGACTCAATATATATCGCCCAACGGGGGGGCGATTTGATTAAATCGCCCAACGGGGAGGCGATCGCATTTAATCGCCCAACGGTTACCAGATTCTTCATAAGTCACTTTTTGGTTGGGCGATAAACTCTAGTCGCCCAATGGTTGGGCGACTGGAGCCTATTTGTGTAAAAAATTTTGTCGCGGGTATATTTCTGTATTTTCGAATAAAAAATGGGTTATCCGTACAAAAATTTCTAGGAATTATGGAGACAGTTGTTGCTGATGCTTCATCCTTTGGAAAAAGTTGTAAAGCGGTTCTTTGACATTTATTGTTAGTGAGATGTGGGGGGAAAATAGAAAATTATATCAGGGACACAACGGCATACATTTTCCCTATCTTCTGCACATGGTAAACTCATCTACCAGTCAGGTGAGTGGGTTTACATGTTAGTTTCTGAAACCCTTTGACTGGTAGGTGACTAACACCTAGTGTAAGATAAGCATACTCCTTTGAATGCATGGGGTACTAGGAGTAGGGTTGTAAACGAGTCGAGTTCGAGCGAACTTAGCCTTCTAGAGTCAAGTTTGGTAGAAGCTTGAGCCGAGCTCGAGTTGGGGTCCGAGCCTAGATCTGGGCTCAAGCTTGGATCGGCCTAAGCTTGAGTAGGCTCAAGCTCGGCTCGTTGAAGCTTAACAACAATTAAAATAATTTATTATGTACTATTTTCAATAATAGAAAATTTTGAGTTTGAACTTGGCTCTAATAAGCTCAATAATAGTCAAAATAATTTAAGCATACACTAATTTTCAACAATAAGAAAAGCTCAAGCTCGAGTTTGGCTCGAGTAAGCTCGGTAAGAGTTAATATATATCACTATTTAAGCTCGAATCGAGACTCACGAACTATTCGAGTTTGGCTCGGTGAAGCTCGTGAGTTCTAGATCAAGCTCGAGTTCAGCTCGTTTAAAATTCGACCCAACCTCGAATCGATTCTAGAACAAGCCGAACTCAAGTAGCTCGTGAGTTTTGAGCTTTTTTTATAGCCTTAACTAGGAGGCCATCAACTGGGTTTTGGCCCGATAGCTGCCGCAGATAGCAGGCTATTTATTATGGATTATGTAATCCTCGTCAAGGCTTAATCATCTCAAATTAATGTGATTAATTAATTAATACAGCAGCCAGCCAAATCTTTTGTCTTGTACCACGAGGACACCTTGTACATATATGCGTTCTTTGAACTAATCAACTTTCGTGTGTACGAATACGTCAGTTGATTTCATCTCTGTGCACAAGACCCATTTCTAAGAGCAACTCCAGCAGAAGCCCTCAAATCTAAGCCCCTACTTTTCATTTGAGGGCTCCCCCTACTTTTGAGGGCCCAATTTTTTTTGCTTCTACTCCAACAGCACCCCTTAAATCTAAGCCCTCAAATCCATTCCACTACCCACTGACACATGGGACCCACCCCTGACATATGCGACGGCGATGGGTGGAGGCGTCGGCGACGGGCGAGGCGACGGCGACGGGTGGAGGCGTCGGCGAGGGAGGCGGGCGGGGAAGCGGAGGAGGCGGGCGGGGAGGGAGGCGGGCGGGGAGGGAGACGGCGGCGAGGGAGGCGGGCGAGGCGGGGGTGAGCGGAACGGGCGAGGTGGCGGTGACGGCGTCGGCGACGGGCGAGGCGTCGGCGAGGGAGGCGGGCGGGCGGGGAAGCGGAGGAGGCGGGCGGGGAGGGAGGCGCGCGGGAAGGGAGGCGTCGGCGAGGGAGGCGGGCGGGCGGGGAAGCGGAGGAGGCGCGCGGGGAGGGAGGCGGGCGGGGAGGGAGGGCGGCGGGGAAAGAGGCAGGCAGGGAGGGAGCGATGGGGAAAGAGGCGGCGGGGAACCAACAGAAATTTGAGGGCTTGGTCCAGAGCCCCCAGGAATGAGGGCTGAAGGGGGGATTTGAGGGGCTCCTCAAATTTGAGGGCTCTAGTAGGGGCCCTGCTGGACCTCTATTTTTACCTCAAGCCCTCAAATATGAGGTTTGAGGGCTCAAGTAGGGGCCCTGCTGGAGTTGCTCTAAGACTGTTGAATTGCCCTGCCTACCCACCATGTTCAGCTATAGAGTACTGTAGTTAAATATATATCAAATCAACACAAACTTATTCCATAAAAACCAAACTTATTACAGGATATGGCATAATAGCCAAGTTTATACGAAGGGTATCCAAACCCAAAGTTTATTTTATATTACAAAAGAATTTCCATAGGCATGCTTGAGCGAGGACAAGACCTAAAATCAGTAATCATATATTCCCAAGGGATCGTCAAGGTCTTCCTCAAAAGGCTCTTCGTTATCTTCCCAACTTTCTTCTGTTGATATTTTAGCAAGTATTTGTCAATATTTCAAGAGAGTGTAATGTTTTTGTTATTATATTTATGGATGCAAATTTATTTGTAAACAACTTTCTACAAGAAAAGATAAAAGAACTAGTTCTTAAGAGAATAAGGGGTTTAATTAACTTATTTATCAAATTGAAAATCTTACCAATGCTACTTATGCCTTATTGTTGGATTCACCTATTAAATGCAGCTTCATTTACCGAAAGTATTAACAGAGTGTAGCGGAAGACAAGGTAAATAAACCAAAATATATCCTACAGTATGCCATCCATACCCCACAGGCATCCAACAATGATTAGGCCCTAGAATGACCTATCGTTGTGCCCTCCGGTACTAGGTGCAAAGTATGAGTCATCGGGTATTATTTCTTCTTCATTTCTGAGCAACAATTTAAGTAAGATTGAGTACATTGTGTACTTAGTAAGACTTATAGTGTATCACAATATATTATGTAAATGCAAGGCTAAACAAAGGATGATGATCTATGCTACAAGTTACTTCCAGCATGAAGCAAGTTTTCATTTGCAATATCGATAGATAATAATTTACAATGGAAATTTAAAGAGCAAATGCTCTGTTAAGAAATAAAAAGTGTATAACTTTGAATAAGAGTATATCATAGCCCTCCTTGGCTATGATCAATGAATAAATTTCAGCTATAGACATGGTTTATACGTCACAACATACCATATTATCATTTCCAATAAAACCGTTTTGTCAAAAAAAAAAACCAGACCCATTGTAGTTGCACTAAGCATGCTCATGACCATGAGCATGACTATTTAAATAGTTTTACATTCTTGAGAGGTTGTACTGCTTTACCCACATGAGATAATTAAATGTACAGTCAGCCATGGCATGCTTCCTTAGGCGTGCGACGAAGTGATTATCATATACCTTTACATCATCTAGACTTAGCTAAAGCCAGAGACCATAATAGCACATGTGGTTGTACGGTTAGACTTAGATGTGGGACAACAGAGTTGGTCCTTAATCGACCCGGGCGAGAATCTCTCCCTATCTACATACGAGATCACACTCTCACAATTTATAATTTATATTGTAACTTGCCAACGTCAAAAACTAAGTTTTTTATTTTATTTTTATACCACTAGAGGTGACCCCTCTGGTCCAACCTTTTAAACTTGCCCGTTTCCACGCGCAAGTTTTTTCGAATATCCAAACTTTGTGAAAATTAGAGCATGGATAGGCATCTAGACAATATACGTAAATGTAATATATCTAAATTGACATTAGTTATCATTTAAACCATGTTATAAAGGCTACAACATTAAGGATATTGAATTCACAAAGTGGAGCAATGCATACAAGCAGGAATAACTACCGTTACCCACAAATATAGCAATTTTAGCCAAAACATACACACATGCATAATATTCTTTGCAAACAACATACAATAATTGAAATAATAGGATCAATATGGTCAAAGAGGATACTTGCCTTGCTTTGGTTGCTCAGAGTGTTGCTCGGGATCGTTCTCGTAGTTTTTCGGTGCGACGGTATCTAATCAGTAAAACCAAATTAGTAGAAATAAGAGCCAAATAAATTCAAATAGAATCCAAATCCAAATTTTTTTGCATATTCAGATAGAGCATCATTTATAAAAATTTGGAGAGAAAATTACTAAATTAGGAGTTCATATGCAAAAGTTACATGCATTTGAATTTTCTTCGGTTTATAAAATCCTGAAAAAGAAAATGATGACGTTGAAAGTGTATTTCGGCAGGTTTCACATAACTAAAAGCAGGTTTCCCGTTTTAACTATTTTTCAAATTTCTTTTTATTACAAATGGGCCCTACATATCAGTCTCACATATTTTAAATCGCATTAATATAAAACAATAAATGGGATTCGCATGCCATAGACTCATTAGCTCTTCTAATTACTTAATTAGCTTTTAATTGGTTTTTATCTCTAATTTAACCAAACTAACGAGTGGGCCCTACTAGTCGAAGAAAGTGTGTGAGATCAGTTGGGCTAAAAGTTGCCCTTTTCTTGTGGTTCCGGAACTAGATGCGCGCAGTTGATCAAGAAAGATGACAGAAAGAGACATACAATATCACAGTATCAACTAGATAAGAAACATAAGCTTGCGGGGGAAGGGACCAGACGACATTGGCAAAACCGTTATGGCCTAATCCCATGGCCCATGGGTACTTAGCCTAATTGGATTGTCGTGTGGCATTCTATGATCGCACATGCACATGTAGGAGTCAGAGTCAACGATCAACGGCGCCCTTGGGAGGGAATCCAATCTCGTCAAAATCGGCTTCGATCGTATGCAATTAAGGAATGTCGTTCGCCTCTCGTAAGAACTATGGCACGCGAAACCAAAGACAAATATTGTCCTCCTCCATGTGATCCGACTCAGACACAAATACAATTGCTCTCTCTTTTTATAACAAAGATCCTCACTGTCATAACGTACTAACGTAGGTGGGCCAGCTAATGGATGAGTTGGATCTTTTTTGTCTCAATTGAGAGAACCTCTAGGACTCTTGCTATTTTTCATCTGATTTAAGGATTATTAGTATAGAATTTTGTAACCCTCCAAAGTGAAGAAGATAACTTTAATCTTACCAGCTGTATAGATATAAGGATACTCTAAATAAAACCTCTATGTTTCTTTGGGATAAGTCTACCTTACCTTCTCTGAGCTCTAACGATTGTCTAAGTTTTAATCTCAAACTATAAACTAGATGTTTTATGACCTTCAACTCTTAATACCGTCTATTTTACTCCAGACCAAAGCCACCTCAGTTTCACTAATATGGCACCTAGCTACATGGACAAGTTTTACTAACATGACGTCCACATCAACATCCATATCATACTCCACACCCTAGCCCTCTTCTTCCTCCTCCCATCTCTCTCTCTCATGCCCCCGGCCCTTGCCGCATCTGCGCTTCACGTCGCCCTCTGCCGCTGCCTCCTTTCTCCCGGCAACTGCCGCATCTATGCTCCCTATCGCCCTTCATCTCCTCCTTGCTCCCTCGTGCTCCTGATCCAGAAGCCCGCTTCTAGTCACCCTCCATCGTTGCCTTCCCGCTCCCAGTGGCCACCACATCCATGCTCTCCGTCGCCCTCTCCCTTCCCCTACTTGCACCCAGCCACCTCGCCAAGCGCATGTTGCACTGTCGACTTCCCTCGCTAGAGCCCAATCTGCACGAAGTTGCTGCAACTGGGACCACTACGTCAGAGTCGCCTTGTTGGAGCTGTCGTTCATCAGCGCCAGCATCAATGAGAACCACCACCACTCGGTCCCGTTGAGGGAGGAAAACACGAGAGAGAGAGAGAAGCTAGTGGAAGAAAACCTAGAGCATAACATGTGGGTCTCACTATATTTTTTTATTTGTTTGATGATTTTGCTGACTGGCTGACATGTCATCCCAAAACCAGCTCATGTATCAAAAAAATCACTGCCACGTTGATGTCACATCAGCTAAAATCACCTTCAATTAGTCTCAAGGGGGTAAAATAAACAGTATTAATAGTTGAGGGTTATAAAATATCCGGCTTTATAGTTTTAGTTTAAAAGTTAGACAATCGTATGAGTTCAGGGGTAAAATAGGCTAATCTTCTTTTAATACCAATCCAAACACCTGTTCCTACAATTTTCATGCATTTTTCCAAACCAGGAGGAAAAACCCTACATCGAGTGGGCCGACCAAACTCATGGCATCCTCAAGTAAATGGGCACCCAAGTCATGACCGCGGGCCAGGCTGCAGCTGGACCTCACCTCCCCGCCGTACCGTAGGCCTCAACACCTCTGTGTAACGATCCTAAGATCTCTAAATAGAATTGGAGATAGGGGAGGGATAGATCAGAACAGATTTGGGGTAGGAGAGCAACCTGAGGAGGAAGAAAGCGAAGGGGATTAAGGAATTCACTCGATTCATTTCTGTGCAGCGTTCACCAGTACACGATGAGGTGCTTATATGTCGTGCCTTCTCACCCACAACCACACAAACACCAGACAGATGGGCCAAGACACAGCTAACACTGAAGGAAGATATACTTAGGTGGAATTGGATGTATTGCATTGAGCCTCTCGGGCGGTATATATAGAGGTACAAGACTTGGGGGCCAAGATGGTACAAGGGATTGTAATCCCAATGGACTCTATCCTACCATATATTGTACTCTAACATCCCCCCGCAGTCACAACGGGAGCGTCGCAGACGGTGAGACTGGAGAAGAAGCCGAAGAGCTAACATCCCCCCGCAGTCATAACCGTCGATGCGGCGCGTATGCTGTGACTGGAGTAGGAACCGACGAGTAGCTCAAGCAAGGCGGTAGCCCTTTGTGCCAATGTCGAGGTAGCCGAGCGCGAGGGTGAAGGAGTCGTGGTCGAGGATGCCGTGCTGGAGATGGCCGTGGTCGACGTAGTCGTGATCGGGTTACCGATGTCGAGACGGTCGCTCATGAAGCCGCGGGCGCAAAAGAGGCGCCATGGTGATGACAGAGATGCGTCGAGGCAGTCGTCGTGGAAGGGGGGCGATGCCAAGGTCGACGCAGTCAGGGCCGTCGAGGATGTAGGCAAAAAACGGCGATGCAATCGAGGCAGACGGACGGGAACGGGAGGGTCGATGCCGAAATCGATGCAGTCAAGCCGCTAGAGCCGAGGCGTGTGCCAGGTTTGCCAGACCCGATGACGCGTCAGGGACGAAAGCACGCACTGGTATTGCCAGTACCGGACGTACAAGGGAGAGGGCCCCAACCAGGCGTGGTTGTGCTGGACGAAGAAGAAGCAGCGCGGGAGCGGACGCTCCTACCCGAAGGCGAGCAGTCCGGGCGGACGCTCTGGCGCGAAGGCGAGCAGTCCTGACGCAAGGTACGGCGGCGGCGGTAGCGCTCGTGTCGGCGATGAAGGCTCGATCAGTATGACGAAGACCATGTGCAGACAGATGGCGCACAAGAGGTTGCGCAGCGCAGTCGTCGATGCACAGGGGACGGCGATGTAGATGCAACGGCCAGGGGACACACGTGCGGCGGTGCTGCGGCCCGAGGAGGCGACACAGCAGCAGCCCTCTTGCTCGGAGAAGATGCGCGTAGTACTCGACGACGGACGTCACGGGAGCCGGGTGGATCGCGCACAATCAGCTGATCAGACCGAGTACGCGCGATGCGGGACGACGATGGAAGAAGTCGGTGGAGGCGTCTCGATCTGTGGTGGCGATGATGAACCGGCGATGAAGACGTGCGGACGGGATGACCGAGATGCGACACGCGAAGGCGTCTCCTCGACATCGCGTGCCCGGCCTGGCCGCACAGTCGAAGAGGTAGGGGCCGGTGTAGTCGACGCCGATGTCGGAGTAGATACGTGCGAGATCGACGGGCGGTGGGCAACTCAACCCCGATCAGTGATCAGGAAAAAAAAAGATACAGCAGCAGCAGGGACCCTCCATGTGCAACTCACCGTGTACACCTAGAGCCAGTGAAAAGTCCAGTGTCTTGGTCAAAAAGGAACTCACGGGCATGACATAGGCCTCAGGCACCGAGAGAACCAGAGGAGGAGTCGGTCAAAAGGCAGAGCCGGTCAAAAGGATCTCCGTCCGCATCAGGCGCCGATCGATCGCAGGCTTTGGGCGGGGCGTCCGTGAGTGAGAGGCTGGAGGCGGCGGGGCGGGTTCGGCACGGCCCGGCCGGGCACCACCCCCGGCGGCGACGCGGTCCGGCGCGGTCCGGCAACACCCCCAGCGGCGGCGCGGTCCGGCGCGGCCCGGCACCACCCCTGGCGGCGACGACGGCGGCGGCGCGGTCCGGCGGGGCTGAGGCCGAGGCGGCAGAGGGGCGCGTGCAGAGGGGTCCGGTCGCACGAGGATGGGGGCCGGCGGCGGCCGGCCCGATCTGGACGGATCTGGTAGCGGGGAAGCCCGATCTGGCGCGGGGAGGCCGGGGCGATGTCGGTGCAGAGGCAGCGGCGTCCAAGCGGAGGAGCTGCAGGCGGCGGTCGGCGAGCAGGGACCCGGCGGAGGAGCGGCGCTGGAGGCGTGCCGAGCAGAGGAGCTGCAGGCGGCGGATCTGGTGGTGCAGAGGTCCAGGAAGATGGTGGCCACCGCACGCGTCCTGGCCCGGCCGCCACCATGGCGGCTCAGGGACGGGGCACGGCCTAGCCTGGCCACCACCACGGCGGCGCGGGACCTTCTTCCCAACGGCTTCGAACCGTGCCTTCTCCGCTCGGCGCGTGCTTGCGGATCTCCTCCCCGCCGTGAAGGCGCTCGGGGAAGCGGAGCTGACATCCCCCCGACCGGATCTGCTGCTTGACCCGATCTGCTGCTTGACGACGACGATGATGGCGGCCGGATCAATAGGATCCGCCGCCTAAACGGTGGCGCTGCCCCCGGCGGAGATAGATCTCCCCAGGGGCGCGCGGCGGCTAGGGTTAGGATCTAAACCTAGACGTCTGATACCATGAAGGAAGATATACTTAGGTGGAATTGGATGTATTGCATTGAGCCTCTCGGGCGGTATATATAGAGGTACAAGACTTGGGGGCCAAGATGGTACAAGGGATTGTAATCCCAATGGACTCTATCCTACCATATATTGTACTCTAACAAACACTAACACCTAGCCATTACACAGTGATCCAACTGAACCTAACACCTAGCCTTCACACTTGTTGCCTGTATTTCCTTATCTACTCTGCCAAGCTTGCCTGGTGAGCACCCCTGCAGCTTCATGACACACTGGACGCCGATTCACAGCGCATTTCCTATAGAGTTTGATGATGTAATTATGTGATGTTTGCTTCTTAGATCCTAACTGCCCGAAACCTACCTGCCTGAAATTGGTGCCAGCAGCTAGCCGGCCTCTCGGAACCGGGTGCTTAAGGCCCGCTTGGTAGGGCTAAAAAATAGTGGATTATAACTGAAATTGTATGTAGCTAGCTGAAATTACACTGTAGCTAAATGTGGCTTATTTGGTATAATTAAATTTTAAAAAATTTTAAAATATAAAAAATATGTTAGCTCATCACGGATAATGCAAACGAATACAGGAAGCCAAAAGTTTAGAAAAAGTGAAATTTATGAATAGTGAAAAATAAGCCAGAAGCTTAAGCCGAAATGAATGAGCCGTTACAATTCTGAATCTGTGGATCAGTGAATGTACCTGCACCTTCTCTGCGCAAGTGATAACCTGGAGTCCTGGAGAGAAGAATGATGAGTAAATTAAGTCTGTTACCAAATACGCAAATAATACAGCGCCACGCTCTTTCTTCTCCCTGTCAACATTCTGAAGCAAGGGGAAGTGAAGCCAGGATCAGGTGATACTCTGCAAAACTGTTTGGTGAAACTTATATACCCTGTGTATATCAATTTCTCATGGATGTCAGAATGTGAGTCTTGATATATATGTATATGTTCTGTATCTATGGTAACTCAAAAAGCTACCTGCCAGTTCAGCGCTTCAGCTCTTGGTTTTTTGTTTCACATCGTGTATATACCTGATCTTGTGTGCCTACTGACCCAGAAACGCTGCAATTCTTTCCTAGTTTATTTCAACAGTTTGTATATCTCTTCTACTCCATTTTTTTTGTGCTATACATGTAAATGGAATATACAGAAAGTTGCTAAGAGCAACTCCAGCAGGGCCCCTACTTGAGCCCTCAAACCTCATATTTGAGGGCTTGAGACAAAAATAGAGGTCCAGCAGGACCCCTACTAGAGCCCTCAAATTTGAGGAGCCCCTCAAATCCCCCCCTCAGCCCTCATTCCTAGGGGCCCCCCTACTCTGGCTCTCATTTTTCAGCTCTCCTCGTTTTTTTCCCGCACTGCTGAAACGTCCCCCGCCGCCTCCAATCCCCCGCCGCGCCCCTCCTGCTCTGCCTCCATTCCCCCGCCGCGCCCCTCCTGCTCCGCCTCCAATCCCCCGCCGCGCCCCTCCTGCTCGGCCTCCATTCCCCCGCCGCCTCCAATCCCCCGGCGCGCCCCTCCTGCTCGGCCTACATTCCTCCACCGCCAGATCCCCTGCGCTCCTGCCGCCGCCAGATCCCCCACGCTCCCCAGCGATTCCTCCCGCGCCGCCACCGCCCTCCTCGGCGGCTCCTCTTCCCCGGCTCCCGACGCATCTCGCCCGTCGGTGGAGAAGATGGAGTGGTGCCCAGCGGGAGGATGGCGGTGATGGCGCAGGGGCGACGTAGAAGGAGTCGGCGTCGATGTTGATGAAGCCGAGGCGACCGGCCGTGAAGAGTAGAGGCGGCAGTGAGCGGATGACGCGCCGGCGGATCTGGTGCTTGGTGGCGCGCGGGAGATGCGGCGGCGCGGCCGAACCGAGGAGAGGAGGGGCGCCGGAGTAGAGTGGTGAGGGCGCACGGGTGAGGGCGCCGAACCGAGGAGAGGAGGGGCGCCGGCGGCCGGATGTGAGGAGGAGGGAGGAGGGGGAAGCGGAGGCGCCGGGAGGTGCGAGGCGGAGACGGAGAGGTGAGGGAGAGAATGAGGAGTGGGTGAGAAGAGGAGAGGTGGGGATGCGGATGCGCCGGGAGAGAAGGTGGGGTGAGAAGAGAAGAGGAGAGCGGATGCGCCGGGAGGTGAGGTGAGGTGAGGGGCAGGGGGAGAAGAGGAGGTGGGGATGCTGGAGAGTGGAGACGGCGGGGGTGAGGGAGAGAATGAGGAGTGGGTCCCATGTGTCAGTTGCAGTGGAATGGATTTGAGGGCTTAAAATTGAGGGGTGCTGTTGGAGTAGATGCAAAAAAACTGGGTCCTCAAAAGTAGGGGGAGCCCTCAAATGAAAAGTAGGGGCCCTGTTTTGAGGGCTACTGCTGGGGTTGCTCTAACAAGAGCCTTGAAAAAGTATCTCTCTGTCCTCTACTTGACCATCTTCTCCTTCAGTGTTGTTCATCTGCTCCTAGTTTGCGGTGATTGTTCTCTAAGCGGGTGTTTGCATGAGGGGATTTCTTTTGGAATTTTTTGGATTTATTTCAAATTAAAAAAAAAACCTATCCAAATAATCCCTAAATTTGTTGTCTTCGCGGACTTCGCTAATGTTGTAAATAATCTTGTTTAGAAGTCATGTGAAAAGTTTGGTAGTAATCGAAGTCAAATCACAACCGCAATTGGAAGTCGTATTGGAAATAGAGTAGAAGTCGTATCTGAAGCGGAGTCAGAGTCCGAGTTGTAATCGTAGTCAAACCCGTGTTAAAGTCGTAGAAGCGGGTATAAAAGGAGGGGTAGACATGTAACCAAGATGAACCAAGCAATTGCGAATAACAGAGAAGAGGGAAAACAATCCCTGAGTGTTGTTTTTCATTGTGAGATCTTGCAAGACGTGGTCGGAAGGACTCACGACCACAGCAAACGTGGTTGGGAGGTCCTACGACCACAGCAAAGCATTGTCGAAGGTGATCGAGAGAGGCTACAACCACGGCAAGACATCTTTGAACGTGGTCGAAAGAGGTGTTCGACCACGGTGAACAGTGATCGCCAGCATCATTGCGTGATCGTAAAGGGTTTCGATCACGGTATTCTCAAGCGGCTGGAGGAAGACAGCGCAGCGTTACAACAGAGCAGTCGTAAACTGCTACAGTGAAGTTACGACCACGACTCAAAGCGATCGGTGGCGAGTTTGAGTGGTCGTACGGCATCGCAAGTGATCGGAATCGGTCGTAAACGACTCTAACCGGTCGTAAAAGATCCTGGGAGGTCGTAAGACTTTACATCAGTTGGTATCAGAGCAAGGTAAATCATGGCAGAGAAGGTGAAGGAAAGTGTGTCGATGCAATACCCGATCCTCAGTTCGGATAATTACCCGATCTGGGCGATGAAGATGAAGGTCAACATGATTGCTCAAGGTGTCTGGGGCCCAGTTGAACCGAAGGAGAAAGACAAGGTCGTTGATGAACGACTTGACAAGATGGCGATGGCGGCGATCTATCAAGCCGTTCCCGATTCAATGATGCGACAATTGATTGGGAAGGAGACCGCTCGAGATGTCTAGACTACTTTGCAGACAATGCATGAAGGAGTAGACCGAGTGAAGGAAGTTCGACTCCAAACATTGAGGAGCGAATTTGAAGCCATGAAGATGGGGAAGAATCAGACAGTAGAAGAGTTCTTTGGTCGATTCAACGAAGTCATGAACGAGATCAAATCTCTCGGCGATGATCTAAAAAACGAGGTGGCAGTAAAGAAGTACTTGAGAGTACTGCCAGAAAAATTTCTCCCAGTCGTAACCACACTTATGTACTCGCAAGATCTCTCGAAGATGAAGATTGAAGAGGTGACTGGAGCACTCAAAGCCCACGAGCAATTCCTGAAGAGTTATCGAACTGACAACGGAGAGCAGGCACTACTGGTGACTGAAGACATGAAGAACCGAGGCGCAGACTCGACTTCCAGAAGTGGTCGTGGTCGTGGTTGTGGCCGCGGCACGTACCAAGGTCGAGGGCAGGGCCGAGGCTATGTACCAAGAGGCCGAGGCTCCCAATCCGGAAGAGGAGGAAGAGGTGGTCGTGGAGATAGTGCTGGTCGTGGAGGCGGCACCTACCAGACGGACAAGTCTAACGTCCAGTGCTACACGTGCGAGAAGTTCGGTCATTACGCTGCCGAATGTCGGAGCCACATCCAGTGCCATAACTGCAAGAAGTATGGTCACTATGCTGCAAATTGTCGAGGCAAGAAGAAGGTGGAAGAAGCAAACTTGGCGCAAACTACAGAGCACAAAGAGCCGACACTGCTGTTGTCGCTCTGCACTGTAGACGAACCGACAATGGTTCTGTTGAACGAGGAGAAAGTCTTTCCAAACCTGTTGAAGTAGGAAGAGCAGACACAAGCCGACTGGTACCTCGACAACGGAGTGAGTAATCATATGACAGGCACACACTCGATGTTTCACGAATTAAACGAGAGTGTGCTCGGAAAAGTACAGTTCGGAGACGGCTCAACCGTCCAGATTAAAGGGAGAGGCACAATCCTGGTGCAATGCAAAGATGGTAGTCGAAGAAAGCTCTCGGATGTATACTTCATACCGAGTCTTCGGAGCAACATCATAAGTCTTGGACAATTGACCGAAGAAGGTTGTCGGATCGAGCTCAAAGGCAACCATTTGAAGGTGTTCGACCACATCGATCGATTACTGATGAATGTACAGAGGACTCCGAACCGTCTGTACAAAATTCAAATTGAGGCATTGAAAGCATCTAGGCCCCTAAAAATATTAGTTTTGGTAATTAATGACATTATGTAATCATGGGGACTAATTTGTGTATTGAGTGTTTGCAAGAATTAGTCTCAAGGGCAAAGAAGAAGGTACATAAAAAGATGTTGAAGATTCAAAGATCTCAAGGGCGACAAGGTAAATAGTTTATGGAGCTATTTTATTTTTACCGGTCTTGGAGATAGGTTGGAAGATCGGATTATAGGATAGACGACGTACTACTAAGAGGGATCATGGTGATTTGCTTGATCATATGCTAATATGCCCTATGGATCAATCTAGGATCATGCATGCACTTAGAAATTAAAATTCAAATCAAAACTGTGCTTTGTCAGAAAATCCGGTAGTACTGGCGTTCTACGGGCGGAACTACCGCATGGCCGGAAGTACCGGGCCTCTGAGCGGATCGTTTATTCCAGAGAGCGCCCGTAGGTTGAGTTAGTCTCCCGGAAATTGGAAGTACCGCAAGTTCAACTGCGGAACTACCGCGTGTGTGGAAGTTCCGGAGTCCCGAGCGGAACTTCAATTCCAGAGAGTACCCGGAGTTAAACTTAGCCTCTCGGAAAACAGAAGTACCGCGGTTTGAACTGCGGAACTACCGCAGACCGGTAGTTTCGGACTTGCGAGCGGAACTTCATTTCCAGAGAGCGCCCTGAGTTGGAGTTAACCGCGCTGAAATCGGAAGTACCGGGGCAATGAGCGGAACTTCTGGATTTCCGGAAGTACCGCGATTTTAATGGCGGTAGTACCGCACTCATTGTTCAACGGTTACTTCTGACCGCCCGAAATAGTCGTTCTGTTGTGACGGCGGAAATCCGGAAGTACCGCCCATATAACGGCGGTAGTTCCGGTTTTCCTGAAAATTCAGAATTGTTTATTGCAACGGCTATTTGAGGTTGGTGGGGGTATAAATACACTCTCACCAGAATTTGTAGTTGTTGTTGAACCCACATTGAACATCTTTGAGCCTAGAACAACTTCTCACACCTCTCTCTCACTCTTGTGCATTCAATAGAGGTAGTTGAGCCCAATTCAAGTGCATTGCATTCTATATTGATCCAATTGGCACTTGTGTGTGATCAAGCCGCTGTGGTTCATTTCTCTTGGTGCTTGCCGGCACCTAGACGGCTTGGCGGAGGTTCCGGTGATCTACTCAAGAAGATTGTGAGAAGGCCCGGAGGATTGTGAAGGCTCGGAGCTCGCCTACCCGGAGAGGGAAAGGGCTACCGCTAGTGATCGAGGTGATTAGGCTCAATTCGTGGAGCCGGTCCGATTTGTTCGGGCTTACCTCAACGTGGACTAGGGGAGACCGGCAAGTCTCCGATCACCACGGTAAAAAGTAATTGTGTCAAATTGTGGTTTGCTCTCTTGTATTTACTTTCATTCAAGCAACGTTCTTAATTCATATTAATTGATTGCTCGTCTAGTTAGAGTAGCAACCTTAGACCTAGATTACTTGTTTTTGCTATTGGTCGATTACTTGTGCTAGTATTATCTTGAGCCTTTCTAGGTTGTTTAGGTGTACTATTGTCAACTTGCTCTAGTAAATTTATTAAGTTTAAAAATGTCAATTGAAATTAGACGAAAATTTTAAAACCGCCTATTCACCCCCCTCTAGTCGGCTTCCTCGATCTTACAAGTGGTATCAGAGCTTGGTCTCTCATTTTTAGACTTAACCGTCTAGAGAGAAAAGGATGGCTAGTGAGGGTATAGCAATAGGAAAGGCACCTTTCTTTGATGGCTCAAACTATGCTTATTGGAAAATTAGAATGTCTATTTATTTGAAGGCCATGAGTCCTCAAATTTGGAAAAGTCGTAAATGAGGGTTATGTCATGGCTCTTGATCCGGATCACCCAACGGAACAAGACGGGCGTAACGCTCATTTAGACGCCCAAGCTATGAATGCTTTATTTGGAGCCTTGAACGCGGATGAGTTCAATAGAGTGAGCAATCTTGAGACGGCTCACGCTATTTGGACTACCCTTTCGGAAATACACGAAGGGACATCCACGGTCAAGGAGGCCAAATTGCATCGGCTTAGAATCAAATATGAGACATTCACAATGTTGCCCCATGAAGACATCAATGAGATGTACTCAAGGCTCAACAATATTGTGAATGAGCTAAAGGGTCTTGGAACTAACCTTTCCGATCTTGATATTGTTCGAAAGATGCTTAGGGCCTTGCCGGAGAAATATGAAGTGTTGGTGACACTCTTCCTCAACTCACCGGAGTTGGCAAGAATGACACCAACTCAATTGTTGGGCAACCTCATCACCAACGAGCTCTACAAAAAGGACAAGGAAGAGCTCTTGGAGCAATCCTCCTCCAAGAACAAGAAGATCACCGCCTTCAAGGCCAAAGCGGTGATAAGTGAAGAATCCGAAGATGATGATGAGGAGGACTCCGAAGAAGAATTGGCACTTCTAGTGAGAAGAATGAAGAAGTTCATGAGGAGACGGCCAAACCAAGGTACAAGCTATGAGAAGAACAAGAAGGGACATTCCTCCTCCAACAAGAAGTATAGCAACATTCGGTGCTATGAGTGTGATGAAAAGGGGCATATCGCCTCTCAATGCCCTACAAAGAAAGATGACAAGGAGAATTCATCAAAGAAGAAGAATTACAACGGCAAGAAGAAGTTATTCAAGAAGCTTCACAAGGATGGCAAGAACGAAGCCCATATTGGTGAGTGGGACTCCGAGGAGGAGTATTCCGACTCCGACTCAAGTGAGGACGAATCTCCCAAGAAGAAGGGGCTTGTAGGCATCGCCATCAAGGAGGCTCCATCACTATTCTCCACTCCTACATGCCTTATGGCTAAAGGAGAAAAGGTAAAATCACTTGAGAATGATGAGCCTTCATATGATGACTTGATGGATATGTTAGTTGAATTGAATGAGTTTCTTGGAAAAGAAAAATCAAAGTTTAAGGTCTTGAAGAGAGAACATATTTCTCTTAAAGACTCTTATGAGGAGCTAAAGGAAGCTCACGATTTACTTCTCCAAGAAAATCATAAATCTAGCACTAGCATTGGAATTACTTGTGACATCTTGAATGAAATGTCTAGTATAGAAATTTCAAAGTCTAGCAAATCTACTTGTTGTGATGATTTACTTGCCATGCCTTGCTCATCTAGTGTTGACTCTGGAAATACCTTAAATCTTGTTCATGATAATGTGCTTACTAATGAAAACAAGAATTTAAAGGAACAAGTGCTAAAATTGAACAAAAACTTAGAAAGAGCTTACAAGGGAAAAGAAACTCTTGATAAGTTACTAAGCAATCAAAGATACTCCTTTAACAAGGAGGGACTTGGATATGTCCCCAAAAAGGGTAAGAAGCCGGTATACAAGCCTCCAAGGTTTGTAAAGGAGAATGGTAAGTTTTGCACAAAATGCTGATGTGTTGGACATACTCAAAATAATTGTTCTAAGAATAACATGCATTCCATTGGTGTATATGATTCTTGTTATATGCTCAAGAAATCTAAGAATGGAAATGTAATTGCTCACTTCATTGGCACCTCGATTTTGGGTGCTAAAAAGAAATCCATTTGGGTACCCAAAACCTTGGTCACTAACCTCCAAGGACCCAAACAAATTTGGGTACCTAAAAGAGCTTGATTTTCTTTTGTAGGTGAACTACAAAACCGGCGGAAGGCATTGGGTGTTGGATAGCGGTTGCACTCAACACATGACCGGAGACCGGAAAATGTTCACCACCTTTGAGAATGGAAGCAACGACAAAATTACATTTGGAGATAATAGCAAAGGAAAGGTATTAGGTTTGGGTAAAATTGCTATCTCAAACGACCTTTCAATTTCTAACGTGTCTCTAGTTGAAACATTAAATTTCAATTTGCTATCCGTTGCTCAATTATGTGATCTTTGTTTAACATGCTTATTCTCAAAAGAAAATGTTGTAATCTCAAAAGAAAATAATAATGAACTTGTCTTTAAAGGTTTTAGATTTGGAAATCTCTATTTAGTAGATTTTTCTTCAAATGAGTCTTGTTTAAAAACTTGTTTAATTGCAAAAACTTCTTTGGGTTGGTTGTGGCATAGAAGGCTAGGTCATGTGGGAATGGTTCAACTCAAAAAGCTTTTTAAGCATGACTTAGTGGTTGGCTTGAAGGATGTGAAGTTTGAGAAAAATCGACTTGTAGTGCTTGTCAAGCCGGAAAACAAGTCGCTAATTCTCACCCTTCCAAAAGTATCATGTCAACTTCTAGGCCATTAGAGCTCTTACATATGGATTTGTTCAGGCCAACAACCTATAAGAGCATTGGAGGTAATAGCTATTGTCTAGTCATTGTGGATGATTACTCTGGATATACATGGGTATTCTTTCTAAATGACAAAAGTGAAACCTCCGGAATTTTCAAAAGCTTTTCAAAAAGGGCCCAAAATGAATTTGATTTTAAAATAAAGAAAATTAGAAGTGACAATGGTTCCGAGTTCAAGAATACAAAAGTTGAAGATTTTTGTGATGAACTTGGAATAAAGCACGAGCTTTCCACAACCTACACTCCGGAGCAAAATGGAGTTGTAGAGAGGAAAAATCGTACATTAATAGAAATGGCTAGGACAATGCTTGATTAATATAATACTTCCGATAAGTTTTGGGCGGAAGCTATTAACACCGCATGTCATGCCATAAATCGCCTCTATTTACATCGGCTTTTGAAAAAGACTTCCTATGAGCTTCTCGTTGGAAGAAAACCGAACATCTATTACTTTAGAGTATTTGGTTGCAAATGCTATATACTAAGAAAAGGTGTTCGGCTCTCTAAATTTCAAAGTCGGTGTAATGAAGGCTTTCTTTTAGGGTATTCTTCAAATAGCAAAGCTTATAGGGTCTTTAATAAAAATTCGGGGTTAGTAGAAGAATCTTGTGATGTCCAATTTGATGAAACTAATGGCTCTCAAGAAGAGCATGAGAACTTGGATGATGTAGGAGATGAAGGTCTTCGAAAAGCAATGGAAAACATGAAAATTGGAGACATTAGGCCAAAGGAAGATCAAATGTCACTAAGCTCATCAAGACAAGTGGAGCCTCCCTCTTCATCTACAACGAACGACGTTCAAGTTATAGAAGATGAAGAAAAGGATCAACCTCTAAATACCTTCAAGATTCACAATGCAATAGCCAAGGATCATCCAATAGATCAAATATTGGGTGACGTGAGTAAGGGTGTTCAAACTCGCTCTAGAGTAGCTTCATTTTGTGAACACTATTCTTTTGTATCCTCACTTGAACCTAAGCGTGTAGAAGAAGCTTTAGATGACCCGGATTGGATAAATGCTATACATGAAGAGTTGAACAATTTTGCTCAAAATGACATTTGGAATTTGGTGGAGAGACCCAAGGAGCACAATGTTATTGGCACAAAATGGGTCTACTGGAACAAACAATTTGAGAACGGAATTGTGGTAAGAAATAAAGCAAGATTAGTAGCTCAAGGTTATACTCAAGTCGAGGGACTAGATTATGATGAGACATTTGCACCCGTTGCTAGACTTGAATCAATTAGAATCTTGCTTGCTTTTGCATCATGCTTTGATATTACATTGTTTCAAATGGATGTCAAAAGTGCATTTCTTAATGGAACTATTTCCGAATTAGTATTTGTAGAACAACCCCCGGGATTTGAAGATGCTAAATATCCTAATCATGTGTATAAATTATCAAAGGCACTATATGGTTTAAAACAAGCTCCTAGAGCTTGGTATGAACGCCTTCGTAACTTTCTTGTGTCAAAATGCTTTAAAATTGGTAAAGTAGATACAACTCTATTCACAAAAATTATTGAAGATGATTTCTTTGTATGTCAAATCTATGTTGATGATATTATATTTGGTTCTACTAATCAAGATTTTTGCAAAGAGTTTGGTGAGATGATGTCTAGGGAATTTGAAATGTCGATGATTGGTGAGCTAAGCTACTTCCTTGGACTTCAAATTAAACAACTTAAAGATGGGACGTTTATAAGCCAAACGAAGTACGTCAAAGATTTACTCAAGAAATTTGGGATGGAAGAAGCCAAACCCATCAAGACACCCATGGCAACGAACGAGCATCTAGACCTCAACGAAGGAGGTAAGTCGGTAGATTTAAAGCTTTATAGATCCATGATTGGTAGTTTACTCTATCTTACCGCATCTAGGCCCGATATTATGTTTAGTGTTTGCATGTGTGCACGTTTTCAAGCTTCTCCAAAAGAGTGCCATTTAGTGGCCGTAAAGAGGATTCTAAGATATTTAAAGCATTCCTCAAATATAGGGCTTTGGTATCCCAAAGGTGCAAAATTTAAATTAACTGGATATTCGGATTCCGATTATGCGGGTTGCAAAATGGATAGAAAAAGCACCTCGGGTAGTTGCCAATTGCTAGGAAGGTCTTTAGTATGTTGGTCATCCAAGAAACAAAATTCCGTAGCCCTTTCAACCGCCGAAGCCGAATATATTTCCGCGGGCAGTTGTTGTGCTCAATTGCTTTGGATGAGGCAAACATTGTTGGATTATGGGATTAAATTTGATAAAATGCCTCTTTTGTGTGATAATGATAGTGCAATCAAAATATCCAACAATCCCGTTCAACACTCAAGAACCAAGCATATAGATATACGCCACCATTTCTTGAGAGATCATGTGAGCAAGGGAGACATTGAAATTAGCCACGTCCGAACCGAAGATCAACTAGCGGACATTTTCACCAAACCATTAGATGAAAGCCGCTTTTGCAAATTGAGGAATGAATTAAATGTCATAGACTACTCAAATGTAGCTTGAAATCAAATTTCATTCTTTTCTGCTCATTTGATGCACTTGTGTGGAATTTCAATGATTTTTCCTTATTTTTGATCAAAATGTGATTATTTTCATAAAAACCAATTTCAAAGTATAGCAATAGCTCAATTGATGCATAATGATCCTAAATGACTTTTGTTGAGTACAAAACTAGGGATCATTTGCATAATCCCAAGATCTAAAGTTCAATTCCTGAAAAGTTCGAGAAATTTCGGAACTACCGCAGTCTACTGTGCGGTACTTCCGCTCCTCTCAGAAAAATCGGAACTACCGCAGTGTAAACCGCGGAACTTCCGGAATTTCTGTGAAAACGGAACTACCGGCGTATTAAGCGCGGAACTTCCGTTTTCTGCGGGATTTAATGCGGTTTCCAAAACCGCCCTCCTCCTGCCGTTACTCCTCCCTCTCTCTCTCTCTCTTTCCTCTCCCAAACCGCAGCCGCCTCCCTTCTCTTTTCCTCTCCTCTCTTCAAACTCTCTCTCTCCCAAGAACCTCCCTCCTCTCCCGATCTTCGAATTCGAGGGGAGTTCTTCGTTTTTGGGCGATTCCTTGCACTTCTAGGGTTCCCCTCCTTCGACTCCACAAGGTAAATTGAATCAAAATCTCTCTTTATCTTGTTCTAAGGACCCTAGGGTTGAAATTAGGTCAAATTCGAAATGTGATGATTTTTGCTGAAATTTCCTTAGGCACATCAGTATATTTGGGGTATTTAAATGTTTACACACACATGCATAAGATTCAAACCAAGAAATACCCCAAAATAACGAAGATTTAACATGCCCTAGAAAGTCCCAGAAAATTCGGAACTACCGGGGTACCGGAAGTTCCGCATTTTTAATGCCGGAACTACCGTTTTTCCAGGAAGTTCCGTAGTTTTGCCGCCGGTACTTCCGGTTTTTCTGGGACAGCAGAAATTTTATTGCATTTCAAATATAACCTACTTCATTTGTATCCTATCTCATTCCTTCTTATCCTATCTCACACCTTGATTATCTTAATCTATCTTTGAAGATGCCGAGGATGAAGAATGTCTCCCACAAGACTTATGGAGGAACTGCAGGACAATTCTCGTCCTCGACTCCTGCCCTTCCGACGGCAGAGCATGAGGATAGGGGTAAGGGGCACGCCTCCCACTCCGAGAGTGAGTCAGAGGGCTCCCATGAGAGCGGATCTGAGGCCTCGCATGAAAGCGAGGAGTATGAGGCTTCAAATGAAGAGATGCCTGCGGCAGCTGCATATGAAGAAATAGACCTTTCAAAGATCACCAGTGATGACTATGCCATCTTGCGTCGCCGCAGTCAGTATGTCCGCCCTCGAAATTCTCAAAACCCGAAGTTCCATACCAAGTTTCAGGAGCAAGTATATAATGAGATGTATGGGCCTTCTCGTAAGTTTGCTGCACACAAATATGTGGACTGGGATCACTTGTCACAGATTGACAAGTTTGATGGTGCATATCGACTTTTTCAGCGAGCCGGGATCCATCACCTTGTCGCTTTCAAGTGCAGCTACATGGATGAGATGATACGACAGTTTTATGCTACTTTGTATATCTCTCCCAATTATGAGAATCTATGTTGGATGAGTGCAACGCAGGCCATTGAGTGCACCAAGCATGAGTTCGAGCTAGCACTTGGTACCGAATCCAGCTCCTATGAAAAGGTGTTCAGTAGACCGGCGCTTCCCATTGCTGCGTATACTGATTACTATGACCAGGCAGCTGATTGGGTGCCAGGGACGATAATTGGACTGCTGCCCATTCCTAGTCTTGTCAACAGGATCATCAACCACACCATTCTTCCAAAAAGTGGAAATTATGACGCTATCCGTGGACACGCTTGGAATGTGATTGACTACATCATGCATGGTGAGAAGTTTGATGTGGTGGATCTCATTGTCCGGGGCATTGATGCAAATAAGAATGACAGGCAGAAGAGAATTAACTTTGCACCATTCATTATGGCCCTGATCATTCGCACGACCGGGTATAGAGGAGCACTTTGCACCGTGCACAAGCCATACAAGCCTCGTGCAGAGGCCCCGGTTCCTGCTCCTGCTCGTCCTCGTGGTCAGCATCAGCCTCAGGCAGCCACTGATCCTCCTACTCACCAGGGCGAGGGTGATGTGACACTGTCCCAGATCTACTCCGCCATTCTCAGGCTTGAGGAGCTCCAGATTGAGACTTCGGGACAGGTTGCCACCTTGATCACTTCTGTTTCTTCTCTCGGGGATCGCGTCTCATCTCTTGAGCATGCTGTGGCTCCGACTCCCTCCTCTCGCCGCACTCGTCGCCGCAGTTCTCCTTCTCCGCCTGCAGCTCAGGATTAGCTCTTCTTTTTGGGTACTTCGATGCCAAAGGGGGAGAAAAATGAAGCAAGGAGAAGAAGTTTAAGTCTTTTATCTATCTATTTGGCTTTGTAATAAAATATGGTGTAATGAACCATGTGATGGATGTTTAGCATTTTAATTTCCTATGCATTGTAATGAACTATGTTTGGATCTTATGCCCAAATTGCAATGATATTTACTTGTCTATGCGTATCTTTGAATTTTGATAGTGTGCTTTAATATTATGATTGTGATCATGCTTGCTAAATAGAATTCATGCAAATCTTCATAAAATTTGATGCACATGTTTAGGGGGAGCTCTTTCTTATTAGTTTCTAAATTGCGAAAATTCCCCATGTTCTCAATTGTCAACATTTCAAAATCTTGATATACAACTTGCAAACAAGGAGTATATCCAAATCTTAAATTCCTCTCAAAACTTGCTCATGTTGTCATCAATTACCAAAAAGGGGGAGATTGAAAGCATCTTGGCCCCTAAAAATATTAGTTTTGGTAATTAATGACATTATGTAATCATGGGACTAATTTGTGTATTGAGTGTTTGCAATAATTAGTCTCAAGGGCAAAGAAGAAGGTACATAAAAAGATGTTGAAGATTCAAAGATCTCAAGGGCGACAAGGTAAATAGTTTATGGAGCTATTTTATTTTTACCGGTCTTGGAGATAGGTTGGAAGATCGGATTATAGGATAGACACCGTACTACTAAGAGGGATCATGGTGATTTGCTTGATCATATGTTAATATGCCCTATGGATCAATCTAGGATCATGCATGCACTTAGAAATTAAAATTCAAATCAAAACTGTGCTTTGTCAGAAAATCCGGTAGTACCGGCGTTCTACGGGCGGAACTACCGCATGGCCGGAAGTACCGGGCCTCTGAGCGGATCGTTTATTCCAGAGAGCGCCCATAGGTTGAGTTAGTCTCTCGGAAATCGGAAGTACCGCAAGTTCAACTGCGGAACTACCGCGTGTGCGGAAGTTCCGGAGTCCCGAGCGGAACTTCAATTCCAGAGAGCACCCGGAGTTAAACTTAGCCTCTCGGAAAACGGAAGTACCGCGGTTTGAACTGCGGAACTACCGCAGACCGGTAGTTCCGGACTTGCGAGCGGAACTTCATTTCCAGAGAGTGCCCTGAGTTGGAGTTAACCGCGCTGAAATCGGAAGTACCGGGGCAATGAGCGAAACTTCCGGATTTCCGGAAGTACCGCGATTTTAATGGCGGTAGTACCGCACTCATTGTTCAACGGTTACTTCTAACCGCCTGAAATAGCCGTTCTGTTGCGACGGCGGAAATCCGGAAGTACCGCCCATATAACGGCGGTAGTTCCGGTTTTCCTGAAAATTCAGAATTGTTTATTGCAACGGCTATTTGAGGTTGGTGGGGGTATAAATACACTCCCACCAGAATTTGTAGTTGTTGTTGAACCCACATTGAACATCTTTGAGCCTAGAACAACTTCTCACACCTCTCTCTCACTCTTGTGCATTCAATAGAGGTAGTTGAGCCCAATTCAAGTGCATTGCATTCTAGATTGATCCAATTGGCACTTGTGTGTGATCAAGCCGCTGTGGTTCATTTCTCTTGGTGCTTGCCGGCACCTAGACGGCTTGGCGGAGGTTCTGGTGATCTTCTCAAGAAGATTGTGAGAAGGCCCGGAGGATTGTGAAGGCTCGGAGCTCGCCTACCCGGAAAGGGAAAGGGCTACCGCTAGTGATCGAGGTGATTAGGCTCAATTCGTGGAGCCGGTCCGATTTGTTCGGGCTTACCTCAACGTGGACTAGGGGAGACCAGCAAGTCTCCGATCACCATGGTAAAAAGTAATTGTGTCAAATTGTGGTTTGCTCTCTTGTATTTACTTTCATTCAAGCAATGTTCTTAATTCATATTAATTGATTGATTGTCTAGTTAGAGTAGCAACCTTAGACCTAGATTACTTGTTTTTGCTATTGGTCGATTACTTGTGCTAGTATTATCTTGAGCCTTTCTAGGTGGTGTACTATTGTCGACTTGCTCTAGTAAATTTATTAAGTTTAAAATTGTCAATTGAAATTAGACGAAAATTTTAAAACCGCCTATTCACCCCCCCTCTAGTCGGCTTGCTCGATCTTACAGGCATGTAAGCATAAGTGTCTGCAGACCACAATTAAGGATCCAGCCTGGTTGTGGCATGAGAGATTCGGTCATATGAACTTTCAAAGTCTCAACACGATGGCAAGGAAGGAGATGGTGGTCGGACTACCAAAAATCGACCACCCGGGGCAAGTCTGCGAGGGCTGTCTAACGGCAAAACAAACTCGTAACAGCTACCCATCGCAGGTACAATACAGAGCCTCTCAACCACTCGAGCTAGTTCACATTGATCTGTGCGGTCCGATTACACCTCGAACTGATGCCGGAAACCAGTACTTCATGCTGATCGTGGACGACTACTCGAGAGCCATGTGGGTGTACATGCAGAAGAGCAAAGATGAGGCAAAGTCAAACTTTCAGAAGTTTATAGCGCTTGCCAAAAACTAAGTCGACAAGAGGGTAAAATCGGTCAGGTCTGACCGAGGAGGAGAATTCCTCGCAAAAGAGTTTGACTCGATCTGTGAAAAGAAGGGCATTGCAAGATTCTTCACGGCTCCGTACTCGCCTCAACAAAACGGAGTCGTAGAAAGAAGAAATCGAACTGTGATGGCAACAGCAAGAAGTCTCCTAAAAGGTCGATTTCTCCCCGGGCGGTTCTGGGGAGAAGCAGTAAGGCATGCAGTCCACCTTCTCAACCGCACGACCACAAGATCGCTCGATGGGACCACCCCATACGAACAATGGTCGGGAAGAAAGCCGAACGTTGAGCATTTAAAAGTTTTCGGCTGTTTAGCTCATGTGAAGCCGTCCACTTACCTAAAGAAGCTGGACGACCGGAGTAGAAGAATGATCTACCTTGGCTCTGAGCCGGGCACCAAGGCGTACAGGTGTTATGATCCAGTCGAAAAGAAGATTTATGTGAGCAGAGATGTGGTTTTCCAAGAAGACAAACACTGGGAGTGGGAAGAACACCAGGACATTGAGAAAGATATGTCGAAGTGGGCAACTTTCAATGTCAAAGATGACGAGGCCGTCGGCACAGACTGGGAAGAAGGAGTTACGACCATATCTCAAGGCTCAAGTTCAGCTGGCACTATCGACCATGAAGTCTTACCTGAAATAGAAGACCTCGATGAGGAAGAATCAAACGGCCAAGTACCGAAGATGAGGAGCATAAGTGAGATTTATGCACAGACTGAACCAGTGCAGTCTGAAGAACTGCTGCTTTACACGACTGCAGAAGAACCTGAAAGCTATGAAGAAGCAAAGGGAGATGCATACTGGAGAGCTGCTATGCAGGAAGAGCTGAAGTCGATTGAAGATAATGACACATGGGAACTCACTGATCTGCCAAAGGGTCATCGTGCAATCGGTCTGAAGTGGGTGTTCAAAGTGAAGAAGAACCCACAGGGAGAAGTCGTGAAGCACAAAGCACGACTTGTTGCAAAAGGATATGTTCAGAAACAGGGAGTAGACTACGAAGAAGTTTTTGGTCCAGTGGCTCGGATGGAGACAATTCGAGTACTTCTTGCGCTGGTAGCAAACGGTGGTTGGGAAATTCACCACATGGATGTGAAAATGGTGTTTTTGAACGGAGACATTGAGGAGGAGGTGTATGTCTCTCAACCGTCGGGTTTTCAGTCCAAAAGACAAGCTGAGAAAGTTTTGAAGCTGAACAAAGCTCTTTATGGGCTTAAACAAGCACCACGGGCTTGGAATCAGAAACTCGACAAAAGTCTGACAACACTCGGGTTCAGACGGAGTAACTCTGAACATGCCGTATACACGAGAGGAGACAAGAAGACAAGACTGATCGTAGGTGTATATGTGGATGATCTGATCATCACTGGATCAAATCCAAAAGAAATTATGAAGTTTAAAGATGAGATGAAGAAACTGTTCAAGATGACCGACTTAGGACTTCTGAGCTATTACCTCGGCATTGAGGTAAAACAAACTGACAACAGCATAACACTTTGTCAGTTGGCATACGCTCGGAAAATTCTAGAGAAGTGTGGTATGGGAGAGTGCAATCCATGCCAAGTACCAATGGAGAACCATTTGAAGTTAAGCAAGACAGGCCCAGGATCGCTAGTTGATGCTACGCAATACCGGAGCATTATCAGAAGTCTGCGGTATCTGGTGCACACCCGACCGGACATTTCATTTGCGGTCGGATATGTGAGTCGGTTCATGGAGAAGCCGACTCAGGAGCATATGAACGCCGTGAAGCATATTCTGAGGTATATCAAAGATACTTTGAACCTCGGGATTCAGTACACGAAAGGAGGAGAAAACGTTTTGTCGCTGACAGGCTACAGTGATAGCGATATGGCGGGAGATGTCGACGATCGAAAGAGCACGACAGGCATAATGTTTGTGCTTGGGGAGAGTTTGGTCAGCTGGCAATCACAGAAGCAAAAAGTGGTCGCATTGTCCTCCTGTGAAGCCGAGTACATCGCAGCGAGTGCAGCATCGTGCCAGGGAGTTTGGCTCGCTCGACTGCTAAGTGAGTTGTCGAACAAGACAGTCCAGAAGGTGACGCTCAGGGTAGACAACAAATCAGCTATTTCACTGAGCAAAAATCCGGTTCTACATGATAGAAGCAAGCATATAGACACAAGATATCACTATATCAGAGATTGTGTCGAAGAAGGGAAGATCGAAATTGACTACATCAGAACAGAAGAACAGAAAGCTGATATTCTGACGAAGCCGCTGGGGCAGATAAAGTTTTTGGAGATGAGGAGAAGAATCGGCATGATCGAAGTCGAAAAACAAGATTAGGGAGAGAATGTTGTAAATAATCTTGTTTAGAAGTCATGTGAAAAGTTTGGTAGTAATCGAAGTCAAATCGCAGCCGCAATTGGAAGTCGTATCGGAAATAGAGTAGAAGTCGTATCTGAAGCGGAGTCAGAGTCCGAGTTGTAATCGTAGTCAAACCCGTGTTAAAGTCGTAGAAGCGGGTATAAAAGGAGGGGTAGACATATAACCAAGATGAACCAAGCAATTGCGAATAACAGAGAAGAGGGAAAACAATCCCTGAGTGTTGTTTTTCATTGTGAGATCTTGCAAGACGTGGTCGGAAGGACTCACGACCACGACAAACGTGGTCGCGAGGTCCTATGACCACGGCAAAGCATTGTCGAAGGTGATCGAGAGAGGCTACAACCACGGCAAGACATCTTTGAACGTGGTCGAAAGAGGTGTTCGACCACGGTGAACAGTGATCGCCAGCATCACTGCGTGATCGTAAAGGGTTTCGATCACAGTATTCTCAAGCGGCTGGAGGAAGACAGCGCAGCGTTACAACGGAGCAGTCGCAAACTGCTACAGTGAAGTTACGACCACGACTCAAAGCGATCGGTGGCGAGTATGAGTGGTCGTACGGCATCGCAAGTGATCGGAATCGGTCGTAAACGACTCTAACCGGTCGTAAAAGATCCTGGGAGGTCGTAAGACTTTACATCAGCTAAGGCGTCAGAGAAGTTCTAATCATCTGCTATATATCTATCCATGCATCAACTGATGTAGTGAGTTATATATTTGTAATTATACAGTACATGATGCAAGATATGCCAGTGCCCGATTCATATATATTCTTTCCTTGTTCCAACAGAACACCCGCCGGAACACCATTGACATGCCCGGCCCTATCTTGAGCCTCCTTTCTCCCGTGAGAACGGCTCCGGTCATCGTTCTCGCCTGCGGTCAAGGCGCAGGAGGCGTGCACCCCTAGATCATCGGGACGTTGGCTCCGAAGGCACGCCACCGTGAATGCGACGGTGATCGGCGCGACCCGGAAATTGATTGCTATTCAGCCATCATCATGCACGGTGAGGTAAATACGTTTTCAGGATATGCATCATGCTGTAGTAGCCTAGACACCCTCTTCAGTCTTCTCACCTCTTCCATATGCAGAGCTGTAGTGTAAGCCCCAATCTAGATTCTAGAGTACGTAGGGCGTAGACTTTTGGAAGATGGATGCATCTAGCTAGCTATATCCACCGTCCATGCTACCAATCACATTGCTTTCTCTCTCTAAATAGCTAGCCCGCAGAGAAAAGAGGGGGGAGAGAGGGGATGCGCATGTCGATCGCTGTGTTGTGTGGTAGTTGAGGTAGTGGTGTGCCATTTGCTCATCTCCATCTCTTGTCACTCTGGCACATCCCTGTCTCTTCTCTGAAGTGCTAATAACGCCTTGTTATACATGTCATATAGTATAGGTCGGCTATGTATGTGGGGGAGCTTCAGCCTATGTAGGAGAAGACTCCTGATGGATCCATGCATAGCCTGCATGATCATAGATATGCATGCATGCATGTACGTAACGGATGTCAGATATGCTTTGAGATTGATGTGGAACGTTATATGAGAATTAATTCATGGTGAGCATTTTTGGCATGACAGGCCGAAATATCAGCTTGCCAGCTCATTTGTTTGATTTGGATGGGAACTAGACCTATTGAAAGTATATATTGTTTCTTACGCACATGCAATAATTTATCATGTTTGACATCAATACCATATTACCAGGTTTCCAAAACCTGGTCTGAACCAAAGTCAAAATATCTGAAAATCATACCAATTAGCATTTCTGAGGACAATATGTATATAAAATATCATCACAGTTTAATTTATATTGCTAAAATATATATAGAGGATCATTTGATTCAATGTTAGTTTAGGTGTAGTCAACCTAAATCATTAGTCACATATGAAAGAGAGATTAAAACTGCCCCTTCATTATTTGCTAAAGCATGCAATTTTATTGTACCAAACTAAAACTTACCCAGGGTTACAAATTTCATCCGAAATTTCACGAAATGGATGAAATTTTGTCCCTTTTGGTAGCAGTGAAACAGGTTTTATTCGGCTAAAATTTGGCCGTATTTGAAATTTGTTCAAATTTTGGTTAAATTTTATCAAAATTTTGTTTTTTTCGTCCGAATTTTCGAATGAAACGTTCCTTTCACCGGCAGCCAAATAATTTTTTGCATCTGAAAGATTAAACACTGAACTTACTGTAAATTTCCTAAGAACAAGTATGCTTAACTACAGCAAGTACCAGAACATTACCCGGCGGGAATCCTCTGTCATTTTTGAACTTTATGTTGCAGTTATGTTTTTATGAGGACATTTACACTTGAAATCATATTACACATTTAGATGGGTCAAGAAGAGACTAAACAGCACGCCAAATATATAGGCATCGGTTTTTTTTGGAGTGATGGTGTGGTGATACTATAAAACATCTCAAACTTTATTATGTTGTTACTCTGATGTCGCAAAAAGTTGAGTTTTAAAACATGATGTGAGCTACTAAACATATGTTAATTGTAGTCAAGAATTTCAATTTATTTTAGATTACTGTTAAGACGGTAAGGAATAGAAAAAGTAAAGAAGAAAAGTTAAGATTCTTTTATCTTGTATAGTAGGTTGGGTCGGCTAGTGTTTCAACCTATCATTGTCTGTTTATTCCATTGTCAGATGTGCATGATTGTGCCAATGAAAGGCCTATAAAGAAAAACTTTCTTGCAAAATTGACCAAACCCCTAATAATTAAAAAGAGGAAAAGGAGGAAACTTCGGGTGCAAGCATTTTCTTGGTTGCAACTTGCAAACTATGTGACGAGGATCAAGAAAATTGTAGCCTTTAATTCTATACCCAGATAAGTGAGATGCCACACTGTTTGGACTTAGCTAATATTGGCATCGAGTCAGAATAATTTTGTTTGGAATTTTGCATCTGAGCTAATTAAGCTACGTGTGTACAATACGTACACACGAGAGCCTGGTTGATAAACGTTACAGCTTAATTACTCCAGCAACATGATATATGAACCTATGCAGAGAGGCTTCTGTAGCTAAGTAGGATGTTACGACCATCCCTGCAAGCAAATTAATGGCCGTTCATCGCAGCAAAATAAATGCATGCTTGCTTTCCGACGTACAGAAGAAGAAATGGTCCATTCTTTGATCTCATGCCTATTTTTTTTCCTTCCTACAGATGCACTTACACTCTGGTATGTAGGCCGGGTTTGTGGTAGGAGAGGAGGCCTGTCGTCTATCTCGTCAAGGCTCTGTTGCTTGCTATGCACATGCTGCAGGTATTGCAGCGCTGTGAAATGAACTTACTTAATGAATACCATCATTCTGGTAAAAACTTAAAAACAATTTTGGTTTGAGCACCAAATCAACATGAATTTTTTTACAAAAAATTAAGGTAGTTCGTACTTCAGCAAAATATCCGTTTAAAATTCCAATTCGAATTCAAGTTGTATAAGCAAATTTCGCTTTTTTGTTGATCGTCGCTCATTTTGAGTTTAAACTTGAAATTTTGAGGGGTGTGGCAATACTCCACATACTATCGCTTGAACTTTCTGGAGGATTTTTTTATGTTTATTTGGTGCTCAAACCAAAATAGTTTTCAAGTTTTCACCTATAAGAGTTGTTCAGCTTATTTACTAGAAGAAAATATTGCTAGATATGATATCATAAAAAACTGTATATATCGCTAGATTTACCGTTAAAAATAATTTTATAATATTATAAATTTTGCTAATTTAATCTAATATAAGGTTATAAAAATAATGGTTAAAATAACAACTTGGAGACCACAAAAAGTCAATAACAACATTTATAAAATAACGAAGGGAGTATTAATTAGTTCTCTACACCATAACAAGTGTCAGGTGGATTTTGTTTCTCTTATACTTTACGTGGCTTTTTTTTACAAAAAGCTTCACATTTTATTAATCAGCGGGAAAGCAGGTGTTTGACCCGACCAAAGACACGGAGGAGATGCAGGCGAAGTTTGTTTGGCACAACCATGAGAAGCCAAATTCTCTTGCCTTCTAACAAACTCAATACTAAAATATATATGTATACTTTATGTGGCTTTACACCTAATATTTTGTAGAGAAACCAATAATCAAGACTAATTGGCTAATACTATATCCGTTTTCTTACTTGGTTTTCTAGAATCTGTGCCACTAAATTATCTATAGTACCTATATGAAAATTATATCATTATTACACTACTACAAAAAAACCCCATCACAGATGGTTCGAAAACGTCACCACAGAGGTTTCCTGAACCGTCTGTGCTTATGAGTCAGTAATACCCTAAGGGTATTATAGACAATTTTTGAACCATCTATGATAACCCTTATCACAGATGATTCTTAACTAGAACCGTCTGTGATAATAGTTATTACACAAGATTTTTACTATAAACCGTCTATAATAGTCTATTATCACAAACGATTCTAATTAAGAACCGTCTGTGATTACGTTCTTGTGATATCATAAATAGACCTTCTTTAGCTCATCAACATTCTCTAATTGCACTATAAAACAACGCAATCAAGTAATACAGATGAATCAAAACAAACCTATTTATGATTGGTCGTAAGCCGTGGTCGTAGGCGCATAGTCATAAACCGTGGTCATAGGCGCGTAGCTGTTAGCAACCATGTACACCACATTGGAGAAAGTAAAACGGAGATAAGTTTAGAGAGTCGAGAAAGTAAAATATGAATTTTAACAAGGACCGAAACCCTAGCTATCCATCAATCATCACAAGATCTAATTAAGGCATCAACAATTAATTTTTACGCACGTGAGCATCAAGGAAGAGAGGGGAGGGGTGGGGGATATATCACTGGCGATGGAGAGGCTGACTGTGGTAGCGTCACCGTTGTTTCACGATGATGACACTGTACAAGACACTCTTACGATAAGAGTGCCTTATATAGTGAACCGTGGTATCACAACTGGAGGCAGAGGAGCATGGGGAGGTAGTCAATCGACGTCATTAGGGGAGGCACCGCTTCGATCGTTTTGTGGGAGCTAACTAGCTAGGTAGTGTTTCGGTTTGAAGTGTTTGTGGAAGGCATGTGGGCAACATATATAACGGCATTTGAGTAGTGGAATTGATCAATAGTTGATAGGTCGTGACAACACTTCAGTTTGAAAGTTTGAATAAAGGGGGCGGTAAAAATATCACGGATGGTTTTTAATATAAACCGTCGTGATAATTTAATTATCATAGACGGTTTTTAATACAAATCGTTTGTGAAGTATCATAGATAGTTTAAATAAAAATCGTCTGTGATACTTCACATACGATTTTCACCATAAACTGTCTATGATCTTTCCTCTTCATAGACGGTTTTTACTGCTGGCAGCAACATAGACGGTCTCTAAATCAAATCATCTGTGATTGTATTTAATACTAACGGTTTCGGTTTTGGTTAAACGTCTATGATGAGTCGTCTAGTATAATTTATTTTATAGTAATACTTGTGTATTTTCTTGTAAAGTTTTAAAAAACTAATGATCAAAGTTATATCTCAAAGTCTATAAAAAAACCAAAAATGTCAAATAAAAATGATCGGAGGAGTAAATGATGACATAGAATCGGTGCGCGCCTTCCTCAGAGACCACTCGTGTGGCACCACGCGGCATGCACGATGAGCTGGACATGACTAGGAAACCGGCCGTCGGATCATTCGAGCTGAGGCACCAGGGTGGGCCGTTTACGTACACATCGTCTGCATACCATAATGCATGCACCCTAGAGAAAACCCGCTGTCTCATGCACCGATGGATCCCCGTAGACGCTTGGAGCTACATGAATATCATTGCATGCATTGCCAGCTGATAATAACCATCATGCAAAATTAAGTGACGAGCAGCCCTTCTTCATTCAGTTTTGGATTTGTATGTATACTTGATCATGCCATGAATTAATGAACGTTTGCAATCGGTTGACGGTCGGCAGCCTCTTTTCGCATAAAATCACAAGCTATAGTAGAGCCTTTGTTCACATATGTGCGAGAGACACCCATGCTCCGTACATAGCCAATCATTCTATCAGCAAGTAGGGTACAATCAGGTATGAGTGGAACTTCACTTGCGGCTAGATACCATTGATCATCTATATATTTAATGTTCATATTCTCTGTCAATCTCAATCGGTCCATGAAAGAATAAATCATGCACATCTACTTGATGTCTATTTGTAGACCACCTGTGTCGGGACCCCGGATCTCCGAACCCGGACCCTCTGTGTATTACTGCATTAGTCCCAGATCAAAGCTAGTGCACACAGTTAAACAGAAATGATTACATAACCAGCAACGCATTTATTACAGTAATTGAGAGTACTGACCGAAAGGTCTCATTATTACAACTGAGATTTCAAGACCTCACATACTCACAAACACAGCGGAAGCAGAAATAAATCCAGCGAAGACCCATCAATACGCCACAGGCAATTGACTGGGGAAGCGCAACCTACTACTCCAGGAATCCTTCATCAAATCCACAAGCGAAGTAGTCGTAGTCTCCATCTTGAGCTTCATATTCCTCTGAATTTTATTTTTTAGTGCAGCATGTGAGTACATAAAGTATTCCGCAAGTCTTGGGAAAGATGCAATAGATGCAAGGCTTAACAATGAGGGTTTTATGGTTCTTTTGCACAAAGCAATATTTTATTTCAAATACCATTATGTAATTTCAAAAGCAGCAGTTTAACAAAGTAATTGCAATAACTGAAAATAGAATAAATTTTTTAGTGAAGGTTCCAACCACTAACACTAGTTCATAGGCTCTAACCGCCAAGGTTTCAAGACTACGGGTTCCATCCACCCGAGTTCCCAAAACTTTTACTTTTAAAACCAGAAACAAAAGTCTACCATGTGAATGCATTCCTTGCCCGCCCTTGACCGTGGGCACGGCTATTCGAATAGTTTTACACTCTGCAGAGGTTGTACAACTTTACCCCCAAGAGATAAATTATCTTAACAGTCACCACGCTTCCTTTGGCATGAGACACAGATAAAATATCACAAAGCCTTTACCTCACTCTAGTCTAGCTAGACACCACCCGCTGAGGTTTCACCGCAGAAGGGTTAAATCTGCCCAATCCGAAGTCCCTCTTGCGCCATATGAGTACAGTAAATCCCTGTCCCTCACTGTGAATAACCAGTAAATCCCTGGCACCCACTTTCCACTGGTGGCACCTAAACTAGACTATCGTAAGTTAGTCAGCTAGGTTGTACCCGTATAGACTTGTGGTTGTACGGTTAATGCTCAGTCTGGACAAACACAAGCGTCGGTCCTTAATTGACTAGGGCGGAACATACACAATACAAGTTCTCGTGCTAAATCCGCACCAATCCAAACTTACCATCCGCCCTGGTCTAAAACAATTTTCACCATTTTATTTTATTTTGAAAGAACAGTAGCAACACCAATTGCTACTAAATTGCTGAGCAAAATGATTAAATCAATGAAATATAATTTTCCATCCCAAGGGGTATAAAGGTTGAGTAGCACGACTAAGCATTTTACTACCGTTTTATAATTATCAAGCAATATTAATAATCTCAATATTGAGCAAAGCAAGTCCTAGGGTGACAAAGGTACATGGATGTCAATGTCAAATGAAGGCATAACAATATTGGTAATAGCTAATATCCTTACGACAGAAGTTATCATTTTATGTAACATAGCAATGCATTAAATTTAAAATAATAAAATGGTTTTGACAATCATAGGTTCAAAATGATCAAAGGAGACTTGCCTTCTTGTGCACTGGTTGGCCCTTCTTGCTGCGGTTCCACGAACCCTTCGGTGACGTCGGATTCTACGCGCAAAACGACAACGAACAAAGCAAATAAATACAAGAAAAATTCAAATAAAACTCAAAAATTCAAATAGAGGCCATATTTAAGTAGGTCATGATTTTAGAAAAAATTTAGAAATTTGAATGGCTCAAAATGGAGTTAAATTGAGGGAGAACGGGCTCTAGAAAGGTTGAATCTCAGTCAATACGACTACGCAGAGTAGCGTACGACCACGCAGCATAGCATACGACCACTCAGAATAGCGTACGACCACGCAGCATAGCGTACGACCACACGGAATAGCGTACGACCACGTAGTCGCTCACGACCACACGGTCGAGATTACGACCGCAAAGTTGTTTACGACCACGGAGAATGGCTTACGACCACGTAGTCGAGATTACGACCGCAAAGTCATTTACGACCACGGAGAATGGCTTACGACCACGTAGTCGAGATTACGATCGCAATGTCGTTTACGATCACTCAGTCGAATTTACGACTATGCAGTCGTTACGATCACACAGTCGCTTACGACTATGCAGTCATTACGATCACACAGTCGCTTACGACTATGTAGTCGGTTATGACAACGCAGTCGCTTACGACTATGCAGTCGTTACGATCACACAGTCGCTTACGGCTATGTAGTCGGTTACGACAACGCAGTCGGCTTACGACTACGCAGTCGTTTGCGACAACATAGACATTTACGACTACGTAATCGTGTACGACCACACAGACGCGTACGAGCACGTAACCATTTACGACCACATGGAAAGCTTTTACGACTACGACCACAGAAGGGTTTTACCTTCAGAATCGGTCGACAGCGAGGTGGTCGGAGAAGGTCGGATGGCGGCGCCGGCGCCGGGGGGGGTGGTCGTAGAGGTTCGGGGAAGCGACGACGAGGTCCGGTAGCGGAGAGGCGCTGCCGAGGGCTCCCGGGGTGCACACGACCACGGCGAAGGCGGAGGCGAGGTCGGCGGGACTCGGGACGGTGGCGCACGACCACGGCGAAGGCGGAGGAGCGATCGGGGCACACGACCACGCGAGGGCGGCAGGGAGACTTGGCCGAAGGGCGGCCAGGGCGCACGACCACGTGAGGGCGGTGACGAGGTCGGCGGGGCATGGCCCAGAATCGTTGGGGCGCACGAGAGAGAGGAGAGTTGGGGAAGATGGTGCGGGAGGAAGAGGAGGCCGGGGGGCTATTTATAGGGTGGATGGGGAATACGGCTTACGACTGCTCCCCGGTGCTGTCGGCCGGGAAAAGGAAGGGAGGGGAGAAAAAGGAAAGGGAGGCACATGGAAAGAAAGAAGGACGCGGGGATTTGGGGATTCGGTCGAAGGGCTTCCAAAACCGGGGAGAGACGGGGAAGGCATGGCCGGATGCGACCGGATTTGGTCGGCGGCCGGAAAAGGAAAGGGGAGAGAGGAAGAAAGGAAGGCGGCTCTCGGTGGGGAAGACGCTCCTGACGGGTGGGGCCCACGCGCAGAGAGAGAAGAGGAGGGAGAGAGCGGGCGGCGGGGAAAGAAGGCCGGGCGGCGATGTGGGCGGATCTGGGCCATCCACGCGTCAGCCGGGAGAGGCAGGATCCGGTGGGCGGCGTGGCAGGCATCTGGCCGTCCACGTGACGGCCGGAGGAAGAGAGAGATTTCAGTTTGTTTTTTAAATTTGATTTTGGATTTTCAGAAAAGCCTAGAAAATTCATTTAGCCTCAGAAAAATATGAAAATACTTTCAAAAATTCCAGAAAAATTTAGAGATCCTCCTGGAGACATTTTGGACTTAATAAAAATATTTCCAACTAATGTTGGTATTTAATTTTTCAAACTTAAAATACTTTTTAACTCTTAAGAGTTGATTTTTAATTCTAGAAAATTCTTTAAAACTATTTTAAAATTCAGGGAAGGTTGGGAAAAATAAAATGAACTCTTTTTGGCTTTATAAAAATATTTGAAATACATTTTATTGCTTTGGATTTTGAAATAAAATTTAGATAACTTCAAATAATGTTCAAATACTTTAAAATAATTAATTAGAAATTAAATTTTTCAGAAAGCGAATTTTTGGGATGTTACAAACTGCTTATCTTTATGTGATTGATTGATGAATCTTATCACTTTCTCGAGTCAGTTGTGTGCTGCAGCAGAACAAAGGAGTTGGCCATATTTGAAACGATCGAATCATGTCTAGTCACTACTACAGAAAAGCTAATAGTAGACGGCAAATCACAGACGGTTTTGTGAAACCGTCTGTAATGTAAACTATTACAGACGGTTTTAATTTGAAGGCCGTCTGTGGTATTTGTGGCGGGAAAAAGGAGTATCACAGACGGTTCTTACCGCTGAACCGTCTGTGATACTGGAATATCACAGACGGTTTTTATTAAAAACCGTCTGTGATAATCTGGGATTATCACAGACGGTTTTTTATTAAAAACCGTCTGTGTTGTGTCGATTATCACAGCCGGTTGTTGTTAAGAACCGTCTGGGAATGTTCACAGACGGTTTTTCACAAGAACCGGCTGTGATGTCCCTTTGTCTGTCATATTCTAGATCAGAGGTTAATATATAAGTACACATTGCTTCTAATTATAACTTAACTACAGAACTACTGAGACAAGAGATCACAAATTAAAGGCAAATTTATTAATTTCAATTAGAGGCAAATTTATTACAAAAGTCGCACAGGTAAAGAGTTTCCCATATTGTATTCTTTTGGGCTTCGTAAGCTTCTTCTTCAACTTGGGGACTTGGAGGATCAGCCGCTAAATTCTCGAACGCCGTTAAGATTGCCCTTGTCCTCAGCACTTCCTCGTGCAGCCTGGGCAAATGATCAGCAGCATCCATAATGTCGTAGAGGATAGCATGAAAAGATTCCTCAGAATCTGCCGTTTCTGCTTGATCGGCAAGGCTATCCATCAGTCTCTGCAATGCGTGTAGAGCTTCTTCCGCATTGCGCACATTGTGGAGAAGAACCAGGGTGAGGGCTGTTTCCCTTTCTTGAGCGGCAGCGAGACGCCTTCGTCGACGGCGGAGGATCAGGTCAAGCTGACGGATGCAAGAAAGTCGGGGAAGGAGAGCAGGGCGGGTGCAGAGAAGCTGCTCCAGATGCAAATTGCTGGCCGCCTGTGTAAGGTTCCGACCGAACAATTCGTGATGAACAGATGAGAGGAAGGAAATGATCACAAGAACAGTAGTAGAAGCCATGTTGTATTGTATATTGTATTGTACGTACGTAGAAGAGACCTGGATTAGGCGCGCATATTTAACCTTTAGCACAGACGGTTCGTATACCCAAACATTAATGATATAGACGCTTCGTATAACGATCAAGAGACGTTAACTAGACGATCGAAACACGAAGCGTTCTGGCATTGAAACACGCGTGAAGCGTTCTGGTATGAAGCTTATGACAGACGGTTTATACGGGTAACCGTCTGTGATATTTTCACAGTCGGTTATTAACAAGAACCGTCTGTAATAATTGAGACATCACAGACGGTTCTTAATTCGAACCGTCTGTGATAATCTTGCCAACACAGACGGTTCGTGTAACAAACCGTCTGTGATAATCACAGGTCACCAATAATTGGTGACCAATAATTGGTGTATGTCACCAATAATTGGTGTATACCCAGGATTTCGATCTCGACTGTCCATTCTCTCCACATGGAATGGCAGGCAGCAGTTCCTCCCACTACTCAGCCCTTATTAATGACCCCATCTACCTTTCCAGCGGTACTAGTCACGCGTGAGTTCATCCACTAGCTAGCTTCCTTCATGCATCTCCCCTCCGCTATGAGCTAGCGCCTCCGTCGCGGCACGGCGGGCGGCTGGACAACACACTCTTGCCGTAAGTGTCGTAAGTGTGTCTTTGTTCAGACGCACCGCCGTGCCATGAAGGGTTCATTAGCTATAATAGATTTGAATGTGTTGTTGTGCTTGCCTCTGTATTTGATTGTTTTCAGAGGGTATGGGTAACATTATTTTATTTGCTTGCTTGCCTCTGTATTTGCATGTTCCTCGACGATGCCGACTACTGCCGAGATGTGATGTCCACTCCAACAATCCTTCTTTTTCCTGCAAAATTCAAGGCAATTTTATTACAAAAGTTCAAAAAAAAGACATTCCCAGATTCTTCGGTGAGCAGCTGACATAGCCGACTTCTTCGGTGAGCGACTATCCATCTGCCTCTTTCCACTCCTTTTCTTCATCTCTGGTCTCTGGATCACGTACGCCAGTAGCGATGATTCAGTAGTAGATGAATCATCGCTACTGGCGTACGTGATACAGAGACCAGAGATGTAGAAAAGGAGTGGGAAGAAGCAGATGGATAGTCGCTCATCGAAGAAGTCGGCTATGTCGGCTGCTCAACGAAGAATCTTGGGAATGTCTTTTTTTGCACTAGTGTAATAAAATTGCCTTGAATTTTGTCAGGAAAGACGAACTGTTTCGTCAGGGCATGACTGCCAACTCGAAGCATATATAGCATAGCATTCGAGGCACATCTGAGGCCTGCTGCTGTGTCTTGAGGAATGCCAAGAGCTGGTCTTCAGATGTGGCAGCCACACTGGTCTTCAGATGTGTCAGCCACATCTGAAGACCAGCTCTTGGCATTCCTCAAGACACAGCAGCAGGCCTCGGATGTGCCTCGAATGCTATGCTATATATGCTTCGAGTTGGCAGTCATGCGCCTGACGAAACAGTTCATCCCCGTGTAACTATCACAGACGGTTTGTAGTGTAAACCGTCTGTGAAGGACTATCACAGATGGTTCTATACACGAACCGTCTGTGATACGCATAAATCACAGACGGTTGATATTTCGAACCGTCTGTGATATTATGTACATCACAGACGGTTCGTGTTACTGAACCGTCTGTGATAATCAGACTATCACAGATGGTTATTTATGCGAACCGTCTATGATAGGTAGAAATCACAGACGGTTAATATTAATAACCGTCGGTGATAATTCACAGACGGGTATTAATACGAACCGTCTGTGATATATAATTTTCACAGACCGTTTGTAGTTGGAACCGTCTGTGATATTCTGCGTAGTATATTTTTACTTGGCGTACTTGCTTGAAGGATGTCGACACCGATTTGTCTTCATTGCGCTGCATCGGTGGAGCAAGGCGGCCGGCTTTAGGGAGTTGGGGGTGAAAAAATATCACCGTCTTCTTATTGATCTGATCAGAGGTTAGCATACTCAATTACTTAACATTCTTAGTGATCTGATCAGAGGTTAGTAGTAGAGGTAATAATCATTTTTGAAACCCATTTGTCACTTGTGTAGCGTAGATGGACCGAAGCTGGATGTATATTGAGAACCGTGTGAGTGAAGAGTACATTACTGGCGTGTCTGCCTTTAGAAGGGCGGCCGAGCTGGATATGTTGAAGAAGGGGATGAAATATATGTATTGCCCATGTATTGATTGTGATAATCTCAAGATGTTTAGCAACTCAGCGCAGATTGAAGCTCACTTGATTCGAAGGGGTTTCAGAAAAGGGTACAAATGTTGGACCAGTCACGGTGAAGAGAAGAGTACACAAGAAGATTGTTATGACATAGCCGAGGGAGACAACGATATGCCAGTTGTGGACTGTTCTTTCGATCATGAGGATAGGTCGCAGGATGACAATCTGGATCAGATGTTACGTGATGCAGAAGGGAACTATAGTGAGAGAGAGTTTGGTAAATTCGAGGGCTTGATGGAGGACTCCGAGAAACCTTTGTTCCCGGGCTGCAAGCCGCAATACACGAGGTTGTCATCAGTTCTAGAACTGCTAAAATTGAAGGCAAGCAATGGTTGGTCCGACAAGAGTTTCACGACATTATTAGGTCTCCTAGTGGACATGCTTCCAACAGGAAATGTGTTGCCGAGAACCACCTACCAAGCCAAGAAGATTCTTTGTCCATTAGGAATGGAAGTACAAAGAATACATGCATGTCGGAATGATTGTATCATGTATCGTAAAGAGTATGCTAGCTTACATGTTTGTCCGGTGTGCAAAGCATCCCGATACAAGCGTAAAAATGACTCTGATGATGGGAAGGGCATCGAGGTGAAGCAAGGACCTCCTGCTAAGGTGATGTGGTATCTTCCTGTAATCCCCCGTTTGAAGCGTTTATTTGCAAACCGCAAGGATGCAAGATTGATGCGTTGGCACTGCGAGCAGCGTAAGAAAGACGGAATGATAAGACATGTTGCTGATTCTGCCCAGTGGAGGAACATCGATAGGATGTTTGTAGATTTCGGTGTGGAACCGAGAAATATAAGGTTTGGGTTGAGTACAGATGGAATGAATCCTTTTGGTAACATGAGCAGCCGACATAGCACATGGCTCGTGACTCTGTGCATGTACAACCTTCCTCCTTGGCTGTGTATGAAGCGGAAATATATTTTGATGTCACTACTTATCCAAGGGCCGAAGCAACCTGGCAACGATATTGATGTGTTCCTAGCCCCATTGGTGGAAGATCTTGCAGTACTGTGGAATGAAGGGGTACATGTATGGGATGCGGACAAACGAGAGAACTTCACTCTACGGGCCATGTTGTTCTGCACCATTAATGATTTTTCTGCCCTTAGTAACCTGTCAGGGTTGAGTATAAAAGGAGCCAAAGCGTGTCCGCACTGCTTAGATTATACCGAGAGTGTGTGGTTGAACAACTCACGAAAAACTGTGTACATGCGTCACCGTAGGTTCCTTCCAAAGTATCACCCATACCGCAAGATGAAGAAACAATTTGACGGAAAAAAAGAGGATGACTTAGTACCAAGACCTTTTAGCGGGAAAGAGGTGTATGATATGGTCAAGGATATAAATGTTGTGTTTGGAAAGGGACGTAAATTGAGGAAGAACATGTGGAAAAAGAGGTCAATATTTTGGGACTTGCCTTATTGGGAGCACTTAGAAGTTCGCAATTGCATCGATGTCATGCACGTAGAGAAGAATGTATGTGACAGTTTGATTGGTCTCTTACTGAACATTCCTGATAAAACAAAGGATGGTGTTAACGCAAGGCGTGACTTGGTCGCTATGAACATCAGGACCGAGTTAGCACCGATAGAGACCGATAAAGGTCGGACGTACCTTCCCCCAGCATGTTACACTCTGTCTAAGTCCGAGAGAACTGAATTGTGCCAGTCCTTAAATGGTGTGAAAGTTCTAGCCGGTCACTCGACAAGCATGAAGAAACTTGTTTCCATGGAACATTTGAAATTGATTGGCATGAAGTCTCACGACTGTCATGTGCTAATGACTCAAATGCTACCTGTTGCAATTAGAAGTATTTTGCCGAACAAGGTTCGAGTGACAATCATAAGGCTATGCTATTTCTTCAACGCAATTGCTTAGAAGGTCATTGATCCGGATGGACTAGATGCTCTGCAAACCGAGGTGGTGACAACTCTATGTCATCTAGAGATGTATTTCCCTCCATCATTTTTTGATATCATGGTCCATCTCATTGTCCACCTTGTGAAAGAGATAAAAATATGTGGCCCCGTATATCTACGTCATATGTACCCTTTCGAGAGGTACATGGGAATTCTGAAGTCCTATGTACGCAATCGATCTCGACCGGAGGGTAGCATCATCGAAGGTTATACAACAGAAGAGGTCATTGAATTCTGCATCGGCTACATAGCTCAGGTAGAGCCGATAGGTGTACCTCTATCTCGTCACGAGGGGATGCTAGAGGGTATCGGGACTATTGGGAGGAAAGCAATAACTCCGGATCAACATACGTATGCTCAAGCCCATTTCATGGTTTTACAACACATGACTGAAGTGACCCCATATATTGAAGAGCACAAGGACATGCTACGTCAGGAGAATGCAGGCCAGTCAGAAGTTTGGATCACGAGACAACACAACCGTCAGTTCAACGAATGGTTCAAGGCGCAATTGACTAGGAGGTCGTCAAGTGAAACACTACAATGGTTGGCAAAAGGTCCAAAATTTACAATTGTGACATGGCAAGCATACGACATTAATGGCTACACATTTTATACAACAGATCAAGATAAAAAGAGCACAGTGCAGAACTCAGGTGTCCGCATAGATGCCTATGATGCGCACGGCAGTACCGCTGGCCCAAGCTCGTACTACGGGCTTGTAGAGGAGATTTGGGAGCTTGACTACGTAATTTTCAAAATTCCTCTATTTCGGTGCCGTTGGGTCCAATTTCCACGGGGTGTAAAGGTTGACAAGTACGGCGTCACTACCGTGGACCTCGAATGTGTAGGATACAAAGACGAACCATTCGTACTCGCGAGGCAAGTTGTTCAAGTATTTTATGTAACCAACCCGGCAAATAAGAAGCGCCATGTAGTTCTTCAGGGAAAAAGAAGGATTGTCGGGGTTGAGAATGTTGTGGATGAGGAAGAGTACAATCAATTTGATGATTTGCCTCCATTCGGACACGGCATCAGGCTCAAGGAAGAACAAGGCGATGAAGCAAGCTATATGCGTGTCGATCATCGTGAAGGGCTTTATTTAAAATGATATAGCCAAAGTGTAATAAATGATATTGGTTATGCTTGTGTTTTTCATAAATGTATATGTATGTTCCATTGTAATTGTAAAATGACTAAGGAACTAAGAAATAGTTATATTTATGGTTATGCTTGCGTTTTTCATAAATATATGTATGTTCCATATTGTAATTGTAAAATGACATAGGAACCTAGCTAGCTGCGGGTATTTATAGTGAACTATCACAGGCGGTTTATCAAAAGAAACCGTCTGTGATAATACATCACAAACGGTTCTATAGATATAACCGTCTGTGATAATATGAAAATCACAGACGGTTATATATATAGAACCGTCTGTGATAATATGGATATCACAGACGGTTATATATATATATATATATATATATATATATATATATATATATATATATATATATATATATATATATATATATATATAATATGATAATGTCGCAATGGAGGATGCAGGATGAGGTCGCAATCCGATCGGAGGCCTCTCCGCCATTTGCCGGGATCGCAAACGAGCGCGCTCGAAACTGGTTAAGAGCGAGGTCATCAACCACATCTTCGGGTGTCTCTTTCAAAAACCCCGCAGATGAGGAAGCGTCCCAACGCATGGTAAAATATGTTAAACAACATAGTTGTTAACACCTCTTGAAATTCATGGGTTCAAAAATAACATGATTAATTGCCTCTTGCAGCAATCATTGACTACCGAATCTTCTCGTGGCTCCTTTGAAGAATATAGGGAGATAGATTTACTATCACAGGCCTTGGGAAACAAGGAGCACCCAGGTCGCACACGAGGCATGGGGGTTTATGTACCTTGGAGGCACGGATTTCCAGATTACTCCGACACATATAGGAGTAGGAAGAGATCCAAGGCGTACCGCAGCAAACAAATAAAACAGGAGCTTCGTGCTCAACTTGAGGAACAACTATCTGCCTCACTTCAAGAGCAGACTGCCTCACTTTGAGGAGAGATAGATTCGTTGCGGGAAGAACTGAGACAAGTCCGCAACCAATTGCAACCCACTCCTAGTACTGCGGTACCAGTCCCCCTCAACGTCGCAGTAGCTGCGCGTCCACACCAATTTCTGAACATAGCGACGCCCACTTACGTATTGATGACATTCAGGTAATGTACCTCTTTAGAATGGTACATAGATCTCTCTGGTGGACGCCTTAACTCATCTCTTGTATCGTTATGTAGGAGCCCATGCCTTGCAGCCTCAAAGTCAGGCTTGTTGGCTCTATTCCCGTTGACGCTGGGCGCGGCATGGTGTATCCATTGCTGCCAGGGACGCTGGTGCACGGTGTACAAGTAGACACCAGTTTCATAAAGGTCCAGGTGGACATGATTACTGATATTTTTAAGTCTGTCCCTCTTGAGAAGCCCCCAAACGAAGAGATTAAGACATTAGGGGATGCCGTCCACACATTCATTCAGTGGCCCAAGAGGGACATTGTCCTCGACATGTCCGTGCCACAATCTTCACATCCAGTGGCCCAAGAGGGACGTCGCCCTGGACCTGGCACATCGGCTCCGGTGGCTCCACCTCCACCTCCAAATCCAGTAAAGTCTGTTGTATCGGCTCCCGCCGAGACGCCACCGAGAACATATCATAAGCGAGGCTCCAAGGCCTCCAAGGCTCATGCGAAGAAAAATAAGCCGCGTCCTGTGCCATGGACGTTTACTCTAGGAGTGTCGTTGATGCCCGACTCACAATTACGCCAGCTTGGTATGATTTGCGGTAGATTGCATGCCTGGTACATGGAGAAGTCCAACATGAAGCCAAACCGGCAGAGTGCATTCACTCTGAAATATAACGAGACGCATTTCCTCCACGACTCGGGCTACATCGTCGTGACATTCGAAGATTTATTCTTACTATTCAATCTTGACGAACTCGACGCCTCACTTCTACGATGCTGGACACTGTAAGTGTACTGTACAATGAAGTTCTACATTCACGTTATACAGATGAAATGTCATTACTCTTTCTTTATGTATAGATACATGATCCAACAAGTCCGGCAATTGCGACGACCGGTGGGTTTCCTCGACCCTCAGTTGGTCTCCGAGCAATCTATCAACGCAGATGCATCCTTCGTGCAAGGTTACATAACGAGGGGATTGATTGCTCACACCGATAAGGAGTACGTCATGGTACCCTTCAACCAAGGGTAAGTGCTTCACTAGTTGCCACACATATGTTTCATTTGTACTTTACATGCAGCATGAACTTAGGATTAATCACTATGGCGACACACATGACTAGGCATCACTGGATTTTGATTGTGATTGTACCAAAGTGGAGCAAGGTAATATACCTTGATTCCCTCCTTAGGAGCAACCACGACTTCAGTCGTGTGCAAGAAGTACTTAACAGGTAAACTCATTTCCTCCATACATAACTCTATTGTAATATTTCTTTTGCTTGCCACGGCCGAGGCTAAGTTTTTTGAATCACGTAGGGCGTTTGCCGAATATGTTGCCCAAGGAGGAACACACGACAAATCCAGTGACACGCTACGACACAACACGCGATTTCCGGTACCCGCTACAACACAACAATCCTATATCATACTTTGTTATAATGCCTCTAGAATTGACAATACCGATGTATGTAATTCTATTTTTGCAGTGCCACCAGCAGCTACAGGGCAACGTATGTGGATTCTACATTTGCCGCCATATGAAGGAAATCATGGGTACTAAGATCAATGATCCAGAGGTTTGTCAGGTCCTTCCAATAATTATTATTTTTTGATTATATTACACACACATGCTAATTAATGACTTAACATTGCTCCTACCGACAGCGGGTGAACTTCGACGGAAGTGCATATGATCTTGACAATCTCGTCGAAATTCGTGCAATCATCTCCCAATTCTTGCTAGCAGAGGTCATAAATAAGAGGGGAGAGTTCCACGCCGGCGATGGTGATAATTAGATGTTGAAACATTGGATTCAACTGTACAAATCAAACAATTCCTTCAATTGAATTCATTTCTCAGATTTTGTGTAACAATTTTTATTCTATATATGTGATATTGTGATATTGTTACATTCGTCTGTGTATCGAATTTTGTTGTAATTTACTATGAGTTGCAATTAACTTATATCTGTCATTTATCTGTAATCTGCTTGCTTGCTTGCTTTCAGAGGGCATGGCTAGCATATCCTGAGGCTAGCCAAGAAACAACAAATAAAATGGATGATGCACTTGGTATCACAGACGGTTCGTTGTTAAAAACCGTCTGTGATACCATATCACATACGGTTTCAAAGAGTGCCGTCTGTGGTGTGACTGATATCACAGACGGCCTTTACTACTGACCGTCTGTGATATACACAATATCACAGACGGTTAGTAATACAAACCGTCTGTGATATTGTGTATATCACAGACGGTCTTGATTACTAACCGTCTGTGATAGACGAGTATCACAGACGGTTGTTTATCAAAAACCTTATATAATAAACCATGGTGTCACAACTGGAGGCGGAGGAGCTCGGGGAGGTAGTCGATCGGCGTCATTGGAGGAGGCAACACTTCGATTGTTTTGGGAGAGCTAACTAGCTAGGCAGCGCTTCGATTTGGAGTATTTGGGCAAGGCGTGTGGGCAGCATATATAACGGCATTTGGATAGTGGAATCGATCAGTAGTTGAGAGGTCGTGACACCGCTTCAGTTTGAATGTTTGATAAAGGGGGCAGCAAAATCGGGCGGTAAAATATCACAGACGGGTTTTAATATAAACCATCGTAATGATTTAATTATCACAGACAGTTTTTAATACAAACCGTATGTGAAGTATCATAGACGGTTTAAATAAAAAACCGTCTGTGATATTTGATAATATCGTAGACGGTTCTTGTTAATAACCATCTGTGATACTTTATATATGGTTGTCACCATAAAATGTCCGTGATATTTTCTCTTTATAGATAGTTTTTACTGCTGGCAGAACATAAACGGTCTCTAAACCAAAATCATCTGTGATTGTATTTATTAATACTAATGGTTTTGGTTAACCGTCTGTAATGAGCCATCTAGTATAACTTATTTTATAGTAATACTAGTGTATCTTATTGTAAAGTTTTAGAAAAGTGATGAACAAAGTAATATCCCGAAGACCATATATAAAAACTTAAAAAAACATCAAATAAAAATGATCGGAGGAGTAAAAGATGACATAGGATCGGTTGCGCGCCTTCCTCAGGGACCACTCATGTGGCACCACGTGGCATGCACGATGAGCTGGACATGACTAGGAAACCGGCCGTCGGATCGTTCGAGCTGAGGCAGCAGGGTGGGCCGTTTACATACACATCATCTGCATACGATAATGCTTGCACCCTAGAGATTGGGCCCACAAATATATATCGATCCATCGCCTGGTCGTGATCGATGCATTATGCTTTGAATGATCCGCGCCGAAACAACCGCTGTCTCATGCACCGATGGATCCCCGTAGACGCTTGGAGCTACATGAATATCATTGCATGCATTGCCAGCTGATAATAACCATCATGCAAAATTAAGTCGAATGTATATGGACGAGCAGCCCTTCTTCATTCAGTTTTGGATTTGTATGTATACTTGATCATGCCATGAATTAATGAACGTTTGCAATCGGTTGACGGTCGGCAGCATCTTTTCGCAAAAAATCACAAGCTATAGTAGAGCCTTTGTTCACATATGTGCAGTGGCGGAGGACGGAAAAAAATAAGGTATGGCGAAATCGATAACATAGATATCAAAGATTTCTCACTAAATTGGTTTATACACATATAACATAGATATCGACAGCCCAGGAGAACGTCCAGGCAACATTCGCTACTGTTCTTCTTCCTCTCGCCGTTGGCTGAGAGTTTATTACAGTGAAACTTCATCTTTCTTGATGTGTCCATGGTACAGAGTGATTTGGGGGTAAAAATCGCTGGGAATTCAAGGTATGACGAGCGCCATACCTTGCCATACTGAGAGCTCCGCCCCTGCATATGTGAGAGAGACACCCATGCTCCGTACATAGCCAGTCGTTCTATCAGCAAGTAGGGTACAATCAGGTATGGGAGGAACTTCACTTGCGGCTAGATACCATTGACGATCATCTATATATTTAATGTTCATATTCTCTGTCAATCTCAATCGGTCCATGAAAGAATAAATCATGCACATCTACTTGATGTCTATTTGTAGACCACCTGCTTATCTTTATGTGATTGATTGATGAATCTTATCACACTTTCTCGAGTCAGTTGTGTGCTGCAGCAGAACAAAGGAGTTGGCCATATTTGAAACGATCGAGAATCATGTCTAGTACGTAGTCACGTACTACTTTTGCATCCATGTGCAAATCTTTCTGTCTACTATATGTTTTTGACTGAAATTAATTTTCTTTTCTAGTTCCAGCTACTACTTCTACAAAAGAAGGCAATGGAAACAAGTAATTGGGTTGGTAAGTGTTGAATTTGTTGAAGTATTGTGAAAGAGAGTTTTTTTACCATCTTTAAAAAGTTACCAGGACGTACTGTATCAAAAGGTATGAAGAATTTATATGTAATTTAGTAACAAAGTACCAATACCTCCTAATATCTTACAATAATGGTAAAAACTCTCATTGTGAAATTGTCACGTCTTTCCCTAGCAATTAAATTTTCAAGGTCAACTAGTTAATTATTAGAACATGATGTTAGAAATTGGCCCATTTATTTATGGTCCATTTCCTTAATTCCAAAGCATGCATGGTTTAGTACCATATTGCTAAAAAAAGGTGAGGAGGACCGATTTATAAGGTGGAGTCCTCACCACTCCTTGAATATGGATAGAGATGGTATGAGAAGAGTTCTGTCTAGTCACACGCACGCGTGCGTATTCGCGTATTTTCGCGTGAAAATCGTGTGACTTGTGACTGTGCCGTGACGTGGCATGCCACTTGGCAGACCAAGTCTATCTTTATTTTGCTGAACCCTGCACCTCTCTCTCTCTCTGTTTGAATGAGATTCAAACTTTTGAATTTGAGGTTTAATTGGGTTTTGATGACTGGCAGTTACCAGTGGGTAAATCACTAGTTAAATACTATCAGTTACCAGTGAATAATTAGCAGTAAGCAGTTACCAGAGAATTATTTCAGTTCAATGGGGCAGTTACTAGAGAGTAATTTGCTTATCTATATATACCTGGAGACGTCCAAGGTATAGGGGTTAGAAGCTCTCACTGCCTGTTTTTTGTTCCTTCTGCCAATTTGTGCTGTTGTACTGCGTCGTCTGAACTTCGCCAACCTTTCTTCTCGGCGTGCACCTGGAAGGAGGGAGAGCGGTTATCTCCGAACCATTGGCGCAGAGAGTACCTGCATGGGGCGGCAATAAGATTTCTGGGCAGTGCATCTACGCGACCACTCACTGCACTGCGACATCTACGATCTGCGCTGCATCAAGCCTGCGCTGCTATAAAACATCTCTACAAGGATAACTATGCAATTTACCGTCTCTATAAAACGTGTCATATCTTGTACACATGCTTAACAATGTATCTCTACGGTTTTTGACATGATCTATGAAGAGACACTCCTAAGACGTTTTATAAAAATGACTCTACAATCCCTGAAGATGACTTAAAACATCTCTATCATATGAATAGCATGTCTCTATAGAGCTTTTCTGTTGTAATGTGATCCACCAGATTCTGATCATTTTGGTCTGTAAATCTTTAACTCTATCCTACAGCATCTGTCTAAAAATCTTGGCCTTCAAGCCAGGACATTTTGTATATTTACTCCCTGAGATGGGGGGCAGGGGACTTCAGACTTGGGCAAGAGTCAATGTTATTCAAGTACCAAAAAGATGACCCACAACATCATGTGCTGCCTGTTCTAGCTATGCTCTCTGCCAACCTACCAACCTTAAGACCATGACATGCATTGCCAAAAGGATAACACGGTCCTAACAATATATATATATATATATATATATATATATATATATATATATATATATATATATATATATATATATATATATATATGCTTCCTAGTACTACCCTATTTATATCACCCGAATCTCCCTTCCTTACACCCTACCCTCCCATTCATCTCCTGTTCCCATAGCAAGAAAGTGAATCTCACTAGCTAGAAGAGAGTGTGCGAGATGAGGAACCACAAGCTAGTTCCTACCACTTCCTCATCTTCAAATAACAACACCAAACAAGAATAGCCACACCTCTCAGGGGCTTACATTACGAGCCTTGTGAAGTAACATAGCTCCTCATCTACAACAAGATCTGCACCCATGAGCTATGCCAAGCAACTAGAGCTTCTGCACCCATGAGCTATGCTTCCTTCTCTGATAATTTGTAAAACTCCCCCTTTGTGAATTTCACAGCTACTTCTAGCTATTCCTCCCCACTCCCTACCACACACCAGTTGCACCCATGGTTGATGGCTCTGACCATGGTTTAGATCTGTTGGTGCCTCCCCCCCCACAACCATTAGGGCTAAACCTTAGCTTCCAGGGTTTCAATGGTGTAGTTGGTAATGATGCCATGAACACTACTAGTTCTTTTGATCCTCCATTTCTCCAACCATCGGCTACTCGGCCTACTCTTCTCCATCGGTGACGATGCCGAGTCATGACATGTCAGCCGTCACCACGGAGAACACTTCATTGGCAGCTGATGCATCTCTGCACCGAGTGCTGGATGACGACGAGATGGCAGCGATCTACTCAATCGGGGAGCAACACGACATCGAGTGGAGGGACACTGTGAACCTAGTCACATCGGCGTTGTGGAGCGAGCTCCTCGAGAGCGTCAAAGGTGGTGGTGATGGGGCCATACTGGGGCTGGACACCATAGGCTCTGTGAACACAGCGGAGGACGCACTGACACACATGCCGGATTGGTTTAGCAACAGCCTTGGTCATCAGGGCACCAAAGAAAGCAATCGTGATGTCCTGGGGATGCATTTGAGTGTGTACTACCACCATGGGGGCTACGGTGAAGACGTCTCCTTGCCACAGTAAGTGACCACTTTCTCCATTCAAAATTGCATAGAATTCACACCCCCACTCCACCCATGGATCAGTGCCAAAATCCAAATTGACCCAAGGAAACTTGAGACTAGTACCACTATTGTAATCCTGACTTCAGAATTCACTTTAGTTTGTTGTTATATTCAAGAAAACACATGCATGTGGTGATTGACAGCATGTATTATGTTTTTCATTGATTTGTCTAATGGTGAATGGTTCTGTTTGATTTGCAGTATGTACAAAGGAGAAATCAAAGGATGGGATGCGGAGTGGTCTTCATGATCGTCTATCTTAGGGAGCACTGTTCATTAAAGTTTTGATAGAGATTTGCTTCCTTTTGCTGACATGAATTTCACTGTATCTCGAATAATGAAAACACTGCATGATAAGTTATATTGAGATGGCAAAGATTCTGATTATATGGATTGTGCCTTTATTTAACGTTCTGATTGTTGTTGATGTATAATATCTGTTTTGGGCTAAATTAACACATGCATCTTTTGGTGACTAATTTGTGATGTTGTTCATTTAGGCCAATGTACCAATATTATTATGATTGATGTTGTCCTATGCTTTCAAATTTGTCACTACCTTTTCATGATTGTTGATTTGAGATCAAATCAGTCCTTTAATCTGATAGTTTACTTTTAACTTTGAGATTGCCATTCTACATCTTGCAATTTTGAGGAAAGTCTACACCACTTATTTGGCAAGTCAAAATAATAATGGTGTGATTAATCATATACTATTTTCAGTATAAGATATGCATATGACAACATATATGTGCCATTTAATTGCATGGTGTTGACAGCTAATTTTACTCAACTTGTTTTAATAATTAGGGGCACTAGGGGCATATATAGTGCAAACTCAAAGGTATGTGCAATTGTGCAAACTACTTTGGATTAGGTACAAATCATCATAAAAAATTCAAATGTAAAATTATGGAGGTATTCTCAATTTGCTCAGTATTCATACAAAATCTTAATCTCAAATTTCAAATTAGGTTAGGAGAAATATAAAAGAGAAATTATTGACAAACTTTAAATTAAAAGAAAATAGAAAAATAAACAAAGGTAAAGGTTATTACTCACAGACAACATCACTTTTTTCACTCCAGCAAAATTTGAATCTAAACTTGAAATTTTATACGGTGCTAATACGTGGGATGATTCTCCTCAAACAATCACATGAAACTTTTGCGCAAACCAAACGTTTTCATGATTACACTATATGATGGACCATGTGGACGCGACCACATGTGTATGATGAGTAATTGACATCGGTTTAGGATAGTCGAGTTTGGTTTGAGTGGTTCGGAGTCGAGTCGTTGCGTGGAGCAATGGACTCAGTCGGACTTGGTCAAACTTGGTCGTATGGGATTAGGTTGCATATTCTGATGATTCGATAGGTTTGGACTTCGCTATGGTAAGTATGAGGGTATTTATGCTTTGATGTATCGAGCGGTGCTATTTGACATGTTACTTGTCTGTGTGACTGCAGGACGTCGAGACGGAGTCGTGGTGAGACACGGAGGACTGGACTAGGTGCAGGTGGCGCTGAGGTCAGAACAGTCAGGAGGTGTCGAAGATGACGTGGACTTGAGGTGGTTGCGAGGCGTGCGAGACAAGGAGCGCGGAAGCTTCCCGGAAGGTGCAGGAGGGGCGAAACGGGAATTTCGCAAGGCTGCACAAGCGGGATCGAGCGGGCTCCGTTGGATTTAGCGGGCGTAACAGGGCGGAGACCCGTTAGCCAAGGCTATAAATAGGTTGGAGGGGCTGCATGCCCACTTGAGCACTTGAGGAGAATTAGGGTTTGCTAGAGTCAAAAGAGGCTTTGGGAGTTTGTTTTGGCTTTAGGCTTTAGTGGGTGAGAGTGGTTGGAGAGGCAGAGTGTGCTCCCTCTGTCCCCTTCGATGGGTTCTAGATAGAACAGAGTGTTCTTCTCCCTTCCTAAGCATGTATGGGTTGTGTTCTTGAGGTCTAGGGAGAGGGAGAGGATGAGTTGAGGATCTTGTAATCATTCCTATTGTATCAATCATGTATCTCCTTTCCTCTTTATCAATATGAGATGGTTTTGGCTGAATTTGATCAAGTCTCAGGCTCTCTGTGGTTTTTGCCCTTCGATGGTTTCTAGGCTTGATTTTTGACCTTTTTGAGGTTCTTGTTCTTTCTTGCTGGGAAGGCCCAAAATGGGTTGCTCTATGTTGGGATGATGCCTCAAGATCATTTGATCAAGTTTCCCAAGAGCAAACTTCCTTTCAATTTCAGTTTTTGGTTTTGAGCCTCCCCTGTTCATGTTTTACATTTCTAGGGTTTGGTGCTGTTCTTGATTCTCTTATTGAGATGGCTTGAAATTTGGTATGGAGAGTCCAGAGGCTATTAATTAGCTACCCTCAAAATTTCATAGCCAAAGGATCAACGGTTGGGGAATAATTTGTTTTTTTGTCTCAGCTCGGGCAAAAATTTCAGATTTTTACCCAAATCTGAAATTCTTGTTTCTTGGAGTGATTTTCTTGAATTTGGCTCTTGGCTTATTCTTCTGTGAGTGTTCCCTAGCTTTCCTCAAAGTTTCCCAAGCCAAGAATCCAAGAATCCTTGCGATTTCCTCATTTTTCTGAAAATCCTGTTTGCTGATTTTCTCGAGAGGTACTACCGCTCCTCGAGTGGTACTACCGCTCAGAGGTACTACCGCTCCTCGAGAGGTACTACCGGTTTTGTTCGGACCAGTCTGATCAGCAGCGATAAATCGTTCGGACAAGTCCGATCTTCGGGCGGTACTACCGCTCCTCGAGAGGTACTACCGCTCGTCTCAGCGGTACTACCGCTTGCAGCCAGACTTGCGCTGAATTTGTTTTTTTCTTGATTGCTTCTTTCTGGATCTGGTTTTCTCTTCTGTTGTTCTTCCTGTAAGTACTTGTCTTCTACCTTCATAGCTCTCATAGCTATTGGAGAAGAAGATATTTGTTGGGGGCGATTTTTAGAGATCGACATTCACCCCCCCTCTATCGCCATTTCGGTCCTACAATTGGTATCAGAGCCGGTTAGCTCTTTTCAATAGATCTTAACCGGTCTCAAGAGCCATGGTGATGGACAAGTACTCGACCAAGCCGCCCGTCTGAGATGGCATCGATTACCCTTTCTGGAAGAGCCGAATGGAAACATACATCCAGGTTCAGGATTATGCCATCTGGCGGAAGGTGAAGGTCAGGTATGTTGTTCCTGCCGATGAGAACATCAATGTGGCAAACATGCCCGATGTTGAGGCAAATGCGAAGGTAAGGAACATCATTATCCAGGGCTTGAGCAGAAGCGAATTTGATCGCATCTCTCACCTGTCGTCCGCCTACGACATCTGGGTGACCCTCGACGCATACCATGAGGGCACCACCCAGATCAAGACGGTTCGACAGGACCAGTTCAAGCTAGAATACAACAAATTCGAGATGCTTGCTGGTGAGTCCCTGGACGAGTGCTTTTCGCGATTTCACAAAATCTTGAGCAACCTCCGAGCGGTCGGTCTCACATACCCCGACTCAGACAACGCTCGTCAGATGCTCGCGGCACTCGATCTGCGTGTGTGGGAGGTGAAAGTGATCACCATCAAAGACACGACAGACCTTTCGACCCTGACTCTTGACGCACTGTACTCGCGCCTCAAGACTCACGAGATTGACGTTGTCTCTCGTCGGTCGAAGTCACAGTCGATGGCCTTGGTCACCGATCCCGTTTCTTCTTCCGGGCCTTCTTCTGATTCTTCTTGCAGTTTCTCCCTTGCTGCTCTCTGTGACATAACTGATAATCAGTTAGAGCAGCTTGCGGATGATCAGCTGGCCCTTCTAGCCCGAAGGTTTTCCCATGCCTACAAGGGTAGGAGAGACAGAAAGAGAGGAGGACCCGTGATTTGCTTTGAGTGTGGTGGCCCCAACCACATTCGGGCAAACTGCCCCAAGCTGGAGGAGGGCAAGAATGACAACGGCGGTTCGGGCAAGAACGACTACATCGACAAGAACCGCAACAAGAAGCCTCCAGTTCATGCACACGGAAAGAAGAAGTTCCGCGACCTTGGCAAAGCCAAGAAGCTCTTCCACCGTGTCCTCACCGCGTTCGACAACCTCGACCTCAGCGAGGTAGAGGGATGGAGCGACAACGACGGGACTGGTGACCAAGACCCCAAGAGCGGCGTCGACTTCTCCGGCATGTGCTTCATGGCCCTCGAGGGCGAACTCAGCGACAGCGAGCTGTACTCCGACTCGGACGAGGTATGTCCCACCTATGATCAGCTCAATCATGCTTTTCTTAAGTTAGGTGGTTTTCATGCTAGAGCTAGGGCTAGGTGTACTGAGTTAGAGAAGGAAGTAGATAGATTGTCACTAGAGATTATTGCTCTTACATCTGCTCCCTCTAGTGATGATTGTGATACATGCTCTGCTTTGCTCGGTGACATGGAGAAATTAAGGACCTCGCATGATAGTCTGTCCTCTGAACTTGACATTGTTAAGGTGGAGAATCTTAGTCTCTTGGCTGAACTAGAAATGAGTAGGATTGCTTGTACTTCATCTACTCCTGTTGAGACTATTGTTTGCACCTCATGTGAGGATAAGAACAATGCTTTTAGAGGTCTTTACACCATGCTGTTAGATCTGCCCGAGTCTTGTGAAAACTGCAATAAATTGAAGATGAACCTAAAACGGGCAGATCACAAGATTGCTGAGTTGAGTGCTTCTTTACTTGAGCCTATTGATTCATGTTTGAACTGTCCAAAGTTAACTGCTGAACTTGAATCTGTCTCAAAACAGTTTCAAGAAATGATTGACAACAACAAGAAAATGGCTCAGTATGCGACTAAGGATCCTGTTAGCTCACCATGCATTAGTTGTGATAAACTAAAACTTGAACTCGTTGCATTGAATGACAAATGTGTGAAGCTAACTAAGGACTTACTAAAGAAGCCACAATCTGGTTGTGATGTGATTGATGGTGTGGGGGAGAAGCCCCAGGGTAAGGGTGAGACGCCTAGAGACGCGAACCAACCTGCTAGTAGTAGGACTGTCCCTTCAGAGTCGGCTGTGCGTGCACAAGCCATTCTTTCCTCTACTGTTGGTTCTTCTTCTGCTCCCTTACCTTCTGCTGTTCCCTCTTCCCCTGCTCTTCTTGCACCTCTCTCTTTCGGGAGTGTCAGTACCTTATGAACACTCTCGAGAGATTTGTAGGCGGCAAAAAGAAGCTTAATCTTATTCTATACCAATCCAAGATTTGCAAGTTCAATCAAGGTCTAGGATATGATTTCTATGAGGATATGAGGAAGCATCCACCTGCTATTCTCCGACCCATAGTAGGGGGTGTGATCGAGGTCGAGCCCAGATCTGATGAGGTTAAATTCAAATCAGCGGGCTTTGTCCAAGGGATCTCTGACAGCAAGGTGAGTCCACCTGCAGCTTCGGCCTCTCAGAAGGCGAAGCCTCCCCATGCTACTTCTACCTCTCAGAAGGTGAAGTATCACTGTACCTTCTGTCAGAAGGATGGACACACAGTCGATCGATGCTTCAGGTGCGCTAGGATTGCGCGTAGAGACCGTGCAGAGGCATTTAGGCGTATTCAGGGTCAGCCCCAGATCCTGAGTGCACCTAAGACTAGCACGAGGTCCAGGTTTGCTTCTGACGGGTTTGGGCAGCATCGAGGACTTGGTTTTTCTGAGTCTTCTGGTTTTCGTCCTCGTGCTGCTCCGGGTCGTGACTTCCGCCACCCTGAGGGTACATCTCGTTTCCCCCGTCGCGACAGTTACCCACGGCGTGATCAGCAGGTTGCTAGTGTTTCGACTCGCTTTTCCATAGCAGTCGGACCTAGCAACAGCTTCAGGTCTGCACACAGACCTTCTACTTCTTTGAGTCACAGAGAGCGTAGGGTAGATAGAGGTCAGTCGTGCTTGAAGACTTCATCTGCTCGACATGTTGTTCAGTATTGGGTGCCAAAATCACTCTTGATTTACCCCAGTATTGAGACTTTACTCTCTGTTTGACTCAGGTTCGCCGGGTAGGGAAGGAGAAGGTTTGGCTTGTAGACTCCGGTTGTTCTCGACAAATGACCGGAGACTCCCGTTGGTTCTCCTCCCTAACCCGCGCTCCAGGTGATGAGACGATCACCTTCGGAGACGCTTCGTCTGGGCGCGTCATCGCCAAAGGTACTGTGCGCATTAATGCCTCTTTTATTCTAAAGGATGTTGCCTTGGTTAGTAAGCTACAGTACAATTTGCTTTCTGTTTCTCAGCTTACTGATGACGGTTTCGAGGTGAGCTTCAAGAAAAACGCTTGCAAAATTCTTGATTCTTCGGGTAGTCTAGTTTGCGAGATTTCTCGTTATGGGAGGATCTTTCGTGCTGATTCTTCTGATTCTTCTGGTGATCCTCTCAGGTGCTTAGTTGCTTCTGAGTCTCGCGACCTCTCTTTCTGGCATAGGAGACTTGGTCATATTGGATTTGACCATTTGACCAGAGTTAGCGGCCACGACCTCATTCGTGGTCTGCCGAAGCTCAAAATGGTCAAAGATCTTGTTTGCGCTCCATGCTGGCACGGCAAGATGGTTGCCGGTTCACATCCTCCGGTCACTGTGACCATGACTGATGCACCGGGACAGCTGCTCCATATGGACACTGTTGGACCAGCTCGAGTGCAGTCAGCCGGAGGGAAGTGGTATGTTCTTGTCGTGGTCGATGACTTCTCGAGGTACTCTTGGGTGTTTTTCTTAGCCTCGAAGGATGAGACGTTTACCCATTTTCGAGGTCTTTTCAGTAGACTTTCTGTTGAGCTCCCGGTTGCCTTTCGAGCGATCCGCAGTGACAATGGCACGGAGTTCAAGAATTCTTACTTCGAGAGTTTCTGCGAAGAGTCAGGTGTAGAGCATCAGTTCTCCTCTCCGCATGTCCCACAGCAAAATGGCGTTGTGGAGAGAAAGAACCGTACCTTGGTCGAGATGGCCAAGACGATGCTTGATGAGTACTCTACACCGCGGAAGTTTTGGGTTGAGGCTATAGCCACCGCGTGCCATGTCTCAAATCGAGTTTTTCTTCGGGCACACTTGCACCGCACTTCTTATGAGCTGAGATATGGGCGAAAGCCCAGCGTCTCTCATTTTCGTGTGTTTGGTTGCAAGTGCTTTATTTTGAAGTCCGGGAACCTAGATAAGTTCGAGTCACGATCTTGTGATGATATCTTTCTAGGTTACCGCCTTCTTCGTGGGTTTATAGGGTCTGGAACTGCGAGTCTAGCAAAATGGTAGAGACTTGTGAGGTGACCTTTGACGAGGCCAGTCCGGGGACTAGGCCCGATATCTCAGGTTCGTTAGAGCAGTCCGAGACCATCTTCGTGGATGACGAGGACGATGGAGACGACAGTTGTCTACCTGATCCTATCCCTCATCCACCCCTTGAGGTGCCTTCTTCCACCGCACCTCGAGGCGATCAGCCCTTGCCTTCTGCTTCCTCTGGAGCTAGTGGCTCTGTCCCTACCTTGTCAGTTCATGAGGTAGAGGCCACTTCTTCATCTCATCCTGGACCTCCTAGACATATCCAGAAAGCTCATCCTTCAGAGCAGATCATTGGAGACCTCTTCGAGCGTGTTACCCGCTCAAAATCTGGCTTATCTCAATTCTGTCTCCATTCTGCTTTCATTGCCTCCTTTGAGCCCAAAGATGTTTCTCATGCTTTGTCTGATGAGTCTTGGGTCAATGCCATGCATGAGGAGCTAGAAAATTTTGAGAGGAACAAGGTCTGGTCGCTTGTCGAGCCCCCGCGAGGTCACAATATTATTGGGACTAAGTGGGTGTTCAAGAACAAGCAGAGCGAGGATGGAGTGGTTATTCGGAACAAGGCTAGACTGGTAGCTCAGGGGTTCTCCCAAGTTGAGGGTCTAGATTTCAAGGAGACCTTTGCCCCTGTAGCTCGACTTGAGGCCATTAGAATCCTGCTTGCCTTTGCAGCTTCTAAGGGTTTCAAGCTTTACCAGATGGACGTCAAGAGTGCCTTCCTTAATGGAGTCATTGAGGAAGAAGTCTACGTCAGACAGCCTCCAGGTTTCGAAAACCCCAAATACCCAAATCATGTCTTCAAGCTTTCCAAAGCGTTGTATGGACTTAAGCAGGGCCCTAGGGCTTGGTATGAGAGGCTTAAGTCCTACTTGTTGAGTCATGGGTTTGAAATGGGTAAAGTAGATAAGACCTTGTTTATCCGTAGGCCTGGCAATGACCTTCTGCTCGTCCAGATCTATGTCGATGACATTATCTTTGGCGGCTCTTCCCATGCTCTGGTTTCACAGTTCTCGGATGTCATGAGCACCGAGTTTGAGATGAGTACGATGGGGGAGTTGACCTTCTTCCTTGGCTTCCAAATCAAGCAGACTCGGGAGGGTACATTTCTTCATCAAGGAAAGTACACTCGTGACCTTCTGAGACGCTTCGACATGAGTGATGGTAAGCCTGTGTCGACTCCCATGGCTTCTACAGCCTATCTTGACCCAGATGAGGATGGCGAGTCCGTTGATCAGAAGGAGTATCGCAGCATGATTAGTTCCCTCTTGTACCTCACTGCCTTGAGACCGGACATACACTTCTCCGTGTGTCTTTGTGCCCGGTTTCAGGCTTCTCCTCACGTATCTCACCGCCAGGCGGTGAAGCGCATCCTTCGGTACCTTCGAGCTACCATTGACTATGGTATCTGGTACTCTTCCTCATCCTGTCTTTCCTTGAGAGCCTATTCGGACGCAGACTTTGCTGGCTGTAGGATAGATAGGAAGAGCACTTCGGGCACCTGCCAGTTCATTGGCACTTCTCTCGTTTCCTAGTCTTCAAGGAAGCAGTCCGGTGTTGCACAGTCCACCGCAGAGGCCGAGTACGTTGCTGCAGCCAGTTGCTGTAGCCAAGTGCTTTGGATGGCCTCGACCCTGCGGGACTTTGGGTTAGCCATAGATAGTGTTCCACTCTTTTGTGATAACACTTCTGCGATTAACATCGCTAAGAACCCAGTGCAGCACTCTCGGACCAAGCATATCGATATCCGTTATCACTTCCTTAGAGACCATGTAGAGAAGGGTGACATCGTGCTCCATTTTGTGGAGAGTGACCACCAGTTGGCTGATATCTTCACCAAGCCTTTGGATAGTTCGAGGTTTTCAGCTCTGCGGGGAGAGCTTGGGGTGGTCTGTCCTTATGGACTGTTGTGAGGGGGAGTTTGTACTTTACTCCTTTACTATTTTTATTATGCTCTAACTCCTTTTCTGATTGCATTGCATACGGGTGCATTGGGTTAGTCCTTCTAGCATAGGTTAGAGTGTTTCTCTAGTCTAGTTGCTTAGCTGTCTTCTTCTCATCTTGTGACCTAGGGTTCTGCTCTATTAGCCGCTTCTCTTCTCTTACTAGGTTGAGCCCACTCACTTCTTGTAGGTTCTAGCGAGGGTTGGGCCACCCTCGGGTAGACAGGGTACGTGTTTGCTCTCCAGTGTGTGATTTACTGTCAGCTGATTGTCCTGGAGTCATATGGGGTAGATGAGAGTCAGTTTGAGCCATAGTTGTCTCTATATCTTATCTATGCTTTAAGGACTGCCTGTTTGCTGTTTTCTTTCCCAGCTTCTCGATTTTATTGCTTTGGTTCAGGGGGAGTTCATTTGGGAGCTTTTGGAGCTTAATATTGACTTAACTCAACTTGAACTAAAAGTTGCATCTAATGTTGAGGGGGAGCTGGACTTTCTTGCATTTTCAGCATTCTAGCATTGTAATCAATCTGCATTGAGCCTTGATTATTATCCTGTTATGACATGCTTCAATGCTTTACACCTTGCCATGACTTGTGCTTAGCTTGCTAGATTTATCATGACTTCATATGTATAGACTAGCTCTTTGCCATGATAAGTTAATTAAAATTGCTCAACTTGAATTAAAACTTGTCATGCTAGCATTTGAGTCTAGTCTCTCTTGAGCTATCCCTTTATGATTCTGCCATATCAAGTAGGCTTAGTTGAGCGTTGAATCTCTATTGAGCCATAGTTTGAGTTGTTTTAGTCTCTTGATGATACATGAGTTAGTACAAAATGTTAAAAAGCAAAAAGATCTCTTTTGTGCGAAAAAACTGATTTCACCAATTCTTTCCTATGAGACGGCTTGCCATTGCACTTGGCACGAACTTAGGGGGAAGTTTTGGATGACCTAGACTATCTTCTTAAGCTGCTTGCTTGGAGTAGTCGCATAAGGCTTGAGATCTAGCACATGATAAAACAAAAATCTGGTTGGCAACAACCATGAATTTCACAAGAAAATATGTCATTTGTGCTCCATTTGCTTAAGCTTCAAAAAGAACCAAGTACTTTAACCAAAGTTTCAATCTTGAGCTTATAGCACTCTATTTGGACTCAATGTTAGCTTCCTTGTTCCGCTTAGCTTATTGACATGGCCTACATCATCCTTGGATATCTCTAGTTAGACTTTGCTCATTGATGACTTGACTTGCTCACTAAAATGCATTACATTTCATATTGTCATCTATGTGCTCTAGCTGGCTTACATATATGTTGTCATGATCTAGATAGCGTTTTATTGAGTTATGGCTTGGTGTATTACATTATGGTCATTATAGATAATTCTCATGGCTCTAAATGCTTAAATAAACAAACTTCAGCCATATTCATCCATTATGTCATATTCTCTCTATTGCATCTTGATGTGTTTATTGCCAAAAGGGGGAGAATAGAGAAGAAAAAGTCTGTTGGGAACAGTTTAGAGCTTTGGAGATCAATTTGCTCTTTCTTGTTGCTCTAGTGTTCCATCTGTCGACATGGTCAAGATTCATTTTGTTTCTTTGGACCATGTTGGATTCTTCAAACTCAAACTCAACTTTGCGCTTTTTCGGAGTTTGTCAATATACTCATCAAGGGGGAGATTGATGGACCATGTGGACGTGACCACATGTGTATGATGAGTAATTGACATCGGTTTAGGATAGTCGAGTTTGGTTTGAGTGGTTCGGAGTTGAGTCGTTGCGTGGTGCAATGGACTCGGTTGGACTTGGTCAAACTTGGTCGTATGGGATTAGGTTGCATATTCTGATGATTCGACAGGTTTGGACTTCGTTATGGTAAGTATGAGGGTATTTATGCTTTGATGTATCGAGCGGTGCTATTTGACGTGTTACTTGTCTGTGTGACTGCAGGACGTCGAGACGGAGTCGTGGTGAGACACGGAGGACTGGACTAGGCGCAGGTGGCGCTGAGGTCAGAACAGTCAGGAGGTGTCGAAGACGACGTGGACTCGAGGTGGTTGCGAGGCGTGCGAGACAAGGAGCGCGGAAGCTTCCCGGAAGGTGCAGGAGGGGCGAAACGGGAATTTCGCAAGGCTGCACAAGCGGGATCCTCTTCCCCCTCGGGTCTCCCATTGCCTGAGCTTCGCCGGCGACGACCGCCTCTCTGAACCACCGCCGTCGCACGCCGCCGGCCCGCCACCGTGCCCCTCCGTCTCCACCGACCTCTCCAACAGCTTCGCCATCACGCAAGGATTATATTCCACGCAACCCCAGACCTCCTCGACCACCGCTCGCCGCCGGCCACCGTCGCCCTCGACTTCCTCTGCCCGGCCTCCTCCGCGACATACCTCAAAAGGTTTGACCACCCTTATGGGTTAGGCAATGCCTCCCCGCTCACTTGGTTATCGCCGCTCGTCTCCCTCCCCCGCTCCCGCGGCGCGCGTTCGAGCCCCAGCTCCGCGCGTTGCGGTCGAGCATTTCTTTTAAAATCCCCCCCTGACAGCTGGGCCCCGCCCGTCAGCCGCTGGATTTCAATGAATCACTGACTGGTGGGTCCCACATGTCATACACACATATTAGAGAATATAATAAAAAGATTAAAAGATTTAAATAACCAGTGGGTCCCACATGTCAGATAATTCATATTTTCTGGAATTAATTTCACCTGAGAACTTCAAATAATCATAACTTTCTCATTTTAACTCCAAATTGAGTGAGACAAATTTCTAAATTCATCTAAAATCAAGATCTGTCCAATGGAACTAAAATTATAATTTTTAGAGTTCATTTGAATTTCTGGTGATATTTTGTTGATTTGAGGTTTTCTTTTTATCCAAATTTTTGCGCGCGATTAAAATAGCTTACGAGGCCCAAGAAGAAGAGCTCGAGGCAGCAGCCCTAGAAGCTCCGGATAATCAAGCACCCGACCACTGTGTCCAAGGCGAGTTAACACTTTTTGATCATATTGAACCCAGCATTTCAAAGCTATTTCCTTTTAAATTATTAACATGCATGCTGATATATTATGTGGTAAAATATGTTCATTTCCAGAAATGGTAGTTATACACCTAATATAACGTTTGCTAATAATGATCCGTTGGAATATTTGAATGTGTGAACCTTGTCGCCCTAGCAAAAATATAATAGTAACATTTCAAAAATAAGTCCTTAATTGTATGTCGTGCTTAGCATTGATTAGGAACATGGGGCAAGAAATTGTTCCAAGCATCACTTTTATTCATGAGAAATTGATTCGGGCAGTCATGACGGGAATGACTGGTATATGTTGGTATGATTACTTTATGTTTCGAAAAACCCCAACATGCTTAAATATTTGGGCGGATTGGTTCGAGGGTGTGAATGAGTGGTGCAGTGGAAGCACAAAGGGTTAGTGGTAGACCGCCCAGATAGCCCTAAGGACCGAATCCTGTGATGACCTCCCAGTGTACAACAAGTACAACCACAAGCTGGCAAAGTGTAGACAGGGCTAACTAATTTGCATCGACTTAGTAAGAGTTGCGCCGGTGTGACCACGGGCGGGTAGAGGATGGCCACATCCTCCGACGTGACGGCGCAAGAGGGGGCTTCTGGAAGGGTGGTCGTACCCCGAAGGAAGTGGAAACCTTAGCGGACGTAACTCTACTAGGAAAAATGCATTGTAAAGGTCCTGTGATAGTCTACTCAACTGCATGACTAAGGAATCATGTGGGGCAACGAGTGGATCTATCTCTTGTGGGTAAAGTGTGCAAACTCTGTAGAGTCAAAAACTATTCGAATAGCCGTGCCCACGGTCAAGGGCGGACATGGGAACTTGACTACATATAGTTCTGTTTCAAAATCTTTGTGGGTGGAAATGGTAATGTGGAGGGCAGAGAAAGGCCCTAGTTTGAATTGTCCTGGGTGTCGTCCCAGTGGTAAGATAAGCGGCTATAACGCTGAAAGAAAGTATATGGTGCAGAAGCCATGTAATGGTGGATGGATTCTGTAACACTGGTATACATGAGTATTTCTTTAGAAATTCAGTCATTTCTAAAAATGCTAAGTCTTAGGAAATTTTTATATAATTGTATTCAAAAGCACTCATGCAAATAAAAAGAACCCGAGCCATCCTTTGATTTGCCATACATGTTAGATATTGCATTATGTTTGTGTTGACTCGCGGAGCACGGGGTCGGAGTGCTCACGCTCGCTTTTGCGACAAATTCAGAAGCAGGAATCGGATCGCTATGCATCAATAATACTTTTGGATCACGATGGCGAAGAGGATGAAGATGTCAAGGGCTAGGTCGCGAACCTCCAGTTGGCTGCCTGTGGGCATGTCCTGAAGGTCCCACCTGTGTGCTTCGTTCTTCCACTGCTGCAATTTATTGATTTCGGCCAGATCGGCCCATGAGTAAGTCTACTATTATATTTACGTTTCCGCATGATATGTACTTTGATATTCAGAACTGTAACTGTGTGCACTATCTACTGATCCAGGGAATAGTGCAGTTAAACACAGTAGATTCCGGATTGTAAAATCTGGGTCTGACAGAGAGGTACTACTGCTCAGAGGTACTACCGCTCATCTCAGCGGTACCACTACTTGCAGCCAGACTTGCGCTGAATTTGTTTTTTTCTTGATTGCTTCTTTCTGGATCTGGTTTTCTCTGCTGTTGTTCTTCCTGTAAGTACTTGTCTTCTACCTTCATAGCTCCCATAGCTATTGGAGAAGAAGATATTTGTTGGGGGCGATTTTTAGAGATCGGCATTCACCCCCCCCCCTCTGTCGCCATTTCGGTCCTACACTATATCTTGAGTCTGTATTAGATTTGTCCCCATGTAGTAATATTTCCAATAAAGAGCATTGTTTACATTTCTGGAGCAATATTTTAAAAGGTTGGTTTCAAACTAAATTTTGATATATCATATATATTGCTATTTGACAAATTAAACATCATGTCCTTGATTATTGCACATTATTCAATATGTTGATTGATTAGAAATAGGTTTCACTTTTTTTGCCCAGCTTCACTGCCATTGCGTACTTTCGAGAATACAAATTAGGACAATAAAGGTCATTGCTAAAAGCATGAACAAGGTTTATTAAACTTTTCATTATGTTGTATCAACAAGCAACACTAGACTTCCACACAAGTTTTTCCATAGCAACTTATCCAAACTAGTGCAATTTTCGGTGATCTCGTAAGAAATATCTCCTAGATATTTAGTAAAGTTCTTATTCTTTTGGTAGACGACGCATCAACCAATTGAAATTCTGAGGATTTAGAGGACTGCACGAAACTCGTACTTTGGATTTTGGACTGTAATGTAGAAGCTACATTTTTTCTCCACTTTACATGATACTTGCCTGCCCACTATAGCACATACAACCTACCTATGTGGCACTTTGTCACTCTGGTGAATGACCAAAGTTCATCCACCAACCACAAGTTAGGTGGGCCGCTTCTCAAAATCCTAAGATGCCACCCATAACTACTAACATCACCAAAGTTAACCACTTATTAAGCAATGTCAATAACTAGACTTCAAAAATAACCATTCAACACACTACCAACACAAATTTTAGCAACACTATAAACCACAAATTGAATCAAGATGAACCAAATAATTTCCGAGATGAATCATATGTAAGACTAAACCAAGGAAATATCAAGTAGCATCAATAAGATTTATAAAGAACTAAGGGAATCCATAGATTATCAATTGTTGCAATGGAAATTATTAAATTGTCATGTACAATAGGGTGATGCCAGCTAATTATAAATCATGTCGTATAGGACACGAAATGGTGTAGAGGAGAGAGATAGCGTAGAGAATTAGACCATCTATTATGTAATAGTCGGCTGTAACACGGTAAATAAGACATATTGTGTCATAGAGAAGCTGTCTATAGAGACATGCGAAAAGATAAGATATTGTATTAGTCATCTTTAGTGCCGTCTATAAATGACATAGAGAATATTATAGATAGCAGTTGTCTATACCATTGTACATTCCCTAAGTGACGAATTGCTCAATGGAGTGAAGAGTTAAAAAGTGCAATTTCCATATTCTACACCTACCCAATGCATGTTTCCTTCAATGATCACCTAAAAACAACAAATAAATAAGAATGAGTACATGGCACAGCAAGTATAAAGCAGAATAATAAGTGAGGCATCATCTTATAAACAATTCATATTCATTTAACATCATCTCAGTTGTCCACATAATCATTATCCACAATTTCTATTCACATGTCTCATTGTTTTATTCCTCTTTTCATGAATGCAATGCTCATACACATGTCCCATCTCTTCTTTGCTTATACTAGTATAGCAGAGTGTAACACTTGTCGTGTTCACCCATGCACGCACCCTTTTGTGCGGGGACCAATTGCCCATCATGTGTCATACGGGGACCAAGTGCCCATCATGCGTCATACGGGGACCAATTGCCCATCATGCTTCATGTGGGGATCAATTGCCCATATTTACATATGGAGATATCATCCCACTCTCGTAGTCATATCTTTCCATCATGAATGCTCAACATGCAATGCAATGATTATATTTTTCTTTAGTTCATTTTCAGCATTGAACAAGAGATATAATCATTATTCTACCACAATCACCATCCTCATCCTCATCATCAACATCATCTTATCATAAGCATCAGTGCAACATGAAATAGATATTATCAGGTGAATAATCAAGGTAAGTATTCATTTAACCAAAATTTAAAGCACTTGAATACTATTCTAGCATACACTTGCCTTTTTAGTTATGATAGCCGATTTGATTAGAAGATGACAACATAACCGATGTTACTCTTTCTATAGCAATTAATCATTCTCAATACAGGCCATAGCATTACAAGGCAACAGATACATGACAATACTCCTACACGCTCTCCAAACCCATAACTTTCCCCTTTACCGGATAGTCAACCCTGATGTTCCGGTACTAAAATTATTATATTTTTCAATTTCCTTCTAGAAATATAGCAAATCATACCAGTTCTGGAATTTATACAAAATTCTCTAGAACTTTCTAGTTGATCACAAGTTCATATTAAATCATCTAAACCCCCATTTTTAGTTTTTACCCAGAAGACCAATCTGTCATCTTCTGGACAGCGGCTTAGTAGTTTCTTATCTTTTAATTTACATCTACAAATATATTGAACTATGATATTTTTAGAAACTATAGAAAATTATCCACCACTTCCTAGTTATTCCTAGAATTCAATTATGCCATTAAATCTATCTAAATAATGATTTCCCACGAATGCGTCTAACAGCAACCCAGTTCTTGACAGCAGTTTTCTAAAATTCATAACTTCGATTCTACTCATCTAAAAATTATATTCTTGGGCTCTTTGCTAAAGCGCAACAAATTTACCAGACAGTAGACTTACAAAAATCATTACTCTTAATCTAACCAGTCAATTGACGTGATTAAGCCGTCTACAAATATCTAACTAAATTCTCTATATCTATCTAGTGGATGACATTCCTAAATTTAGCCCACACAGTACCCGATATCATAATTACATATTACCACAGACAAATCAATCTACTAATCGAATCTTTGATGAAAACTTGCTAAAACTCTCCCTAATTCTAACTCTAATCTCCACTAAAAATTAGCAAAATAGAAAGAGAAAGATCTAAATCATCACCCAGGTAAAGTATGCTAAAATTACGATCTCTCCCTTATAATTTCTTCTCTTTTTTTCCTAGATCCTAACTGGCCCAAACCTACCTGCCTGAAATTGGAGCCAGCAGGTTGCCGGCCTCTCGGAACCGGGTGCTTAAGTTATTCTGAATCTGTGGATCAGTGGATGTACCTGCACGTACCTTCTCTGCGCAAGTGGTAATTAACCTGGAGTCCTGGACTGAAGAATGATGAGTAAATTAAGTCTGTTACCAAATACGCAAATAAAACAGCGCCACGGTCTTTCTTCTCCCTGTCAACATTCTGAAGCAAGGGGAGTGAAGCCAGGATCAGGTGATACTCTGCAAAAATGTTTGGTGAAACCTAGATACCCTGTGTATATCAATTTCTCATGGATGTTACGCTAAGTAGTGTCAGAGTGTGAGCCTTGATATATATGTATATGTTCTGTATCTATGGTAACTCATTGTCGGACCTCGGGTTAGCAAATCCTGATTCTCTGTGATTCCAACGCACTATTCCCTGGATTAGTAGATAGTGCTCACAGATACATTACTGTATATCAAAAACATATTATGCGGAAGCGTAAACAATACAGTAATACTTACTCATGGGCCGGTTAGGCCGAAAAAGATAAAATACAGCAGCGGAAACTTCACACAGGTGGGACCCGCAGGACTTGCCCACAGGCAGCCAACTGGGGTTCGCGACCTAGTCCATGGCCTTATCGTCTTCCAGCTCTGTCAACCCTTTTTAGGCATTGCAGGGCTTGACTTTATTTCCTTTTTGACTGAATGATGGTAATTAAGCAACAGTGAGTACGACGGTACTCAGCAAGCCACCACACAGAATGCAATAATGATAGATGCAAGGCTGTCAAAGGAGGCTTGAGGTTCTTTTATTTGCTTAATGCGACATTTGCAATAATCATAATTAAAATTCCTATGACTTGGCATTTTATAAACATGCTTTAAAGAGTTTGAAATTGTGCAATATTTATAGCGGTGTAGGTTCCATCCACCGATTACATGGTTCCATCCACCTATGCTAGCTTTTGATCCTTATGCCACTTCCATATTATCAACCACGCTGGAGTACGTCCCTCCAGGAAAAAGCCCAAAATCAGAGTACCTCCCTCTGATAGGTTTTTGTCCCACCCACAAAGATTTTTGAAATAGAACTAACTCGAGGAAGATTTCCGTGTCCGCCCTTGACCGTGGGCACGGCTATTCGAATAGTTGTATACTCTGTAGAGTTTGTACATCTTTCCCCACAAGAGGTAATCGTCCCGATGGTTCTACATGATTCCTTAGCCATGCAGATCGAGAGACTACCACGAGGCCTTTACAATACCTCGCTCTCTAGCATCTCACTCCTATGGGGTTGCTTCCATAGGTTGTGCGGGATGTCACTACAGGTTGGCGCACTCGGACTCCACTCTCCACCATACGCTAGCCTCGGTGACGTCACCTATATCCGATGTCCCATTCCACGGGGGCTTTTATTACCCGCCTACACACGTTCTCCGTGAAATGGCTAGAGAGTTTAGTAAATTATTCAGCCAAGCCTACAGTTTGCCAGCTTGTGGTTGTACTGTTGTACACGGAGGGTCATCACAGGATTAAGTCCTTAATTTGTCCGGGCGGTTCATTCCACGAACCACAATTCTTGTGTTATATCCACACCTTGTGTTACATCCACACCCACCACTCTTACCATCCGCCCAGACTGGTAAAGCAGATTTTTAGAGTTTTGAGAAGCATAACTTAAGTTATCACAAATAATCAGCCACGTACATCCCGTGACTGTCCCAAAACCAGTTTTCATACTTAAAGATTGATGATCAGGGCCACTAATGCCCTGGACTTGTCAAGACTAGCACGGCATTAATATGACTTATAGCTAGTAAAGTGATTATTAACATCTAGGGTGACAATGGTCAGGTAATTCAAGTATCAAGGGATGGCATAATAAATTTAATACAACATCAAGTGGGCATGTAGCTACCTTAAGCTTTGACATATATTTGCATAATAAATTAAGCATGCAAGTCGATAGTTTAAAAGAACATAATTTTTGCATAAAATGTAGGATCAAAGTGATCAAAGTGATGACTTGCCTTGCTTGTTTTACCACGGCCTTGATTGCTCTAATTCAAAGCCTTCTCAGTCATTGATCTTAATTTTTACTGGTCCTCGCTTTTACCCGAGTCTTGGTCTTGTTCGAACCCGTCGTCCTGTTGAGTCTTCGGATTCTAATACGCGGCAAAGAAAAGAAAGACCAAATAAATCCAAACACTTTAAATGCCCAAGTTAATTTAAATTATACATTTATTACGATTTGAGAATAGAAGGATGATTCGGGTTAGTGTGCCGTAAGCACAGCGGTAGATGAATTGGGCGAAGGAATGAGGTGGCAGAATAGCTTTACCGTGAGGGAAAATTTTAGGTGAACGGAGTTCAAAATGAATAATTACCTTCAGGCATTTATCCATTCTGGAAAAACGTAGTGGCCAAACCTAGCCGATTTGGGGGAATTGCGAGGCTCGATTGCATCGATTCCTATTTATCAAGAAAGTTCCATGAGCCAGGCAAGGCTTATGGACAGATAAAAGAGAGTATCGAGGGTAGTGTAGAGAAACATGATTTTATGATTTTAGAATACGGATACGCAAGATGAGTATAATTTTAATTACTCAGTGTAACTTTGATATTTCATGTGGCAGTACTTATATGAGATTACAATAGTCACCTTAATGAACCATTCTTCTTAATAGTTTACTCAAAGTATGGAATTAGCCATTTTAGTCTAATTTGATTATTTGGCTTAATTAACAATATTATTGGAAATAGCCAGTGGCTGCGATTTTTGGGAAAGGAGAGTTATGATTTGACAGAACCATACTTGATAAAGTTATTTCTTCTATTACCGGTTACTTTCGACCATTAGAGTTTTAGGTTTTTGTATATTAGGATAAATGTTAGAGCCTTTACTACAAATATTGTTAAGCATTTTTGAAAAGAGAGTTTTCATGGATTTAGAGATGAGCAACCACACTTGTTATTTTACGTGGCATGCAAATGATTTTTGAGGGTTAAACCCATAAGCAAGGTAGCTTCAATTTCATACTATTGAAATGTTAATTTGATATTACATTCGTTCAGATTATTTCACTAATTATTTTTGCTGCACTCTTAGTTGTTATGGACTTAGACAAGATGAAATGGGTATGAATCTTTTACCAAGCTTCATAACTAAATATTTTAGCCATAATATTGTTACCATTATTATTGTTAGTATCATTTTATTAACTTAAGGTTAATTTCTTTGTGATTGAAGAATAGTTCATGTCATAAGCTTATTTTACTTAATCTTGTACATGAGGATTAATTCTTTTTAATCTTGATTGGCATACAATTGACCCATACTTAGTTTTAATCTAATTGCATCAATCTCTTTCATTCCCATTTTGTTTGCAGCTCAGATTTTATAAAGTTGCTCTTTTGAGTATTTGTACAATATGGATTCATAAGTTAGCCATATGCCAAGGAGTTTTGGTACATGCTTGCAAGAATTTGGAGGCACTTACTAACTGGGCCCACAAGTCAGAAAAGAGAGACAATGAGAGGGGCAGCTTCAGCTGGAAACAGGGGAGCTGGGCAGAAGCGGCAGTAACAGAGGAGGGAGGGCCGGATGGCGTCGCCGGCGGGGAACGACCGGGGAGGCGGCGGCGATCAGTGAAACGGAATGCCCAGGCGATGAGGAGGCCCATAGTGGCAGTAGCTCCGGCCGGGGTGGTGTCCAGGTAGGCTGGCGGCGGCCTTAGGTGGTCGGCGGTGAGGGAGGAACGAGGCGCCGGCGACCGGGAAGAAGAGGGGAGAAATGGGCGCGCGCAGAGGCATGAGCGGGGGTATAGGAGCTCACCTGGGTGACCGATGCGACCGGAGGGAGATGGAGGCGAGCCGGCGACGTGCACGAGCGGCGGCGTGGGGAGGCGACCGTGGCGGGAGGGCTCGGGTGGCGGAGGGTGCCGGCCGACGGTCGGGGAAGCTTCGGGTGGTGGAGGTGCGGCTCTCACCACGATGAATTGGTCGGGGACCGACCAAGGGGGAGGCGGCGGCGAAAATGATGGTGACCGGCCGGAGGCGGAGAAGAAGCGGATGCGGCGTGCTCGGGTGTCGGTTTCCCGATTAATCGCGAGGGGAGGCAGTGGGCGGAAGGGGGCGCGCCGTGACGCGGCCACTTGGTGGAGGGGGTGGCCAGAGCGGCGGGATGGCACGATTTGATGGTGGCCGGCGCTAGCGTAGAGCCACTGCTCGGCTCGGAGGAGGAAGAAGAGGAAGTGGTGAATGGGGAGAGAGGCTCTGGAGCTCTTTATAGGCGAACGAGCGCTCAAGGGAGTACCGTCGGCATGGCGCTGCGCGTCCGGAGGCATGGCGAGGAGTACGACGGCATGGCGGTGAGTACGGCGGCGGCATGGGCGCGCGTTCGTAGGGGAGTGGCGCGGTGGCTAGGCCGGTGGTAGGGCTACTGGTGCAGAGGTGACGGGGGGGGGGACCGGGGGCGGAGTGGCTGCGCGGCTGGGCCGGTGAGCGCCAGGAGCTGCGGGCGGAGGAGGAGGAAACGAGGGAGGAGGAAGAAGGACGCGGTCTAGGCCAGAGGAAAGAAGGGGCGGTCGAACAGGCCGGCTGGACCGAGAAAAAGGGACCGGCCGGAAAAAAAAAAGAAAAGAGGCCAGGGATAAAAGAAATGGGTTGAGCCCAAAGAAAATTTTGGGGATTTCAGACCTGGTTTTACGAGTAGATTTTAAATTTAAATACTGGGTTCAAATTTTCAGATTCAATAATTAAATGTTAAGATTGACGGATTTTGAGAGATAATCCTTGAATTTCAGAATTTAAATTTTTGGACATGAACATTAAATGAAAAGGATTGATTTTAGTTCCTGCTCTTGGTTTTGAATATCTGGAAATTCAGATTTTTAGATTCAAATTCAAGACTTCAAGGGAATTAGGGTCTTCTAAATTTTAAAATTTTTACTCTCGGTTTTTGATTCCAAAGTTTTGATTTTTATCAATCGGGCCCTTGGCAAGAAATCCAACTCGAGAGATTTGAACTTTGCCAAAATCTTTTTGAGAAGCACTAGAAAAACGATTAAAGGATTTAAGATTTTTGAAATTACACTAGCTCCCTAATTGGGATGTTACACTCATAAAGCTACCTGTCGGTTCAGCGCTTCTGCTCTTGGTTTTTTGTTTCACCTCGTGTATATACCTGATCTTGTGTGCCTACTGACCCAGAAACGCGGCAATTCTTTCCTAGTTTATTTCAACAGTTTGTATATCTCTTCTACTCCATTTTTTTGTGCTATACATGTTAATGGAATATACAGAAATTTGCCAAGAAGAGCCTTGAAAAAGTATCTCTCTGTCCTCTACTTGACCATCTTCTCCTTCAGTGTTGTTCATCTGCTCCTAGTTTGCAGTTATTGTTCCCTAAGTAGGTGTTTTGCATGAGGGGATTTCTTTTGGAATTTTTCGGATTTATTTCAAATTCCAAAAAAAAAACCCTGTCCAAATAATCCCTAAATCTGTTGTCTTCGCAGACTTCGCTAAGGCGTCAGAGAAGTTCTAATCATCTGCTATATATCTGTCCATGCATCAACTGATGTAGTGAGTTATATATTTGTAATTATACAGTACATGATGCAAGATATGCCAGTGCCCGATTCATATATATTCTTTCCTTGTTCCAACAGAACACCCGCCGGAACACCATTGACATGCCCGGCCCTATCTTGAGCCTCCTTTCTCCCGTGAGAACGGCTCCGGTCATCGTTCTCGCCTGCGGTCAAGGCGCAGGAGGCGTGCACCCCTAGATCATCGGGACGTTGGCTCCGAAGGCACGCCACCGTGAATGCGACGGTGATCGGCGCGACCCGGAAATTGATTGCTATTCAGCCATCATCATGCACGGTGAGGTAAATACGTTTTCAGGATATGCATCATGCTGTAGTAGCCTAGACACCCTCTTCAGTCTTCTCACCTCTTCCATATGCAGAGCTGTAGTGTAAGCCCCAATCTAGATTCTAGAGTACGTAGGGCGTAGACTTTTGGAAGATGGATGCATCTAGCTAGCTATATCCACCGTCCATGCTACCAATCACATTGCTTTCTCTCTCTAAATAGCTAGCCCGCAGAGAAAAGAGGGGGGAGAGAGGGGATGCGCATGTCGATCGCTGTGTTGTGTGGTAGTTGAGGTAGTGGTGTGCCATTTGCTCATCTCCATCTCTTGTCACTCTGGCACATCCCTGTCTCTTCTCTGAAGTGCTAATAACGCCTTGTTATACATGTCATATAGTATAGGTCGGCTATGTATGTGGGGGAGCTTCAGCCTATGTAGGAGAAGACTCCTGATGGATCCATGCATAGCCTGCATGATCATAGATATGCATGCATGCATGTACGTAACGGATGTCAGATATGCTTTGAGATTGATGTGGAACGTTATATGAGAATTAATTCATGGTGAGCATTTTTGGCATGACAGGCCGAAATATCAGCTTGCCAGCTCATTTGTTTGATTTGGATGGGAACTAGACCTATTGAAAGTATATATTGTTTCTTACGCACATGCAATAATTTATCATGTTTGACATCAATACCATATTACCAGGTTTCCAAAACCTGGTCTGAACCAAAGTCAAAATATCTGAAAATCATACCAATTAGCATTTCTGAGGACAATATGTATATAAAATATCATCACAGTTTAATTTATATTGCTAAAATATATATAGAGGATCATTTGATTCAATGTTAGTTTAGGTGTAGTCAACCTAAATCATTAGTCACACATGAAAGAGAGATTAAAACTGCCCCTTCATTATTTGCTAAAGCATGCAATTTTATTGTACCAAACTAAAACTTACCCAGGGTTACAAATTTCATCCGAAATTTCACGAAATGGATGAAATTTTGTCCCTTTTGGTAGCAGTGAAACAGGTTTTATTCGGCTAAAATTTGGCCGTATTTGAAATTTGTTCAAATTTTGGTTAAATTTTATCAAAATTTTGTTTTTTTCGTCCGAATTTTCGAATGAAACGTTCCTTTCACCGGCAGCCAAATAATTTTTTGCATCTGAAAGATTAAACACTGAACTTACTGTAAATTTCCTAAGAACAAGTATGCTTAACTACAGCAAGTACCAGAACATTACCCGATGGCGGGAATCCTCTATCATTTTTGAACTTTATGTTGCAGTTATGTTTTTATGAGGACATTTACACTTGAAATCATATTACACATTTAGATGGGTCAAGAAGAGACTAAACAGCACGCCAAATATATAGGCATCGGTTTTTTTTGGAGTGATGGTGTGGTGATACTATAAAACATCTCAAACTTTATTATGTTGTTACTCTGATGTCGCAAAAAGTTGAGTTTTAAAACATGATGTGAGCTACTAAACATATGTTAATTGTAGTCAAGAATTTCAATTTATTTTAGATTACTGTTAAGACGGTAAGGAATAGAAAAAGTAAAGAAGAAAAGTTAAGATTCTTTTATCTTGTATAGTAGGTTGGGTTGGCTAGTGTTTCAACCTATCATTGTCTGTTTATTCCATTGTCAGATGTGCATGATTGTGCCAATGAAAGGCCTATAAAGAAAAGCTTTCTTGCAAAATTGACCAAACCCCTAATAATTAAAAAGAGGAAAAGGAGGAAACTTCGGGTGCAAGCATTTTCTTGGTTGCAACTTGCAAACTATGTGACGAGGATCAAGAAAATTGTAGCCTTTAATTCTATACCCAGATAAGTGAGATGCCACACTGTTTGGACTTAGCTAATATTGGCATCGAGTCAGAATAATTTTGTTTGGAATTTTGCATCTGAGCTAATTAAGCTACGTGTGTACAATACGTACACACGAGAGCCTGGTTGATAAACGTTACAGCTTAATTACTCCAGCAACATGATATATGAACCTATGCAGAGAGGCTTCTGTAGCTAAGTAGGATGTTACGACCATCCCTGCAAGCAAATTAATGGCCGTTCATCGCAGCAAAATAAATGCATGCTTGCTTTCCGACTTACAGAAGAAGAAATGGTCCATTCTTTGATCTCATGCCTATTTTTTTTCCTTCCTACAGATGCACTTACACTCTGGTATGTAGGCCGGGTTTGTGGTAGGAGAGGAGGCCTGTCGTCTATCTCGTCAAGGCTCTGTTGCTTGCTATGCACATGCTGCAGGTATTGCAGCGCTGTGAAATGAACTTACTTAATGAATACCATCATTCTGGTAAAAACTTAAAAACAATTTTGGTTTGAGCACCAAATCAACATGAATTTTTTTACAAAAAATTAAGGTAGTTCGTACTTCAGCAAAATATCCGTTTAAAATTCCAATTCGAATTCAAGTTGTATAAGCAAATTTCGCTTTTTTGTTGATCGTCGCTCATTTTGAGTTTAAACTTGAAATTTTGAGGGGTGTGGCAATACTCCACATACTATCGCTTGAACTTTCTGGAGGATTTTTTTTTATGTTTATTTGGTGCTCAAACCAAAATAGTTTTCAAGTTTTCACCTATAAGAGTTGTTCAGCTTATTTACTAGAAGAAAATATTGCTAGATATGATATCATAAAAAACTGTATATATCGCTAGATTTACCGTTAAAAATAATTTTATAATATTATAAATTTTGCTAATTTAATCTAATATAAGGTTATAAAAATAATGGTTAAAATAACAACTTGGAGACCATAAAAAGTCAATAACAACATTTATAAAATAACGAAGGGAGTATTAATTAGTTCTCTACACCATAACAAGTGTCAGGTGGATTTTGTTTCTCTTATACTTTACGTGGCTTTTTTTTTACAAAAAGCTTCACATTTTATTAATCAGCGGGAAAGCAGGTGTTTGACCCGACCAAAGACACGGAGGAGATGCAGGCGAAGTTTGTTTGGCACAACCATGAGAAGCCAAATTCTCTTGCCTTCTAACAAACTCAATACTAAAATATATATGTATACTTTATGTGGCTTTACACCTAATATTTTGTAGAGAAACCAATAATCAAGACTAATTGGCTAATACTATATCCGTTTTCTTACTTGGTTTTCTAGAATCTGTGCCACTAAATTACCTATATGAAAATTATATCATTATTACACTACTACAAAAAAAACCCCATCACAGATGGTTCGAAAACGTCACCACAGAGGTTTCCTGAACCGTCTGTGCTTATGAGTCAGTAATACCCTAAGGGTATTATAGACAATTTTTGAACCATCTATGATAACCCTTATCACAGATGATTCTTAACTAGAACCGTCTGTGATAATAGTTATTACACATGATTTTTACTATAAACCGTCTATAATAGTCTATTATCACAAACGATTCTAATTAAAAACCGTCTGTGATTACGTTCTTGTGATATCATAAATAGACCTTCTTTAGCTCATCAACATTCTCTAATTGCACTATAAAACAACGCAATCAAGTAATACAGATGAATCAAAACAAACCTATTTATGATTGGTCGTAAGCCGTGGTCGTAGGCGCATAGTCATAAACCGTGGTCATAGGCGCGTAGCTGTTAGCAACCATGTACACCACATTAGAGAAAGTAAAACGGAGACAAGTTTAGAGAGTCGAGAAAGTAAAATATGAATTTTAACAAGGACCGAAACCCTAGCTATCCATCAATCATCACAAGATCTAATTAAGGCATCAACAATTAATTTTTACGCACGTGAGCATCAAGGAAGAGAGGGGAGGGGTGGGGGATATATCACTGGCGATGGAGAGGCTGACTGTGGTAGCGTCACCGTTGTTTCACGATGATGACACTGCACAAGACACTCTTACGATAAGAGTGCCTTATATAGTGAACCGTGGTATCACAACTGGAGGCAGAGGAGCATGGGGAGGTAGTCAATCGACGTCATTAGGGGAGGCACCGCTTCGATCGTTTTGTGGGAGCTAACTAGCTAGGTAGTGTTTCGGTTTGAAGTGTTTGTGGAAGGCATGTGGGCAACATATATAACGGCATTTGAGTAGTGGAATTGATCAATAGTTGATAGGTCGTGACAACACTTCAGTTTGAAAGTTTGAATAAAGGGGGCGGTAAAAATATTACAGATGGTTTTTAATATAAACCGTCGTGATAATTTAATTATCATAGACGGTTTTTAATACAAATCGTTTGTGAAGTATCATAGATAGTTTAAATAAAAATCGTCTGTGATACTTCACATACGATTTTCACCATAAACTGTCTATGATCTTTCCTCTTCATAGACGGTTTTTACTGCTGGCAGCAACATAGACGGTCTCTAAATCAAAACCATCTGTGATTGTATTTAATACTAACGGTTTCGGTTTTGGTTAACTGTCTATGATGAGTCATCTAGTATAATTTATTTTATAGTAATACTTGTGTATTTTATTGTAAAGTTTTAAAAAACTAATGATCAAAGTTATATCTCAAAGTCTATAAAAAAACCAAAAATGTCAAATAAAAATGATCGGAGGAGTAAATGATGACATAGAATCGGTGCGCGCCTTCCTCAGAGACCACTCGTGTGGCACCACGTGGCATGCACGATGAGCTGGACATGACTAGGAAACCGGCCGTCGGATCATTCGAGCTGAGGCACCAGGGTGGGCCGTTTACGTACACATCGTCTGCATACGATAATGCATGCACCCTAGAGAAAACCCGCTGTCTCATGCACCGATGGATCCCCGTAGACGCTTGGAGCTACATGAATATCATTGCATGCATTGCCAGCTGATAATAACCATCATGCAAAATTAAGTCGAATGTATATGGACGAGCAGCCCTTCTTCATTCAGTTTTGGATTTGTATGTATACTTGATCATGCCATGAATTAATGAACGTTTGCAATCGGTTGACGGTCGGCAGCCTCTTTTCGCATAAAATCACAAGCTATAGTAGAGCCTTTGTTCACATATGTGCGAGAGACACCCATGCTCCGTACATAGCCAGTCGTTCTATCAGCAAGTAGGGTACAATCAGGTATGGGAGGAACTTCACTTGCGGCTAGATACCATTGACGATCATCTATATATTTAATGTTCATATTCTCTGTCAATCTCAATCGGTCCATGAAAGAATAAATCATGCACATCTACTTGATGTCTATTTGTAGACCACCTGTGTCGGGACCCCGGATTTCCGAACCCGGACCCTCTGTGTATTACTGCACTAGTCTTAGATCAAAGCTAGTGCACACAGTTAAACAGAAATGATTACATAACCAACAACGCATTTATTACGCAGAAATAAATCCAGCGAAGACCCATCAATACGCCACAGGCAATTGACTGGGGAAGCGCAACCTAGTACTCCGGGAATCCTTCATCAAATCCACAAGCGAAGTAGTCGTAGTCTCCATCTTGAGCTTCATATTCCTCTGAATTTTATTTTTTTAGTGCAGCATGTGAGTACATAAAGTACTCCGCAAGTCTTGGGAAAGATGCAATAGATGCAAAGCTTAACAAGGAGGGTTTTATGGTTCTTTTGCACAAAGCAATATTTTATTTCAAATACCATTATGTAATTTCAAAAGCAGCAGTTTAACAAAGTAATTGCAATAACTGAAAATAGAATAAATTTTCTAGTGAAGGTTCCAACCACCAACACTAGTTCATAGGCTCTAACCGCCAAGGTTTCAAGACTACGGGTTCCATCCACCCGCACTGGCTCCATCCGCTAGGATTCACTCCCGAGAGTTCCATCTACTCCCGAGTTCCCAAAACTTTTACTTTTAAAACCAGAAACAAAAGTCTACCATGTGAATGCATTCCTTGCCCGCCCTTGACCGTGGGCACGGCTATTCGAATAGTTTTACACTCTGTAGAGATTGTACAACTTTACCCCCAAGAGATAAATTATCTTAACAGTCACCACGCTTTCTTTGGCATGAGACACAGATAAAATATCACAAAGCCTTTACCTCACTCTAGTCTAGCTAGACACCACCCGCTGAGGTTTCACCGCAGAAGGGTTAAATCTGCCCAATCCGAAGCCCCCTCTTGCGCCATATGAGTACAGTAAATCCCTGTCCCTCACTGTGAATAACCAGTAAATCCCTGGCACCCACTTTCCACTGGTGGCACCTAAACTAGACTATCGTAAGTTAGTCAGCTAGGTTGTACCCATATAGACTTGTGGTTGTACGGTTAATGCTTAGTCTGGACAAACACAAGCGTCGGTCCTTAATTGACTAGGGCGGAACATACACAATACAAGTTCTCGTGCTAAATCCGCACCAATCCAAACTTACCATCCGTCCTGGTCTAAAACAATTTTCACCATTTTATTTTATTTTGAAACAACAGTAGCAACACCAATTGCTGAACAAAATGATTAAATCAATGAAATATAATTTTCCATCCCAAGGGGTATAAAGGTTGAGTAGCACGACTAAGCATTTTACTACCGTTTTATAATTATCAAGCAATATTAATAATCTCAATATTGAGCAAAGGAAGTCCTAGGGTGACAAAGGTACATGGATGTCAATGTCAAATGAAGGCATAACAATATTGGTAATATCTAATATCCTTACGACAGAAGTTATCATTTTATGTAACATAGCAATGCATTAAATTTAAAATAATAAAATGGTTTTGACAATCATAGGCTCAAAATGATCAAAGTAGACTTGCCTTCTTGTGCACTGGTTGGCCCTTCTTGCTGCGGTTCCACGAACCCTTCGGTGACGTCGGATTCTACGCGCAGAACGACAACGAACAAAGCAAATAAATACAAGAAAAATTCAAATAAAACTCAAAAATTCAAATAAAGGCCATATTTAAGTAGGTCATGATTTTAGAAAAAATTTAGAAATTTGAATGGCTCAAAACGGAGTTAAATTGAGGGAGAACGGGCTCTGGAAAGGTTGAATCTCAGTCAATACGACTACGCAGAGTAGCGTACGACCACGCAGCATAGCATACGACCACTCGGAATAGCGTACGACCACGCAGCATAGCGTACGACCACACGGAATAGCGTACGACCACGTAGTCGCTCACGACCACACGGTCGAGATTACGACCGCAAAGTCGTTTACGACCACGGAGAATGGCTTACGACCACGTAGTCGAGATTACGACCGCAAAGTCGTTTACGACCACGGAGAATGGCTTACGACCACGTAGTCGAGATTACGATCGCAATGTCGTTTACGATCACTCAGTCGAATTTACGACTATGCAGTCATTACGATCACACAGTCGCTTACGACTATGCAGTCATTACGATCACACAGTCGCTTACGACTATGTAGTCGGTTATGACAACGCAGTCGCTTACGACTATGCAGTCGTTACGATCACACAGTCGCTTACGGCTATGTAGTCGGTTACGACAACGCAGTCGGCTTACGACTACGCAGTCGTTTGCGACAACATAGACATTTACGACTACGTAATCGTGTACGACCACACAAACCACTACTAATTTTTGGCCCTATTGCAACGGCGCCGAAACGTTGCAATAGGCCCAAAATGGTTGCAATAGCACCTATTGCAACGCTAAATTTTCATTGGGAGGCGTGGCAAGAAGTTGCGTGGTCTAAAGTTTGGGCCACGGTATTTCGGCTCGTTGCAATAAAGTTTACCTATTGCAACGCAATAAAGCATTGCAATACATAGTTTATGCAACAATGTATTGCGTGGCAAAAACAACTATTGCCACGCAATGAGGCGTTGCTGTAGATAGCATTTGCAACATACCAATTTCGTGGTTATAAGTTAAATTGCAACGAAAACTGGTGGTAGCAATAGACTATATTGCCACGCAAAGAATTCGTGGTAATAGATTCAATGGCCACGCAAAGAATTCGTGGTAATAGGACATAGTGATATTGCCATGCAAAGAATTCATGGTAATAGATTCAATGGCCACGCAAAGAATTCGTGGTAATAGGACATAGTGATATTGCCACGCAAAGAATTCGTGGTAATAGATTCAATTGCCACGCACATACTTTGGTTGCAACAGCCTCTATTGCCACGCTTGCTATTTTCGTTGCCATAGCTTCTAATGCCACGCTTGATCTTTTGCTGCTATAGACTCTTTTGGTACGCTGTTTTTTTTGTTGCTATAGCATATATTGCCACGCCAAAAGTTGAAGGGAATAGTGTATATTGCAACGCATTGCTTTAGTAGCAACAAGAATTATTGCAACGCCATTAATGTTTGTCACAACAGTAATCAACCGATGTAGTAAAATCATTATATCAAAATAGAATTTGTTGCTACACATATCTGAAATGAAACCAACTTTAATTGTGACAAAAATTTGAAGTTGTATTACAAGCATCACTAAAATGTCCCTAGCTATCACTGCATTGAAGCTTGACTTGACCTCGCTGAATAGCTTGAATTGACCTTAGCTTCTCATGGCCTGAGCACTGCACTCAATTTGTTCCTTCCTCCTGAATAAAATCATTCAAAATGGCATATGCATCAGTTGTTCAGCTCATCACGACAGTAACACATTGTAAATGGAATAAATTTTCATAACATGAATACATATGTTCATTACTACATCAATGCAACTGTTTAGAGATATAGACATGATTGTCAAAATATGTAGAGCTCAAGAACCACCAGAAAGGTAGATGATGAGCAGGTTAGATTCCAATTAACGTCATTGGTGACATAACGGAGAAAGGAGCCAAGCAATCAAAACAGAGTTAATATAGTGAACTCAAGGAGAAAATCAATCCAGATCAGTGCAGTTTACTTTTCATATGCAAAAGTATGTCGCTGGGATCTGCAGTTCTCCACTGCAAAATGATGTGAAGTGCACTAACAAGAGACATTCTCCACAGAATTTTGTCATTCAAAGCATACCATACAACACTGAAAAACTCGCACTGATTAACAATTTGCAATGTTGTAGTAGATAGGCATTACAGCTATAAAAAAATCCCTCTACAATGCATACCTGTTGACTCCTTGTGCGTGCACGTTTAGTAGCAACAGTAGCCTTTAGTGTTTTTGTAGTAATATAATTCACTGACACATTCCCGTCTTTGTTTTGGGGAAGAGTTCGGTTAAGAACACAACTTCTAGGGGTGCGAGTATTGGTTTCTGCAGTTCGCCTAGCTTCATGTTGTGTTTCCAGGTTGCTATCTGGGTTAGTCTGCTTATGAAAAAATTCAAGAAAACATTTCAGGGCTCATACAGTGTAGTGATCCATGTTGCCTGTAAACATGTTGCAATTGCTATTACCTGCGGCGTTGTTTCTTCACTCCGTGGAGTCGTGTCATTTCGTTCGGTTGGGGCAGCAGTAGCATGTATTGTTTCGTTGGCAGCTTGGTTAGCCTGCATTTAAAATTTAGTTTTAAAATAGTTAGTTCTCATATAATGACCGAAACCATGAAGGAAAAAATTGTGCACTACAATTTTGTTTAAAGACTCCACAGTGCTCAGGAAACATGAAGAAACCATCCAATAATGTCACATAAAAACATTATGTAACACCCTTTACCTTCTTTATTAAAAAAGAAGCTACTTGTTCAAACAATCAAGGACAAGCTAGCACTACTAAAAGGTTTACCGATAGAAACCTTGCAACTGTTGGATTAATTGGGATTGGCCCATTTTAATTTAGCAATTAATCAAATGGAATTCCTAGGCCCACAACTAATGCTAGGTGGAAAATTGTTTAGTCCCATATGGAGAATTCAATGGGAGTTATACCACTTTAAAAGGTGGAACGAGGTAACCCCCTTGTGAAATTGAAGAGAGCCAACACGCGCGCGCGCGCTCGCTCGCTCGCCTCGCCTCGCCACGCCACGCCACGCCACGCCACGCCACGCCGAGCCGAGCCGAGCCGAGCCGTGCCGTGCCGTGCCGTGCCGTGCCGTGCGGTGCGGTGCGTATGCGTGTGCGTGCGTATGCGCGCAGGCGTGTCGGGTGCGGGCGCGTTTTTCTTTATCTATTCGAAAATCGAAACGCACTGACTCGCTGGCAGTAACGGTGCAGTTACTAGTGGATTATGGCTGCGGTTACTTTCGAGTAATGGGTGCGCAGTTACTAGTGACTAATGGCGGCAGTTTCTGGTCTCTTCATTTTTGCTGTTACAAGAGAACAGCATAAGAAGGCTCTCCTCTCCATACGAAACAACAGTTCTCTCTCCCTCTGTTTTGTTGCTGCTCTCTGCAATCTCCGGTCCGGAACCTTGCGCGCACAAGTTTCTGGGCGAGTAGGCCTCCAGAACTCCGTCCGTTTGTGTACCTGCACGGGTAGGCGGGCGATCAAGTTTTTGGGGAGCGCATCGGCGCGACTACTCAATCTGCGACGTCTACTTCCTGGTGGTGAACTGTTCGCGGGACTGCACTGCGAACATCTTCCTGCATCAAGCTTCGTCCTGCATCACGATTTGATCGACTACATCGAATAGGCCATCATGTCGACTGATGGTAACGGCGCCTCCGGTGTCACCGACACTGGCCCCGCCCGAGGGTATAATCTTAACACATCTTTGATGTATTTGTTTCTGTGCGCTATGAATATGTTAATAGGTGTTGCTGTTAGCTTGTTCGTTAGCGAATATGAATACATCATCGTTGATAGATCACTCATGCATGTTTATGTCATGTTTTATATGCTGAATTTCTGGATTAAAATATGCCGAAAATTGACTAGATTTCCAACAATCCAAAAACTTGATAGGTCTTTTTCGGTAGTTGGCTTTGCTGCGTCACTTAAACCGCACCCTCCGTTTGATGGTTCCAATTTTAAGAGATGGCGTGCACGTGCGATCCTATGGTTTACTGCCATGGAATGTTTTCATGTTGTACAAGGCAAGCCCGCTGAGCCTCTATCTGCTGAGGACGAACGTAAGTTCAATATAGAGGATAACTTGTTTCGAGGTGCACTTGTCAACATACTGGCAGATAACATTGTGGATGTGTACATGCATTTGCCTACGGGCAAAGAGATGTGGAATGCACTTGAGGCCAAGTTCGGAGTTTCCGATGCTGGCAGTGAGCTGTATGTCATGGAGCAGTTTTATGACTACAAGATGGTCGATGACCGTTCTGTAGTAGAACAAGCTCATGAGATTCAGGCGCTGGCAAAGGAGCTTGAGAACAATAAGTGCGAGTTACCGGACAAGTTTGTGGCTGGCGGTATTATCGCCAAGTTACCACCTTCTTGGTCGGATTTTGCTACTTCTCTAAAACACAAGAGGCAGGAGTTCAGTGTTACTGATCTCATTGGCACTCTTGGTGTTGAAGAGAAGGCGAGGGCGAAAGATACTCGTGGCAAGAAAGTTGCTGCTGAGGGAGGTTCTAGTGCCAATTTGGTGCAGAAGAAGAACCCTCAGGCTTCCCACAATAAGAAGAAAAATAAGCCTTTTGTCAAGCCCAAGGCTACTACTGAGTTTAAGAAGAAAGGCAAAGGAAAGGGCGGCTGCTTTGTGTGCGGTGATTCTGGCCATTGGGCTAAGGATTGTCCAGACCGCAAGGATAAGCAGAAGAAGTCTGCCAACATGGTTATTAGTGATGCTGGAGGAACATCGGGGTACGGTAATTATTTACCTACAGTTCTTTCTGTTTGTCAATCACCTGAGTGGTGGGTTGACACTGGTGCTAATATTCATGTGTGTGCTGATATTTCCTTGTTTTCATCTTATCAGGTCTGTCGAGGTTCCTCCTTGTTGATGGGAAACGGATCGCATGCAGCTGTTCATGGTGTTGGTACGGTCGATCTGAAGTTTACTTCGGGAAAGACCGTGCAGCTGAAGAACGTGCAGCATGTCCCCTCCATAAAGAAAAATCTCGTCAGCGGATCTCTACTGTGTAGAGATGGTTTTAGGCTTGCATTTGAGTCCAATAAATGTGTCGTGTCTAAGTATGGAACATTTGTTGGTAAAGGCTATGAGAGCGGAGGCTTGTTCCGCTTTTCTTTGATGGATTCCTATAATAAAATTGTGAACCATGTGTGTAACAATGATGATGAATCTAATGTTTGGCATTCACGACTTTGTCATGTTAATTTTGGGTGTATGACGCGCTTAGCTAATATGAGTTTAATTCCGAAATTCACTTTGGTCAAAAGTTCTAAGTGCCATGCGTGTGTTCAATCGAAACAACCTCGCAAGCCTCACAAGGCAGCAAAAGAGGCGAGGAATTTGGCACCGTTAGAACTCATTCATTCTGATTTATGCGAAATGAATGGCGTGTTGACTAAAGGTGGAAAGAAATATTTCATGACGTTTATAGATGATTGCACTAGATTTTGCTACGTGTACTTATTAAAAACAAAAGATGAAGCGTTGGATTATTTTAAGATCTATAAAGCTGAGGTAGAAAACCAACTTGAAAGGAAAATCAAGCGGGTAAGGTCTGATCGTGGGGGAGAGTATTTTTCAAATGAGTTTACTTTATTCTGCGAGGAACATGGAATTATTCATGAGAGGACGCCTCCCTATTCTCCCGAGTCAAACGGGGTTGCCGAAAGAAAGAATCGCACTCTAACTGATTTGGTTAACGCCATGTTAGACACTGCGGGACTTTCTAAGGAATGGTGGGGTGAGGCTATATTGACCGCGTGTCATGTCCTGAATAGAGTTCCTACAAAGAATAAAGAAGTAACACCATTCGAGGAATGGGAAAAGAAGAAGTTGACTCTCTCATACTTGCGCACCTGGGGATGTTTGGCCAAAGTTAACGTGCCAATTGTCAAGAAGCGCAAACTTGGACCAAAAACCGTAGATTGTGTATTTCTTGGTTATGCTATGCACAGCGTGGGTTATAGGTTCTTAATTATAAAAACTGGAGTACCTGACATGCGTGTTGGTACAATTATAGAGTCCAGAGACGCTACATTTTTTGAGAATGAATTTCCTATGAAATGTGATGTACCTAGCTCATCTAGTCAAGAACCTATAATTTCCCTTGATTCTTTTGTGCCGATAGAACATGTTGAGGAAACGCCTATGGAAAATCCTAAGGAGGATAACGATGAAGTTACTCGAAAGAGTAAGAGACAGAGGATTGCAAAATCTTTTGGTGATGATTTCATTGTATACCTCGTGGATGACACTCCTAGAACCATTGAAGAGGCATATTCTTCTCCTGACGCTGACTATTGGAAGGAAGCAGTACGGAGTGAGATGGATTCTATTATGTCTAATGGAACTTGGGAGGTCGTTGACCGTCCTTATGGGTGTAAACCTGTAGGATGTAAATGGGTTTTCAAGAAAAAGCTTAGGCCTGATGGTACAATTGAAAAGTACAAGGCAAGGCTTGTGGCCAAGGGTTATACCCAGAAAGAAGGCGAGGATTTCTTTGATACTTATTCACCTGTTGCCCGATTGACCACAATTCGAGTACTACTTGCCCTGGCTGCCTCTCATGGTCTGCTCGTTCATCAAATGGACGTTAAGACAGCTTTCCTAAATGGAGAGTTGGAGGAGGAGATTTATATGGATCAGCCAGACGGGTTTGTGGTAGAAGGTCAAGAAGGAAAGGTGTGCAAGTTGTTGAAGTCTTTGTATGGCTTAAAGCAAGCACCTAAGCAATGGCATGAGAAGTTCGACAGAACTTTGACATCTGCTGGCTTTGTTGTGAATGAAGCCGACAGATGTGTGTACTATCGCTATGGTGGGGGAGAAGGAGTGATCTTGTGCTTGTATGTTGATGACATACTGATTTTTGGGACCAACCTCAATGTGATTGAGGAGGTCAAGGACTTTCTGTCCAAGAGTTTTGAGATGAAAGATTTGGGAGTGGCTGATGTGATTCTTAACATTAAGCTACTGAGAGGAGGTGATAGTGGGATTACACTTGTGCAATCTCACTATGTAGAGAAGGTCTTGAGTCGCTTTGGTTATAGTGACTGCAAGCCTGCTCCTACTCCTTATGATCCTAGTGTGTTATTGAGGAAAAATCGAAGAATAACAAGGGATCAATTGAGATACTCCCAGATTATTGGCTCATTGATGTATTTAGCTAGTGCTACGAGGCCTGACATCTCGTTTGCTGTGAGCAAGCTAAGCCGGTTTGTTTCAAATCCGGGAGATGATCATTGGCGTGCTCTTGAGAGAGTAATGCGCTATCTAAAGGCAACCGTGAGCTATGGAATTCACTATGCTGGGTACCCGAAGGTACTGGAGGGCTACAGTGATTCAAACTGGATCTCTGATGCTGATGAGATAAAAGCCACGAGTGGATATGTGTTCACACTTGGAGGTGGTGCTGTTTCCTGGAAGTCTTGCAAGCAGACCATCTTAACGAGGTCAACAATGGAAGCAGAACTCACAGCATTAGATACCGCTACTGTTGAGGCTGAGTGGCTTCGTGAACTCCTTATGGATTTGCCGGTGGTTGAAAAACCGATACCAGCTATCCTGATGAACTGTGATAATCAGACTGTAATTATCAAAGTGAACAGTTATAAGGACAACATGAAGTCATCTAGGCATGTTAAGAGGCGGTTGAAGTCTGTCAGAAAGCTGAAAAACTCCGGAGTGATAGCGCTGGACTATGTCCAGACAGCTAATAATCTGGCCGACCAATTTACAAAGGGTTTATCACGTAATGTGATAGATAGTGCATCGAGTGAGATGGGCCTGAGACCCACATGAGTCATACCACAGTGGTAACCTGTTCTACGTGATCGGAGATCCCGTGAAGTAGGATGGTGAAACAAGCTGTTGATTGACTAGGAGGAGAGATCTTTACAGGGCTCATTTCTTCAATGATGCACTTCTCTCCTATTCTGTATGGCAGGTTGGTTTTTACCTTAATGTGATCCGAGTGGCTTATTTAGAGCAGAGATGTCGGCCTACAGGACATCTTAGAAGGAACACACCTATATGAGTTCGACTGCTGGTCACAGTCTATGAGATTTGGGTGATCTCTAGATACTCATGAATAGGCATGGAGTATGACTTATACGCTCCAACCAGAGGGGATGCTTTAGGCAGCCTAGTACTAGTAAAGGAATTGGGTAAAGCTTGTTCGCACAAAACTGTCAATTCAAGGCATAGTCCATTGTTCAGTTGTGGATGAGTGTAACTCCTTTCCTAGGTGGATGTTCAACTTAACAGTCTCCATCGAAACACTGGTATATCAAAAATCAGCAGAACTGAGAGCATTTCTCGTGTGCCTTGAAATTTGGTGGGGATTGTTGGATTAATTGGGATTGGCCCATTTTAATTTAGCAATTAATCAAATGGAATTCCTAGGCCCACAACTAATGCTAGGTGGAAAATTGTTTAGTCCCATATGGAGAATTCAATGGGAGTTATACCACTTTAAAAGGTGGAACGAGGTAACCCCCTTGTGAAATTGAAGAGAGCCAACACGCGCGCGCGCGCTCGCTCGCTCGCCTCGCCTCGCCACGCCACGCCACGCCGAGCCGAGCCGAGCCGAGCCGTGCCGTGCCGTGCGGTGCGGTGCGGTGCGGTGCGGTGCGGTGCGGTGCGTGTGCGTGTGCGTGTGCGTGTGCGTGCGTACGTACGTACGTACGCGCGCAGGCGTGTCGGGTGCGGGCGCGTTTTTCTTTTTCGAAGTCTCTTCATTTTTGCTGTTACAAGAGAACAGCATAAGAAGGCTCTCCTCTCCATACAAAACAACAGTTCTCTCTCCCTCTGTTTTGTTGCTGCTCTCTGCAATCTCCGGTCCGGAACCTTGCGCGCACAAGTTTCTGGGCGAGTAGGCCTCCAGAACTCCGTCCGTTTGTGTACCTGCACGGGTAGGCGGGCGATCAAGTTTTTGGGGAGCGCATCGGCGCGACTACTCAATCTGCGACGTCTACTTCCTGGTGGTGAACTGTTCGCGGGACTGCACTGCGAACATCTTCCTGCATCAAGCTTCGTCCTGCATCACGATTTGATCGACTACATCGAATAGGCCATCATGTCGACTGATGGTAACGGCGCCTCCGGTGTCACCGACACTGGCCCCGCCCGAGGGTATAATCTTAACACATCTTTGATGTATTTGTTTCTGTGCGCTATGAATATGTTAATAGGTGTTGCTGTTAGCTTGTTCGTTAGCGAATATGAATACATCATCGTTGATAGATCACTCATGCATGTTTATGTCATGTTTTATATGCTGAATTTCTGGATTAAAATATGCCGAAAATTGACTAGATTTCCAACAACAACTACGGTGCAAGCGTGCCTTGAATCTAAATGGTGGATGAGCAACAACAGATGAACCTGATTTCAGTATAAAATAGGTCAGTTTTTTTATAAAGGACATATGGATTAAGTCATCACAATTGACAAATGATTAGGTTAAAAAGATTTAATGAGATAATGTGCAGTTGAGATTATAGGCTTCCGTCACATTGATTTACTGAATTTAACCGCTAGGGCTTCATGGACTTAGATTGTAAGTTTCATCTTCATTTCTCTGGTTAGATATTAAATCTGTCAACAATGTGTATTGGGCTTGACTTAGATCATTAACTTTGTTTGACAGAATCCGATGAGGTGACTTATCGCATAGTGTATATTTGTAATTTCGGACAAAAGTTCCAGGTTTGGGCAAAATTCTCTTGTAAGTTTTGCAGCAACTAAAAAAAACAAAAGGCAGTATCAGTACTAATACCATGCATGCACTTAATCTGAAAGAGCCGCACAATAAAAGAAACCTTAGTTGCCTCCTTGCAACCTGGATACAATGCCTTTTGTGCCTCCTCTAATAATTTATAGAATTTTGTTGCACTTTCATTTGGCTCTTCATTATCAGTACTAATGTCTCCATGTATTGCACACCTGACTAGTGAGGAAATCATATTTTTGGTGGCAGAAGTATCAACTGGAGTGTCATCATTGTCTAATCCTACATCCGTATTGTCATCATCAGCTGAACCTTCCCTTCTACCGTCCCCTTTGATGAAACTTTCATCAAACCCTTTAACAAGCAAATGATTCTGAACCTCAGATTGTGTTCTGTATGCCATGCATCGACATCTAGCACATGGACACACAGCGGTTCCTCCTTTCGATGTGCCAGCAAATGTGGTTTCAATAAATTTCTGGAATTTCTGCTGCCACTCAACTTTAGTCCTATCCATGCGCATCCACCTCCTATCATCATGTGACAACGGCCCCTCCATCCCCTCTGTCGTAGATGCTGCGTCGTAACCCTATCGATGATGGGTTGTGGACGACGGAGCAATAGTAGAACTCAGCGAAAGATCACGAACAAAGAAAACCTCTCCGGGAGATATGAATCGAGACACCTGAGCAGATATATAGCATGACCAATCGTGACCTCGAATAGGAAACTATAAACGCTTCTTGTTGGATACGGTACGTACTACTACCGGAAATCTCGCGGTATATAGCACAAGAAACAAATCAGCGGCCGAATCCACAAGAAAACAAACTCCTAATCCCCACCACATCAAGCAAAATAGAGGAAACAACTGACAGGGACCGAATCGAATTTAAAGACTGCGCCTTTTCAAAGTCTAAAACATATACGAATTGAAGAGCAGATCGAATAAAAATCGCACCTTTTTTCACATGTACTCGAACGATGGTATCGGAGCGCTGAGCGTGTCGAAGCTCTCCAAGATCTCCGACTTTCCCCCGCCCGCATTGGGCTTCTTCTCCTCCTCCTTCTTGCCAAAGAGACCCCCGAACCAGCCACCCCCACCGTTCGAGCTCGCTGCCTCGGTAGGGGACACGGGCGCCTGAGGTAGGCCCGGGATGCCGCCGCCGCCAGCGGCCATGGCGGCGGCCAGGTTGGGATAGTCGGCGGGTCCTTGCGCTCGCCCCCACCGCCGGTCACCGCCCTCGCCTGCGCGGTTGTGCTTGTGCGCGCCCCCACCTCCGGCAGCCGCCCTCGCCTGCACCGCTTCGCGTGCACCTACTGTCGGCCGCCGCCTCGCCCGCGCACGTCTTCACTGTCGGTCGCCACCCTCGCCTGTGCCGCTGCACGCGCCGCACATCCGTGGTATGCTGGCCGCCGCGGCGCCGCCCTCACCCCTTGCTCGCGACGCAGACGGCTGGACGTAGGCACGAAGCGACGATAGACCTGTGCCTCCGCCCTTTGGCCTCCAGCCTCCAGGTGCTCATGGACCTGCGACTCTGCTCCGCCCTCCGGCCTTCGGCCTCCGCCATCGCCCCTCGCCCTCTTGGATTCATGTACCCGAAGCCGAGTAGAGAGTCGCCTGGCTGAGGCGGCTTTGCAGAGAGGCGAATGCGGCCGAACCGCCGAAGCCAGAATGGAAATAGATGAGGATTGGATGCAGGCGAATGGCTTGACTGGGCAGCTGGCAGAGCACGAGCAGGTATAGATTGGGGGATTGGACTTTGGTCTTTGGAGGTTGAATTGAGGAAATATGTTTAGTGCTTTAGTACGAATGATCAGACTTTGGTCTTTGGAGTTTAGAGGAAATATGTTTATTGCTTCAGTACGAATTATCAGGTAAAATAACACATATTTAATGTTTTATATTTGCTATTTAGGAACTAACTATTAAGGTTTAAAAATACAAATTATAAAATGAAGATGAGCAAGATATTGTTATCGTATTTTCTAACACAAGATATACAGTCAAATAAACAATTCAAGTCGATCCAATCTCTACAAACATTAGAAACTGGGGCTAGTAACATTGGGCAAAACATTTAGCTTAATCCAGGTGATATTGTTGCTGATCCTGGACTTCGAAAATCGTTAGAGGAGTTGGATGAAAATCGTTAGACCGCTACCGAATCCGTCTACACATATCCGTATCCGAAACCGAATCTGACCGGATACCAACCCAGTTTCCTGAATTTGCTACCAGCCGGATTCGGTATTGGATCGGTCAGGAAAAACCCGACCCGTTTTCACCCCTAGGCTGCACTACTAGAACAACTGCCGTAGCCTCTTTTTCTCTTGTTCACTCAATCACAGCACGTATTCACAATTCTTGCAGCCCCTGCACCATGTTTTTATACATACGAAGAAAACCGACTGTCACCCCATACCAACAGTCGGTCACCTACACGGACACCAACTCCAAAAAGGAACGGCCGTAAGCCTTACAGGCTTTTCAACTCCAACACGGAGACTCCGCTTATTATTGTTTAGGTACAAAATTTTTCATGTATAATCACAACTTTGTTCGTGTCCTAGTTGTATGAGAGTTGGCTACCAATCAAAAGGTCCCTAGTTCGATTCCTAGGTGGCTTCCCATTTTTTTTTTCAATTTTCATAATTTTTTTGCTGCATGACTGGATAGCTAAACAAAAGCCCACGAATCAAAATAGTTGCAATAGAATACCATATTGCAACGAAACACACTACTCTATAGCAACAAAATTTACACATGGCAATATAAATATGTTATTGCATCGTTTTAGTTTTTCGTTGCAATATGCAACTACCTACTGCAACACCGCTGAAAATTATCCCAACGAAAAAACATCGTGGCAATAGTATCACCCAATAGCAACGAAATTATATATGGTTGCAATAGGAGCAAATAATTGCAACGAAAATCAACACTAACGCAACAAAAGAGTGTTGTGGCAATATATCCAACCTATTGCAACACTTTTTCAAAATGGTTGCGATAACACCTACCTATTGCAACGACATTCACGAATATCGCAATGTAATATAATAGTGGCAATAAAGTCCACCTATTGCCACCGTTTTGGAAAAACGTTGCAATAAGTCCTACCTATTACAACCAAATTGGTGGCGTTGCAATTTCTTTCGTGGCATTAGGCGGCGCTCGGTGGGGAAGACGCTCCTGACGGGTGGGGCCCACGCGCAGATAGAGAAGAGGAGGGAGAGAGCGGGCGGCGGGGAAAGAAGGCCGGGCGGCGACGTGGGCGGATCTGGGCCATCCACGCGTCAGCCGGGAGAGGCAGGATCCGGTGGGCGGCGTGTCAGGCATCTGGCTGTCCACGTGACGGCCGGAGGAAGAGAGAGATTTCAGTTTTTTTTAAATTTCATTTTGGACTTTCAGAAAAGCCTAGAAAATTCATTTAGCCTCAGAAAAATATGAAAATACTTCCAAACATTCCAGAAAAATTCAGAGATCCTCCTGGAGACATTTTGGACTTAATAAAAATATTTCCAACTAATGTTGGTATTTAATTTTTCAAACTTAAAATACTTTTTAACTCTTAAGAGTTGATTTTTAATTCTAGAAAATTCTTTAAAACTATTTTAAAATTCAGGGAAGGTTGGGAAAAATAAAATGAACTATTTTTGGCTTTATAAAAATATTTGAAATACATTTTCTTGCTTTGGATTTTGAAATAAAATTCAGATAACTCCAAATAAAGTTCAAATACTTTAAAATAATTAATTAGAAATTAAATTTTTCAGAAAGCGAATTTTTGGGATGTTACAAACTGCTTATCTTTATGTGATTGATTGATGAATCTTATCACTTTCTCGAGTCAGTTGTGTGCTGCAGCAGAACAAAGGAGTTGGCCATATTTGAAACGATCGAATCATGTCTAGTACATAGTCACGTACTACTTTTGCATCCATGTGCAAATCTTTCTGTCTACTATATGTTTTTGACTGAAATTTTCTTTTCTAGTTCCAGCTACTTCTACAAATTAAAAGAAGGCAATGGAAACAAGTTGGGTTGGTAAGTGTTGAATATGTTGAAGTATTGTGAAAGAGTGTTTTTTTACCATCTTTAAAAAGTTACCAGGAGGTACTATATCAAAAAGTACGAAGAATTTATATATAACTTAGTGACGAAGTACCGATACTTCTTAATATCTTACAATAATGGTAAAAACTCTCATTGTGAAATTGTCACGTCTTTCACTGGCAATTAAATTTTTGAGGTCAACTAGTTAATTATTAGAACATGAAACTAAATTTTGGTTTGAGCTTCTGGTTTCTGATTTATTTTTAAATATTCATAATTTCGTCTTTTTCTGGCCTTTTGGCTTTTTTGAGCTTTTTGTCGGTTTTTTCCAGTATTCGTTTGCATTGTCTGTAATGGGCTAACCTGTTTTTTTTCTATTTTTTAATTTTTTAAAATTTAGTTACGTCAAATAAGCCACCATCAGCTACAGTGTAATTTTAACTAGCTAATGTATAATTTTAATCATAACTCAGCTAATTTTAGTTCAATCGAGTGGTACCTTAGTCTGGTAAGAGAATAACCATGGAAGTCCTTGCATTGATTTCCCTACTAGCTTAAGCGTCCAATGAACTAGTCGAAACATGACACTTACGAGAACTTGTACTCTATCGCAACAAATATAGACATAACCCAAAGTGGTCACATCCCTCTCCATTCCCAACATGCTTGGAAGATTTAATTTATAACCTCAGCTTGTTTGCTTTGCTAGGAAGTGTCAAGCTGATCGACTACAACAAAATAGTCTCGAGACGTTGTTCTTTTGTTGTTTTTATATTCGTCACTAGATTTAAAAACATATACTATATAAAAATACTTTCTAAGATGCTTTGCAAGCCGTCTCAAATTAATACAGTACTTTTCTGTTTTTATCTATGATATGATAAAAAAATTCCTCAATCCGCTGTACCCTAGCTCCCTAACCCCCATATCCCCTCCTCTAGAGGTAATTCTTTAGTTATCTTCTAAGTCTCTAACTGATTGTCCCATATTGATGATATCAGGTGATCTGTGATCCCAAGTTACCAACTACTAGCAAGATGCAATCTTCTATTTTGTTAATAAAATATTTGCATTGATTCACCTAAATGAAATGTCCTTGTGACTTAATAACTGACGCATCTCTACTCCTCAAAAATTTGAGTTGGTGGTAGTAGGTATATTCTCCCTTGACTCTCAATAGCCGTCCATTCCTTTTCGACTCTCCATAGCCATTGGATCTCACGATCTCCTTTCCACATATACGCGGCTCCCCAACTGCTCCTCACGACCAGAGAACCTCCCCCGTCTCAACTCCCCTCTCTCTCAGACACGCTCCTCTTTCCCCAAAAATCCTAATCCCCCTTCTCTCTCTGACGTGACCACTCCCCGCCGAGTGATGCTTCCACGATGGTGACATGTCACCGCAAGATGCGCAACCATGGTGAGTCGCCACTGGAGCCCTCCCCTCAACATGACGGCCTCCATGGCTCCACCCTCCCATTCCCCGCGCGGCGCGACCATGGCGAGTCGCCGCTAGAGTCATGGGATCGGCTCACTCTAGGCCCTCGCTACCATCGTCTTCCTTCTCCTCGCCGCCGCTGCAGCGGCCGCCGCTGGTGCTCGTACTTACGCTCTCCAACCCCAACGCCTGTCGGCTTGCCTCGGCCCGGCGCGGGATCGGTGACGGTGCCCACCCCAACGCCTGCATGCGCCTCCATGATAATCTCCTCACCAACGGGTCGGTATAGCTCAACCCACCTCTTGGTGTTTTGTCGCTCTATTGGATCTGAGGCAGGGAGTTTTATACTTGTTGTCATGTTAGTTAAGTATTACATGATGAGGATGTACATCGGGACACCGCCGCAGGAGTTCACGCTGATCGTGGACTCTACGAGCACCCTCACCTACATGCCCTACGCCACCTGCGACTAGTGCGGCAACTACCAAGTGGGGTTTGATTCCAATGCTTCTTTGTCCAGGTCGTAGCTAGTGGTCATAGCCTGTGGACGAACACTGTGGTTGTAGCCAGTGGTCGTAGCTTGTGGTCATAGCTTGTGGTTGTACCCTGTGGTTGAAGATGGTGGTCGTAGCCCATGGTCATAGTCAGTGGTCGTAGCCTGTGGTTCAGTGTCATTTTACATAACAGAGGGAACAAAGAGAAGACTCTATGTTTCTTAGCATGCAACAAAGCGACTCTACATCAATAGAGACGAGGTATAAGTGTATTTATCAAAACGTCTCTACAACAATAAGTACGCAATTTATCGTCTCTATAAAACGTATCATATCTTGTACACATGCTTAACAATATGTCTCTACGGTTTTTGACACGATCTATGGGGATACGCTTCTAAGACGTTTTATAAAAATGACTTTACAATCCCTGAAGATGACTTAAAACATCTCTATCATATGAATAACATGTCTCTATAGAGCTTTTCTATTGTAATGTGATCCACCAGATTATGATCATTTTGGTCTGTAAATCTTTAACCCTATCCTACAGCGTCTGTCTAAAAATCTTGGCCATCAAGCCAGGACATTTTGTACATTTATTCCCCGAGATGGGGAGCGAGGGGCTTCAGACTTGGGCAAGAGTCAATGTTATTCAAATACCAAAAAGATGACCCACACCGTTGTGTGCTGCCTGTTCTAGCTACGCTTTCTGCCAACCTACCTACCTTAAGACCATGACATGCATTGCCAAAAGGATAACATGGCATCCTAACAAACTATATATATAAATATATATGCTTCCTAGTACTACCCAATTTATATCACCCGAATCTCCTTTCCTTACATCCTACCCTCCCATTCATCTCCTGTTCCCTTAGAAAGAAAGTGAATCTCACTAGCTAGAAGAGTGTGTGAGATGAGGAACCACAAGCTAGTTCCTACCACTTCCTCATCTTCAAAGAACAATACCAAACAAGAACAACCACACCTATCAGGGGCTTACATTAGGAGCCTTGTGAAACAACTTAGCTCCTCATCTACAACAAGATCTAAGATCACAACACCATGGGCACCAAACCACATGACCAACCATAGCAAGAAGAGCAGCAAGCCCCCCAAACAACACCACCACCACAGCAGCAGCAACCACACAAGAAGTAGGTCAGGAGGAGGCTGCACACAAGCAGGCCATACCAAGAGAGGCTACTCAACATGGCAAAGGCCAGGAGAGAGATTGTCACAGCTCTCAAGATCCATAGGGCCTCCATGAGACAAGCTAAAGAGCAGCAGCAACAACAACAATTGCTGCAACTGCAACAACGACAACAACAACAACAAGAGGTTCAGGCAGTGCATGAGCAAAGCCAAGCAACTAGAGCTTCTGCACCCATGAGCTATGCTTCCTTCTTTGATTACTTGTACAACTCCCCCTTTGCGAATTTCACAGCTACTTCTAGCTATTCCTCTCCACTCCCTTACCACACACCAGTTGCACCCATGGTTGATGGCTCTGACCATGGTTTAGATCAGTTGGTGCCTCTCCCCCCATAACCATTAGGGCTAAACCTTAGCTTCTAGGGTTTCAATGGTGTAGTTGGTGATGATGCCATGAACACTACTAAATCTTTTGATCCTCCATTTCTCCAACCATCGGCTACTTCCTCCTACTCGGTCTACTCTTCTCCATCGGTGACGATGCCGAGTCATGACATGTCGGCCGTCACCACGGAGAACGCTTCATTGGCAGCTGATGCATCTCTGCACCGAGTGCTGGATGACGAGGAGATGGCAGCGATCTACTCGATCGGGGAGCAGCACGACATCGAGTGGAGCGACACCGTGAACCTGGTCATGTCGGCGTTGTGGAGCGAGCTCCTCGAGAGGGACGAAAGTGGTGGCGATGGGGCCGTACTAGGGCAGGACACCATAGGCTCTGTGAACACAGTGGAGGACGCGCTGACACACATGCCGGATTGGTTTAGCGACAACCTTGGTCATCAGGGCACCAAAGAAAACAATCCTGACATCTTGGGGATGCATTTGAGTGAGTACTACCACCATGGGGGCTACGGTGAAGACGTCTCCTTGCCACGGTAAGTGACCACTTTCTCCATTCAAAATTGCATAGAATTCACACCCTCACCCCACACATGGATCAATGTCAAAATCCAAATTGACCCAAGGAAACTTGAGACTAGTACTACTGTTGTAATCCTGACTTTAGAATTCAATTTAATTTGTTGTTATATTCAAACACATGCATGTGGTGATTGACAGCATGTTTGTCATTGATTTGTCTAATGGTGAATGGTTCTGTTTGATTTGTAGTATGGACATAGGAGAAATCAAAGGATGGGATGCGGAGTGGTCTTCACGATCGTCTATATTAGGGAGAACAATTCATTAAAGTTTTGAGAGAGATTTGCTTCCTTTTGCTGACATGAATTTCACTGTATCTCGAATAATGAAAACGCTGCATGATAAGTTATATTGAGATGGCAAATATTCTGATTATATGGATCGTGCCTTTATTTAACATGTTGATTGTTGTTGATATATAATATCCGTTTTGGGCTAAATTAACACATGCACCTTTTGGTGACTAATTTGTGACATTGTTCATTTAGGCCAATGTATCAATACTATTATGATCAATATTGTCCTATGCTTTCAAATTTGTCACTACCTATTCATGATTGTTGATTTGAGATCAAATCGGTGTTTACAACTTTGAGATTGCCATTCTACATCTTGCAATTTTGAGGAAAGTCTACACCACTTATTTGGCCAGTCAAAATAATAATGGTGTGATTAATCATATACTATTTTCAGTATAAGATATGCATATGACAACATATATGTAGCCATTTAATTGCATGGTGTTTACAGCTAATTACTGTAACACCCCAGCCAAACAATGACCTGGAATGCTACTAAACTAACAACATATTAAGGAAGAACCTATATTCACCTTACAAAATTTCGGCAGAACCTCCTTTGTTTAATGAGTAAATCAAAGGTTTCAACATGCATAGACAAATGATCTGAATAATAGTAAACAATAAATATCCAATTCTAAACAACTGAATTATGTTTGTCATCACAATCGTAACCACAATACTTAAATAAAGAACGTAAGCAATGTAAAAGTTCTAAACCTTTATTACATTCTAAACATGGTGATCTTTAATCAGTTACCACTTAAGCTATTCAACAAATAATGTTTAAGGTTCTTTATTTCTTCCAAGGTGAATGGACTGTGCAAGTACAACAAAGCTAATCCATCTTTATCCCCATGCATGCCGGTCTTATGAAGGTACTAAAAAAACATCCAACAACAAGGGTGAGTCCAAAGACTCAGCAAGTATAATAAATGGTAACAACAACATATAAGTATGAAACCCATCAATTGCACTTCACAAATCCATTCACCAAATACATTACATACACATGATATGCAACATGCTCAATATGCTCAATATGCTCAAGGTGCTCTTTGTCTTTATCTTTGTCTTTTTGCATTTTACCGGTAATGCAAAGTGTGCATCCGTCGATGCACACCCATGCCTATGCCATCTGGCACAGGGACCATTGCCCATACTCTGCAAGTATGGGGACCTAAGCCCATGCTCTTCAAGCATGGGGACCTTTAGCCCGTCATAAACATGACGGGGATCTCAAGAATTGCTTGGTCGTCACAGGACCAAGACTTCAATAAGCCAACATGATGCATATGTATGAAATCTCAAATTAATACAACATGCATCCGCATCAACATTGCATATGAATAACATATTCATACTACAAAAGCTCATATTCATAGACTTCATAACTTTCAAACATCCGTGATTAACACATAACTCATAGCATTAGCAACCATGAACATTACCAATCATATCACCATAACAATCATGAACAACTCAAATTCTCATAGAATTTATCAAACTATACCATTCGATAATATCTATTATATCCATAAATATACTTGCCTTAACCACGAGAAAACGGGGAATGAGCAGAAGGTGCGGCTCCTGGAATCCGTCCTCCTCCTGAACAATAATTATAATAATTGCTAAGGCAACAGTAATGAGTCTTTATATTAAACAAAAACACCCCCAAACTAATCCAATATGTTTAACTTGACTCAAAACCCCAAATCTTTTCGGACACCCTGTCCCCCTCTACAGACAGTCAACTTCAAAAATTCTTATCTAATGGTACAGAAGTCCGAACAGGGCATTCTCAGATTTTCTGGAAAGATAATTAAATTATCTAACTAAATATAGTTGGTGAGTCTCCCTGATTCGGCCAACTTCTACCCGCACCATCTAACTTTCTAGAACATCAATTCCGTAACGAGTTCTCTGGACAGCGCACTAAAATTGTCATAACTTTCACCCCGAGAGTCGGAATCAGGATTTCTTGATCTTTCTGGAAATCTAAGGAAAATATCTGAAACTTTCATAATATGGAGATCCTCTGATTCTCCTGATTTCTAATCTCCCAAACCCATCTACCGAAACCTGACAGGAATTTCCCCGATCTACAGGACAGTCCGACTAGAAAAATCATAACTTTTTCTACAGAGGTTCGAATGACGCGTTCTAGCACTTCATGGAAAACTAACGATGTCCTCTACAAATCTCTAGGAGAAAACCAGACCTGAATTCCCACGGATCTATATCAAAAAGACCGTCTAACAGAGGCTGTCCTGAGCAGATCCGAAAACCGACATTGATAACGCAATTAGAATTTACATCTACTAGGGGAAGAACATGGATTACCCTTGATGAACACTGAAGAATACCATGAACACCCCACGAATCTCTCCTCTCCTTCTTTTCCTCTTTGCCCCTTCTTCTTCCCTTCCTCCGAGTCCAATCGCCTAGCTGCGAATTATTCCTTTCCCCCGATCATTCGGCATCAATTGGAGGTCTTGATCACCGGCAATGGAGGAGAGGGGAGGAGGAGGCGCTGCTGGACGGCGCAAGGCAGAGGGGAGGGGCGCACAAGGGGAGGAGAGGGGGAGGCGCAAGGGGGGAGAGGGGGAGGGGCGGCTAGGGTTGGAGGGGGGAAGGTGGCGCCCCCCTTTGCTGGCCGAAATCCCCACCTGGGCCAAGGCCTAGGCCCAGGTTGCCAGGGAAAATCAGAAAAACCCCCTCTAAACTTGATATTTTATTCTTCCCTTTAAGGTCCTTTACTCCGATTAAACGATTAACGGTCGAAACTCTTCCGGGATATTACAATTACTCAACTTGTTTTAACAATTAGGGGCACTAGGGGCATATATAGTGCAAACTCAAAGGTAGGTGCAATTGTGCAAACTACTTTGGATTAGGTACAAATCATCACAAAAAATTCAAATGTAAAATTATGGAGGTAATTCTCAATTTGCTCAGTATACATACAAAATCTTAATCTCAAATTTCAAATTAGGTTAAGAGAAATATAAAAAAGAAATTATTGACAAACTTTAAATTAAAAGAAAAATAAACAAAGGTAAAGATTATTACTCACAGACAACATCTCTTTTTTCACTCCAGCAAAATTTGAATCTAAACTTGAAATTTTATACGGTGCTAATACGTGGGATGATTCTCCTCAAACTATCACATGAAACTTTTGCGCAAACCAAACGTTTTCATGATTACACTATATATTGAGTCTGTATTAGATTTGTCCCCATATAGTAATATTTCCAACAAAGAGCATTGTTTACATTTCGAGAGCAATACTTTAAAAGGTTGGTTTCAAACTAAATTTTGATATATCATATATATTGTGGTTTGATTATTGCACATTATTCAATATGTTGATTGATTAGAAATAGGTTTCACTTTTTTTGCCCAGCTTCACTGCCATTGTGTACTTTCGAGTATACAAATTAGGACAATAAAGGTCATTTCTAAAAGCATGAACAAGGTTTATTAAACTTTTCATTATGTTCTATCAACAAGCAACACTAGACAGATTCAAACTAGTGCACTTTTTTGTGATCTCGTAAGAAATATCTCCTGGATATTTAGTAAAGTTCTTATTCTTTTGGTAGAAGACGCATCAACCAGTTGAAATTCTGAGGATGTAGAGGAGTGCATTTTGGACTGTAACGTAGAAGCTACATTTTTTTCTCCACTTTACGTGATACTTGCCTGCCGACTATAGCACATACAGCCTACCTATGTGGCACTTTGTCACTCTGGCGAATGACCAAAGTTCATCCACCAACCACAAGTTAGGTGGGCCACTTCTCAAAATCCTAAGATGTCACCCATAACTACTAACATCACCAAAGTTAACCACTAATTAAGCAATGTCAAAAACTAGACTTAACAAATAACCATTCAACACACTACCAACATAAATTTTAGAAACACTATAAACCACAAATTGAATCAAGATGAACCAAATAATCTCCGAGATGAATGATATGTAAGACTAAACCAAGGAAATATCAAGTAGCATCAATAAGATTTATAAAGAACTAAGGGAATCCATAGATTATCAATTGTTGCAATGGAAATTATTAAATTGTCATGTACAATGGTGTGATGCCAGTTATTTATAAATCTTGTCACATAGGACACAAAATGATGTAGAGGAGAGAGATAGCATAGAGAATTAGGCCGTCTATTATGTAATAGTGGGCTGTAACACGGTAAATAAGACATATTGTGTCATGGAGAAGCTGTCTATAGAGATATACAAAAAGATAAGCTATTGTATTAGTCATCTTTAGTGCCGTCTATAAATGACATAGAGAATATTATAGATAGCAGTTGTCTATACCATTGTACATGCATTAAGTGACGAATTGCTAAATGGAGTGAAGAGTTCAAAAGTGCAATTTTCATATTCTACTCCTACCCAATGCATGTTGCCTTCAATGATCACGTAAAAACAACAAATAAATAAGAATGAGTTCACGACTCAGCAAGTATAAAGTAGAATAATAAGTGAGGCATCATCTTATAAACAATTTATATTCATTTAACATCACCTCAGTTGTCCACATAATCGTTATCTACAATTTCTATTCACATGTCTCATTGTCTTATTCCTCTTTTCATGAATGCAATGCTCGTACACATATCTCATCTCTTCTTTGCTTATACTAGTATAGTAGAGTGTAACACTTGTCGTGTTCACCCATGCACGCACCCTTTTGTGCGGGGACTAATTACCCATCATGTGTCATACGGGGACCAATTGCCCATCATGCGTCATACGGGGACCAATTGCCCATCATGCTTCATGTGGGGATCAATAACCCATATTTGCATATGGAGATCTCATCCCACTCTCGTAGTCGTATATTTCCATCATGAATACTCAACATGCAATGCAATGATTATATTTTTCTTTAATTCATTTTCAGCATTAAACAAGAGATATAATCAGTATTCTACCACAATCACCATCCTCATCCTCATCCTCATCATCAACATCATATTATCATAAGCATCAGTGCAACATGAAACAGATATTATCATGTGAATAATCAAGGCAAGTATTCATTAAACCAAAATTTCAAGCACTTGAATACTATTCTAGCATACACTTGCGTTTTTAGTTATGACAGCTGATTTGATTAGAAGATGACAACATAACCGATGTTACTCTTTCTGTAGCAATTAATCATTCTCAATACAGGCCATAGTATTACAAGACAACAAATACATGACAATACTCCTACACGCTCTCCAAACCCATAACTTTCCCCTTTACCGGATAGTCAACCCTGCTGTTTCGGTACTAAAATTATTATAATTTTCAATTTCCTTCTAGAAATATAGCAAATCATACCAGTTCTGAATTTATACAAAATTCCCTAGAACTTTCCAGTTGATCACAAGTTCATATTAAATCATCTAAACCCCCATTTTTACCCAGAAGACCAATCTGTCATCTTCTGGACAACAGGCTTAATAGTTTCTTATCTTTTAATCTACATCATTTTTAGAAACTATAGAAAATTATCCACCACTTCCTAGTTATTCCTAGAATTCAATTATTCCATTAAAGCTATCTAAATAATGATTTCCCACGAAAGCGTCTAACAACAACCCAGTTCTGGACAGCAGTTTTCTAAAATTCATAACTTCGGTTCTACTCATCTAAAAATTATGTTCATGGACTCTTTGCTAAGGCACAACAAATTTACCAGACAGTAGACTTACAAAAATCATTACTCTTAATCTAACCAGTCAATTGACGTGATTAAGCCATCTACAAATATCTAACTAAATTCTCTATATCTATCTAGTGGATGACATTCCTAAATTTAGCCCACACAGTACCCGATATCATAATTACATATTACCACAGACAAATCAATCTACTAATCGAATCTTTGATGAAAACTTGCTAAAACTCTCCCTAATTCTAACTCTAATCTCCACTAAAAATTAGCAAAATAGAAAGAGAAAGATCTAAATCATCACCCAGGTAAAGTATGCTAAAATTACGATCTCTCCCTTATAATTTCTTCTCTTTTTTTCCTAGATCCTAACTGGCCCAAACCTACCTGCCTGAAATTGGTGCCAGCAGGTAGCCGCCCTCTCGGAACCGGGTGCTTAAGTTATTCTGAATCTGTGGATCAGTGGATGTACCTGCACGTACCTTCTCTGCGCAAGTGGTAATTAACCTGGAGTCCTGGACTGAAGAATGATGAGTAAATTAAGTCTGTTACCAAATACGCAAATAAAACAGCGCCACGGTCTTTCTTCTCCCTGTCAACATTCTGAAGCAAGGGGAAGTGAAGCCAGGATCAGGTGATACTCTGCAAAAATGTTTGGTGAAACCTAGATACCCTGTGTATATCAATTTCTCATGGATGTTACGCTAAGCAGTGTCAGAGTGTGAGCCTTGATATATATGTATATGTTCTGTATCTATGGTAACTCATAAAGCTACCTGTCGGTTCAGCGCTTCTGCTCTTGGTTTTAATTACCCAGATAAGTGAGATCAAGAAAATTGTAGCCTTTAATTACCACACTGTTTGGACTTAGCTAATGTTGGCATCGATTCAGATTAATTTTGTTTGGAATTTTACATCTGAGCTAATTAAGCTACGTGTGTACAATACGTACACACGAGAGCCTGGTTGATAAACGTTACAGCTTAATTTCTCCAGCAACATGATATATGAACCTATGCAGAGAGGCTTCTGTGGGTGTTACGACCATCCCTGCAAGCAAAATAAATGCATGCTTGCTTTCCTAGGTACAGAAGAAGAAATGGTCCAATCTTTGATCTCACGCCTATTTTTTCCTTCCTACAGATGCACCTACACCCTGGTATGTAGGCCGGGTTTGAGGCAGGAGAGGAGGCCTGTCGTCTATCTCGTCAAGGCGCTGTTGCTTGCTATGTACATGCTGCAGGTATTGCAGCGCTGTGAAATGAACGAGACGTTTGGTTCCCTGCACTGGCCTTGGCCTGGCTCTGTGCATGCAAGGCCAGCGTGTTTGGTACCCTGCATCACGCCCTGGCCCAGGCTGGAGCGATGCAAAGCGCGCATGCGCGCCTGGCCGAGCGGAAACGAGAATAGGATCCGTTTCTCCCTGGCCTGGCTGGCGGGAGCGAGCCTGGCTACACCCTACAGGGAACCAAACGTGCTGTAATGAATACCATCATTCTGGTGAAAACTTAAAAACAATTTTGGTTTGAGCACCAAATCAACATGAATTTTTTTACAAAAAGTTAAGGTAGTTCGTACTTCAGCAAAATATCCGTTTAAAATTCCAATTTGAATTCAAGTTGTATCAGCAAATTTCTCTGTTTTGTTGATCCTCGCTCATTTTGAGTTTAAACTTGAAATTTTGAGGGGTGTGGCAATACTCCACATACTATCGCTTGAACTTTTTGGATGATTTTTTTTATGTTTATTTGGTGCTCAAACCAAAATGGTTTTCAAGTTTTCACCTATAAGAGTTGTTCAGCTTAATTACTAGAAGAAAATATTGCTAGGTATGATATCATAAAAAAACTGTATATATCGCTAGATTTACCGTTAAAAATAATTTCATAATATTATAAATTTTACTAATTTAATCTAATATAAGGTTATAAGAATAATGGTCAAAATAACAACTTGGAGACCACGAAAATTCAATAACACCATTTATAAAATAACGAAGGGAGTATTAATTAGTTCTCTACACCATAACAAGTGTCAGGTGGATTTTGTTTCTCTTATACTTTACGTGGCTTTTTTTTTACAAAAAGCTTCACATTTTATTAATCAGCGGGATGACAATCCTGATATGCAAAACTGGCAACAGGAAATCAGGTGTTTGACCCGACCAAAGACACGGATCAGGAGATGCAGGCGAAGTTTGTTTGGCACAAACATGAGAAGCCAAACTCTCTTGCCTTCTAACAAACTCAATACTAAAATATATATGTATACTTTATGTGGCTTTACACCTAATATTTTATAGGGAAACCAATGACCAAGACTAATTGGCTAATACTCTATCCGTCCTTTTTCACTTGGCTTTCTAGAATTTGTGCACTAAACTATCGATATTACCTGTACGAAAATTATATCATTATTACACTACTACAGAAAACCTCATCACAGATAATGCGAAAACGTCACCACAGAGGTTTTCTGAACCGTCTGTGCTTATAGGTCAGTAATACCCTATGGGTATTACAGACAATTTTTGAGCCATCTTTGATAATCCTTATCACAGACGATTCTTAACTAAAACTGTCTGTGATAATAGTTATCACACATGATTTTTTTTACTATAAACCGTCTATAATAGTCTATTATCACAAACGGTTCTAGTTAAGAACCGTCTCTGATTACGTTCTCATGATATCATAAATAGATCTTCTTTAACTCATCAATATTCTCTAATTGCACTATAAAACAACGCAATCAAGAAATGTAGATGAATCAAAACAAGCCTATTTATGATTGGTCGTAAGCCGTAGTCGTAAGTTGTGGTCGTAGGCGCACAGTCGTAAGCCGTGGTCATAGGCGCCTAGTCTGTTAGCAACCATGTACACCACATTAGAGAAAGTAAAACGGAGACAAGTTTAGAGAGCCGAGAAAGTAAAACATGAATTTCAACAAGGACCGAAACCCTACCTATCCATCAATCATCACAAATCTAATTAAGTAATCAACAATTAAATTTTACACGCGTGAGCATCAGGGGAAGAGAGGGGAGGGGTGGGGGATATATCACTGGCGATGGAGAGGCTGGCTGCGGTAACATCACCGTTGTGTCACGACGATGACACTGTACAAGACACTCTTACAATAAGAGTGCCTTATATAATAAACCATGGTGTCACAACTGGAGGCGGAGGAGCTCAGGGAGGTAGTCGATCGGCGTCATTGGAGGAGGCAGCTCTTCGATTGTTTTGGGAGAGCTAACTAGCTAGGCAGCGCTTCGATTTGGAGTATTTGGGCAAGGCGTGTGGGCAGCATATATAACGGCATTTGGATAGTGGAATCGATCAGTAGTTGAGAGGTCGTGACACCGCTTCAGTTTGAATGTTTGATAAAGGGGGCAGCAAAATCGGGCGGTAAAATATCACAGACGGGTTTTAATATAAACCATCGTAATGATTTAATTATCACAGACAGTTTTTAATACAAACCGTATGTGAAGTATCATAGACGGTTTAAATAAAAAACCGTCTGTGATATTTGATAATATCGTAGATGGTTCTTGTTAATAACCATCTGTGATACTTTATATATGGTTGTCACCATAAAATGTCCGTGATATTTTCTCTTTATAGATAGTTTTTACTGCTGGCAGAACATAAACGGTCTCTAAACCAAAATCATCTGTGATTGTATTTATTATTACTAATGGTTTTGGTTAACCGTCTGTAATGAGCCATCTAGTATAACTTATTTTATAGTAATACTAGTGTATCTTATTGTAAAGTTTTAGAAAAGTGATGAACAAAGTAATATCCCGAAGACCATATATAAAAACTTAAAAAAACATCAAATAAAAATGATCGGAGGAGTAAAAGATGACATAGGATCGGTTGCGCGCCTTCCTCAGGGACCACTCATGTCGCACCACGTGGCATGCACGATGAGCTGGACATGACTAGGAAACCGGCCGTCGGATCATTCGAGCTGAGGCAGCAGGGTGGGCCGTTTACATACACATCATCTGCATACGATAATGCTTGCACCCTAGAGATTGGGCCCACAAATATATATCGATCCATCGCCTGGTCGTGATCGATGCATTATGCTTTGAATGATCCGCGCCGAAACAACCGCTGTCTCATGCACCGATGGATCCCCGTAGACGCTTGGAGCTACATGAATATCATTGCATGCATTGCCAGCTGATAATAACCATCAGTGGCGGAGGACGGAAAAAAAATAAGGTATGACGAAATCGATAACATAGATATCAAAGATTTTTCACTAAATTGGTTTATACACATATAACATAGATATCGACAGCCCAGGAGAACGTCCAGGCAACATTCGCTACTGTTCTTCTTCCTCTCGCCGTTGGCTGAGAGTTTATTACAGTGAAACTTCATATTTCTTGATGTGTCCATGGTACAGAGTGATTTGGGGGTAAAAATCGCTGGGAATTCAAGATATAGCGAGCGTCATACCTTGCCATACTGAGAGCTCCGCCCCTGATAACCATCATGCAAAATTAAGTCGAATGTATATGGACGAGCAGCCCTTCTTCATTCAGTTTTGGATTTGTATGTATACTTGATCATGCCATGAATTAATGAACGTTTGCAATCGGTTGACGGTCGGCAGCATCTTTTCGCAAAAAATCACAAGCTATAGTAGAGCCTTTGTTCACATATGTGAGAGACACCCATGCTCCGTACATAGCCAGTCGTTCTATCAGCAAGTAGGGTACAATCAGGTATGGGAGGAACTTCACTTGCGGCTAGATACCATTGACGATCATCTATATATTTAATGTTCATATTCTCTGTCAATCTCAATCGGTCCATGAAAGAATAAATCATGCACATCTACTTGATGTCTATTTGTAGACCACCTGCTTATCTTTATGTGATTGATTGATGAATCTTATCACACTTTCTCGAGTCAGTTGTGTGCTGCAGCAGAACAAAGGAGTTGGCCATATTTGAAACGATCGAGAATCATGTCTAGTACGTAGTCACGTACTACTTTTGCATCCATGTGCAAATCTTTCTGTCTACTATATGTTTTGGACTGAAATTAATTTTCTTTTCTAGTTCCAGCTACTACTTCTACAAAAGAAGGCAATGGAAACAAGTAATTGGGTTGGTAAGTGTTGAATTTGTTGAAGTATTGTGAAAGAGAGTTTTTTTACCATCTTTAAAAAGTTACCAGGACGTACTGTATCAAAAGGTATGAAGAATTTATATGTAATTTAGTAACAAAGTACCAATACCTCCTAATATCTTACAATAATGGTAAAAACTCTCATTGTGAAATTGTCACGTCTTTCCCTAGCAATTAAATTTTCAAGGTCAACTAGTTAATTATTAGAACATGATGTTAGAAATTGGCCCATTTATTTATGGTCCATTTCCTTAATTCCAAAGCATGCATGGTTTAGTACCATATTGCTAAGAAAAGGTGAGGAGGACCGATTTATAAGGTGGAGTCCTCACCACTCCTTGAATATGGATAGAGATGGTATGAGAAGAGTTCTGTCTAGTCACACGCGCGCGTGCGTATTCACGTATTTTCGCGTGAAAATCGCGTGACTTGTGACCGTGCCGTGACGTGGCATGCCACTTGGCAGACCAAGTCTATCTTTATTTTGCTGAACCCTGCACCTCTCTCTCTCTCTGTTTGAATGAGATTCAAACTTTTGAATTTGAGGTTTAATTGGGTTTTGATGACTGGCAGTTACCAGTGGGTAAATCACTAGTTAAATACTATCAGTTACCAGTGAATAATTAGCAGTAAGCAGTTACCAGAGAATTATTTCAGTTCAATGGGGCAGTTACTAGAGAGTAATTTGCTTATCTATATATACCTGGAGACGTCCAAGGTATAGGGGTTAGAAGCTCTCACTGCCTGTTTTTTGTTCCTTCTGCCAATTTGTGCTGTTGTACTGCGTCGTCTGAACTTCGCCAACCTTTCTTCTCGGCGTGCACCTGGAAGGAGGGAGAGCGGTTATCTCCGAACCATTGGCGCAGAGAGTACCTGCATGGGGCGGCAATAAGATTTCTGGGCAGTGCATCTACGCGACCACTCACTGCACTGCGACATCTACGATCTGCGCTGCATCAAGCCTGCGCTGCTTCCTGTTCTTCATCAGGCTAACAAGTAAGTCGTTCGTGCGCACGTACGACTTAGTTACTATATTCTTCCTTGTGTATATTCTGAAGTATGATGAGTAGCATGCTGTTAGTTGTGTGTTTTGCATCATTAGTTTATTGTTTTTGTCTCCTAATAAAACTTGGAATTAAAATATTGCCCACATTTCCAACACATGAAACTAAATTTTGGCTTGAGCTTCTGACTTATTTTTAACTATTCCTAAATTTCGCTTTTTCTGGCTTTTTGGCTTTTTTGAGCTTTTTGCCGGTTTTTTTCCCATATTCGTTTGCATTGTCCGTGATAGGCTAACCTATTTTTTAATTTTTTAAATTTAGTTACGTCAAATAAATCACCATCAGCTACAGTGTAATTTTAGCTAACTAAGGTATAATTTCAATCATAAGTCAGCTAATTTTAGTTCAAGTGAGTGGCACCTTAGTCTGGTAAGAGAATAACCATGGAAGTCCTTGCATTGATTTCCCTACTAGCTTAAGCGTCCAAGTGAACCAGTCGAAACATGACACTTGCGAGAACTTGTACTCGATCGCAACAAATATAGACATAACCCAAAGTGGTCACATCCCTCTCCATTCACAACATGCTTGGAAGATTTAATTAATAACCTCATGTTTGCTTTGCTAGGAAGTGTTACGCTGATCAACTATAACAAAATAGTCTCGAGACGTTTTTCTTTTGTTGTTTTTCGTCACTAGATTTTAAAAAATATACTGTATAAAAATACATTCTAAGATGCTTTGCAAGCCGTCTCAAATTAATACAGTACTTTTCTATTTTTATCTACGATATGATAAAAAATTCCGCAATCCGCTGTACCCTAGCTCCCTAATCCCATCCCCTCCTCTAGAGGTAATTCTTTAGTTATCATCTTCTCCAAGTCTCTAACTGACTGTCCCATATTGATGATATCAGGTGATCTGTGATCCCAAGTTATCAACTACTAGTATAATGCAATCTTCTGTTTTGTTAATAAAATATTTGCGTTGATTCACCTAAATGAAATGTCCTTGTGACTTAATAACTGATACATCTCTACTCCTTAAAAGTTTGAGTTGGTGGTAGTAGATCTATTCTCCTTGACTCTCAATAGCCGTCCGTTCTTTCTCGACTCTCCATAGCCGTTGGATCTCACGATCTCCCTTTCCACACATACGTGGCTCCCCAACTACACTCTACGACCATAGAACCTCCCCCATCTCAACTCCCCTCCCTCTCAGGCGCGCTCCTCTTTCCCCCAAAATCCCAATCCCCCTTCTCTCTCTGACATGACCACTCCCCACCAAGTGATACTTCCACGACAGCGCCGCGTCACCGCAAGAAGCGCAACCATAGCGAGTCGCCGCTAGAGCCCTCCCCTCGGCACGACAGTCTCCATGGCTCCACCCTCCCATTCTCCACGTAGCATGACCATGGCTAGTCGCCGCTGGAGTTGTGGGATCGGCTCACTCTCGGCCCTCGCTACCGTCGTCTTCCACCTCCTCGCCGCCGCCATTGGTGCTCATACTCATGCTCTCCTACCCCAATGCTAGCCGGCTTGCCTCAGCCTGGCGCGGGATCGGCGACAGCGCCCACCCTAACGCCCGCATGCGCCTCCATGATAATCCCCTCACTAATGGGTTGGTACAGCTCAACCCCCTCTTGTTGTTTTGTTGCTCTATTAGATCTAAGGCGGGGAGGTTTGTACTTGTTGTCATGTTGGTTAGGTATTACATGATGAGGCTGTACATCGAGATGACGCCGCAGGAGTTTGCGCTAATCGTGGACTCTATGAGCACCCTCACTTACGTTCCCTGCACTACCTGCGACCAGTGCGGCAACCACCAGGTGGGGTTTGATTCCAGTGCTTCTTTGTCCATGTCATAGCCAATGGTCATAGCCTGTGAAAGAACACCATGGTCGTAGCCAGTGGTTGTAGCTCGTGGTTACAGCCTGTGGTTGAAGATGGTAGTCGTAGCTTGTGGTCATAGCCTGTGGTTCAGTGTCATTTTACATAACAGAGAGAACAAAGAGAAGACTCTATGTTTCTTAGCATGCAACAAAGCGACTCTACATCAATAGAGACGAGGTATAAGTGTATCTATCAAAACGTCTCTACAAGGATAACTATGCAATTTACCGTCTCTATAAAACGTGTCATATCTTGTACACATGCTTAACAATGTATCTCTACGGTTTTTGACACGATCTATGAAGAGACACTCCTAAGACGTTTTATAAAAATGACTCTACAATCCCTGAAGATGACTTAAAACAACTCTATCATATGAATAGCATGTCTCTATAGAGCTTTTCTGTTGTAATGTGATCCACCAGATTCTGATCATTTTGGTCTATAAATCTTTAACTCTATCCTACAGCATCTGTCTAAAAATCTTGGCCTTCATGCCAGGACATTTTGTACATTTACTCCCTGAGATGGGGGGCGGGGGGCTTCAGACTTGGGCAAGAGTCAATGTTATTCAAGTACCAAAAAGATGACCCACAACATCATGTGCTGCCTGTTCTAGCTACGCTCTCTGCCAACCTACCAACCTTAAGACCATGACATGCATTGCCAAAAGGATAACACGGCATCCTAACAAACTATATTATATATATATATATATATATATATATATATATATATATATATATATATATATATAATATATATATATGTACTACCCTATTTATATCACCCGAATCTCCCTTCCTTACACCCTACCCTCTCATTCATCTCCTGTTCCCTTAGCAAGAAAGTGAATCTCACTAGCTAGAAGAGAGTGTGCGAGATGAGGAACCACAAGCTAGTTCCTACCACTTCCTCATCTTCAAATAACAACACCAAACAAGAATAGCCACACCTCTCAGGGGCTTACATTACGAGCCTTATGAAGCAACATAGCTCCTCATCTACAACAAGATCTAAGATCACAGCACCATGGGCACCAAACCACATGACCAACCACAGCAAGAAGAGCAGCAAGCCCCCCAAACAACACCATCACCACAACAGCAGCAGCAACCACACAAGAAGCAGGTCAGGAGGAGGCTGCACACATGCAGGCCATACCAAGAGAGACTACTCAACATGGCAGAGGCCAGGAGAGAGATTGTCACAGCTCTTAAGATCCATGGGGCCTCCATGAGACAAGCCAAAGAGCAGTAGCAACAACAACAACAATTGCTGCAACTGCAACAACAACAACAACAACAAGAGGTTCAGGTAGTCCATGAGCAAAGCCAAGCAACTAGAGCTTCTGCACCCATGAGTTATGCTTCCTTCTCAGATAATTTGTAAAACTCCCCCTTTGTGAATTTCACAGCTACTTCTAGCTATTCCTCTCCACTCCCTACCGCACACCAGTTGCACTCATGGTTGATGGCTCTGACCATGGTTTAGATCAGTTGGTGCCTCTCCCTCCACAACCATTAGGGCTAAACCTTAGCTTCCAGGGTTTCAATGGTGTAGTTGGTGATGATGCCATGAACACTACTAGTTCTTTTGATCCTCCATTTATCTAACCATCGGCTACTCGGCCTACTCTTCTCCATCGGTGACGATGCCGAGTCATGACATGTCAGCCGTCACCACGGAGAACACTTCATTGGCAGCTGATGCATCTCTGCATCGAGTGCTGGATGACGACGAGATGGCAGCGATCTACTCAATCGGGGAGCAACACGACATCGAGTGGAGGGACACTGTGAACCTAGTCACATCGGCGTTGTGGAGCGAGCTCCTCGCACTGCTACAGACAGCCCTATCACAGACGGTTCGGAACCGTCATCACAGACGGTTTCTGAACCGTCAGTGTTTAGGTGTCAGTGATAGTTGGTGCTTATCACAGACGGTTCCCGAGCCGTCTGTGATAACTACATTACAGACGGTCTTGATTTCTAACCGTCTGTGACAGACGAGTATCACAGACGGATTTTTATAAACAACCGTCTGTGATATTCTCTATCACAGACGGTTAGTAATCAAGACCGTCTGTGATACGAGACTATCACAGGCGGTTAGTAATCAAGACCGTCTGTGATACGAGACTATCACAGACGGTTGTTTATAACCAACCGTCTGTGATACTCGTCTATCACAGACGGTTAGTAATCAAGACCGTCTGTGATACGAGACTATCACAGACGGTTGTTTATAACCAACCGTCTGTGATACTCGTCTATCACAGACGGTTAGTAATCAAGACCGTCTGTGATATACAAATATCACAGACGGTTAGTAGTAAGGGCCGTCTGTGATATCATTCACACCACAGACGGCACTCTTTGAAACCGTCTGTGATATTGTATCACAGACGGTTTTTAATAACGAACCGTCTGTGATACCAAGTGCATCATCCATTTTATTTGCTGTTTCTTGGATAGCCTCAGGATATGCTAGCCATACCCTCTGAAAGCAAGCAAGCAAGCAGATTACAGATAAATGACAGATATAAGTTAATTGCAACTCATAGTAAATTACAACAAAATTCGATACACAGATGAATGTAACAAACGGCCAGCAGATCACATACATATATAGAATGAAAATCGTTACACAAAATCTGACAAATGCATTTAGTTGAAGGAATTGTTTGATTTGTATAGTTGAATCCAATGTTTCAACATCTAATTATCACCATTGCCGGCGTAGAACTCTCCACTCTTACTTATGACCTCTGCTACCAAGAATTGGGAGATGATTGCATGAATTTCGACGAGATTGTCAAGATCATATGCACTTTGATCGAACTTCACCCGCTGTCGCTACGAGCAAAGTTAAGTCATTCATTAGCATATGTGTGTAATATAAATACATATATATAATCAGAAAATAATAATTATTGGAAGGACCTGACAAACCTCTGGATCATTGATCTTAGTACTCATGATTTCCTGCATATGGCGGCAAACGTAGAATCCACATACGTTGCTTTGTAGCTGCTGGTGGCACTGCAAAAATAGAATTACATACATCGGTATTGTCAATTCTAGAGGTATTATAACAAAGTATGATATAGGATTGTTGTGTTGTAGAGGGTACCGGAAATCGCGTCTGGTGTCGTAGCGTGTCACTGGATTTTATATCGTGTGATCCTCCTTGGGCAACATATTCGGCAAAAGCCCTACGTGATTCAAAAAACTTAGCCTCGGCCGTGGCAAACAAAAGAAATATTACAATAGAGTTATGTATGGAGGAAATGAGTTTACCTGTTAAGTACTTCTTGCACAAGACTGAAGTTGTGGTTGCTCCTAAGGAGGGAATCAAGGTATGTTACCTTGCTCCACTTTGGTACAATCACAATCAAAATCCAGTGATGCCTAGTCATGTGTGTCGCCATAGTGATTAATCCTAAGTTCATGCTGCATGTAAAGTACAAATGAAACATATGTGTGGCAACTAGTGAAGCACTTACCCTTGGTTGAAGGGTACCATGATGTACTCCTTGTCGCTGTGAGCAATCAATCCCCTCGTTATGTAACCTTGCACGAAGGATGCATCTACGTTGATAGATTGCTCGGAGACCAAGTGAGGGTCGAGGAAACCCACTGGTCGTCGCGTTCGCCGGACTTCTTGGATCATGTATCTATACATAAAGAAAGAGTAATGACATTTATCTGTATAACGTGAATGTAGAACTTCATTGCACAGTACACTTACAGTGTCCAGCATCGTAGAAGTGAGGCGTCGAGTTCGTCGAGATTGAATAGTAAGAATAAATCTTCGAATGTCACGACGATGTAGCCCGTGTCGTGGAGGAAATGTGTCTCGTTATATTTCAGAGTGAATGCACTCTGCCGGTTTGGCTTCAAGTTGGACTTCTCCATGTACCAGGCATGCAATCTATTGCAAATCATACCAAGATGGCGTAATTGTGAGTCGGGCACCAACGACACTCCTAGAGTAAACGTCCATGGCACGGGACGCGGCTTAATTTTCTTCGCATGAGCCTTGGAGGCCTTGGAGCCTCGCTTGTGAGATGTTCTCGGTGGCGTCTCGGCGGGAGCCGATGCAACAGACTTTACTGGATTTGGAGGTGGAGGTGGAGCCACCGGAGCCGATGTGCCAGGTCCAGGGTGACGTCCCTCTTGGGCCACTGGATGTGAAGATTGTGGCACGGACATGTCGAGGACGATGTCCCTCTTGGGCCACTGAACGAATGTGTGGACGGCATCCCCTAATGTCTTAATCTCTTCGTTTGGGGGCTTCTCAAGAGGGACGGACTTAAAAATATCATTAATCATGTCCACCTGGACCTTTATGAAACCGGTGTCTACTTGTACACCGTGCACCAGCGTCCCTGGCAGCAATGGATACACCATACCGCGCCCAGCGTCAACGGGAATAGAGCCAACAAGCCTGACTTTGAGGCTGCAAGGCATGGGCTCCTACATAACGATACAAGAGATGAGTTAAGGCGTCCACCAGAGAGATCTATGTACCATTCTAAAGAGGTACATTACCTGAATGTCATCAATACGTAAGTGGTCGTCGCTATGTTCAGAAATTGGTGTGGACGCGCAGCTACTGCGACATTGAGGGGGACTGGGTACCGCAGTACTAGGAGTGGGTTGCGATTGGTTGCGGACTTGTCTCAGTTCTTCCCGCAACGAATCTATCTCTCCTCGAAGTGAGGCAGTCTACTCTTGAAGTGAGGCAGATAGTTGTTCCTCAAATTGAGCACGAAGCTCCTGTTTTATTTGTTCGCTGCGGTACGCCTTGGATCTCTTCCTACTCCTATATGTCTCGGAGTAATCTGGAAATCCGTGCCTCCAAGGTACATAAACCCCCATGCCTCGTGTGCGACCTGGGTGCTCCTTGTTTCCCAAGGCCTGTGATAGTAAATCTATCTCCCTATATTCTTCAAAGGAGCCACGAGAAGATTCGGTAGTCAATGATTGCTGCAAGAGGCAATTAATCATGTTATTTTTGAACCCATGAAGTTCAAGAGGTGTTAACAATTATGTTGTTTAACATATTTTACCATGCGTTGGGACACTTCCTCATCTGCGGGGTTTTTGAAAGAGACACCCGAAGATGTGGTTGATGACCTCGCTCTTAACCAGTTTTGAGCGCGCTCGTTTGCGATCCCGACAAATGGCGGAGAGGCCTCCGATCGGATTGCGACCTCATCCTGCATCCTCCATTGCGGGATTTTACCCGCGTACCCAGTAGTGCCGAGTCTGTGAGGGTGCGTGTTTTGTGACTGGAGATCCTTGTGCGCCGCACTTTGTTGTACAAATTCGGGCGTCGTCTTCATCTGCACAAAGGCCTCCCATGTTTCCGGCGACACGAAAGGATACTTCGTGAAGGGCGTGACATCCTCGGCCATGTACTTCGTCACAAGAGTGCTCTTAAAATTCTTCCATGCTTTTCCCATCGCGAGGAGCGCTTGCCGTTGCACGAGTCCCTGTGCTTCTGCTGGGAACTCGAACGAATTTGTAAGTTCCTCCCATAGCTGATTTTTGTGATCCTTTGTCAAATCTTTCCAGCTTGCTATGGTGATGGGGACCCGTTGCCTTCCAATTATCCCGCAGGTAGTCCGAAATGATGACGCTGCTTTCGACGGTTCCAGAGGGACCCCATCCGGAGAGACCACCGTGATGGTCATTCGGGCCTCTGGCCATTTCGATACTCCTCGGCCACGTTTAGATTTCGCAGTCTTGGGAGCGTGAGACCCAGATGACGACGACGAAGACTGTGTGGACGCCATCTCTCTTCTAAGAAAAAACTAACTGAAGTGAGCTATGGACCCAGCTTGTCAAAGTTCTATGAATCAAGTGACACAAACCAGTGCATCAAGTTCATTGAACAAGATACACTGGAGTGTGTCACTTGCTTTACGCCCTTTGACAAAGTTCTAACGATTAGCTAATTGCAGTGAGCTATGGGCCTTCCAAATAGACCTTGCAGTTAACAAGTGCAGCATATATTATATGCTACATAAAATACATGTGAAGCATATATCATAAAATACATGTTAAGCATATAACATAAAATATATGTGAAGCATATAACATAAAATACATGTGAAGCATATAACATAAAATACATGTGAAGCATATAACATGTTAAGCATATAACATAAAATACATGTGAAGCATATAACATAAAATACATGTGAAGCATATAACATGTGAAGCATATATATATCATAAAGCTAACATGTGAAGCACAGGGAGGGACCGGCGTCGGGAGGAGGCGGCGTCGGGAGGTAGCGGCGTCGGGAGGGACCGGCCGCGTCGGGAGGGACCGGCGTCGGGGGGGACCGCCGGCTTCGGGAGGGAGCGGCGTCGGGAGGGAGCGGCGGCGTCGGGAGCGGCGGGTCGGGAGGAGGGACCGGCGTCGGGGGGGACCGCCGGCTTCGGGAGGGAGCGGCGTCGGGAGGGAGCGGCGGCGTCGGGAGGGAGGGACCGGCGTCGGGGGGGACCGCCGGCTTCGGGAGGGAGCGGCGTCGGGAGGGACCGGCGGCTTTGGGAGGGACCGGCGGTGGGAGGGAGCAAAACCTAGCTAGCAGGGGCGCTGCAGAGTGGAGACAAGAGACTGCGGCAGAGCGGACTCCGCAGACCTAGCTGCGGGTATTTAAAGATGATCTATCACAGACGGTTCTATCAATATAACCGTCTGTGATATGCATATTATCACAGACGGTTATATCGATAGAACCGTCTGTGATAATGCATATCACAGACGGTTATATTGATAGAACCGTCTGTGATTGCTCATTTTAAAATACCCGCAGCTAGGTCTGCGGAGTCCGCTCTACCGCAGTCTCTTGTCTCCACTCTGCAGCGCCCCTGCTAGCTAGGTTTTGCTCCCTCCCACCCCTGCTACCCATATTATCACAGACGGTTATATCGATAGAACCGTCTGTGATGTGTTATCACAGACGGTTTCTTTTGATAAACCGCCTGTGATAGTTCACTATAAATACCCGCAGCTAGCTAGGTTCCTATGTCATTTTACAATTACAATATGGAACATAGATACATTTATGAAAAACGCAAGCATAACCATAAATATAACTATTTCATAGTTCCTTAGTCATTTTACAATTACAATGCATGGGTTCCTTAGTCATTTTACAATTACAATGGAACATACATACATTTATGAAAAACACAAGCATAACCTATATCATTTATTACACTTTGGCTATATCATTTTAAATAAAGCCCTTCACGATGATCGATACGCATATAGCTTGCTTCATCGCCTTGTTCTTCATCGAGCCTGATGTCGTCTCCGAATGGAGGCAAATCATCAAATTGATTGTACTCTTCCTCATCCATAACATTCTCAACCCCGACAATCCTTCTTTTTCCCTGAAGAACTACATGGCGCTTCTTATTTGCCGGGTCGGTTACATAAAATACTTGAACAACTTGCCTCGCGAGTACGAATGGTTCGTCTTTGTATCCTACACATTCGAGGTCCACGGTAGTGACGCCGTACTTGTCAACCTTTACACCCCGTGGGAGTTGGACCCAACGGCACCGAAATAGAGGAATTTTGAAAATTACGTAGTCAAGCTCCCAAATCTCCTCTACAAGCCCGTAGTACGAGCTTGGGCCAGCGGTACGGCCGTGCGAATCATAGGCATCTATGCAGACACCTGAGTTCTGCACTGTGCTCTTTCTATCTTGATCTGTTGTATAAAATGTGTAGCCATTAATGTCGTATCCTTGTCATGTCACAATTGTAAATTTTGGCCCTTTTGCCAACCATTGTAGTGTTTCATTTGACGACCTCCTAGTCAATTGCGCCTTCAACCATTCGTTGAACTGACGGTTGTGTTGTCTCGTGATCCAAACTTCTGACTGGCCTGCATTCTCCTGACGTAGCATGTCCTTGTGCTCTTCAATATATGGGGTCACTTCAGTCATGTGTTGTAAAACCATAAAATGGGCTTGAGCATACGTATTTTGATCCGGAGTTATTGCTTTCCTTCCGATAGTCCCTATACCCTCTAACCTCCCCTCGTGACGAGATAGAGGTACACCTATCGGCTCTACCTGAGCCATGTAGCCGATGCAGAATTCAATGACCTCTTCTGTTGTATAACCTTCGATGATGCTACCCTCCGGTCGAGATCGATTGCGTACATAGGACTTCAGAATTCCCATGTACCTCTCGAAAGGGTACATATGACGTAGAAATACGGGGCCACATATTTTTATCTCTTTCACAAGGTGGACAATGAGATGGACCATGATATCAAAAAATGATGGAGGGAAATACATCTCTAGATGACATAGAGTTGTCACCACCTCGGTTTGCAGAGCATCTAGTCCATCCGGATCAATGACCTTCTGAGCAATTGCGTTGAAGAAATAACATAGCCTTATGATTGTCACTCGAACCTTGTTTGGCAAAATACTTCTAATTGCAACAGGTAGCATTTGAGTCATTAGCACATGACAGTCGTGAGACTTCATGCCAATTAATTTCAAATGTTCCACGGAAACAAGTTTCTTCATGCTTGTCGAGTGACCGGATGGGACTTTCACACCATTTAAGGACTGGCACAATTCAGTTCTCTCGGACTTAGACAGAGTGTAACATGCTGGGGGAAGGTACGTCCGGCCTTTATCGGTCTCTATCGGTGCTAACTCGGTCCTGATGTTCATAGCGACCAAGTCACGCCTTGCGTTAACACCATCCTTTGTTTTGTCAGGAATGTTCAGTAAGAGACCAATCAAACTGTCACATACATTCTTCTCTACGTGCATGACATCGATGCAATTGCGAACTTCTAAGTGCTCCCAATAAGGCAAGTCCCAAAATATTGACCTCTTTTTCCACATGTTCTTCCTCAATTTACGTCCCTTTCCAAACACAACATTTATATCCTTGACCATATCATACACCTCTTTCCCGCTAAAAGGTCTTGGTACTGAGTCATCCTCTTTTTTTCCGTCAAATTGTTTCTTCATCTTGCGGTATGGGTGATACTTTGGAAGGAACCTACGGTGATGCATGTACACAGTTTTTCGGGAGTTGTTCAACCACACACTCTCCGTATAATCTAAGCAGTGCGGACACGCTTTGGCTCCTTTTATACTAAACCCTGACAGGTTACCAAGGGCAGGAAAATCATTAATGGTGCAGAACAACATGGCCCGTAGAGTGAAGTTCTCTCGTTTGTCCGCATCCCATACATGTACCCCTTCATTCCACAGTGTTGCAAGATCTTCCACCAATGGGGCTAGGAACACATCAATATCGTTGCCAGGTTGCTTCGGCCCTTGGATAAGTAGTGACATCAAAATATATTTTCGCTTCATACACAGCCAAGGAGGAAGGTTGTACATGCACAGAGTCACGGGCCAGGTGCTATGTCGACTGCTCATGTTACCAAAAGGATTCATTCCATCTGTACTCAACCCAAACCTTATATTTCTCGGTTCCACACCGAAATCTACAAACATCCTATCGATGTTCCTCCATTGGGCAGAATCAGCAACATGTCTTATCATTCCGTCTTTCTTACGCTGCTCGCAGTGCCAAGCATCAATCTTGCATCCTTGCGGTTTGCAAATAAACGCTTCAAACGGGGGATTACAGGAAGATACCACATCACCTTAGCAGGAGGTCCTTGCTTCACCTCGATGCCCTTCTCATCATCAGAGTCATTTTTACGTTTGTATCGGGATGCTTTGCACACCGGACAAACATGTAAGCTAGCATACTCTTTACGGTACAGGATACAATCATTCCGACATGCATGTATTCTTTCTACTTCCATTCCTAATGGACAAAGAATCTTCTTGGCTTGGTAGGTGGTTCTCGGCAACACATTTCCCGTTGGAAGCATGTCCACTAGGAGACCTAATAATGCCGTGAAACTCTTGTCGGACCAACCATTGCTTGCCTTCAATTTTAGCAGTTCTAGAATTGATGACAACCTCGTGTGTTGCGGCTTGCAGCCCGGGAACAAAGGTTTCTCCGAGTCCTCCATCAAGCCCTCGAATTTACCAAACTCTCTCTCACTATAGTTCCCTTCTGCATCACGTAACATCTGATCCAGATTATCATCCTGCGACCTATCCTCATGGTCCAGATTGTCATCCTGCGACCTATCCTCATGATCCAGATTGTCATCCTGCGACTTTCCTCATGATCGAAAGAACAGTCCACAACTGGCATATCGTTGCCTCCCTCGACTATGTCATAACTACCTTCTTGTGTACTCTTCTCTTCACCGTGACTGGTCCAACATTTGTACCCTTTTCTGAAACCACTTCGAATCAAGTGAGCTTCAATCTGCGCTGAGTTGCTAAACATCTTGAGATTATCACAATCAATACATGGGCAATACATATATTTCATCCCCTTCTTCAACATATCCAGCTCGGCCGCCCTTCTACAGGCAGACACACCAGTAATGTACTCTTCACTCACACGGTTCTCAATATACATCCAGCTTCGGTCCATCTACGCTACACAAGTGAAAAATGGGTGTCAAAAATGATTATTACCTCTACTACTAACCTCTGATCAGATCACTAAGAATGTTAAGTAATTGAATACTAATCTCTGATGAGATCACTAAGAATGTTAAGTAATTGAGTATGCTAACCTCTGATCAGATCAATAAGAAGACGGTGATATTTTTTCACCCCCAACTCCCTAAAGCCGGCCGCCTTGCTCCACCGATGCAACGCAATGAAGACAGATCGGTGTCGACATCCTTCAAGCAAGTACGCCAAGTACTTAATACTACGCAGAATATCACAGACGGTTCCAACTACAAACGGTCTGTGAAAATTACATATCACAGACGGTTCGTATTAATACCCGTCTGCGAATTATCACCGACGGTTATTAATATTAACCGTCTATGATTTCTGCCTATCATAGACGGTTCGCATAAATAACCGTCTGTGATAGTCTCATTATCACAGACGGTTCTATACACGAACCGTCTGTGATGTACATAATATCACAGACGGTTCGAAATATCAACCGTCTGTGATTTATGAGTATCACATACGGTTCGTGTATAGAACCGTCTGTGATAGTCCTTCACAGACGGTTTACATTACAAACCGTCTGTGATAGTTACACGGGGATGAACTGTTTCGTCAGGCGCATGACTGCCAACTCGAAGCATATATAGCATAGCATCTGAAGACCAGTGTGGCTGCCACATCTGAAGACCAGTGTGGCTGCCACATCTGAAGACCAGTGTGGCTGCCACATCTGAAGACCAGCTCTTGGCATTCCTCAAGACACAGCTGCAGGCCTCGGATGTGCCTCAAATGCTATGCTATATATGCTTCGAGTTGGCAGTCATGCCCTGACGAAACAGTTCATCTTTCCCGACAAAATTCAAGGCAATTTTATTACAATAGTGCAAAGAAAAGACATTCCCAGATTCTTGGTTGAGCTGGTCGAGGAACATGCAAATACAGAGGCAAGCACAAAAACTCAACAACACATTCAGATCGATCTATTACAGGATAACAAGCTAACAAACCCTTCGTGGCACGACGGTTCACACTAAACAAGACACACTTACGACACTTACGGCAAGAGTGTGTTGTTTAGTATGAACCGGTCGTGCCGCGATGGAGGTGCTAGCTCACAGCGGAGGGGAGATGCATGCAGGAAGCTAGCTAGTGGATGAACTCACGCGTGACTAGTACCGGTGGAAAGGTTGATGGGGAGTTATTAATAAGGGCCTGGCCGTGGGAGGAACTGGTGCCAGCCATTCGATGTGGAGAGAATAGACGGGTGAGATCGAAATCCTGTGTATACGCCAATTATTGGTGACATGTGATTATTACACACCAATTATCAGTGACATGGGATTATTACAGACGGTTCTTAACAGGAACCGTCTGTGTTATCTGGCTTTTCACAGATGGTTCTTAACAGGACCCGTCTGTGTTATCTCGATTGGTATAGACAGTTCGTATTAAGAACCGTCTGTGAAAGTTCACAGACGGTTATTAACAAAAACCGTCTGTGATGTCTCAATTATCACAGACGGTTCATGTTAATAACCGTCTATGAAAATATCACAGACGGTTGCCAGTAAAACCGTCTGTCATAACGCTTCGCGCGTGTTTCTATTGCCAGAACGCTTCGTGTTTCGATTGCCAGAACGCTTCGTGTTTCGATCGTCTAATTAACGTCTCTCGATCGTTATACGAAGCATCTATATCATTAATGTTTGGGTATACGAACCGTCTGTGCTAAAGGTTAAATATGCGCGCCTAATCCAGGTCTCTTCTACGTACGTACAATATGGCGCCATCTACTATTCTTGTGATCATCTCCTTCCTCTCATCTGTTCATCACGAATTGTTCGGCCGGAACCTTACACAGGCGGCCAGCAATTTGCATCTGGAGCAGCTTCTCTGCACCCGCCCTGCTCTCCTTCCCCGACTTTCTTGCATCCGTCAGCTTGACCTGATCCTCCGCCGTCGACGGAGGCGTCTCGCTGCCGCTCAAGAAAGGGAAACAGCCCTCACCCTGGTTCTTCTCCACAATGTGCGCAATGCGGAAGAAGCTCTACACGCATTGCAGAGACTGATGGATAGCCTTGCCGATCAAGTAGAAACGGCAGATTCTGAGGAATCTTTTCATGCTATCCTGTACGACATTATGGATGCTGCTGATCATTTGCCCAGGCTGCACGAGGAAGTGCTGAGGACAAGGGCAATCTTAACGGCGTTCGAGAATTTAGCGGCTGATCCTCCAAGTCCCCAAGTTGAAGAAGAAGCTTACGAAGCCCAAAAGAATACAATCTGGGAAACTCTTTACCTGTGCGACTTTCGTAATAAATTTGCCTCTAATTGAAATTAATAAATTTGCCTTTAATTTGTGACCTCTTGTCTCAGTAGTTCTGTAGTTAAGTTATTAGAAGCAATGTGTACTTATATATTAACCTCTGATCTAGAATATGACAGACAAAGGGACATCACAGCCGGTTCTTGTGAAAAACCGTCTGTGAACATTCCCAGACGGTTCTTAACAACAACCGGCTGTGATAGTCGATACAACACAGACGGTTTTTAATAAAAAACCGTCTGTGATAATCCCAGATTATCACAGACGGTTTTTAATAACAACCGTCTGTGATATTCCAGTATCACAGACGGTTCAGCAGTAATAACCGTCTGTGATACTCCTTTTTCCCGCCACAAATACCACAGACGGCCTTCAAATTAAAACCGTCTGTAATAGTTTACATTACAGACGGTTTCACAAAACCGTCTGTGATTTGCCGTCTACTATTAGCCTTTCTGTAGTAGTGTCGAGAGCGTCAAAGGTGGTGGTGATGGGGCCGTACTGGGGCTGGACACCATAGGCTCTGTGAACACACCGGAGGACGCACTGACACACATGCCGGATTGGTTTAGCAATAGCCTTGGTCATCAGGGCACCAAAGAAAGCAATCGTGACGTCTTGGGGATGCATTTGAGTGTGTACTACCACCATGGGGGCTACGGTGAAGACGTCTCCTTGCCACAGTAAGTGACCACTTTCTCCATTCAAAATTGCATATAATTCACACCCCCCACTCCACCCATGGATCAGTGCCAAAATCCAAATTGACCCAAGGAAACTTGAGACTAGTACCACTATTGTAATCCTGACTTCAGAATTCACTTTAGTTTGTTGTTATATTCAAGAAAACACATGCATGTGGTGATTGACAGCATGTATTATGTTTGTCATTGATTTGTCTAATGGTGAATGGTTCTGTTTGATTTGCAGTATGTACAAAGGAGAAATCAAAGGATGGGATGCGGAGTGGTCTTCATGATCGCCTATCTTAGGGAGAACAGTTCATTAAAGTTTTGATAGAGATTTGCTTCCTTTTGCTGACATGAATTTCACTGTATCTCGAATAATGAAAACACTGCATGATAAGTTATATTGAGATGGCAAAGATTCTGATTATATGGATCGTGCCTTTATTTAACGTTCTGATTGTTGTTGATGTATAATATCTGTTTTGGGCTAAATTAACACATGCATCTTTTGGTGACTAATTTGTGATGTTGTTCATTTAGGCCAATGTACCAATATTATTATGATCGATGTTGTCCTATGCTTTCAAATTTGTCACTACCTTTTCATGATTGTTGATTTGAGATCAAATCGGTCCTTCAATCTGATAGTTTACTTTTAACTTTGAGATTGCCATTCTACATCTTGCAATTTTGAGGAAAGTCTACACCACTTATTTGGCCAGTCAAAATAATAATGGTGTGATTAATCATATACTATTTTCAGTATAAGATATGCATATGACAACATATATGTGCCATTTAATTGCATGGTGTTGACAGCTAATTTTACTCAACTTGTTTTAATAATTAGGGGCACTAGGGGCATATATAGTGCAAACTCAAAGGTATGTGCAATTGTGCAAACTACTTTGGATTAGGTACAAATCATCATAAAAAATTCAAATGTAAAATTATGGAGGTATTCTCAATTTGCTCAGTATTCATACAAAATCTTAATCTCAAATTTCAAATTAGGTTAGGAGAAATATAAAAGAGAAATTATTGACAAACTTTAAATTAAAAGAAAATAGAAAAATAAACAAAGGTAAAGGTTATTACTCACAGACAACATCTCTTTTTTTCACTCCAGCAAAATTTGAATCTAAACTTGAAATTTTATACGGTGCTAATACGTGGGATGATTCTCCTCAAACTATCACATGAAACTTTTGCGCAAACCAAACATTTTCATGATTACACTATATCTTGAGTCTGTATTAGATTTGTCCCCATGTAGTAATATTTCCAATAAAGAGCATTGTTTACATTTCTGGAGCAATATTTTAAAAGGTTGGTTTCAAACTAAATTTTGATATATCATATATATTGCTATTTGACAAATTAAACTTCATGTCCTTGATTATTGCACATTATTCAATATGTTGATTGATTAGAAATAGGTTTCACTTTTTTTGCCCAGCTTCACTGCCATTGCGTACTTTCGAGGATACAAATTAGGACAATAAAGGTCATTGCTAAAAGCATGAACAAGGTTTATTAAACTTTTCATTATGTTGTATCAACAAGCAACACTAGACTTCCACACAAGTTTTTCCATGGCAACTTATCCAAACTAGTGCAATTTTCGGTGATCTCGTAAGAAATATCTCCTAGATATTTAGTAAAGTTCTTATTCTTTTGGTAGAAGACGCATCAACCAGTTGAAATTCTGAGGATTTAGAGGACTGCACGAAACTCGTACTTTGGATTTTAGACTGTAATGTAGAAGCTACATTTTTTCTCCACTTTACATGATACTTGCCTGCCCACTATAGCACATACAGCCTACCTATGTGACACTTTGTCACTCTGGTGAATGACCAAAGTCCATCCACCAACCACAAGTTAGGTGGGCCGCTTCTCAAAATCCTAAGATGCCACCCATAACTACTAACATCACCAAAGTTAACCACTTATTAAGCAATGTCAATAACTAGACTTCAAAAATAACCATTCAACACACTACCAACACAAATTTTAGCAACACTATAAACCACAAATTGAATCAAGATGAACCAAATAATTTCTGAGATGAATCATATGTAAGACTAAACCAAGGAAATATCAAGTAGCATCAATAAGATTTATAAAGAACTAAGGGAATCCATAGATTATCAATTGTTGCAATGGAAATTATTAAATTGTCATGTACAATAGTGTGATGCCAGCTAATTATAAATCATGTCGTATAGGACACGAAATGATGTAGAGGAGAGAGATAGCGTAGAGAATTAGACCATCTATTATGTAATAGTCGGCTGTAACACGGTAAATAAGACATATTGTGTCATAAAGAAGCTGTCTATAGAGACATGCGAAAAGATAAGATATTGTATTAGTCATCTTTAGTGCCGTCTATAAATGACATGGAGAATATTATAGATAGCAGTTGTCTATACCATTGTACATTCCCTAAGTGACGAATTGCTCAATGGAGTGAAGAGTTAAAAAGTGCAATTTCCATATTCTACACCTACCCAATGCATGTTTCCTTCAATGATCACCTAAAAACAACAAATAAATAAGAATGAGTACACGACTCAGCAAGTATAAAGCAGAATAATAAGTGAGGCATCATCTTATAAACAATTCATATTCATTTAACATCATCTCAGTTGTCCACATAATCATTATCCACAATTTCTATTCACATGTCTCATTGTCTTATTCCTCTTTTCATGAATGCAATGCTCATACACATGTCCCATCTCTTCTTTGCTTATACTAGTATAGCAGAGTGTAACACTTGTCGTGTTCACCCATGCACGCACCCTTTTGTGCGGGGACCAATTGCCCATCATGTGTCATACGGGGACCAATTGCCCATCATGCGTCATACGGGGACCAATTGCCCATCATGCTTCTTGTGGGGATCAATTGCCCATATTTACATATGGAGATATCATCCCACTCTCGTAGTCATATCTTTCCATCATGAATGCTCAACATGCAATGCAATGATTATATTTTTCTTTAGTTTATTTTCAGCATTGAACAAGAGATATAATCATTATTCTACCACAATCACCATCCTCATCATCAACATCATCTTATCATAAGCATCAGTGCAACATGAAATAGATATTATCAGGTGAATAATCAAGGTAAGTATTCATTTAACCAAAATTTAAAGCACTCGAATACTATTCTAGCATACACTTGCCTTTTTAGTTATGATAGCCGATTTGATTAGAAGATGACAACATAACCGATGTTACTCTTTCTATAGCAATTAATCATTCTCAATACAAGCTATAGCATTACAAGGCAACAAATACATGACAATACTCCTACACGCTCTCCAAACCCATAACTTTCCCCTTTACCGGATAGTCAACCCTGCTGTTCCGGTACTAAAATTATTATAATTTTCAATTTCCTTCTAGAAATATAGCAAATCATACCAGTTCTGGAATTTATACAAAATTCTCTAGAACTTTCTAGTTGATCACAAGTTCATATTAAATCATCTAAACCCCCATTTTTACCCAGAAGACCAATCTGTCATCTTCTGGACAGCGGCTTAGTAGTTTCTTATCTTTTAATTTACATCTACAAATATATTGAACTATGATATTTTTAGAAACTATAGAAAATTATCCACCACTTCCTAGTTATTCCTAGAATTCAATTATGCCATTAAATCTATCTAAATAATGATTTCCCACGAATGCGTCTAACAACAACCCAGTTCTTGACAGCAGTTTTCTAAAATTCATAACTTCGATTCTACTCATCTAAAAATTATATTCTTGGGCTCTTTGCTAAAGCGCAACAAATTTACCAGACAGTAGACTTACAAAAATCATTACTCTTAATCTAACCAGTCAATTGACGTGATTAAGCCGTCTACAAATACCTAACTAAATTCTCTATATCTATCTAGTGGATGACATTCCTAAATTTAGCCCACACAGTACCCGATATCATAATTACATATTACCACAGACAAATCAATCTACTAATCGAATCTTTGATGAAAACTTGCTAAAACTCTCCCTAATTCTAACTCTAATCTCCACTAAAAATTAGCAAAATAGAAAAAGAAAAATCTAAATCATCACCCAGGTAAAGTATGCAAAAATTACGATCTCTCCCTTATAATTTCTTCTCTTTTTTTCCTAGATCCTAACTGTCCCAAACCTTCCTGCCTGAAATTGGTGCCAGCAGGTAGCCGGCCTCTCGGAACCGGGTGCTTAAGTTATTCTGAATCTGTGGATCAGTGGATGTACCTGCACGTACCTTCTCTGCGCAAGTGGTAATTAACCTGGAGTCCTGGACTGAAGAATGATGAGTAAATTAAGTCTGTTACCAAATACGCAAATAAAACAGCGCCACGGTCTTTCTTCTCCCTGTCAACATTCTGAAGCAAGGGGAGTGAAGCCAGGATCAGGTGATACTCTGCAAAAATGTTTGGTGAAACCTAGATACCCTGTGTATATCAATTTCTCATGGATGTTACGCTAAGTAGTGTCAGAGTGTGAGCCTTGATATATATGTATATGTTCTGTATCTATGGTAACTCATAAAGCTACCTGCCGGTTCAGCGCTTCTGCTCTTGGTTTTTTGTTTCACCTCGTGTATATACCTGATCTTGTGTGCCTACTGACCCAGAAACGCGGCAATTCTTTCCTAGTTTATTTCAACAGTTTGTATACCTCTTCTACTCCATTTTTTTGTGCTATACATGTTAATGGAATATACAGAAATTTTCCAAAAAGAGCCTTGAAAAAGTATCTCTCTGTCCTCTACTTGACCATCTTCTCCTTCAGTGTTGTTCATCTGCTCCTAGTTTGCAGTTATTGTTCCCTAAGTAGGTGTTTTGCATGAGGGGATTTCTTTTGGAATTTTTCGGATTTATTTCAAATTCCAAAAAAAAAACCCTGTCCAAATAATCCCTAAATCTGTTGTCTTCGCAGACTTCGCTAAGGCGTCAGAGAAGTTCTAATCATCTGCTATATATCTGTCCATGCATCAACTGATGTAGTGAGTTATATATTTGTAATTATACAGTACATGATGCAAGATATGCCAGTGCCCGATTCATATATATTCTTTCCTTGTTCCAACAGAACACCCGCCGGAACACCATTGACATGCCCGGCCCTATCTTGAGCCTCCTTTCTCCCGTGAGAACGGCTCCGGTCATCGTTCTCGCCTGCGGTCAAGGCGCAGGAGGCGTGCACCCCTAGATCATCGGGACGTTGGCTCCGAAGACACGCCACCGTGAATGCGACGGTGATCGGCGCGACCCGGAAATTGATTGCTATTCAGCCATCATCATGCACGGTGCGGTAAATACGTTTTCAGGATATGCATCATGCTGTAGTAGCCTAGACCCTCTTCAGTCTTCTCACCTCTTCCATATGCAGAGCTGTAGTGTAAGCCCCAATCTAGATTCTAGAGTACGTAGGGCGTAGACTTTTGGAAGATGGATGCATCTAGCTAGCTATATCCACCGTCCATGCTACCAATCACATTGCTTTCTCTCTCTAAAAAGCTAGCCCACAGAGAGGAGAGGGGAGAGAGAGAGGGGGATGTGCATGTCGATCGCTGTGTTGTGTGGTAGTTGAGGTAGTGGTGTGCCATTTGCTCATCTCCATCTCTTGTCACTCTGGTACATCCCTGTCTCTTCTCCGAAGTGCTAATAATGCCTTGTTATACATGTCATATAGTATAGGTCGGCTATGTATGTGGGGAGCTTCAGCCTATGTAGGAGAAGACTCCTGATGGATCCATGCATAGCCTGCATGATCATAGATATGCATGCATGCATGTACGTAACGGATGTCAGATGTGCTTTGAGATTGATGAGGTACGTTATATGAGAATTAATTCATGGTGAGCATTTTTGGCATGACAGGCCCAAATATCAGCTTAAGACCATAGCATGCATTGCCAAAAGGATAACATGGCATCCTAACACCAAACGAATGCTTCCTAGTACTACCCTATTTATACCACCCGAATCTCCCTTCCTTACACCCTACCCTCTCATTCATCTCCTGTTCCCTTAGCAAGAAAGAGAATCTCACTAGCTAGAAGAGAGTGTGCGAGATGAGGAACCACAAGCTAGTTCCTACCACTTCCTCATCTTCAAAGAACAACACCAAACAAGAACAGCCACACCTCTCAGGGGCTTACATTAGGAGCCTTGTGAAGCAACTTAGCTCCTCACCTACAACAAGATCCAAAGATCACAGCACCATGGGCACCAAACCACATGACCAACCACAGCAAGAAGAGCAGCAAGCCCCCCAAACAACACCATCACCACAGCAGCAGCAGCAACCACACAAGAAGCAGGTCAGGAGGAGGCTACACACAAGCAGGCCATACCAGGAGAGGCTACTCAACATGGCAGAGGCCAGGAGAGAGATTGTCACAGCTCTCAAGATCCATAGGGCCTCCATGAGACAAGCCAAAGAGCAGCAGCAGCAACAACAACAACAATTGCTGCAATTGCAACAACGACAAGAACAACAGGATGTTCAGGTAGTCCATGAGCAAAGCCAAGCAACTAGAGCTTCTGCACCCATGAGCTATGCTTCCTTCTCTGATTACTTGTACAACTCCCCCTTTGCGAATTTCACAGCTACTTCTAGCTATTCCTCTCCACTCCCTTACCACACACCAGTTGCACCCATGGTTGATGGCTCTGACCATGGTTTAGATCTGTTGGTGCCTCTCCCTCCACAACCATTAGGGCTAAACCTCAGCTTCCAGGATTTCAATGGTGTAGTTGGTGATGATGCCATGAATACTACTAGTTCTTTTGATCCTCCATTTCTCCAACCATCGGCTACTTCCTCCTACTCGGTCTACTCTTCTCCATCGGTGACGATGCCGAGTCATGACATGTTGGCCGTCACCACGGAGAACACTTCATTGGCATCTGATGCATCTCTGCACCGAGTGCTGGATGACGAGGAGATGGCAGCGATCTACTCGATCGGGGAGCAGCACGACATCGAGTGGAGCGATACCGTGAACCTGGTCACATCGGCGTTGTGGAGCGAGCTCCTCGAGAGCGTTGAAGGTGTTGGCGATGGGGCTGTACTGGGGCAGGACACCATAGGCTCTGTGAACACAGCGGAGGACGCGCTGACACACATGCCGGATTGGTTTAGCGACAGCCATGGTCATCAGGGCACCAAAGATGGATCCCTGTCTCTTCTCTGAAGTGCTAATAATGCCTTGTTATACATGTCATATAGTATAGGTCGGCTATGTATGTGGGGATCGAGCTTCAGCCTATGTAGGAGAAGACTCCTGATGGATCCATGCATTGCTTGCATGATCATAGATATGCATGCATGCATGTACGTAACGGATGTCAGATGTGCTTTGAGATTGATGAGGTGCGTTATATGAGAATTAATTCATGGTGAGCATTTTTGGCATGACAGGCCCAAATATCAGCTTGGCAGCTCATTTGTTTGATTTGGATGGGAACTAGACCTATTGAAAGTATATATTGTTTCTCAAGCACATGCAATAATTTATCATGTTTGACATGAAATAATTATCATGTACGAACCAAAGTCAAAATCTCTGAAAATCATACCAATTAGCATTTCTGAGGACACAATATATATATAATATCATCACAGTTTAATTTATATTGCTAAAATATATATAGAGGATCGTTCGATTCAATGTTAGTTTAGATGTAGTCAACCTAAATCAGTAGTCACATATGAAAGATAGAGAGACTAAAACTGCCCCTTCATTATTTGCTAAAGCGTGCAATTTTATTGTACAAAACTAAAACTTACTGTAAATTTCCTAAGAACAAGTGTGCTTAACTACAGCAAGTACCAGAACATTATACCCGACGGGAATCCTCTGTCATTTTTGAGCTTTATGTTGCAGTAATGTTTTTATGAGGACATTTACACTTGAAATCATATTACACATTTAGATGGGTCAAGAAGAGGCTAAACAGCATGCCAAATATATAGGCATCGTTTTTTTTTCGGAGTGATGGTGTGGTGATACCCCTACTGTAAAACATCTCAAACTTTAATATGTGGTACTCTGATGTCGCAAAAAAGTTGAGTTTTAAAACATGATGTGAGCTACTAAACATATGTTAATTGTAGTCAAGAATTTCAAATTTTAGATTACTGTTAAGACGCTAAGGAATAGAAAAAGTAAAGAAAAGGTTAAGATTCTTTTACCTTGTATAGTAGGTTTGGTTGGCTAGTGTTTCAACCTATCATTGTCTGTTTATTCCATTGTCAGATGTGCATGATTGTGCCAATGAAAGGCCTTTAAAAAAGCTTTCTTGCAAAATTGACCAAACCCCTAATAATTAAATAGAGGAAAAGGAGGAAACTTCGGGTCAAGCATTTTCTTGGTTGCAACTTGCAAGCTATGTGACGAGGATCAAGAAAATTGTAGCCTTTAATTACCCAGACAAGTGAGATGCCACACTGTTTGGACTTAGCTAATGTTGGCATCGAGTCAGATTAATTTTGTTTGGAATTTTGCATCTGAGCTAATTAAGCTACGTGTGTACAATACGTACACACGAGAGCCTGGTTGATAAACGTTACAGGCTTACAGCTTAATTACTCCAGCAACATGATATATGAACCTATGCAGAGAGGCTTCTGTAGCTAAGTAGGATGTTACGACCATCCCTGCAAGCAAATGAATGGCCATTCATGGCAGCAAAATAAATGCATGCTTGCTTTCCGACTTACAGAAGAAGAAATGGTCCATTCTTTGATCTCATGCCTATTTGTTTTCCTTCCTACAGATGCACTTACACTCTGGTATGTAGGCCGGGTTTGAGGTAGGAGGTAGAGGAGGCCTGTCGTCTATCTCGTTAAGGCTCTGTTGCTTGCTATGTACATGCTGCAGGTATTGCAGCGCTGTGAAATGAACTTACTTAATGAATACCATCATTTTGGTGAAAACTTAAACAATTTTGGTTTGAGCACCAAATCAACATGAATTTGTTTACAAAAAATTAAGGTAGTTCATACTTCAGCAAAATATCCGTTTAAAATTCCAATTTGAATTCAAGTTGTATCAGCAAATTTCTCTTTTTTGTTGATCCTCGCTCATTTTGAGTTTAAACTTGAAATTTTGAGGGGTGTGGCAATACTCCATATACTATCGCTTGAACTTTTTGGAGGATTTTTTTTATGTTTATTTGGTGCTCAAACCAAAATGGTTTTCAAGCTTTCACCTATAAGAGTGTTGTTCAGCTTATTTACTAGAAGAAAATATTGCTAGATATGATATCATAAAAAAACTGTATATATCGCTAGATTTACCGTTAAAAATAATTTCATAATATTATAAATTTTACTAATTTAATCTAATATAAGGTTATAAGAATAATGGTCAAAATAACAACTTGGAGACCACAAAAGTCAATAACACCATTTATAAAATAACGAAGGGAGTATTAATTAGTTCTCTACACCATAACAAGTGTCAGGTGGATTTTGTTTCTCTTATACTTTACGTTGCTTTTTTTTTACAAAAAGCTTCACATTTTATTAATCAGCGGGATGACAATCCTGATATGCAAAACTGGCCACAGGAAATCAGGTGTTTGACCCGACCAAAGACACGGAGGAGATGCAGGCTAGGCGAAGTTTGTTTGTTGGCACAAACATGAGAAGCCAAATTCTCTTGCCTTCTAACAAACTCAATACTAAAATAAATATATATGCATACTTTATGTGGTTTTACACCTAATATTTTGTAGGAAAACCAATAATCAAGACTAACTGGTTAATACTCTATCCGTTCTTTTTACTTGGCTTTCTAGAATCTGTGCCACTAAACTATCTATATTACCTGTACAAAAATTATATCATATACATTACTACAGAAAACATCATCACAGATCATTCGAAAACGTCATCACAGAGGTTTCCTGAACCGTCTGTACTTATGAGTCAGTAATACTCTAAAGGTATTACAGACAATTTTTGAACCGTCTGTGATAATCCTTATCACAGATGATTCTTAACTAGAACCGTCTGTGATAGTTATCACATATGATTTTTACTATAAACCATCTATAATAGTTTATTATCATAAATGGTTCTAGTTAAGAACCGTCTGTGATTACGTTCTCATGATATCATAAATAGATCTTCTTCAGCTCATCAACATTCTCTAATTGCACTATAAAACAACGCAATCAAGTAATACAGATGAATCAAAACAAGCCTATTTATGATTGGTCGTAAGCCATGGTCGTAGGCGCGCAGTCGTAAGCCATGGTCATAGGCGCCTAGTCTGTTAGCAACCATATACACCACATTAGAGAAAGTAAAACGGAGAAACATTTAGAGAACCGAGAAAGTAAAACATGAATTTCAACAAGGACCAAAACCCTAGCTATCTATCAATCATCACAAGATCTAATTAAGGCATCAACAATTAATTTTTACATGCATGAGCATCAAGGAAGAGAGGAGAGGGGTGGGGGATATATCACTGGCGATGGAAAGGCTGACTGCGGTAGCTCACCGTTGTGTCACGACGATGACACTGCACAAGACACTCTTACGATAAGAGTGCCTCATATAGTAAACCGTGGTGTTACAACTAGATGCGGAGGAGCTCGGGGAGGTAGTCGATCGGCGTCATTGGAGGAGGCAGCGCTTCAATTGTTTTGGGGGAGCTAACTAGCTAGGCAGCGCTTCGGTTTGGAGTATTTGGGGGAGGCGTGTGGGCAGCATATATAACGACATTTGGGAAGTGGGATCGATTAGTAGTTGAGAGGTTGGAACACCGCTTCAGTTTGAAAGCCTGAATAAAGGAGGCGGCAAAATCGGACGGTAAAATATCACAGACAGTTTTTAATATAAACCGTCGTAATGATTTAATTATCACAGATGATTTTTAATACAAACCGTATGTGAAGTATCATAGACGATTTAAATAAAAAATCGTCTATGATATTTGACAATATCCTAGATGGTTCTTGTTAATAACCATATGTGATACTTCACATACGGTTTTAACCATAAACCGTCTGTGATATTTCCTCTTCATAGATGGTTTTGACTGCTGGCAGCAACATAGACAGTCTCTAAACCAAAACCGTCTATGATTGTATTTAATACTAACGGTTTTGGTTAACCGTCTGTAATGAGTCGTCTAGTATAATTTATTTTATAGTAATGCTAGTGTATCTTATTGTAAAATTTTAAAAAGGTAATTATCAAAGTTATATCTCGAAGATCGTAAAAAATCAAAACTGTCAAATAAAAGTGATCGGAGGAGTAAATAATGACATAGGATCGGCGCGCGCCTTCCTCAGAGACCACTCATGTGGCACCACGTGGCATGCACAATGAGCTGGACATGACTAGGAAGCCGGCCGTCGGATCATTCGAGCTGAGGCACCAGGGTGGGCCGTTTACGTACACATCGTCTGCATACGATAATGCATGCACCCTAGAGAAAACCCGCTGTCTCATGCACCGATGGATCCCCGTAGACGCTTGGAGCTACATGAATATCATTGCATGCATTGCCAGCTGATAATAACCATCATGCAAAATTAAGTCGAATGTATATGGACGAGCAGCCCTTCTTCATTCAGTTTTGGATTTGTATGTATACTTGATCATGCCATGAATTAATGAACGTTTGCAATCGGTTGACGGTCGGCAGCCTCTTTTCGCATAAAATCACAAGCTATAGTAGAGCCTTTGTTCACATATGTGCGAGAGACACCCATGCTCCGTACATAGCCAATCATTCTATCAGCAAGTAGGGTACAATCAGGTATGGGAGGAACTTCACTTGCGGCTAGATACCATTGATCATCTATATATTTAATGTTCATATTCTCTGTCAATCTCAATCGGTCCACGAAAGAATAAATCATGAACATCTACTTGATGTCTATTTGTAGACCACCTGCTTATCTTTATGTGATTGATTGATGAATCTTATCACTTTCTCGAGTCAGTTGTGTGCTGCAGCAGAACAAAGGAGTTGGCCATATTTGAAACGATCGAATCATGTCTAGTACGTAGTCCACGTACTACTTTTGCATCCATGTGCAAATCTGTCTACTGTATGTTTTTGACTAAAATTTTCTTTTCTAGTTCCAGCTACTTCCACAAAAGAAGGCAATGGAAACAAGTTGGGTTGGTAAGTGTTGAATTTGTTGAAGTATTGTAAAAGAGAGTTTTTTTTACCATCTTTAAAAAATTACACTACCGGAAAGCTGCTATATGCCGAGTGTCTGAAATTTTGCCGAGTGCAATCTATCGGGCACTCGGTAAACAACCTCTTTGCCGAGTGCCTTCACTGGGACACTCGGCGAAAATAAAACACTCGGCAAAAATTTCTTTGCCGAGTGCTGCGGATTAGACACTCGGCAAAAGAAGCTCTTTGCCGAGTGCTAACAAGAAAACACTCGGCAAAAATAAAACACTCGGCACCAACCGCCGTCCGTTAGGTGTCAGCCGCCGCCGTTAGAACTTTGCCGAGTGTCTGGAGCTGACACTCGGCAAAAAGCTCTTTGCCGAGTGTTTTGCTTGCGGCACTCGGCAAAGAAATAAAACATTTTCCTTTCCTACCCTTCAAACTTTTTCTACTCTCCACATACAACATATGGTACTCCATGTTAAAATTAGGTATATTTTTGTATTTGTTTGCTATAATTAATTAATTAATTGCATTTCAAGCAATTTTGTGAATCAAGTCAAATTTGAACTGCAAGTGATTCAAATAATAGGAAAAAATGAGTAGAAAAATGATATTCATGTTATTCATCCTGGTTTGAGGCCTTACCTGTGAAATGAAAAGGAATTTCGAACATTTTGTTCAGGAAACACGACCACGAACGTGTGGCCGAATGTGTTTTAAATTTTAAAAAAAGCAAACGAAGTCTGAAAATCATGAGATTTGTCAAGATGTCATGATATCATACGTGGAGGCTGTGGTAAAAAATTGAGAAGATTTCGCATAAGTTGTCACGTACGATGCTTACAAACCGAAGCATTTCTGAAGAAGAAGCGTAGAGTTGAGAAGGATCCGGTAAGATTTGGAGTCAAAGTGACAGTCGAATTGTGGTTTGACTACAAAACGTTTTGTATAGGCAATAGACAACAGAGATTGTTTCATGTGAAATTTGGGTAATTTCTCGGATCCGTTTGATAATTTTAATTTTTAAACTGCAATTATAGATTTTAATTGATATAAATTGAATTTGAGCTATAACTGCATGAAATAATGGTCTAATATTCGTAGAAGCATCGAATATGCATTGTTGAGTGAATTTGACAAGGCATTTTCAAAGTACATTCGAACAAATTTGTAAAACACGTTATGGAAAAGAAAGAGAGGAAAGGAAGTTTTATTAAAAAAAAATCTTTGCCGAGTGCCTTGTGGGCGACACTCGGCAAAGGAGGAGCTGTGCCGAGTGCTTTGTGGGCGAGTGGGCGACACTCGGCAAAGGAGGAGCTGTGCCGAGTGCTTTGTGGGAGACACTCGGCAAAGGAGGAGCTTTGCCGAGTGCCCGATCGGCGGCACTCGGCAAAGAGGAGGGCTTTGCCGAGTGCCCGATCGGGGGCACTCGGCAAATATTACAAACAAAACATTAATTTCCCCGCGGCCACTCTCACACACGCAACAACACGCCCGCGCGCCCGCGCGCCCCGCACGCCCGCCGTCGCGCCCGCGCCCGCCCCGCCCCGCCCCCGCGCGCCCCGCACGCCCGCCGCCGCCCCGCCCCCGCGCGCCCCGCACGCCCGCCCCCGCGGCCGCCCGACACCTCCCCCGACTACCCCCGCCCCCGCGGCCGCCTGACGCCTCCCCCGACTGCCCCCGCGGCCGCCCGACACCTCCCCCGACTACCCCCGCCCCCGCGGCCGCCCGCCGCCCGAACTAAGTCTGAAAATATTCTCTGTCTCATGTTCCCTTTCTTGTATATGCTATATGTGCTCCTTAAGATCTCAGCATGACTCTCCCTCATTTTAGTCCATGGATTAATGTGCTTAAGTCTGGGATTGAGTGTTTATTGTTCTAGTAATTTATGCTTACCATGTGCCCTTTGTTGCTCGAATTACTTGTGGACTACCTTGCATGTTCCTGGTAGTTAGGGGATGATTTACTGGTGATCGACATTATGCATTGCTACTAGTTAGTCGTCGAAGTTCTAGCAATTTTATTCTCTGCATGTTATCCATCCTCCTTGTATTTACTGTGGTGAGGTTGTCCTTCCCTTGTATGTTGTGGATTTAATCATGAGCTTAGGTCTAATTTATCTAATTGTTACTGCCATTAGCAATTTATTTATGCCATGTGCTAGCCATTGTCCCCTCCTTTTATACTCCCTTGTCCCCTTCTCTCCTCTCTATTGCTCCTTACTGTTGTCGATCCCCTATTAGCCTAGAGCTTGGTAGTAGTGAGCTGTCATGCTCACATTGGCTAGGTGAAGCATGGATATACACTATACTAAATATATGAGTGCGCATACTCTTCTATATTCTCTAACCCAAACATTGTGGTAGTGTCGCAGCATATATTGTCCATGAAAGGCATCCAAAGGTATTCAGATTGACATTAGTTCAACAAAAGCATACCTGTACAAATAATTGACCATGGTACCTTCACTTTGTTGAATGCCATTCTCTGATTGGTCGGCCCAGTTTATTCTCTGGTTAGGCGTAACCTAGTTAGGCGTCTCCCGTTCGAAAGAGATACGGTTGGAAATATGCAGATCTTTGCATATCTATAACCGTATCTGTTTCAAATTGTCCACGTTTTTTGGACAGCCCGAGGATGCGTAGATGGGGTTAGTTTCCATGGTCTACTCCGATCCGTGACAGAGTTTCGGCAGCATCTCCCTGTTGTTCTCCGGATACACAATCTCCCTGCCAGGACGTGTATTTGGAGAACAGCGGGGAGGTGCTGCCGAAATTCTGTCTCGGATAGGAGTAGAGCATGGAAACTAACCTCATCTACGCATCCTCGGGTGGGATTAGGACCTATCTTCACCTATTAGATAAGAGAAAGATCGTGTAGATGCATTTGATTCTTATATTACTCCCTGATATGTTAGAGGATGGATGACCGTGAGTGGATGTACACGGGCCGCTCAAGTCAGGGTTCGTTGTCCGATGAATGGATTGAGAAGACCGATGCTTTCTTGGAACTAGCATTTGCCAAGGTTAAAGGAGCGCGTGCCACTTGGTGTCCCTGCAGCTGATGTGCAAACACGCGTCGACAAACAAAGGAGGTCATGGGTAAACATCTTTGCAAGTTTGGATTTACGGCAGACTATACCCGGTGGATCTACCACGGTGAATCCGATCGTATGAGAGAGGAGGTCGTGAGACCACGCGTCGAGGATTATGATGCTGATGGCGGGGTAGGAGACATGTTAAATGACTATCATGAAGCACACTTCGCTGAAGGACGTAGGGAGGAGGAGCCAGAGGCAACCGCAAAGGCGTATTACGACATGTTGTCTGCGGCACAGAAACCCCTTCACGGCCAGACGAAGGTTTCTCAACTGGATGGCATTGGACGCGTAATGGCCTTGAAGTCCCAGTTTAGCGTGAGTCGAGACGCCTTCGATGCTATGTTGACAGTTTTTGGCAGCATGCTTCCGGAGGGTCACATTCTGCCAAAGAGCATGTACGAGTCAAAGAAACTCCTTCGTGCACTTAAGATGCCATATGAGTAGATCCATGCTTGTCCGAAGGGGTGCATCCTATTTAGGAAAGAACACGCGGAAGCAAAGTACTGTGCAAAGTGTGGATCCTCTAGGTTCCTGGAGGTAGACTCTGGTGATGGTCAGAAGAGGCAGCTTGCGATCCCCGTGAAAATCCTACGGTACCTTCCGTTCATACCGAGGATCCAACGGCTATACATGACCGAGGAAACCGCGAAACAGATGACATGGCACAAAAATGGACGTCGATACAATCCTGAGAAGCTGGTACATCCATCCGATGGTGAAGCATGGACCCACTTTGATGTGATTCATCGTGAGAAAGCTCTAGAGGCTCGTAATGTATGTGTTGCGCTGGCAACATATGGGTTCAATCCTTATGGAATGATGGCCGCCCCCATACACTTGTTGGCCCGTGTTCGTTATCCCCCTCAATCTCCCCCCCCCCCCCCCGGCGTCCTCTTCCAACGACAGAACATATTCTTATCGTTGATAATTCCTGAACACCCGGGGAATAATATGGGCGTGTTCATGGAGCCTGTGATTGATGAATTGGTGCGTGCTTGGGAGGAAGGGGTATGGACATACGACCGAGCTACAAAGAGAAACTTCAAAATGCATGTTTGGTACCACTACTCCCTGCATGACTTCCTGGCGTATGGGATATTCTGCGGCTGGTGTGTTCACGGGAAGTTCCCATGCCCAGTATGCAAGGCAGCTCTGAAGTTCATTTGGTTGCTGAAGGGTGGCAAGTATTCTTCGTTCGACAAACATCGACAATTCCTCCCTCTTGACCATGCATTCAGACGAGACATCAAGAACTTTACGAAAGGTGTCGTAGTTATAGACCCTGCACCGCAGATGATGACCGGTGCAGGAGGAGCAGGAGCACTCTTGAGAGGGAGGAGGAGCGGGAGCGGGAGGAGGAGCGGGAGCGGGAGGAGGAGGAGGAGGAGCAGGAGGAGGCGGCAGGGGGTTCCGCTTCCTCTGGTTCGTCGGGTGTCTGGTTGCGAGGTCCCTCGACCCTCCCGAGGCAACCGATACCTCGTGAGAGACTCCCACTGATTCAACCCACTGGGGCTAGGTAAGTAACTTTAGATGTTATCACTACTTTTTCATTTGATATGTTGAAAATCACAATAGAAACTAATAATTTATCTTAATCACTTGGGCAGGGGTTGGACGCTTGTGGCTGCAGGTGATCACAAACGCCATGTCAATGGCATCCTGGGTCTTTTATGCAGGCTACACTTCCCTGGCCTGGTTGCGTTTGGCGGAGGGCAGGAGCCGGCCTACACGTGGGACCACTACGTCGCCTTCCCCGATTTACCAGATCGGGATGGCAGGGTATTCGCCAACAAGGCGGTGCGGGTGACGGCCGAGCTGTGGGTAAGTCTTCCTCGCACTACATTGCTCAATACATCGCATTCATTGGACATTCTTGAAATAATGACTGGATACATCGCGTCTATATGCAGGATTTCTTCAGATGCCAGGAGGGATATGAGGCCAAGGCGGCTAGTGTGGCTCACAAAGCCTGTTATAAACTCGTGAAGGACATGCATTACGAGGCGCGCGTCCAGGCCATCGTAACATACAACACTACCTACCTTGGAGTGAAGATCAACAAAACTCAAGCAAGAAACATTAGGCTGACCCGGGAAGAATACATGCAGGTAAATATAGAACATTAATACTGATTTTTTCTGAGATTAAGTACGCTTAATTTGATCTTCTTATATGTCATATACTTGATGACGTGTAGGTGCCTCCGTGGTGGTGCGCCCAGCATCTCCAGTGCTGGGCACAGATGGTGGACAAGTGGTGCGCCGCCGAGTGGGAGGAGACGCACAACGCTTGCCGGGAGCGGCGTTTGATGATGCCAGGTGCACCACACCATCAAGGCAACCGTAGCCTCGACGAATTCGCGGCTACATGGGTACGCGAATTCATTTCTTTATTATAACGCTCAATTCTGCATAATTTCTAATCATCTTGCTGTTTTTTTCACAGTCGTCGTCACATGGTGGCCAGCCTTGCTCCCAGTTCAAGGCATGGGCTTTGGCTCACAAGGGCAAGGCGACGTCCGACATCGACTACAACCCAGAGGACCCGCCCTCGGTGTACAGCAATGCGACGTCCATAGCCACCTCAGTGAGTACACATCGATGGCAAGGGCGGTCCATGGGCCAGAGTACGATCCGAGCACCCAGGACCTTGATGGAGAAGTCGTCATGAGGGTGGGAGGAGGCAAGAAGCATGGGCGGTACTGGATTGGCGACAGCACACTCGACACGGCCACTACTCCCACTCTCTCCCAGATTCGAGCAAGGAGCACGAGCTCAAGCCCGGCCATACGCCCACGGCTGGACACTGCACAGTCCCGGATGGAGGCACTCCAGGTTATTTCTGTTTTATTCGTCGTTCATTAATTTTTACATACCTTTGCTTTGCATTGTAACATTGGGGTGAAATATTGTAGGCCCAGCTGGAAGAAGAGAAGAGGCTACGGGAGGAGATGGCGGCGAGGATGGAGGCCGATCGGCAGAGGAATGAGGCCGAGCGGCAGAGGATGGAGCAGATGTTTCAGTGGATGCAAAGTCTTGGCGAGAGGATGGGTCAACCTCTGCCACTGGAGCTATTCCCTCCACCTCCTCCTGCAACTACTCCTGTGAGTTTCTAGTGGAGTATGAATGTTTAAGTTTGTATGTTCCTACCTTAAATCTTGTCTCACACATGCAATCTCTTCTCCTTTGTGCAGAATCAATCGGCGGCTTTGAATAATGTGCCTCATGACCCACCACATCAATCGGGGTGATTGTGGTTCGAATACTTGTGGTTGTGATGTTTATTGTGAATATTGTGGTTGATACTTGGTGAATGATACTTGGATTTGCATTATATGTTATATATTGTGGTTGCACTTGGTGAATGGTTGTGAATGACACTTGTGGTGATTACTTGTGGACTATATGTGATATATTGTTGATATACTGTGATATATTGTGACTTGTTTGAGTGGGGTGCAATAAACAATTAAAATAGGCAGTTTTTGGCCACTTTGCCGTGTGTTACACTCGGCAAAGGGAGGCTTTGCCGAGTGTCATGGTAAAAACACTCGGCAAAGTAACGTTTCTGGGCATTCTGGGAACATACTTTGCCGAGTGTTTTTTCTTTGCCGAGTGTCATGGTAAAAACACTCGGCAAACATGTCGTCTTTGCCGAGTGTCTTTACCATGACACTCGGCAAAGATTAAAAATTTGCCAAGTGTCGTTACCACGACACTCGGCAAATCGGAAGGATTTGCCGAGTGCCATTCCGTCCTGGCACTCGGCAAACGACACCGTCACCGTGTTCTCACCGTCCACTGACCTTTTTTTGCCGAGGGTCGTTTCGGCACTCGGCAAAGCCTTTGCCGAGTGCTCGATGAAAAGCTCTCGGCAAAGAGCTCTTTACCATCAGAAACTTTGCCGTGTGAGCTATGCCGTGGGTGGCACTCGGCAAAACCTTTGCCGAGTGTTTCTCGTGCTTTGCCGAGTGCCACCGGCACTCGGCAAAGCTGCTGAGCCCGGTAGTGTTACCAAGAGGTACTGTATCAAAAGGTACGAAGAATTTATATGTAATTTAGTGACGAAATACCGATACCTCTTAATATCTTACAATAATGGTAAAAACTCTCATTGTGAAATTGTCACGTCTTTCCCTGGCAATTAAATTTTTGAGGTCAACTAGTTAATTATTAGAACATGAAACTAAATTTTGGCTTGAGCTTCTGGTTTCTGTCTTATTTTTCACTATTCCTAAATTTCGTCTTTTTCTGGCTTTTTTTTGAGCTTTTTGCCGGTTTTTTCCCGTATTCGTTTGCATTATCTATGATGGGCTAGTCTGTTTTTTTCTTTTTTAAAATTTTTTTAAATTTAGTTACGTCAAATAAATCAACATCAGCTACAGTGTAATTTTAGTTAACTAAGGTACAATTTTAATCATAATTCAACTAATTTTAGTTCAATTGGGTGGCACCTTAGTCTGGTAATAAGAGAATAACCATGGAAGTCCTTGCATTGATTTCCCTACTAGCTTAAGCGTCCAAGTGAACTAGTCGAAACATGACACTTACGAGAACTTGTACTCGATCGCAACAAATATAGACATAACCCAAAGTGGTCACATCCCTCTCCATTCACAACATGCTTGGAAGATTTAATTTATAACCTCAGCTTGTTTGCTTTGCTAGGAAGTGTTAAGCTGATCGACTACAACAAAATAGTCTCGAGACGTTTTTCTTTTATTGTTTTTATATTCGTCACTAGATTTAAAAACATATAATGTGTTGTATAACCGAGGGCAAAAAGGGAATTTCTCATATTGATAAAGAGAGAGAGAGAGAAGGGGGCCCACCTGTCGGTGGGCCGGATTAGAGATAAGGTGGGGAGGACGTCTCCTCCCCATCCGAGCGCAGAGAAGAGCAGGGGTCGGGCGAGAGGAGGATGGCGGCGGAGGGGCCTCGGCTCGACGCGGATTTTGCGGCTTCGGGTGTGCTCCTCCCACGCGTCCTTCTTCCCTGCAAGACTCGCTCTCTCCTCCCCGTGCACCTTCCTGTGCTTCTTCTCCCGTGCGCCTCAGTCATCCTGCAAGGCCCGGTCTTCACGTGCGCGACGGAGGCGAACGGCGCAAGTGGCTGGCTTGGGCTTCGGCCCGGCCATTGGAGGCGCCGCGCAACCCCTCCCTTCAGCTATAAGAAGAGGTCCCCTCCTCTTCCTTGAGGCATCCAAATGACAGTGAGTTCTCCTCTCTCTCTTTGAGCTTTGCCTGTGGGGTGTGATGACCCTGGTTCCCTGGTGCTCTCCGGCGAGGTGCTTGGCCGGCTCCTCCCCTGTGCTTGTGCGGCATTCCTCTAACTCGACTCGCCGGCGTGGGCATCACTTCGGCGATTGGGCTTTGTATTTTCGTGCCTACTGCTCTCTCTCACGGTGGTGTGAGGGCAATAGGTTTTCTAGGACAGCGCGCAAGCGTGCCTAGCCCCTGTTCTTCTGGTGATTTCAAATATCACCGGTCCCGTGAGTGATTCTGTGATTCTTCTTTTGCAATATGTGTGGCTGTGCTAGTTTGTTAATCTTCTTTATATTACCTGGCACTGGGAACATAGATTGCTTGTGGGATATTTGATTGCTCGATGATAACAAATATCATATACTGAGATTGGTTCAATCGGTCATTGAGCTCTCATAGCAGTCATTGTTATATTGTGACTCTGGAAGGCAGTCTCTAAACTTTGATGTATATACTTGTGCCTTTCGGTTCATGCTGTTTCAGATTTTAGCATGTTCATTTGTTGATCTGTTAGGAATTTTGATAAGTTGAAAGATAAATTATTGAACATAGTTAACTTGGGTGGTCTTGCTCTTTTGATTACTGCAATCTGAATACATGCATGCTGAATATACTTTGTTCTTGAGATTGTAGAGTTTGTATGAAGAGCTCAAAAGACCGAGTTTATTGTTTGGCATAACCAGTCAAGGAAGAGTATATGATTTAGTAGCAGGACGGCCAAGAATAATCTTGTTCAACCCTACAATTTGAGAGCACAAATAATCAATTAAACTTGATCTAATTGATAGTCTTGTTTAGCACATACTTTATACCTTGTCATACATATTCATGTCTAGAGTAGTTTTGTCTCTATTATTGATTATGTGGTATATCCTGAATGAAATGTTCAATTCATATGATTACATACTTGTATGTCCTGCATATATGAATTGATGTCATTGATGTGCTTATATGATTATATTGGAATTATATTTATATCCTTGCTTATACCGCAATTATTACAACATACTGTATAAAAATACTTTCTAAGATGCTTTGCAAGCCGTCTTAAATTAATACAGTACTTTTCTATTTTTATCTACGATATGATAAAAAATTCCTCAATCCACTGTACCCTAGCTCCCTAATCCCATCCCCTCCTCTAGAGGTAACTAGCTACGTAAGCGCGGCGCCACGCCGCGCTAACTACTATGTGGACCGAAGTAAAAGAGACGACAATTCACGAGGAGTTTCTTAAAAAATTGAGGACACACACGTAATTTCGAGAAAACCAAAGGCTTTTTTGTAAAAAACCAAGGACCTATAAGGATCTCTACGTAACTAAATGAGAACCCATACGTAAGTTTGGAAAGCCGTGGGGTGCTATCCAACAAAGGATACGCAATTTAGATGAAGTGGAGGGTGCTTTTCGAAAAAACCTAGCAGGGACCTTTTTCGAGAACGGAGGACCTTTACGCAATTTCAGGAAACGCAGGGACTTTTTCGCATACAAGATGACGTGGACACGCTCAGAGCCGGGGAACTCCCCTGGCTATAATATAGGTATTATTATTCTTTAGTTATCTTCTTCTCTAAGTCTCTAACTGATTATCCCATATTTATGATATCAGGTGATCTGTGATCCCAAGTTACCAACTACTAGCAAGATGCAATCTTCTGTTTTGTTAATAAAATATTTGCGTTGATTCACCTAAATGAAATATCCTTGTGACTTAATAACTGATACATCTCTACTCCTTAAAAGTTTGAGTTGGTGGTAGTAAATCCATTCTCCCTTGACTCTCAATAGCCGTCCGTTCTTTCTCGACTCTCCATAGCCGTTGGATCTCACGATCTCCCTTTCCAGACATACGTGGCTCCCCAACTGCTCTCTACGACCAGAGAACCTCCCCCGTCTCAACTCCCCTCCCTCTCAGACATGCTCTTATTTCCCCCAAAATCCCAATCCCCCTTCTCTCTCTGATGTGACCACTCCCCACCGAGTGATGCTTCCACGATAGCCCGCATCACCGCAAGAAGCGCAACCATGCATGGCGAGTCACCGCTAGAGCCCTCCCCTCGGCACGATGGCCTCCATGGAGCCCTCCCCTCGGCAGTGCGACCATGGCTAGTCGCCGCTGGAGTTGTGGGATCGGCGCACTCCCGGCCCTCGTTACCGTCGTCTTCCTCCTCCTCGCCGCCGCCACTGGTGCTCGTACTCACGCTCTCCTACCGCAATGCCAGCCGTCTTGCCTCAGCCTGGCACAGAATCGGCGACGGTGCCCACCCTAACGCCCGTATGTGCCTCCATGATAATCTCCTCACCAATAGGTCGGTATAGCTCAACCCCCTCTTGTTGTTTTGTTGCTCTATTAGAACTGAGGCAGGGAGGTTTGTACTTGTTGTCATGTTGGTTAGGTATTACATGATGAGGCTGTACATCAGGACGCCGCCGCAGGAGTTCACGCTGATCATGGACTCTGCGAGCACCCTCACCTACGTGCCGTGCGCCACTTGCTACCAGTGCGGCAACTACCAGGTGGGGTTTAATTCTAGTGCTTCTTTGTCCAGGTCGTAGCCAATGGTCATAGCCTGTGAACGAACACTGTGGTCGTAGCTAGTGGTTATAGCTCGTGGTTATAACCTGTGGTTGAAGATGGTGGTCGTAGCTCGTGGTCATAGCTAGTGGTCATAGCCTGTGGTTTAGTGTCATTTTACATAACAGAGGGAACAAAGAGAAGACTCTATTTTCTTAGCATGCAACAAAGCGACTCTACATCAATAGAGACGAGGTATAAGTGTATCTATCAAAACGTCTCTACAAGGATAAGTATGCAATTTACCGTCTCTATAAAACGTGTCATATCTTGTACACACGCTTAACAATGTATCTCTACGGTTTTTGACATGATCTATGAAGAGATGCTCCTAAGACGTTTTATAAAAATGACTCTACAATCCCTGAAGATGACTTAAAACATCTCTATCATATGAATAGCATGTCTCTATAGAGCTTTTCTGTTGTAATGTGATCCACCAGATTCTGATCATTTTGGTCTGTAAATCTTTAACTCTATCCTACAGCATCTGTCTAAAAATCTTGGCCTTCAAGCCAGGACATTTTGTACATTTACTCCCTGAGATGGGGGGCGGGGGGCTTCAGACTTGGGCAAGAGTCAATGTTATTCAAATACCAAAAAGATGACCCACACCGTTGTGTGCTGCTTGTTCTAGCTACGCTTTCTGCCAACCTACCTACCTTAAGACCATGACATGCATTGCCAAAAGGATAACATGGCATCCTAACAAACTATATATAAATATATATGCTTCCTAGTACTACCCAATTTATATCACCCGAATCTCCTTTCCTTACACCCTACCCTCCCATTCATCTCCTGTTCCCTTAGAAAGAAAGTGAATCTCACTAGCTAGAAGAGAGTGTGTGAGATGAGGAACCACAAGCTAGTTCCTACCACTTCCTCATCTTCAAAGAACAATACCAAACAAGAACAGCCACACCTCTCAGGGGCTTACATTAGGAGCCTTGTGAAACAATTTAGCTCCTCATCTACAACAAGATCCAAAGATCACAGCACCATGGGCACCAAACCACATGACCAACCACAGCAAGAAGAGCAGCAAGCCCCCCAAACAACACCACCACCACCACAGCAGCAGCAGCAACCACACAAGAAGCGGGTCAGGAGGAGGCTGCACACAAGCAGGCCATACCAGGAGAGGCTACTCAACATGGCAGAGGCCAGGAGAGAGATTGTCGCAGCTCTCAAGATCCATAGGGCCTCCATGAGACAAGCCAAAGAGCAGCAGCAGCAACAGCAACAACAATTGCTGCAACTGCAACAACAACAGCAACAACAGGAGGTTCAGGTAGTGCATGAGCAAAGCCAAGCAACTAGAGCTTCTGCACCCATGAGCTATGCTTCTTTCTCTGATTACTTGTACAACTCCCCCTTTGCGAATTTCACAGCTAGTTCTAGCTATTCCTCTCCACTCCCTTACCACACACCACTTGCACCCATGGTTGATGGCTCTGACCATGGTTTAGATCTGTTGGTGCCTCTCCCTCCACAACCATTAGGGCTAAACCTCAGCTTCCAGGATTTCAATGGTGTAGTTGGTGATGATGCCATGAATACTACTAGTTCTTTTGATCCTCCATTTCTCCAACCATCGGCTACTTCCACCTACTCAGTCTACTCTTCTCCATCGGTGACGATGCCGAGTCATGACATGTCAGCCGTCACCACGGAGAACACTTCATTGGCAGCTGATGCATCTCTGCACCGAGTGCTGGATGACGAGGAGATGGCAGCGATCTACTCAATCGGGGAGCAGCACGACATCGAGTGGAGCGACACCGTGAACCTGGTCACGTCGGCGTTGTGGAGCAAGCTCCTCGAGAGCGTCGAAGGTGGTGGCGACGGGGCCGTACTGGGGCAAGACACCGTAGGTGCTTTGAACACAGCGGAGGACGCACTGACACACATGCCGGATTGGTTTAGCGACAGCCTTGGTCATCAGGGCACCAAAGAAAGCAATCCTGACGTCCTGGGAATGCATTTGAGTGAGTACTACCACCATGGGGGCTACAGCGAAGACGTCTCCTTACCACGGTAAGTGACCACTTTCTCCATTAAAAATTGCATAGAGTTCACACCCCCACCCCACACATGGATCAGTGTCAAAATCCAAATTGACCCAAGGAAACTTGACACTAGTACTACTGTTGTAATCCTGACTTCAGAATTCACTTTAGTTTGTCGTTATATTCAAGAAAACACATGCATGTGGTGATTGACATCATATATTATGTTTGTTATTGATTTGTCTAATGGTGAATGGTTCTGTTTGATTTGTAGTATGGACATAGGAGAAATCGAAGGATGGGATGCGGAGTGGTCTTCCTGATCGTCTTAGGGAGAACAGTTCATTAAAGTTTTCAGCGAGATTTGCTTCCTTTTGCTGACATGAATTTCACTGTATCTCGAATAATGAAAACACTGCATGATAATTTATATTGAGATGGCAAAGATTCTGATTATATGGATCGTGCCTTTATTTAACTGTTGATTGTTGTTGATGTATAATATCTGTTTTGGGCTAAATTAACACATGCATCTTTTGGTGACTGTAATTTGTGACGTTGTTCATTTAGGCCAATGTACCAATATTATTATGATCGATGTCATCCTATGCTTTCAAATTTGTCACTACCTATTCATGATTGTTGATTTGAGATCAAATCGGTCCTTCAATCTGATAGTTTACTTTTAACTTTGAGATTGCCATTCTACATCTTAAAATTTTGAGGAAAGTCTACACCACTTATTTGGTCAGTCAAAATAATAATGGTGTGATTAATCATATACTATTTTCAGTATAAGATATGCATATGACAACATATATGTAGTCATTTAATTGCATGGTGTTTACAGCTAATTTTACCCAACTTGTTTTAATAATTAGGGGCACTAGGGCATGTATGGTGCAAACTCAAAGGTAGGTGCAATTGTGCAAACTGGTTTGGATTAGATACAAATCATCACAAAAAATTCAAATGTAAAATTATGGATGTAATTCTCAATTTGATCAGTATTCATACAAAATCTTAATCTCAAATTTCAAATTAGGTTAGGAGAAATATAAAAGAGAAATTATTAACAAACTTTAAATTAAAAAAATAGAAAATAAACAAAGGTAAAGGTTATTACTCCGGCAAAATTTGAATCTAAACTTGAAATTTTATACGATGCTAACGTTTTCATGATTACACTATATATTGAGTCTGTATTAGATTTGTTCCCATGTAGTAATATTTCCAATAAAGAGCATTGTTTATATTTCTGGAGCAATACTTTAAAAGGTTGGTTTCAAACTAAATTTTGATATATCATATATATTGTCGTTTGACAAATTAAATTTCATGTCCTTCATTATTGCACAATATTCAATATGTTGATTGATTAGAAATAGGTTTCACATTTTTTGCCCAGCTTCACTGCCATTGCGTACTTTCGAGGATACAAATTAGGACAATAAAGGTCATTGCTAAAAGCATGAACAAGGTTTATTAAACTTTTCATTATGTTGTATCAACAAGCAACACTAGACTTCCACACAAGTTTTTCCATAGCAACTTATCCAAACTAGTGCAATTTTCGGTGATCTCGTAAGAAATATCTCCTGGATATTTAGTAAAGTTCTTATTCTTTTGGTAGAAGACGCATCAACCAGTTGAAATTTTGAGGATTTTGAGGAGTGCACGAAACTCATACTTTGGATTTTTGGACTGTAAACGTAGAAGCTACATTTTTTCTCAACTTTACATGATACTTGCCTGCCAACTATAGCACATACAGCCTACCTATGTGGCACCTTGTCACTGGCGAATGACCAAAGTTCATCCACCAACCACAAGTTACGTGGGTCGCTTCTCAAAATCCTAAGATGTCACCCATAACTACTAACATCACCAAAGTTAACCACTAATTAAGCAATGTCAATAACTAGACTTCAAAAATAACCATTCAACACACTACCAACTCAAATTTTAGCTACACTATAAATCACAAATTGAATCAAGATGAACCAAATAATTTCCGAGATGAATCATATATATGTAAGACTAAACCAAGAAAATATCAGGTAGCATCAATAAGATTTATAAAGAACTAAGGGAATCCATAGATTATCAATTTTTGCAATGGAAATTATTAAATTGTCATGTATAATGGTGTGATGTCAACTATTTATAAGCTTGTCACATAGGACACGAAATGATGTAGAGGAGAGAGAGCATAGAGAATTAGGCTGTCTATTATGTAATAGTTGACTGTAATACGGTAAATAAGACATATTATGTCATGGAGAAGTTGTCTATAGAGACATGCAAAAAGATAAGATATTGTATTAGTCATCTTTAGTGCCGTCTATAGATGACATGGAAAATATTATAGACAGCAGTTATCTATACCATTGTATATGCCCTAACTGACAAATTGCTAAATTGAATGAAGAGTTAAAAAGTGCAATTTCCATATTCTACTCCTACCCAATGCATGTTACCTTCAATGATCACATAAAAACAACAAATAAATAAGAATGAGCTCACGATTCAGCAAGTATAAAGTAGAATAATAAGTAAGGCGTCATCTTATAAACAATTCATATTCATTTAACATCACCTCAGTTGTCCACATAATCATTATCCACAATTTCTATTCACTTGTCTCATTGTCTTATTCCTCTTTTCATGAATGCAATGCAACGCTCGTACACATGCCTCATCTCTTCTTTGCTTATACTAGTATAGCGGAGTGTAACACTTGTCGCGTTCACCCATGCACGCACCCTTTTGTGCAGGGACCAATTGCCCATCATGTGTCATGCGGGGACCAATTGCCCATCATGCGCTTCATGTGAGGATCAATTGCCCATATTTACATATGGAGATCTCATCCCACTCTCGTGGTCATATCTTTCCATCGTGAATGCTCAATATGCAATGCAATGATTATATTTTTCTTTAGTTCATTTTCAGCATTGAACAAGAGATATAATCATTATTCTACCACAATCGCCATCCTCATTCTCATCATCAACATCATCTTATCATAAGCATCAGTACAGCATGAAACAGATATTATCATGTGAATAATCAAGGCAAGTATTCATTTAACCAAAATTTCAAGCACTCAAATACTATTCTACCATACACTTGCCTTTTTAGTTATGATAGCCGGTTTGATTAGAAGATGGCAACATAACCGATGTTACTCTTTCTATAGCAATTAATCATTCTCAATACAGGCCATAGCATTACAGGGCAACAAATACATGATAATACTCCTACACGCTCTCCAAATCCACAACTTTCCTCTTTACCGAATAGTCAACCCCGCTGTTCCAGTACTAAAATTATTATAATTTCAATTTCCTTCTAGAAATGTAACAAATCATATAGTTCTGGAAATTATACAAAATTCCCTAGAACGTTCTAGTTGATCACAAGTTCATATTAATTCATCTAAACCCCTATTTTTATCCAGAAGACCAATCTGTCATCTTCTAGACAACGGGTTTGATAGTTTCTTATCTTTTAATTTACATCTACAAATATATTGAACTATGATATTTTTAGAAACTACAGAAAATTATCCACCACTTCCTAGTTATTCCTAAAATTCAACTCTGCCATTAAATCTATCTAAATAATGATTTCCCACAAATGCATCTAACAGCAACCCAGTTTTGGACAGCAGTTTTCTAAAATTTATAACTTCAGTTTTACTCATCTAAAAATTATGTTCTTGGACTCTCTGCTAAAGCACAACAAATTTACCAGACAGTAGATTTACAAAAATCGTTACTCTTAATCTAACCAATCAATTGACGTGATTAAGACCTCTACAAATATCTAACTAAATTCTCTACATCTATCTAATAGATGGCATTCCCAAAATTAGCTCACACAGTACCTGATATCATAATTACATTTTTTTTGATAATGGAAAATATCCGGCCTCTGCATCCGCACATAGCCAAATCTTACAAAATTCCCAGCTCAAACACTAGACAAATAAAAGTGAAAGAGAACACTCAAATATAGAGAAATCAAAAGCAAAGTCTATTATTGTTTGGCCACCCATTCTTGGCGAAGACATCCAAGGCGACAACCTCCAACGCTTTGCTTGCCAAACAGATTTTTTCATTTGTGCCCTCACGCTGCAGCAGCGCCCAAAACCGCAGCCAATATGACCCCCTGAATATAGTCTGCACAAAAGAAGAATTTGGTTTTTTTCTCAAAAACAATGTCATTACGAGTACACCAAATTGCCCAAATAATAGCAGCAACCCCTACAAAAATCAAATTTCGTTCCACTCTCCCAATGCCTGTTAGTCAACTTCCAAGCATGTGGGTAGTGGATCTAGGAGGGGTTAAACCAGTTGCTATATGAACAATGTTCCAAATAGATTTCGCGTAGTAACAATCACAAAAGAGGTGTTTAATTGTTTCATTGCAATCACAGAAACAACACTTTTTGCTACCAGTCCAATTCCTTTTAATTAAATTATCCTTTGTTAAGATGACCCCTCGCTGGAAATACCAGAGGAAAATTTTTATCTTTAGGGGGAGCTTCAACTTCCAGATAAATTTATTAGTAAAAGGGATATGTTGATTTATGAAATGCAAGTACATCGACTGCACTGAGAACTGACCATGATTATGGAGGTTCCAGCTAAAAACATCCCTCTCATTAAAAAGTTGAATATTGGCTATTTTAGCTACTAAATTTAGCCAAGCTGTCCATTTATCCCCAACTAGAGCTCTACGAAAAGAGACATTAAGAGGCACTTGATTCATGACAGTCCGCACAGTTACATGGGGATAATTGGCTATGTTATATAAGTTAGGAAATTGGTCTTTAAGGGGTGGAGAATCTATCCAGGTGTCCTCCCAAAATCTGGTTTGTGAGCCATCTTTTATTTTAAATGTCCCACATCCTAGAAAATCATCTTTGACCTTTAGCAAACCTTTCCAAAACTATGAATCCCCAGGTTTTGATTGGACCTGTGTAAGGCATTTTGAACTCAGATATTTATTTCTGAGTAAGGTCTGCCAAGTTCCTTCCTCATTAAGCAGTTTGAATAACCATTTACTGAGAAGACATTTGTTCTTGAGCCAGAGATCAATTATTCCCAGCCCCCCTTGATCTTTAGGGCGACACAAAATGTCCCACTTGGGTAGGCGATATTTTTGTTTATCATTATTACCTTGCCAAAAAAATTTTGACCGGTAAAAATCCAGATTTTTAATAACTCCTTTTGGGATTTCAAAAAAGGACATCATAAAAGTAGGTAAACTGCTTAGGACTGAATTTAGTAAGACCAGTCGACCCCCATAGGATAAATGCTTGGCCTTCCAAGTGCTCAGTTTTCGCTTGAATCTTTCCTCGATAACACCCCACTCCGCATTACGAAGTTTTCTGTAGTGCATCGGAATTCCTAAGTATCTAAAAGGAAATGACCCTACATCACACCCAAATAGACTAGTATATTCCTGTTCATACTTTTTTGCTTCTCCGAAGCAAAAAATCTCACTTTTGTGAAAGTTAATTTTCAGGCCAGAAAGTTGTTCAAAAACACAGAGCAATAACTTCATATTCTTAGCCTGCTCTAGATCATGGTCTAGAAAGAGGATTGTATCATCCGCATATTGTAAAATAGACAACCCATCATCCACAAGGTGAGGTATGACTCCCCGAATTAGGCCATCATCCTTTGCCCTCTGAATTAAAATCGAGAGCATGTCAGCTACAATATTAAACAAAATAGGTGACATAGGATCTCCTTGTCTGAGTCCCTTTTTTGTTTGGAAGTAATGTCCAATGTCATCATTAATCTTGATGCCTACACTTCCACCCGTGACATATTTGTCAATCTAGCTACACCATCGATGGCTAAATCCTTTCATACGAAGAGTTTGCTGGAGAAAAGACCATTTTACTTTGTCATAGGCCTTTTCAAAGTCAATCTTAAGGATCACCCCATCTAGTTGCTTCGTATGTAATTCATGAATGGTTTCGTGCAACATCACTACTCCTTCCACTATATGTCGACCTGGCATGAAAGCAGTTTGGGATGGACGTACCACATTAGTAGCCACTCGCATGAGTCTATTTGTGGCTACTTTGGTGAAAATCTTGAAGCTCACGTTGAGCAAGCAAATGGGTCTATACTGTTGAATCTTTGTTGCCCCATTTACTTTTGGAAGAAGGGTAATTACTCCAAAATTAAGGCTATACAGAGGGAGGTGTTCTTCATAAAAATCAGCAAATAAAGCTGTAATATCTCCTTTAATAACTTCCCAAAACGCCTGGTAGAACTCTGCTGGGAATCCATCAGGTCCAGGCGATTTATTGTGTTCCATCTGGAATACTGCCTCCTTAATCTCCGTCTCTGTAAACGGGGATGTGAGAAAGTCATTTTCCTCTTCCGTGACCTGGGGTATATCTTGGTTTTGGTATTCCACCATTGTAAAATTATTTTCCTCTGGTGGTCCAAATAAACCCTTGTAATAGTTTGTGATATATGCTTTTAATTCAGCATCACCCACTATTAGCCCCTCTTCTTGTTCTAATTTAAATATTCGTTGTTTCCTATGTTTACCATTAGCAACCAAGTGGAAGTATTGTGTATTATCATCACCTTCCAGGAGGTGTTTTGTTTTAGCTCTCTCGTACCATTTGGCTTCTTCCTCCCTCAGCAATTGAACTAATCGATCATTGAGGTAGCGCTTCATATCTAGATCCTGATTTGAGAGCACGGTAATTTCCGCCTTTTTGTCAAGCTCATCAATCATAGAGACTAATTTCTTCTTCTCTTTTTTATGATGGCCTGCAGTATTTTTGGCCCATCCTCTCAAGAATTGCCTAAGGGATCGAATTTTACTTTGCCATTTCTCTATGGCTGAGTTTCCTTTATTTTCTGATTGCCACACATCTGCAACCAAATCATGGAAACCATCTCTCAAAAGCCAACCCCGTTCAAATTGAAATAGTGGTGATTGTTTATTATGAGAAGAAGCACCTGTGTTTACTAGCAAAGGTGTATGATCTGAATTACTTCTAGCTTTAGCCACTATTGAGGTAAGCGGAAATTTTTGTTCCCACTCAGTACTAGTTAAGACCCTGTCTAACTTCTCAAAAGTGGGGTCATCCCCACTACATACCCAAGTGTAATGACGCCCCGACAGCTCTATCTCCCTAAGATCAAGAGACTGAATAACCATATTGAAAAGATCAGGCCATTTCCTGTCAAAATTGCCTTTATTTTTATCTTCGGGACGACGCATAATATTGAAGTCACCACCAATCATGTATGGTAATGCCTCTTTACTACAAACGTGCGCCATTCTGTTAAAAAAGTTCCTTTATATTATTGTTGTGCAGGACCATATACTGCAAACAGCGCCCATGTAAAATCATCTTGTTTATTTCGAAGAATGAATTTGACATAAAAGTCGCCTTCATCAATAGCTCCGATATGGAAGACCGTTAGATCCACTCCAAGGAGTATTCCTCCAGAACGTCCATAAGGTGCCTTGCAGTGCCAAATAAAATCTTTGCCACCACAAAGTTTCTTAAGAGTCGAATCTGAGAAATGATTCCGACCTGTTTCCATGAGAGCAATGAAATCAATTTGCTCCTCTTTAACTATATCTTCTAAATACCCATGTTTAGCCAAGTCACCGAGACCTCTGCAATTCCAGAAGATTCCTTTCATTTGAGACTTAGCTTGGAAGGTGTTAATGGTTTTATGGGTAGAGATCCCCCTTTGTTATTTTTCCTAGAAAAGGTCTTTTTCTTGCGTTGTGAAGCTATGAGCTCACAACAAACATAGTCAAGGCCTTCCTCTAACACACGCTCAGCAGAATCCCCGCATATGTGGTTGAGCTGTGCATCTAATAAATCATCTTCTTCCTCCTCCAGGTTAATGTTAGGAGAGGACGAGTTGCTACTACTAAAAAGGTTTTTAGCCGACACCTTTAACCTATCTAATTCTATATTTTTAATGGAAGTAACAGAAGATGAAATAAGGCTATTATCTCTACCCAAAGAAACTCCTAGGTTGTTAATTCTAGAAGTAATAGCAGAATCAGAAAGAGATGGGAAAGAAATGCAATTACCTGGATCCATTGCATTTTTTTCCACCAACTTCTTAGCCTTCTCCATCAAACTTATATCCCCCATTGCAGCAGCCCGTTTGCTAGCCCTTCTGTCCTTCGCCTTGACTCCAGAGGGTGTAAATAAATTGATCTCTTCAATGCCTATAACAAATTCCAGAAGCTGAAGTGCATTTGCCATGGCCAAATTGGAAAGATTTGCACGGATACCGTTCCTCTTAGCTAAAGCTTGTAACTTGTGTCGTGGAAGTCCATGGTAATTTTGACTCGCCATTGGTAATTTTGTCTCCTGCAAATCGTCAACAACCACCATTTTGGGAACATCCTCAAGACCAGATCGCTCAAGAATTGTCCCCTGGTTGCCAACCTGCACCTCCTGCACCCACATCTCCGATCCTTTGCCGTCCTGCAGCAAGTGAGAATTCCCGTCCCTGTCCCATTGCAAATCCGAATCAGATAGCTTCCCGCCTGTGGTTGAGTCACCCACCGTGCGCATACCAAGACCACTGGCAGCTGCACCCACCTTCACAATCAAGTCCGTCTCAGAAGCCAACATCTTGTTAGTAGCCATGCTAATTTCTTTTGGGTCGTCAAAAGGAACAGGTTCAGCAGCAATAATGTTACTAATCTCCTTCAGAACCCCATCAACTGCCAAATCAACCACATTTGCAACCCCGTTATTTGGTATACTTGCCAAATCAGCAAACTGTTCTAATGCAATTGGCGCTAAATCTGTTGGGGCTTGATCATTTGGAATGTCATTTTTCTGTTTAGATGCCCAATTTGTTGAATCGGAGGACGCAGCACCATTATTATTTTTCTCCACATCTTCCATCTCTTGGTCTGGTTCTTTATTTTGATCCCCCTTGTCTAAGTCATCAACCTCGTCAAATGCATCCGGTTCCCCACTGTTTTCAGTGACAACATGGTCAATTTTGAAGAAGATTTCATAAAGGCAATCATCTACCACTATGTCTGCAGCATCCGGGATACAGAGTGCATCAAGGACCGCCACCATTAGCCGAACCACCCCTGTCTTTCTCATTGACCTCATGTCTACTTTCTGGGTAGCACCAAGAATGGATCCCACTGCCCAAAGGGGAAGAAAAGACCTGATCTCATACGGCACACCATAAACATGCACCCAAACCTTCTGCAACTTTTGCTTTGGTATAACCTCATTGTACCACTCTTCAAAAAGCATCACTCCTTCATTGTTATCAGTTCTGAGGCGCCTCATACTAATCATTCTCTGGAGCTCCACTTGACACGGGAACGGCACTATATACGCATTATTGCCATGCTCCCTCACCACCCACTCCCATTTGATCGGGATCGCCCTAGCAAGCTCCTTTTTGACCAAATCTGCTGGAACTGAGCCCTCCACAATCTTAATCAAAGTAGTAGCTGAAGTTTTCTTGGGGCTCTTTGCTGCTGTAGTATACGGAATGTGAAAGAATCCGAGGCCATCTCCTGCAAGGCCACAGAAAGTAGCAGCTGGTTTAGGACCATGCAACAATGGGCATTGAGAAGTGTAGTGTTCCTCCTCGCAAATCTCACAACACAACACCATCTTCTTCTTCTTTTTAGTTGCTGGCTCACCACCATACTGCTGAGATCCTTTATTTTTCCCAGGTTGTGTGCCTGAATACTCAGCCTTCTCCCTTGATTTGTTGTTGTTCTCTTCAGCAAGAGCTTTTCCATAATACAGAGGATGATTACTACCCCCTGTGGCTTGTGCTCCACCAGCGCCAGTCCCACGAGGATTATAGGCAAGATTATTGTCTCCTCGTCCACCATGATCAGACGCACGGCCTCCATGGAAGTTTTGGGCAAGCTTGTCGTCTCCTCGTCCACCCTGATCAGACGCACGGCCTCCATGGTAGTCGCGGCTGCGGCCCCGGCCCCGGGTAAAATACCTCGGAGGACGACCACCGCGCGTTGCCGGAAATCCGAAATTATGGCCGCGCCTACCACCGCCTCCTTCGCCTCCAGCACCGTCCGCCGCCACCATACCGCCAGCCATGAGTACTTGCGCGTATGTGCGTCGAACTCGCGTAGGGATTTGGTGGTTCCGTGTCAACCGGTGACAAACAAAGGCAAGACCTGGATTGCGAACGGCCCAGGATGATTGGGCCCAGGATGACTCAAATTGCGGCCCAGTTGCTTTGCCATTTGAAATTTGAAACAGCTGCGGAGATTGAGCCGGGATCTGATCAATACCCGACCGAAGAACACGCCCCTCACAGATCACAGGAGAGGATCGGTGCTTCACTTCAATCAATTTGGGTAGGACTAAGTCTCCTATAGTCCTCAATGGCGAGCTTCTTGGTTTGGGTAAAGGTCCCTTCCATCGGAGCTTCTTGTCCCACGGCCAGCAACCCTTGTTACATTGTTGCTTTGAACTCCGCCCTTGATCCGATTGAAGAGCAGGCTTCCGAATCCTGTTCAATGGTAAAGGTTCTGATAACAAAGAACGGCTTACCTGAGTAGTGCAAACTGTATCACCTGGATCTTCATCTACCATGGGATGTACTTGATGGCGAATCGGCTTGGCAAAATTGGGCTATGTTTGTCACTCCAGTGTGCCAATACCAGCTGCTTTCTAGAATGGCATAGAACAAATCCCTATCTACTAATCTAATCTTTGATGAAAACTTGCTAAAACTCTCTCTAATTCTAACTCTAATCTTCACTAAAAATTAGCAAAATAGAAAGAGAAAAATCTAAATCATTACCCAGGTAAAGTATGCTAAAATTAAGATCTCTACCTTATAATTTCTTCTCTTTTTTCCTAGAGCGCTAGCCAATGCACTGCTCTGACGGCCGAGGCAGTACAGAGAGACAGCTATTCTAGCGCATGCATGCAGCCAACCAGGCAGCAACGCGGCGCACTAGTGAATTTAACGCGTGGACATGGTGCACCGGCTGCATGCGTGTGCGCTGGTGGGAACGACTTTGGGCATTTTTAGCCTTATTTAGCACACTAATACTAAGAGCCTGTTTGGCAGAGCTCTACCACTGAAAAAATGAATCTGGAGCAGCAGATCCACCAAAAACAGCTCCACCGTGAATCTGGGATCCCACCATGGAGCTAGACAAAACTGTTTGGCTTGCACAGCAGCCCCAGATCCACGAAACTGAGTTTTTGGTGGGAATGGCCTGTTTTGCCCATAGGTTTTATGGTGGTATGGGATGGGGTGTGTAACCAGTGGCAAAAGGTGGGTAATTACCACACAACTCCACGAGTAGGTACGAAACAAGGTTTCGTGGAGCACCCCTTGAGGTGCTCCATGGATTTCATGAATCTGGAGCTAGATTCAGTATTTTGGTGGATCCAGATTTCGTGGAGCTGGAACGTTTGGGTAAAAATTCGTGGAGTGGAGCTGTTTTTGGTGGATCTGAAGTTGGTGGAGCTCTGCCAAACAGGCCCTAAATATAGCCCCCTAAATCATTGTAATTCTATTTCTAGCCTCCTCTCGGAGTATAGAATACGTGCGCAGACGTGTGATCCTGAAAGCGCAGCTCAGTTACTATTGTAAACAGGTGGCCAGGGAGTGCATGTTTGCAACTATAGCAATATTATGCACTCCCGAACTGCATGTTTATAACAGTACCCAAAAATTTCACGCTGCGTTTGTTTGGAGACTTCAGTATATTTTCCGTTATGAGCCACGCAATTCGGTTTACGCTGGAAGATTTCATCGCTTTTGCAACCTTCGCTTGCATCCGAAATCTCCATTGTCCATCACATTACATTTCGGGTTATTTATAAACCACCATTTCGATTATTCAAGTACTAACCATTGTAAAAAAAGTAATTCGTACCAACCAAAAAACATAACATATCCAAATGGATAAAGAGTGACACAATTTTCTGTACTTAAAAATTACACCCTTTCCTTGATTTGTTTCACACAAGCTCCGCCGTGCCCATGTATCGCTCACAATCTCACAGGTATTTATTCTTCTTTTCATAACAACCACCACTAAATTAAGTCATCTAACACAATCATTTTTGAAGAACAACTAGCAAAATAAAATTTACTATCTGCGTTTTTAACAAATTACCGGATTACCATTGCTACAACCCTCATTTTTAACAAATGATTCGCCGATCAGAGTACTGACTTATTTTATCTTAATGCACATTACTCCTAGTTGGAATTTCGTATGACCAAAGCATTTGTTTATGCAAATCCTAATTAATCTTGATTGCGAACAATGCGAATGTGTCAGTCCCCGCCCGTAGCACAAGAAGTATTTGTAATTTCTCCCAACAAATAACATGCGCACATGCTAATAATGTTTTCGGTTTTAAAAAATTCTTACTGTCGTGGGTAATGTCAAAATTAACACCCTTGCACATCCCATTTCAGAACGTACTAAAATAGTAACAGTCCAATGAAGCATAGACCTACCAAGAATTCTGAGAAAAATCCAAGGCACATAAAATTCTAAAAAATTTACACAACATCTGCACTGTGTCGGAAGCCTCATCCAAAAATTTCATTATTGTTCGAGCCCAGCTGCGGGCACAGCTGACGTGTTCAAATCGTAACGTTCCAGTGAAATAGAAACCTTCCAAGAATTTTCAAGTAAAATCCATAGCACATAACATTCCAAAAAATTTACACAATGATTTGCACTTTGTCAAAAGCCTCTATAAAAAATTTCATCTTTGTTGTAGACATTTTACGGGCATTCTTAGCAAACAGAGTAAAGAAACAATCAAATTTTAATCTCATTAATTTAGCCTAATTTTTCGGTATTGTTTTAAAGATGCACTCTCAAACCGCATAAAATTTTTTGGTACTGTTCTAAACATGTGGTACGGAAGTGCACGATATCGCTACATCTGTAAACATGCACTTTCTGGCCGCATGTTTACAGCAGTAACCAAGCTGCACTCCCGGACCGCACGTCTACGCACGTATTAGCTTGGCCAAGTCTCGCGCTTGGAGAGAGAGCTAGAAATAGAATTGTGATGATTCGGATGCTATATTTGGTGTTTGTGTGCAAAATAGAACTAAAAATGCTCAAAATTCGGTGGGAACTAGTGAGCAGAGAGCAGCACGCGCGCGGGCGAGTTGACGAGCTAGCGCATGGCGACAAGCGTACGCGTCGAAGGACGGCAATCGACTGACGTACAAGGGAGGATGGCGACAGCGATGGAGCGCTTGCGTGGGGCGAGTACGGCAATGAAAACAGGTGACATCCGAGCGAACGATATCTGGCAATGGCGGCGCCAGAAGGGGGTGAAAAAACGAAAAAGGCATCTAGGTTTTTAGGTTTCCCTTCCCCGCATCCCCCACTTAACATGGCAAGAGTTCGACTGCCCTCTAACTCCTTCATACCACTCGTTCCTGAAACGAATTCTCTTTCTAAAAATTCAACGCATCTCGTTTTTCTATATCCTCTTTTCTCTATTTATATATAAGCACTCAAAACGGATATTTTCGGTATATTATATTATTTGTTAAGATTCTCGAATATGGTTTTTTGGTATTTAAACATATATACGTGTGTGTGTATATATATATATATTCCCACCTTCTAATAATGATAACAGTTAGGTTCTTTTGAGCTGTGGCTTATGGTTTATGGTTTAAATTTTAAAATTTTGACTGTTCGTGAGAGACAGTATGTAGAGGAAAATAGTCACATGTGATTTTAGCTCGTACAATTAAACTCAGTGCACTTTTTACTATAATCTTTCTGTTGACCCACCTTAAAAATACACCGTTTAAAAATTAGTTATTATAGTATAAATCATAAGTCAGAAGTGAAAAAAAGAAGAGAGCCAACAACTTGCCCAGTTTGGCTGCAACTTATTGATTAGGATCTCATCATCAAACAACTAGGTTGGCACACTGTGATGCTTCTCTCTCGGCTAATCTGTGTATATCAATGCAAGATTTGCCGATGTTACCGTAACCCCACTCTAGTTGACACATAGGGACTACCATCGATGCATATCCCCTGGTCGATGTACTTACTGCATCATAGTCACTGCTTGCTTGTTCAGTCTGGTAAATTACATACGTACGTAGAGCCTAGAGGAGCAGAGTGGCAGGCAGAAGAATTGGTTGCAGCCTGGCATGCATGATCAGAGAAGTGTAAGCATGCATGCAGCTATGCAAGGACTTGGTATTACGAGGAGAGTAACCAAGTCAGCTTGTTCTCGCTTTCACACTCTCCATACAGGTTAAATTCAACTCTTTTTTTCTTGGAGGTAGGTGGGTGTGTGCTCATCTGGCACAATTCAATTGCCCGTCATGCTTACTTCGCCAGATCGAAGAGTAGAAACTATAACTTTTTTCGAAGGAAATAATTAAAGGGCAGTATCTAGCATTTTATATATTATTCAGAGCTAATATATATGAAAGAACTCTAAAGTATCTGCGGCGCACTCGTGTGTGTGCGTTGGGGCATGGCGCGTGTGTTCGTCCATGCTTTAAAACAATATGCGAGTTTCTGCCCTGTAACACTTAACTTGTGCATGTTATGTGTATAGCTGGGACAACAGTTGACAACCAATTACATATTGATTGGCCTGTGGATAAATTGACTTCAACCCTCGTTACGTGAAAACAACATAGTTTGAACACAGATATTCTTCGAAGAATCAAGGGCTGCGACAACAGAAAATGCCATACGTAGAGAGATATATTGCCTAAAAAAACATAGATGAGACTAGACGCTACCTTACCAAGCCCAATTAATGTCGGCATCAGCATGGGCGGATCTGCCATTGGTCATGAGTATTCAGCTGAACACCCAAAAAAATTTATAAAATATCAGGCATATAATAGATATATTAGATGTATATACTATTAATTATGTTAAGGGAAAATTTTGTTCGGTAGCACTGAAAGATCACCTCTTTCGGAAAATACCACTAAAAAACGGGGTACTGGAAATTACCACCGAAAAGTTCATGTTTCTTCGGGATTTAGCATTTTGGACAAAATTACCCCTCTCCCTCCCCTCCCTCACCTTCTCTCCTCCTGCGCCCGCCCCGTCCGCCTCCCTCCCTCTTTGCCGCCGGCCTCCCCGCCTCCTCCCCGCTCCTCTCCCTCTTCTCCTCGCGACTCCTCACTTCCCGCGCTCCTCGGCGCAGGTGCAGCCCGCGCGCGCGACGCCGGAGGTCGGGGAGCTCGTCCGCCTCGTCGAGGAGCTGCGGGAGAGGGAGTCGCGCCTCCGCACCGAGCTGCTGGAGCACAAGATCCTCAAGGAGACCGTCGCCATCGTGCCCTTCTTGGAGACCGGGCTGCACCTGAGCCGGCGGCGCGGCCATGCGCACGGCGCCGGCGACGCACGGGCAGCGGGAGCTTCGGCCGGCGGTCGGGATGGTGTCGCCGTGTCACGGTGAGGCTCTTCTTCGTCGTCGCAGCTCCTCCGGCCGCCGTCCTCCGCCCGTGGCCGCCCGGATCTCCAATCCTCCGCTCGGATCTCCACCGTCCGCCCGGGGTCGGCGCCGGATCCGCCTCGCCTTGTCCGTCCGAGGTCGCCGGATCCGCCTCGCCCGCCTCGTCTCGTCCGCCCGGGGTCGCATCGTCCTCAGGGAGGAGGAACGGGGCCCGCGGAGGGAGAGGAGGAGGGAGAGGAAGGGGAGCGGGGAGAAGAGGGAGAGGAGCGGGGAGGCGGGGGCGAGGAGGAGCGGGGAGAAGAGGGAGAGGAGCGGGGAGGAGGCGGGGGCGAGGAGGAGCGGGGAGAAGCGGGGAGGAGGCGGGGAGGCCGGCGGCAAAGAGGGAGGGAGGCGGACGGGGCGGGCGCAGGAGGAGAGAAGGTGAGGGAGGGGAGGGAGAGGGGTAATTTTGTCCAAAATGCTAAATCCCGAAGAAAAATGAACTTTTCGGTGGTAATTTCCGGTACCCCGTTTTTTTAGTGGTATTTTTCGAAAGAGGTGATATTTCAGTGCTACTGAACAAATTTTCCCTTATGTTAAAACTATATTTTATGCCTGCAAATAAATTCAGCCCGCACTCTCCGTATCTCGCGCGCAGCCCATGTAATACATTAGACCCATTTTTCTTTCCACATCAGTCCTCCTCATGCCCAAAGAGGTAAAGATATAAACAAAATCCTAATATTTATTCTATTTCTCATCCTGTGGCTGTCTGTGTGGGAGGCGGCTTCGGCCTTCGAGTGGCGAGTGGGCGGAGGTGCAGGCTAGAGGCGAGTGATGACCGGTGGACGCGGGCGTGGTGCCATGATTAGGGCTGTAAAAAAACCTCGAAGCTCGCGAACTACTCGAGTTCGACTCATTCTAGGCTCGGTTCGAGCTCGATTCGAACTTTAAACGAGCCGAACTCGAGCTTGATCTCGAGCACGCGAGCTTCACCGAGCCGAGCTCAAATAGTTCACGAGCCCCGATTCGAGCTCAAATAGTAATACATATTAATTCTTAACGAGCTTACTCGAGCCGAACTCGAGCTCGAACTTTTCTTATTGTTGAAAATTAGTGTATATTTGAATTATTTTAACTATTATCGAGCTTACTAGAGCCGAGCTCGAGCTTAAAATTTTCTTATTATTGAAAAATAGTGCATAATAAATTATTTTAATTGTTACCGAGCTTCAACGAGCCGAGCTCGAGCCTACTCGAGCTTAGGCCGAGCCGAGCTCGAGCCCAGGTCCAGGCTCGGACCCCAACTCGAGCTCGGCTCGAGCTTCTACCGAGCTCGAGCCTGGAAGGCCAAGCTCGCTCGAGCTCGGCTCGTTTACAGCCCTAGCCATGATGTGATGACAATCATGCGCGAGGTGGTGTGTAGTGCAAGGTCAGCGTGTGGCAGCGCAGGTGTGCAGAGAGGTGACGCGGGCAAGCGAGCAGTGGCACAACAAACACGGAGGTAGAGAGCAGTGGCACATGTAACTTATTGTCATCGTCCTCTCTTTAGATCTAGGTGTGCTCCATCCCACTCCACTTATTTTCTTTCTTGGTCTATTTTACTCCATGGAAGGAACATACAATTTCCTCTTAGATCGACAGTTCTTGCTGATGGAGAAATAGCAAAAAAAAAGGCAAGATCAATAAGATATATAACTCTCATTTATCTCTATAATTTATTGTTTAATTTATATAATTATGCTCGACTTATGTCGCCCATTTCCTCATAAGAAATCATTAATTTATGTAATTTATGTATTTTTATTATATCTACATACACGTATTGTTGTATCGGTGTTTGGGGGGTACGGTGCGCTACAGTATCGACATATTCGAGCAACTTAGCTTCGAAATTCGAACACCCATTCTAAAAATCCTGAGTCCGTTACTGGGCATCAGTGGCTCATGTGTAGGGTAGTGGCAGGATTAGTCCCATACAGTGAGTTTAGAACTTTAGTGTAACACCCCGGCTCAACTTCTATGCCCGAAATGCTACTACCATTCCAGAACACTGTCATGTACAACCATTGCTGCTAGATTTAGGTAGTGGCTCCTCTGTTTACATCTCAATATTATGTTAAGCAACATACATTTAACGATAAATATTGAAGCAAAAGTACAAACTTGCCAATTATCGAAAGGAAACACATGAGCCACATACGTCTAAATATTTCCATTAAGTCACATTGTTAATCATTAACTACCTAAGGATGTCATTAAAGTCTGAATATGTCAACTAAGGTGATATAGGAATTACTGTTTGCATGTGAAATGAACATGCTACTCCTGCCCATGCATGTCCCTTTCACCATACACATAGAAAAAACAACAACAAAGTAAGCGTGAATTCAAAGACTCAGCAAGCACACAATAGAACAATAAACACTACCGTATGCATAAGCAATAACTTAGTCATATCATTCCCCACATGTTTCAACATAATCACAAACATAACTATATCTTCCTTATCATATCTCATCATAATATTTCCATTAGTGCAATGCAACACTACTCCACATGCTTCAACATAACCATATCATCATTCTCATCATCTTTCTATTAGTGCAATGCAACACTACTCCACATACTTCAACATTATCATAAACATAACCATATCATCATTCTCATCATCTTTCTATTAGTGCAATGCAATACTACTCTACATGCTCATTTGCTCATCACATTGCATTGCATATACAGGTATAGCTTGAGTGAACATCCGTCGATATTCACCCTATCATGGGCCCACCCTTATCGGCACGAGGATCTCCCCACTCGTGTAGAGGTCTACCGAAGTAAGTCTTACAGGTCCACCTATGGCGAGTATCTATTTCACATGAGTGCACATGATGCAAATGAATATATCTATTGTCATAAACATACATCATCATTATCATCATTAGTAGGTACGCATCATTACTTACCCTACTCCATCATCATTGTCATTATCAAATAAGTAGCATCATATAACATAAACATCAGATATTCTACAACAATTATCGTCTACTGCTCCACCTTGCACTTGCCTGTTTATCCTTGTGGACGATGTGCGGATGGCTCCAAACCAGGACCTCCACATGTACAACATCATCCTATCTCAATACACTACAGCAATACATGCGCGCGCATATGAACAATATCGTTTCTATGCGCAAAATTGACATAGACAATCTCTCTCACCAGACACCTTCCTGCTTTCCCAGTGCTCAAATGACCATATTTTAAAGATGGTCTCATCTATATTCACGAACAAAATTTATTTGTGTGCACTTAATCTCTCTCCCCCACTTTCTTACTTTCCTTTCCCTTTTTCTTTTCTCTTTCTTTTCTCTTTCCTTTGTTTCAGCGGGTCTCTCTTTTCTTTCCCTTCTTTTTTTTCTTCATCGGCTGACCCTCTCTTTTTCTTTTCTTTTTCTGATTCGGCCGGGCCTCTGGCCAACCACTCTACTCTAACATCACGCCTTATCTTCTCCTCTCATGGTCTCCTTCCCCCTCTAGGGCGATTTGGCCACCGTTGCCGGCAAGGAACCTTGCCAGCACGCCTCTGGTGGCTCCTCTATCGCCGGATCTATTAGCGTTGCTCTCCCTTGAGACCCTCTCTAGCTTCGGGCTTCAACCCTCTTTCAACCCCGGTTAGGGTTCCTGGCACGATGCACCGTCAGTCCAACCGTCGCCGCTAGTCCTCCCTGTCGGTCATTCCCCTTCGTTCCCCCTCTATCTTGCCGGCTCTACTCGGATGTGGTTTGGCTCCTCAAGTGAGTCTTGGATGCACCACCGCCATCCAACAGCTTGCCTCTGGTCATTCCACCATCGGTCTCGCTATCTCCTTGGCATCTTCAGCTCCGTCGACCTCCTCGGAGGTCGTTGCCAGTTTGGTGTCTGAGGCTCGGCCATGGCCTAGTACCATGGTATCGGCCTCCCCTATGGCTTGCTATGAAGCTTCGGTTCCAATGGTTCTACGATTCTACTACACCTACTTTCCTACCAAACGTGGTGCCAGCCCCACCGATTTACTCCTTCTACCTCCTACCCAGGATGGTCCACTCTTTTTCCATCGTTTATTTTACACAGCTTGATTTTAGCTTCTATTTTTGCTTGCCATTCTCCTAACTATGCACAATCTCAGGAATGCCTATGGTGGCCATCGTGACGAGACTTGGTGGAGAGGCATGCGCCAGGGAGCATGCCCTTCCTTCCAATGGCGCACAGCGGCTCCTACGGGCTCATTGCCGATGTCGTTGGTGTGTGCCGTGCGGTTGTGTCATGCTATGGACAAGGAAAGAGGATTGGGGGAAATCCTTACTTGGCTCGGGTTGGGTGGGGATGAGAAGGCGATGACGATGGCCGTGGTGGTGATGGTGCTCTACATGTGCTTCCATTGGCCTTTCTTGCCTCCTCCTTGCCCTAGTCTAATTCGGCCTGGTTCCGATGGTCCTAGGCGGCTTGTGGGTGCTGTGGACTCCGTCTTCACATCGTCGGCCTTCCCCAACTCCCCAAGCTTCTTTCCTCGGTTTCTTTCTTCCTCATTTCCTCTATGTTTGGTCAGTGGATTGGGGTGGTGTTTGGCTTCGGTTGAGGTATGGCAATGGAGAGTGCTAGCCTTATCTGGCTTTGTCATGGGTGTTTTCTTGGCTGGAGAAATGGAAATGAGATGTGAGTGTTGGTGTTTGCTTATAAGGGATGCATGGTTGGTCGGCTCTCTCTATCTCTCCCTTGGCATGTGTCTTGCCAATGTTGCCCTTGACTTATCCCTGTGGCTCTCTCATTTGGCTATTTGCTTAAGGACCAGCTATCCATAGGGTGAGCTTGGCACTATTTGTTGGCTTTTATACTGTGGAAAGTATGTCAGTAAAAATGTGGGCATTAGATTTTCTACCGCTGAACGATGATGCCCACATATGCAAGAGGTGTCGACCGGCCCCGGATGGTCTGGAAACCTCGATGAGCGCTATTGATTTGGCATTCTAAAGCTGAAGGGTTTTGATGGTGAAAAATTTTATTCTTTCTTGGATTATTTTCATTCTTTGCTTTCCTTCTCTTTTTCTTCCTACTAGCATTACATTCTACCCCATTAGTAGAATGCAACCTGGAATTCTAACACTCGACAATCCACACATAAGAATAAAATTAAACTAGCTGAATGGAAAACAACTCTAACTCATATCCGTAGAGAATAACTCCAAGTACTTCTCGCACATGTGAGACTCCAATTCCAAGTTACCATGTGCTTAGTCTGATATGACTGATGCAACTAAGCAACCCTTAGCATCTCATGCCTCAAGATAAGAAAATCCTTGATCCTCCAAGAAAATCATTCTTATTGCTTGCACAATAGAGACCATGCTACTTTTGTTCGCAACAAAGAGAGCTCTTCTCGTTTAAAAGAGAAGTATCACATAACATTCATAAAATCAACTCACTTCTACATATCAAATTCTTTCATAAAGGTAAAATTGGTTATGGGACCAACCCACTCATCCACAAATAACAACTTTCTCTCATGATAGAAGGGAATTCATTTTCCTATAGAAAAATCATCTCATCATAACAAATCCTCTCGGAGAAAGAAAACCAGACAGGAAATCAATCATCATCCTAAAAAGAACCTCAATACCGCATATAACATGCAGGAAATTTTTCACTTCCCAAATTAGCCTTTGTTTTCAAGGAAAAGGAAGCACATTCTTTTGGACAAACAATAACGCTTGAGTGAAAATCACATGAACCACATATGAATCGTGGAAACCCTCCTACTTCCCATTTGAATTCACTTTCCCTCAAAATGAGATATGGACAAATTCAAATCTTGGGAGCCCAAAATAACCCATTAAACATCGACCAATCATTTTAGTTGACAACACCAAAAATATCTTACTTCGTATCACTTAAGAATCAACATCAATCACACATCCATGTGAATAACCTTGCAACTATAGTTCTTACTAAACCTCTTAGCAAGAATAATAGGATTCCACTATTCAACATACTAAAATGTTCTAAAAGCCCATTAGGTTGCCTTATGGCAATACATTCTTCCAACACCAATTTATAGGCCACAAAGCCAATTCAATCTTGGCACAATGTCCGCACAAATATGGGGAAGCTAGTATACAAATCGTGAAATACCCAAGCAAAATCCCTTCACCAATGAAACATTGTCAATAGATAATTCCACATTCCCTTAACTATAAAATCCGCATCAGATCTCAACACTTCAATCCCTCTAGTACCCTTATCTCTAGGGTTTCAGCTCACATTCTATTTGCCTCGTGATGAGCTCCATCAATGGTTAACATAATCCTGGTAATGAATTAGTCCCCTGACTACTTCATCAAATAATGGTCATTGAAGACGATGGATTTATCAAATCTCACATCAACTCCCACCTTCTCACATCCACGAAATGATGTAAGTCCCATCGACATTTCATATAAAATCCAGTAACTAAATTATTCTATGACACTACTTCAAATTTTAGCCTAATCCTTAGCCAACACTAACTATCAATAAATATATGGCTTGTGTTTTAAAGTTTCAAATACTCCACCAATAACACTGATAACATTGACATCTTCAATCCATGTTATGAAAATCAAGAGACCTAAAACATCATCAACATTTAGTGATGATACCCCCCACGACAAACAAAATTCAGGGAAGTACATTCACCAAAATCCTACACTCTTGACACTACCAATGTCCCACCGGCTTAAGCATGCCATTATTAACCACCATTTCCCATAGACCCTACTGGTTACAACAACAAAATCAATTTTTGCCCCAAAGTTATTTTATTTTTAATTCAATTCCTCTGGATTATAATGTAAAATCAACTTATACTCTATTAGCCACATCAATCTTTGCGATCACTTCATTACCAATCATATTAACAATCCCCACTATACGTGTAAGCCCAGCAAGGATTCACATTATGAATTTAACATTCCTTTCAAGAACAAGCGATTCTAACCCTTTAACAAACCTCATCAGTCAAGAAGTTTATAAGTTTTAAATATCTAAGAACAAAACGAAAGTTCCAACGGAATGATTTCAACACTCATTCCCACAAAACAATATATGAAACTCTCACAACATAGGATTTACTCTCTCAATGATGCAAGCCTTTAACAAGGGAACCATTTTTCTTTGGTCATAGCATCACTTCACCATGGAAAATGACACTCAAGACATATGCACATAAATCAACTGTGAGTTATGTGGATCTTCCACCACAACTCCAAGTGTTCATCATCATTAGAAATAGAACACGACCCCCTCTGAAGTCATGGAATTCGAGTTAGCATGCATACGAAAAAACAAAGCATTTCTTTCAAATACCACCAGGAAATTCAACCGAGATTCTTTATAGGAACAATAAGCCAGTACCCCTCGTACTGCTTACGTAATATAGCAAATGTTAATTTGCTAAAACATGAGTCATTGATTTCTAGTATTCCATCGTAAACCTTCCCAAAAGCTTACCATGGAACCGGATACTTTGTTCCCCATCTTTGCTCTATAACTCATCGAACTCTGCCACCTTACTACACACAACAACACAGTCATAACGACTATCGAGTGTGCAAACCACTAGGTGCAGACAAGGCACTTTGATCAAATGATCCACTATCAATAACTGATCCCACTAGCACCAGATCCTGAGGCGCTAACTAAACTCCACCAGCTCGACTCTTTAAGGATGATCAATCACCCAAATTTTAGCACACATCATTTGTCCTCTCGTGAATCGCATTTACTATTATCTTAAGCATGGGATCCACTTGTTCTACCTTCATAAGCGTACACATAATTATCTACAAATGCGGTTGCAACCTCATCAACTCATGCTTAGAAATTGGTACCAAATCCCTCTAGAACGATTCTCATGTGACTCTACAATGATTCTCCTCTATTCAATTTAGCTAGGAGATTACCTAACATCAAGATCCCCATTCTAGACCTCCCAACTAATTCCAATAGAGTCCTAAAGTTGCAACTATTGAAAGCCTCCAAGGCATTGGTCATGATTACAACAACCAATCATGGTGAGGGACTAGTAAACTTAGCTTTATGGTCAATCGCCAATTACCCATGAGAAGATAACTCCATGATGAATTCCCACCAAAGTAATGGATTAACACACCTCTTAATATATCTAAATTATGAGGCTAGGTTGTTCGGTTGAGACTATAGTAAAATAAATCTTTCAATAGGGTTCAACGATCTAAACAGCCTTAATGTCCTACTAGTTCGTCAATATTCTTGGTCTAACTATTAAGTAGGGATGGATATACCTTACACCACTACTTCTTATGTAAATACTAAATCCCCATTGAATTTAAATCAACTTCGATCCGATGAGCATAACTAAAGTCAGTTACTCCCTTTGTTTCTCACAACCTAGAATTCCATGTCCTTCCAATCAGTTATCTTAACCACAATCTCCCACTTGAGCCTAATCAGGCATTATAGCCACTATTAAATATTGTTTTCATGGAACAACAGCATTAGGCCTCATCACGTAAGTTACCCCAAACATTCGTAGGATCAAAACTCTAACCGAATATTGAACTTGCAAAGGGCACCTCCCACTATCGACTAGATATCAAACAACTCAGGGAGTTACTAACCAAAAAGAACTCATTACCCATAACTAAGGTGAAACACTTTATGAATAGCACATCGCTATCTCTATGCCTCGAATGGCAGCACACCCTAGCCTTTCTAGCGGCCATGGTCTCTGTCTCTTTTGCATGTCTATGCGACATACAAGCAACAAATTCAACAACTTACCATCAACTCACAAGCATCAACTTACGATACGTGGATGGCTCCAAACTAGGACCTCCACTTGTACAAGCATCATCTTGTCTCGATACACCATAGCAATACATGTGCACACATACGAACATCATCGTTACTATGTGCAAAACTAACACAAACAATCTCCCTCTCACCGAACACCTTCCTGATGTCCCAGTGCTTAAATGACCATATTTTAAAGATGGCGTCATCTATATTCGTGAACAAAATTTATTTGCATGCGCTTAATCTCTCTCCTCACTATCTTTCTTTTCTTTCCCTTACCATTTTTTCTTTTCTCTTTCTTTTCTTTATTTTCTCTTTTCTTTCTTTCTTTCACCCGAGTCTCTCTTTTCTTTCTCTTCTTTTTTGTCCTCACCCGGCCAACCCTCCCTTTTCTTTTCTTTTTCTGATTCAGCCGGGCCTCTTGCCAACCAGATTGAATTCAGATCAAATTATATTCAAAATTATACTCAAATGTCATATCGAATTATACGGACCAGACAAATATCATATACGAATTCAGATCAAATTATACTCAAAATTAAATCGGATTTGACTTTTTTTTTTGAATTCCAATAATTATTCATGGCCTCTCCTATTTAAAACATGGCACTAAATTGTTTTAATATTTTAAATTGATATATTACAAATAAATCGATTATAAACATCAAATTTAGCTAAAAAGAGTATGCAAAAAGTTTTATTGGAGATGTGCCAAAATGAAAAATATGAAATGCCAAATTAGAGTCCATCATGACGACGGACTCGTCAAGATGATCGAAATGCATATGTAATATGTCCAATTTGGAGGTCAAATACAAACGATATGCATTAGCTAGCTGCTACTATTATATTTATCGAATCCGAATATCTGACTCTGAATCAGCTTCACGTCATACCGGATTTGCATCCGATATGTGAGTATGTGCTAGGTTTACATCCACATTCGGATCTGGTTTCTATTCGAATTAGAATAGCGAGTATCCGAATTCAAAAAAATCTGAATTTAGTAGCCAGATAATCTGATCGAATCTGGCTCTGTTACCCCTAGTTGTGCTATCAGGAACCAAAATATTTACACAGATCCTTTACCAATTCTAGTGACATAGTACTTATTTTATTACTTCAAATTTCAAAAAGATTTTAATCAGTTCATATATCAAAAAGTTATTAAAGAACAGAGCGTTTTCTGACGGCCGCTACAAGTTCTAAAAAAAAGGACTCGGAACAGTAAGACAAGAATCCCTAAACGCTAATTCACCGACAACGATCACCAGCAGGAGACTTGAGCTTTTTTACATTAAAAATACGGTTGTGAGCACTTTTCATGCTTTGAAGTTTGGACACGCGCCGTAATCTATCGAATTTATGCAAAATGGATAGACGGATCTGCATTTTGCTAAACCATATTTTTGTGAGGTCATGCGCATGCGTATGGTTGTTTGTACTAGCCTCATAGGCGCGGCGACACGCCGCGCCAGCCACCGTGTGTATCGAAGTAAAAGAGGCGATAATCCGTGAGGAGTTTGGAAAAAAAAATTAAAAAATCGAGGGCACATGTGTATTTTTGAAAAAGTCAAAGGGTTTTTTCGGAAAAACCGAGGGCCTGTACGTAATAAATGGGAAAGTAAAAGGATTTTTTTTGTAAAAAACCGAGGGCCTGTACGTAATAAACGAGGACCCGTACGTAATTTAGAAATCCGCGGGGCGCTATCCTGCAAAAATTTGGGTGAAAAAAAATTACCAGGGACCTTTTCGCGAGGAAAAAGGACCTTTACGTAATTTTCGGAAAATATGAGGGAATCACCTCAGCCGGCCGTACCAAAATTTCCCCCGCCACGCGCCAGGCGGCCGCGCGGGCGGGGGCGACGTGGATGCCCTGGGATCCAGGTTTATGATTGGTATGATGTACAAGGAATCGTTTTGGGTGATGCATGCAATGCGGTTAAGTTTTTTAGGAATGCGTGGGCCTTGTTTGTGTAGTACGGCCCGTGAACACGCGTATAGTGAGTGGTTATTTCGGTACGGAGGACACCATAAGTTTCGGTGGTAGCGGATCTTCGTCGAGCCGGTCGGCGTAGTTTGGTTTAGTAATAGCGCTGTACTATGTATATAGCATGGAGGCATGTATCATGGACAGCGTGTTTCTTCTAAAGAGCAAAGGTGAAGGAAGCGTTCACCATACGTAGAAATGTAGAATTGGTTTATTAGTGCAGGCGGCATGTAATCTGATGGCACAGTGCAGGTGCCGAAATTTTGCATGTAACCAAGGAAATAATTTTGATATGAGTACGATTCGATGTGGTGATGATAATAAACTGATGAAAGTCTTACCAATGACAGTGATATGAGGATACAATAGAGTAGTATCTTTACTCCTTAAAAAGGAGTTGGTGGTTGGTCCGTCCTCTTCTACTCTTTCTCACAAAAAAGATCTGCTGACTGACATGTGCCCCCCTCTCACCCCGCCTCACAAAACCATGCGCTGCCTCCTCCCACCGAATCTTCCTCCCACCTTCTCCCCCACGTTCTCCGCGTCCCCCCCCCCCTCTTCGCTCCGCCTCCTCCCCTCCCTCCTCCGCCCTCGCCTCCTCCCCTCCCTCATCCGCCACTCCGCCCTCGCCTACTCCTCCCCATCCCGCTCCCCCGCCACCTCCTCCCCCGCCCCTCCGCTTCGCCGTCACCTCCTCCCCCGCCCCTTCGCTCCGCCGCCTCCTCCTCCTCCCCCCGCTCCTCCACTCCGCCGCCGCCTCCTCCTCCACCCACTCCTCCGCTCCGCCCTCACCTCCTCCTCCCCCGCTCCTCCGCTTCGCCGCCGCCTCCTCCCCACCCCGCGCTGTCGCTGTCCTCCGCTTCCCCAAGTTCCAACTGCCCCGCGCCGCGGCCGCCTCCTTCCCCGCTCCTCCACGCCGCCCCCCCCCCCCCCCCCCCCCCCCCCACACCCTGAGCACTTCCTCCATTAGCCCGTTCCACAATATCCACTTCCCCTCTCACCTCACGGGTCACCGCCATGGCGGCGCCCTTCTCCGCCTCCCCGAAATTTTGCATGTAACCAAGGAAATAATTTTGATATGACTACGATTCGATGTGGTGATGATAATAAACTGATGAAAGTCTTACCATTGATAGTGATATGAGGATACAAAAGAGTAGTATAGTTCGATAGTTTTAAGTAAGCAACTGGAAACCTGTTTGAGATGTTCAACAGTGGTACAACGTGTTGAAACTTAGGCAGCGGTGTTATTTCAGTCGTTGAGCATACGTATATGGTGTCGGGAAACATATATAGTTGAGGCGGGAAACGTAGATAATATGTAAATGAAGCACAGTATATATCAACGTTGAAGAGTTTAGGTTGGCATATTATACAACGATTAGTCTATATTTCAGTTGGTGATGGTTGTAATAGACAGGCAAATTATACAGTGATGGCCGTAAAAGATAAAGAGGCATACTATACAATGATGGTTGTAAAAGACAAGAGGCATATTATATTATACAATGATGGCTGTAAAAGATAAAGAGGCATATTATACAACGATAAGTTTCTGGTTCAGTCTGCGATGGCTGCGAAAGGTGCAGTAAAACACGGTAGTGGCAGGCTGCCAACTGATTTACTGATGTGTTTACGGTTCTATATGGTATAGCGTTTGAGCAAAATTTAGTTGGCATAGCTTCTCTGTATAAGTAGGGCAAAATGTTCTGGAACAGTCCGTCATTGTGGTTCACTGTACGGAGAAATTTTGTTGTTCGTTTAATCTGTGGAACGGGTATTAAAACTGTAGCTAATTGGAGATAGTAACGTGGATATAAATACCTTTTTGAAGTCTATTTGCTTGAAGTATCCTTGAACAAGGATCTTTTGACCCGTGGCTTCTGTTGTGAGGAACTGATATGACTGAACGTAATGGAAGACTGAGTTATTTAGTATAGTTGAATGTGGTAGGCATTCATACGTAAATTACTATTAAGGAAGTAACCTTATTTTGTCTTTAGGAGCATCAGGGATTTCCTCATCAGTGTATAATTTGTGTTTTGAGCCAGGCTCTGATCTTGGTGGCATCTGCATTTTGTAACAAAGTGGCATAAGATAATCTGTGTTTTGTAGGTTTGTAAATAGGGAAACTGAGTATGTAATTTGTTAGGAATACAACCTGCGGTGATGTTGGTGCTATTTCGTCGTGGTCCTTTTGGGAAGCAATGCAACTGGCAGTTCACGATGCTGAGATGCAAGTAAATGAACAGTATGTTCAACTCCAGGTGAAGGTATCTTTTGTGATTCAATAATGAGCATGGCAGGGACAGGATCAGATACGTGTGTGCTGGTTGTGATCTGAATAGTTGGTATGTTCTCTGTTGTAATAGGCACACTGCTTGTGACATGAGTTGGTCTGGTCTCGATTTGTTTACTGCTTGAGGCAGGCGTTGAGGAAGGTAAAAGAGCTGAAACCGAATCTACTTGATATGATATTTTTGCTCGTTGTAGCGCCCGCTGTGTCACTGAGACTTTTAAGTGATATTATCTTTCATAGAGGCGTGTTATCTGTGGTGGTATAAAACCTTAGACCTTCAGTGGCGGCTATAAGTGAAAGCACCGGAGAGCCAACTAATTCTTCGCCTATCTCTGCAAAGAAGATCAATTCTGCTACTTCGGCGTCTGGGTTGGTGATGTCTTTTGGGTCGACGCTATAAACAGTAAGGCGATACCTGTCATGTGAGTTGAAGGTTTTAATCATTTATATATGCTAGGTATGTTGTAGGTAGAGAGTCTGTTCTAAATAAACACTAAGCACAAACCGTGCATCGGCAGTTGTTTTCACATTTAGGGCATTTGTAAGAGTCTCCCTCAGAGGTAACTGCTTGTTTGCAGGTAGTGCATCATAGATACCAGCACGGCTGTTGCAGAGCAAGTTCTTTGATAGCGATGTTCACAGCGCAATTGTTTCCCTAAATATGGGAAGATACAGTCATTTTATGAGCAAAGATGTTAGGGTTTTGAGAATATAGATCAAACAATATAAAGTAGACAAAGGAAGGGGATTGTTTTAACCAATACATCATGTGGATTCAGTTCAGAGATCTGAGGAACTGTGGCAGTGATGGTCTGGCTGTATCTTGGTGGTTGTCCAATGCATTTAACTTCATGTGGCATAGTTGCGAAGCTGTTGAATGAATATGTGAACATATATATTTGGAGGCAGTGAGCAAAAACTAAATAGAAGAACAGAAGTGGTCTATCTGTAAGGGAACTGTTATAGTAAAAAAATTGTAATTAAGTAATAGAGGAGGTGTAGAATCTGAATCAATAATAGGAAAAAGTATATGGTCAGGTAGGGTGAGCATTGGATACATGAACTGTGAAGGTGTTGAATAAATATGTGAACGTATATATATGGAGTCAATGAGTTTTTTGGGGCATGTTTTTAACTTGTTTTTTTTAAGTGATATCTATTCTGAGATGTTTTCAAAATCTTTACTGCTATGTTTTGTCACAAAGAAATAAGAACAAACGACAAACAAGAAAATGGCTGTTAAAAAGTTTATCTCTGAAGTAGATATGTTAATAATCATAGGTTTGTACGTCACTTTGTTGTAACAGGCAATTGAGGATGATTGCAAGCAAACTGGACAAATGTTAGCTTGATTGCTCAATTGGCCACAGGGAACCTTTGTCTCAAAAGTTTGTTGTTACTTATTCATTTCAGTACTTAGTAATGTCATTTAAACTATGGTTACCAATTGATTTCCTGTCATTACGTCCTTTGAATTTTACTATATTTTGTTGGCAAACATCTAACCTTTTGATACTTGAAATAAGGACTGCTACTGTAGGAATCTTTCATTGTAATTTGAATAAATAAGCGGTGTTTGTTATGAATTCTACTTGCATTTAGATTCTAGAAAGAACTTCTAAGTTGACAAAGTTTTCAAGTTCTTATTCAACCTCACTTGACTTCCTAGAAGCATTGATTTTCATTCTGAACCAACATCTTGTTTTATTTCTGTTGGCCAAACACGGTGGAGCAGCAAAGGAAGCAAATATGAGAAAATTGTTCATTGGGTTTTCTTTACAGTAGCCAGCGCTTTGTAGTCATCTCTTTTGTAGCATTGTTCTCAACTATTCCTACTTCTCTTTTTGTTGTCAGATTCTTATTCTACTGGTTTCCAAGTTTTTGTTCAAGACAAAAGACCTTAGTCAAAGGCTCAAAGCTGCTATTTTAATTTGGCAGGTGGTATTGGATAAGGAGAAACAGAAGACTACTGTCGAGAGAGAGATCGACGTTGGAATCGAAAGCATCTGTTCGGATCTACCAGTAATGATCACGTAGAGACCATGTATTTGAAAGAGAACTGTTAAGAGTGAAAGGTTGTAGTTAAGAGCATCTCTATCCCACTAGTTATTTCTCCCTCTTTATTTCCTAGGATGAAGAGGCTAGCTATTATTTGCAGCTCTCTATTTGAGTATTCATTCCAATGGCCTAGCTATTCTCCCTCTTTAAATGGTTTAAATTTGTGGGCTGAATTATTTTGGGCCTTTCTTTGTTGACATCACCATGTGCGACAAGAAGTACAAACAACAGAGTATCAGCATTCCGTGAATGGTAAATAATCTTTTAGCTGGACAGGACATTCATTCGATGCCCAGATCCAATCATTTTATTCAAACTGAGATAGATGGTAAATAATTTACACAGGTGGCCAAAGCAGTCTCCCTGATACCCATCTGAAGATACTAGATGTCTTAATCGGCAATACAAAACGCTTTCAGAGGGAGTATGAAATTTCCAATGGAATACAGAATGCTTTCAAAGGGACTATCCGGCAATATCTACATTCTAAAAACAAGAGGAGCAATGTTTTTAATAGGGACACTACTGCATGGTGACACAACCAGCAAACTCACAGAAGAAAGACATTTGTGGTGCAGAACGCGAGAATGCGCACTGCTTCAGTTCTCTGCTCCATGTAATTCCGTTTTAGAATAGCTACAGTAACAACAGAGAAGCAAAAACAGACTTCCACACTCCAGCGCCCACACATACGATAGCTAACAAATCCATCCGACTCTATAGCACATAACCCCCAGGACTAGTGCAGATCCCTAACAATTCGGCTCATGGACCAAATTAGTACCAAACTAATCCTGCGAGCAGGATATCTCCAAGCTATGCACATGTTCTGAACTTCACACCCACCATCTGCCTGCAGTCTGAAACCACCTCATCCAGCTTTACTGACAAAACATCAAGAACTGTAAAGAACCAACAGAGTAACTATTTTCATTTCATCAAGCACAGCACTCCAGCGTGCCACTTTTTCTATTTGAACTGAAGGGTAAAATTTCAGTTCCTATTAACCCTGCAGCACTTCACAAGATAAATCAACAATCCAAGCAACAATGCAGTACACCATTCACAAATTGGTTCTCTGAACATATATAACCATACATCCAGCAAACATTGTCCAGTTCACAACTAGCTTCATGTAAAACTTGTAAAGTATTCATGGACACAACTAGCTTGCTGCAGTATCGCCAAACCGACGAGTAAATATCTCATCCTTTAACATCTTGTAAAACTGCTGCTGATCTGGACTCATTGTACTAATATCAATGTTTATTATTCTTTCGTCTTCACTCCTTTGCTTCATCTCAACATCCTTCCGCTGCAGTTCGAGCCTTTCCCGTTCAAGCTGTAGCCTCTCGTCATTGCGCTCCTTCTTCCTCAACTCCCTCAAATCTTCGGTCTCCTTCTTGTTGATTCAGAAATCGCTCATCACCTCCTTCAAGTGGTTCTCTCCATCACCATAAGGTCTTTTCCCTCGACGTTGTCGCTCCTTCTCTTGCTTCTTACCGGGAGGCCTTGTCATTGCTTCATCAGGTGCCTGTTCATTGCTTCCAGGACTACAGTTCAAGGGACTATCACCACTTGGTGCCTGTTTTCTTGTTGTTTCATTCTGGGACTTGTCTGTCCTCTGAATCCACTTCTGCTCATGACATAGTTTCTTCCAGCAATGGTCCATCAAGAAAGATTGCTTCTTTGGGTGACCGTTCTTGTATAGTGCCTTTGCATGATCTATCTGAAAATATCAACCAACATAAAGGATTATTGGAGAACCAGAAAGCAACCAAATTGATGGGAGGACAAAACAATACCTTATCTTGCTCCGTTAATCCACTTTGCTTCCTGCGCACTACCTGAGCATAAACCCCACAGAAACGGCTAACATTCGCATTGATAATTGACCAGCGGTTCATAAGAGATGTCTCTGAACGGTCCGATTCAAAATCCTTGTGCTCATGGAAGGCAACATGCATTCTCTGCCAATACCTTGACATCGATTGGTTATTGCTTTCAATCGGATCAAGACCCACATTTAGCCATGCACTGATCAGCTTCTCATCTTCCTCGGCAGTAAAATTCTTAGTCCTCTTCTTGCTGCTTTTGGTATGTTGAGAATATTCATCATTGCCTCCAGTAGGCTGAGAACCTTGTGCAACTGCACAAGTTTGTTCCTCAGGGGGGCATATAAATGGATCACCCCAAACTTCTTCGCTGCCATCAAGATTATCTGCCCTCAGGATGTGCATATAACCTTCCATGGCAAAAACCTGTAATCAAACAAACATTGTAGCTGTTAAAATGTATGAACAAACTTGACAGTTTATGATACACAGTAAATTAAAAAATCTATAGTTTACAGCAAGAGCCTCACACATCACAAGATCCAGTTTTTCTGCTCATAATAAAAAAGATCCAGTTTGTTTGAGACAAATTAAATACATTGACTAAAACTGTATGAAGATGAACTGGTTGGTGTAGGCTACGGAGGGTAATTAATCAGGGCTAGCTTGGTTATATGCAATTTTGCAACCGGAGAAGTTGCTTCTGCTGCTGCTGAAAGCTAGTATTACAGTCATGTGCATGTTTGAGTATGTTTGAGGATGCATGCTTGTTAGCTTGAGTGGGTCACCTTGAAGGCTGTGCCTTTTCTCCCTACAGCATTTGTGGAAGCTATCAGTAATGCATATTGCATAGGACTTGAGATATAGTTGCAAATAAAAATAAACCCACATGACAATGCGGACAGTACTCAATACAATGGCCAGAAAATACCCAAGAACATTACAAGCACCAAGACTCCAAATATGAACATCTGACTACTTAGTACATAAACAGCTGATGGGTATGGTTGTTGGATTTTGTGGTGATTTAATTGTTTCATGTCGATAGACATATTAAGTTAACATTCTTCGGTTTCCTACCTGTGCATATAGCCATATTCTTCGGTTTCCTATCTTTGCATATAGCCATATACTACTATTTTTCCTTCGTGTACTTGATGCTAGCTGCATTCAACTGACGGGTATGCCTAGATTTAAGAAAGTCACTCATGCTTTTATATTTGATCTTAGGAAACTATTCTTTGATTCCTTTTTGCTAGCTGCATTCAACTGACGGGTATTGTACTTAAGCAGCAAAGTTTTTGTGACCAAAGGTAGTCCTTTTTTCAATTGATGCTTTCTCTCCTTTTCTGAACTGACCACTGTCTATGTATTTAATTTTAGCTTATCATGCCCCTTATATAGATGGCTAATTAAGCTATACTTGCAGGTTTTTGCACTAAGAAGACCATTCTTGCATAAAGTTTTAGATTATGAAGATGAACTGGATCTTTTTTATTATGAGCAGAAAAATTGGAAACTATAGGAAGATGAACTGGTCGATAATTTCCTGCAATTCCTATTGAAATAAAGCTTCTAATTGTTCATATCACCAGTTTAAAAAAGAACAAACTATAGGAATCTTATCAAGTACAAAGTTAAAAAAATTATGGGATAAAATTAGAGCATCCAAAGAATTTTATCCGTTCAAATTTCATGAATTCATGAACATGAACTACTATGCTACTCTTTCAATCATAAACTCCAGATCAAGCTAACAGTTTTACAAGGGAAATTAGAGCATCCTGAAGAAGTAGTACTGGTAGTGGTGGAAGTAGAACTAACCCTAGGCCTCTTGTTTGTAGTAGCGGCAGAGCAGTCTTTCTCTGATCACTGCAAGAATTAACTGAACCATTAGTAAACCATGCAATAAACCACAACATTTGCAGTGACAGTCAATAATTGACCATGCAAGAAACCAACACAAGCAATCACTGAAAATTTTTGACATACCCAACATTTAGCAAATACAAGCATCCTACACCAAGAGGAACCAATCCACCGCACACAGCAGCAGTCAGTTCTACGAATCGGATAAGAGGCTGGGGAGGCCGGCGGGGGAGGGGCGGCGCGGACCAGTGGGAGGGGCGGCGCGGCGGACTAGTGGGAGGGGGCGGCGGGGGAGGGCCAGCGAGGGGCGGTGGCGGCGCGTCGAACCAGTGGGAGGGCCGGCGAGGGGCGGTGGTGGCGCGGCGGACCAGTGGGAGGGGGCGGCGGGGGAGGGGCCGCGCTCGCCGGCGAGGGGCGGTGGCTGCGCGGTGGACCAGTGGGAGGGGCGGCGCGGCGCGGCGTACGCGTCGCGGGAGGGGGGAAGTCGCGGGAGGTGGGAGGACGCCGCGCGCGAGGCGAAGGGAAGGCGCGGGAGGGGATGAGAGCGCCGCGCGGGAAGGAGATTCCAGGGCGCGGGAGGGGGAGGGAAGCCGCGCGGGACCGCGAAATCGCGATGGCGAGCGAGCGCCCGCTCGCCTTCGATAGCCAGCCTGCGGAAGGAAATAGCCAGCGGGTAAAATTGAAGAGGGGGATAAAACATGGGTTGGAGTCCATTTTTTAGGTTATACTAGCTAAATATACAATGAAGAGCAGGATAAAGAACCGGATGGAGATGCTCTAAGTAACAGAGGAGGCGCCGAATGTGAATCAATAATAGAAAAAAGTATATGGTAACAGGAGGCACCGAATGTGAATCAGTAAGGGTGAGCATTGGATACATGTTTGTTTTACAATCTGAGTATGATTTGAGTATCCAACCTGCTTTGTAAGGCCATGAGGATGAGAGACGTGAGAACTGAGAACACAGACCCATGGAAACGTGCAACATGTACAATAAGATCATCCCTGACATGGGGATCCAGATCATCGCCTCGCAATGCTTGGGCCTTTTCCCGCTATATTCTTTCCGCTTGACGGTACAAAAGGACAATATCATTGGTGCAAACCGTAAGCGAAAACACCCATTTCTCACCATTAGCTTTTATAATAACTGACCAACACACATATAGAAAGAGGTCTGAAAACATTTTTATTCAAGAGTTCATATCGGCTAGTTCCAAAAGCTTTACACAACTCAATGAATACCTGTGAATGGGGGACACGCCTCACTAAGCCTAACCCGTATGAACGTGTTACACTACATCAAAGTTTCATAGATAACATATCTAAATTCCGAGGGGAAATATGGAGAGAAGATCCTTGAACAGAAAACTATTTTTCTTATTCTATAACATTTCATAGTCTCCATAACATTCACATTGCATGTGAAGCATCTAACAAATTTCCATCTAAATTAATCAAAACAAACACTAAACTAAAAATGTAAATATCAAAATATGGAACCAGACAGAAATATGGACCTACGGCAAATGGGGAACATATTTTTTATATAAAAATAGGAAGATTAGCTGCCACCTGCCAACATGAGAACTGAGAACACACCAGATAATCGATACAGGAAAATGTCAACGGTAATATTGTCTGCTCTCCACAAGATGTGTGCCAGGTATAGTTCAAGTTAAAACGTGAGATATAAAATCAAGCTAGCCATCATTGTGTACCTGGTGCAGACGAGCGCTTTTCTGAAATACTATATCCTCATAGGAACCAACTACTTGAATAAAGTGCTCAATTCTATCTAGATCCGGCTAAAACAACAAAGAAAAAATAAGTCATTGCTGAAATACCAATTTGGATCAATTGAAATCAGGTAGTTTCTGAAAAGGCCACATGGACAAACTTTGATAGCAATAAATGTTGATTACCGTGCAAGCGTCAGTTAAATACCCACCCATTGAAGTAAATTCCTTCATGTACTTAGCCATTAACAAATTAATAGCTCCCTGCAGAGAAACAAGTTAATACCATGCGACAACAATTTCAGAGAGTCGACTGCAAGCAGGAAGTGAAACTTGCTGAACTTTTAAAGAATAAAATAGAGATCCAGTCTAGTAAGTAGCAACACTGATAACTTCAAAGCTATTAGCTGCAAAGGTGGATATTCAGTAAAACAGTAAATTAGAAAACAGGAAACAAACCTCACGAATCTCCAGTGTTGGCATATGTGGAAGAAAATCACTGCCAACAAAAAAGCACATGAAGATGAAATCATCAACAATGCGTTCAAAATCAATCTGGAAAGGTGGACTTAGCATTCTGAACTCGTATTGTAAGTACTCCCAGAGGGTCCAACTCAGTACCGAAGGCCTTCAGTATGATCTTCCTCTCCAGGCTCATGGATGCTGGCATTGTGAGGATTAGCTTGTAGCCTTTGGCAGCAGCAATGAAAGCAAGCGCTATGCCATGCTGAACTCGTATTGTAAGTACTCCCGGAGGGTCCTGTTAGAGATAGAGTCCTGGTCTGTTTCTGTTAGAGTCCAGATCTGTTGGGATCTGTTCTAGTCGGTTAGTCTTTAAGTTAACCCCTCAATCTCTTGTACTTGGTATCCAAGCCGTGAGACAGGATAGCAGATCTAATTAGATATAGAAGGTATAGATTTACTCCTTGTATTAGTTAGAGCAACTCCAAGAGATGGGCTAAAACATCCCCTAAAACAAATTTTGATGATTAGTGAAAAAAACCCTCCAAAAGATCCCCAAAACCACCACTAAAAATTTTAACACCCCCAATATCTCACCCTACCGGAGCCAAAATTGGCCTCACCCCACGCGTCCCCAATCACCGTTGCCGCGCACGAGTAGGCGATTCCGCACCCAATTTTTTTTCCTTCGCGCTGCGTGAGACCTACCTGAGGGCGTCGGCAGCTTCCTCCCCGCCGGCGCGGCTCCCCACCGGCGCCCCCGCTGTTGGAGCACGCTGGCCGCCTGCGCCTCTCCGCCGGCCGCCTCCAGGCACATCCCCTCTGGCCGCGCACAGGCGCCTCCTCACCGGCCGCTGCGCATCTCCGCTGGCCGCGCCATCCCCTCCGCCCGTGCACAGACACCTCGCCGGCCGCTGCGCATCTCCGCCGGCCACGCACGGGCGCACGAGCGCCCTCCCACCTGGGCTCCACATCCCCACGCACTCCTCCCTGGTAAGCTCGCATCGCCATTTTCCTCTCTGTGCATCCAGACTGTAGACCTTGTGGATGAATGGGGCAGAGCTAGTAAATTTACTGTAGAATAGAACTTAAGGCTCCAACTAGCTAGCTAGTTCACATGCACGTGGAGATTACAGTAAGAGCAATGGCGTTCGTTGAGATTACCGTGATAAAATAAATGGAGCAGGTTGGTTGAAATAGGCGGCGCTACGAAGAACGAACAGGGTGGCGCTAGAAGGAATGAACAGGGCGGCGCTGCAAGGGCATGAACAGGGGCGGCGCTTGGTGGTGAACAGGCTCGGCAGCTGGGCCGATTTATAACTAATATGGCCCATAAGCCCATGTAGCAGATTTAAAATATTTAGGGAACCAATTTTGGGGATGACTGTTGGAGCAAAGGAGTTATATTGATCCCCAACTTTTTGGCATGTCCCCTAAAATGAGATTATAGGGGATCAAATTTAGCCCATCTTTTGGAGCTGCTCTTAGGTCAAGATCAGATCTCCTCTTCCTATGCCTCACGGCTTCTCCTGTAACTGATTTCGGGCTCTAGCCCTATATCAACACGCAGGGATCGGCAGATGTCCTTAAGGCCAAAACTTTACATGGTATCAGAGCCCATCCCATCAATGGCGAGCGCCTCTAGTTCCTCTCCTATCTTCCCCTTCGCCGTTCCCGTAACCGAAAAACTCACCACATCAAATCATGCGCTGTGGAAGGCGCAGATCCTCCCCACGGTGCGAGGTGCTCAGATGATGGGGTTCCTGGATGGGACTACCAAAGCTCCGCCAGAAGAGATTGAAGCCAAGCTCGGCGAGAAGACAGGCACGATCCCAAATCCAGAGTATGCTCAGTGGTTGGCTAAGGATCAGCAGATCCTCGGCTACCTGCTGTCATCCCTGTCCAGAAAGATCCTAGCCCATGTCGCCATCAAGAGATCTGCTTCTGAAGTGTGGCAGACAATTGAGGCAATGTTTGCCTCCCAGGTGCGTGCGCGATCTGTCAACACATGCATAGCGCTGGCCACAACCCAGAAGGGAAACTCAAGTGTGGCTGAGTACATTGGCAAGATGAAAACCCTAGCAGATGAGATGGCATCTGCAGGAAAGCCTCTAGAAGATGAAGAGTTGATTTCTTACATCCTGAGTGGGCTTGACATGGAGTACAATCCAATTGTGTCGACGATTGTTGGACGTGCTGAACCAATCTCAGTCGGCGAAGTCTACTCTCAACTCCTCAGTTTTGAGCAACGGATTCAACTGCTGCAACAAGGTGGCCTGTTGCAGTCCTCTGCAAATTCTACTATGCGCGGGCGAGGAGGATTTCAGTGCGGCTCCCAGAGAAGTCGCGGGCGCGGCCGTGGCTTTGGTGGTCACAATTACTACAACAACACAAATCGTTCAAACAATGGTGAAGACACCCGTCCCAAATGTCAGCTCTGCAAGAAGAGAGGGCATACTGTTGAGGCCTGCTGGCACAGATTCGACGTAGACTTCATCCCTCCGACTGAGAAGACAGCTGCAGCCACTACTTATGGTATAGACACTAATTGGTATGCTGATTTAGGCGCAACTGATCACATTACCAGTGAACTTGAAAAACTGACGGTTCGTGACAAGTATGGAGGCAACGATCAAATCCATGCAGCGAATGGAGCAGGTATGGACATCAGGCACATTGGTCATTCACATATTCACACCCCTAACCGCAATCTTCATCTTAAAAACATCCTTCATGTTCCAAAATCTGCAAAGAATCTTGTTTCCGTTCATCGATTTGCTGCTGATAATCATGCTTATTTTGAATTCCATCCTGACTTGTTCTTGATTAAGGATCAAGCAACGGGGCAAATTCTTCTGGAGGGCAAGAGTAAAGGAGGTCTTTATCCTCTCTCTTCTGTTAGCTCAAGAAAACAAGTTTTTGGAGTTTCCAAGCCATCTTTGTCACAGTGGCATAGTCGCCTAGGTCATCCTTCACCCTATGTCATTCAACGTGTCATTAGTCATAATAATTTGCCTTGTTCTTTAGAATTAAATAAAGACTCAGTTTGTAATGCCTGCCAACAGGCAAAGAGTCATCAGCTTCCTTTCTCCAGGTCTACAAGTGAGTCTAGTGTTCCTTTAGAGCTCATTTTCTCTGATGTATGGGGACCAGCCCTAGAATCTGTGGGCAGAAATAAATATTATGTCAGTTTTATTGACGATTTTAGCAAATTCACTTGGATATACTTGTTAAAGAACAAATCTGAAGTGTTCCAAAAGTTTCATGAATTTCAGACTCTTGTTGAAAGATTATTCAATAGGAAAATTCTTTGTGTTCAAACCGATTGGGGTGGTGAATATGAAAAGCTCAATTCTTTCTTTCAAAAGATAGGAATCTCTCATCGAGTTTCATGTCCTCACACCCATCAACAAAATGGTGCCGCAGAGAGAAAACATAGGCATATAGTTGAAGTTGGTCTTGCTCTTCTTTCACATGCCTCTATGCCTCTTAAGTTTTGGGATGAAGCTTTCATTGCTGCCACCTATTTGATAAATCGCACACCCAACAAAGTTCTAAATTGGTCTACTCCTTTAGAGCGACTTTATAACACCCCTCCTGATTATTCCTCTTCGTATTTTTGGGTGTGCTTGTTGGCCTAATCTTCGTCCTTATAATAGCCATAAACTCCAATTTCGTTCCAAGCAATGTACTTTCCTTGGCTACAGCAATCTTCATAAGGGATTCAAATGTTTAGACATCTCCACTGGACGAATTTACATCTCCAGAGATGTTACCTTTGATGAGCAAGTTTTTCCTTTTGCCCAGCTTCATCCAAATGCAGGTGCTAGGCTTCAATCTGAGATCCTTCTTCCAAATAAATCATCTCACTCTGTTGATCAAGGGGGTGAAACTGTGTTTGATCAATCTGCTGATATATGTCTTTCTGATGTATCCGGTTCTGCTAACCATTCTGTTGAACCTGTTGAACCAGATGAAGTTTCAGGATTACCAGATAGAGTACAGCTTCACTCGGCACCAGATGGAGTACAGCTTCACTCGGCACCAGCTGGTAGCAGCTTTTCATCTGCAGATGTATCAGCCACAGTTCTATAGCCGAAACCATCCATCATTCAGGTTTACAGCAGGCGCAGGTCTGTCCAAAATTCAGCATCTGCGCCTGAACTTGCACGACCTGTGCAGCCAAAATTGCCTGTTGCTCAAGTTTACAGCCGGCGCATTCAAGCTCAAGTATTCACATCTGAGAATGCACACCCACCTCAACAACTCCTGCTCAAGAGGAAACAGCGGACGTCTTCTCAAGCAGCAAGGTATCGTCTTCCTCTGATAACAGCGCTGCAGCATCTTTTTCTTCTGGTGACAACACTATGTCAACCGCATCAAACGATGATCCAGTGTCATCTGAATTCGGTAATAGCACATCTTCACAAGCTCCTGTTTCAACGTCATCTCTGCATCGTCCAGTCACTAGGCTACAAAGAGGTATTATCCAACCCGCAACCTTTACTGATGGTAGAATCAAGTATACTGATCGCAGAGTTAAGTATAGTTTCTTTACTTCAAATGGAGAACCTCATACTTTAGAGGAAGTTTTGAAAGATAAAAATTGGAAAGAAGCAATGGATGCGGAGTATATGGCACTAAAAAATAACAAAACATGGCATTTAGTTCCTCCTAAGAGTGGAATGAACTTGATTGACTGTAAGTGGGTTTATAAAATCAAAAGGAAGGCTGATGGAAGTATAGATTGTTGTGGTTCTTCACTCTTGGCCTCAGATTATAGGGGATAGGACCCGTTTCCTTCAGGCGGAATGCTTCTTGTTCCGCCGTGATTGAAACTAGTCAGCATAAACTAGGGTTTGGGAAAAGGGGATTTCTTTATTTCTTCTCTAGGCCTCCCGTCCAAACGCAGGAGGTTATAAATAGGTTACAATGACTGCTTCCCCCTAGACCGAAACCTAAACAAACTCTTATTTAGAACAATCTATGAAAGAGCTTTCTTAAGGCAGTTCGTAAAAGAACTGGACTCCTGAACCGTTGTCAATTGCTGCACAGATTGGGTTTGGCTGCCGGCTTTATCCTTCTACCGTAATGCTTTCCCCAATATGTGTCCATAACATTTCCCCCTTCCTGAGGAAACAGCTCGTCCTCGAGCTGAAAATCTGGGTATTGACGTTTGAACTCATCCAGCGCAACCCAAGAAGCTTCGGCAGCTCCCAGACCAGCCCATTGCACAAGAACTTCCCACTTGTCCTTTCGAAGGCGAGAGCGCACAATCATTGCGGGAGAAGGCAAAACCCGCCCATGAAACATGTCAGGTAGGGTTGGTGGAGTTGAAGGCGGTGAGCCACTGAAGTGTTTCAGAAAAGCCACATGGAAAACATTATGGATACGTGTAGATGGAGGAAGCTGAAGTTTGTATGACACTTGACCCACCCGATCAATGATTTGGTAAGGGCCGTAATATTTGGGTGAGAGCTTGGACAACTTGGTAGTAATGCCCACTGCCTGTCGATGATGCAGCTTGAGGAGAACCCAATGGCCAATTTCAAATTCAACCTCCCGATGGTTCTGGTCATAGAAATCCTTCATACGCTGCTGTGCCTGGAGTAACCGTTCACGAATCTCAAGTAGGAATTCATCACGTGTGCGAAGAAGTGCATCAACAGCTGAAAGTGGAGTTGATCCCTCTTTATAAGGGAGAAGTGCCGGGGGAGGTCGCCCATAGACAACCTGAAATGGAGTGCAACGGAGAGCGGAATGGTACGATGTATTATAGCAGAATTCCGCCCAGGGCAGCCAGCGAATCCATTGTCGAGGATGGTCCCCACTGAGACAACGAAGATACATCTCAATTGTGCGATTGACTACTTCACTCTGGCCGTCGACTTGTGGATGAAAGGCGGATGTCATGTCGAGCGATACTTCTGCTAACTTAAAGAGTTCCTGCCAAAAATTGCTAGTGAAAATGGTATCCCTATCACTGACAATGGATTCGGGGAAGCCATGAAGTCTCACAATAGCGTCAAAGAAGGCATGAGCAACTGATTGAGCTGTATAGGGATGCGCCAGTGGGACAAAATGTGCATATTTCGAAAATCGATCCACCACTGTCAATATGACCGATTTCCCGTGGACACGGGGGAAAACCATCAATGAAATCCATCGAGATGTGCGACCAGATTTGATGGGGAACCGGTAGAGGTTGTAAAAGGCCCGCGGGGTGAAGATGATCCGCCTTATTGCGTTGACAAGTAGCACAACAGGTGATATAGTCGCGGACCAACCGTTTGAGGTGAGGCATATAGAAATCCTTTATGATGCGGTGCAAAGTTTTCTGAATACCCTCATGACCAATGGCATGGTATGCTGATATGATCTGCGGTATGTGGACTGAAGATGATGGAACAAATATCCGGCCATTGTGCAGGAAGAAACCATCAACAAATGACCACTGAGAAGGGAGGTCTTGGTCTGTCAACTGAGACTGTAACTGTTGAATTTCCGGCAGAGAACTGAACTCTTCTTGCAGCTGTGTAAGCAGTTGAAAGTTGGGCATTGAAATGGCCGATAAGGACATGTTTTCGTCCCGCCGAGATAAGGCATCAGCAACTGTATTTGTTTTGCCAGACTTGAATTCAATTTGGAAATCGAATCCAAAGAGTTTGCTCACCCAATGGTGTTGAGGGATGGTGTTTAAACGCTGATCCAATAGATATTTCAAGCTATAATGATCTGTGCGAACCAGGAACGATTTGCCCCAAAGATAATGGTGCCAGTGGCGAACTGCTTTGACCAACCCGATGAGTTCTCGCTCATATGCCGCCAACTTGGCGTGGTGAGGAGGGACTGCTCGACTGAAGAAGGCAATGGGCTTTGATCCCTGATGAAGAACAGCACCAATCCCACTTCCCGAAGCATCGCACTCAACTATGAAGGCCTTTGTGAAATCTGGAAGGGCCAAGAAGGATGGCCGGCAGAGAGCATCTTTTAGGGTTGAGAAAGCCACATCAGCCTCCCGGGACCAACAAAAACCGTCTTTGGTGAGTAATTGCGTTAAAGGAGCAGCAATAGACCCAAAGTGACGTATAAATTTGCGGTAGTAACCAGCGAGGCCCAAGAATCCCCTCAGGTGGCGCGGAGATGTGGGAACCGGCCATTGCTGGATATCCTGAACTTTAGATGGGTCCATTGAAACACCCTCAGTTGAGATAACATGGCCCAAATAAGAGACAGACATTGTGCCAAAGGAACACTTTGATTGCTTAAGGAAAAGTTGGTGATGACGCAGCAGAGCAAACACTGTTCGGATATGGCATAAGTGTTCTGACCAGGATGGACTAAAAATGAGGATATCATCAAAGAAGACCAACACGAACTTGCGAAGATATGGTTGTAGAATTGCATTCATAACAGCTTGAAAAGTTGCCGGGGCATTAGAAAGACCGAAGGGTAATACCAGGTACTCAAAGTGGCCGTGATGCGTTCGGAAAGCTGTCATATGAATGTCATCCGGATACATTCTTATTTGGTGATATCCTGATCGTAAATCCAGCTTGGTGAAGTACTTGGCATGTTTCAATTCGTCTAACAGTTCATCAACCACTGGAATTGGAAATTTGTCTTTGATGGTTTGTGTATTCAGTGCACGATAGTCCACACAAAGTCGCCAAGAATTGTCCTTCTTTACCAATATCACCGGTGAGCTGAAGGGAGATGTACTAGGGCGGATGATTCCTTGTGATAACATTTCAGCACACTGTTTTTCAATTTCATCTTTATGGTGGTGAGGATACCGATATGGCCGCACAGCAACTGGTTGGGCCCCTGGAGCGAGGTGAATGCGATGGTCACAAAATCGCTGGGGAGGTAATCCCGAAGGCTGTTGAAAGATGTCCTGAAAATCCGACAATAGGTCTGCCAATAGAGTCTGAGACGATTCAGTGATTGCAAACAGGCGAGAAGATGACCTGTGAGGTATGCCTAGGAATTGCACTTGACGTCCCTGGTGCCAAAACGACATCGACAGATTAGAGAAATTCCATAAGATTGGTCCCAAGGTGCGGAGCCATTGTACTCCCAGGATTAAATCAAACCCTTGGAGGTCTAAGGCATAGCAGTTGATAACGAAGTCTTCCTGATTAATGGCAATTGGCAGAGATGAACAAAAGCCCGGGCAAGGTAATCTGTCTCCATTAGCTACTGCCACATGAATGCCTGTTCGGTCTTGTAAAGGAAGATCCAACAGCGTAGTAGCCGCAAGATTGATGAAGTTGTGAGTGGATCCTGAATCAACCAAAGCGCAGAATCTGTGGTTATTAATAATGACAGTCAGCTGCATGGTGTTCCCAGAAGAAATTCCTGTCAACGCATGTAAGGAAATTTGCGGTCTGGGGTCTTCAGCACTGCCGTCGGGAATATCATCTTCATCCAAGATTTCAATCCAATACAAACGCTTGCAACGATGACCTCTAGTGAACTGTTCGTCACAGTTGAAGCAAAGTCCTTTTTGTCGTCGATCGGCCATCTCAGTCGGAGTGAGGCGTCTAAAAGTTCGCTGAGGAGGCACTGGTGACCCTGATGGCGGTGCGGGAAGGAGCGGAAGATCAGGTGGTTTAGACAGCAGCGGTGCCGTTCGCTGTGCTGGAGAAAACTTCGCAGCCGAAGCGAGAGAACTGGAGTTCGGCTGACGATTAATCAATCCCGAACTGTATAATAGCTTGTAATGTCTCTCAGCAGCTTTGGCCAGACTTACTGCGGTATCCAAGGAAGATGGACTCTGCAATTCCACATCAGACTTGATAAGGTCGCCCAGCCAAGAACAATCCAACTTCATGTTTTGGCGATAGATTATCAGCGCGACAAAGCACCATGTAGAAATCTTGAGCATATTCTTCAACAGACCCAGTCTGACGCAAAAGGGCCAGTTCAGACACTGGGTTTGATCGAAAAGGAGGTCCAAACCTCAGGCGGCAAGAACTCTGGAATCTGGCCCAAGTGAGGATCCCTTCCGAGCGTTCCAACTTGTAATACCACTGAGCTGCGATGCCTGTCATGTGATATGTAGCCAACCAGACTTTCTCCTCCTCAAGATTGCGATTACCACGAAAAAATTGCTCACAACGAGCTAGCCACTACAATGGATCAGAGTTGCCATCAAACAGAGGAAAATCCACCTTGTAAAACCGACCTGGAGTTGGAGCCGCAGGAGCATCATCGGCAGGACGTCGTATCGACGAATTTGCCGCGTTGGTGTCCTGTGTTGGTGAAGGTGCGCGCCCTTCGATAGCCAAGACAGCAGCTTCCAGAGTTGCATGGGCAGCAGCCTGTTCTTCCTGTCGCTTGAGTATTGTGCTCAGGATCTCCTTCAAGTCGCGTAACTCTGCGGTGAGAGCGTCAGATGCCATGGAATCTGATACCAATCTGTTGTGGTTCTTCACTCTTGGCCTCAGATTATAGGGGATAGGACCCGTTTCCTTCAGGCGGAATGCTTCTTGTTCCGCCGTGATTGAAACTAGTCAGCATAAACTAGGGTTTGGGAAAAGGGGATTTCTTTATTTCTTCTCTAGGCCTCCCGTCCAAACGCAGGAGGTTATAAATAGGTTACAATGACTGCTTCCCCCTAGACCGAAACCTAAACAAACTCTTCTTTAGAACAATCTATGAAAGAACTTTCTTAAGGCAGTTCGTAAAAGAACTGGACTCCTGAACCGTTGTCAATTGCTGCACAGATTGGGTTTGGCTGCCGGCTTTATCCTTCTACCGTAATGCTTTCCCCAATATGTGTCCATAACATAGATAGATATAAAGCTCGTTTAGTTGCAAAAGGATTTAAACAAAGATATGGGATAGATTATGAGGATACTTTTAGTCCTGTTGTTAAGGCAGCATCTATTAGAATTGTCTTGTCCATTGCTGTTTCACAAGGCTGGAGTCTTCGTCAGCTTGATGTGCAAAATGCTTTTCTTCATGGTGTTCTTGAGGAGGATGTATATATGAGACCAGGGGCGGAACTAGACAAAAAATAACTGGGGTTCACCACTTCATCATATATATAACAACATATATAATTTTCAATTAATTTTGTGCCTAATAGTAATATGTCCGGTAATTTTTAGCATCAATACTTCAATACGACCGATACCCGTATATGATAATAAAGAAGTAATGATCAAAATACTTACCAAAATAAATAAACCCGATAATAATATTTGTTAGTTGCAACAAACTAAAGTAACTAAGTGTGAAATCTTAGACAAAAAAAGTTGTTCGGCATTAGTAAAATACATCATCCGATCTCATTGGCCTATAAAAATAAAATTACTTAAAGTTTTTAACTAAAAAATAGAATGATCAAATATAAATAAAAGCATTACTTTTTAATATTTGTGTTCTTTCAAATTCATAAAGCAATGAACTACAATATCATTGATAATTTTTTATAATTCTTATTTCTCTACATAATAAATAAGTCTATCATTCATCGAAACATCATCAAAAAATTGGAAAAGGTCAATTAGATATTTGTGTGTTCAACAATTCAAGAATAATATAATAGAAAATACGTTAAGTGGTTTACTTACTTAACTGTGATCAAATTCTACATTTTCATCTAATTTGCAATGAGCCAGGACAATACTGCACAAATCAAAATTGAAACACTAAGTCTTAAACTTATAATTTGACAAAAACAATCAACAATCATCACATTGAAACCCCAGCTCACAAATGTAGCCCCTATTCTTAAAATAAATTGGAATAATTGACAAAAATTTAGAGCAAAATACATATTCACTAGGTAGGTATAAATTCCTTCGACCGACGAGAGCACGAGGCAATAGGGACCATGCGGCACTGTAGCCAGATGGCAAACGAGAGCCACTGATGGCATCGATTTCTCTTGTTTTCTTGTGAATATTTGCTGCTTGGCTGGGTGTGGCTGTAGCGGGCGTGATGCGCATCTTCTGCACGACCTTGCGTGATGAACATGCGTAGAGGGCTGTGTGAAGTGACACGCTTCAGGATCGATCAAATAGACAACATGACCTGTTGCGGTCCTCCCTCTTGGGCCAGGTGCTGCAGCGACCTCGTGTGCTGAGGGACAGTGGAGATTCCTCGTGGATTACTGCTAGTTACTGAAAATTTAGGCTGCTAGTATTCCCTTCGTTTGGCTTCAAAGAAGATACCGGGTGCACCGAGTTTAGGTTAGAGGGTTCACGCATGAAATAGAGATATTAATACCTATAGAAAAGATTTTTGGACCCGGTGTCCTATGACACCGGGCCCCATGTTGTGGCTCCGCCCATGTATGAGACAACCTCCTGGGTATGAAGAAAAATCTCTTAAGAACTATGTTTGCAAGCTGGACAAATCTTTGTATGGTCTCAAGCAGGCACCAAGAGCATGGTACTCCAAACTCAGTGAAAAACTGCAGACACTTGGCTTTATTCCTTCCAAAGCTGATACATCCTTGTTTTTCTACAGAAAAGGGAGTACTGTGATATTTATGCTCATTTATGTTGATGATATAATTGTTGCTAGTTCAAATTCTGATGCTACTGCAGCTCTTCTTAAAGATTTGAAATCTGAGTTTCCTCTCAAGGACTTGGGAGAGCTACACTATTTTCTGGGTATTGAGGTAAAGAAAATACAGGATGGTATTCTTCTAACTCAAGAAAAATATACTACAGATCTGCTAAGAAAGGTACAGATGTACAATTGCAAACCAGCAAATACTCCTATGTCAGCCAGTGACAAGTTAACTGCACAAGGAGAAAGACTTGGGCCAGATGACTGCACTAAGTACAGAAGCGTTGTTGGAGCTTTACAATACTTGACATTAACAAGACCTGACATCTCCTTTTCAGTGAATAAAGTCTGTCAGTATTTGCATACTCCAGCTGTTTTGCACTGGATGGCAGTCAAAAGGATATTGAGATATCTAAAACATACACTGGGTATTGGACTAAAATTGAGTGCATCATCATCCATGCTAGTCTCAGCATTTTCTGATGCAGATTGGGCTGGTTGTTCAGATGATCGAAGATCAACTGGAGGTTTTGCAGTCTTTCTAGGAAAGAACCTTATTTCATGGAGTGCTCGAAAGCAAGCAACAGTATCAAGATCCTGTACAGAAGCAGAATGTAAGGCAGTAGCCAATGCTACGGCTGAAGTCATGTGGGTCCAAACCCTTCTCAAAGAGCTTGGTATAAATAGTCCATCAGCTGCAAAATTGTGGTGTGATAACATTGGTGCAATGTATTTGTCAGCTAATCCTGTTTTTCATGCCCGAACAAAACATATTGAGGTGGATTACCATTTTGTTCGAGAGAGAGTTAAGAACAAGTTGCTGGAGGTAGAATTTGTCTCTTCAAGTGATCAAGTTGCGGATGGTTTTACCAAACCGCTTCCAGTAAAGCAACATGAAGAATTCAGATACAATCTCAACTTAGATAAGTTGTGATTGAGGGGGGATGTTAGAGATAGAGTCCTGGTCTGTTTCTGTTAGAGTCCAGATCTGTTGGGATCTGTTCCAGTCGGTTAGTCTTTAAGTTAACCCCTCAATCTCTTGTACTTGGTATCCAAGCCGTGAGACAGGATAGCAGATCTGATTAGATATAGAAGATATAGATTTATTCCTTGTATTAGTTAGGTCAAGATCAGATCTCCTCTTCCTATGCCTCACGGCTTCTCCTGTAACTGATTTCAGGCTCTAGCCCTATATCAACACGCAGGGATCGGCAGAGGTCCTTAAGGCCAAAACTTTACAGGTCCAACTCAGTACCGAAGGCCTTCAGTATGATCTTCCTCTCCAGGCTCATGGATGCTGGCATTGTGAGGATTAGCTTGTAGCCTTTGGCAGCAGCAATGAAAGCAAGCAGGGGCGTAGCCACCAGGACAGCTTGGTAAGGCTTGAGCCTCACCTCCTCCGGTGGCAACTTTGTACATAATAAAAATAAAGAGAGAGAGAAAGAGAGAGATTAATAAACCTAAAGAGAAGCTAACTCTCCTTGATGAGAATATTAACAATAAGTATGAAATTAAAGAAGACAACGACGAGGAGGAGAAGTGAATCATAAAAATTAAAGAAGAGCTAATCAATCAATCAAAGAAAGAAAGTGAAATAATATATGTAAATCGTAAAATTAAAGAAAAAAGTAGTGGAAATCATAAAATTAAAAAAGAGATAATCAATCAAAGAAAGAAATAAGAAAGAAAGTGAAATATATAAAAACTTTCTTGAGTCCAGGGATGATGGTGGAGAGCTCGATGAACCTCTGGTTGATCTTCTTCCTCCGCCGTCACTCCGCGATGATGTGGTCCTACATGCGCCTCGAAGGCACCGTCGCCGCCGAGCCCCCGCTGCAGCAGGCGCCACACTGCCCCCTCTCTTTCCGACCGTCCGTCAACGCAACGCCCCCGCCGTGGCTCTCATCAATTGGCTGCGCCGACGCGGCACTGAAGTTTCAGCTCATCAGCCTGTTACCGCCACTGCCGCTGGTCCTAGCGAGGGCAGTGTGGGGGACCACTCATGGCACTTTCTATTATCGAGGTATTTACTTTATATTTCTTTATTTTTCATTATTTGTCTCCATCCAATTTATAATTTTTATATAAATTTGAAATTTTATAAGAGTAAAAGTCTAATTTTATGTCAACTTAGTTTAGACCTATAAATAGTTTAGCTCACCCTCAATTTCATTTCTGACTTTGCCACTGAAAGTAAGCCCTATGCCAGTGTTTCCGCTCGTAGGCTCAATCAAAACACTCTATAAAAGGGGAAAAGGGAAATGAGTTTTATATACTTTTCATTTTTCTACTTACATACTGCATTGAGCAAGAGGCTCAAGGCCTAACTTAATCATGTAGGGCATAGACAATATAGTATGTAATTCACATGTACCTGCATCTTATATAACTCTGCTTTTCATGATCTTAGCATTTCTAATTGATAATATAGGGAAGCGATAATATACACTGGAATCTATCGGGTTACTAATTTTTTCCCAAATGAGATATAGTAAGACAACAATCTTTTAGTAGTAAGGCAGACTTGATTAATGATAGGAGCCGAGGAGAGTTTCATCATAAATAAGCAACATGTTACTGAACATATCGGCTCTAGTTTATTTCAAGCTGGGAACTAATTCATGTATTCTGCATTTCTGCTCTCACCTTTGCTGGAGTGATGAGACCCTTCTCCTCCGCATCAGTGATCATACTGTAACCAATTCTGGAAGCCATCAGCACCAGAACGCAATTACATAAAGTACTCAGACTCAATTATCAGAAAAGGTGGGCAAAGGGGGGCACTTGATACCTATCCTGAACACTAGAGCAAGGCTCCATGATCTCAAGCTTGGCAGCGATACGGGCTCGAATTCGGTCACTACATTGTTGAGGTACACCAACAGAGTCCTACAGATCAGGTGGCGTAATTCCCAAGATGAGCAATGAAGCGAATCAACATTGTGTAAAGACAATCTGCAGAACAGGATGGCTAACTGCAAGCACATGAATGAAATTTTTGTTTGCGTATTTCAGTGACATCTTTCGCAATCGGTGTGGTTGCCTCCCCCATTGCTCACTCTCACTGCAAGAAAGCAAGTTTCTGATGAGCCATACTAACAAGCAGTGAAATTAAAGAGTATAACAGCAAATCTCCACCCTTATAAACTGGACTGAACCCTAAGTCTCGTACCAATCCCCAATGGTAATGGATTGAAGGTACCAAGTTCGGATCTATGGATCAGATCACGACATCATCCACTCCCATGACCCCATTCGCACAGATACACAGCATAAATACACACATCAAGATCTTACCTTTGATGGCCACCATTCACAAATAGTATCAAGTTCAATAGAGAGGAGCAGAGCTATGAAGCCAATCTTGGCTACACACGCATGTGGATAAATTACGGGAACTAAAGTGCCGATGTCAAATTAGATAAAAAAGAGATGATGGAAATGCGTCGAATCGGCTCAAGATTGGAGGAAAAATCGGAAGAAGAAATGTTTTGGCCACTCACCAGTCAGCACGAATGGATGCGAGAGGAAAGAGAGAAGACTGGAATCAACAGAGACCGTCCGCAATCGATGACGGCAAGGACGCGAAGACGAACCACCGGATCCGTCACTCCCTGTTGGATGGGGTTGATGGAAATGCGTCGAATCGGCTCAAGATTGGAGGGAAATTCAGAAATGTCTTGGGCACTCACCAGTCAGCGATTCTCCCAGTCAGCACGGATGGATGCGACAGGAAAGAGAGAAGACTGGAATCAACAGAGAACCTCCGCAATCGGCTGCAAGAAAGCCGGCAGCACGGCCCGAGAAAGCACAGCAAAGATCTGCGAAGGCGAATCAAAAACCTGACTGGCAAAACAAGACCGAAGACCAAATGGAGAGCAGACCACAACGGGCCAAAGAGACAGGCCGAGAACTAAACAATCAGGACGGAAACAAGCTGAACGACGGCCCCGCGAGGGCTAAGGTGACTTTGGTTAAGCTTTTGAGAGCTGCTATTGCTTTTAAAAAGTCAAAAGTCAATTAAAGGGGTGGAAACCAGAAGCTGTTTTTTCAGAAGCAGCTACTTTTGGGTAGTACAGTTTTGAAAGCACCTTGGACCCTACTTTTGGTTTTTGGCTTTCTGCTTTTTGAAATGGTGAAAATAGAGAGTTGTTTCACAGTTGTTTCAAGGAAAATAGAGATAGGAGGTAAGTTTTATATTTGTTTGAACCAAATAGCTTACAGCTTTTCCACAGCCCACAACCTACAGCAGCTTTTCCACAGCCCACAGCTCACAGCAGCTTTTTCAGAAGCCACAGCTCAACCAAACACACCCTAAGCCAGACCGAAGACAACCTGAGCAGAGATCGCTAAAGCATATCGCATTGGACCGAACGCTCGCGAGCCGCTCAGATCCGGCACATTGCACACAGATCTGGACCAAATCCCTCGGAACAAGCGTAAAATTTTATTTTTTTTAGCCCAAAATTTGAAAGTTTTTTTACATATGAACCCCTAGAGAAAATATTTGTAAAAATAGACCCTTAGCACGGCGCCAAAGGATATGGCGCCTAGGGTACATAACACGCCGCCATATACTTTGGCGCCGTACATGGACACATAGGAGTCACGGTGACATGCCATGTACCTACGGCGCTAACGGCCGTAGCGCCGTGCTCTGGGACTTAAGGCCAAGCGCGGCCCCCCGGCCCCCCACCCCCTCAGTCATCCGCTCGAACAGAGAGCAGGCCGCCGCCGCCGCCCCTCTCTTCCCCCTCCAAATCTACTCCAGTCCATCAATTTTTCTCGCGATTTTGCTTCCAAACCGAGCAAGCAAGGTGGACTCCCTCCCCTCTCTTGATTTTTTTCAATAGATATGGATTATTTGAGGTACATTTCATGGGGCAAGATTTGAAACCCTAGATGAAATTAGTTGGATTTGCCTCGGTTTTAGGTTGGATTTGCAATAGATATGCGTAATGTAAGAGTAGTCATAGATATAGGTTCGTTTTTAGGGTTTGTTTGTTGTGCTTGTTGTGCGTAATGACTGAGGTATGTTTGTTTGTTGTGTTATAGATGGATAAGCTTGTGACTTTGCACCATGGTGGAACTGTGAAGAGAAATGACAATGGGGGTGTTGATTTGGAAGGCATGGAAGAGACCACGTTGCTATTTAGTTCACGTCTGTCGTATGATGAGGTCATTTGTCGCTTGAAAGAGAGGTTGGGATGGACAGATGAGCATAGTGATGTCGTTATGCAAGGATTGATTGATGTTGGGTCGTCAAAGGGGCCGCGTATAAAGAGATTGGTTTCGATTGGCAGCGACGGTGAATGGGATAATTATGTGGTCATCGTTTTGGACTCAGAGGTCAGGCACCTGATTTGTTCGTGCGGATGGTGGTGAGAGATCCATCACCTCCTAAGGCTACATTGGATCTCAATGACTCACCGTTGGTTGGGTCACCGGCTCATGAAGAGGTCGAGGTGCAAGTTGTATCATCAGCTCAAGTATGTGAGGTTCCATTGACTCAGGTAGAAGCTAACTCTGAGGATGTCGATGACCGCTCTGTTGGTGGATTCGACAAGGAGACAGTGTTTGAGGAACCCATGGTTTGTGTAGCATCTAACAGGGTGGATGTACAGCTTGCGGGAGACGAGGCTGCTTATGAGGATGCGAGGGTTGTGGACTCGGATGATGACAAACCGATCGCAGGTTTGACGTCTAACGAAATTGAGCTGTTGAGAAGAATGTTTCTTGGTCGTGATCCACTAGTGTCCGATTACAATGACCTAAGCAACGCACATAGAGCTGTCGCGGATGGAGGGCAAACGCAGAGGGACGTACCTAGGCCTGGGGCTACTATCATAATCCAAAAGGGTCATATCTTTGAGGATATGTCGGCGTTGAAGATGTGGTTGAAAGAGTACTCGATCGTGCACAACCGTCCATACCGGGTTTAGAACTCATACACCAAACGTCGGTACACCATCAAATGTGAGAGCACAGGGTGTGCATGGAAAGTCTGTGCCAGGAAGGTGAAGGGTACGGAGAAGTTTAAGATTACAACTGTGGATGGACCGCATAGTTGTGGGTCTTCTGAGCCCAGCCAGAAACATCGTCAGTTGACTTCTCGGTTCATTGCAACCCGCCTGTACCCCATGATAAAGCACATGCCGACGATGCGCGTGGCAGCAGTGATAGAGGCTGGTAAGCTAAAGTGGCACTAAACAATCAAATATGGGAAAGCATGGAGGGCGCAACAACGTGTTTTGAAGTTGATTTATGGTGATTGGGAGGAGGCGTATGAGCGTTTGCTAGCCATGTTCAACGCAATGAAAGCAACCAATGCAGGAATGCAGTATGAGTACGTGCCTAAGCTCGATGTATGGGTTAATGGAAGACAGATTTTCTTTCAAGCATTCTGGTGCTTTGTTCAGTGTGTCGAGGCTTTTCAAACATTGTAGACATGTTCTGTCAATTGATGGGACGTTCCTGTTGGGCAAGTATGAGGGGACGTTGTTGATTTCTATTGGCTGTGATGCGGACAACTCGCTTGTGCTATTGGATTTTGCTTTGGTGGAGAAGAAGGACAAATCTAGCTGGGCTTGGTTTCTACGGCTTGTACGGATCCATGTGGTTGGCCCGGGGAGGGAGGTATGTGTGTTGTCTAACAGGCACGCTGGGATCTTGAGCACCGTTAAGGAAGTGATACCAGGACATTTACATGTGCATCATTGTTGGTGCACAAGGCACCTTGCAGAGAACTTTTTCAAAAAAGATGGGGTAAAGGCCAACTTTGCACTTTTCGAGGAGGTATGTCGCCAGAGGGAGATAAAGCTGTTTGATGAGAAGTTAGAGGAGTTGAAAACGAAAACTAATGCCGAGGGCTGTGATTGGATAAGGGGTTTAATGAGAGATGTGCACAAATGGTCAAGGGCTCATGACTCATTAGGAAGGAGGTATGGGTTTATGACTAGCAACATGGCAGAATGCTTCAACGGGCTGCTTAAGGGGTCACGTGGATTGCCAGTTACCGCAATTGCGGCGTTCACTTTCTATAAATTTGTTGCATGGTTTGTTAACCGGCACCGGAAAGCCTCAAACATGTTAAAGGCACATTCACGTTGACCACCTCGTCCTCACGGCTTCCTTACCAAAGCGAATATGCAAGCCAATGAACAGGAGTATCACTGTTTTGACCATGTGACGGGCACGTATGAGGTTGTTGAGGGTGGAGGGACAACCGAAAATAGAGAGCTCTGAGAGGCCCGAAAACATAAGGTCGTGATTACATCCTTCACATGCACATGCGGTGTTCCCGATAAGTTCCATTTTCCATGCTCCCACATGGTGACCTCATGTAGGGCTCGGAATGTCGATGTTGAGACCAAAATCTCGAGAATATTCAGCGTGGATGCGTTGGTGAGGACATGGGCCCCACGGTTTGAGCCATATCGTGATGAAAGCAAGTGGCCACTTTACTCTGGTCCCAGGTACATAGCGGACGAGGGGTTACGTTGGCACAAGAGGGGCAGCAGGAAGCGGTCAAGGTACAAGATGGACATGGATTGGATATCTGGTCGCACCAAGAGGGGTAGGGCAAATCCCTTCGTTGAGGACCCACAGGAGACACACTGCGGTACTTGTGGTCTAATGGGTCACAATTCACGGATGTGTCAACGTCGTTCTAGTCAGGTTAGCGGCGTTAGGCCTAGAGAGCATAATTTTTAGATATTTTGTTATTCTTATCACTAACGTATTTTTGAATGCACAGGATGGCAAGGTACCGGCTGCTGGACGAGTTCTACGACAGGGAGCACCGCGGCAAGCTCACGGAGGACGGTCAGGTACGTGTGTTATTGAAATGTATTTTTCTCGTGTTATATGTGTTTTCATCACGCAGCTAACTTTTAAAGCATTTTTCAGGAGATTCTCATACTTCGTCCTCGAACCCATGATGATGGGATGTCGCAGATGCCCGACGCACCATTGAGACTTATTGAGAGTTGTGTGTATGTATGTATGTATTTTATATGTGAATGTATGTGTATGTGTGTATGTTTTGAGACTTATTCGGACTTTATTGAGAATTATGCGTATGTGTTTTATATGTGAATGTATGTGTATGTGTGTATGTCCATGTGTTTTGTATATGCAGAAAAACAGACAGCACTTTACTGTTTTTTCTGTAGGTTTACGTAGTACGGCACCAAATACCCTAGCGCCGAGGTATTCAAATACGGCGCCAGGCGCCAGGCCCTTTGGCGCCAAGCTGTGGTGCCAAAGATCCTGGCGCCGTAGTTGAATACCTCGGCCCCAAGGTGTTTGGCGCCGTGCTACTTACATACGGCGCCAGGGTGTTTGGCGTCGTGATTACTGCACTTGCATTAAAAATACAAGTTCGGCCAGTTGTTTCGTTCCATTTGCGCAAATAATACTAATTGACATTCACCAAATGAATAAGCACGACCCAATACAAACATACATACATAGTCCACATATATAGTTCATAAATTCTCAGAAAATACATACGTCCGCATACATCAAACATTAAACATACATAGCAGTAACCTACTGGGTGCATCGAGGCCACTTCCCCTTCCTCTGAGCATCAGGGTACTCCTCAAGGGCTGCCTTGGCACGTCGCGCTCTCTCTAGCTTCTTCTGTCTTTCACCCTTACGCCTTGCTGCGGCCCTCCTACACTCCTCGCGGTGTTCCCTCACGGGCTCCTCCTGCTTCTTCTCCCTTTCCCACCTCTTATTTCTTTCTTCATCCCACTTCTTAGTGGCGTTAAGGTATTCTTTGTCATCCTCAGCGATCGCAGTGTCGATCCACTGCTCAAAATCACAAAGCGGTGGAGGCTCCTACAAATGTACGCATGCGTTAAACCAACAGAATTAATACCAAGTCGCTAAATCGACAATACAACATACCATCTTGCCGAGGACAACGGCGGCACGTGGCGGATCGAACGCTCAGTTGGCACACATCCAGTACCTCTGCCTATATGTATCTGGGTCGTCCGACCTTTCGACCTTGCAAGGATCGCCGCAATAACACATCAGCATGGCAACACCGGGTGGAGGTGGCAAACGAGTGAAGCCCATGACAACCTAAAATGTAAAATAAATAAGACCTATAATTTTTCAACGGCTCTAACCCTAGGTTAGCTAGTTACCTAAATCAAACCCTAAAAACGAACATATACCCATGACTACTCTTACATTACGCATATCTATTGCAAATCCAACCTAAAACCGAGGCAAATCCAACTAATTTCATCTAGGGTTTCAAATTTTACCCCACGAAATATACCTCAAATAATCCATATCTATTGAAAAAAATCAAGGGAGGGGAGGGACCTTACCTTGCTTGCTCGATTTGGAAGCAAAATCGCGAGAAAAAGCAACTAATTGGAGTGGATCTGGAGTGGGGAGAGAGGGGCAGCGGCGGGCTGCTCTCAGTGTTCGTTCGGGCTGAAGGGATGACTGAGGGGGTGGGGGGCCAGGCAGCCGTGCTCGACCTTAAGTCCCAAAGCACAACGCCACGGCCGTTAGCGCCGTAGGTACATGGCACGGCGCCATGGGCTTTGATGCCGTGCTATGCCGCCGTGGCTCCTACGTGTCCACACATTGCGCCAAAGTATATGGCGACGTGCTATGTACCCTGGACGCCATATCTTTTGGCGCCGTGCTAAGGGTCCATTTTTGCAAATCTTTTCTCCAGGGGTCCATATGTAAAAAACTTTCAAATTTTGGGCTAAAAAGCAAAAAAATTTACCTGATAGGCGGGGAAAGCAACGCCACGCGCCGATCAGAGCGGGGGCGTGCGAAGCATACGGCAGCGCTGAGGGCTCAACAATTCTTTCAGCTTTAAAGGTTCTACTCTATTCTTTTTCAGTTTTTAGTTTTAGCGAGGCTTTTATATAGTAACTAACTTTTAAACGAAGTATTTTTTAAATAAAATCTACTAGTTAATTATAGTACATACTATATCAACTTTATTTATATTAGTAAAAATTGCATATAAATTTTTGTTATCATGTAATTTCTCGAAAACTATAAGTCATAACTAAAAGCTATAAGACTCAGACTGGGCAGAAAAGGAACAGGCCATATGATTGGTGGTACAACGTCAAATCGCAGCACCTCTGCATAAAGGTGGTTTTTGTGTGCTGTCCGCAAGGAAAGCACTGTACCTCTCGGGCAAACGGAAAGACCAAACATTCCGGGCCCCAATAAAGTTCCCATATAATAAATCCAGTAACATCTGAAACAAAAGAAGATGGGCAAAGGGCACATGCAACATCTGAATTAACTTCTGAATGGAGGCAAAGGGCAGATGCAACATCTGAATTAACTTCTGAATGGACACCCTTGCTTGGGATATTTTTGCTTGTCCGGTACAAAAGAACCCAATTGCTATCTTTGCTCGGCTATATGGCAAATTGGCAATATATTTCTACTATCTTGAATTTCTTTGTAAATTTGCATCTCGGGTAAAGTTGATGAGTTTGGTAGTCTTCTTATACAAAGTTCCAGTTCCATGATGCGATCGAACCATAAGCTAGCAGAACACCAAACGAGGTCACTTGAAGGGCGCAAACAAAATTGATGAATTATGCCCACCGAATCCAAATGAGTTTGACAGCGCCACCTTCACATCACATCTCTCCTTTTGTGATCCCACTAGCAAGCTGACATCCTACATCAAGATTGAAATCACAAGCATATTGGACGAATCGAAACACGACAAAAAGAATCTTAGGGGAAAAGAATCAAGATGAAAGTCCCTGTTCAGAATAACTGCTAGAAACCAAATTTTTAATGTGCCAGGTTGATGTGCTTGCAGGGACTGGTGCCGGGTTAAATCAGGATTTTGGACCAAACGTCTATGACAATAGAAAGTTACAAAAAGAAACAATAATATACTTGCGAGCTTTTGACCAAAACTGGAAGTTGAAAAAAACACTTTTGAAGTTGAACATATGTGGAGCATAAATTTAATGAGCCGCTGCACATAAGATTCACAAGGTTTGTCCTTTCATTTCAAACTTCAGTAGAAATAATAACCCAACAGAACAACATCAACCTAGCATAACTATAACCCAACAGAACCACATCAACCTAGCATAACTACTCTATATACCAGCATAGCCTCACTTTGGTGAAAAAAGTTTTAAAACTCATTTCAAGAGAGAGTGAAAAAATCATGTATCAAGGAGAAATTACCACATTTTTCTCCGGATTGTCTAAATTGATATTTGGATGGATCCAACCTGTCCTTATAGCCTGCATAATTACACAAGGCAATAGAAAATCATGAGGAAGACAATCATGATGAGTTCAATATAATTTGCATCAGAACATATAGTAAATCCTGTATCCTTGCGGCCACTCGCTGAAGTTGGTAGTAGCACAACAAGTAATGAAAGCATGTGGCAGGTCACAATATCCAAGTCAGATAAAAAATGCTGGTTGTTGGCACATATCACACACACTTGAGACCAAGGAAAACGCTATCGGTTTGCAAATTTTATCAGAGGATAGCGATAGAACTGGTAACCGCCGGTTACCGGATTTTTCGGACTAAAGTTTTCAATTGAAATTTGATTTTTTTTATGTAAAAAGAAAAAAGTTGGAAAAATCATCACAACCAGCGCACTCGAACCCACGACCAGCCTTTCCCAATTCCCAGACATAGAGCTTTCTCACCAGGCCATGTGTGCACATATAACTTAAATGGGTTTTAAATTTCCTTTATACATTGATGAAAATTAGGTGAATCCGAAATCTTTTAGCCGGTTTTAATTTTTACCGGAGCCCACCGATAACCTCCGGTTTTCGGCGAAATTTTGGTGGTATGATTTTCCCTGCTTGAGACTTCACTAGGCGTCGGGCTTGGAGCAAATAGTAAATGACTACTGACTGTTAATACTCTACAATAGCATCATCTGCAGGTCTTGGAGTGAATAAAAGGTGGTGGTTACTTGATAATTCTTGCAAAACTTGTCTAGGGACTGTCCAAATTGAGACTGACCAATGGTTACACAAGTATCTCAAAATTGCTTGTCCTACCGATTTTAATAAATATTAAGAAATCTTTGATGATATTGCAGAATTGATGCCACAAGGGAAGTTAACCCAATTAAGAGTTAGAAACCTAGCATTTGAGGACATCAGGCACTGCACATGGTGGAAGCTCAAAGAACACATATACAAATAATTACACATGGAAAAACTTTTCTCACACATCCATCCACTAAATGAGCTAACCATAGAAACAGACACCAGTAGTAAACTTAATATTTACCTTTGGAAAAATAGTAAACCACAGATTTTCTTTTAAGAGCATACTATACTCTAGAATTTACGTTGGTACAAATGGCTTGAGAAGGACATCATAACAAATGAAGTCCTCATAAGGTGGCACTTCATCTAAAACAGACTGATGTTCTCATTAATCAATATTGTCCTATCGTCCCCTAAAAAGACAAAATGTAATATAAGTGAAAAGGCTACGATATCACAACAACTTACCGCGGGCAAAAATATACACCCTCCATTGACTTAGCACGGTCTCCTAAATTGACTTTGACTGTTAATTTCTTTTATGATATATTGTTAAACAATAAAATCATTATTCTGTTGGGCTGACTGTTAGCCAAAAATACGAAGTTTGAATCTTGAAATGTGTGGGCGCCTTATAAAAATAAATGGAGTAAGATATTCTGTTAATTGGAATAGTTTCTGCCCTCAGCATAGGAATGAAAAGAGTCGATACTAGTGCCCTTTGCTACCCTAATATGTGTACCTAAGGGAAGACTGACATATATGGACTTCGGGTCAGATGGCACCACTAGATTAAAAAAACATTATGCACGCAGTTTTGAATGCAAGTATAGAAAACCCCACAAATTTTAAAGAGAAATCTCCTTATTTGCCGCTAAAAGTTACCACTTTCCTGGATATGCCACTCAAAATTTTGGTCTTCTTTCCATGCCACTGGGAATAAAATTCCATCCCCTTTGTGCCACTTCTGTCCATCTCCATTCATCAGGCTGTTAAGCGAACTGCAAAAAGACGGAATTACCCTTCTTCCTCTCCTGCATTGTTCATGCTTCCCCAGCCAGCAACAACACTCCACAGAACTACTGAAATCCACCTCACATGATGGCAACATCCCTCCACAAAACCACTTCTTGCTTCCCCTCCACTAAAGAAGGCAAATTCCTCTCCTATAATACGCAGGGGATTAAAATTTTTCCTTCCTCTTCTCCCTCTCTCCCCTCTCGTAGTTTTTTGTTCCTTCCATCCTATCCAGTTCTTGATTTTCTTGAATTTTCACAATTTCCCGGTTTTATTGGTACTTGGAAGCTCATAGGATGCTAGTATTCTTAATTTGTTACAATTTCTCACTTTCTTGATTTGTTGATTTGGTTCAAAAAATACACAGCGGCAGCAGTGGTAGCAACATGCCCCAGCCAGCGAGCTCTCAGTCAGTACTGCCGCCTGCTGCGTGCCCAAGGAGCTGAGCTCCTACGAGGCGGTGCAGGTCGGACCTGGAGCTGTGCACCGCGATTCCCAATTCCTCCACTTCATGCTTGAGCTGCTGACCATGGTCTTCACTGGATGCCGTTGTCCATCCTCGTTTGATCATGGTCTGATTCTGAATGGTGGCGGCCGGACACGCAGCTCCCCGGCGACGGTTCTGTGCCAGTGAGATGTGGTGGATCCACTGAAAATTTGGGGGCAATTATTGCTTGATTCGTGGGTTGGTAGCTCTAGCTGGAGTACAGCAGGAAGAAGAAGCTGATAAGTGGACCAATGGCCATTGACTATTTGCGGGGGTAAGACTGGCATTTGTGCAAAAATCTGACAGCCTCAAAAGGCTTAATGGGAGTCTTCTAACGGTGGCCTGACAGAAGAGGCGCAAAGAGGATAAAACTTCAATCCTAGTGGCATAGAAGGAAGACCAAAATTTCGAGTGGCACATCCAAGAATGTGGCAACTTTCAGTGGCAAATAAGGATTTTTTTCTCAATTTTAAATGTGATGACATCAGTAAAATCAGTGAATTCTAAATAGAAGAGCATATTTAAATTTTTAAAAAAGAATGGCTATAGTACGAACTTTAAGATATAAAAAACAATTCACCATCTTTTTCAACTTCAACCTCCTTCCATCTCCACCCCACACCTATGTGGTATAGAAAAGGTTGAAAAGCATGTGTAAATTGCACAAAAAAAATAATTCCGAGGGGAGATTTTTCTTGGTAGCCACTGGATCTATCAGAAAGTTGAATGCCAAATGCAAGCATTACAATAACCATCTATCACACCAGAGTTTTCGAGGAAGGCTTCTGTACAGACAGCTATACATCATGATTCACCAACACACCAGAACTGATAAGTAGGCAACAGTTCAATACTGAGATTCCAGCCAAGGTTGTCATGGCACTCTAGCAAATCGCGACGAGAACGGGGTGCCTGGACGCCTAGTCGACTAGGCATCCGCTATGGCGACAGTTAGACGATAGTAATAAATACAAGTAATACCTTATATGACCGAAAATTAAATAATCATGCAACATAATAGCACAAATTATCCAAATAACCATACAACGGAGCTCAGGAGGTCCAAATCAGAAAAAATCCATTGAGGGAGGGGTCTATTCGTAATTTTTAGGAACTCTAAATTAGAAGAAATCCATTGAGGGATAGGTCTATTCGTAATTTCCAGAAACTCTAAGGACTAAATCACAAAAAGACAAAAAAATTGGCCAACCCTTTAACCCTAGCCACCAGCAATTCCTCTCCACCACCGCCCGCATTTGCTTCTCCCTTTGCCCCCATCATGCTCTCCACCAACCCCAATTCCTCTCCACCACCGGCCACCGGCGCACCACCTCGCCACCACTGGCTCTCCGCGCTGCTCTCGCTCCACCTCTTCCGTCGCCTCCGACACCGCAGCCGCTCAGGTGCCGCAGCCTCCTCTTCCGCCGCCTTGGGCTTGACCCAACGCCACCGCCGCCGCCTCCTCTCCTCTGCTCCACCAACGCCGCCTGCCTCCTCTCCTCTGCCCCGCCCTCCAACGCCGCTTGCCTCCTTCTCTGCCGAATTCGGGTAGCGTAGGCCAGATTCGATGGTGGCAAGGCTCGAGGACGGCGGATCTGGCGGTGAAGAGGCCGGCGACGGAGGCCAACGCGGAAATGGAGCCCAGCACGGGGACCCGGAGCGGTGTGGCTCGGGAAGAGCGCAGGATGAGGCAACGGCAGCGCGGGAAGAGGCAGCCAGCTCCAGATCTGAGCCGACGACGGCCATATATGCACGGGGAGAGCTAGAGGCGGCCAGATTCGGCCTGGAGGTGGTCGCCCAGCTCGTTAGCCCTGGGCGACAAGCCTTGGCGTCCCCCTAGCGACGCCGTGACAACCATGATTAAAGAATAGCTCTAAATTTGGATATGGATACCCACATGATACACCATACAGTACATAGTAAGTGTTCTATAAAAAGCCCTATCAACAATCTCAGATAAACCGAATTGAAGTCGCCTTCATAGCCATTCAATATTGGATACCCTACAAGTATGCAACCAAACTCTAGTGATGGCTGGTAGGATTAAGCCTTCACTTCAAACAACCATAAATCCCAGCAAACCAGTCAAAGTTCTCTTTGTGGCTAATTCAGGGTACATGAACTGGCCAAGTGCCCACATGAGGAACTGTAAATTCAATAAACCTAGACAATAAACCTAGACAACGATGCTCACTGCATGCAACATATTTTTTCTTACAGACTTAACAGCTGAATTTATTGATCATCGAAGCCATTAATCCTTCAGAATCTTTTACAATTATAATAAGCTGGATACTAATGGTGTGCTAGGCATTGCAGTACGAATTGTATAAAAAACTATAATTGGTAAAGATTCTATATAAATAACTTAGACTCCACAGCACCACGCAGCAATGCCAAATTGGCCCTAATTCTAACAGGAAGTGAAGCTTGGTTATCTTATTATAACATCTTCAACCGCCCTTGGCTGACATCGCCATACTGGAATAAACAAATTGGGCAGAAAACACACTAATGTAGAAAAATTCAAGAAAACCCATAAAGGTTCAGTCCAGGAACCAAAATGGCAACTTCTAATTCTAAGCAATAAAATAAGGTAGCTAAACAAAAAAAAAACCTAAAAGCAAAAACTACAGTAAAACACACTTACTTGTATAGCAGCGACAGCTTCTATTCCACCCGCAGCTCCTAGCAGGTGGCCAGTCATTGACTTTGTTGAGTTTACTCTTAGCTGCAATGTAAAAATGCAAATCATTTAATTACAAAAACAAAGAAGATTTCCAGAGCCTTTCAGAAGAAAATAGAAGATTTCTGAAATCAGGAGGTATGCCTGAGGATTCTGGCTAAAACAACGGATGAGTGCTTCGAATTCCTTCAAATCGCCCAACTGGGTAGATGTAGCATGGGCATTTACATAGTTAATGTCTTCCTTTGCTACTCCAGCATCTGCTAGTGCATTTTCGATACAAAGGATAACCCCCCTCCCTGATATTATATAAACATAATTACATAATAATATAATATTAGTATCAAAATGGTCCAAAAATGTGAGGAAAGCACAAGAATGGAAGAACAAATGCACCACAAGGCTAAGGCATATTTTTCACCTTCAGGATGTGGCTCTGTCATGTGATATGCATCACATGTGAAACTTCCTCCCAGAAATTCAGCATATATTTCTGCACCTCTTTGCTGCAGAGTGTAAATCCATATTGGAAGCTCTTAACATTTGAATAAAATCACCATGAACATTTGCATGAATAAATTTGCAGACTAAGGAAATTGCATGAATGGAACCTTTGCATGCTCAAGTTCTTCCAAAAGAAGCACGCCAGCCCCTTCTCCCATGACAAACCCATCACGATCCTGTCCCACAAAAGATAATAACAGTCTATTAGAACAATAAGAATTCTGAGAATCATCACCATCAGGTAAATATGTGCACCAAGCCAGTACGAACGCTGACAAATGTATCAAGGATTAAGTCCAGTTTACCCCCTTGAACTATGGTGTTGTAGCCACTTAACCCCCAAACTACAAAACCGGCTATTCTACCCCCCCCCCCCAACCTCCCTAAACCAGAGCAATTAACCCCCTATGGCCGGTTTTGAAGATGGTTTTGCCACCTTGGCGGTTGACACGGACCGGATGCTTTATGTAAAAAAGGTAGTAGGTATGTAAAAAATTATTCTTGGACAACTAACCACATCCCAAGGCCGAGAAGCTTTTGATGGATCACTATTTCTCTGTGAAAGAGATCTACAGGCCACAAAACCTCCCAATCCTGCATGTAACAGTTCAAATGATCAAAATAGCAAGCTTGGTATATGCATGAGAAAACAAGAGGTTCTAGTAAAAAGGAAATGTGTCATACCAATTGGGATAAGTGGTGCATCAGAACCACCACAGAGCATCACATCCTGCAAGTTTAGGATATGTTTGCAATTAGGACATTTCTCACTTTGCAGAAGAGATCACTAGAAAATGAATTTACTTACAGTTTCCCCTCTTATGATATGATTGGCTGCATTTAGAATGCAGAAGTTACTAGTGGCACAAGCAGTAGAGATAGAGTAGTTTGGGCCCATCCAACCCTGCATAGGCATGCAATTTTAAGTGTTGAGGATTATAATCATCACTAACCAATGAGAAAATACAAAAATGAAAGGCCAGATCATATAAGGCACCAGATCCATCGCAAGTATTGCAGAACCCATGTTTGTAGTTGCAAAAGGTACACAAAATGGGTTCATCTTCTTGTAAGAGACCCTCAATGCTTCAATTGCGTCACTAAACACCTGCTTAAAATAGCATCATAAGCTGACCTAAGTTAAAAAGGAAATAGTGTCAACAAAAAAACTTTGCTTCTTTTAGGAAGTAAAACAATGCACTGTAAGAATCTGAACCTTCATGCCACCCATAGCAGATCCAATTAGAACTCCACATCTCGATTTTTCCAGTTCGTTCATGATCTCCTCAGTGATTCCACCATTTTCCAATGCTTTCTTCCCAGCAGTTATCAAATATTGCATGAACTTGTCCATTCTCTTAGCTAACTTTGGTGCAACCCAACCATCAGTTGAAAAGGATTTGATTTCACCTGCAATTCTCTGTATAAAAGGCAACATGTCAAGCAGTGTACAGGATATTATCAGCTAATTTGCAAAATGAACTTCACATCCACCATAGTTAAGTAGATGAAAAATAAATAAATACCGTGGGATAGTTGGAGCAGTCAAATGATTCTATCTCACTTATTCCACTGACACCCTGTAGAAGGTTGTTGTAAAACTCTTCAGGATCATGGCCTAATGGTGTCACTACACCCATGCCAGTGACAACCACCCTCCGTTGTTTGATATCAGACTTGTTTTCCACAGCTCCCCTTTCAGGATGCAAAGCAACAGCCATGGGCATTCCTGCAGTTCATAAGACATCTCATTTACACAGTGGGCAACTAACTCGACTCGGCACATACAACAAATAGACAACAGACAAAAGAAAAGTAGCATCATACGCAAACAAGCTTATCAATTGGATGCCTCTTGGAGCACCAGCTTATTGGTCATCTACATGCTTTTAGGGCCTAACATGTTTTGAACAAAACTCCAAAATAGAGGAATAATATAGGATTGTTTATTCACATGATTCATCGGGCAGGCATGTGATGAAATCATGAAATGCAGCCAACAGCAATGTAAGTTGCCAGTTGGCGATGATTCCAAAACATTATGCGCGCGATAAGATTTTAATTTTCTTTAGTACCATCTCCAACACCAATTGTTTTTTCAATTGGTTCTTAGTTTCCCCCCTTCTGTATACTTACAATGATGGCATCATGGCAAGGTCACCAATTCACTTCAAAAGCATGCATCACACACACGGAATCACGGACATGACGGCAAGCCTCAAACTTGGTAAAAATACTAGACCAACATGCCAGCACCTGAAATCCCAAATGCGCAAACGAGCGATGTTACACCTGAAACCGTACAAACCTTTCCCCCCCCCCCCCCCCCCCTCTCAAACATCCGGTGATACTACCTATGCGGTAAAACATCAACAAGCCTTTTGTCCCAAACAAGTTGGGGTAGGCTTACCTATGCGGTAAAACCGCCCTGCAATTTTACAGTTTACACTCGAGCGAGCAAGAAAAGAAACCATCAAAAGCTGGACAAGGAAACGGAAATGGCCTCACCAGAGCGCGCCCCGCCCCGGGGCCGCGCACCGAGGCGCCGGCGCGAGCCGAACAGCCCGCCGCCGCCACCGTACTTGCGGTGCTTCTCTGTCTCGCCAGCGCCGCAGGCCGCGGACAAGCAGGCGGCGACGAGCCAAGTGCACAGCGGCGGCGCCACTGCCGCCGCCATTGCTCACGGCCTGGATCCTGACGGTCCGACGGCGATGCGAGTCACCTGGATTCGCGGCAGGGGGAGGGCGGGCGCATCGACCAGCTAAGGAGTTCCAAGAACCGGCGGGGCGCGAGATGCGTGCGGCGCGAGCGCGGTAGGTAGGTAGGGGTTTGCGGGAGTGGGATACGAGGGAGGCGGCGGGTGGTCTTTAATAAGGAAGGAGGCGGCTTGGGCGCATCTGGGAGGTGGCGGACGGGGCGGAAGCCGCCATTGCCAGGTGCTCGACGCGAGATGTGGTAGGGGAGGAAGTTGAGTTTAGCGGAGGAAAATGAAACGAAACGGAAATCTGAAGCCAACGAAGAAAACGTTTTTGTGGAGGGTTTTTTTCTGTGCCTCATGACTTTTTGTTTAAAATTTTAAATTCTATTTGTTTAAAAAAAGTACATAGAGAAATATTTATGTATAATTTTGATAATATAGATAAAATCAAAATAGTATATATTATAATTAATTTGTAGATTATATTTTAAAAATATATTTTATTTGAATATTAGTTAATATAGAAGGCGAGATAAAAGAACTCACTCGAATGTTGGAGAAAGTTTTTACTCTTTTGAGGGGTTTAAAGTGGAAAGATTTTTGCCTTTGGATGGGGTGTGTGTACGAGAGAGAGATTGGGGGAGGTCTGTTTGTGTTTGGGATTTTGACAAGGCCATGTAGGGCTATGGATGCTCCTTTAAAATTTGCCTTGAGATACGGACCAGATTATATAGATTATTACATTGGAGAGTTGAAAGTGAGAGATGGTGATGGTAGAGGGAGAAGGGCATAAGGAGAGAGAGAGAGAATGTGTGACATATTATTGGGCGTTTTTTCACTTATAGTTTATAGTTTATGAATTATACTATAGTAACTAGTTTTTAAATAGTGTGTTTTTAAGATGGATCAATAGAAAGATTGTAGTAAAAAGTATACTGAATTCAGTCGTACCTGGCAAAATTATATGCGACTATTTTTCTCTGCGTACTGCCTCTCTCGAACAGCCAAAATTTAAAAATTTAAGTCATAAACCATACCCAAAAAGAACCCACCTTGTTTGCTGCAACTGAACTGGTGCTGGCAGCCATGCACTTGGAGAGTTTTTCTCAATTGTGATCATATTTCCTCTGTTCAGGAATATATTTTATTTTGGATATCAACACGGTTTCTAACGACAACTTTGACCTCTATTTTTTATATAAATATTTTCATAAAATATATATAATTATTATATTATGAAAATATTTTTATGACTAATCTAATGCTAGAATTCTCACATGATCAATCTAAATAGTATGTTATATATTAGTAGTCTAAGTTAAAGGAGTTTGACTGCACGTTTTCTAAAATGTCGTATGTTTCTGAACAAAGGGAATAATTTTTACTTGAAAAACTTGGATATAAAACAGAAATTAGAAAACATAAGAACAGACATAAATGAGTTGATGGATCCTAGGGGGAAAATAAACATAAAATTTTATAATATTAGCTAGTTGAATATGTTGTAGGGAAAACAGCAAAACTGTGTGAGGTATTGTGAACATCATATGAGTCTATTGGAAGCAAAGTATTTATATAAAAAAAAGTTAGAATGTATGTATGAAAAAGAAGGGAACATGAATAGTACAAGTGTGAAACGTAGGACTGGAATTTATAGGAGGGAAATAGAGAGATGAGCTTTTGGATCAGCGATAGGAAAATACTATAATTTGGAGAAGGGGTTGATCTTCACAGGATTGAAAGTAAAAATATTCTCAAAAAAAGTCTGAAAGCAAAACTCCCATGAGGTTCGGCCTTATTTTTTATTTTCCCCAAGATCCATTTGAATACATGGGAATTTAAGGAACTCTATCATTTTCTTTCAAAACACATTTTAGGATATTTTTATTACAACTAGAATCTTCCCAATGTTCACAATGTTTCCTCCATAAAATAGGAACACTTGATAGTTTTTTTCCAATAAAATTCATGTGGAAGCGTTTTGTTTCAAAGCTACCGTGAAGGGATTTTGAGGACTTTTCTTTCTTGTAAATACCTTGTGTGCGAAATAGGAGTGTCAAGGTACGTAGGTGCGTTTTCATCTAAAAAGGGGCAGGTGTATTTTTCTTCTTTACCTTTACCATTCTCAAAATGTAATACACTTTTCAATATTTCAATACAAATTTATGGGCATGTTTGGCAACTACTGCGGCTTTTGGCTTTTGGCTGAAATTTTTGAATTTTGGCTATTTACGGTACAGATTACGGAGAGACAGATACTCACTTGCGATTTTGGTTGGTACAGATATTGGGCTTTTAACATGTAGATCGTTTAACTTGTAGACCCCGTTTTGAGAAAATACTCCGTTTGAAAGTTAGGTACTATAGCAAAAATCAAAAACCATCAATTTCGGAGAAAAAGAACAGGCCCTTTATATACCCTTTCTCACTAGTTCATTGACCGAACTTCTCGCCACTGTTAACCTCATTCTTCTCTAGTCATTGTCGTGGCGTGCCACTACCGACTACCACTGGTATGCGGCACCAGCACTCCTTGTCATCTAGACCAATCGCCACTACTCACCGAAATCAATTATAATGCTTTCCACATTATTCTCGGCACCAAGTCATCTCTAGGTTTCGAGAAAATGGTTAATTATTCTGAGATAACTAACAATAACCTAATTACCTAAATATTGGGCATCATATATTACAAATGTTATCCATGAGTAGATATATCGTCAAAACGGTATCCCATTAGCTTTCTGGTATTTGAAAAGTAACTATTGATGATATCAGGCAACAAAGAATCCAAAAATTGGCTGATTCTGTAGCGTCATTTTCAAGAGGCAGGTGAACAATCCGGCCGATAGAGGATCTCAGTACGCTGTTGAGCTTTGCAATGCTACAAAGGGAAAAAAAATTGAAGAGATTTTACTAGGCCAGTAACTCAAAGAAAATGCCAAAAACAGAAGCCAGTGAAGGAATTAATTAAGTTCAAAGGCAAGGAGTGGGAAATAATTAAGCAATTATTCATAAGAAATTAACTATGAGCTAATGGGAATATAAGTTGCATAGTAAAATTAAAGAATGCAATTTTATAATTCAAACCAATATAACTTGCATTTAAAATATAGGAGCAAAATAATCAAGGTATTAACTCATCTTGCTCATAAGTTGTCTAGTCTTGAGGATCCTGGTCCTCCTCGTTCTGCTGCTCTTCTTGTACTTCGTATTCTAATAAATTCAAGCACGTAAAATTTTGAATAAATACTAGCAAATAAAGATAAATTTAAAACTCTAAAACTCATTATTTCAGTTCCATTGGATAGAACCAGATTTTAGATGAATTTAGAAATAAATTTCACTTAATTTGGATTTAAAATGAATGAGAATGGGTCTTTCAAAGTTTAAAGTTTTGAATTAATTTTAGAAAATAATAAAGGAGGGGATTTCTCTCACTGACAGGTGGGGCCTAGGGATTTTTAACTTTGTTTTCAATTTATTTTTCTATTGAATAAGCCATAGTGTATGACAGGTGAGATCCACTATTTTTTTAATTTCCTTTATTTATTTACTTCTCTATAGGATATCTACAGAGAATGACATGTGGGCCTAGCACTGTGTACAAAGTAACATGGGACCCATATGTCAGTAGTTCATACCACTTAACTATTTTTTATAAGAATTCTTTAATTAAGCTTGGCCCACATGTCATAGAGTAATTAACTCAACTTAATGATTGGGCACACTAACCAGTGATGGATTAATTCAATTAATGATGGTACTTAGCTTAATTTAAACTTAGCTTAATTTAAACTCAATTTAAACTTGAATAGGAACACTACAGTACGCACACGATAGAAGGAGATGGCTGAGCTCGTGGGCGGCGATTGGGTTCATGGTAGTCACAGACTAGCCCAAAAACGAACTACTAGGGGGCCAACAACACCCACACGCAAAGCGACGTGGCTCAATTTGATCTTGCCGGTGTACAATGGTGGTCGTAGCAATGGCGGTGGCTCGGCTCATGGCAATACGGTGAATGGTGATGACTTAGGCTGATTTGGCACACTAGGAATGTCTACGGGATACATGGAAGCTCAAGAAAGATTGGAGTACGGCAACAACGAGCTATGGTGGGCGTCGACCTGATTGAAGAGCAGGGATGGTAAGAGGGGATGCTGGTGGTGCTCTATGCCAAAGGAATCGAGCTGTGGCTTATTGTAGTAGCAACATCAACGACGGCCAGTGTAGGAGAAGAAATGCAGCTCTAGTGAGCTATAGGCTACGGGGAAGTGATTCCTTGGAGGGGAAGGGAGAGGGGAGTGTGGTGATGCTAATGGAAGCTTAGCGGGGTTCTTATGTGGGCGGGAGCGACCGGGTGATGTGGTCGGGCATGGTGATGGCAGGACGAGGTGGCACAACAGCATTGATGGCTGGTGTCATACGGGAATGGCCATAGGGCGGTGAGGCAATGGTGCATGTGCGACGAGGTGGGCTAATGAAGCGTGGCAGCGTGAGTTGCGGGGCAGCTCTCACATCCAATCGCTGGTATGGTGGTCACCAATGCGATAGCATGGAAGACGGGGTGCCATCGCAATGGCCGATGTCGCAACATGGTTGAATGTGAGGAGTGACAAGGCATACAGTGGTTTAAACGCAAGGGAAGATGGTGGTGCTATGGTCAAAAATTGTGGTGGTTTTTGGTGCACACAGCCAACGTGGCGCACAAGGAGAGTAGGGTTGGCGTGCACGGTGGACTATTGGTGAAGATCAGGTGGTGCATGGGGTGCGTTTGTGCAAGTCGGACGTGACAAAACGGCGAGAAGCTTTGGGTGACACCAGAGCTAGCGTGGTGTGGGCGTGGCCAGCACCGAGACAGGGTGTGCCGTGCGCATGCTGGTGCAGTCGGGTCAAGCCAGAGGAGAAAGGGAGGGGAGAAATGGGTCATGGGTCAAATGGGCCAAGCCCAAGTTATGATTTCCTATTTTCTGATTTTCTTTCAAGTTTCAATTTTGAATTTAAGTTTTAAATTTAGATTTCAACTTAAGCCATGGCAAATTTTGAATCCTAATTGAGTTTGAACATGACTCCAATCCGCATTATGAACTTTAGTCTTTCAAAGCTCCATTCATTACTTTTGAATGACATAAAATGTCTTTCCAAGTTTTTAAATTGGGTTTAATTTCGAAGATTATTCATACTCACTTGGGATTTCCACGACAGGGCTTTTGTTTTTCTTAATTTCACTACTCCTCATATTTTAGCTCATGACTCTTTCTTCTTCTTCCTTTTAATAAATCATTCCTTAAGTTTTAACTCAACTTAACCATGTCAATCTTACTTTCTCTCCACTACTTTATATTCATGTATTATATCGTATAGGAACCCAAACAAAAAAGCGAAGAAAAACCAAATGCCAAAGCATTGCAAGCAAAAGTTTTAAAATTTCACATTTTCGATCATAAGACTTTTTAAGGTGTTACAATTTTGACACGGTTTCGTACAAATTATCTATTAAGTTGAATTTTTATGGGGCCACCACAAGGCACACTAAATTTTACTACAAACCCTTTGTATTATATATTGCTTTTCTACAGGGGGCGGAGGGAGAGGGGGGCCTAGCAGGCTTGCAGAGCCAGGCCCTCCTCATGCTTTGACAAATTTGCACTATAACCCTAAATGTTTTGAGGAATATTGCTGTAGGTAGCGCTACTTAGTCCCTGCTTTTCTAGAAGTCAATCACAAAATTGCTCTCAAAATGAAAAGAAGATTCCACTCAAGGGTCCACACTAAAGACTGAAATATATGCAACTGAATTCCAGCTTAGTTTTTAGTAAAATTCTGGCTGCACCAAACAAGTACACCCTGAGGAAGAAAAAAAAGTCTCCTGTGTTGGCACTTCGAAAGGTACTAAAAGATATCAAACGCAGAGACTAAGGCCTAAAAACAAGGATAGGAGTAGTTGCTTAACTGGGAGACCCCATTATTAATACTGAATAGCATGCGTCAAATATGTATTAGGACCACCCGTCATAGTAACTAAAAGGCACGGTGCTACCTATGAGCCGAGGAGGGAGCGTGCAACGGCGGTGTCAAAGCCGACAAGGTAGTAGGCACTAGGCAACGACTATACGTTATCGTGCACTGGTGCACACAGGTCATACACATCAGACTGCATCAACACAATTTTATCTTAAGTTATTTCATAATTTCTCTAAATTATTTTGTATTTTTTTAAATTATTTATAGACTGGTGGACGCGAACTGCATAGGCGAGCGACAGCCGGTGGACGTGCCAGCAAGACGTGACGGCAATCATGCATAAGGCTGCGTGGGGTGCAAGGTGAGCATGTGGCAGCACAGACAAGCAGAGAGGTGTTGCGAGCAAGCGGGCGATGGCACGGTGAACTCGGAGGTAACGAGCGGGCGGTGGGAAGGGAGCAACGCGGTAGTCAGGAGGGAGTGTGACATCGAGAATTGAGCAACACATCCAACTTATCATTATCGTCCTCTCTCCAGATCTATGTGTACTCCAATCTACTCCACTTATTTTCTTTCTTTCTCCGCTTTGCTCTACTATACTCTAGCTCCGGTTCTTTCTAGAGCTTAGCATTTGCTTTCCTCGTTTTTTCTAATAGATGCTGTATAAAAATACAGTCTTTGCTTTAGACAATGAGCAGTTAGTTGGACACTTATTACATTTGCTTACATGCTAATTTTTACTATGTTTTGCTCTATGGAAGGAACATACAATTTCCTCTTAGGTGGATGGTTCTTACGGACGGGAAAAAGGGCAAAAAAGACAGGATCAATAAGTATATAACTGTCATTAATCTCTATAATTTGTTGTTTAATTCATGTCATCGTGCTCGCCTTATGTCGTCTATTTCCTCATAAAAATCATTAATTTCTATAATTTATGTATTTTTATTATATCTATATACATATACCATTGTATCGGTGTTTTAGGGGAAATGGTGCGTTACGATATCGATATATTCGAGCAACTTAGCCCTGAAGTCTGAACACCTATCCTAAAAATCCTGGATTCGTCACTAGCATTGATGGTTGGTGTCACACGGGAATGGCCATAGGGCGGTGAGGCAATGGTGCACGTGCGACGAGGTGGGCTAATGAAGCGTGGCAGCATGAGTTGCGCGGCAGCTCTCACATCCAATCGCTGGTATGGTGGTCACCGATGCGACAGCATGGAAGATGGGGTGCCATGACAGTGGTCGATGTCGCAGCATGGTTGAATGTGAGGAGTGACAAGGCATACATTGGTTTGAACGCAAGGCAAGATAGGAGTAGTTGCTTAACTGGGAGACCCCATTATTAATACTGAATAGCATGCGTCATAGTAACTAAAAGGCACGGCGCTACAATACAATGCTACGCCTCTTTCGCCGTCACCGGATGGAGAAACAGTAACTGAGATTTGCCAGGTACTTTGGCAGTACAGCCGTGGTTATTGTGGCAACCGATTCTTTCACCAGCTTAAACTTCCTTCGGTAGGGGAGGCCATGCCTCCTCATTGATCGTAAAAAACCTAGAGCGATATAGGAAAGTAGCCAGTGAAAACCACGTATCAAAGTGTCAAATCAAAACTTTGTTTTTTTCTAAGAGAATGTCAAATCAAAGCTTGAACGAACCGGGTGTTGATTGTCAAGCTCGACCTCCTTCCTGGTCTAAATTTAGCTTGCAAATCTGCGGAAAACACGTGGTGCTAGCAACACTGAAAGCGTGCGTAGCCTTGGAAGCCCGATTTAGACGTCAAGTACGTTGGGCTGTACCCCTCTCATACAAAATCTATGCACCTAGCTTGATGCTTCGTCTGGTCCATGTCCAAGCTAGCAGAAACATTACCTACCCTTTTCAGCGTCAAGATTCAGCACATCGATTCTGAGTCTGAAACTCGGAGGCGAAGCTTTATTAATTGACTGTAAAAGAGGATATTTCCTTTCATCCGACTGCAGATCCAACAAGTACGGATCAACCTTGCCGATTAGAGAATTCGATCACTGGCTATGCATCCTGGCCTCGAACTCAAACGAAAACCTTTGGTTCATGCCTGACGGCAAAACTGAACCTGCAATGTTCAAGCCCTGTTCAGCATATCTTGGTTCATGCGTGTTTGATGAGTCGCTTAGAGCTGTTTGTCACCGCAACTGACTAGTTTCTGAGATCATGCTCCATTTGCTGCGTTGGTTGTTGCAAAGTGACACGAGTTCCCAGCTGTCGAACCTGTCCAGTTGCCGATGCGAGAAGGAAGGCTCCATTTAGTTGCAAATCCAACAGCTTCTATCAGCTAGCTAAGACGCAACCCTATCAGAATGTTTGGGGGCCACTCTTATCATCACACAATTTGGGGGCCATTCTTATCATCACACTCTTTTTTCACCACTTCTCCAGATGTTTCTGAAGGCTGAACAAATTTCATTTCTTGAGCTATACGATTGTTCTGATGTTCGAGGTGCGAATCGAACACGGGTTTACCCTCCCAAGATTCCCACTGATGATCCATTCTGGAAGATCATATCTTCAGAATCCTGTGCTACCACGACTTGTCTGTTTCAGAATGCAATGCAGGGTTTATTACTCAATTCGATGCCCAGCGTGCAAAACATTCTATGTTCCTTCTGTCTTGATCAATCTACACACAGACAGGAGCATGAATACCACACCAAACGTAGGGACGGATGGGACAAGAGCATGAATACCACATCAAACGTAGGGACGGATGGGACGCTAACCTTAACTAAATTGTCGAGGCAAGTTGCGAGCACTCGACAAATGACTATAGCGCCGTATCCACTTGATAGTATCATAACGAGTGAAGAAATGCCGTTCAGAAAGCCGTACCATCTGCAAGCAATGCAAGCAGCGCCCCAAGACAGTAGAATTTCCTGTGCATTGGCTGCAAGACCGGACTAAGAGGAGTGAGTTGCGCGCTATGCTCGTAACCCCTGCCCTATCTCCAAAGCAAGAGGAGTAAAGAAACTACTTTAAAAATCGAGATATTCATCCCATGCTATTGCTCTCATGACCAAATACAGCAGCAATCTCAGCCGTCAGGTTTCCAATCAGACGGCTTAAGCTTTCATAGCCTGACAGCACTCGTGTCTTGCCATGCCACAGATACATGGGGAAAGAATCAAGCATAATAGCATCGACGTTAAAAGACCACGCACAATGACCCCACCATCATACGCAGAATTGCTGCCCCCTAACCCCTGGTGGTCTCAACTTCACGGTAGACAAGAGCAGGGTATAATGACATCACGACATTGCGGGTCAACAGGTAAACCATACCAGAATGTTGCAAGGCATACATATGATCGCAAAATGCCCTTGCAGCAATGCTATCCATCAAAGGAAACAAAGGAGTTAACTGGCAGTGCCCAGCTGAGATGAAACTCAAAATTGATTCGCACTTGACATTACGCAATACTGTAACACGGAGCTACTTAAACAGATCTACCAACACACACATAATGTGAAGTAACTCAAATTTCCTCCTGTCGTTGATGAATCATGATCCATGCAGAAATCTCTTACTGCCAGCCAGTGGGGGCAGGGGCACTGCCTTCTTCCCAACCAGTGGTAGCAGCAGGAGCAGCAGCAGGAGGGACGGCAGCTGCATCCCACCCTTCCGTAGCCACAGGAGCTGCAATTCAAAAGAATGTAAAGTTTAGTCCATGTTACAATATTTGAAGAGCTCAGATGCTTCAGTCTCATGACACAATAATCAAGCTCGTGTCTGCAATCAACTATAATATAAGAACAGACAAAAGGCACAAGAAAAACTAACTACAGGATAAGGTCCTTCAACTGGGTTACTAGCCAATCTGACTGCTATAATAGTTAAAAATGAGTTCAAATTAACACTAGGGGAACATAATAAGCCTTTTATGATAATGCAATGTGCGTTTATCATTTTATTCATTCAAGACTCAACATTAGATTTTATCATGACTTGTGAGTCCAACTCAAATAAGACGACAATTAACCCTTAATCAAACAGCATACATCATCTTCTTACCCTCAGTCAAATTATGAAGGTAGATGGGTAAATCAATTTCACACAGAGCTAGCAATATGTACTTGCTGGATATTCAGTAATAACTAATTACGATTATAAAGTAAAACGAAGGCGAACCAACCTGGAGCAGCACCCCACTCAGCACCTGTTGGTGCTGCAGTGAGGGCAGCAGGTGGAGCATCTCCAACCCATTGTTGGTCGCCCCAATTGTCAGTCGCAGGGGCACCATACTCAGCAACCACGCCATAGTCTGGAGCAACTGGAGCCTCCTCTTCCTCCAGCTCCTTTGCTTCCTCTGGATCCCTATAGAAGAAAAGATCAACCTACAAAAGAGAAACAACATCCAGGAGTAATTAGAAGACAAAGGAGCACGAAGGAAATTTAGCAGGAAATCCAAACATAAACAATCCAAATGTGACTTTAGATTGTCAAAGTTTACCATGACATCCCACTTGTGTCCTGGGAGAATTGTGCCACGCATCTGAAGAACCATCCTAGCAAGCAGCCAGAAAAGGCAACCAATGCTCTGCTTCCCCTTGTTGTTGGCAGGAATGCCAATATCAACATAGCGCATAGGAGAATCAGTGTCACAGAAGGCAATGGTGGGGATGTTTCCAAGAGCAGACTCCTTGATGGGCTGTACACAGTTAAACCAACACATTAACCAGATGATACATTTTGCAAATTCCATTCCACAAAAGCTCATAAAATCAAAAGAATTACCTGATGATCAGTCCTGGGGTCGGTCAGGATGAGAAGACGTGGCTCACTGAATGAGGTTTGCAGCTGGTTGGTGAAGGTACCAGGGGTGTGCCTGCCAGCAATGGCATGGGCGCCAGTGTACTGTGCAAACTTGAGGACAGCCCTCTGACCATAAGGCCTAGCAGACTGCACAATGATGTCCTGCGGGTTCTCAATCGCAACAATCACTCTGGCAGCCAACTGAAGCTTCTCCCAGGTTTTGCCAAGGTTAATAATGAAAATGCCTGCAAGAAAACATACAAAGATAGCCTCCTACGCTGTTGGTCACCACAATCGATTGGTAAAGGATAATCTATCAATTCTAAGCCAAAAAAAAAGTCCCAGATGAAGGAGACTCCCCTGTAATGCAGCCACACAACAGACATACTCGATGTTCCATCATAGTTATGTGGCTGCATTACAGCGAATAATGGAAGAACGACATGGATTCGTAGTTCTGATTTCTAAACAGAAGGGTTGTTCCAGGTCCAAATCACATTCGACCGGTCCAAATCCAGAGAACCACAACAGCTTGGGTGCTTCAACCAAAGATTCTAACCAGTTATCACATATATAGAGAACAGCAGCTAAATAGAAAATATTCAACTCATGTCATCATGTCAACTGATAAACTCTTAAGTCATACTAGCAGTAAACAAGGTGTACTTCATGTTCCGGTATGATGCAGCTGACATGGTGCTTGGTGCATGACTATGAATCGAAACTAGAAAACTCGATGCATGCGCCAAATCTAATCCACTCTACAAACTAGCATCCTTTGAACCCGACAAAAGAATCAACTTGCGCCGCTACATGTTGTCGATACCACTCCATACACACGCATCAAAATGCAGCAGGCAAAAAATCTGCTCCTACCACTAGGCAAATCTACCAAACCTCGCATCCTAACACAGGGAAGAAACCTAATCACGCATTCAGACATGACCAGATCTATCTAGACACGCGTATCAGTGGTGAAGACAGGAACCGAAATAATCCCAAGAACACGCAAGGACAAGACTAGTATGATCTATAGCTCCAACGGTGGTAATCGCGTAGATTTCGGGGCGGGAGGGGTGGTGGTACCGTCGGATCGGCGCTTGAAGACGTAGCGCTCCATCTGGAAGTCGCAGTTCTTGGTGCCGAGTTGCACGTCCGCCGCCAGCATCATCTGGATGTCCTGCTCGCGCTGCGAGAGCGCCCGCGGAGCACCGCCTGCCGCCGCCGCCGCCGCCATCGTCGCTGTCGCCGCCGGGGGAGGAGGGTAGCTAGGGTTGGGTTGGGGTGTGAGCGCGAGAGGAGCAGGGGAGGTGGCGGCGCGATAGGGGATGGGTAGGGGGCTGGCAGCTGGGAGGTTTATAGGAGTGGGCCTTTTGGGCTAAAACCCTAGATCTTTATCTGACTGAGGCTATGATTTTTTGGGATTTTATCATTTTTAAAAATAGAATCTTCTGATAGTTTCTGAGCTTAAAATTTATCGACTAGAGCTCAAAAGAACAGGGCTTGAGATCAAGGGCTTTGTTATTTATATGATAAGTGATTTTTCATTCTTTTCTGATGAAAAATTGCTATCGTAGAAGCTTCCATGAGCACCGATCAAGGCAATTTACTCAAGGAGGAGCATAGAATCACTTTCAAAAATAAGTTGAAGTCCACCTGGAGCTCGTACGTCGCAACAGCAATTGTCATATGGAAACCACTGTTGTCTCATGTAGAATATGCAAGACGGAGAGGGAGGGCACTCAAAAGAGGGCGAGATATTGGACGGGTTCAATTAAGTTTATAGTTTATGCTTTTCTATTGCAACTATAGTGGATTTTTCAAAAACAATACGTTTTTTGAGGCGAGGTCTAAAGGTCAATTGTAGGAAAAAATATATTAAGTTCATTTTTACTGGCCAAAATTATATGCGACTATTTTTCTGTGCGTATTGCCTCTCATGAACAGATTAGAATTCAAAATCACAATCATAAATCATAAGCTATAGTCAAAAAAAAATTCATCCATTGATGCTATGTTTTCACCTTTACCATACGGCCGACCCATAAATTCTAATGTTACATTTGCGGGGGACTCTCTGTCCCCCGGGACCATCCACGCGTCAGCCCCCCCGCGAAACAGCCCGCAAAGATTTGGTAATTACGTTTAGGTCCCCGGTTTTCACAAAAAGGTCCCTAGATTCTTGCGAAACCCCTACGCTTTCTTTTTTCTGCGAATTTTCGCCTCTTTTACTTCGGTCCACACGGTGGCTGGCGTGGCGTGGCGCCACGTCTACGTGGCTAGTTGATTTAAAACTTGGTTGAGCTCGCTCGGATGACAATCACACTCAGCCGGCGAAGCTGACTTGTGTCATGTGTCCATTTTTTTTTAGTTTCAAGGTCTCTATTTAGAGAAATGAGAATTCGTAAAAAAACAATTTAATTCCCACCGGAACGTGGAAAAACTTCCCTGCGGTTGAGTAGGGGGTGAGTAAGGTTTGGGCCGCGCATACTTCCCTTGGACTTGGCAGGTTGGGCCGTGATAGTCGGGCCTGGCCTATTTTTCACTTCTCTCGTGTTATAACCCGTTCAGGTTTTGTTTTGTTTCTTTTCAGAGGGTACAAGACGAACGCACACTCAACTACACCTCACTCATACTACCTACAAATACACACGTGTGCGCGTTTTGTTGACAGTGTAAGTGTTGTGGCTCATGTTCTTGCTGCTTGACGTGCGAGTCTAGCTCCAGCCTCCGCCTATATGGATCATCGACCATCCCTACATACACACCTTTACGCATACACAAATACATTTTACAAGAAAACATGTACTCGTACATGTGTACACGTAGTGTGCGTATGTGGTGGTTGGTGCGTGTGTCCACCGTTGTAGTCTTAAAAAAAAATAAATTTTGATAGTTAACCCATAGAGTGATTTTGAAAACATGAAACCGTCGAAGAATTACTTGGTTTAACTCTTCTCAATTCTTCGTCACACAAGTGGAGATTATAACAAAGTTCAACCTCAATGTTTCGTTTATTATTCACATGCCTAGGGGCAAATCTACCGGAGGGGATTCATAAAGCTCTAGCTTACCCTCTAGTACCGGAACGCCCACCCTCCTATCATAATGTCACGCGTCATGGACATATGTGGGCTGCGGCGCCATGGGTCGATGGAGATGTTGGTTGAAGCTTGAGTGGGGGAGGAGGAAGCTGAAGGAACGCGCGTAGGCTACGATAGCAGAAAATAAAAAAAATTCTACCGCGCACACCAGGACATCATGCTAAGGAGGGATCATAGATCGTTATCACTAGACGCGCAGCGCAACGGAAGAAGAGTTGGAGAAGCCGATCCAACCACGCGCGTCGAGGTAGTAGTGGAAGTAGCCGATCGTCCCGAACAGATCGTCTCCTCCACGCGATCAACCACACCACGAGCAGATCCAATCTGTAGATTGTTGATGCCGATCAACGCCGCAACGAGCAGCGCCTCCACCGGTATCCACATGTCCGGGGCTGGAATGCCGATCGCGAGTGTACCAGCACTCGCGAGCGGCTAGGGTTTGGCTCGGGAGGTGGCGGCTAGGGTTTTGCTCAGGAGGAACAGAAGCGTACATACTTCAGCCCCCCCGCCTCCATATATATAGACCTCCTCACTTGGGCCTCGTGGACCGAGGCCCAATAGGAGTCTATCCGGATCTCTATCCGAATTGAGCCCACATCCGAATCACATTCGAATTAGTGTTCCAACCCGTTAAGTGTGCGACCCTGTAGGTTCACGTATACTTGGTCGCGACCCGGAAACGCCTTTCCGGTCACCCTGTTAATAGCGGCCTCTAGCAAGACATATTAACCCCAAAGTATACGTAAAGATCATATCGGCTGAACCTGTAATGTTCTCATGTACGAATCCCTTTGCCTCACGATATAGATTAAGCTCAAGGCGAGACCTGTGTCATCCTCTTAATAGCTCAATCACTCTCTCGATTCTGTGATGGATTATAAACTCGTGATTGACTCCTCAATCACCTTGGCATGGCCATGCACTTTCATAATCCATTACATCGAGGGGCTCAGAGATATCTCTCCCAGAAGGAGGGGCAAATTCTATCTTGATCATTCACATCCCACTACATGTTTCATGGCAAACCCAAAGACTACTTTTATGACTACCCAGTTACGGAGTAGTGTTTAGTAGTCCCAAAATAAGCTACTACGCATGTTGGGAACCATGATGATCTCAAGTCTAAGGATTCCACATAAACACTAGAGACCAACTGATGACACATGGAATCTCTGCAGTGTCTCATGGCGGGTCTATCCAACATATGTTCACTAACACATGTCCATATTATTGATTTGGTATCTCCATACTATGATCCATGAGACATGATCATCAATCAATACATATGCTGATCTTTGAATCATATTTGTTCCTCATATGATATATAATCAGGGATCATTTAGGAATAGCAACATTTTGACATTAAGAGTCTCATGAGTAAGTCACATACTCATTGATCAATAATGATAATGTCTATTTCAAGGAACAAACTAATGCATCATAAACATAGTATGTGATATATATATAACATCTCCATGTTGCCTCTAGGGCATATCACTAACAGTCTCCCCACTTGCACTAGAGTCAACCATGTAGGTATCTAATACCCATTGCCCTAGTGTGAGCCTCATGCTTTGGCTGGGGAAGCGGCTTTGTCAACGGATCTGCAATGTTCAAATCCGTTTGTACTTTGCATATCTTCACATCGCCTCTCTCCACAATCTCGCGAATGAGATGAAATCGCCGTAGAATGTGCTTGGACTTCTGGTGCGATCTAGGCTCCTTGGCTTGCGCAATGGCCCCACTATTGTCACAGTAGAGGTCCATTGGGCTGGAGGCACTAGCCACCACACCAAGCTCAGAAACAAATTTCTTGATCCAAACAGCCTCTTTAGCAGCTTCAGAAGCTGCTATGTACTCGGCTTCTGTTGTAGAATCAGCAACCGTCTCCTGCTTGGAACTCTTCCAGCTCACCGCACCGCCGTTCAGGCAGAACACAAATCCAGATTGCGATCTGAAATCGTCTTTGTCAGTTTGGAAGCTAGCATCGGTGTAACCATTTACAACGAGCTCTTCCTCACCCCCATAGATGAGGAACACATCTTTAGTTCTTCTCAAGTACTTCAAGATGTTATTTACGGCAATCCAGTGACTTTCACCTGGATCTGATTGGTATCTACTTGTAGCACTTAAAGCATACGAGACATCTGGACGTGTACAAAGCATGGCATACATAATGGACCCCATAGCCGAAGCATATGGAATCGCATTCATTTTATCCCGCTCATCAGGTGTACTAGGACACTGACTCTTGCTAAGATTTATACCATGTGACATAGGTAGGAAGCCTTTCTTGGAATCCTGCATGTTGAACCTTTTCAACACCTTGTCAATGTACATATCTTGGCTTAATCCAATTAGCCTTCTTGATCTATCCCTATAGATCTTGATGCCCAGAATATATGCCGCCTCTCCTAAGTCTTTCATAGAGAAACTATTTTTCAATGAAGACTTAACAGATTCGAGCATAGGAATGTCATTTCCGATCAGTAATATGTCATCCACATATAAGACCAGAAACACGAGTGCGCTCCCACTAGCCTTTTTGTAAACACAAGGTTCTTCTTCGTTCTTGATGAAACCAAACCCTTTGATTACTTCATCAAAATGAATGTTCTAACTCCGAGATGCCTGCTTTAATCCATAAATGGATCTTTGCAGCTTGCATATCTTTCCAACTGATTGCGGATCGACAAAACCCGTGGGCTGTATCATGTACACATCATCACTCAGATTTCCATTAAGGAAAGCTGTTTTGACATCCATTTGCCATATTTCATAGTCGAAATATGCAGCAATCGCTAGAATGATCCGAATAGACTTTAGCATTGCGACGGGCGAAAAAGTTTCATCATAATCAACACCTTGAATTTGTTTGAAACCTTTGGCCACCAATCGCGCTTTATAGATGTGAACATTTCCATCTATGTCTATCTTTTTCTTGAAAATCCATTTGCACTCAATGGTTTTAACACCATCAGGTGGATCAACCAAGTTTCAAACTTGATTACTGTGCATGGATTCAATTTCGGATCTCATGGCTTCAAGCCATTTCTCAGAGTCTGGTCCCACCATCGATTCTTCATAGGTCTTAGGCTCATCGTTGTCTAACAACAATATGTCCCGTTGTTGAGTAGTCAAGAACATGTACCTCTCAGGTGCACGACGTGACCTCTCTGACCTACGTGGTGCCGGTGTGTCCACAATAGGTTCTTCAACAGTTTGTTCATCCTGTTGTGGTTCTGTAGGAGCTGAAACGTTTTCAGGTGTTTCTCGAATTTCTTCAAGTTGCACCGTGCTCCCACTATCCCTTCTTGAGAGAAACTCTTTCTCTAAGAAGACACCATGCCGGGCGACAAACACTTTGCCTTCTGCTTGATTATAGAAGTAATATCCTTTTGTTTCCTTAGGATACCCGATAAAGAAGCATTTATCAGATTTAGGAGTGAGCTTATCAGATTGTAAACGTTTTACATAAGCCTCACATCCCCAAATCTTAAGAAAAGACAAGCTAGGACGTTGTCCTGTCCACATCTCATATGGTGTCTTATCTACTGATTTTGATGGAACCCTGTTTAGTGTGAAAGCGGCTGTTTCAAGAGCGTACCCCCAAAAAGACAACGGAAGATCAGTTTGGCTCATCATGGAGCGCACCATATCTAATAAGGTGCGATTTCTCTGTTCAGATACCCCATTCCATTGAGGTGTTCCTAGCGGAGTCAATTGTGGAACAATTCCACAATCCTTCAGATGATTGCCAAACTCATGGCTCAAATACTCGCCTCCACGATCAGATCGTAGAAACTTGATTGTCTTGCCTAAATGATTTTGCACTTCATTTTGGAATTCTTTGAACTTTTCAAAGGATTCAGACTTATGCTTCATTAGGTAGATATACCCATATCTACTAAAATCATCAGTAAAAGTTATGAAGTACTGAAAACCACCTCTGGCTGTTGAGCTCATTGGTCCACATACATCAGAATGTACGAGTGCCAATAAGTCACTTGCCCGTTCACCTTGACCGGTGAAAGGTGCCTTTGTCATCTTGCCAAGTAAACAAGATTCGCATGTCTCAAATGATTCAAAATCAAATGAGTGTAGAATACCATCTCTATGGAGCTTCTTCATGCGTTTCTCATTTATGTGACCTAAGCGACAGTGCCAAATAAACGTGGGATTCAAATCATTCGAACGTTGCCTCTTTGCATTAATGTTATAGACCGGTGACTCTTCAAGAGTAAGAACATATAACCCATTCACCAATGGAGTATGACAATAGAACATATCTTTGAAATAAAGAGAACAACCATTGTTCATAGATCTAAAGTCATAACCTTCTGCTTGCAAACATGAAGCAGAAATAATGTTCTTGGAAAGAGATGGAACACAATAACAATTATTCAATTCCAAAACTAATCCTGAAGGTAAAGACAATGGCATGGTGCCAATAGCCACCGCAACAACTTTTGCTCCATTGCCAACGCGAAGATCCACTTCGCTCCTCCTCAAACTTCTACTTCTTCTTAGCCCCTGCAACGATTTGCAAATGTGAGCAACCGATCCGGTATCAAATACCCAAGAATCAGTGGATGAAGTAGCAAGATTGATCTCTATAACATTTATACCTGGAGAGGAAGTCGTACTTCCCTTCTTCTTCTCAAGATCCTCCAAGTACTTTGGGCAGTTCCTTTTCCAATGACCTGATTGCTTACAGTAGTAACAATCTGCATTAGGAGCAGCGCCCTTCTTGACTTGCTTGGCCTTAGAACTGCTCGCGATCTCATCGGGAGCTAACTTTCTTTTGACCGCGCCTTTCTTGACATTGGGCTTGCCCTTGCCTTTCTGCATCATCATCACATGATTGCTGCTTTTCTTAATGCTTTCCTCGGCAGCTTTTAGCATCCCATGCAACTCCGCCAAGGTCTTATCCATGTTGTTCATGTGATAGTTCAGTATGAATGGCTCAAAGCTCGGGGGGAGCGACTGGAGAATCACATCAGTAGCCAACTCTTGGCTAAGGGGAAAACCAAGCTTTTCCAGACTCTCAATGTAGCCAATCATCTTAATCACATGAGGGCTGACGGGATTCCCTTCTGCAAGCCTGCACGCAAACAGCCCTGCTGGCGGCCCTCAGGGCATGCCAACGGGAGCTGTCGGACCTCCGCGGAGCCGTGCGAGACACACAAGAGGCTTGGAGCCGACGCGCAACACCGGGGGCGGCGTCTCAGCCCACCTCGGAGAGGGCGAATAGCCGCGACACTAGTACGCCCAGTCGCGTTCCCCTACGGCGCATAGACCCGGAGTCCCCGCGGACCTGCAGCAAGCGACGTGGCCCGAAGACTTCAAGTTCCCGAGCGTCATCGAAGCCTACAAGGGTGACTCCGACCCACGCGAGTTCGTATGCGTGTACGAGACCGCCATCGAAGCCGTTGGCGGAGACGACTCTACGAAGGCAAAAGGACTCCCCCTCGCGTTGCAAGGAGCGGCGCTGTCCTGGTTCTTCACCATCGAACCACAGTCCATCTACGCGTGGGAACAGATCCGTGATCGGCTCTACAACAGCTTCCACAGAAGCTACGTCGAGCGTATCGATGCGGACCGGCTCTTCGCAGTTAAACAGAAACCCGAGGAGGGGCTCCAGACTTACTTTAAATGCTTCGCCAAGGTACGTTGCCAAGTCAGGGACGTTAGCGAGGCAACCGTTATCAATGCAGCGGTACAAGGTCTCCGCCCGGGACCGCTCGCTGAGTATAGCGCGCGGAAGCCACTCAAGTCGGAGGCAGAACTCTTCGACAAAATGGAAGCGTACGCCCGAGCCGAGGAGGACGCGCGGGGGCACAGCGGCTCCGACTCCGACGCCGGGCAAACGGAGGACTTGTCGCAAAGGAGCAGCACAAGAGACAACCTGAGGACGAAGCACAGGAAAGTGTCCGTAGGCGACACTCGTGAGCCCGTCGACGACGGGGTACACCAAACTTCACCAGGCGACAGCCGTCAGCCTCGGTGTAACCGGCGAAGACCCCGCAAGGCCCGCCACATCCTCGCTGCACAAGGCGTCCCCCGGGAAGCCGCGCTACGCGTCGGGGGGGGGGGGGGGGGCGAAGGAGGCCGCGATGAGAAGTCGCGTGCGGAGCAGGAACTCCTAGAATACGGCAGATGGTGCGAGGTGCACGGTTATGGGGGCCACTTCACACGGACATGCACCAAGGTTGCGGCGTTACGGCAAGCGGTGGCCCCTGTACGGGCCTCGGAGACACGGACCCCCGCAATAGCCCACGTACAGCGTACGCAAGACAGTCCCTTGCGTGATGGGTCCCCCGGAGAAACCCAATGCCGGTGTATTAATGTCATCGTTGGAGGCTCTTCGTCGAGCACTTCCCCGACGCAACTACCTCTGCGGGCGTCCCATTGCAGCATCACCTTCACGTCAGCCGATGCCCAGGGCGTGGAATTCCCCCACCAAGATCCTTTGGTCATCCAGGCTGACATTGCAGGTTGCGACGTCAGGCGTATCCTCATTGACGGAGGGAGCTCCGCAAACATCCTATTCGCGGAGGCCCTTGATCGTATGGGAATACCTCGGAGCCTGTTAAAAGCTTCAGAAGCCGAGGGTAGCCTTTGAAGGATCTGGGTCAGATTCGCCTCCAAGTCTCCTTGTGCCAGGCCGACAACGCCAGGACTGAAGATGTCGTCTTCAACGTCGTGGACGTTTCGTACCCGTACAATGCCATCCTGGGCCGGCCTGCCATCAACTCCTTCGAAGCGGTCCCACACTACGCATTCTTATGCATGAAACTCCCAGGACGACGGGGCGTTATCACCCTCTTCGGCGATCAGGATATGGCTCGAAGCATCGAAACCGAAGCTGGACGCTTGCACCGCAAGGTGCACGCCCTCACCGACTAATACCAGGCAGACACGCCATCCGCTCCGGGATGGACACCCAAGCCCCACCCGGAGGGAGGCGTGAAGAAGGTGCTGCTCCAGGCGGAGGGGCAGTTCGTATCCATAGGCGAGAGCCTCCCTTCGGACGTAGAGCAAGACTTGCTCCGAGTCCTCCAGGCCAACATCGACGTCTTCGCGTGGTCCCCGGAAGATATCAAAGGAGTGGACCACGCCCTCATCGAACATAACCTCGCGATCCGCCCTGACGCCAAGCCCGTCAAGCAGAAACTTCACCGTATGTCCATCGACAGGCAGCAAGCGGCCAAGGTGGAGGTGGCAAAGCTCCTTCGAGCGGGGGTCATCCGCGAGGTTCAACATCCGGACTGGCTCGCCAATCCGGTGCTGGTCAAAAAGGCCAGCGGCACTTGGCGCATGTGCATCGACTTTACCGCCCTCAACAAGGCATGCTCGAAGGATGATTACCCTCTGCCGCGCATAGATCAACTGGTCGATGCTACCGCCGGATGCGAGCCCATGAGCTTCTTGGACGCCTACTCTGGCTACCATCAGGTCTATATGGCCAAGGATGACGAGGATAAAACCAGCTTCATTACGCCGGTGGGGACCTTTTGCTTCGTAAGGATGCCCTTCGGCTTGAAGAACGCGGGCGCAACCTTCACCCGCCTCGTCGCGCTGGCCCTGGCCGTCCAGCTAGGAAGGAATGTGGAGGCCTACGTGGACGACGTGGTAGTAAAAACCAGGCAGCTCGCCTCCCACGGCCGGGATCTTCAGGAGACTTTCGATAACCTCAGGAAGGCGGGCATTAAGCTCAATCCGGACAAGTGTGTCTTCGGTGTACAGGCGGGCAAGCTCTTGGGCTTCCTCGTATCCGGGCGAGGCATTCAAGCGAACCCCGACAAGGTTGACGCTATCCTGGGCATGGAACCTCCCAAGACGACGCGGGAGGTCCAGAGGCTGGCAGGCCGCATGGCGGCCTTGAGCCGTTTCCTCTCCAGAGCGGCGGAGCGGGGCTTACCATTCTTCAAGACTCTCCACGGTTGCGATGGGTTTCATTGGAACGACGACTGTGCAAGGCCTTCGACGACCTCAAGAAACACCTCGCAACCCTTCCCACTCTGGTGGCCCCAGCACCAGAGGCTCCCCTCCTGCTCTACCTCGCTGCCATGACAACGGCAGTCAGCGCCGTCCTCGTCCTCGAACAGGGCGCGCTCCAGCGGCCAGTATACTTTGTCTCCGAAGCCCTCCAGGGCGCCAAGACGCGATATACCGAGCTCGAGAAGCTTGCTTACGCGCTGGTCATGGCTTCAAGAAAACTCCGGCATTACTTCCTGGCGCACCCGATAATGGTGCCATCCTCGTTCCCTCTGGCGGAGATGCTGCACAACAAGGAGTCCACGGGGTGAATTGGTAAATGGGCGGCCGAGCTGGCCCCATTCTCCCTAACATATACCTCTCGAACGGCGATCAAGTCTCAAGTTCTGGCGGACTTCCTCGCGGAATGGACCCCTCTAGCTCAGCCCGCCCTCCAGGTCGAAGACCCGGTGTGGACGCTTAACACCGACGGAGCGTACGGGGTCGCGGGCGCAGGGGTGTGCGCCGTTATCACCACACCTGAGGGGCAGCGCCTGTTGTACTCGGTGCGCCTAGCGTTTCGGCTACGAACAACACGACCGAATACGAGGCGTTACTCTTCGGCCTCGGGAAGCTCAAAGCAATGGGAGCAAGGCGAGTCCTCGTCCGCACTGATTCCCGGTTAGTGGCGGGCCATGTGGACAAGTCATACCAGGCCAAGGACCCGGAGCTAGCCAAGTACCTGGCAGCCGTACGAGCAAAGGAACAACACTTTTTGGGTGTCACGGTGAAGGCCATCCCTCGAGCAGACAACGAGCAAGCTGACGTCCTGGCCAAGGCTGCCAGTCAGCAGCTCCCAATTCCCGAAGGGGCATTTTATGAAATCCCGCCAGCGGCGGATATAGCGCAGGATAATCGGGATGCGACCCTCGTCCACCAGATTACCCAGCAGGGTGACTGGCGGGAACCCCTTTTCGCTTTTCTGCAGGGCATCGCGGAACCGGATGACCCCTCCGAGCTCCGGCGTTTGCAACACCGCGCTAGGTCCTTCCAGGTGCTCGACGGGGCGCTTTACAAGAAGGGGGTCTGCGCACCGCTCCTGCGGTGCCTCCCGCGCGAAGAAGGAAAGCGCCTCCTCAAGAAATTCATGCGGGTCTCTGCGGCTCGCACCTCCAACCAAGGTCTCTGGTGGGCAAGGCATTCAGGCAGGGTTTTTATTGGCCAACAGTTGTCGCGGATGCCCAGGATCTCATGCACCGTTGTCAAGGTTGCCAATGGATGGGAAGGGCTATCCACAGGCCCCCGACAAGCCTCCATCCCATACCCCCGGTATGGCCGCTGGCGCGGTGGGGCATCGACGTCGTGGGACCGCTTCCCAGGGCCCCAGGAGACCTGCGATTCGTCGCGGTTGCTCTAAAGTACTTCTCCAGGTGGCGGGAGGCGGTAGCTCTGGCCAAGATTACCTCGGCAGCTCTGCAGCACTTCCTCTGGTAGAACATCATATGTCGATTCGGCGTGCCCAGGGAGATCACCGTCGACAACGGTCTGCAGTTCGATGCAGCCCCATTCAAAGAATTCTGCGGCAACATGGACATCACCCTCCGGTTCGCTTCGGTCGGACACCCACAGTCCAACGGGGCGGTGGAGCGGGCAAACGGCACCATCTCCGCCGCAATCAAGAAGCGCCTCGTCGGGCTACCAAAGGGGAAGTGGCCGGGCGAGCTCCACAGCGTCCTCTGGTCCCTTCGCACAACGGTCACACGCCCAACGGGGTTCACGCCTTTCAAGCTCCTCTTCGGTGACGAGGCGGTCACACCTGAAGAAATAAAGGCTGGCCGCGGTGGGTCCTCATCCAAGCACCAGACGAGGAACGCTAATTGTCCGTGGATCTCCTTGACGGAGACCGGGCAAGCGCAACACAGCACGTCATAAAATACGCGTGACAGATGGTGCGCGGTCGCAATCGTTCGTTGTACCCGTGCGAATTTAGACCGGGAGACCTCGTCCTTAAGATGGCACTCCACGCGGTGACGGTAGGCAAGCTCGAGTCCAAATGGAAAGGCCCGTACATCGTCGCGGAGGCCCTGCAGAAGGGAGCGTATCGCTTAGCCACCTTGGTGGGGCACACGCTCCGCCACACGTGGAATGCGGACAGGCTGCGGCGGTATTACGCCTAAGTCAAGCACACGAGGGCAAGGGCCTTCCACGGCTTCGACGGACGCAAGCGGCTAGCGATTAGTGCCTTAACCCTTGTAACCGCTCACCCGCGCAAACGGGAATTTAATAAAGTGCATCGTTCATGCAAATTCTCCCGTTTTCATACCAAAAGCGCGCGAAGGATCACCTTCGTGTGCACTGTGCATGAGCATGAATAAAGACGCATGGGGGGACGCCTCCGCGCGTAGTCTACGGACTCTCAATAAGACGTAGCGTTGAGATTCGTCTCCGCACGCAATTTCACCGCCCGCAACGCGCGGAGGCTCGCCTCCGCGCGCAGTCTACGGACTCTAAATAAGACGTAGCGCCGAGGTCCGCCTCCGCACGCACTCTACGGAGTATAAATAAGACGTAGCGTTGAGGTTCGCCTCCGCACGCAATTTCACCGCCCGCAACGCGCGGAGGCTCGCCTCCGCGCGCAGTCTACGGACTCTAAATAAGACGTAGCGTCGAGGTCTGCCTCCGCACGCACTCTACGGAGTATAAATAAGATGTAGCGTTGAGGTTCGCCTCCGCACGCAATTTCACCACCCGCAACGCGCGGAGGCTCGCCTCCGCGCGCAGTCTACGGACTCTAAATAAGACGTAGCGTCGAGGTCCGCCTCCGCACGCACTCTACGGAGTATAAATAAGATGTAGCGTTGAGGTTCGCCTCCGCACGCAATTTCACCGCCCGCAACGCGCGGAGGCTCGCCTCCGCGCGCAGTCTATGGACTCTAAACAAGACGTAGCGTCAAGGTCTGCCTCCGCATGCACTCTACGGAGTATAAATAAGACGTAGCGTTGAGGTTCGCCTCCGCACGCAATTTCACTGCCCGCAACGCGCGGAGGCTCGCCTCCGCGCGCAGTCTATGGACTCTAAATAAGACGTAGCGTCGAGGTCCGCCTCCGCACGCACTCTTCGGAGTATAAAAGAAAAAGACGCGGATGCTATCCCAGCGCACTCTACGGAGTATAAACAAGACGCGAACACCGCGCATGCATGGGCGTTGCCCCAGTGCGTACTCTTCGGAGTATAAATAAGACGTGGATGTCGATCCCACGTACTCTACAAAGTATAAAAAAAGACGCGGATGCTATCCCTGCGCACTCTACGGAGTATAAACAAGACGCGAACACCGCGCACGCATGGGCGTTGCCCCAGTGCGTACTCTTCGGAGTATAAATAAGACGTGGATGTCGATCCCACGCACTCTACGGAGTATAAACAAGACGCGAACACCACGCACGCATGGGCGTTGCCCCAGTGCATACTCCCCGGAGTATAAATAAGACGTGGTCGTTGCATCAGCTCCACTGCCACCACTTCGAAGGGTAGGGGACGGAGCGCTCGCGCGTCTACTTCGACTAGGCGCCAGCTCCGCTGCCACCACTTCGAAGGGTAGGGGACGGAGTGCTCGCGCGTCTACTTCGACTAGGCGCCAGCTCCGCTGCCACCACTTCGAAGGGTAGGGGACGGAGCGCTCGAGCGTCTACTTCGACTAGGCGCCAGCTCCGCTGCCACCACTTCGAAGGGTAGGGGACTGAGCGCTCGAGCGTCTACTTCGACTAGGCGCCAGCTCCGCTGCCACCACTTCGAAGGGTAGGGGACGGAGCGCTCGCGCGTCTACTTCGACTAGGCACCAGCTCCGCTGCCACCACTTCGAAGGGTAGGGGACGGAGTGCTCGCGTGTCTACTTCGACTAGGCGTGGCCCCTCAGCTCACAACATATTACATAACAAAAAGGGCACGGGAGAGTTGTCGCTTAGCCCAAGTAAGACAGTTGCATTACAGAGGCAGACATGCGCACGGCGCGGAACGCGCCAAAACCTCGACTTATTTCTATGAGTCCACGCCATCTTCGCCGCGACGAGTGCCCGCACCGCCTTCGCTGTGCCGAGGGACCTCTTTGAGCCAGCGAAGCACGTCCCCCTCGTTCCGCAGCGTCCGCCGTAAAGCAACCGTGGCGGCGCCCTCCCCGATGTACTTCCAAATCCAGTCATGGAAGTTTCGGGTGGCGGGCTGGGCGGCGCGAACGGCATCAGATATCACCCCGGGCTGGGTAGGCAGGTCAAGCTGAGGGTTCGCCAGCTCATTGACATGCTTACACCCACCGGCGTGCAGCAAGGCGAGGGCAAGGCCAGCACTCATGTAGCCGCAGTGGGTGCCGAAAGCCTTGGCGCCGGGAAGGGCGACGCTCGAGCCCTCCTCGATTCGCCCAAGCGTCTCCATCAGGTCTTGGCGGCTATGGGTGGCATCCTACACGTGCACGGAAAGCCCCCGGAGGGCCCGCTCCAAAGACTCCATCGCACTCCACGCAGAGGCACACGCGTTGTCCCAGGATAACGCCTTCTCAGCAATGGAGGCAGTAAGCTGTTCCTTCTCCGCCTCTAGCGCGGAGATTCGCTGAAGAAGGGCGGTCTGCTCCTCCGTCGCAGCGCGTTGAGCCTCCTCCATCGCGCGTTGTGCGGCCACTGCCACGTTCTTCGCGTTTGCGCCCACCAACTGCGCGTCGTCGATAGCCTCGTCCTGCTCCGCCATCAGCACCCGAATGTACTCGTCCTTGGCGACATTGGCGTCGTCCGCGACGCACAGCTGGTCCTCCAATGCCCTCCGCTCGCGCGCGCGGGTCTCCTCGTGGGCTTTGCTAATTGCAAGCGTCTACACGAGCGTAACAACAAAGGTTATTCATCAGATAAGCAAAGGATATGCAGCAAGGACAGAGACCGTTACCCTCATTTCTGAGGCACCCAGCGCGAGCGCCAAAAGGTCGCCCCCGCAGGACTGCAGCGCCTGTCGATCCAGGTGGCTGCCAGCATACTCAGCCACCTCGCTCCAGGCGCGAAGCGTCTCCCACCGAGGGACGAAGTCGGAGACGCCAAGCCCTATAGCCTCCGTCTCAGCGCCTTCGGCACCAGTTGGGGCGCGCATAGTCCCCTGCTCAACCAGGCCGGTGACATCGCGGGCACCCCCATTGCTCGATTCTTGTCCTCATCTGGGAGACCTTGTCTCGCCTGATGTCGACGGAATAAGCGAGCAAATCGGGGAGAGTTTCGCGAAGTCGCGGGAGGAAAACCTACCTCCAGTACCCTCTACCGCGGCCTCCACCTGGGTCATGATCACCTCGCTGGCCTGAGGAGCGACAACCCCCCCGGCTTCAGGAGCATCCCCGCTAGATGTCAGGACCTCAGTCACTGGGCCTGCCACGCTGAACCGGCCCCTCGAAGATGGCGGCGATTGCACCCGAGGCCGTTTCGCCTTCGGAGTCGCAGGCGAAGCCTCCGTGGTTACCTGGGCGGCCGCGGAAGCCATCGTCAGAGACAACGCTGCGGTTGCCGCTGGAGGTGACAAGGCGTCATCTTCAAGAACAACGAGGCGTGTGCCCGTCGCCTCGCCACCATATAAGGCCTCGTCGGGAGTGACGTGCCTCCCCGAACCGGTCGATCCGAGTTCAGCGCCCGCCACGCCCCCCATGCTCACGCTCTCGATCGGCGGCACGACCGGCGAGCTGAAGGCGATGGTCTCCGATTGGACCTCGCATCGAGGGGATGGCGCCACCGCCGTCGTGCCACTCGGCGATTCCGCAGGCACCGGGCGCTCCGGAATGGGAATCTCCAAAACCTCGCACACCCGATTAATCCGCCCTTGCTTTGCCAAGGAAGTTGCGGACTCACGGGCCTTGTGCTCCTTCGCCGTGTACGGTCCAAGAACCGCAACCACGGCGCGTTTCGCATCTTCTAACCGGCGTACTGCACGCGCAAGCGAAATATCATACGTAAGGGTTTGCAACCAACCAAGGGGTATTCGGCCTATGGCAAGGATACTTACAGGGTACGGAGGGCCTATGGAGCGAAGACACCCCCGGGTGGATGCCGTCCTTCCGGTCGGGCCCCCGCCGCTCGTACTTCCAGTTACAAGAAAGCGGGGATATCCCGTACATGGTGAACTCCTCGGCGAGGTCACGCATGTTGAACCGGAGTGCGACCCCAGCATGTCTCCGCTCCTGTTGCTCGTTGCTGGGCCGAAGCGTCACGTCCGGAGTCCCACGAGGTAGTCCCCGGCTCTCCCCGGCTTCGGAGGTCACTCGTGCTCGTCACGAGGTAGTAGAACCACCGCCGTGTCCAACCGGACTCCCACTTTTCCCGCGAAGCCAACGCAGGAAACAAGTGCGAGCACTCCGGCCTCAGCACGAAGTCCACGCTGCCGAAGTTCGAGTAAGCCCCCCTTCCACTTTCTTCGGCTGGCACCGGGCGTCATGCAGGGTGGCGAACAACTCGGCGCTGGGACGGGTACCCTCCGTCCGCATCGCCCAAGTAAAGACGGCCAACCGAACGATCGCGGCTGGAGTCAGCTGCGCCAGCTCCAACCCATACGTTCGCAACACTTCGCAAACAAAGTATGTCGCCAGGATTTGGAGCTCGGCATCGAAGAACGCCACGAAGACGATCGCCTCCGACTCTCCTGGGGTCGGCTCTGTTTCGTCAGGCCCGGGCAAACGAGCCCTGGCACGTTCCTCCAGCTTCTTCTCCCGAAGAAGGGTTTGGAGGGTCTCCTCCGTGACGCGGCTCCATCCCCGCACACGGGAGCAGCGACCCTTGGACCTCTTCACGGCATCCCAGCGATGGTGGGTTTGCTTCTTGTCGCGCGGAACCAGGCGGTACCCACGATCGGGCAGTGCAACCGCTGGCAACCACGGCAGGCGGCGGTAGGTGGGCGGTCAGCGCGTAATGCGCCGATGCATTCCCGCCGCGCTGACATCCCACGACACTCCAATTACAGCCGGACGTGTGCCCCCACCCAGTGCAGGGCAGACGGAGCAGCCGCGACAGCCTGCCCCTGACAGGGGCCGGCGCGATTCTAGGCGTCATTAAAGCGCACTCCCAGGCCACGTAACCTTCTCCCCGCGCTGGCGCTGCATCATGCGGAGCATTCCCTGAGACTTGGCTGCCCAGGGCAGCCGGCCAAGTTCGTCTCGCGCCCACAAATATCCGAAGCGCGAAGTAGGGAATGCCCGGACCTCGGCCCCGTCGAAGCCTTCGGCCTACCCGGTGCCTTCGGCCTCGAGGCCGCGCCAGCTTCGGGACCCGAAGATAGCCCTCGCGCAAGCACGAGCGGACGTGCGAACTATCCAAGTCATCAAGGATCACAGGCCGATGGGACGGAGGGGGCCAAAGGGCTCAGCGGCATGGCTTCGGCCCGTGAAGCCCTTCACCATGAGAGGCTCCTGTTGTAGGGGTGGCCCCCACCTAAGCCCAGTAGGCCTGTTAGGAGGATGTAAGGTCCAAAATAGGATATATGTAATGACATGAGTGCCCCTGAGGGGAACACTCACGTGTAAGGGTATTACTGTACAAACACTCATCATTTGGATATATATATATGTGTGGCATAGGCCACGGGGAGGACCCGGAAGCCATTCATTTACTCAACTCCCCACTACCATACTCTCTCTCTGTTTGGTCTGTAACCACAACAGCTATTATTTAGCTATCCTCAAAATTGCTTGGCCAAAGGATCAAAGTTGAGATGGCAATTTGAGTTTTAGTGTCGGTCCTTGTAGTTTTTCAGACTTTGGGCAAAATCTCAATTTCTTGCTCAAATGATGAAATCCTTTGTACCTAAAGTGCTTGATGTTGTTTAGAATAGGTTTCAGATCTCTTTGGCCAGTGGGAACCAACAGCAATCCTGCTTCTGCCCAGAATCTGAAGTTTCAGGTCGTGCTGTTTTGTAGTTTTTCAGTCTGCACCCCTCTCTGGAATTTCTGCTCTTGCTGAAAATCGTGGCCCGGTCAGACCGCCAAATGACCTGCGGTCAGACCGGAGAAGTGCTGGCGGTCAGACCGGCAAGCACAAGGCGGTCAGACCGTCTCCTCCTTTAATGGCTGTGCTCACAAGGCGGTCAGACCGGCAAGCACAAGGCGGTCAGACCGGCTCCTCCTTTAATGGCTGTGCTGAGTTTGTTTGCTTGGTTCCTTTCAGTTGTTTCTTGCCTGAGCTTTCCTCTCTGTTAGTGTAGGGTTTCAGGGATCTTTTGAACTCAGCTTCATAGCTCTCGTAGCTATCGAAGAGGAGTTTCATCCAGGGTTCGTTTTGGGGGCAAGTTTTTAAAGTCGACATTCACCCCCCTCTGTCACCATTTCGGTCCAACAATTGGTATCAGAGCTGGTTAGCTCTTCTCAATAGATCTTAACCGGTCTCTAGAGCCATGGCGACAGACAAGTACTCGACCAAGCCCCCGATCTTCGATGGGATCGACTATCCTTTCTGGAAGAGTCGGATGGAGACCTACATCCAGGCTCAGGGCTGCGCCATCTGGCGTAAGGTCAAAGTACGATATGTTGTTCCTGCCGATGAGAACATCAATGTGGCAAACATGCCCGATGTTGAGGTGAATGCGAAGGCAAGGAACATCATAATCCAGGGTTTGAGCCGAAGCGAGTTCGATCGCATCTCTCAATTGACGTCGGCTTTCGACATCTGGGTGACCCTCGATGCATACCATGAGGGCACCACCCAGATCAAGACAGTCCGATAGGACCAGTTCAAGCGAGATTACAACAAGTTTGAAATGCTCGCTGGCGAGTCCCTCGATGAGTGTTTTGCGCGTTTCCACAAGATCTTGAGCAACCTCCGAGCGGTTGGTCTCACATACCCCGACTCGGACAATGCTCGACAGATGCTCGTGGCTCTCGACTTGCGCGTTTGGGAGAAGAAGGTGACTACCATCAAGGACATCACCGATCTTTCGACCCTGACTCTTGACGCGTTGTACTCACGCCTCCAGACTCACGAGATTGACATTGTCTCTCGTAAGTTAAAGTCGCAGTCGATGGCTTTAGTTACCGATCCCACTTTAGCTCCTGATCTTTCTTCTGATTTGCTTGGTGGATTCTCTCTTGCTGCTCTTTGTGATGTAACTGATGATCAGTTAGAGCAGCTCGTAGATGACCAGTTAGCCCTCCTAGCCCAGAAATTTTCCCATGCTTACAAAAGGAGGGACAGAAAGAGAGGAGGGCCCGTGATTTGCTTCAAGTGTGGTGGCCCCAACCACATTCGGGCAAAATGCCCCAAGCTGGAGAAGGGCAAGGGCAACTACGGCGGTGTGAGCAAGAACGACTACTGATGAGGACATCACTTCTTTAGATACACACAACACTCCTCCGCTTGACATTCAAGGACCAATTACTAGAGCTCGCGCCCGACTGTAACATCCCAAAAATTTTATTTGCCTTTTTATTTGTTTTTCTGGAGTTTATTTGGATTTTCTGGATTTTATTTCAAAGTCTAAAGCAAGAAAATGAATTTAAAATATTTTATTAAAGCCAAAAAGAGTTTATTTAATTTTTCCTAGCCTTCCCTAAATTTTTAATTAATTTTCGAGAATTTTCTGGAATTTAAAATCAATTTTAAAGGTTAAAAAGTATTTTATAAAATTATTAAATGGAAGTCTGAAATTAAAAATATTTTTACTAAGTCTAAAATGCTTCCAGGAATATTCTATAATTTTTCTGGAATTTTTAGACATTAAGTATTATTTTTCTAAGTATTTGCAAAGCTTCTAGTATTTTCTGAAAATTTAATCCGAAAATAAAAATCAATTTATTCCAAGCCCGCCACGTGTCGCTCTCAGATTAAATCCACCTCTCTCCACGTTTTAATCCTAGCCATCCACCACAACTTACCCCTTCATAAAATCCAAAGGACATGAGCCATCCACTTGCCACGTGTCAACAATCCGACGGCCCGTACCCCTTCATTCTCCTCCCTCTCTATGACACATGGGACCCACTTGTCATATGTTTCTTCTTCCTCCCCTTCTTCCTCCTCTAGTCTTCTCTCTCTTCCACCATTGATGCCGAATGAAAGCTTCAATTCCCGGCCGTTACTACCTCTTTAATCGTCGTTTAAGGGTGGAAACGGAAGCCCTCATCACTCCCCACTCACGCCCGGCCGCCTCCTCCCTTTAATCCTCTCTAAACCGCCGGCCATTCATCTCCTTTTCTTCATCTATAAAAGCCCAAAACTCCGGTGTTCCTCCTCCCATTCGGCCTCCCTCTCACCGCCGCCCCTCCCCTCCCGTTCGGCCGCCACCCCGCCGCCCTTTGCCGCCGCCCCGGCCGCCTCCCGGCCCGCCTCCCGCCGCCGCCCAACCCCACGGCCGGCCACCTCCTCCTTGCGCCACCGCCGGCCGCCCGCCTCCCCGCCGTCGCCGGTGAGTGCGCCGCCGCCCCTCCTCACCCCGCCGCCGCTCGCCGCCCCCGCCTCCGGCCGCCGGCCGCCGGCAAGGCGCCGGCCGTGCGCCTCCCGTGCCGCCCTGCGCGCCGCCCGCGTGGCCGGCCTCGCTCGCGTGGTCGCCCGCGTGGCCTCCACGTCACGCCCGCATGGCGCCATGTGGTCGGTGTGCCACGTCGTCAAACCCCGCGGTCCGCGGACTTGGTCCACGGTAGACCGGGCCCACCGGTCATTCACATCATTTTCCCGCTCAGAAAATTCGAAATTGCTGACGTCATAAATAGCATTTTTCAGTACAAAAATAATTCCCGAAACCAGCCTTTTCCTTTTTCCCTCCTGTTAATCTTCCGAAAGCCATAACTTCTTCATTTTAACTCCGATTTAACCCGTTCAAATTTCTAAATTCTTCTAAAATCATAAACTACCCAAATCTAGACTCTTTTTGAATTTTTGAATTTTATTTGAATTTTGTTTGAATTTTCTTTTGATTCTTCGCGTGTAGATTACGACGAATCCGGAGAATATTTCTTCGACGAATCGCAGCAAGACTTCGAGCAAGGCAAGTTACACCTTTGACCATGTTGATCCCAGTAATTTAAATTATTTATGTTGTTTTTAAATTTATATGCATGCGTATTTTTATTCAAATTAGTTCAAATGTGCTTAAAACTTTAGTTACACCCAATTTCCTTTGTATGGCCAATTTCGATATTGAACGAACATACCTTGTCACCATAGATGAAAACCTAGTTGGTACATTAGTATTAACTAGAACACTTTATGGAATTGCTTAGCCATGCTTAGAATAATTCGGGTGGGAAGATTTGTTTCACATAAAATGATAAAGTTTTCGAGGGTATTCTTGATTTCGGTGAGTCAAGAATGATTATGAGATGTTTTCAAACAAATTATAAAACCTGTTCTTAGACTTGGGCATTGGTATGGTGGTGGGTGCTTGCTGGCATGCATCGTAGTTTGTTGACTCGTTGTTGACTGCCAGGCACAAGGGGTATGCGGGTAGGCCTAAGTCAAATTAAGGACCGGTCTGTGAGCTACTAATACAAAGTCACACCGTACTACCACAAGTCTGGAATGGGACAGACCTGGCTAAGTAATTCGTGAAGTTCCATTTTAGTTTTCGCTATAGGCTGAATGTGAGCGTGGCGTAGGCCATGGGAAGTCTCACATGGCACAAGAGGGGGCTCCAACATGTGGATTCATGTTGTGGTGAAACCTTAGTGGCGGCGTAACTAATTTGGCAATGGAACATTGGAACAGCCTTGTCATGAACTCTCAGCCGCACACCTAAGGCAGTGTGTAAATCGCGTGGCAAAACGAGAGAACATGTCTTGTGGGTAAAGTTGTACACCTCTGCAGAGTAACAAACTATCCTGGATAGCCGTGTCCACGGTCAAGGACATGCTTAGTATGGTTTTTCACGGATTAGACTTTGGTTTTTTTTAAAAACCTGGTTTGTGGAACTTGTGAAATCTTTTGGAAAGATGGTCCGGGTGGGATGCTCGTGGTTAGGTTAGTGTTTGGTCGGAGCCTGCACTAACGATATTATTTTGTTAAATTCTTGTTTCTATCTATTGTATCAAATTCAGCTTTTGCACTTATTATTGATATTTACTCCAATGATACTGTTTGTGCAAATAAACCATAATATGCCTTCTTTTGTAACCCCTTATGCATGCATACACTCTGTTATATTTCCCTGGTGTAACTTGCGTAAGCACTTCGTGTGCTTACCTTGGGAGTACTTTATGTGCTCACCTTGCTAAAATCTGTTGCCAGAGGATGACGTCTACAACTTCGGTGAGGATGGTGACGACTAGGCCACGTCTTACAGTCAATTCGCCTTGTGGGAAGGCAGGATGGGCTGCTCCTTTTATTTATCTTCCGCTGTTTACTTTTATGTTTGGCCATGAAGCCACCCTATTGTAAACCTGGCCATAAGGCCCGTACTCTTGCTTTATAATAAAGTTTGGTTATCATGCGTGATATGTATCACTGTTCAACCTGTGTGCACTAGCTTTTCCTGGGATAGTGCGAATACACAGTGGGTTCTGGAGTTGCTGCTCCGGGTCCCGACACCGACAAATGAATTTACAGGTGAGCTCGTTCCTAAGTACTTCTTTTTGTTCATTTGAGAATCGATTGCTACCTAATGATTTAATTATGATTAGGAAGCATGGAGAGGACCTGGAAGTACTTGGAGAAGGGCTACGAGGTGCACAAGTCCAGCAAGGGCGGTCGAATCATGTTGGAGGCCCAACTCAAGCCGACTTCGAATCCAATTCGGAGTCCAGGACCAGGCTGCACTAAAAGGGACGCCCAGATCGCATCCGGGCTCCGTTTTGGACGTTCTACATATGGATGGAAATTTGAGAAGGCGACCTTTCCAATGGGTCTGGTCCATGCCACAATTCCTTCTGAGTCAACAGGAATCGTCAAAACAATTGGGCGTTCAGAATCTGTCAGGGTGCTGCGCCACCGTCTTTTGGGCCGTTCGGCTTTGTATCGTGTTGGAGCCCATTATGGCGCGTCCAGGGGTTTTGCACGCCCCTCACTCCTCTATATCCAGCCGCCACCCCCACCATTAGGGTTTGGGTTTTGCTTAGATTATTCTGTCTTTGAACAGTTTCGCCGTTCATCGGTTTGTGAGACCCCAACTTTCGAGTGCTAAATCAATACATCTGCAATTCAGTTGTGTTCTTCCTTGTTCTTGCTTGTGTTCTTCGATTCGCAGGCGAGGTCAACTGGGCTGCGCACGGTTGATAACCTGAGGAGACGTCGTGCTGCGATTGCGGGGTTCGGAACGTGTTGTTCGAAAGCCGGATCGAATTGTGTCGCACCTCCACCAAATCGAACATATCCAGAACCTGTTGGAAGATCGGGACCCCGTCCCTATCAAGTGGTAATCAAAGCTTCAGTTGTTCCTTCAGGTTCGAGTTTACCCTATCTTGTTGTTTTCGGTTTCATCCTAGAGTCCAAGAAAAAGCCCTACAAAAAAAATTGTAGTCATAGGTTGTTTCCTGTCCCAGATCTCATTTATCCTTTTACACAATTTGATTTCAGAGTCCGTAGTGTTGAGTTTGTGTCCTTAGTCGAGTTGTGTTGCTGGTTTAGATCGTGTTTTGTTTCGGGTTGTCTTGCTTCCGCTACCTCTCATACAAACCCTAGCCGTCAACTTTTTGTTTTCCCACCCATATCCCACCCTCTGTTTTGAGTCATCCATCGCGTCTCGTGATCACCCAGCACCATCCCCCACCTTTCCCCGAGCTTCCGCCCCCAATTTCCACCAATTTCCTCCACCCGATTTCGTTTCGGCCTCCATAGCAACCATAACTCGGAGGCCCTCCTTCAAACGGCCGTACCTTTCTCATACGGACTCGAAATCAGGCGATTTTTTCTTCAAATTGGGTGGAGTTGAATTGTGCATCCGAAACTCCACAGCTTTGCTGGGTTTGGCGAATTTATTTTGCCCAAATTCGACCTGGAAAGTGCAGTACTCGAGCTCCGAAATTTCATCACCGAATTTACCGCACATTCATCATTTTCTGTAGGCCACACTTTACATCAGATTGAGGTGAAACTTTGTGTGGTCCCTATTTCTATGCTCTGCTTTGTGAAAAAAAGAAAAATAATAATAAAAATTTCGGCACCTGGGGTTATAGTGCTGAGAGTGCTATCCGTCCCCAAAAAAAAACCGTGACAGAGTACAGTTTTAGGTGACAGAGTACAGTTTTAGGTGACAGAGCTTCATTTGTTTTGTGCTTATGCTGAATTAAGTTTCTCATTGCCTGGCCATCTTTGTTACTGTCTTTGCTTTACTATTCTGGTCTTGACTCCTTTTCATCATATCATAACTGATATAGGACACATTTAGACCAGCAACTAGGACCAGTGCTTTGGACATTTATTCAACATTACTATCTGTTATTAATTTGTGTTCCACTATCATATTTGGCCTGCCAAGCTCCATATACCTACTTCCGGATAGAACAGTTTTTGACCCTTGCAATCACGGGATCACACTCTCCAGGTATCCTTTGCCTTGCTTTGGTAAGAACACTTGTAAGAGCTTGGTAAGCCACTTCCTTTGCGGGTTCCCACTGCCCTTACTTTGTAGTTGATAGGGATAATCCTTTTGTTTTCACTGTGTTTCCACTAACCATGGCAGGAGACGAAGGGGACGGGACACCGGGCGATTTCAACGAGTGTGTTAGTCGCGCCTAGCTACAAGCTGCGCTCGACAAACAAACTGCTTCACTCACTGATCTCGGCATGAGAATGGACACCATCGTCGCCGCCATTGCCCAGTTGAACACCACGGAAGGCATTGAGCGGGTGGAGCGGCGGATGGCTGACCTCACTGGTCGGATGGACACATTGGAGGCACGCCTGCCACCTGTCAATGATGGCCATCATGATGATGACACAGTGTATGATGCGGATGGCAACATTGATCAGCGGGCGACACAAGATGCACGACTACGTCGGCGTCTTCAGCAAAACCGACATGGTATGGGAGGTAATAACCAGAACTGTCATGGTAACGATGACCCTTTTGCTAAAGTTAAGTTTACCATTCCATCTTTTTCTGGTCTTTATGATGCTGAAATATATCTTGATTGGGAGATGACGGTAGAGCAGAAGTTTAATTCTCACTTGGTTCCTAAACAACATAGAGTTAGACAAGCTACTAGTGAGTTTAAGGACTTTGCTATTATATGGTGGAATGAACTGGGTACCATGCGCTTACAACCTGATACATGGGAGCGGTTAAAAGAAGCTATGCGTAATCGTTTTGTTCCTCCCTCATATAAACGTGAGTTGAGAAAAAAATTGCAGCGCTTAGAACAAGGTGATAGTTCTGTTCAGGACTATTATGCTGAGCTTCAAAAGGGTATGGTGCGTTGTGGGGTTGTTGAGGAAACGGATGATAAGATTTGTCATTTTTACGGGGGGTTACGGCGTGAAATTCATGACATTGTTGATTATAAAGATTTTACTACTGTCAACTAGTTGTTCTAGCTTGCTATGCTTGCAGAAAAAGAATTGCAGGGACGCAAGGAATCAGCGAAGGCAAGCACCGGACGACCCTTCTACACGCCGTGAACAACTACATCGACGGGACTGCCCAAGTCTTCTTCGAGTTTTCGTTCTCCTCCACTACCTGTGAATAAGTTTGCAGCAGCGCTACCGAAGCCACCTTCCACGACACGCCTTGCAGATTCTACAAAAAATTCTTTGCAGGGTCCAGCCAAGAGTTCTTCTTCCGTGGCTTCAACGGGCCGCTCCTCCGACATTTAGTGCCACCGCTGCCATGGGCTTGGTCATGTGCAGAAGAATTGCCCTAGCCAACGGGCATACATCGCCACAGAAGATGGAGGCTACCTCAGCACTTCGGATGTTGAGGAGGATGATGATGTTGCTGCTGCCTCGGGCGACAATGGCGGTGGTGATGACGACCTGGTCCTTGGTGGGGCGTCCACAGTGACGCTACGGAGCATCATTGTGCAGTGAGTCCTCAGCACACAAGTACAACAACCCGATAAGTTTCAACGCCATAATTTGTTTCAGACTTTCTTCGCAATCAAGAACCGGCGCGCACGTGTCATCATTGATGGAGGAAGCTGCAACAACTTGGTGAGTTCTGATTTGGTCAAGAAGCTTGGTTGACCACGCGACCGCATCCACATCCATACCATATTCTGTGGTTAAATGACTCTGGAAAAGCTAAGGTAACGCAAACATGCCGAGTCCATTTTTCCATTGGTGGTTATGCTGATCATGTTGATTGTGATGTGGTTCCCATGCAAGCATGCTCTCTTTTATTGGGTCGACCTTGGGAATTTGATAATGATGCTTTACACCATGGTAGTAGTAACAAATACACTTTTATGCATAAGGGAAAGAAAATTACTTTACTGCCCTTGACCCCAGCTAAGATTATAGAGGCCGATAGGGAGAGAGTTGTTGCTGCTAATGATCCAAAGGAACATGATAAATCTGAAAAACAGCAAGTAATCCATTTGAAAAATTCTGTTATGCTTGCCACAAAATCAGACCTTGCTGCAATTGATGATGTTAATGATACATGCTATGCTTTTGTGTGCAAAGATGCTTTATTTTCACTTGATAATATGCCTTGCACTTTGCCTGCTCCTGTCACTAACCCCTTGCTGCTCTTTGTGATGTAACTGATGATCAGTTAGAGCAGCTCGCAGATGACCAGTTAGCCCTCCTAGCCCGGAAATTTTCCCATGCTTACAAAAGGAGGGACAGAAAGGAGGGCCCGTGATCTGCTTCGAGTGTGGTGGCCCCAACCACATTCGGGCAAAATGCCCCAAGCTGGAGAAGGGCAAGGGCAACTACGGCGGTGTGAGCAAGAACGACTACTGATGAGGACATCACTTCTTTAGATACACACAACACTCCTCCACTTGACATTCAAGGACCAATCACTAGAGCTCACGCCCAACAAATGAATTTACAGGTGAGCTCGTTCCTAAGTACTTCTTTTTGTTCATTTGAGAATCGATTGCTACCTAATGATTTAATTATGATTAGGAAGCATGGAGAGGACCTGGAAGTACTTGGAGAAGGGCTACGAGGTACACAAGTCCAGCAAGGGCGGTCGAATCATGTTGGAGGCCCAACTCAAGCCGACTTCGAATCCAATTCGGAGTCCAGGACCAGGCCGCACTAAAACGGACGCCCAGATCGCATCCGGGCTCCGTTTTGGACGTTCTACATATGGATGGAAATTTGAGAAGGCAAAATTTCCAATGGCTCTAGTCCCATGTCAAAATTCCTTCTGAGTCAACGGAAATCATCGAAACAAGTGGGCGTTCAGAATCTGTCAGGGTGTTGCGCCACCGTCTTTTGGGCCGTTCAGCTTTGTATCGTGTTGGAGCCCATTAGGGCGCGTCCAGGGGTTTTGCACGCCCCTCACTCCTCTATATCCAGCCGCCACCCCCACCATTAGGGTTTGGGTTTTGCTTAGATTATTCTGTCTTTGAACAGTTTCGCCGTTCATCTGTTTGTGAGACCCCAACTTTCGAGTGCTAAATCAATACATCTGCAATTCAGTTGTGTTCTTCCTTGTTCTTGCTTGTGTTCTTCGATTCGCAGGCGAGGATTAGCCTTCTTGGCGAGGTCAACCGGGCTGCGCACGGTTGATAACCTGAGGAGACAAGGTGCTGCGATTGCGGGGTTCGGAACGTGTTGTTCGGAAGCCGGATCGAATTGTGTCGTGCCTCCATCAAATCAAACATATCCAGAGCCTGTTGGAAGATCGGAACCCCGTCCCTATAAACTACATCGACAAGAACCGCAACAAGAAGCCCTTCGCTCGTGCCCAAGGCAAGTAGAAATTCCGCCACCTTGGCAAAGCCAAAAAGCTCTTCCACCGCATCCTCACCGCCTTCGACGACCTCGACCTCAACGAGGTGGAGGGGTGGAGCGACGACGATGGGAAGGACGAGCAAGATCCCAAGGGTAGCGACGACTTCTCCGGCATGTGCTTCATGGCCCTTGAGGGCGAGATCAGTGATAGCGAGCTGTACTCCGACTCTGATGAGGTATACCCTTCCTACGACCAGCTTAATGATGCTTTTCTTAAGTTGGAGAAGAAAGTAGAGAGCTTGTCACGGGAGCTTACTTCACTTAGATCTGCTCCCTCTCGTGACGATTGTGATGTATGTACTGCTCTGGTTGGTGACATGGAGAAACTAAGGACCTTGCATGATAGTGTGTCCTCTGAGCTAGACATGATTAAGGTGGAGAATGTTAGTCTTCTTGCTGAGCTAGAGATGAGTAGGGTAGCACCTCCTTCATCTACTACTGTTGAGGCTATTTCTTGCACCTCATGTGAGGATAAGGACAATGAGTTTAGAGGTCTTTATACCATGTTGCTCGATCTGCCCGAGACTTGTGAAAGTTGTAACAATTTGAAGATGAACCTAAAATGGGCAGATCATAAAATTGCTGAACTACAAGCTTTTCTTCTTGAGCCTATTGCTTCATGTGTGAATTGCCCCAAGCTTACTGCTGAACTAGATTCTGTCTCCAAACAATTTTAAGAATTAGTTGATGATAATAACAAATTGGCTCAAAATGCTTCTAAGGACCCTGTTAGCTCACGTTGCGTTAATTGTAATAAACTAAAATCTGATTTGATTGCATTGGATGAGAAATGTGTGAAGCTGACTAAGGAGCTACTAGAGAAGCAACCATATGCTTGTACTGTGTGTGTGGGGAAGAAGCATGAGGGTTTGGTAGAGACGCCTAGCGATGTGAACCACATGGCTAGTAGTAGGACTGTCCCTTCTGAGTCGGCTGTGCGTGCACATGCCATTCGTTCCTCTGCTGTTGGTTCTTCTTCTGCTCCCTTACCTTCTGCTGTGTCTTCCTCCCCTTGCTCTTCTTGCACCTCTCTCTTTCGGGAGTGTCAGTACCTTATGAACACTCTCGAGAGATTTGTAGGAGGCAAGAAGAAGCTCAATCTTATTCTAGACCAATATAAGATTTGCAGATTTAATCAGGGTCTAGGATATGATTTCTATGAGGACATGAGGAAGCATCCACCTGCTGTTCTTAGACCCATAGCAGCAGGTGTGATTGAGGTCGAGCCCAGAACTGAGAAGTTCAATTCAAGTCAGCGGGCTTTGTCCAAGGGATTTCTAACAGCAAGGTGATTTCCCCTGCAGCTTCGGCCTCTCAGAAGGCGAAGCCTCATCATGCTACTTCTACCTCTCAGAAGGTGAAGTATCATTGCACCTTCTGTCAGAAGGATGGACACTTGATCGAGCGATGGTTCAGGTGCGCCAAGATCGCGCAGAGAGACTGTGTTCGTGATCTTAGGTGTATTCAGGGTCAGCCCCAGACCTTGAGTGCACCTAAGACCAACACGAGGTCTAGGCTTGCTTCTGGTGATGGTTTTGAGCAGCATCGAGGATTGGATTTTTTGAGTTTTTTGGTTTTCGTCCTCATACTGCTCCTGGTCGTGACTTCCGCCGTTCTGAGAGTAGATCTCATTTCCCCCGTCGAGATGTCTACCCACGGCGTGATCAACATGTTGCTAGTGTCTTGACTCGCTTCTCTGTAGCAGTCAAGCCCAACAACAGTTTCAGGTCTGCTTACAGACCTTCTGCTTCTTTGAGCGATAGAGAGCGTAGGGTAGTTAGAGGTCAGTCGTGTTTGATTACTTCTTCTACTCGACGCGTGACTCAGTATTGGGTGCCAAAATCACTCTTGATTTACCTCAGTACTGAGACATTACTCTCTCGTTGACTCAGGTTCGCCGAGCAGGGAAGAGAGAAGTTTGGCTCGTTGACTCTGGTTGTTCTCGTCATATGACTGGAGACTCTCATTGGTTCTCTTACCTAGCTCGTGCTCCAGGTGATGAGACGATCACCTTCGGAGATGCTTCGTCTGGGCGCGTCATCGCCAAAGGTATAGTGCGCGTTAATGAGTCTTTTATTTTAAAAGATGTTGCCTTGGTTAGTAAGCTGCAGTATAATTTGCTTTCTGTTTCTCAGCTTACCGATGACGGCTTTGAGGTGAGCTTTAAGAAAAACGCTTGCAAAATTCTTGACTCTTCGGGTAGTCTGGTTTGCGGGATTTCTCGTTATGGGAGGATCTTTCGTGCTGATTTTTCTGAGTCTTCCGGTGATCCTCTCCGGTGTTTAGTTGCTTCTGAGTCCCGTGACCTTACCTTCTGGCATAGGAGACTTAGTCATATTGGATTTGACCATTTAACCCGAGTTAGCGGCCACGATCTCATTCGTGGTCTGCCGAAACTCAAGATGGTTAAAGATCTTGTTTGCGCTCCATGTCGGCATGGCAAAATGGTTGCTGCTTCTTATCCTCTGGTCACAGTGACTACGACCGATGCACCGGGACAGCTGCTTTACATGGACACGTTTGGACCAGCTCGAGTGCAGTCAGCAGGAGGGAAGTGGTATGTTCTTGTCGTGGTCGATAACTTCTCGAGGTTCTCTTGGGTGTTTTTCTTAGCATCGAAGGATGAGACGTTTACATATTTTCAAGGTCTTTTTAGTAGGCTTTCTGTTGAGCTTCTGGGTGCCTTACGAGCGATCCGTAGTGACAATGGCACAGAGTTCAAGAATTCTTACTTTGAGAGATTCTGTGATGAGACAGGTGTAGAGCACCAGTTCTCTTCTCCGCACGTCCCACAGCAAAATGGCATCGTGGAGAGGAAGAACCGTACCTTGGTCAAGATGGCCAGGACGATGTTTGATGAGTACTCTACACCTAGGAAGTTTTGGGCTGAGGCTATTGCGACCGCGTGCCATGTTTCGAACAGAGTTTTTCTTCGGGCACACTTGCATCGCATTTCTTATGAGTTGAGATATGGGCGAAAACCCAATGTCTCGCATTTTCGTTTGTTTGGTTGCAAGTGTTTCATTCTGAAGTTCGGGAACCTAGACAAGTTCGAGTCACATTTTTGTGATGGTATCTTTCTAGGTTATTCGACTTCTTCGTGGGCGTATAGGTTCTGGAAGTGCGAGTCTAGTAAGTTGATAGAGACCTGTGAGGTGACCTTCGACGAGGCCAGTCCGGGGACTAGGCCCAATATCTCAGGTTCTTTAGAGCAGTCCGAGCCCATCTTTGTGGATGATGAGGATGATGGAGATGAGGGTTGTCTACCCGATCCAGTTCCTCATCCTCCCCTTGAGGTGCCTTCCTCCACTGCACCTTGAGGTGATCAACCCATGCCTACTGCTTCCTCTGGAGCCAGTGGCTCTGTTCCTTCCTCATCAGCTAACGAGGTAGAGGCCACTTCTTCATCTCATCCTGGACCTCCCGACATATTCAGAAAGATCATCCTTCTGAGCAGATGATTGGAGTCCTCTTTGAGCGCGTCACTTGCTCAAAGTCTGGCATGTCTCATTTCTGTCTTCATTATGCCTTTGTTGCCACCTTTGAGCCCAAGGATGTTAGTCATGCTCTATTTGATGAGTCCTGGGTCAATGCCATGCATGAGGAGTTGGAAAATTTCAAGAGAAACAAGGTCTGGTCGCTTGTTGAGCCCCCTCGAGGTCACAATGTCATTGGGACTAAGTGGGTGTTCAAGAACAAGCAGAGTGAGGATGGGGTGGTTATTCGAAACAAGGCTAGACTGGTAGCTCAGGGCTTCTCCCAGGTTGAGGGTCTAGATTTTGAGGAGACCTTTGCCCCTGTAGCTAGACTTGAGGCCATTAGAATCCTGCTTGTTTTTGCGGCTTCTAAGGGTTTCAAGCTTTACCAGATGGATGTCAAGAGTGTCTTCCTCAATGGCTTTATTAAGGAAGAAGTCTATGTGAGACAGCCTCCAGGTTTTGAGAACCCCAAATACTCAAACCATGTCTACAAGCTTTCCAAAGCTTTGTATGGACTTAAGCAGGCCCCTAGAGCTTGGTATGAGAGGCTTAAGTCCTATTTGTTGAGTCATGGTTTCGAGATGGGTAAGGTGGATAAGACCTTGTTCATTCGCCGGCATGGCGCTGACCTTCTGCTCATCCAGATTTATGTGGATGACATTATCTTTGGCGGCTCTTCTCGTTCTCTTGTTTCACAGTTCTCGGATGTCATGAGCACCGAGTTTGAGATGTGTATGATGGGTGAGTTGACCTTCTTCCTTAGCTTCCAGATCAAGCAGACTCGGGAGGGTACCTTCTTGCATCAGGGCAAGTACACTCGTGACCTCCTGAGGCGCTTTGACATGAGTGATGGTAAGCCCGTGTCAACTCCCATGGCGTCTAGCTTCTCTTGACCCAGATGAGGATGGCGAGCTAGCTGATCAGAAGGAGTATCGCAGCATGATTAGCTCCCTCTTGTACCTCATTGCCTCGAGACCCGACATACACTTTGCTCTGTGTCTGTGTGCTCGCTTTCAGGCTTCTCCTCGCGTATCTCACCGCCAGGCGGTGAAGCGCATCCTTCGGTACCTTCGAGCTACCATTGACTATGGTATCTGGTACTCTTCCTCGTCCTGTCTTTCCTTGAGAGCCTATTCGTATGCAGACTTTGCTGGCTGTAGGATAGATAGGAAGAGCACTTCGGGCACCTGCCAGTTCATTGGCACTTCTCTTGTTTCTTGGTCTTCGAGGAAGCAGTCCGGTGTTGCACAGTCCACCGCAGAGGCCGAGTATGTTGCTGCCGCCAGTTGCTGCAGCCAGGTGCTTTGGATGGTCTCGACCCTGCGGGACTTTGGGTTAGCTATAGACAGTGTTCCACTCTTCCGTGATAATGAGAGACCATGTGGAGGTCATCACATGTGTGTGATGAGTAATTGACATCGGTTTAGGGAAGTCGAGTTTGATTTGGTTGGTTTGGACCATGTCGTTGCGAGGTGCAATGGACTCGGTCGGACTTGGTCAAACCTGGTCAAAGGGTTTAGATTGCATATTATGTCGACTTGTCAGGTTGGGCTATTTCATTAATGCATTTATGCTTTCATGTATCGAGCGGTGCTATTTGATGTGTTTCTTGTCTGTGTTGGCTGCAGGACGTCAAGGCAGAGTTGTGGCGAGACACGAGGTGACCGGACTAGACACGGGCGGTGTCGAGGTCAGAACGGTCGAGATGTGTCGAAGACGGCGGAGATTCGATGTGGTTGCGAGTCGTGGACGACGACAAGGAGCACGGAAGCTTCCCGGAAGGTGCAGGAGGGGCGAATCGGTAAATTCGCGAGGCTGCACAAGCGGGAGCGGGCTCCGTTGGATTTAGCGGGCGTAACGGGGTGGAGATCCGTTAGCCAAGGGCTATAAATAGGAGGGAGTGGCTGTCCCCTTCATGGATTCTAAGGTTTACTTTAGTCAAAATAGGCTTTAGAGGGTTGTTTTGGCTTTAGTCCTTAGTTGGTGAGAGTGGGTGTGAAGGGCAGAGCTTGTCCCCTTCGATGTTTCTCTGAGTGTCTGAGTGTTGTCTCCTCTCCAAGAAGATGTAGGGTTTGTGTGAGTTCTTGAGGATTAAGAGGGAGAGGATGGATTGAGAGTCTTGTAATCATTCCTCTTGTTCTAATGTCCATGTGTATCGGGACTCCTATGTAATCCTTGCTTGGTTGAAATGAAAATCTGAAGTTTTTCTCCCGTGCAGCCTCTCTGTTCTTCGTTTTCTCCTTTTAGGTGATTTTCCTCTTTTTGTGATTTGAAGTTCTTTCTTGCTGGGAAGGCCCAAAATGGGTTGCTCTATGTTGGGATGATGCCTCAAGATCATTTGATCAAGTTTCCCAAGAGCAAACTTCGTTTAATCTCAGATTTCATGTTTGGGACTTCTCTGTTCTTCATTTCCTCTTCTAGGGTTTTGATGATTTTCGTGTTTCCCTTCATGAGAAAATGTGAAACTTGGCATGCAGAGTCTTATGGCTATTAATTAGCTATCCTCAAAGTTTCGTGGCCAAAGGATCATTGGTTAGATGAGAATTTGAGTTTTTGGGTAGCTCTCTGTATTTTTCAAGTTCTTGGTTAATCTCTGAATTTCTTGTGTTCTTACTTAGTTCCCATGTTGTTTGAGGCCCTAAAGGTTTTAGAATAGTCCCTTGATGTCTCTCTCTGAAAAGATCAGAAGTTTTCCTTTTGTTTCCTTGATTTAGCCAAAAATCCGAAGTTTCAGATCTTCTGTCAGCCTGCTCTGTTTCCTGTTTTCTTCGTGTGGTACTACCGCCCCTCGAGAGGTACTACCGCTCGGCTCGGCGATACTACCGCCCAGAGGTACTACCGCTCGTCTCAGCGGTACTACCGCTTGCAGTTAGACCTGCTCTGAAATTATTTTTCTTGACTGTTTCTTTCTGGATCTGGTTTATCCTTGTTACTGTGACTTCCAGTAAGTGCATATCTTCTATCTTCATAGCTTCCATAGCTATTGGAGAAGAAGCATAAGTGTGGATACTTGAGGGGCGAATTTAATTTTTAGAAAGCGACATTCACCCCCCTCTGTCGCCATTTCGGTCCAACAGATAACACTTCTGCCATTAACATTGCTAAGAACCCAGTGCAATACTCTCGGACCAAGCATATTGATATCCGATATCACTTCCTTCGAGATCATGTAGAGAAGGGTGACATAGTGCTCCAGTTCGTGGAGAGTGACCACCAGTTGGCTGATATCTTTACCAAGCCATTGGATAGCTCTAGGTTTTCAGCTCTGCGGGGAGAGCTTGGGGTGGTTTGTCCTTACGGACTGTTGTGAGGGGGAGTTTTGTGCTTCATGCTTTATCATGTTTATTATGCTCTTACTCCTTACTATTGCATTGCATATGAGTGCATTGGGGTTAGTCCGTCTAGCATAGGTTAGAATGGTTTTCTCGCCTAGTTGCTTAGACTTCTTACTCTTATCTTGTGATTCTAGGATGCTGCTTATTAGTTGTCTCTCTTCTCACTAGGTTGAGCTCACTCACTTCTTATAGGTTCTAGCAAGGGTTGGGCCACCCTTGGGTAGACAGGGTACGTATTTGCTCCTTAGTGTGTTAGATGATCAGTTGATAGTCCTAGAGTCATATGGAGTAGATGAGAGTCAGTCTGAGCCATAGTATCTTAAGGACTGCCTTTTCTGATTTCTTTCCCAGCTTCTCGATTTTATCGCCTTGGTTCAGGGGGAGTTCATTTGGGAGCTTATAGATCTTAATATTGTCATATCTCTACTTGAACTGAAAGTTGCATCACATGTTGAGGGGGAGCTGGATTTTCTGCATGTCATTCTGCATTGTAATATATCTACATGGAGTTTTGATTATTATCCTATTATGACATATCTACATTGCATTACATCTTGCCATGTCTTGAGCTTACTTGCTAGATATATCATGACTTTATATGTGTGGTCAAGTCTTTGCCATGATAGGTTGAATAAAATGCTCAACTTGAACTAATTCATGTCATGTTAGCTCTTGAGATTAGTCTGTCTTTAGTTATCCTCTTATGATTCATGCCATGGCAAATAGGCTGAGTTGAGTCTTGAATCTTTGTTGAATTTTAGATTGAGCTATGCTAGTTTCTTGATGAAACATGAGTTGGTACATTTTTTTAGTAAGCAAAAAGTGAGAGACCATGTGGAGGTCATCCCGTGTGTGTGATGAGTAATTGACATCGTTTTAGGTAAAGTCGAGTTTGGTTTGAGTGGTCGGACCATGTCGTTGCGTGGTGCATCGATTTCGGTCGGACTTGGTCAAACCTAGTCAAAGTGGTTAGAATGCTTATTCGGTTGATTTGACAGGTTTGGGCTTAATGTGGTTTCATTAATGCTATTTATGCTTTCATGTATCGAGCGGTGCTATTTGATGTGTTTCTTGTCTGTGTTGACTGCAGGACGTCGACGCGGAGTCGTGGCGAGACACGGTGTGACTGGACTAGGCGCAGGTGGCGCTGAGGTCAGAACTGTCGAGATGTGTCAAAGACAGCGGAGACTCGAGGTGGTTGCGAGACTTGGACGACAAGGAGCGCGGAAGCTTTCCGGAAGGTGCAGGAGGGGTGAAATGGTACTTTCGCGAGGCTGCAAGAGCGGGAGCGGGCTCCGTTCGGGTTTAGCGGGCGTAACGGGTTGGAGACCCGTTAGCCAAGGGCTATAAATATGAGGGAGTGGCTGCATGCCCACTCATGCATTCCTAGGGTTTTAGAGGTTGGTAGGACTTGCTTTAGTCAAAATGAGCTTTGGAGAGTTTGTTTTGGCTTTAGGCTTTAGTTGGTGAGTCTTTAGTTGGTGAGAGTGGGTGGAAGGCAGCAGGGAGTCTGTCCATCTTCGATGTTTTCTTGAGTGAGTTCTTCCTCCTTCCAAGCATGTAGTGTGTGTTCTTGAGTTGGGAGAGGTGGGAGATGGATTGAGAGTGTTATAATCATTCCTCTTGTTTCCTCTTTATCAATATGAGATGGAGTTTGATTTAGTTTTTGTCTCGCTGTTGTTTTTGCCCTACGATGCACTCTAGGCTTGATTTCTTGATTTCTTGTTTTTGAGTTGTTTCTTGTTGGAAAGGCCCAAAATAGGTTGCTCTATGATGGGATAGTACCTCAAGGTCATTTGATCGAGTTCTCCCAAGAGCAAATCAAGTTTAATCTCAGATTTGGGTCTTTGAGCTCCTCTGTTCTTCTTTTACAATTTCTAGGGTTTTGTTGCTATTCCTGATTCCCTTTGCGAGATGGCATGAAACTTGAGATGTTGAGCCCAGGGGCTATTGAGTAGCTATCCTCAAAGTTTCGTGGCTAAAGGATTAATGGTTGGGGAGTATTTTGGATTTTGGGTCAGCTCTGCAAAAAGTTTCAGATTCTTGCCATAATCTGAAATTTGTGTTCATGAGTTGTCTTCTTTTGGTTTTCTGGACCCTATAGGTTATTTGAGAGGTAATCTTACCTATCTGGGCAGAGAAATCTAGAAGAATATCTCAAATTTGCTTGCAGTCTGGAGTTCTCAATTTGTAGTCTGAAAATTCAGCAATTCAGGCTGCTGTCCCGAGGGGCGGCCAGACTTGACTATTGAGGGCAGTCAGACCGGCCCCCTAACGGCGGTCAGACCGGCCTGTTAGGGGCGGTCATACCGGCCTTCTGGTTTTTGGCCGTTTTGACTCCATGTTGATTTGGTTCTTCTGAGGTTCTTTCTTGGCTTTGATTAGCTATGAATTCCAGAAGCTTGAGCCTCCTCTTTTTCATAGCAATTGTTGTTATCGGAGAAGGTTGGTTTTACTTTTTGGCTATTGGCTCTTAAATATTTCTGTTTGCTATCTTTCTTGTTGGGGTCTCTTCGCTTGTTTCATTTTCTTGGTCTTCCAAAGATCCTTCTCATCCACTTCATAGCTTCTCAAAGCTATTGGAGGAGAATTTGAGAAGTGAAACTTGAGGGGGACGAACTTTTTAAGAGATCGACATTCACCCCCCTTCTGTCGCCATTTCGGTCCAACAATTGGTATCAGAGCTGGTTAGCTCTTTTCCATAGATCTTAACCGGTCTCTAGAGCCATGACGACGGACAAGTACTCGACCAAGCCTCCGATCTTTGATGGCATTGATTTTCCTTTCTAGAAAAGCCGGATGGAGACATACATCTAGGCACAAGGATATGCCATCTGGAGGAAGGTCAATGTCCGCTATCTGGTTCCTGCCGATGAGAACATCAATGTGGCGAATATGCCCGATGTTGAGGCGAATGCAAAGGCAAGGAACATAATCATCGAAGGTTTGAGTCGTAGCGAGTTTGACCGCATTTCGCACCTCACGTCGGCTTTCGACATTTGGGAGACCCTCAGTGCTTACCATGAGGGCACCACCCAAATTAAGACAGCCCGACAGGACCAATGCTCGCTGGTGAGTCCCTCGATGAGTGCTTTGCGCGTTTTCGTAAGATTCTGAGCAATCTCCGAGCGGTCGGTCTCACATACCCCGACTCGGATAACGCTCGACAGATGCTCGCTGCACTTGATCTTTGGGTTTGGGATATGAAGGTGACTACCATCAAGGATACCACGGACCTCTCGACTTTGACTCTTGATGCGCTGTACTCGCGCCTCAAGACTCACGAGATTGACATTGTCTCTCGCAAGTCAAAGTCGCAGTCGATGGCCTTAGTCACCGATCCCAATTTGGCTTCCGGTTCTTCTTCTGATTCTCTTTGCGGTTTCTCCCTTGCTGCTCTCTGTGACAAAACTGATGATCAGTTAGAGCAGCTTGCGGATGAGCAGTTAGCCCTCCTAGCTCAGAGATTCTCCCATGCTTACAAGAGGAGGAGGGATGGAAAGAGAGGAGGACCCGTGATTTGCTTCGAGTGTGGTGGCCCCAACCACATTCGGGCAAACCGCCCCAAGCTGGGGAAGGGCAAAGGTGACTACGGCGGTTCGGGCAAGAACGACTACACCGACAAGAACCGCAACAAGAAGCCCTCAGCTCCCGCACAAGGCAAGAAGAAGTTTCGCGACCTTGGGAAGGCCAAGAAGCTCTTCCACCGCGTCCTCACCACCTTCGACGACCTCGACCTCAGCGAGGTGGAGGGATGGAGCGACGACGACGAGACGGGTGACCAAGAACCCAAGGGTGGCGACGACTTCTCCGGCATGTGCTTCATGGCCGTTGAGGGCAAACTGAGCGACATCGAGCTGTACTCCGATTCGGACGAGGTATCCCCCACCTACGACCAGCTTAATCATGTTTTTCTTAAGCTAGGTGGATTTCATGCTAGAGCTAGGGCTAGATGTACTGAGTTAGAGAAGGAAGTAGATAGACTTTCACGGGAGCTTACTTCACTTACATCTGCTCCCTCCCATGATGATTGTGATACATGCTGTGCTTTGTTGGATGACATGGAGAAACTAAGGACCTCGCATGATAGTCTGTTCTCTGAACTTGATATTGTTAAGGTGGAGAATATTAGTCTCTTGGCTGAGCTTGAGATGAGTAGGGTAGTTCCTGTTTCATCTACTTCTGTTGAGACTATTGCTTGCACATCATGGGAGGATAAGGACAATGCTTTTAGAGGTCTTTATACTATGCTTCTCGATCTGCCCGAGACTTGTGAAAATTGCAATAATTTGAAGATGAACCTAAAACGGGCAGATCATAAAATTGCTGAGTTACAAGCTTTTCTCCTTGAGCCCATTGCCTCGTGTGTGAATTGTCCCAAGCTTACTGCTGAGCTTGAAGCTGTCTCCAAACAGTTTCAAGAATTAATTGATGATAATAACAAATTGGTTCAATCTGCTTCTAAGGACCCTGTTAGCGCACCTTGCATTAATTGTAACAAACTAAAATCTAATTTGATTGCCTTAGATGAAAAATGTGTGAAGCTAACTAAGGACCTTCTAGAGAAGCCATCTTCTGCTTGTAATGTCTATGCTAAGGTGGGGAAGGAGCCCAAGGGTAAGGTGGAGACGCTTAGCGACGTGAACCAACTGGCTAGTAGTAGGACTGTCCCCTCAGAGTCGGCTGTGCATGCACAAGCCATTCTTTCCTCTACTGTTGGTTCTTCATCTGCTCCCTTACCTTCTGCTACTCCCTCTTCCCCCTGCTCTTCTTGCACCTCTCCCTTTCGGGAGTGTCAGTATCTTATGAACACTCTCGAGAGATTTGTAGGCGGCAAGAAGAAGCTTAATCTTATTCTAGACCAATCCAAGATTTGTAGATTTAATCAGGGTCTAGGATACGATTTTTATGAGGACATGATGAAGCATCCACCTGCCGTGCTCAGACCCATAGCACCAGGTGTGATCGAGACTAAGCCCAGGACCGAGAAAGTCCAATTTAAGTCTGCGGGCTTTGTCCAAGGGATTTCTGACAGCAAGGTGATTTCACCTGCTGCTTCGGCCTCTCAGAAGGCGAAGCTTCTTCGTGCTACTTCCACCTCTCAGAAGGTGAAGTACCACTGCACCTTCTGTCAGAAGGATGGACATCTGATCGATCGATGCTTCAGGAGCGCCAAGATCGCGCGTAGAGACCGTGTTCGTGATCTTAGGCATATTCAGGGTCAGCCCTAGACCTTGAGTGCACTAAAGACCAACACGAGGTCTAGGCTTGCTTCTGTTGATGGGTTTGGGCAGCATCGAGGACTTGGTTTTTCTGAGTTTTCTGGTTTTCATCCTCATGCTCCGTTTGGTCGTGACTTCCGCTACCCTTCTGCTTCTTTGATAGAGGTCCCTGAGGGTAGATTTCGTTTCCCCCGTCGAGATAGCTACCCGCGGTGTGATCAGCATGTTGCTGGTGCCTTGACTCGCTCCTCTATAGCAGTCAAGCCCAACAACAGCTTCAGGTCCACACACAGACCTTCTGCTTCTTTGATTGACAGAGAGCGCAGGGTAGATAGAGGTCAGTCGTGTTTGACTACTTCATCTGCTCGACGTGTTACTCAGTATTGGGTGCCAAAATCACTCTTGATTTACCCCAGTACTGAGACTTTACTCTCTTGTTGACTTAGGTTCGCCGGGCAGGGAAGGGAAAGGTTTGGCTTGTAGACTCCGGGTGTTCACGACACATGACCGGAGACTCCCGTTGGTTTTCTTCCCTTGCCCGTGCTCTAGGTGATGAGACGATCACCTTCGGAGATACCTCATCTGTGCGCGTCATCGCCAAAGGTACAGTGCGCGTTAATAATTCTTTCATTTTGAAAGATGTTGCTTTGGTTAGTAAGCTGCAGTATAATTTGCTTTCTGTCTCTCAGCTTACCGATGACGGTTTCAAGGTGATCTTTAAGAAAAACACTTGCAAAATTCTTGATTCTTCGGGTAGTCTGGTTTGCGGGATTTCTCGTTTTCGGAGGATCTTTCGTGCTGATTTTTCTGAGTCTTCTGGTGATCCTCTCAAGTGTTTAGTTGCTTCTGAGTCCCGCGATCTTTCTTTCTGGCATAGGAGACTTGGTCATATTGGATTTGACCATTTGACCCGAGTTAGCGGCCACGACCTCATTCGTGGTCTGCCGAAGCTCAAGATGGTCAAAGATCTTGTTTGCGCTCCATGCCGGCACGGCAAGATGGTTGCCGCTTCCCATCCTCCGGTCACAATCACTATGACCGATGCACCAGGACAGCTGCTCCATATGGATACAGTTGGACCAACTCGAGTGCAGTCAGCAGGAGGGAAGTGGTATATTCTTGTCGTGGTCGATGACTTCTCGAGGTACTCTTGGGTGTTTTTCTTAGCCTCGAAGGATGAGACGTTTACACATTTTCGAGGTCTTTTCAGTAGGCTTTCTGTTGAGCTCCCGGGTGCCTTACGAGCGATCCGTAGTGACAATGGCACGGAGTTCAAGAATTTCTACTTTGAGAGGTTCTGCGATGAGATGGGTGTAGAGCACCAGTTCTCCTCTTCGCACGTCCCACAGCAAAATGGCGTCGTGGAGAGAAAGAACCGTACCTTGGTCGAGATGGCCAGGACGATGCTTGATGAGTACTCTACACCGCGGAAGTTTTGGGCTGAGGCCATAGCACCGCGTGCCATGTTTCCAATCGAGTTTTTCTTCGGGCACACTTGCACCGCACTTCTTATGAGTTGAGATACGGGCGAAAGCCCAGCGTCTCTCATTTTCATGTGTGTGGTTGCAAGTGCTTTATTCTGAAGTCTGGGAACCTAGACAAGTTCGAGTCACATTCTTGTGATGGGATCTTTCTAGGTTACCCGACTTCTTTGCGGGCCTATCGGGTTTGGAACTGCGAGTCTAGCAAAATGGTAGAGACCTGTGAAGTGACCTTCGACGAGGCCAGTCCGGGGACTAGGCCCGATATCTCAGGTTCTTTAGAGCAGTTCGAGCCTATCTTCGTGGATGATGAGGACGATGGAGATGAGGGTTATCTACCTGATCCAGTCCCTCATCCACCCCTTGAGGTGCCTTCTTCCACCGCACCTCGAGGCGATTAGCCCATGCCTTCTGCTTCTTTTGGAGCTAGTAGCTCTGTTCCTACCTCGTCAGCTCATGAGGTAGAGGCCACTTCTTCATCTTATCTTGGTCCTCCGAGACACATTCAAAAAGACCATCCTTTTGAGCAGATTATTGGAGACCTGTTTGAGCGAGTTACTCATTCAAAATCTGGCATGTCTCAATTCTGTCTCCATTCTGCCTTTGTTGCCTCCTTTGAGCCCAAGGACGTTTGTCATGCTTTGTCTGACGAGTCTTGGGTCAATGCCATGCATGAGGAGCTAGCAAATTTCGAAAGGAACAAGGTCTGGTCACTTGTTGAGCCCCCGCGTGGTCACAATGTCATTGGGACCAAGTGGGTGTTCAAGAATAAGCAGAGTGAGGATAGGGTGGTTGTTCGAAACAAGGCTAGATTGGTAGCTCAGGGGTTCTCCCAGGTTGAGGGTCTAGATTTCGAGGAGACCTTTGCCCCTGTAGCTAGACTTGAGGCCATTAGAATCCTGCTTGCCTTCGCAGCTTCTAAGGGTTTCATGCTTTACCAGATAGACGTCAAGAGTGCCTTCCTTAATGGCTTCATTGAGGAAGAAGTCTATGTCAGACAGCCTCCAGGTTTCGAGAACCCCAAATACCCAAACCATGTCTTCAAGCTTTCCAAAGCTTTGTATGGACTTAAGCAGGCCCCTAGAGCTTGGTATGAGAGGCTTAAGTCCTATTTGTTGAGTTATGGTTTCGAGATGGGTGAGGTAGGTAAGACCTTGTTCATTCGCCGGCATGGCACCAACCTCTTGCTCGTCCAGATTTATGTGGACGACATCATCTTTGGCGGCTCTTCTCATGCTCTTGTTTCTCAGTTCTCAGATGTCATGAGCACTGAGTTTGAGATGAGCATGATAGGTGAGTTGACCTTCTTCCTTGGCTTCCAAATCAAGCAGACTCGGGAGGGTACTTTCTTGCATCAAGGCAAGTACACTCGTGACCTCCTGAGACGCTTTGACATGAGTGATGGTAAGCCCGTGTCAACTCCCATGGCATCTTCCGCCACTCTTGACCCAGATGAGGACGACGAGTCAGTTGATCAGAAGGAGTATCGTAGTATGATCGGCTCCTTCTTGTACCTCACTGCCTCGAGACCGGACATACACTTCGCTGTGTGTCTTTGTGCCTGATTTCAGGCTTCTCCTCGCGTATCTCACCGCCAGGCGGTGAAGCGCATTCTTCGGTACCTTCGAGCTACCATTGACTATGGTATCTGGTACTCTTCCTCCTCGTGTCTTTCCTTGAGAGCCTACTCGGATGCAGACTTTACTGACTGTAGGATAGATAGGAAGAGCACTTCGGGCACCTGCTAGTTCATTGGCACTTCTCTCGTTTCCTGGTCTTCGAGGAAGCAGTCCGGTGTTGCACAGTCCACCGCAGAGGCTGAGTATGTTGCTGCAGCCAGTTGCTGTAGCCAGGTGCTCTGGATGGCTTCGACCCTGCTGGACTTTGGGTTAGTTATCGACAGTGTTCCACTCTTTTGTGATAACACTTCTGCGATTAATATTGCTAAGAACCCAGTGCAGCACTCTCGGACCAAGCATATTGATATTCGCTATCACTTCCTTAGAGACCATGTGGAGAAGGGTGATATCGTGCTCCAGTTTGTAGAGAGTGACCACCAGTTGGCTGATATCTTTACCAAGCCATTGGATAGCTCTAGGTTTTCAGCTCTACGGGGAGAGCTTGGGGTGGTTTGTCCTTACGGACTGTTGTGAGGGGGAGCTTTGTGTTTTACTGCTTTATTATATTGATTATGCTCTTGCTCCTTTCTGTTGCATTGCATTTGGGGTGCATTGGGTTTAGTCCTTCTAGCATAGGTTAGAGTGGTCTTCTTGTCTAGCGTTCAGACTTCTTGCTCTTATCTTGTGATTCTAGGATGCTGCTTATTAGCTGTTTCTCTTCCCACTAGGTTGAGCTCACTCACTGCTTTTAGGTTCTAGTGAGGGTCGGGCCACCCTCAGGTAGACAGGGTACGTGTTTGCTCCTTAGTCTGTTAGATGACCAGTTGATAGTCCTAGAGTCATATGGGGTAGATGAGAGTCAGTCTGAGCCATAGTATCCTCTATATCTTATCTATGCTTTAAGGACTGCCTGTTTGGTTTTCTTTGCCAGCTTCTCGATTTTATTGCTTTGGTTCAGGGGGAGTTCATTTGGGAGCTTGGAGCTTAATATTGACATAACTCAACTTGCACTAAAAGTTGCATCACATGTTGAGGGGGAGCTAGATTTTCTTGCATTTTCAGCATTCTGCATTTGTAATATAACTACATGGAGCCTTGATTATTATCCTATCATGACATGTTTACATTGCTTTACATCCTGCCATGATTTGTGCTTCATTGCTAGTTTGATGATGACTTCATATGTGTAGACTAGCTTTTGCCATGATAAGTTCATTAAAATTGCTCAATTTGAACTAAAACTTGTCATGACAGCTCTTGAGATTAGTCTTTATCTAGATATCCTCTTATGATTCATGCCATGTCAAATATGCTGAGTTGAGTCTTGAATCTTTGTTGAGCATTAGATTGAGCTATGCTAGTTCTCGATGTAGCGTGAGTTAGTACAATCATTTAAGAAAGCAAAAAGTTCTCTTTTGTGTGAAAAAACTGATCTCACCAATTCTCTCCTATGAGACTGCTTGCCATTGCACTTGGCATGAACTTAGGGGGAGTTTTGGATGACCAAGATCATTGTCTTAAGCTTCTTGCTTGGCATGATCGCATAAGGCTTGAGATTTAGCACATGGCTAAACAAAATCTGGTTGGCAACGACCATAAATTTCAAAAGAAAATATGTCACTTGTGCTTCATTTGCTTAATCTACAAAAAGAACCAAGTACTTAAACAATGTTTCACTCTTGAGCTTGCAGCACTCTAATTAGGCTCAATACTAGCTTCTTGGTTCCGCTTAGCTTATTGACATGGTTTGCATCATCCTTGGATACCTCTAGCTAGACTTTGATCATGGATGACTTGACATGCTCACAAATTGCACTAAATTTCAGATTGTCATCTATTTGGTTTAGCTGGCTTATATATATCCTGTCATGATCTAGATAGCATTCTATTGAGTTATGGCTTGATGTAATACTTGTTGGTCATTTTGGGATAATTTTCATGGCTCTAAATGCTTAGAATAATCAAACTTCAGCCATTTCATTCATTTCCATGACTTGTTCTCTTCCTTGCATCCTTGATGTGTTTATTGCCAAAAGGGGGAGAATAGTGGAGAAAAAGCCGTTTAGGAGCTTTCTAGAGCTTTGGAGAAAAATTTGCTCTTTCTTGTGTAGCTCTAGTGCTCTTTTGTCGACATGGTCATTTGCTTCATTGCTTTCTTTCGGACCATGTTGGACTCTTCAAACAAACTCAACTTCAAGCTTCTTCTGGGTTTGTCAATATACTCATCAAGGGGGAGATTGAGAGACCATGTGGAGGTCATCCCGTGTGTGTGATGAGTAATTGACATCGTTTTAGGTAAAGTCGAGTTTGGTTTGAGTGGTCGGACCATGTCGTTGCGTAGTGCATCGATTTCGGTCGGACTTGGTCAAACCTAGTCAAAGTGGTTAGAATGCTTATTCGGTTGATTTGACAGGTTTGGGCTTAATGTGGTTTCATTAATGCTATTTGTGCTTTCATGTATCGAGCGGTGTTATTTGATGTGTTTCTTGTCTGTGTTGGTTGCAGGACGTCGAGGCGGAGTCGTGGCGAGACACGGTGTGACCGGACTAGGCGCAGGTGGCGCTGAGGTCAGAACGGTCGAGATGTGTCGAAGACGGCGGAGACTCGAGGTGGTTGCGAGGCTTGGACGACAAGGAGCGCGGAAGCTTCCCGGAAGGTGCAGGAGGGGCGAAATGGTAACTCTTTCTAATCTACTACTTTAAGATACACTTGAAGGATAGTAATGAGTTTTATTTTCTACCACTAGCTAGCATGTGCAATTGTTTATATTTTATACTTGCTCAGATTAACTTGGGGCATAGAATTCTACTCTACGTATGTGATTGCAATATGAATTATACATGTCTTGCTCTGTTATTGGCTTATACCATTAGTCCATGCCGCCCAACGGTACTATGAGAGACCATGTGGTTATGACCCCATGTTTGTGATGAGTAATTGACGAGTCTTTTGGAAAGATTGAGTTTGATTGGTTCGTTTCGTGCCATGACGGCATTTGGCTCAGTCGGGTTGGTTAGACGGACTTATCGCATATTCGTGCCTGAGTTTGGTTCATTGATGCTATTTATGCTTACATGTGTCAAGCGGTGCTATTTGATGTGTTTCTTGTTTGTGATGGCTGCAGGACGTCGAGGCGGAGTCGTGGCGAGGCATGAGGTGACCAGACTAGGCACAGGCGGTGTCGAGGTCAGAATGGTCGGATGTGTCGAAGACGGCGGAGACTCGAGGTGGTTGCGAGGCTTGGATGACAAGGGACGCGGAAGCTTCTCGGAAGGTGCAGGAGGGGCGTTTCGGTAAAAACGCGAAGCTGCATGAGTGGAGGCCGGTTCCGTTCGGGATTTAGTGGGCATAACGGGTTGGAGACCCGTTAGCCAAAGGCTATAAATAGGAGAGGATGTCTCCTTGTGGCTGCATGGATTCAATGGATTGAAGGGGTTGTTAGGGTTTGCTTTAGTCAAAATAGCCTTTGGAGAGGTTGTTTTGGCTTTAGGCTTTAGTTGGTGAGAGTCTGTTTGGGTGGAGTGAGCAGAGGTTGTCTCCCTTCGTGTGTGTTCTTGAGGAACAGAGAGATGGGTTTTTGATTTCTTCAAGCATGTATGGGATTGTAGGGATGATATGAGTTGATACTCCTTGTAATCATGTATCTCTCATCCTCAATATCAATCTAAGATGGCTTTGTTTGTGTTCGATTAAGTCTCTGGCTCTCTTTTGGTTTTTGCCTCTCGATGTCCTCTATGCATGATTTCTTGTTTTTCAGTTTTTGAGTTGATTCTGGCTGAGGGGTACCAAAATGGGTTGCTGTGATCTAGGAGATGCCCCAAAGCCATTTGGCTAGTCAATCCTAAGAGCAAACAACGTTTGATTTCAGATTTTGCTTCTTGGGCTCCTCTGCTCTTCTTCTTCATTTCTAGAGTTTTGGTGAGATTCTTGTTTCCCTTCTTGAGGTGGCTTGAAACTTGGCATGTTAAGTCCTAAGGCTATTATTTAGCTATCCTCAAAATTTCTTGGCCAAAGGATCAAAGTTGAGATGGCAATTTGAGTTTTAGTGTTGGTCCCTGTAGTTTTTCAGACTTTGGGCAAAATCTCAATTTCTTGCTCAAATGATGAAATCCTTTGTACCTAAAGTGCTTGATGTTGTTTAGAATAGGTTTCAGATCTCTTTGGCCAGTGGGAACCAACAGTAATCCTGCTTCTGCCCAGAATCTGAAGTTTCAGGTCTTGCTGTTTTGTAGTTTTTCAGCCTGCACCCCTCTCTGGAATTTCTGCTCTTGCTGAAAATCGTGGCCCGGTCAGACCGCCAAATGACCTGCGGTCAGACCGGAGAAGTGCCGACGGTCAGACCGGCAAGCACAAGGCAGTCTGACCGGCTCCTCCTTTAATGGTTGTGCTGAGTTTGTTTGCCTGGTTCCTTTCAGTTGTTTCTTGCCTGAGCTTTCCTCTCTGTTAGTGTAGGGTTTCAGGGACCTTTTGAACTCAGCTTCATAGCTCTCGTAGCTATCGAAGAGGAGTTTCATTCTGGGTTCATTTTGGGGGCAAGTTTTTAAAGTCGACATTCACCCCCCTCTGTCGCCATTTCGGTCCAACATACTATGAGCTTTGTGCACTTGGCTGATGGTACCGACGTAGGCTGTGATGTCTACCATGCGTAGATCGACCTACAGCGTTGTTGTGGATTTCTGAGAAAGCTAAGACCCTTCACTGTGCATCATTGTTCTGAGATTTTTTGCACTGTAGCTGCTGATAGTCTTTTCAGCGTAATTAAATTAAAAAAATTTTAAAAATAGAACAAATAGGTTACCCTAACACAGACAATGCAAACAAATATGGAAAAAAAGAAAAGAAAAAAGCCCAAAAAAATAAAAAATTAGAAAAGGATAAAATTAAAAAACTAGAAACTAAACGTTAAAAACTAAAACCCAAACAAGCAGGAGTGCAGGACAACCTACGAATCAACCTTCCTTCCATTTTTATTTTGGCTTCGCCGTTGCCCATGCCAAAAGTGAAGTTTTTTGAGATAGAAAAGGGGTTCACACTCGATCAACATCCCAGTCTCCCAGAACTGTCCACACGGGGAAGCAATTTACTCTCTAAATAAGAAAAGGAAGCAGTATTGCCCCGTGAGGGACCATAGGACATACGGTACCGAAGCTAAACGTTAGCTCATGTTCTATCCATGTATAGGGTGTATCTGTCAGTGACACTCCGCACAGCGCACTATTTATGGCAGTATTTATAAAAGTAGTTATATGTGCATTGTATTGGTAAAAATATCATTTTTATCTTCCGTCATCGAGCAGCAACATGGGGGAGCTAATGCGTAGGTCCTTACCGTCCCACCAGTAGACGACAAGCTGCTTGCCGCCCCATCACCAGACGGTAGATGGCCTGCCACCCTGATACGGCCGGCCCTGATCTTCTCGACGTAGGATCACGATAACTAGTGTTTCTCAACCAATGTCTCTAGCTATACACCCGTGCCAATGCAAGGACTCACAGCTCTTTGAAAATTCACCACGAGACCACAAGTGGAGAAAACGTCGTGCTATCAATTCGCAATGGAAAAGTAAACACGACCTTGATTCAAGAACGATCACTCAATTCCTCTCAAGTATTCTGCGCATGGATACTTTGGTGAACAGAAACAAGCAATATGCTGTTCTAATTTCAATCTGAAAATAAAGTGGTCCCCTAACAATGAAACTATGCCTGGCCTTATATTGGCACCACAAGGTGCGGCCCTAGATAGAAACTAATTCGAAATAGAAAAGCAACTCGGATCAAGAAACTGAAACAAACTATACTTTACAAACTTCGAACAATCTCTTAACAGTCTGGACTGAACACGCCTCTTGATTCGGATGGTCCGAACGTTTAAAGGAAAATGTCCAGACGGTCCGAACGTCTCCGTCTGGGACTCTCGCGATGCACCGCTTGTGGAGGCTATTCGGACGATCCGAACGTTCGAGGAGAACAGTCCGGACGGTCCGAACGTCTCTGCTTGGAATTCTTTGCGGTGCACAGTTCGTTGAAGTTAGAACTTTCCTTGTCCGAAACGCATCGACCTTCATGAGTGGGCTCCTCCTCATACCTAAGTACGCACAGCACACTAGAATTAGGTAGTAGCAAAATCTTATCAAAATTGTATTCTTTAAAGAACAAAGTCACCTGTTGTTGGAGCTTCTTGGCTCGTGCTCGCGTAATCGGTCCTATTGGTTCAATTGGAGGAGTTAGGGCAAGGGTGGCCTCATCATCCTCCCCCTCTTGAAAAGACGTCGTCCTCGACGTTGTATGATATGACCGAAGAATGGTTTTAAATCAGCAACATTAAAGGTCGAACTAACTCCATAGTCATCGCCCGGTAACTCAATTTTGTATGCATTGTCATTGACTTTTTCAAGCACTTTGAAAGGCCCATCTCCCCGTGGCAATAATTTGGACTTGCGTCGGTCAGGAAAACGGTCCTTGCGGTAATGAACCCAAACTAAGTTTCCCGGCTGAAATAACATTTTCTTGCGGTGTTTGTTAGCCTTCTCAGTGTAATACTTTGATTTCTTCTAAAATTCTTCTTTAGTTTCCAAGTGAATCTTCTTCACAAAATATGCACTCTTGGAGGCATCCATATTACCTCTTTCTTGGCGTGGAAGTGGAAGCAAATCAAGTGGTGTAAGTGGTTTGAAGCCATACACCACTTCAAACGGACACAATTGAGTAGTAGAATGCACAGCCCGGTTATAAGCGAACTCCACGTGCGGCAAACAATCTTCCCACTCTTTCATGTTCTTCTTGATCATTATCCGTAGAAACATAGCAAGGGTACGATTCACGACCTCCGTCTGTCCATCAGTTCGGGGATGACAAGTGGTGCTGAAAAGAAGCTTGGTCCCCAATTTTCCCCATAATGTCTTCCAAAAATAGCTCATGAATTTAACATCGCGATCCGACACAATGGCCCTTGGCACACCATGCAATCGAACTATCTCCCTGAAAAACAAGTTAGCTATATGCGACGCATCGTCGCTCTTATGACAAGGAATAAAATGTGCCATTTTGGAAAAACGATCTACAACAACAAAAACAGAATCTCTCCCTCTCTTAGTCCTAGTTAATCCCAACACAAAGTCCATGCTAATATCTTCCCAAGGAGCATCAGGAACAGGAAGAGGAGTATACAAACCGTGTGGATTGAGCTTTGATTTTGCCTTTTGACAAGTCATGCAACGTTGCACATACCTGTCCACATCACGCCTCATCTTAGGCCAGTAAAAGTGATCGCTCAACATAAGCAATGTCTTTTCACGTCCAAAATGCCCCATTAGGCCCCCTGCATGAGATTCCTGCAACAAAAGCAAACGAACGGACGATTCTGGAACGCAAAGCTTGTTAGCTCGAAACTAGAACCCATCATGTATATGAAACTTATCCCAGCCTTTCCCATCTTTGCAATGTGAATAAGGAGTAGCAAAATCATGGTCATTAGCATATAACTCAAACTCTCCAATCCAGGAACTTGTACTCCTAATTGAGTTAAAAGCACATGTTTCCTAGAAAGAGCATCAACAACCACGTTTTCCTTCCCTTTCTTGTATTTGACAACATAAGGAAAAGATTCAATGAATTCTATCCACTTGGCGTGACGTTGATTCAATTTGGCTTGACCACGCAAATACTTTAAAGCCTCATGATCTGAGTGAATAACAAATTCGTTGGGCCACAAGTAATGCTGCCAAGTTTCTAAAACTCGCACTAACGCATAAAGTTCTTTATCATAGACCGGATAATTCAATTGAGCACCGTTCAATTTCTCACTAAAATAAGCAACCGGTCTACCCTCTTGTATCAACACTCCTCCTATGCCAATTCCACTAGCATCACATTCAATCTCAAAGCTCTTAGTGAAATCAGGCAAAACAAGCAAAGGGGCTTCAGTCAAACGTTTCTTAAGTTCAGTAAAAGCTTTTTGTTGTGCCACCCCCCACACAAACGCAACTCCCTTTTTGGTTAGCTCATTTAATGGGGTAGCTATAGTATTGAAGTCCTTCACAAATCTTCTATAGAAACTAGCCAACCCATGGAAGCTTCTAATTTGACTCACATTGATGGGAGTCGGCCAATTTCGAATTGATTCAACTTTTGATTCATCTACCTCTATACCATGTGCTAAAACAACATATCCCAAGGAAACAACTTTGTCTTTGCAAAAAGCGCACTTTTCTAGATTACCAAATAACCTAGCTGTTCGCAAAACTTGTAGCACTTGTCTAATATGATCAACATGTTCAGATTCATTGCGGCTGTAGATTAAGATGTCATCAAAGTAAACAACCACAAATTTACCAATGAATTGCCTTGAAACATGGTTCATCAATCTCATAAACGTACTAGGTGCATTAGTTAGACAAAAAGGCATCACTAACCACTCATACAACCCAAATTTTGTTTTAAAGGCAGTCTTCCATTAATCCCCTTCTTTCATCCTAATTTGATGGTATCCACTACGCAAATCAATTTTTGAGAAAATAACTGCACCACTTAATTCATCAAGCATGTCATCTAAGCAAGGTATAGGATGACGATAGCGAATAGTGATGTTATTAATGGCTCTGCAATCTATGCACATGCGCCATGAACCATCTTTCTTAGGAACTAAAATCACAGGAACAGCACAAGGACTTAAGCTTTCTCGTACATACCCTTTGGAAAGAAGTTCTTGGACTTGTTTCTGGATTTCCTTTGTTTCTTTGGGATTGACATGGTATGGTGGTCGATTGGGCAGCGTTGCTCCTGGAATCAAGTCGATTTGATGTTCTATCCCACGAATTGGTGGCAAACCTGCTGGCACCTCCTCTGGAAACACGTCATTGTACTCCTGCAAAACATGTTTCACAGCACTAGGAAGAGAGGTTATATCGTTAGTGGAAATCAATGCATCTTTGTACAACAGCACAAAGTGTATCGTGCTAGGATCCTCTCTCAACCCTCGAATCTCAGCTCTTGTAGCTAGCATGATTAACTTATCCTCACTTTTCTTTTTACTGCTCAGGTTTGGCTTGTGGCGCTCACTTTCCGATGGTGGATTCACTCTATTTTTTCACTCTCAACTCTGCCTTCAATCTTTTGCATTGAGGGGTTGATGATTTCAGTAGGAGTTAGAGGCTTCAAAATCACATCCTTGTTGTTCCACCTAAACTTGTAGCAATTTGTGCGGCTATCATGCACAGACGATCGGTCATATTGCCATGGCCGACCTAGAAGTAGGTGACAAACCGTCATTGGCACCACATCACATTCCACAGTGTCACTATAGTTGCCAATAGAAAACTTGACTCGGACCATATGGCTTACTTTTACCTCGCCTCGGTCGCTTAGCCATTGCACATGATATGGATGAGGATGTGGTAAGTATTTCAAACCCAACTTGGTGCATAACTCTTTACTGGCAAAATTGTGACAACTTTCTTCATCTATAATAACTTTGCATGCTTTACCTTCACCCACCTTTGCCCAAATTTGGACCAGATTGCATCTTTGTTCATGCGCAACTTGGGCCTGCACACTGAGGGTTTTGGGTGTACATACTATGGAAGGTAAACGTTCTGATGTGCATACCATCACATTTTCTTCATCTTCACTCTCGCTTCCCGCATAAGGTTCTTGAGCAGTACACAGAACATCCTCCTCACTTGCGGATTCGTATTCTCCCGTTCCAGTGCAAATCATGGTTTTAGTGTTTGGACACTCCTTCTGCATATGCCCACAACCTTGGCACTTGAAACACACAATGTCTCTACTCCTTCCTATGGATTCGATGGAGGATAGACCACTTGCGGCAGGAACAGCACTTCGACGAGACTGTAGAGGCGCTATCTCTTCTTTCTTGCTGTTCGATATGACGAATTGCCTTCGGTGGTGAAACTCTTACTTGGTTGTGTCCGAGGAATAAACTTGCTGCGTGTATAGGTGGTACGGCTAGTAAACCTAGCATCTTCAGCCACTTGTCGTTCAGCTTCTCTTGCTTGATGGAGCAACTCATTCATGTTAACATATAGGTGATGATTGACGATGCGCTTGATGTGGTGGTTCAAACCAGCCAGAAAATGGGCCATGGTTTGTTCTTCGTGTTCACGTACACCAGCATGAATCATGGCTTGTTCCATCTCCTTGTAATACTCCTCTACCGACTGTGTTCCCTGTTTCAAATGATGCAATTTTTCATACAGTGAATGTTTGTAATGACGGGGAACAAACCTGCCACGCATTTCTTGTTTCATCTCATTCCAAGTGACGATGGGGTGTTCATGCCTCTCCATACGTGTTTGCACAACTTGTTCCCACCAATGCATAGCATACCCGTCAAAACCCATTGACGCAAGTTTCAACTTCTTGTCTTCGGTGTAATGGTTCAAATGGAATAACTTGTCAACCTTAAGTTCCCAAGTGAGATAATCCTCTACATCGGTACCTCCAGTGAAGGTAGGCATGTTGAATTTCGGCTTGGCCAAAGCTTCCTCGTCATCATTGTTACATCGAACACCGTGACCTCCTTGGCCGACATCACGACCGGGTAGGGAGGGCGTCCTCCATGGCCAACAGCATGTGGTGCTCGGTGTCGTGGCTCCTCACGTCGCATGGCAACGAACTCCTCATCAGTATCATCCAAACTGTCGCTTTGCTGACTTAAATTATCACCTCTTGCTCCATGTTGTACCAAAGTGGTAAGGTTGTTGATGGAGTCTTGTAACGCACGAGCATTGTCATCCAATCGTACTCCCATGTCTTGGATGTCCCTTCCTAGATTGTCTTGCACCATCTCTAGTTGACGATCGAAGTGTTGTTTCAATGCTCGTTGTTGTAAACGAGTGACGGGCACTTCAAGATTTCCTTCAAAATCCGCTAGAACTTCATCACCTTCTGCAGCCATGGTTAGTGCACGAATAGCAAGTAGGTGTATGAATCACTAAACTCACTATCTCGAATCAATGAAGGTTTTACCGTTCCAGAAGTAACTGAAAACAACAGATTCTTACCTCGTGTTCACAGAAAATTATCAAAGGTGATATACTTAGCGAATTTCTAGAGTGGAAGTAATGCACAACACAAGGTGTTTGGATGGAGCTTAGAAGGTTTAATGCTTAGGCAATCTGAAATTTAGGTAATGCTTAGGCAATCTAAAATTTAGGTTGTTGTTAAATTAAGTAATAATCCAAGCTAGAATATTTTTGCCTAGGTGCTGATCCAAATGATATAATTGAAGTATATGAACACACGCGCAAAGATTAATGTGACTCCAAACAAAGGAATGAGCTAAAAGAATCAATCAGGAATATATAGCTCGTTTTGCACCAAGTACAATGAGAGACGCTAGCCAATTGCAATAATATGAATTTTTAAGGGCACAACATTGCTCAAAGAAATTAAATACACAATGTGAATTTATGGATTAAGGTTAACTCACCCAAATTCGGCCAATGCTTTCTTTTCTTTCTTTTCTTTTCTTGTGCTCAAACCGAGGTTTCTTTTTTTATACTCAAGGCTGAACTAGGTTTAACTGTTCCTTAATCGTAAATCCAAAGTTGGTTCAGCAATGTGTAAATAATACTAGAGCAGCCCTAAAACAATTATCAAAGACTAGTCTCAAGGATCGAAGGATTTAAGTGAAGCTCTCAAATAGGCGCGCGAAAGTTCAAATCGTCAAAACTTTCGGCTGGTCTGAACGTTCCCACCGCTTGAACAGTTCGATCGAAATCAGACGGCGCGGTTGTAGCGAGCGCGTTCGGACGATCCGAACATTTCACGCGGCTTCGGGCGGTCCGATTGGGATCCGACGGCACAGCTGGGAACAAGCGCTTCGGACGAACGTCTCGGCTTCTTTGGTCGGTCCAATTGGAATCCGACGGCGCGGCTGGGGCGAGCACTTCGGATGGTCTGAACGTTTCGGCTGCTTGGGTCGGTCCGATTGCAATCCGACAGCGCGGCTGGGGCGAGCGCTTCGGATGGTCCGAACGTCTCGGCTGCTTAGGTCGGTCCGATTGGAATCCGATGGCGTGGCTGGGTCGAGCGCTTTGTCTCGGCTGTTTTTGGACGGCCGAACATGTCCGGCTAGGATTCTTTGTGGCGACAACAAGAAAAAGGAAACCCTGATGTGTTCGGATAGGAATTATGGTTCAAGATGCACCAACAGATTTTTGTGTGGATAGCCAGAGCAGGAATTCAAAAGGTAAATTGTATCTATTATTTTTGGGATGCTAATTGAAAGATCAACTAGCAGATTTTCAAGAAAATTTGATATGCAACGATTAAGCTACGCGAAAGAAACACAACAATCAGCACTTAAACAAAATTTTTAAATGGATCAAGACTTAATAAGCCTCACGAAAATAACAGATGCAAACTAGGGTTTGTATTTTTTTGAGGCAATTTTCGGTTATATGGACTATAGGACAGGAAATAAAAACTAAAATTAAAAGGATAAGATCCTACCGAGTAAACCGATGCTCTGATACCAAGATGATACGGGCGGCCCTAATCTTCTCGACGTAGGATCACGATAACTAGTGTCTCTCAACCAATGTCTCTAGCTGTACACCTGTGCTAATGCAAGGACTCACAGCTCTTTGGAAATTTGCCAAGATACACCAAAGGATTCTCCACGAGACCACGAGTGGAGAAAACGTCGTGCTATCAATTCGCAATGGAAAAGTAAACACGACCTTGATTCAAGAACGATCGCTCAATTCCTCTCAAGTATTCCGCGCATAGATACTTTGGTGAAAAGAAACAAGCAATATGCCGTTCTAATTTCAATCTGAAAATAAAGTGGTCCCCTAACAATGAAACTATGCCTGGCCTTATATTGGCACCACAAGGTGCGGCCCTAGATAGAAACTAATTCGAAATAGAAAAGCAACTCGGATCAAGAAACTGAAACAAACTATACTTTACAAACTTCGAACAATCTCTTAACAGTCTGGACTGAACACGCCTCTTGATTGGGATGGTCCGAACGTTCAAAGGAAAACGTCCAGACGGTCCGAACATCTCCGTCTGGGACTCTCGCGATGCACCGCTTGTGGAGGCTATTCGGACGGTCCGAACGTTCGAGGAGAACAGTCCGGACGGTCCGAACGTCTCTGCTTGGAATTCTTTGCGGTGCACAGTTCGTTGAAGTTAGAACTTTCCTTGTCCGAAACGCATCGACCTTTATGAGTGGGCTCCTCCTCATACCTAAGTACGCACAGCACACTAGAATTAGGTAGTAGCAAAATCTTATCAAAATTGTATTCTTTAAAGAACAAAGTCACCTGTTGTTGGAGCTTCTTGGCTCGTGCTCGCGTAATCGGTCCTGTTGGTTCAATTGGAGGAGTTAGGGCAAGGGTGGCCTCATCACACCCTAGTTGGCCAGCCTGCCGCTCCACCCACTACCTGTTGTCATATGGCTAGACGGCAATTACCTACCGTATTTTTTGTATATTGTTTGTTTAAATTTTTGAATATAACAAATAGTCTTAAAAATTACAATTTTTCGTGCAGTCTCTCGACACAATGTAATTGACTGTGTAATTTTTGCTAATTTTATCTGCTGTGAATGTTGCTCAAAATTCATACAATTTTGATATTTATAGGAGTTGTTACATATAGCAAACGAGCTCCAATAATTACAAAATTTTATGTGAAATCTTCCAACGCGGTCATAGTAATTGTATAATTTTTGAAAATTTTATATGTTCCGAATTTTCCACGTTAATTTATGTTAATTTCATGAACTCCAAGCAAAGCAAGCTAAGATTTGACAGAAACAACCTGAATGTGATATCAACAATTCAATTATTTCCTTTACTCCTGCTACTCCGAAATCAAAATAAACAAGAGATAAATATGCATTGTAGCATTGGGTAATCTGTAATTGAGCAATAAACAAAAGAAATCTCATGAACTCCATAATCGAATAATCTATGAGCTCGAGAATCGAATAATCTATGAGCCATGTGCCCAACTTGGCCGTACCTTGAGTTGCTCAAAATATGCAAAGATGAAAAGAAATCGAATTTGTGGGCGTGTCAAGAATTGAAATTGCCATGAGGGCAATGGAGGGCGTAACAGTCTTTTCCCGTGGCTGAAAAGGTGGAAAAGGGGTTAATTCACCGGAAATGGGAGGAAATGGCATTTTCTTAATCTAAACATCTTCTCAGTGGCATGTGATGGAAGATAATCTTCGGAGTGGTATTTCGAACCACGCTAATCTCTGGAGTGGTATATCCTGAATTTTCCCTTCGTAGTGAAAGCTCTTTCTTGCGCACTATGCAGTTATATAGGAGGAATTTTTATGTGTCACTACCACAGTTTACTAGCTCTATTCTTTTTTGGCCTTTTGTGATTTTTTAGTTTTGGGTTTTTCGGAAATTGAAATAAACGGGACGACATCTCGAATCCACTTCTCCAAATAGCTTCCTGAGTCTAAAACCACATGCTTCATCCACGTCAATGTCTCTGCTGTTCATTGTCATCTTGAAAAACATAAACAAAAGTTATCACTCGTAGCCAAAAGGCATCAGATGCAATCCAAAAAAATAGGGCCAATTAGATAGGCTAGCCTTTAGCTTTGTATTTCCTGCTTAGATAGTTTAGGGTATTAGATCACGCGAAAAAAAAACAACTCGCCTATTGCAATGAAAGAAAAATATACACAGTGAGATGGCTACAGTTTTTTCTCGACCTGACCAAACCCATCTTGTAATTCTCTGCAAAACCGCCCATGGATTTCATCTCGACCCGACCAAATCCGCTTCTAATGACAATTAGTTAAAATTAAGCCCGGAAATGAATTCAGCAAACCCAAGGTCGATCTGTCCAGGCCCCGACGGGCAGAAAGTAAACTATATATGCTAGTACGTGACCTCCAATTCCGATTCAAAATCCAAATCCGATTAAAACTAACAAAACCAGTGTGTTATTATGTATCCCAACAAGTTCCAGATCCAATGCTGCATCGAATCAACTGGAGTTTTTCCAAAGCGATACGAAAACTAATCTAAATAAGTACTTTCTAGTTTTTCTAAAAGATTACTCCCAAAACTTTTTTTGATGTGGCTATGTCGCCCGTTATACCATCGAGAGGGCATTTCCGACGGAATAGCATCTAGCCGTAAGATCCGTATGACCCCTGTGACCCCACGTGTGAAATGTCGCTGCCGGTATCCTCCTTGCTCACCTTTGTGCGCTCAGCATCGGCTCCATCCTCCTACATCTTGTGCCATTGCGTGCGGGAGACCTCGTTGCTGTACTCCATCGTGCATGCAGAACCACGTGTGAAACATCATCGTCGACCTCCTCCATGTGCAAAACCTTTTCGTTGTCCTGCATCATGGGGAACCTCATCGTCGTCCTCCTTTGCAGGAGAATGTCATCACTATTCCCCTCGATGTGTATTGGAACTACAATGAAGTTTCGTTTTGGGCCTCACTGTAGTTTCATGGTTGTTGCACATAATGTGTTTGACGACGAAATGTCTGGCTCAATTTGTTTTTGAAGTTTGATTGATGTGTTGGCTTTGCATAGATGTGATGGATTTGGAACAATATGCTGTAGTGTTTGTACCGATTTTGGAACAAAAAACATCAAGATTATTTATTTGGAAAAATCTGATTTTGCCCTTCACTCCACCTTTGCAGGTAAAGAAAAAAATCTTAGCTTATAAGTTTCATACATGCATAAAATATTTTTCATACTTGTAAAATTGGGTGAAACTTATATGATACCTAGGATTTTGGAAGAATACTTTGATGAAACTTTTTTCTTTTTTTTGAAAGTTGTAAGGCAATGCGTATCGTACCAACCATATTGCCAGTTTTATGGACGTTTCATGTAAGCTTTACGATGGTTTTAGGTCCGAAGGTCAAGGTTTCAAGCAAGTTTTAGAATAGTCTTAAAGTCTGTATCATAGTGGTGTGGTTGGGAACAACAATTCTAGTTGTTGATAAGTTTCAAGTAGGTGAGTTTCAAAAGTTTTAGAAGGTTTCAAGCATGTTTCAAATGTTTTAGTTAGTTTTATTAGGGTTTTGGTAAAGTTTTGAAAAGATGGAAGTTTCATAAAAACCAAATGAAAGACAAGCTTTATGAAATTTTCAAAAAATACGAGCAAGTTTCAAGATGTTTCAAAAGGTCTCAAGGAAATTTTCACAAGAATAGATGGATTTTTTGAAAGTTTCAAACTTTTCATTGTTTCATCAAGTTTCATTGAGCTTTCAGTAGAGTTCAAATTGAAAATGAAAATTTCATAAAAAATCAAACAGAATGCAAATTTTGTGAGAATTTCACAAAATTCAAGGAAGTTTTCAATTTGTTTCAGAAGGTTTCAAGAAAGTTTCAAACGTTCACCCTTGTTTCAACAAGTTTCATCAAGGTTTCAGTACAATTCAAAATGAAAATGGAAGTTTCATAGCAAACAGAATGCAAGTTTGTTGAAATTTTCACAAAATTAGAGCGAGTTTTGAGAAGTTTCAAAAGGTTTCAAATGTTCCATCATTATTTCAGCAAGTTTGAATAGAGTTTCATCAAACAACAAATGAAATGCAAGTTTCATGAGATCTTCACCAAAATTCGAGCAATTTTCAACAAGTTTAAGAAGGTTTTAGGAAAGTTGAACATTTCATCTTTGTTTTGGCAAGTTTTATCAGGTTCCAGTAGAGTTTCAAAAGAAAGTTAAAGCAAATTTCATAAAAAAGATGAATACAATATGAAAGGCCAGTTTTCTGGAATTTTCGCAAAATTCGAGTTAGTTTCACATAGTTTCAATGACTTGTAGTCTACAGCTAGGCTCCAATCAAGGCAAATGATCATTTACCTTCGGAAGGACTATAATGCTCAGAGAGCTTTGAACACATCTTATGCTACATGTTAGGATTGGGTACATCCAACATGCATGAAAACACTTGTGCTAGAAGCCTTGATGCACTTATATATCAAAACAGGATTGCTACTAAAGCTAGAATCAGTATAAAAAAATGAATTTAGAATTCTCAACACATATAAAGGTTCAGCTTCATTCCTAAATACACATGCAAAAAAAACTTCTGAAATGCTTGGCCCATTGCATCAAGTTGAAAAAAAATAGTTGAATTCTAGTTGGTCCGCTGCATATTCACATACGTGTCTACATACACAGATGAAGTATCAACAGAAATACAATCTCATGCAAGTTCTAGCAAGGGCATCCAGCCAAAAAAAAAAGGCTGCAATCAATGTAGCAATTGTGAATAAAACTTCTTAACCACAGAACCTAAGTACTAATAGAGTACCAAATCCAAATTCCCTCTGTATCCGCTCTAAGAATAGGGCATTAGGGTGGAGTAACTAGGAGAACCGACGACGAGGATGGAGATCATCGGAACGAGAATAGTCGTTAAAAGAAGAACTTCAAAATTTATTTTATAAAATAAAAATTTAATATTGTGCTATCCTTGTCTTTTCTTGTCTTTCTATCCTTACCTTCGTCATGGCATTCTCTCTTATCTATCTGCTTATTTCCTTTTTGGAATGGTAATTGTACTCTCTTCCCTTTGTAATTTCTATAGACAGCTCAGTGAGGTGGCGTATGAGAAGCACCTGGAGAAGCGCATCATCATGAAGGAGCGATGACTAGTTCTTTAGTTGTAGTACCCAAGTAAAGTCCTACGATTTTAGAACGCTTATGTATTACTTGCTTGTGTGTTAGGTGGACTGTACCAAGTCTTGTATACTTGTAGTACAGCCATCCATTAAAAAACTATTTTGATTTCAAGCTAAACTTCTCCTAGTTGTTCTTTCTTGCGTGTTGGTTTGGGATGTTATTAGTTTCCCCTAATCTCTTACCTATGCTAGTTCCCTCTTATCTTTTGTTGTCCCCGGAAACCGCTTCAGATGGTGAACACAAGGAGCAACCCTGGCAGCAGCCGTGACGTCAACAATCAGCCAGACAACAACATTCCACTCCCTCCTGCTCAAGCGCCTAACTTGGAGCAGATGATGGCCATGCAATTGCGGCTCCATTCTGAGTCCGAAGCAACTTGGGAGCGTGAAGAGGATTTAAGAGCAGAGTTCCCTGCCCTTTTTCCCAGTCCGTCCGAATCTCGGGGACGAGATTCTTTCTAAGGGGGGTAGATTTGTAACATCCCAAAAATTTGCTTTCTGAAAAATTTAAATTCAAATTAATTATTTTAAAGTATTTGAGTTTTATTTGGATTTGCCCTGAATTTCTGTTTTTGAAAAGCTGGATTTGAAAAGTATTTTAAGTAAAACCTAAAAATATTGTTAAATAAAAAGATATTTTGAATTTCTATAAAAATCCAAATTCAAATTAATTATTTGGAGTTATTTGGCTTTTATTTGGTTTCCTGGATTTTCTGGAGTTTAAAAACCTATTTTTGAAAATTAAAAAGTATTTTAAGTATGAAAATTAAATACCAACATTAGTTGAAAATATTTTTTATTAAGTCCAAAATGTCACCAGGAGCTTCTGTGAATTTTCCTGGAATTTTTGGAAGTATTTTCATATTTTTCTGAGCTTATTTGAATTTCCTAGCAATTTCTGAAAATCTGAAATTAAAATCAAAAATAAAAATCCCCTCCCCTCCCCTCCGGCCGCCACGTGGACGGTCGGATTCCACCCACGCCGCCGCCCGAATCCCACCTCCCCCTCCTCCCTGCTCGCCACCTAGCCGGGCCGGATTCCCCCTCCCTCGCGCGCCGACCCATCCCCACCGTCCGCCTCCCGCCCTTGCTCGGCCGCCCGATGCGCGTCCCGGCCCGTCTGGCCCATCCGCCCCTCGCACCCCTTCGGCTGTCGGATCCCCGCCCCCGCAATCCGGTCGCTACCGCCCCCCCTCCTTCTCTCCCGCTGACCGCCCGGGCCCTCGTGTCAGGCCCGTCTCCTCCGGGCGCCTTCTTCCTCCTCTCGCGCCGCCGCCCGTAACGGTCCCCGCCGCCATCTTCGCCGTCCCTCGCACCACCGGGTTCTTTCCTTTTCCGCCACCCGTGCGACCCGCGCCCCTTCCATCCCTGCCCTCCCCGATCTCTTCCCTTATGCGGCCGCACCTTCCTTTTCTCCCTCTCTGCAATCCCCGCCGACCGCGATCTCCGGCGACAAATTGCCGCCGGCCTACCCCTCCCTGACCCTATTTAAACCCCTCCCCGGCTCCGCCTCTCCTCGCTCCACTTCCCCCTCCGCTCCCCGTTCCTCCTCCGCCACCCGAGAGCGCCCGCGCCGTGCGGCATCTCCCCGAGCGCCGGCGAAGCAACGACGAGCAATCGCCGCCGTCTACGGCCTTCCCGCGCCACACCGTCGCCTCCCTCGGCTTCCTCGCCTCGCCGCGAAGCTCCTCTGCCTCTCCGCCGTGCTCCCCGGCCACCGAAGCGTCGCCGCGCCGTTGAACCCGAGCCGCACCGCCGTCTTCCTCGCCGCCGGCCCTACTCCGGCCACCTCCGGTAACCCCCGCCCCACCGTCGCACTCCCCTCGGCCCCCTCTCTCCATTTCCGCCCTCGCCGCCGGCCGCCGCCCGCCGGAGCACTGCCGTCGCAGCCACCCCCGTGCGCCACCCTGTCCACGTCAGCCGCCCGCGTGGCACGCCACGTCGGCTGACGCGTCGGCCCCTCCCTGCCCGGTCAGCGCCACCTCGCGCTCGTGCCACCTCACCCTCCCCATGAGCCCGTGGACTCGGTCCATGGACCCGGACCCATCTGTCAGTGGGGTTTACCCCATGCTGACGCAAGCATGACGCCATAATCCCCTTTTTCAATAGAAAAATAAATCAGCCGAAAATAAAATCCCTGCTGACGCAATAATTCAGATTTTCCTTTAGAAAAATAATTCCAAAAATTCAGATTTTTCCTTTTTCCTGATTTTAAACTTCCCGGAGCCCGTTCTTCTTCATCGTAACTCCGTTTGAGCCCATTCAAATTTCTGAATTCATCAAAAATTCCAAACTATCCATTTCTTCCGTCCTTTCAAATATTTGAAATTTATTTAATATTTCAAATATTTAAATTTCAAATTCCAATACCTAGTTTAATTTCAAAGCCTCAGTTCCATTCCAAATTTTATGTGCACTTTCAAAATTCAAATTCAAATCTTGCCAAATCACCATAAAATCCATTCTATCTTTCTTGGTCCAAATATCATCTCAGTAATTTCTTTTCCCAACCGATCTTCCAGATATTCGTTCTCCCTCGTGTGAACCCCAATCCGCTGAATCTTTCTCCTAAATTCGTCTAAAATCATAATCTATCGAAATATGGCCTTTAATTGAGTTTTTGAGTTTAGTTGAATTTTTGTTTGTATTTATTTGTTTTGTTGCTTCGTCTTTTCCCGCGTAGATTCCAACGTTGTCGACGATCTCTCCAATTCGCAGCAGGAAGACCCAGAGAACCTGCAAGAAGGCAAGTCTCCTTTGATCATCTTGAAACTATGATTTTGAAATGTTTTAATTATTTTAAAGTATGTGCATTGCTATTTACATAAAATGATAATTCAAATCTTAAGGCATTAGTTAATCCAACCTTGTTATGCCCTCACTTGAAGTTGATTGCCATGTACCTTTGCAACCCTAGAAATTCCTTTGACTCAGTAATGAGAGTAATATATTTAATTGTTGATATTAGAAAGGTAGAACAATGCTTAGCCATGCTATTGAATACCTCATAAATCTTGCAAATGTGAAATTATGAATTATTGTAATACCCTTGTTTTTACAAATTTAGTGGTAATTGGAATTACCACTGTTCTTTTAAAATAAACTAAAATGTGAAAGTTGGTTTAGATTAGGGTGGATGGTTGGTTTGGTTGGTGCAGGAAGCACGAGATCTTGTAAAGTGTATGTTCCACCCTAGTCAATTAAGGACCGACGCTTGTGTTTGTCCAGACTGAGCATTAACCGTACAACCACAAGTCTATATGGGTACGACCTAGCTGACTAACTTATGATAGTCTAGTTTAGGTGCCACCAGTGGAAAGTGGGTGCCAGGGATGGACTGGTTATTCACAGTGAGGGACAGGGATTTACTGTACTCATATGGCGCAAGAGTGGGCTTCGGTTCGGGCAGTTAGCCTACCTGCGGTGAAACCTCAGCGAGTGGTATCTAGCTAGATTAGAGTAAGGTAAAGGCTTTGTGATATTTTATCTGGGTCTCATGCCAAAGGAAGCGTGTTGACTTTTAGGATAATTTATCTCTTGTGGGTAAAGTTGTACAACCTCTGCAGAGTGTAAAACTATTCGAATAGCCGTGCCCACGGTCAAGGGCGGGCGAGGAATGCATTCACATGGTAGATTTCTGGTTTTGGTTTTAAAATCAAAGTTTTTGTATTCTGAGAGTGGAGGGAACTCTCGGAAGGGTATCCTGGCGGTTGGAGCCAGAGAGGGTGGATGGAACCCGCAGTTTTTAAACTTGACCAATTGTAATTGGTTGGCTAGTGTTGGTAGATGGAACCTTCACTAGGAAGTTAATGTTAGTTCTGTTAAAGCAATTACTTTATTAAAATGATGCCTTTAAAAGTAATTAGTAGTAATTGAAATTAAAACATTGCTTTGTGCAAAAGAACCATATAGCCTTCCTTTGTCAAGCCTTGCATCTATTGCATTTTTCCCAAGACTTGCGGAGTACTTTATGTACTCACATGCTACACTCAAAAATAATAACCAGAGGAGTACGAAGCTCAAGAAGGCGACTAAGACTTCTTCGCGGGTGGATTCGACGAAGGATTCCAGGAGTTCTAGGTCGCGCTTCCCCAGTCAATTGCCTGTGGCGTATTGATGGGTCTTCACCGAGTTTATCTTTTGCTTCCGCTGTGTTTCGTGTGTGCGAGGTCTTGAAGCCTCAATTGTAATAATGAGACCTTTCGGTCTGTACTCTTTAATATTGTAATAAAGCGTGCTGGTTATGTATTCATTTCTGTTTAACTGTGTGCACTAGCTTTGATCTGGGACTAGTGCAGTAATACACAGAGGGTCCGGGTTTGGTAAACCGGGGGCCCGACAGGAATGTACCAGATGAATATTCTATGATGTATTTTATTATCCGAATCCGATTGACTTCAACCGTTTAAAGAGTCCGATTAATTTTCTCTCTAAAAAGGTAAAATCAATCAGGTAGACAAGTGTTAGACCGTGTGATGTCATGCATTTTGTTGATGTTGATGATGAATAATTGCCATTTGATTTTATTGGAATTTTCATTTGTGAAAATTCTGGTTTCATTTGACTTCGACCACAATGTTTCGATCATGGCAGACTTCGACCATGACAAACTTCGACCACGTCCGGTTTTGATCACAATAGATTTTGACCACGTCTGACTTCGATTATGTCCGGCTTCGACCACGACAAATCGACAACGGTATTTCGACCACGGCGGGTAATCATAGATTTCAACCTCGAACAGTGAACCGATCATAAGCAACATTTAACCGATCATAAGCGACAGTGAATCGGTCTTCGATAAAGTGAACTGGTGAGAATTCGTAAGGTCATAGACTACAGTAACCAGTCGATGGTCATAGCTACAGTATTTTTCCATGGTTGTAGTTATAATATCTGGTTGATACTCGACAGTCGTAGACTTTACTGGTCAATATTCGATAGTCGTATGCTTTACTGGTCTATAACAGTCCAGCTATTTATTTCAAAATTTTTGTTACAAAAATTAATTTAATTTAAAATAATATCAAGTGTTCTTTGGTTGCTTAACTTTTGGAGATTTTATTTGCCTATTTTTAGCTTTTAAAAAGGCTTTTATAAAAAGTAATTTAACTAAAAACATATAAATATATTAAATAAAGGTTATTTGGAATTTTAGTAACTATTTGAAATTAATTATTTTAAAGCATTTGGCTTTTATTTGGATTTTCTGTGCTTTTTTGGATTTTAAAAAATTAATTTCAAAGCTAAAAGTATTTTTATAAAAATTTAAAGGTTAAATTTAAGTTGAAAATATTTTTTTCTAAGTCTAAAACAGCCACAAGAATTTCTATGAATTTTTCTTTATTTACTATTTTCTAAGTATTTTTGAGGCTTCCTTGTATTTCTGAAAATTTAAAGTCAAAATCATCTCAGGCTGACACGTGTCACTGGTAGATCAAATCCACCCCAATGTTGGATCACATTTGGACTCAAAAATCACCGTTATTCATCCAGTAATAGAGTTCAAGCCACCACATTTGGGGAAGTACAAATAAGGTTATGTTGGATCACATTTAGAAGTTAGAACAAGTTAAACACAAATATGCAGGGCCTGACCTAGAGGTAAATTTAAGGGTATACCATAGAGCTAAATGCCCTCTAAGATTGCATCAGAAAATGCTACCACACAATATCTTCCCATCCAAGAGCATTACAAGCTGGCAGTTGAAGTCATAAAACAACTTGCTACATAGTTAGTTGCAAATAAAACTTATATTTGTAACTATTTGATAGAGGATTAGATGATTGATTGCATTTACCTTTAAAATATCAACAAATAATGCCATCGACCCATTATGGATACCTCTCAAATCAACAAGGTCCTCTATAATTGTTTATCACATGGATCATATTTTGGTTTCTTTTTTTAAAAAAATGGATCATATCTTGCCCAAACTGAGATCAGTTATCTCAATTCCATTGAACAATTGCCAAATTACATATTGTTCTTTTGCTGATTCTGTAAACTGTCAACTAAGAGCAATATAAAATTGTGCAGTAGACAGCTAGAAAACAATCTGTGACCAATAACCCAGAAATGAAAATAGGTTTGATGTTCATGAGACTACATGATTCCTTCCATCTAGCCATCTAGGAGTCCAGGTGCAAGTAACTAAAAAAAAGGACTTCAAAATGTACTGTAGTTTTAGTTAATCCATTGCTCTTGGTTGGAATGTGTCTTTTTGGTTTTTATTTGGGCTAATTCGTGCAAAATTTACTTCGATTTCATAGCAATCACAACTCTAGCCTAAAGTGTATAGGCACCCTCTCTGAGTGATCCAACGTTTTATATCTTCTTAAAGCAATATCATTTTTCCAACAGAAACTTGGAGGAATTATATCTTCTAACTTTAGAACCAAAAAAGGCAAGTTTCGAACATACCAGTACCCAAACAGAGCTATGGAACAAGGACTGATTTCTATAGCACATTCAACACTGGAAATCCACAATACAATAGGGGCAGAGCAGTAGAATTGGGCACTCACATAGGGCACCTTGGAGGCCTTGTCGTTCACAGTAGCGGCCACATCGAGAGCAGTGAAGAGGCCCAGACCTCTGCGCAGCCAAGTCAGTGCCTCGTGTTGACCACCACACAAACACATGACCAAACCATATCAAATAAAACCAAATCAAATGCTAATGTGCAAAGTAATGGATGTGTGTGGCATCATGTAGTGCAGTAGGAGGCATGGATCCTCGGACCTTGTCGATGTGGGGCGCGAGGTGGTCGATGTAGGGCTCTAGGAAGGGCATGCCATTGTCCTACACCACCTTGTCATTCATGGGGAGCTGCGACCAGGGATGGGTCTCCACTCTCCCTCTCGCTCTTCTCCACCGATGACGGCCAGTGGCGCGTGGTGGCACAACGTCATGGAGGGGGAGGCTAGATGGGGTGGCAGCGGTGGTGACCAGGGATGGGGAGACAGAGTTAGGGCGATTGTCGAGAGGGAAGATGGTGGTGTTACCAGTGGCCGCCTACTTCTTCTTCACTATCGATGAGCAAGGAAGCGGCACTCGCTTTCCTTCTACAATGGGCTCTAGGCGGATTTGGGCAGTGCGACAATGGGGAGGAGGTAGCGGCACAGCTATCAAGCCACAATGGCTGGTGGGGGAGGCCGGATCCGGCCATTTTCGCTGCCTTCGGTGATGGTGCTGTCGGATTCGGCACATCCCTCCCCAATGGTGGTCGAATTCGACTTCTTCCTAGCCGAGATCGCTTCGGGAGCTCCTCTAGGAGGCGTGGCGGCTAGGTTGGGGAAGGAATGGCCAAATGGGAGTTGCGCAAAGAGGATAGAAGGAGATGATGAACAAATTGTGGGCGTGATTGCCTGTGGGTGGGGGGTCGTGAGGTAACTGGATTGGTAGGACCAACTTGCAACCATGGATGTTAGATGAACTAAATAAACGGTGTAAATAATAAGATGGCAGGACCAACTTACAATGTTAGTCATTGGATTATGTTGATCTAACGATCAGGAGAGGAGGGTATTAATGTGGTTAGATGACAAATGGTTTAGTTAAAATGATGCTTTTTATATTAGTATATATTGGTACATTTGGGTCCAGAACCTGACGATTGTAGATTTGTACCCACGAAGTTGTCGGAGTGTTCACCGCAGGTCCAAAACACGATTGCATGGCTCTGGATGCTTATGTTGCTCTTTGACCCTTGCCAACTACACTTCCACACGGCACTGATGCTTACACGACCTTTGACCATTTCCTATATGGCTGTATCGTTCACTCTCAAGTCCCCCGTTTCCTTAGTGATGCCAAAGTAGACACTCTGAGCGATCACCACATGCTTGTTTTCCACATGCTTGTTTTTCCTACCTCTGGGGCTCTAGGTGTAGGCGACATGGTAAGCCTTCTTCCTGTAGGATCGTAGATGGCAATCAAGAGAGGAATGAATGATTATCATCCGTAAGGAATCATACCCCTAGTAAAGCCGGGGGGTTCCGCCCCCCGCGCCGAGCCACGTCCCCCCCGCGCTCCCCCCGGCCGGCGCGTGTCGCCCGTTTTGGCGTACGGCCGGGGGAGGCAATTCCCTCCGGGTTTTCGGAAATTACGTAAAGGTCCTTTTTTCTCGCGAAGAGGTCCCTGGATTTTTTCGAAAAAACCCCTGCAAGTTTTTTTCCTACAAAATTTTTTGATTGCGCCCCGCGGGTTTCCAGAATTACGTATAGGTCCTTATTTACTTACGTACAGGTCCTCGGTTTTTTACGAAAAAGACCTTCGGTTTTTCCTAAATTACGCATGTGTCCTCGATTTTTTTATTAAAGCCCTGCAGATTGTCGTCTCTTTTACTTCGGTCCACACGGTGGCTGGCGTGGCGTGGCGCCACGCCTACGTGGCTAGTTTTTTTTAAAGTCTGCTGTCTCGAGTGAGCAATCTGAAGCAGCCCCTGCCGTACGAGCGGACCGAGAACTCAATTTGATGTCAATCTTTTCTTTCGTGTGCGGCCCCGGTCGTGATTAGATAATTTGGTGTCACTGCAATTAATTCCGAGCATGGAGAGAAAAGCAATCTGAGAACGTGTGACTTGCACTTTGATGTGATGGATAAAACAACACCACAGAACAATGCCTTGTTCTTCTATTGTCTCCAATTGAATAAAGCTCTCTTCATGTAAGCCATCACGAAACCCACGAAATAAAAATCACGAGATGAGTGCAGTCACCGAACAAAGGAAAAATTCATCACGCGAAAATTTTCATCATAGATCAATAGCAAACATGCATGCAATCCCAAAAACCATACCGTCTCTCGGCCGGCCCTCACTCGAATACGACGCCGCATTCCTTACCGATCCAGCCGCCGCTCATTACTATTTAAGGGACACAAATTTCTTTCTAACACGGGTTTTCTAAAATTTCAATTTTTCCAACTTATCACGTGTCGAAGCCTCTAGGACCGTACTTCCCGTAGCTTCTTCACACATTATTCACCATGTGTCATAGTTTCTGTACCGCACCTCCGTAGCTCCATATGTATCATCCATATCTGATCTCCATGCGCTCAAAGCATGAGCCTGACCATCTCGTAACCTCCTTAACTGTTTGAATCTCAGATCTCCCATCCTAGTCCCGGTCCACTTCGTCACAGTTCATGATCGCCTCCATGCTCAACCTGCACATCCAAAGACCAAAGAACAATTTTTTGGCACAAATTCATCTCAACTTAACCAACATCAGTCCACACACCTCAATAACAGTAAGTAATATCATTAATTATTTATCATAAATTAATCATTATCAATTATTCATTATCAAAATATTTTAGGTCTAACCATATTGCCTAAACACTTCCACTACGGCACTGCCTCACGAGCGCTTGATATCCCAGATGCCACCGCTGTCGATCGAATTTGGAGCGTTAGCCAGTAATTCAGCTTTTGTGTACCTTTTCTGGTTGATCTGCAAATATTCAGCTTTTCTGTACCTTTTCTGGTTGATGTGCAAATATTCAGCTTTTCTGTACTTTTAAATGACGACCGGCTGTTCTTTTGGTAGGTTTATTTTCATGAGTGAAATGTTAACTGAAAAATAGATTCTCGCATCCGTTGGCCCGTCGTATGATTGGCACACCGTCCCCTTGACATTCCACTCCGGGTTCAGGCTGACGATAGGGAAAACCGCACCGAATTCTATAAGGAAATTGTACTCCTAAAAGCTGTTAGACTTACTACTCCATTTAAATTGGCAGTATAGGGAAAATGTACCAAAAATTCTGTAGTCACATTTAGAAAACGAACCTCGGTGACATCTTGCTTGTTGAGGTGGCCCATGTAGCTTACGAATAGTGGCATTGTTGAGACTGGTGGCCTTGAACCAAATGACAATGGCTTTGGGTGATCCTACCACACAGTCCCAGCAGATAATCGGCCGACACTTTCCTACCTTAGTACACAGGCACACAGCACAAGTACTAGTTCTACAGAAGATATTTCTTGCTGGCAGTGCACGAAATAAAGGGAGCAGGTAAGAGCATTGATGAAACCGATCGAGCCCCAAAGAAACAGAGATCCAGTACTCCTCGTGGTCTAATTCTGCGCTCCTCATGGACAAGGAAGAACCCAAGCAACCTACGGGGGACACACAGTGCGGGTAGAGCCTGCCTAGCTATCTAGCTCATCAACCCGATCGATCGATTTCAGAGGATAAGAGGATTAGTAGTGGTGGGTGGCATGCATGCCTAGCTTGGTCTCCTCCATCATTCATGGCCTCATGGGTGCTGAGCAAGAGCTATCATGCAGGATCAACTTGTTTCCGATCTTCATTCTGTACCTCGCTGGACGTCGTCCTGGCTAGAACTGCAAAGTTGCGTAACGGATGCAGGGCATGCTGATGCGTGTGCCATCGGTTGGAAATTTGAGTAATATTTTAATTTCAGATTTTCCTAAGAAGTAAATATCGTAGATAACTAATGATACATAGCTCATAACTAACAGCAACAGGTAAATCATATTGTACTTCAAATATACATTAGAACAAAATTATATCAGAGTCGATTGGTTACACGAATGACTTACAATAAGATTCGATGAAGAATAGAAAGTAGTATAGGATTCATGTAGTGTAGAATGTAGATAAAGGAACGAAGCGATCGATCGCATATATGTGTGCTGCCCAATAACCTTAATGCCGCCCATGTGTCTTCATGACAACAACGGCTTGGAGATATCACTCCTCCCCTTCACGGTGCACGCCGAGAAGAAGAGTCAATGAGATTCAGACAACGCAACACAATAACACAGGTTTGCAGAAGGAAAAAAAGAAATGGAGGAGGCAGTGATTTGGATACCACTGCTCCGTACGTCTTCAGGTATATATACAAACGCAGACTATGAATTAACGTGATTAATTAATCATTTACTCACTGACAACTGATGCAATTAACTAGCCATTTACTCACTGATAATTAGTTGTCATCAACACCCAATAAAGCCTCAAATTTAAATGTTCGAAACTCATTCAAACAGAGAGAGATGCATGGTTAAGAAAAAATAAGGTAGACTTGGTCTACCAAGTGGCGTGCCATGTCACGGCGCAGTTGCGCATCATAAGTCATAAGTCATACGATTTTCTACACAAAAATACGTGAATATGCGCGCATGTATGTGTGTGTTTTTAGCCAAAGTCCTCGTCATGCCATCTCCATCCATGTGTCGCATATTTCAAGAAAGTGTAAAGGATTTCATCTTATAAATTGTATTCCCTTCACTTGGCCAGGTAATATGGTAAAAAAAACTATGCATGCTTTGGAATGATAAGAAATAGGCCTCACACTCATATAGCCTTAATTTATAACTATCCCCCACCAATTCTAAAGTAAATAACAAAAAGATATAAAAGATACTATACTGAAGTATTGTCAATATAACAGTCTTTTAGTGTAAGTCCCATACAAGTTGAACTTGCACTTAGAATGACAAAATTCATCTTTCTACAACTGATGAATGGACTATGCCTTGAATTCATAGCTTTTCATAGTCAGACTTCACTTGCAATCTCAACTAATACTAGACTGCCAATGAACCATGTCTAAATGGAGCGTTATATGGTCATGCTCCCTTATCTACTCATGAGCTTTTTAGAGAATGACCCATTCCCGTAAAATGTGACCACATAGTTAAGCTCAAGTAGGTGTATTCTTTCTAAGTATTCTGTAGGCTGATACCTTTTTTATTTGGACAACTAAATACATTAGGTCTTTATGCCAACCTTCCATACATTTTAGAGTATTTTGTCTGACACGGGTTTCTCAGTTTTATAATAGATTTAGCCTCCGCTTCACATGTCGGGAAGACTTCATGTTATCTTTAGTACACATGACCTTAGTCACATTGTTTGATTATCATAGTATATTAGGATTATCGGTTTTGGTTTCTCAACCAATGGCAAGTATAACAAAATTGCTCTGAGCCATTCAGCCTCAACAATGGTTGTGTCAAGTGCTACAAGTTTTGCTTCTATGGCTGATCTCATCAATATGGTCTATTTGCAAGACCTCCATGGAACAACAGCTACAGCTAAACTAAACACATAGCCACTTATATCTTTGATCCCATCTGCATCAGAGATCTAATTGGAGTTAGATGCCGAGAAACCCAATCTAACCAAGCTCAAGAATTTCAAGACACTACTACTTGTGAGTCAGCGAATCATCACTTTGATCATTTTGCTCCTATATTTCTCTGCAAAGTATTTCAATTTAAATTATTAAAGTGCATGCTTTAATTTTTTTATGCAAATTAGATCATAGTTAAAACCCTTATGTATGACTGAATAAACCACGCCTTGTCTTTGGACATAACACCTTGTCACCCTAGGATTAAGAACTTACCTACTAGTAATAAGTCCCTACTTAAAGCAACATGCTTTGTCAGGCTTAGATACTTGGGGGGCATTAATTTGCCCTGGCATCTTTCCATACACAAAAATTTGGTTTGGGCAGTTGCTAATGGGAAGTAATTGGTATGTTGAACATCATTATTTTATGCTCCCAAAAGTCTCAACTTTCTTAAAAATCCGAGCGGATGGTAAGAGGTGTTGGTGCAGTGGATGCACGAGAGTGTCAGATTATGGTAGAAACATCCATATAATTTGAAGGATTGAATCTTATGATGACCTCCTAAAGTAAAATAGTGCAACTACAAGTCTATAATAGGTATGACCTAGCCAACTAATTCGCATTGACCGAGTGTGGGTTGCGCCATAGGTGTGAACACGTGCAGAAGGGATAGCCTTTGCTGTGACAACGCAAGAGGGGGATTCTGGAGGGGTTATCACAGCAATGAAAACCTTAGCGGGTGTAACCTCACTGGGGAATGCCTTATAAAGGCCTTGTGGTAACCTTCTTGATCTGCATGTCTAAGGAATCGTGTGAATATAACAAGTTAATTATCTCTTGTGGGTAAAGTGTACAGCCTTTGTAGAGTGTAAAATGTCCGAACAGTCATGCCCACGGTCACGGGTGGGCATGAAACTTACTCGAATTAGTGTCTATTTCTAAAAACAACTTTGTGGGTGTGATGAAAAGTGTCAGGCAGTAAAAATCCTGAATTGTGTTGCCTTGGGTGTCATCCTAGTGATGATAAGCGGATGTAGTGCTGGAAATGTAGCATATAGTACAGGTAGCCATGTAACAGTAGACGAAATCTGTATTACTATAAATATTGAAATCTTTCACACACTATAGTAAAATCTAATATAATTAAAATGCTAAGTCTTAGAAATTTCTAATTAGTCGTAGTTTTAAATTGAAGGCTTTAGCAAATAAAAGAACCTTAGCCTTCCTTGTTAAGCCTTGCATATATGAATACTTCATTATGTGTGTTAGCTTATGAAGCACTATTGCTTGTGCTCATACTCGCTCACCAAATCCTCAAAACTTGTGGACCAAGGGTAGTATGCTTACTATGATAATCAAGGAGCTGACATCGAAGAAGATGGTGGAGCTTAGTATCTAGTAGTTGAGGTCTCCCCTAGTCTAGCTAAGGTGGTGATTGTGTGCACTTATATTCTCCAGATCCTTCAATAATATCGGTCATACACAAACCCTCTTCGGTTGCTTGCCTGTGGTAGAATGTGCCTCCCCTTCGTTTCCGCTATGCTTCCTCATGTTTTGTAATATTTGGCCTAGAAGGTTTTACTGTAAACTTGACCCGATGCATTCTATTGAACTCTGATATGTAATATTATCGTATAGAATGGTTTATGATATGTATAAAATGATTCAACGATGTATCTCTAAGCACTATTTACTAATCCAGGGAATAGTGCGTCGGTTTCACAGAGGATTCTGGATTGGCTAAATCCAGGGTTGACACATGGCTATAGGGGCAGCGAGGGGACGACGTGGACACGATGAGGCGGGGAAGTTTGGCAGTGCAGCACACGCGAAGGAGCCACTCTCTTGGCTGGTCACCGGGGCGTGATCAGCGCAAACGTGACGGCGGTGTAGGGATGTATCAATGCAGTGGGTGGTGTCGTTGTGCACTTCAATGCAATCATTGGCGATATGACAACGGTGATGTGGTTAGGACGCATGCAAAGGCGGGTCGCAACATGGTCAACAAGTGTGGCTGTGCTTGTCGTGGCACGGTCGGTGCAGGACGTGGGCATGCAGGTGTAGGGTAGAGAACAATGCAGTAGGGTCTGGAGGCACACGCGCATGCAAGGGAGCTATCACATAGGCATGGTGTAGCTAGAATGATGTGGAATGCACAACACTGGTACAATCAGGGCATGGCCAGGGCTCGCCAAAGCACAACCGAAGTGCGCTCTGGGCCAGCTAGAGATAAAAGGGAGGGAAATGGGTCAAAGGGCAAAAATGGGCTAGGCCCAAAACTATTTACTCAATTTCTGATTTTCCTAATTTTATGTGAGTTTGAATTTGAATTTTAGTATGAGTTTTATATCAAATTTAACTCAAATTTTGAATTTGGGCAAGGATTTGATTTGCATTTAGAATTTAATTTTCAAGGCATAAATTTTGGATTTTGCTTTAGCAATTGAAAATGAATTCCCAAAGTTTGAATTGAACTCATTCTTGAGTTTGATTTGGGCTTGATTTTGAAAATGTTTTAAACTTTAGAATTTTAAATTAGTAGACCTTTAATTTCAATCCTACTTTTCTACCCAATCTCCTTCTTTTAAATTTTATCTCGTGATTTAGTTTAATGAAACATACTTTTGATTTTGAATTTCAGCTTTTCCTCTTAGTTCCTTTAAATAAATTTCTACTGTAAATTCTCTTGCATTCTTTTCTAGATCATTCGTTCGGATTTTAATTTTAATTCAAATTTTATTTTATCAATTGTATAATCTTTCTTGAGTTAATTTTCATATCTCAATTCCAGGAAAGCTTCAACAATAACTCGGGAAAAATCCAAATGTCAACAAGTAGTAAGAAAAAAGTTTTAAATTTTACTCATTCTCAAACATTCTGACTTTGAGGATGTTACATCTTTGGCCACAAGGCTTGTCTTGTACTTTTCAATAGTACCATCAGACATTAGTTTCTTTTTGAAGATCCACTTACATCCAATAGGTTTGGACCTGCTAGGATGATCGGTGATCTCCCAAGTCCCATTAACCATGATAGAATTCATCTCGCTACTGACTACCTCTTTCCAATACTCAGCATTAGTTTATGTATAAGCCCATCTCACTACGGACTGCCTCTTTCCAATACTTAGCATCAAGAGATGCATAAGCCTCTAAAACAGTCTCCGGCACATCATTAACAAGGTATACAATAAAATCACCACTTAATATTTTCTCAACCTTTTGTCGCTTGCTCCTACGAGAAGCCTCTACGACTAGATTGTTATCCTCCTCAGGAATATCACATATTGGTATAAAAGTGGTGGTAATTTTAGAAGTTTGATTATTCTCACTGTTAATATTTTTAGTATGAATATTCTCAGTTTGTGAAGTACTGCTTGCATCTTTCATAGGATAAATATGCTCAAAGAATGAAGCATCTCTATATTTCATTATTGTGTTAGCAATAATCTTAGAAGTCTCTGATTTAACTATTAAAAATCTATAGACCATGCTATTATGAACATATCCTAGAAAAAATACAATCGATTATTTTAGATTCAAGTTTTCTCTTTTTGTACAATGGTATATAGATCTTTACCCAACATTCCCAAGTTCATAGAAAATTAATATTAGGTTTTCTCCCCTTCCATCCTTCATATGGAGTAATCTCACTCTTTTTAGTTATTACTCTGTTTAGGAAGAAAGTTGTTGTCAAGATAACTTTTCCCCACCATGCCTTGCATACCGACACTCTATAACATGGCATTAATCAAATCTGTTACTGTCCAGTTTTTCCTCTCCGCTACCCCTTTTGATTGGGGTGACTATGGTAGTGTAAATTTATGGACTATTCTATGCTCAGAACAGAATTGGAAAAATTAATGAAAGATGTACTCTCCTCCACGATCAGACCCCAATCTTTTTATTTTCTTCTCTAGTTAGTTCTCAACCTCAGTCTTATAAGTCTTAAAGAAGTTTAAAGTTTTATCCTTAGTTTTCAGCAAATACACATAGCACTAGTGTGTTGCATCATCATAAAAGTTCAAAAATATCTTTTGCCTCCTTTTGTGAACAATCCATTCATCACACACAATTATGAATGAGCAATATCAAATGGTGCCAAGTTCTTTTCATTCTCTAATGCCTTAAAAGGTTTTCTAGGAAGCTTTTCCTGCACACACGACTGGCACTTTAATCATTTGATAATTTTATATTTTGAAATTAAATCTAATCTAGTCATTCTAGCAATACTATCAAAACCAATATGATAGAAAGGAGAATGCCAAATACTGGCCTCACATTTATTTAAACCAGGTGCAACATTCAGATTATAACAAGACTCTAAAGTACTTCGAAGGAATAAGCCTATGCTCTCATAGCCTTTACCAACAAATTTTCTAAACTTGGACATTATAACTTTATTTGACTCAAATACTAGCTTATAACCATCCCTGCATAGTAGAGAACCACTAATGAGGTTTTTGTTTATTGTAGGAGTATGATGTATGTTCTTCAAGTAGATAATCTTTCCTAAAGTAGGCTTCAGATCCACTATGCCAATACCAAGAACAGAAGCAAATGACCCATTTCCTATTAGGACAGAGGAAGCCTCTACTGCCTGGTAAGAAGAAAACAAGAAAATACCATAAAATACGTGAAGCATTGGTATCAACCCACCAATTAGTGGATTTTCATGCTAAAAAGACAATAGATGAATTACCATACCCTTTTGAAGTCAAGGTCTCGCCTATGATCATGTTGATAGCTTTTTATTTGGTTGTTCACCATCCCTACTCTTGGAAAAGCGATAATCTTTCGCCATATGACAGTCTCTTCCACACATAAAGCAGGTGATGTCTCTCAAATCCTTTCTCTTAATTTTCTTATTCTTAAAGCTAGTTGTTTTATTCAATTAGTTGGATTTGCACTTCTTTGTAGTAGTCTTTTTTTCTATTAAATTTGCATTGTTTTGACCAGAAGTGTTGGTGCATCTTTTGCTCTTGCCTTTTCTTCCACATCTAGAGCAGTAATTAGATCCTCAACATAAACTCTTCCTTTTTGTGTTTCAAACTAGTAGCAAAATTCCGCCAAGAAACAGAAAGTTTGGCAATAATGCCCATAGCCACAAACTTAGAAGGTGTACATAGCCCGTGTATATAATATCTCCAACCAGAAGCTGAAGGTCATGATCCTGTCTAACTATTGACTTAGCCTCGTCCATGCTAAAGTTGAAGAATTTCTCACACATGTATAGCCAATGACTAGCTTCTACCTTTGCATTATTATCCTCTAATGCATCCCATAATTCTGTGGCAGACTTGTAGTCTGTGTACACATCATAGAGCTGATCTACCATAATGGTCAGAATGCAGCCAAAAGTAATGTTGTTCGCATTGTCAAACTACATGAGTGGCCAATTGTAAAGGGATATTGTGAGTGGATAATGCACTCCAGCCCCAAAGACATGAGCCAAAACTTGGCTCTAGTCTGCCATCTACAAGAGTTCTGATAAGAAAACCTCTCAGATTTCATTGTATCCTAAACTATGCATGCTTTAGAATTATAGGAAATAGACCCAACACTCATATGGACCTTATTTCTAACACCAACTCGGCCTTTTGTTTCGTATCAGGGGTGGCACCTACTGCTATGATGGCTAGTCATGTGATCATCCATTTCATTGTGAAATTCTAGCATCGCCTATGATGTCCCCAATTAAGGGGGTGTCAGTATTGACTTTTACTTCTGACTTCTGTTTGGAAAAGTTAGAAGTTAATATGAACACTAGGCTTCTCGAAGCGGTTTCTTTATTTCTCTCACTCCCGTCTCACTCTGAAGATAAGGTACAGGGCCACAGGTGCATCATGCACCTTACTCCTCTCCTTTGTCTCGCACACGTATCTCTCTCTCAATTTTCCCACTACTTCCTACTCCTTCTAAAAGCCATTTCTTCTAGATATTACTATTTATTTTTATCCAAAAGCTATTAATCATAGCTAAAAGCCAGTCACAGCTAATACGGACACTCCAATGGTCCAGAAGAACCTAGCCTTTTTCTTTTTAATGCACCGTGGAGTAGATCCAACGAATGTTGTTCGACGATCCCACTGATTAGACGATTTCTCATTTCTAGTAATATAATTAAGTTCTTTCGACAATCCAGATATTTTCAAAAAAAAAAAGGAGAGAGAAGGAGAAGAAACTGAGGTCGTAGCATACAATACATGTTTTGAGGACAAGTTGGCAGTCCGTCTCCACTGATAAGTGGGTGTCTCTATAAATCCAGTTTTTTGTGCCGCCCTCAAGTAGATGCCAACAGGAGCTACAGGAATATACCTAGCTATCTTGGATCATGCCATGGTCCCTATTCAAGTTCTAGTGGCGCCGCACGGCTCAGACAATTTGCTAGGTTCATGGTGCCGTCATTAATATTTCCGAGTACCAATTAGCCTTGTCGATTCAACTTTGCCCTATTGTATTACCTTCCATGATCTAAAATTAGGTACTCCCTCCTGTGCAAAAATATACTTCTTCCAGTCACAAAAAAAAAGTGACGTTTTTGATATCGATATGTTCTTTGAAACACAATTTTGATCATTAATTTATATTATTAATATATTAATAAAATCTAATAAAATTATAATATGATGAAAGTACTTTTCAAGACAAATGTACATATTATTTTCATATGATCAATCTAAATGTTCATTGAAATATCGATAGCGAGAATTTACAAAGTTTGATTGCATGTATCTCAAAATGTCAATCTTTTGTGACTCGAGGGAGTAAAACATATTTCGTCTTGTACACAGGCAAGGAAGACATTCAAAATGACTAGACCACTCTTAATTATTATCTGTAAGCATTACATTTAATGCATACATGCAGAAAATATAAAGTAAAGCTAGATATTTATTAAGGGTATAGAGGGAACAACATACTTATTTAGCATTGAAATATGAAATACACGTTATATTTATGGGCAAAATTATTTAAAATATATATCATATATTTGGGGACGAAAGGAGTATTAATTTATGGGCATTGTTATCAGTCTCAGGGAGGAGAAGTCTAGTTAATTGAAGAAGGCATTTCCAACATTATTCCGGGCAGTCAAGGATAGATCGTTGTTGATAGATGCTTGACCGGACCAGAAAAGACTGACAGGCAACAGGTCTTCCATTTTTCATTGGTTTTTTCAGACCAACGAGACCAGATAAGACTGACAGGCAACAGGTCTTCCATTTTTCATTGGTTTTTTCAGACCAACGAGCTAGGCAGACTAATAATGGTCACGACGAAATAATAAAACAAATCATGCGCATGCTGTAAGCCTAAGTGGATAAGGATAGATAGTCAGCATGCATCCATTCAGTAAAGCAAAGGAGCGCAAATGTCAGATCTATTTGGTTTGGTCTCCAAAGGAGAGGGGACGAAAAAGGTAGGCTAGCTGCTTGTTGAAGGGGACCAATCTGGTTGTTGCGCACTCTAACCTGTCTTAACTCACCAAAGGACAAAAAAAAAGTCATTGCTTAAACTAAGATGACATGACAACTTCCTCGATGGTTCAGATCTGGGAGCTGCTCACCAGCAGAAACAGACGTACGATCTACCATTGACAAAATATAACTTGTTAAAAACGGTAATTATGCATGGTCAGTACATATGTGATGGCAAAATGATAGAACTGCTTGCGCGGAAAGTAACTCTAAAAATCAGCTCTAGTCTGATGCAGTTGAGCCTGTCAACTCATGGTATTTTGAGCCCTCCATTTATTATATTGGGGCGTTTGATTCACTCTCAGAACACACTTTAAGGTACAAGATTAGTTTATGGGGCCCCTAATTGTCCACCCTCGCTTCTATTGAAAGCCCTTGAGCTATTTAGATCTAGTGGTCAATTAGTCGGTGGTTTGAGAGAAATGGGGTGGGTTTAAGTTAGACACAGATAAGCTATATATAATTCAATCATGGCTGGGCCCCTTGAGGCCAGAAGATATTTTTCTCGATTGGTTTCTTGGTATTAAAGCCAAGGAAAGGATCTGCACATGTTAAGCAACAATATTGTACCCCGTGATTAGTGCCGCAGGTAGGACTTATAGGTGCTAACCGCTAAGTGAAAAATGTGTCCTCCCTGTATGCATTTTTATAGATGAATGAATGGGGTCTACCTTTATTAGAAGCTTACTGGTCGTTACATTCTTGTGTGCATTATACTCCAATTTACCATGGGTTCTTTTAAGCTATGTCTTATGATTTATGACTGAAAATTTCGAATTCTAGACCATTCGTAAGAGATAGTATGCAGAAAAAATGGTCGCATACGATTTTGATCAGTACAGCTGAACTTGGTACATTTAATACTATAATCTAACTATAGACCTTTTATTAAAAATACAAAAAGCCAAAGTGTAAGTGGTACCGAGCCCATCCTTATTCTGTCCAAGATCTCATGTGTGGCATCATAGCTAGATTGGCTTGCCATGGTATGTTCGCTGTACTTTCTGATACATACCAAATATTGCATATATACTCAACCAAAATGTGTTCCTGAATTTTTGTCAAATGTGGTAGCCGGCAATTTGTCCGTGCACACAGTTTAATGGAACACAAGTATTCCAATTCAAAGAAGAAGGAGAGCTCCCTTTTCTTTTTTGAGAAACCACTTAACTACAACTACATATATATGCAAAACCCAGGAATAGTAGAATGTGGTCCTTTTTTCCCAAGAGTAAATATGAGGCTCCGCGATATTGAGCCCTTTCTGGTTCCAACAGATGAAAATATGTTTCATTGTGAATTGTGAAACAGTGGGTCCCAAAATTCCAATATAAAGTCATAAAGGCTGGCGTGGCGTTGCGCCACGCCTATGTGGCTAGTAAACTTAGGTGACTTCACATAAACCAAGCGCAAAGTAAACTATAGCTGGGTGACAAGCGCAAAGTAAACTGTAGCTGGGTGATACAATTAGGACAACATCATTGTCAATAATACCCACCGCAAAGTAAACTGTAGCTGGGTGATACAATTAGGACAACATCATTGTCAATAATATCGCCTCATATGTTAGCTACAAATGCACATACCAGATGTGACTGTTGGGATTTGGGTAGACTACACTAAAATAGATTAAAATTTTCTACCGCGTAAATCAGGGAGTCATGCAAATAACAGATGATAGATTGTTAATACTAGATGCGCAATGCAGTGGAAGAAGAGTTAAAGCAGCTGATCCAACGTAACGTACGTCGGTGTAGTGGAAGTAGTCGATCGTCCTCTAGCCAACCGTCTCCTCCTCATGATGGTTCCGATCATCACCGTATTCGCAATGGCACCTCTATCAAAGTCTACACATCTAGGGATAGAATGATATGCATGTAGACCAAAACGTAGTATTTGCACCCACTTGCAGCTACATGTAGAGCATTACTTGTTGTAACCATTACGGGACCCTGTGAATAGAATCTATATTTGGAGGGTCATGATTCCATAACGAAAAATTTGAGGGTTTAGATCCACATTATGTAATGTTAATGACCGCTACATAGTGTAAATACTATATAACGTCATTAGTTTAGTTAATTTATTTGGTAATTTTGAAACAACTCCCACTTAATTGGTACTACATCAACATCAATAACCATATATTATTAGCCTAAAAACAACCACCATATAGGAGAAATATTAATTAATTAACTCTTATGCTATAGACGTTAGCAATGGTGAAGTTGTATCAAACCTAAACAAGTATTAAAACCAAAAAGAAAACCAGTAAATAGACAAATCATAAAACATAAACCCATGCTAGGTGGAGGCATAAAACGGAACTTTATAAACTGATTTAATATGTAATTAAAACGATTTTTAAAAAATTTGGGAGAGAAATGATGTAAAAAAAACTTTGGTTGTCTATTGATAGAAGATAAAAAATAGTTTCATTACAAGCATTTTTTAAAAAAATTATAATTGGGTTCCCTCTTACCATGCGACCACATGCCAAATCCCCGTTACAACGTTACAGTGAGAATATCCTAGTACCTGCCCACAAAATCCAATCTCGGCGTAGCCAAAGCTCAGTCCAAGCCCAATGTAACCTAGTCCAAGCCAAGCCTAACAAGGAGCTAATTAATAAACTTAGCATAACCTCAATTAATCCTGGTCCAATTCCCAGACCCAAGCATAGCCTCGAGAAAGGTTGGAAGACACGAAATTACCTCAGTGGATATATATAGATATCACTAAGTCTAAAGATGGAATTGTTGCCATCGATTGGATGAAATACGGTGCAATATTTGAGTTACAAAGGGCTCCATCTGAAACACAAGATTTTTTTTTTCAAATTACAAGCAACTATACAAGATGTGTTTCTCCTATAGAAAGAAGAATTGAACGGAAAGCAGGGATAATAAACCACAACCCCATTTGATAGAGCTCGGTGGATGCAGACATTTGCAACATCATTATTCATTAAGAGCAAGTATTATAAAAGGCTGTAAGCTGGCTGTATGCTGAGGTGGGGGAGAGAGAGGAGGAGAGAGAAGAGAGGTGGGCTGTAAGCTTACAGCCAGCTGAAGCACAAGAACCAAGAAACTTTGTGAGAGGAAGGGGTAGATCATACAGCCTTCAGCTGGCTGTAACTACTATATGAGTAGGCTGATAAGTGGACTGTAAGTATCCATACAGGCAGGGGCATCTAAAGTGTCACTTTCGGTGCTCCATCTTCGATTGGATCACTAAACCCACATGAGGATCTTAATTGTAGCCACCTTTTCCTATGTATGTTAATGGGATCATCTCTCACCACGGCGAAGTACTGTTGGAAGAGTGAACCGCAAGCGTTCCCACCTTCGTCGGTCGACACTTGATGTAGCTTAGGAATTAACAACACAGGCAGACCTACTCAAACCTTTCCATCGATTACATCTTGTTCGTCGAGAAATGCATGCATCCCAGTAGCCTATTCTCCGACGAGCAATGATCTGGTATCATGATGCTACGCGGCGATCGATCCGTCTGGGCAACAAAGTTTCTTGTTTATGAATTCAGAAATACGGCTACCTACGCACATGTGGGTGTCAGATTTTTATCCAGGAAAACCTCGTTTTTTAAAACTAAATCCGCTGATTGCCCAACAAAACCAAATCTGTGCGCGCTCCAGGTATGGGAGCCGGCGGATAAAATTCGTCGCGACGAATCGAAAAGCAGTTTGTTGTTTGTTAATCAAAACCACGAATTGGTCGACGATTCCACATGCGACTGTGTGCTAGCAGCAGTATCCTCTCCCTCCTCCTCCACGGCAGAATCCATCCATCCAGGCTGGAGGAAGAAATAAAGAAATGGCGTATACTGTTGCGAAACCTTTAACCTAAGGGCTTGGTGGGCAAATACCTAAATTGCTGCTAATGGGTTTTGGCCATAAATAGTACCTCTCATTGTACATGAAAGTGGTTGGTAGCAATAAAACAAGGGAATTGCTAGCGTCTAGACGTCCGATCTAGACGCTAGCTCTGTACGATCGGTCACAACATTTTTTATCATCCATACAACATTTCTCGGCCATATATGCAATAAAAAATTGATAATAATATCAATGTTGAATGCATGAAATCAAAATATTACACACATGAAAGCAAAATGTTGCATTCATAAAAGCAAAAATGGATAATTGATGATTTGCCATGTTTTTTATTGGCATGAGGTTATGTGGAGGTACCCAAAGAGACCAGCATGAGGATGGTGTCGTGTGCGAGGCCGCAGCCATCGCTGGCGACAGTGGGCATGCGGAGCGTGACGTCTGCGACGAGGCTGCGAAAGTGTTAGGAACTTCGACCACGGTCACTATGACTTCGACCATGGTTGCTACGACCACGATCACTTCGACCACGGCCGTGGTCATAGTAGCAGTGGTCGTAGCGTCCGTGGTCATAACGGCCATGGTCGAAATGATCATGGTCGTAGCGGCTGTGGTCGAAGTGACCGCTACCATGGTCGTAGCGGCCATGATCGTACGGTTGGTCACAATATTTTTTTATCTATCTATGCAATATTTTTCAGGCATGTATGCAACAAAAAAATGATAAGAATATCAATGTTGTACACATAAAATCAAAATGTTACACACTTGAAATAAAATATGTTACAACAAAAAACAACACATACCTCCCATGACAGGTGGCGGCGAGGCCTCTGGTGTGGTGACGTCAATCGGCGTGGATCCAGCGCCGTAGGAGAAGGCGGCAGAGCTTGTGCAGCGTTCATGAGGCTGCTATCGGTGGTCAAGGTCAAGATGCCACGGAGCTCACAGAGGCTGCAACTAACTTTGCCGGATTCTCAGGTGGTAGTCGCAGCCACGAAGCCGGTGCCCCCTGTGCGGGATTCGGAGCCAGCAGCAGGGCGGGAGCGAGAGCTCGAATCGGGGCCCTGGTGCCGTGGGGGAGTAGACGGAGCCGAGGAGACAGGAGGCGCACTTGCAGATCTGCATGCACGGAGGATTGGGCGATGCACAACCATGGGGGGATGGATTTGGGGGATTTGGGATTGGGGTGGGAGGCAGGAGGTGGGAGAGGAAGCAAGCAAGAATAAAGAGAGAGAGATGGCCGTGGGGTTTGGGGAGGGGGTGCGCTCAAGTGGAGTGACCGAGTAAGGCATCTGATCGATTTATTCAGTCGGACATAAGAACCGTATCAATTCCCATAAAACAATCTTGTTCTCACTATATCGTATCTGCTTTTGGTGTGATTGGATTGGTTTTCCACGATGACTATGATCACTTAATACGTCATTGGCCCGGTTTCCTCTTCATAGCCAAATCGGTATGTCGTCTGGATTCACTCCTTCCCAATCCACAAAATTTTAATTAGTGTTAACCGTGAGATTAGACATGGTTAATCTAGAGATTAGATGCATGGTGTGGGCCCTACAGGCCCTGGTTCACCCGCAGCCCCATGCACCGGTCTCCGGCTTACCGCCAAAGCCCTGCAGGCCCCAACTCGCCGTCACGGTCTCGCTGGACCGCGTAGCCCGACTAACCCTGCGCGCTCGGCCACCTTCACCTTGCGAGCTCAGCTACCTTCATCATGCCAACCCCATCACACAAATCCAAAATAAAAGAAGGAAAGAGGGAGGTAGATCACTGGGCAGCCTCGCAGTGTCGTCCTAGGTCACCCCCACACCGCACCCTGGCATGCCGCTATTGGCCACATCATGACCACGCAAGCTCCTGCTACACTGCACAGACATGCTGTGCTGCACATGCACTACGTCGGTGACATCAGCCGCCATCCCAGCCGCAGCCACCGACGTAGGCTATTGCTCGCATTCCGTGGATTTGTGCCAACCCACCATAGTTCCACACTACTGTCGCATCGGCTGCCACCTTGCCTACTGCGCGTCGCCGCATCGGTCGCCATCCCTTATGCAGCCACCACTGTCGCTGCCTTGCCGAGAGGCGTGAGGGAGGCGCCAAGCGTTTAGGGTTTCTTTTAACCCTAATTGCTGGCCTAATAGTCTAGATCGGAATATGGCCCACATGGCGAAATGGGCTAGATCGGAATTCGACCCACATGGCAAAATAGGCCCATGGACTAAAAAGAGTCAAGCCGAATACCGACCTGATTGACTATTTGCAGAAAAACCTAAAGTTTTGGATATTTACAGCAACATTCTTGCATAATAAGGGATTTTTACAGGAAACCCCTTGGACTTCTGAACAATTACAAAAAATTCTGGATTTCAATATATTCTCGCAAAATAACCCTCTGGTTTTTGCTTTTTACGATATTTAATATTCTAAGGTTTCTTGCACATTAATCCTAGAAACATGGTTTTAGGCATATGACTTTCATACACATGTGAAACATTAGACTTAGTACCCTATTTTTGGAAGCATCATATTTTTATTGTTCCCTTTCCTGGCAATTTTTTTAGTGTAATTAGATTTTTTGCTCTCAAACACATGGTTTCAGGAGTTCTCGGTAACGAGGTCCAAAATGTTCATGGACGTGAGGCTCCAAGCATAAATGTGATTTTTAATAGCAAAAAATCCTAAATATGATAGGAACATCATGGGACATTTTAGAGAATTATCTGCTGAATAGATTTCAACCAATCCTTACTATTTTAGCAATGCTCATGCTTTAGTTTTATTTTTACCTGCTGTGAAATTTATAGAAAATTGCGTGAACATAATGTAGGATTTGTTGAACATCACAAAGAATGAATTCATTGAGCTTGCCCTGAATGGTGGCAATTACCTCACCTGGGCGTTGGACATTAAGATCAACCTGATGGCTCTTGGAGCCACCATCACCCAGCCAGTAGCTAGGGCCCCTGCTATTCCTGAGGCTGCTAAATGTGCGGCTCTGCACTTCCAGAGGCACCATCCCAATGCAGCCCTAAAGGCTGAGTACCTGATGGAGGAGGACCTACTAGCACTATGGAATTCCTTGAAGGAATGCTACAACCAGCAAAGATCCATTCTGCTCCTAGAAGCATAGCATGAATGGACCTTCCAATGCTTCCAAGATTTTAAGATCATGGTAGCGTATAACTCTGCCATGCATAAGCTTTCCTCCAAGTTAAGGTTCTATAACCAAAAAGTTACAGAGGCCGAAATGATAGACAAGACTTGTGCACCTTTTATGCTAAAACATAAGGGTACTATAGCAATAGTACCAACATGCCACGTACTCGAAGTACTATGAGCTTATCTACTCCCTGCTAGAAGCAGGGAAACATGCTGAACTCCTGATGCAAAACCATCATGCACATCCCACTGGGACAATGGCTATGCCTGAAGTGCATGCCAATCCTCAACAGGCTAACAGTAGCCACGGCCGCAAAAAGGGCCCGAAACATAATGGGGGAAATTGGAGAAGGTCAAAGTGCAAAAGGGAAATGGCAAACCCTAGGATAAAGGTAAAGTTAAAGGGAAGTCCCAGAAGCATGGCTCAGGAGGCAAGACTGCTTATCCACCACAAACTTGCTTTAGGTGTGGCTGCACTTGCCATTGGTCGCACACCTGCCGCACCCTGAAGCACTTGGTGTACCTTTACATGCAATCCACTAGCAGAGTAAAGAAAACCCACAAGAACAAGGCCAAGACACACTTAACTACTCCACTTGACTTTAGCCAGGACGTCAAGATGACCAATGACATGGTGCTCAATACTGTGGTAGGAGGCAAGGATGACTCCATGGAGCATGACAACCTTCTTGGAATTAAGCTCATGGAGATCCAGAAGGATACTCAGGACATATAAGGAGCTCTACAATAGTCTCCTTATTACCCTTTTAGTTATTCCTCAATGCAGCTTCATTCATTAGATTGCTTATCACTTTGGATTAGTTCTTAAAGAACATTGGTTATATTCATTCTCATGTTGAGCATTTATCATTTATTATTTTAGGCTAAACACTTGGCATTGTTATCATTATTACTTCCTAGGTTATTTGATTCATTTATTTGGTATATGCTTGTTCTACAATTTGAGCTGTGTTCCCTACAGAACAATTGATTGATAGTAAATCATGTTTTCATTATAGAATGACAATGTATGATCCAATGGCAGAGGAGGAAATCTATCTTGTAGACAGTTGTACCACTAACTCAACTCTTAGGGAAAATAAATATTTCCAGACTTAAACTAAGAAAAGTAGGAATATTATGACCATTGCCGGAAGTAATGATCTCATTGTTGGCACTGGAAGGCCATCATAGTTCTTCCTATGGGTATCTGTATAATAGAGAAGGATGCTATTCTGTATTCTAAATCTAAACGTACCCTTTTAAGATTTAAAGACATCCATATGAATGGTTTTCACATTGAAACCGATAATGACGATGGTACAGAATACATACTCATGACTAAATCTAATGGATGTCAGAAATGAGTGGTTGAAAAACTTTGTTCCTTCTCATCAGGACTATAGTACACATATATAGAACCTGAAGACTATGCTGCGATGAAAATAATTTTTAAAAACCTAGAATTCTTTAAGATCTGGCATGATTGTCTGGGTCATCCTAGTTTGGGTATGATATGAAAAATCCCTAATAATTCTATTGGCCATAACATAAAAACCACAAACTTTCCTACTCCTAAAGACTTCATGTGCTCTACTTGTGACAAAGGGAAGCTAATTATTAGACCCTCTTATCTGAAAATTAGAGAAGAACCATCTATTTTCTTGGAGAAAATTCAAGGTGATATTTGTGGACCCATCCAGCCTCTGTTGGGCCCCTTTAGATATTTTATGGTGTTGTTAGATGCCTCTACTAGATGGTCACATATTTGCATGCTATCTACCAAGAACCACACTTTTGTAAAGTTAATAGCCAAAATCATCAAATTAAGAGTCAATTTCTTAGATGAACAGATTAAGTCTATTCGAATGGACAATGCCAATGAGTTTACCTCAAAGCATTCAATAACTATTGTATGATTCTATGCATTAATGTAGAGCACTCAATACCACATGTCCACACCTAAAATGGCCTCGCATAGTCATTAATTAAAAGAATAAAGCTGATTGCTAGGCCACACTTGCAGAATTATAGGCTTTCCACCTATTGTTGGGGCCACGTAGTGCTACACTCTACCACATTAATCCAACTCAGACCAACTACATACCACACTATTTCTCCCTTATAGTTAGTGCGTGGGAAAGAACCGAGTATTTTTCATCTGCAAAAATTTGGTTGTGTTATATACGTGCCAATTTCACCATCAGGCGTACAACCATAGGCCCTCACCGGAGGCTAGGGATCTATGTAGGTTTTGAATCTCCATCAATTATTAAATACCTTGAGCCTATGATAGGGGATCTGCACATGGCTTGGTACGCTAATTGTATTTTTTTATGAGGACAATTTCCCAGTATTAGGGGGAGGAAAGTACCACGCTAAAGAATGCCGAGAAATAGGTTGGAACACCACTGACATCAATCCTTAGACCCATGCACTAAAGAAATAGAACTGGAAGTTTGAAGAATAATAAATCTGCAACAAATAGCTAACAACCTACCAGATGCCTTCACTGATCATAAGGGACTAACAAAATCTCAAATACCTATAATAAATGCACTAGAAAGAGTGGAAGTACCCCAAATGCATACTGAATCCACTCATACCATGAGAAGAAGTAAAAACCTTTGGCCACATGGGACTTAATTCCATTGAGGCATCCACAAAAGCAAAGAACCGAGCAAGTTAAATTGCTCCATAAGACAATAGAAGGAGCTCAACTTGATGTCGAGAAATTCCCTAAAGTGAACCATCCTACAAATGGTAAACCCAACAAAACCTTGCACGTACAATCTGATGCTAGGAAATCAGATCATCTAGACTCCATCATTGTGGGAAATCATGAGGATCTGGAAGAAATAAATGAAGAAATTTCCATAAGTTATGTGGATTCAAGAGAGTATATAGAAGAAAGACTAAATCCAAATTAGTATAAGTAAATCATTTTTTTAGTTGTTCAACCTAGTCACTAGCTATCTATATGGTGATTAAGTACCATTATGGATTATATCAAGATTGTTAAGGTGAATATGGCCTTTAAGAATATGATTGGCTTTTCAATGGTAGGATCTAACTATCCATCATGTCATTTCAAACTATTATTTCATGTAAATAAAAGTTCATAATTAATGTAAATGAAAATAAAAATACCTAAGTAATATGGGATCAATATGATAAAAAAATATGACTTACCTTCCTACTTATAGTCTTCGAGCGGGCCTACTTTTTCAATGTCTTGATTAGCTCCTTCAGTGGTCTACTCAACGAATTTGGGTGCTATCAAAAGGAAAAAGAATCAAATAAGTCCAAGCTCGAAATAAAGCGAGCTGGGAACAAAATAAAAGGGAAAAATCCAAAAATAAGTTATATGAGGGTTTAGGTGGTTAGGGTCTAAGCAGTAGGTAGTTGGGTCAAACAGAGCTTGGCTAGACGGGCTCGAGACGTTGAAACGAGTGTAAACAAGCTTAATAGGTTATTGGTGAATAGTAATCGGTCATGTGAATAGTAATGGGTTGGTAATATTCATAGCGGGGTCGGATTTGGTGTACAACACGTGTTCGGCTAGAAGTATTGGGCTGCGCATTATTGGCTATTTGTGAACAGGTTGAAATCCGACCGGTGTGAACCACTACCAGAGAGTGGTCAAACTATAAGCGGTCAAAACTAGAGAGGTTAAACCAAGTCAAAACACAACTAGGGAGGTCAATGACCAGTGAATGGTCGAAAACCAAGGTGGTGTATCAGTTCGGAATACAACCAGAAGGGTCAATGATCAACTAGTGATCGTAACCAGAGTGGTCAAACCAATCTGAACTTTGACCAGTGAGATCGACTATCAATGAATGATTGAAAATCAAAGAGCGGTCGAAAGACCAGCATGGTCAAGAACCAATGTGCAGTCGTAACCAGATACGGTCAAAAACGACTCGGAAGAACAGAGCAATCGCACGACCTCAAGATCTAAAATCCACATATCTTTTGATTAAAAGATCAAATGGCCGTGAAACTTTATAAGCAAATTACTTAAAGTTTCAAGATGCTATTCCATTCTTGAGTCAAAAAATCTATTACAACTCTGAGACCTTTTTGCAATTTGAGATGCGCACACCAACCAAGAACTAAAAACCAAATCGATGATCAAATCTTGCTCATGAGTAGAAAATAGCCAATATGGCTTTGCATATGCTCCCACATGTTACGGCAAGCTGGATCACCAAAGAAATCAGGTCAAAAGTCCTTGGATCAAGAAATCACCCGATTAGACCAAGAATGTGCAAAAACAGGGTTTCTTGAAAGTTTGCTATTGAAGTGCCTAAATGATTGGAGATCAATCTTAAGAGATTACCTCCATCTTGTCCATGTCCTTGGCACAACAAGATCAAGAGAAGGGCAGAAGAGAGATGAAACTAACCGAAACAAGAGCAACATGAAGTGATCAAGAAAGGGTTGAGAGAAGAGAGGAAAAACCAACTCAAAACAGAGCAAACTCAATTAGACAAAAAGATACACAAGGTAGATCAAAGATTGATGTATTGTTTACTTGAGATGATTGATTTTACAGCCACTCCACTCAGAAGGACAGAGCTCTATAGCTATAGCACACTCACTCTATAACCTATCTCCCATAGAAGGGAGGAGGAACTAGTCACCAAAAAGCTTAGCTAACCTTCTCAAACCCTAGCACTTGCCTCTCCTCCCCTTATATAGGCTCACAACCTGAACTAGGCCAAACTGGGGATAACCTGTTAACCTCACCTAACATCGAGTATTACTTACGCACGCTTCTCAAAGCGGCTTACAACTATTAACCCATTAGTGAATCAACACTTGATCCACTTCACATTTTCAGCACATACAAGACCTAAACCACTTAGGCCAACACCGCGGTTTCACATACCATCACTCTTCTGGTATTTAAGCAATTTATCAAAATACCTCTCTATCGCCTTCCTTGAAACTTTCCGCTTCCTTTGCCACGAAGCATCGCCCACGCTTCGCCATCTTCCATGTGGCCATAATGAGTTGCCGCCAAGCCTCTTACATATTCGGATCCCACCAAACCATCCTCACTTGCAAACGACCCAAGTCAGTTGGCGCATCACATACTTCTTCTTGCACATGACGGCACCCAGCTTCCTTGACCATCTGGACCTCGACTCCTCCCTAAGCCTAGTCGTGGCCCACCTTGCTGTTACCCATCATGATCACCACCAGTATCTCCCGCTCCGGCTCCTCATCGTCCTAGCTTGCAACCACCCCGCAAGCCTCAGTCATCTTCGGTATCTCCCTGGCCGTTTTGGACCTCAACACTACCCTGTGCTTAGTCCTGATCCTCCTACGCTTCACCATGACCTAGCTCCGAAGTCCTGTAACAAACAACACCAAACAAACCATCACGTAGCACTGCACAACACACAAAGTCATCAATTGCGCAATTCATCCAAACAATGCTTAATGTAAAATGTATGCACCCAAATATCGATCCTAAAGCTAGGACCAAATAATAAAGACATATGCACACTAGCAACAACAACACCTAGGTCAACCTATGACCAAACTCTAAGAATTCCAGAGAACAATTTCAGACCACCGAGAGAAGCCAGTCTGACCACCAAGCATAGGCCGCTCAGACCATTGGCTGGTCTAATGCGAGTACTTGGATGCTCAAAGATCACAAAACTTGAAGTACTCGAAACCTACAAGTAACGACCGAAAGGCCAACGACCAGCACAACAAATCGCTACAACCATTGATTACAAAGGCTACGACTACCACAACAGAACGCTACGACAACCGATCACAAGGGCTACAGCTACCGATCGCCAAGGCTTACGACTACCGAACAGATTGCTACGACAACCGATCACAAAAGTTATGAGTATCGATCGCCCAGACTTATGACTACCGAGCAACGACCATGTACTGAAGCACGACCATTCTGTGGTCGTTTTGCTATGCTTAACAAACCGTGATTGTTCTACCGATCTCGCACAATTGCCGATCAGACCTCCTGATCGGATCGTCCGACCACGAAGTTGTAAACTTCGAATACTCCAGTACTCGCAGTCAGATGAACTCGTAAACCACAAAGTCATCAGACAAAAAAACGATATTTTGTAAAATCCTCAAAAACCAAACTCAACCTCCGCAGATACTCTAAACCAAAATTCAATTACTCATCACAACCATAGATGACCTCCACATGGTCTCATAGTATTAAAAGAAGATTGTGTTTCTAGAATTTGGAGATAGATCAACAATAAATGATCGTAAATCATTACATCAGAAAATAAAACAAATAAGATAAGGATGTGTGCCGAAAAAGAGTATTAAGGGCATCTCCAATGGTTCTAGCTAGCAACTAACTAAAAGACTTCCACATCATTTACATAGTACACACTAAAAGCTAGCATTCTAAAGAACTATCTATAAGGATAGCTATTTGATACTTACATGCACACACAGAAAAGGACTATCATTTATAGAGGCTGCCTCGTTTTGCGTTATAGACTAGTGCTTAAGGAAGAGCTGGCTCGGTTTTTTTGCATACTCTTTTTTCTCCATATAGGATATATGCTGATGTGTACATACATATAGCTAGCTGACTCAGACCATTGGAGATGCCCTAAAAGAAGATTATGTTTCTAAAATTTGGAGATAGATCAACAATAAATGATCGTAAATCATTACATCAGAAAATAGAACAAATCAGATAAGGATGTGTGCCAAAAAAGAAAGTATTAAAAGAAGATTGTGTTTCTAAAATTCGGAAATAGAATACAAATTTCTTTGTGAACAAGTCGTAGCAATGGAGCATTTGGCCGCAGCAGTATCGGTACACTAAAGAAACAACCAATTATTCCATATATATGCTAGCACATTCTAGCGAACAAACAGTGCCACGAAACAATCAAACTTTCCTATTATCAAAGGCGGGTTTAGAACGCAAAAAATTCCATAGAAAAATGTTCAATTCCCATAAGATTTAGAAAATTTTATCTGTGTTCCAAATGAGGTCTAAAAAGTCAGCAGGTAAAAAGTAAAAAAAACAAAGCAGCTTTCGCGCTAATCAGTGTAACCGTGGGGCAAAAAAAAATCTTCAGAACGAGGTAAATAATCGGGTTGGATCCCGAGTAGATCCACGTACAAAAGGAGGAGCCCCACCTTTGCTTCCAGCCCAAGCAAAAACCCGGATCCGATCGACCTCCCAAACATCCCTCAGAATCCTATGGAGGGTGTGCATAGCAGAATCCCTTTGCCGTTGTTTTTCTCAGCTGGTGTGCTCCCTCTGTTTCCATACCTAGGACTGTTCTTTTCCTTCGAAGCTGGTGATTTTTAACTTTTATTACAGTACTTAATTTTCAAACGGAGTATTTTCTCAAGACGGGGTCTACAAGTTAAACGATCTATACGTTAAAAACCCAACATCTGTACTAGCCAAAATCGCAAATGAGCATCTGTCTCTCCGTAATTTGTACCGTAAACAACTAAAAATTAAAAATTTTAGCCAAAAGCCATAAGGCGCATCTGCAGCCAAACAGGCCTTATAGTGGAATCCCGTAGGGGTGGCCAGTTTTGTAACTCAGCGTATTCTGCTCTCAACTCCCGATTTTATAAAAATTATATTTGTGGTTTATAATGAGCTTAAAACTATAACTGGAGTACGTTGCTGATTGTTAGAACGATCCAGAGTACTCCAATTGTAATTGAGGGGTGATCCTGTTGGTTTTATGTTGGAACGAAACCACGTCAACCAACGACAAACACGCAAGAGTAAGAACCAAATGGATAATTTAAAAGCTACGATATAGCCGGCCATAAAAAGGAAAGGAAAAGTGGATGCCGATGTAAGGAATTAAGCAGCGGCGAGCTTTCGTTTCTCAGCCATCCTCAATCCATGATATTTGATACTAACTGATTATGCAATCTTTTAACAAAAACAGAGTGGTACACATTTCAAATCACTATGTAATCCTCAATGTTAATTCCATGTACATTGGTGCGTAGAACTTTATTTTTTTAAAAGTTCCAGAGTGGTAATCTGCCCCACAAACCATATTATCTTCTTTTTATCTATACTACTTAAAATAGTGAGTTGGTAGTGGTGGTGGGTCATGTGTTTCTCCCAATTTCTTCTTGAGTCTTCTTGAAAAATATCTAATAAAAATAAAAAGAGTAATATACGAAAAATACAAATTCCATCACTTCAAAATTCTCTAACAAGAAAAACAACATAGCTCTACCAGATACGCAGCAGAGCTAAGGTCACAAAGGTACAACACGGCCGAGCGTATAGGCCGGGCAGACCGATTATGACAATATCAACTCAGCACGAATAATCACCCAATAGCACTATAAAATTCTAAAAGAACCTTTCCAAAATAACCCCGCATCCAAATTAGTGCACAAGGAATACAGCCACCCGCGTTTTCCCAAGAACACATTACAGAGTAATATACTCCGGGCGTACCCTGCTCCATACAACCATACAAGCAAAGAAATCATTCCACAGCCGGCACCAAATTAAGTGACTGTTCTTTTTTTTTGTTTATGGTTGTATATTATAGTTTTTGGCTAAAATTTTTGAATTTTGAGGTGTTCACTATAGAGATTACAGAGAGAGATATTCGTTTGTGATTTTTGCTGATACAGATATTAGACTTTTAACGTGTACTATAATTAATTTATAGATCCTATCTTAAAAGTACTCTGTTTAAAAGTTAGATGCTATAATAAAAAACAAAAATCATCTTTAGAAGCGCAAAGAGCAGACCCTAAAGGAGAACAAAATGTAGTACTCTTAAATTACGAGAATGATAGGAAAAGGAGAAAGGAGCAGCATAACGCGAAATAGGTAAGCATCATTAAGTGAGGCCGACGAAAAACAACATATAAAACCAGGACATCATAACGCAACACAATACAGGGTAGCATGATACCTTGCAGAATGTAAAGAGCGGCGAAGAACGATGGAGCGAGGCAGAACGGTGATGCACTGCGCAACAAGCAGCAGTAAAATAAGTGAGCTAGAGAACCATAACAATAGCGGCATCGCAACAACATAATATAAATAAAAAAAACGAAGAACGCCATGGGAACTTTATGAAAAGCACCATCTTTATGCACAAACGGGGACAAATCAGGACACCACAACGGGAGCCAACACAATATGTGAAGAGAGTAAAAAGTAATATACAGAGCATACATACTCATCACGAGAGGGGGAAAACGAAAATGCATAGCATACGGGACAAACCTCGAAGCACAAAGAGGGACCACCGTTTCTTCCGAAGCTCCCTACCGCGGACGGGGCATGCTATACCACCCAGCGGCAGTAATAGCGGCTCCCCGCAGCGCACCGGCGGCGCACACCCTCAAACCAGCTCGGAACCTCAGTGCATCGAGAGACGGAGAATGCAATACGCATTAGCACAAACAGCAATAAGAAGCAACGATCCATTCATATACGGCTAACAATGCAAGAGAGGAAGCACACACCAAAGCGTTCTCCAGCCGAACGAAGCACGAAACACCTCGCAGATCAAACCGAAGTGGTACGGAAGCAACCACACAAGAGCGCACAACCGGACGGCAGCCGAAACGAAAGAACACCGGAGAACACGAGCAGAAGCAAAACGAGCGAAGGAGCGAGAAGAAGCAACCAACGGACGCCTCCAGCAACCCAAAAGGCAAAATACAAAAATCTGACAGAATCCGCCCTACTCAAGGACGGACGCACGCCACAGCGAGAAAAGCAAAATGAAATCTTCTGGCGAGATCCGCGGTGCGCCAGCGAAGCGGCCAACGCTTCGCGCGAGAAAAACCGACGCGTCCAAAGCGAGCACGAGCGCGCACGCTGGTCGCAGACGCGCCGAGGCAGCAGAGCTCCCCCGACCGTACGAAAAATGCAACGCCACGCGCCAACCGCAGGAGCATCAGGAGCGACGTGGACACAGTGGGAGGGCCGGAAGCCCACCTCTAATACTTCGGTATAAATAAAAAAAACGAAGAACGCCATGGGAACTTTATGAAAAGCACCATCTTTATGCACAAACGGGGACAAATCAGGACACCACAACGGGAGCCAACACAATATGTGAAGAGAGTAAAAAGTAATATACAGAGCATACATACTCATCACGAGAGGGGGAAAACGAAAATGCATAGCATACGGGACAAACCTCGAAGCACAAAGAGGGACCACCGTTTCTTCCGAAGCTCCCTACCGCGGACGGGGCATGCTATACCACCCAGCGGCAGTAATAGCGGCTCCCCGCAGCGCACCGGCGGCGCACACCCTCAAACCAGCTCGGAACCTCAGTGCATCGAGAGACGGAGAATGCAATACGCATTAGCACAAACAGCAATAAGAAGCAACGATCCATTCATATACGGCTAACAATGCAAGAGAGGAAGCACACACCAAAGCGTTCTCCAGCCGAACGAAGCACGAAACACCTCGCAGATCAAACCGAAGTGGTACGGAAGCAACCACACAAGAGCGCACAACCGGACGGCAGCCGAAACGAAAGAACACCGGAGAACACGAGCAGAAGCAAAACGAGCGAAGGAGCGAGAAGAAGCAACCAACGGACGCCTCCAGCAACCCAAAAGGCAAAATACAAAAATCTGACAGAATCCGCCCTACTCAAGGACGGACGCACGCCACAGCGAGAAAAGCAAAATGAAATCTTCTGGCGAGATCCGCGGTGCGCCAGCGAAGCGGCCAACGCTTCGCGCGAGAAAAACCGACGCGTCCAAAGCGAGCACGAGCGCGCACGCTGGTCGCAGACGCGCCGAGGCAGCAGAGCTCCCCCGACCGTACGAAAAATGCAACGCCACGCGCCAACCGCAGGAGCATCAGGAGCGACGTGGACACAGTGGGAGGGCCGGAAGCCCACCTCTAATACTTCGGTTACGATTTCTCGTCAAGTCTCACCAACCGTTTTTATATCAGCGAGGGAGGATGATGGTGGGGGCTCCCACCCCCGCCCAAGCCCAATCCGTGTATAAATAGGTGCCCGGGGCATGGCTCTCCTCGCACCAATCCATCCAATCCCGTTCACCCCGTCCATTTTATTTTGCGTTTTACTTAGTTTCTAGCTTTGCTTGCGTTGCGTTTCTTGGGTTCTTTGGAAGGCAGCGTCCTTGCCTTCCGTTGTCTTCTTCGTAAGGTAGAGGAATCGGTCTCCATCAATGGAGTTCTTTCTTTCTCTCTGTGTGCTGTTGAGCAATGCTGTGTTGTCGGTGTTCATAGAACTGTCGCCGCCGTGAAACGCTGCGGGTAATGTGATGCCCATGCATGTCCGAATATGATGCTGGTGCCGGTAGGAAATAGGAAACTGAACCCTGCGAGGTTTCTTGGGGCTTTCTTTGCGAGTGATCCCTGAGAGCTCATGCCAAAAAATTTTCCTGGCTTCTTTGAACTTGATGATGCCGTGAAGGATGTGTAGTCGGATTCTTGCTCGAATCCTGACTGGAGGGAGGAATCTTTAGCGTGAGGGAGGTGCTACCTCTGAATGCAATTTCTTGCACCAACAAAAAAAATGGTCTTTTTATGGTTCTTGCACTAGGGGATAGCGTCATGGTGTGAGATCTGGTGAGTATTTGAGGTTTAACAACCTTAGTCAGCATCCACTTGGAGAGACCTAGTGGAGATCCCGCTTGTCTGCAGAGGAAAGATGGCGTTGCCTCTGGATCTGGGGTTTAGCAAGTTTCATGCTCTGGGTTCAAGGTTTTGTTTTTAAAATTTTTAATCTTCAGCTTTGAAGTGGATAGAATGTTAGATCCAGTAATGTTCCATGTTTATTTCTTCTTTTACCTCATTTTTAAGGTATTTTTGATGAATTCTCTTGCTTGCCTCTGACAAGTTATCTTATCCGTTTCTCTGCATGTGTTTCTGTCTCGGGACTCCGCAACAGACTTGACAGTTTTGGGTTCTTGTGCTAATGGCCATGATTAGATTAACCTTAGAGATTATCTCTCTCTTATTACTTTTATGGTTAATTACCTCTGTCAATCTTAATTAATTACCTTGTCATGGCCTCAATCTCATGCTAATCTCGTTTAGAAGAGCCCAGAAGATCCAACTGAGGTGCTCGTATGCGTCACTCTCTCTCTCCTTGGATTCAACGGCTGTTCCAGCTTCAAGCCATCGGTGATGCGCTGGAGCAAGACGCTAAGATCTTTTTCCCTGGAAACCATCGGAATTGTTTTGTTGGTTTCTCTCCTCAGATCTGTATAAATACACACTCTCCCCCTTCCACCATTCCTCTGTCCTCGAAAGCCTTCCTTCTCCATTGATTCTTGTATGCCTCTAGTCACCTAGTTGGTAGCGTCGATTATTTTCTGGCGTTCTTGGATTCTTGTTGAGTTGCTGTTCACTTGTTCTTTGCATGTTTGCCAAATGTTGCAGCAGTAGGTTATACTGTTTTCTTGCAATTTTTCCAGTTTCTTGCTAGAATGCCAAAGGTGTGGCTGGCAAGACCGGTTGTTGCCGTTGCTTGGGTTTAATGGCTTGACTTGTGCCGGTTTTAGGATGACTTGTGCTCGGGCTTATTTGCAGTGCTCGTGTCACTGGATCTGGATGATTGTGTTCTTTGTACCCAAGAGACCTGAAGCTTCCATCCTTGTTGTGCAGGCTTGAGGATTCTAGAAGAGGATAGCAATGGGGGAAGCTGCCGGAGACCGTGTCCTGAGCCGCCTCCACAGCGTCAGGGAGCGCATCGGTGATTCCCTCTCCGCGCACCCCAATGAGCTCGTCGCCGTCTTCACGAGGTTCGCATCGATTTCCTTACTCTGTAAATTAGTTCTGCATTGTCAGTTTGCTACTAAAAATAGTCTCTGCGTTTTTGCCCTTAGTATGGGTTTGATAAGTTGATGATGCAATCAGATCTCTGGGTGATGATGTCACATATGCCTTTTGTAGATCATTGCTCCAGAAATTGTTAGATCTGGCCTGGTGTGGCACATATGCTGAATTGCATGCATTCATTCCTAGTTAAGACTCCTGAATAAAATGAATGTTTAAATACATCCTTCTGCAACCAAGATTTTGTTGAAACCTAGTACTGAATACTGATGATAGTATGATACATTATGTGTTTTTATAGTACTGTGAACCGCCAGTAGATCTGACTACATGTGCATTTTTAGATTCAATACAGTGCAACTGAATAGAATGATTATATTCTGCACTTGTCCAAGTGCTTGATAGTCGATACTAAGGTCTCCAGAATATGATATACTAATCAGTATATATGCCTAGATCTGACAGGATCTATTTAGCATAAGTGTATAGATCTGACTGGATCTGATGTAATTTCGTTAAATTTAGTCACAAGATCGAAACAAGTCTTTTTATAATTCCAATGGAATTTTATTCACCTCTATGCTCAAACATACTAAAACAATGGAGCTTATAATTCCCCTCTATGTTCCTAGACTGGTTACGAGTTTCTTCTGAATTATGTTCCATATAATGAAGTGCTAAACTATTTCTTGAAATAACATAAGCTGAGTTGATAGATCTGGCTTGATCTTATGAGATGTGATAATGCTTTGCGCAGGCTGGTCAACCTTGGAAAGGGAATGCTGCAGCCACACCAGATCATCGCTGAGTACAACAATGCAATCCCTGAGAAAGAGCGTGAGAAGCTGAAGGATGGCGCCTTTGAGGACGTCCTGAGGGCAGCACAGGTTTGCATCAGATTCAGATCTCATTGGACTGCAATCATTCCATTTTAACTTCTGCTCTCGGTCTAACCATTTGCACTGTTTTATCATACAGGAGGCGATCGTTATCCCTCCATGGGTTGCCCTTGCCATCCGTCCAAGGCCTGGTGTCTGGGAGTATGTGAGGGTTAACGTGAGCGAGCTCGCTGTTGAGGAGTTGAGAGTCCCTGAGTACTTGCAGTTCAAGGAACAGCTTGTGGAAGGAAGGTATAAAACTGCAATTGAGAATTGGAATATTAACTGATCATGCTTAAACCCTGGTTCTTTTACCTTTTTTGACCAGAGATTCTTTTACTTTTGTTGATATTTGATAGCTGTGTAATACTTTCGATGTATTTATTTCAGCACCAACAACAACTTTGTGCTTGAGCTGGACTTTGAGCCGTTCAATGCCTCCTTCCCTCGTCCTTCTCTGTCGAAGTCCATTGGCAACGGTGTGCAGTTCCTCAACAGGCACCTGTCATCAAAGCTCTTCCATGACAAGGAGAGCATGTACCCTTTGCTCAACTTCCTTCGCGCGCACAACTACAAGGGCATGGTAAGCCATTCTTTCATTTGTTTCCTCAATCTTCATTACAACTTTTGACATGGCAAAAGATGTGTTTAAAATTATATGTTTCCTGCAGACTATGATGTTGAACGACAGAATCCGCAGTCTCAGTGCACTTCAAGGTGCTCTGAGGAAGGCTGAGGAGCATCTGTCTGGTCTTTCAGCAGACACCCCGTACTCGGACTTCCACCATAGGTACTGATTATTTGTTACATCATTGTTAGCTCTTGAATACGTTTTGACATGAAACCATTGAAGATATTTACTGTTCTTTTGATTGGAAAAATACAGGTTCCAGGAACTTGGTCTGGAGAAGGGTTGGGGTGATTGTGCCAAGCGTGCGCAGGAGACCATTCACCTCCTCTTGGACCTTCTTGAGGCCCCTGATCCGTCCTCACTGGAGAAGTTCCTTGGAACAATCCCAATGGTGTTCAATGTTGTCATCCTCTCCCCACATGGTTATTTTGCCCAAGCCAATGTCTTGGGGTACCCTGACACCGGAGGGCAGGTAAAATACTTAACAAAGTTTCGACATGGTACATACATACATAACTAAACTTGTTCTCATTAATCTCTGTGTTATGATTTCCAAAAGGTTGTCTACATTTTGGATCAAGTCCGTGCTATGGAGAATGAGATGCTGCTGAGGATCAAGCAGCAAGGTCTCAACATCACGCCACGGATCCTCATCGTAAGTGTGATATCTGATATGATAAAGTAAAACTTGTCAGCAATCGCGATATGATAGTGAACCATCTTTTGGTCCTGCACAGGTCACCAGGCTGCTCCCTGATGCAACCGGCACCACCTGCGGTCAGCGTCTTGAGAAGGTCCTTGGCACTGAACACACCCACATCCTTCGTGTGCCATTCAGAACTGAAAATGGAATTGTTCGCAAATGGATCTCACGCTTTGAAGTCTGGCCGTACTTGGAGACTTTCACTGATGTATATACCTAACCTCACCAGCATACCTCCTTGGTAATTCGTTTGTTAAAGATGAACATCTTATTGAGCCTTTCCCTTTCTCTGCCAGGATGTGGCACACGAGATTGCTGGAGAGCTCCAGGCCAATCCTGACCTGATCATCGGAAACTACAGTGACGGAAACCTTGTTGCATGCTTGCTTGCACACAAGATGGGTGTTACTCATGTACGAATCCTAGCTACTTTGGTTGGAAGTATTTTTTCTACCACATAATGCTCATTGCTCATATTACCTTATTGATATGCAGTGTACCATTGCTCATGCGCTTGAGAAAACCAAGTACCCCAACTCTGACCTCTACTGGAAGAAGTTTGAGGACCACTACCACTTCTCATGCCAGTTCACCACTGACTTGATTGCTATGAACCACGCCGATTTCATCATCACCAGTACCTTCCAAGAGATTGCCGGAAAGTAATATTTCTTTACAACCAAACTTTTGCTGATCATTCATCAGTTTTGTAGTAAAATGCAATTACCTTTCCATGATCTAATGGCATTTTCTGCTCTTTCAGCAAGGACACCGTAGGTCAATACGAGTCTCACATGGCATTCACAATGCCTGGCATGTACCGTGTTGTCCACGGTATCGATGTTTTTGACCCCAAGTTTAACATTGTCTCACCTGGTGCGGACTTGTCCATCTACTTCCCTTACTCTGAGTCACACAAGAGGCTCACCTCCCTCCATCCAGAGATTGAGGAGTTGCTCTACAGTGATGTTGACAACAATGAGCACAAGTAAGAATTAGTTCTTGCATAGCTTGAGCCGCGATGGTGTGATGCGTGCCTTGCTTGTTGTCTTGACTATACTACCTTTTGCAGGTTTGTGCTGAAGGACAGGAACAAGCCAATCATCTTCTCGATGGCTCGTCTTGACCGTGTCAAGAACTTGACTGGCCTGGTTGAGCTGTATGGCCGGAACCCTCGCCTGCAGGAGCTGGTTAACCTTGTGGTTGTCTGTGGTGACCATGGCAATCCATCGAAGGACAAGGAGGAGCAGGCTGAGTTCAAGAAGATGTTTGACCTTATTGAGCAATACAACCTGAATGGCCACATCCGCTGGATCTCTGCCCAGATGAACCGTGTCCGCAATGGTGAGCTCTACCGCTACATCTGCGACACCAGGGGTGCTTTTGTGCAGGTAACTAAACGCTCTGTTCCCGTTGCGAAAACGTTATAATGGCGTCGTAAATTTATCTGTTCTCACATGCCTTCTGTGCGCGTAGCCTGCCTTCTACGAAGCTTTTGGGCTTACCGTGGTTGAGTCCATGACCTGCGGCCTTCCGACATTCGCAACCGCCTATGGTGGTCCAGCTGAGATCATCGTCCATGGTGTCTCTGGCTTCCACATTGATCCTTACCAGGGTGACAAGGCCTCGGCGCTGCTCGTCGAGTTCTTTGAGAAGTGCCAGCAAGATCCCAGCCACTGGACCAAGATCTCCCAGGGCGGGCTCCAGCGTATCGAGGAGAAGTATGCAACTCGGTCACTGATTTCTATTTATTGAAGGTATACTATCTTGTTGTACTGACATTACTGCTATTATACCTATCTTATTCAGATACACCTGGAAGCTCTACTCCGAGAGGCTGATGACCCTCACTGGTGTTTACGGGTTCTGGAAGTACGTCTCCAACCTCGAGAGGCGCGAGACCCGCCGCTACCTCGAGATGCTGTACGCCCTCAAGTACCGCACGATGGCTAGCACTGTTCCATTGGCTGTTGATGGGGAGCCCTCAAACAAATGATTTGGTCAACATCTCGCCTGAAAATTGAAAGAAGGGAGCATTGAGGTTCTTTTTTGTTTCTGTTCTTGGTTCAGAGATGAAGAGAGATTTGAGAATGCGTTTGCTTTTCCCTAGGCACTGCTCCTTTTAAGAATTAAGGTCGATTGATGTGGGAGTTGCTAGTTTCGTGTAGTTGGGGTGAGTCCAGAGGAATTTGGTGTGCGGTTGGTGCTCTCTTTGTTTCTTGGATGTTACCTATGAATAATAGAACGGCCTTGGTGCCGTTTCTGAAATAATAGTAGCATCCTTGTTTCCAAGAAATTTTGTCACTGCAATGCTCATTTCTAGTATTCGTATCTTGCCTCACTTGCATTGCTCTCTCTCTCTCTCTCTCTCTCTCTCTCTCTCTCTCTCTCTCTCTCTCTCTGAAACTAGTGCATTGTTCTCAACAATCTGTGTTGTCTTAGGATGTGTGGTCAGCCAACCAAACGCTTGATACCTCGTATCCTGAACTGAACCGTGGAAATGGCAATGAGTGAAACCGCGCAAATACCAACCGTGGCAATTCCATCCTACTCAGGTGGCTGAGATGCAGGCTGCCTGCCAAGACCGCCTGTAAGAGCTCATCCCGTGCTCCATACTGCTTGGAAGAAAGACTAGGGGTTGCCTGGTGGGTGACCTGAGTAGTGTGCCTCTGGGTTGCCAGAGATTTCGCTGATTTCTGCCTAACCAAGCATGCTTAAAACTTGTTTGGTTGGTGACCTATACCTGAAAAAACTTGAAATGGTATTACACATTTATTACTATCTTTTGTGCTCCATTTTGACCAAGGACGAGGGGATGAAAGTAACAGAGCTCTCCCCACCTCACTTCAACTGTTATAGTGTTATCTTCCTCCACTCCTCTTTATCCTTTCTTTCTTCTAATTTTTCCAATCTGCTTTGTCGATTCTTCATACCATCTCATGGTCTCACACGGTCACACCAACCCATCTCTTCATTTATCTATTTCCCCTTTCACACATTAGGAAAAAGCAAAGGAAAAGGTAAGAAAAAAGAAACAGGGAAGATCGATCCCCAATTCCTTCGAAACCAACATTGAGCTCCTCAGCGCTTCTAGCATCAGGTTGGTTTCCGTAATCCGTGGGTCTGTGTCGAAGTTCTAGTTTAAGCATCATGAGCATGTACATAGTGAAAATGCAACATTGGTTATATTTCTACTTTACGCTCTCTATGATGCATTATGATAACACATTGTTGCTGTTACCAAGTCAAATCTAGCAGGTTGACTGATGTTACCAATTCGATGAAGTGCCAATATTTGTTTCATCTTGTGAACTTTTGGAGGGCCATATTCCCAGTAGAATAGTCACCTTACTTGTTTTGTTATACCTAAAAGGACCTCTTAGATACTACATCCTCTCTGTTAAGCTAACATACATTTTTACTATCTGATTAAAATTGTGAAGTTCATTGGCTTCCAAGTGCTGAAATAAAAAAAAAATAGGATAGTTGATATGTCAATTTCGTTAGTATGCAGTATGCATTGCATATTAAATAGAAAGTTTCCATAGCTTTTGTTAGTACTTTTTTATAGATTTTCTATAGCAACTAGGCGAATATAGGAGTAAACATGTAATATTTGCATTTAGATATCATGGAAAAGAGATTCTGCTGAAGACACTTTTTTTGGCTTTATGGACCTCTTATTTAGAAACAGTGGTACCAATCATGGTACTTCCACCATTTCGTTCTAGATGATTCATTCCTGAATGCCAAGGCCTCTATTTTTTTTTCTTGCTGACAACACTCGTAATTGGCTGTTATTGCTTTCAGTATTAGCAGGTGACCGATTTATGCTACTTTTGGACATTTCCTACAGGATATTCAGAGCACGACAGGTTGCAGTCGTCAGCACAAGGTACTAATGAAGTGCGAAGTAACCAACCAAATCCAATGGCCACTGATGCTCCTGCAGGAGATTCTGGTTCGTTGTCAGTCGCTAGTAATGATAATAGAAAGGTCTCTCGTGAAGACCTTGAACTTGTAAGATGTCTAGATACCCTACAGTCTTCGGCTCTCTTCAGTCTCAAATTTGGCTCTCTACGGGTTTGGGATTTTACCTCGCTAGATTGCACCTTTCACCTGGGCATGATGCGCCTCGTCCCCGTTGCCACCAGCGACGGCAAGGAAGATGACGATCGAGGGAGAACGCCGGTGAGGGGGCAGCCTGCCCCGTAGGGAGGAGGAGGAGACGAGGTAGAGGGGGAGGAGACACGGGGAAGGCGCGAGTAGGGCACGACGGAGCTCCAGTGGGCCTCACCGGCGTCGGTGTCGTGGTGGCGGCGCTAGGGTTCCATGGATGGCGAGCTTGAGCGTGTGGTGGGGAATTGGATAGAGGCTTGTACTGGTGGGTCCGGCTCATCTAGAGGGCCCACAGCATATAGCGATGTGCAGACCAAATAAAAAGACAACACGTGTCCTCTAGAGTCCCACCATGTGCACCCACAGCAACCCCCACAGCATACGTGAGCATTGAGCCGGAGCCTCTATCTCCCCATATCCATCTCCTCCAGGTACGCTCAAAATATCCGTACATTCTTATAGATTTTAAAATTTTATTATACTATATATTCTAAAACTAACAGGTGATAAAATTTATTGGAACGTGCATATAAATATGTTCTATTTTTTAAAATCCATAGCAACGCGCAAACATTCAGCTAGTATATTACTACACTTGTGTTATAGACAGCACAATTCAAAAAAAAGGGAAAAGAAGAGCTTGCCAATTCCATTTTCCCACCATATGTGGTCCTACCTCCAACACGAACATTACAATGTTCTCTCAGTTGCTGTAAAACTATGAACCAGTGGAAATTCCATCCAAGTACAAGATTAGACCTTTTTCTGTAAAATGGGTACATCATTAGTGGAGATTTTTTATGTGCCTCTTATTTATCCTTCTAAGCAGCAAAAAAATACAACATTACATGAAACAGTAGATCAGCAGAAACCTTATTTCTTCGGTTTATAGGGCCGGCAGGTTGCACCTTGAGAACCCCCAGCATCTCCTTGCAGCTCAACGACTACCCTGGCCGATGCCTCTCCATTACTCCGCGGTTCTTCACCCTGATGTGTCGGGCCCCTGCTACCCAGTTCTACTGCCTGTGTAACACCCCAGGACCCACATTACCCTGGGATGCTACTAAAACCACTCCACAACTAGCCAATTTACAAAATAAAAATAAACTGGCAGTAATTAAACAGGATAATACAAGCGGAAGCATAAACAACTAAGGGAAAACAGAATAGAGATGACAATTCAATATTCATAATCAACTCCAAAATAATAACCAAAGGAAACAATTCCAAATTTAACATTTATTAAGGTGAAACAATCATTGATAAGATAGCTAAGCAAAAGACTAGAATCCTTTCAACTTTATTTCAACATTAAAATATAATTCAGGTGCATCAGTGTGGTGCCGCTCTACCCTTCCCATGCATGCTCAAAGTCCACCTGTAGGGAGGGGGAAACAAGGGTGAGATAAAAATCTCAGCAAGCAAACAATTTAACAGGCTATTCAACTACAAACAATTATACATCATCATTTATAATTCCATACAACCACAATCACAATTCATGTCCACAATTATTAAACCACCACAAACTTCCACGAATCATACCTCTTCAATTTCAGATTTAAATGGCATATGAATGCAGTCATTTTATCCACAAATAAATGCAAATGAATGCTTCATGCTATGCTCCACATCACTCTTTTCCAGCGGGATTAGAGGTGCATCGTATTACGGCAATATACGAGGCTCCCAGCGGAATAAGAGGTGCATCGTATTACGGCAATATACGATGCTGTACCGGTACGGTCGCGGCTAGGTGCGGCGACATCCACATATGCATATGACATGATATGATATGAATGATATGATAATCATAAAGCATATTAATCCATCCTCAAGGAGCATTATCATGATCACAACATATCCATATTCACCACATGTTATTTTCATGTTCCACATTATAGCATTAAGCAAGAATTCCACATGTCTACTAGCAGATAATCAACTTATCAATGGATCAATAATTGCTATCATCTCCACAATTAAATTATCATGCAATCATGGCATAATGTATCAAATTACGATAATAATGTAAACTGCAAGTAGAAGGAATAACAAGTTAAACGGTAGCAACCACCGCTACGTTTACTTGCCTCAACCGACGAAGCGAAGCAAAATCAAGAGCGCTCAGGGGCAAGACCACCTGTCCAAAAGGCATCTCTCAGCACAAAGCTACAGCATACAAACACGACTAAAATAATTAAAGACGTCGCTAGAAACCCGAACCCGCACAAACTCCTCTCCGCTCAACAATTCAGCAAACTACCCTCTGCAGCAGCGCTGCTTGACATTTTCGTAACTTTAAAAATATTGATCTGATTATAGCAAACGATACCTCTCTGTATTCATCACTTAAAAGCCTACATTTTTCATGTAGAACACCTATTTTTATTTTGATCACAGCTAGGTATAATTTAATGCCCAAAATAGAGGAAGATCTCTGTTCTGGCAGACTGGACAGCAGCATTCAAATGCGTCCCAGCACAGTAAAGGGATCTAAAAATTCTGAATTTTCTACAGAAGCTAGATTACTAGATTCTCTACAACTTTCTCAATTACGGCCATGACCATAAAAATCATTTACTACCTCAAAACCACAGATTAATATTAGTCTGTCCCAATCTACTCGCCTGACGAATAGCGGTAATACCGACCCTGTAACTCCTAGATCACACGGCCAAAAATTCCGAACAAAATACAGAAGATGCGTCTAGAAGTCCTCTACAATTTCCTTTTGGGAGGGTCTACAAGAAAAATCATTTACTAGGTCTAAACTGCGCGACCAGACACACTACGCGAATCAATCTACATGCAGACAGCAGATAATCTCTAATCGGGCAATTAATCTTTAATCTCCCTTCAAAATCCGTGCCAAGAACCCTAATTAGTTCGAGAAACAGAGGGTTTGGGATGAGGGAAAAATTACCTAGATGAGGAATCACCCCTCTTTTCCTCCTCTTCTTCTCCTTCCTTCTCCTTCCTTCTTCTCCTTCCTTCTCCTTCCAATGGCAGCAGCAGGGGGCGCAGATCTTGCTGGGGAGGGGCGGCCAAAGAGGTGGAGAAAGGGGAGGAGGGGTGGCAGCTGGGTGTGGGGAAAAGGGGGAGGGGCTCTAGGGTTAAGGGGGGTGCGGCCACCCCCTTGGGCCTTGGTCCAGGGCGGTCGGCCCACTCCCCAGGCAGCCCACTCCGGGTTTTTAATTAAAATTTTAATTTACTTTATTCATTTTATACTGCTCTCCAATTTTTATTTTTCCCTTCCCGCGATTTACCAAAAAACCAGCGACTCCGCGATTGTTTTAAAAACTTTCGCCATAACAACGTTCAGGATATTACAGCCTGATCCTCCTGTTGTGTGGCCTCGTCACTGAAGCCCTCCTGAGGCTCTTCGACAATTTGTGCTTCCAAGTCCATTGGGTCAATGCTGGCAGTTTTGGGGGCTGGAAGGAGTGATACTCGACAAAGGGGGCAAGTGGTGTTTGTAGCGAGCCAGTGGTCGATGCAACCGATATGGAAGGTATGACCACAAGGAGGTATTCTCTGAAGCCGCTCATCTGGTTGATAATCTGCTAAGCAGACAGAGCATCTGGCAAGAATGATTAGGTGTTCAGAAGCAAAAGAAAACAAAAAAAATGAAACAATGCAGGGTAAAATGGCAATAGAAAAAATGGATATTATAATTTAGCCAACACATGGTTGTGTCGAGAGCTAGACTTCAATCAGCTATCTTACAGAAATTTACCTGGTAGAGAAATGTGCAAGCAAAACAGTCCAAAAAATATACAGGCATGAGGCATGTAAAATAAGTCTCAAATACTACGACAAAGTGGACAAGGAAGGCCTTTAAGCTACAGCATTACTGCAAGTAATATACTGTCCTTCATATAGGTTCAAGAGGATAAACATCCTTAGTTTTGCTGCATAATCAACAACATATTCCTACATCCTGAGAAAATGGACTACGTGATACAGGTGCACACTTGAGTAAAATCATCTTCAGGGATTTATCTGGAAGGGACTAACAAAGAGTCATCTATGCCTAGTTCCATATTTGGAAGATCTGAAATATAACTTGTAGGTGACTTTTTGAATTTCAGTGCTTTCTTCTTCCTGTTCCTTCCTCGAGAAGATTGGAACAAACCAGTATGTGATTTCTAGTAATTTACCCAACTGGAATTGCCATATTTCATATTTGTTGAAAAACCTTCAAACTGCATTCAAGAGGTTTGTAACATCCCAAAAATTTGCTTTCTGAAAAATTTAAATTCAAATTAATTATTTTAAAGTATTTGAGTTTTATTTGTATTTGCCCTGAATTTCTGTTTTTGGAAAGAAAAAAAACTGGAGTTGAAAAGTATTTTAAATAAAACCTAAAAATATTGTTAAATAAAAAGATATTTTGAATTTCTATAAAAAAATCCTAATTCAAATTAATTATTTGGAGTTATTTGGCTTTTATTTGGTTTCCTGGATTTTCTGGAGTTTAAAAATGTATTTTTGAAATTAAAAAGTATTTTAAAATATCAAAATTAATTACCAACATTAGTTGGAAATATTTTTAATAAGTCCAAAATGTCTCCAGGAACTTCTGTGTATTTCTCTGGAATTTTTGGAAGTTATTTGATATTTTTCTGAGCTTTATTGAATTTCCTAGCATTTTCTGAAAATATGAAATTAAAATCAAAAATAAAAAATCCCTCCCTTCCCCCTCCGGCCGCCACGTGGACAGCCGGGATCAACCCACGCCGCCCGCCATCCGGCCGTCGTCTCCACCCCGCCTACCCCCTCTCGATGCGCGCCACGTCGTCCCCTCGCTTCCATCCACCCGTCTACCATCACCTACTCTCCCGGCCGCCCGATCCGCCCTCAGCCACGCGGCGCCATCTGCGCCTCCTGCTCCCTCCTCGCTCTCTGCGCGTCGGGCCCCCCTGTCGGTGCGCCTCCCCTCCGCTTCCGTCTCTCTGCCCGCGGGCCCCATCCGTCAGCCGCTCCTTCCCCCTCTCTCACTGCCGCCCCGGCCCCGCCTGTCAGGGCCATCCCCTCCCCGCGCCTACTTCCTCCTCCCGCCAGGCTGCGCGTTCCCCGCCGCCATCTCCGCCGCCCCTCGCCCGCTCGGTTTCTTTCCTTTTCCGCCGCCCGTGCGACCCGCGCCTTTCCTTCTTCTTCCTCCCTCGATTCCCTTCCTTCTACGACGCGCTTTCCCCCTATTTCCCCGCAATCGCCGCCAATCCCCGCCATCTCCGGCGAGCGATTCCCCGCGCCGTGCCCCTCCTCGGCCCCTATAAAGACCCCCCACCGGCCTCCCCTCTCTCCGCACCACTTCCCCCTCCACTCCCCTCTCCCTCCCGGCCGCTCCACCGCCCTCGCGTCGTGCGCACTCGCCTCCGCCGCCGCCTCGGACTCCGGCGAGCGATTGCCACCAGCTCGAGCCACGCCGCGCCTCGCCGACCCTACCATCGCCCTCTCCGCGCCCGCGCGCACATCAGGGACCCCTCGGCCGAGCCCCTCCGCCGCCGGAGTGCCCTCTCCGCCGCCGCCTCTTCTCGACGCCGGCCGCCTCCGGTCGCCCCCGGTGAGCCCGCGCCCCTCCCCCGTGCTCCCTACCTTCCCCTCTACCCGTTCCCACACTCGCCGACGGCTGCCGCCCGCCGGAGCGCCGGCGAGCACGCCGTGCCCGTGCGCCACCCCGACTGGCCGGCCACGTCAGCACCCCGTGCCTGCGTGGCTGCTGACATGGCGCCACGCCAGCGCCACCTGGCCTCCCTCGGCCCAGTCAGCGCCACCGCACGCCCCATGCCACGTCGGCCACTCCCCTCTCCCGTGGACTCGGTCCACATGGACCGAGGCCCACCCGTCAGCCGGCCCACCTTAGTGCTAAGGTCATGCTGACGCAGTAATCTGGATTTTCAATAGAAAAATAATCCAGTCAAAAAATGAAATTCAGTGTGACGCAATAATCCAAATTTCCTTTAGAAAAATAATTCCAGAAAATCAATCTGTTTCATTTTCTCTGAATTTAAACTTCCCGAAGCCCGTTCTCCTTCATCGTAACTCCGTTTGAGCCCATTCAAATTTCTAAATTCATCAAAAATTCCAAACTATCTATTTCTTCCATCCTTTCACATATTTGAAATTTATTTGATATTTCAAAATTTAAATTTCAAATTCCAATGCCTAGTTTAATTTCAAAGCCTCAGTTCCATTCCAAATTTCCTGTGCACTTTCAAAATTCAAATTCAAATCTTACAAAATCTCCATAAAATCCATTCTATCTTTCTTGGTCCAAATATTGTCTCAGTAAATTCTTTTTTCAACCGATCTTCCCGATATTCATTCTCCCTCGTGTGAACCCCAATCCGCTGAATCTTTCTCCTAAATTCGTATGAAATCATGAACTTCCTTCCAGTAAATATATATTATTTATTTGTGATTTTATTTGTTTTGTTTGCTTCGTCTTTTCGCGCGTAGATTCCACCGTTGTCGACGATCTCTCCACTCCGCAGCAAGAAGACCCAGAGAGCGTGCAAGAAGGCAAGTCTCCTTTGATCATCTTGAACCTATGATTTTGAAATGTTTCAATTATTTTAAATTATGTGCATTGCTATTTACATAAAATATTAGTTCAAATCTTAAGGCATTAGTTATATCCAACCTTGTTATGCCCTCAATTGAATTTGAATGCCATGTACCTTTGTTACCCTAGAATTTCCTTGTCTCAATAATGAGAATATTATAAATATTGGTGAATAATAGAATGGTAGTATAATGCTTAGTCATGCTATGTAATACCCTTGAAATCTTGAAAATGGGAAATTATGAATTGTTGTAATAACTTGTGTTTCTAAAGTCTAGTGGTGATTGGAGTTGCCACTAATCCTTTAAAATAAAATAAAATTTGGAAATTGGTTTAGATTAGGGTGGATGGTTGGTTTGGGTTGGTGCAGGAAGCACGAGATCTTGTAAAGTGTATGTTCCACCCTAGTCAATTAAGGACCGACGTTTGTGTTTGTCCAGACTGAGCACTACCGTACAACCCTAAGTCTATATGGGTACGACCTAACTGATTAACTCATGATAGTCTAGTTTAGGTGCCACCAGTGGAAAGTGGGTGCCAGGGATTTACTGGTTATTCACAGTGAGGGACAGGGATTTACTGTACTCATATGGCGCAAGAGGGGGCTTCGGATTGGGCAGATTTAACCCTTCTGCAGTGAAACCTCAGCGGGTGGTGTCTAGCTAGTCTAGAGTGAGGTAAAGGTTTTGTGATAATTTATCTGTGTTTCATGCCAAAGGAAGCGTAGTGATTGTTAAGATAATTTGTCTCTTAGGGGTAAAGTTGTACAACCTCTGCAGAGTGTCAAACTATTCGAATAGCCGTGCCCACGGTCAAGGGCGGGCAAGGAATGCATTCACATGGTAGATTTCTGGTTTTGGTTTTAAAATCAAAGTTTTGTATTCCGAGAGTGGAGGGAACTCTCGGAAGGGTATCCTGGCAGTTGGAGCCAGAGAGGGTGGATGGAACCCGCAGTTTTAAACTTGACCAATTGTAATTGGTTAGCTAGTGTTGGTAGATGGAACCTTCACTATAAAGTTAATGATAGTTATGTTAAAACATTTACTTTATTAAATTGATGCCTTCGAAAATAATTAGTAGTAATTGAAATTAAAACATTACTTTGTGCAAAAGAACCATGTAGCCTTCCTTTGTAAAGCCTTGCATCTATTGCATTTTTCCCAAGACTTGCGGGGTACTTTATGTACTCACATGCTGCACTCAAAAATAAATCTTAGAAGAATATGAAGCTCAAGAGGGAGACTACGACTACTTCACGGGTGGATTCGATGAAGGATTCCAGGAGTTCTAGGTCGCGCTTCCCCAGTCAATTGCCTGTGGCGTATTGATGGGTCTCCGCTGAATTTATCTTTGCTTCCGCTGTGTTTCGTGTGTGCGAGGTCTTGTAACCTCAATTGTAATAATGAGACCTGATGGTCAGTACTCTTTATTATTGTAATAAAGCGCTGTGGGTTATGTAATCATGTCTGTTTAACTGTGTGCACTAACTTTGATCTGAGACTAGTGCTGTAATACACAGAGGGTCCGGGTTTGGAAATCTGGGGTCCCGACAAGGTTAGGATCATTGACTGTGTTTCCCTGATCAAGAAGCTCTCCTTGAAGATCACGACCGGCAACATTTCCCGTGCCTCCTTCTTTATGCTGCACTCCAACTATAAATGCAGACGTTCAACACAAGACAAATCAAACAGTAAGATTCCCGATACACAATAACTTGACGAACGACATTGTTCATCAGAAGAATACAAAAGCTAGCTTAATATTTAAGTAACAAGACAGGCTGCTATAGAACAATAGAGAGGAGAATAGCCAAGCAACTAACCAGGAAAAGAAGAAACAGATTCAACAGTGAATAGAAAAAGCACAAAAACCAACCTGCACCCATGTAAACCAAGCATAGGATTTACTTCTAAAAGTTCCCTCATTTGCGAGGCTTTTCGTATCAAGCAAAAACCACATTGTTTCTGGAAATTGATAATTCAAATATTCATTATTTAAGGGAAAATATATTGGCACTGTCTATGAATAATATATATGAATCTATGATTGATTCTATGATTCACACTTTCACATATCACAATTCACATTTCACAATTCACAAAAATCATTCACTGATTCATACGTAGGAAAAATAAAAGAGCATATCATATATATGATTGACAATGAGTCTATGAATTAGTTCACAAATCACAAATATCATATCTATGAGTCTATGATTGATTCACACTTTCACATATCACAATTCACAAATATCATTCACTAATTCACAAGCAAATCAAATTTCTCCCTGCCCAACCAATCCTTAATCCACTAATTCACTGAGTGACAACACACATACACATACCTTGGGGTGCCCAACCAATCCTTAATCCACTGATTCACTAAGTGACAACACACATACACATAACTTGGGGCTGCGGCTGAATGCTGGCGGCTTGGAGGTAAGTAAGAATTCTTCGATTAAAATAATCTGAAACAAACATGAAGACATTAAGACAAATAAATATCGGGAACCACTGCTTGATGATCCATGTGTTAAAGCTAGCTACACTGTCGAATCCTTACTTACAAATTTGGAGCTCAAGAAAGAATCAAAACAAATGGTGGCCGGCCAATGACCTGCATGCATCCTCAAGGAGGCCTCCCCTCCCCCGTCCCCTCGGCGACTGCAGCTTGGCCCTCCCTTGCCGCCTCCCCACCCCATTCCCCTTGGCTGTCGGCTAGCCACTGGCGCCTACGCCCTGGCCGTGGCCCTGCTACGTGTCGAGGGGACAGGGAAGCACTGAAGCAACCAAGCAGGGGATGCGGATTGCCGAATGCTAGACGGCGTGGCGTGGCGACTGAGAATGGGGATCGAATGGGGAAGGAGGCGGCAGCGGCGCAGAGTGGGGGAGGAGGAGGCGGCGCGGGGTGGGGGAGGAGGAGGCGGCGAGAGGAGCGAGGAGGAGGCGAGGGCGGAGCGGAGGAGGCGGCGACGCGGGGTGGGGAGGAGGCGGCGGCGGAGCAGGGGGGTGGGGGGGAGGAGGCGTTGGCAGAGCGGAGGAGCGGGGGAGGAGGCGGCAAAGCGGAGGAGGGGGGAGGAGGCGGCGGCAGAGCGGAGGGGGTGGGGGTGGAGGAGGCGTTGGCGGAGCGGGGGAGGAGGAGGCGGCGGAGCAGAGGAGCGGGGGAGGAGGCGGCGGCGGAGTGGAGAAGTGGGGGGAGGAGGAGGCGACGGCGGAGTGGAGAAGTAGTGGGAGGAGGAGGCGGGGGCGGCGCGGGGTGGGGAGGAGTAGGCGAGGACAGAGCGGCGGATGAGGGAGGGGAGGAGGCGAGGGCGGAGGAGGGAGGGGAGGAGGCGGCGCGGAGAACAGGGGAGGAGGCGGAGAACGTGGGGAGACGGGGGAGAAGGTGGGAGGAAGATTCGGTGGGGGGAGGCAGCGCACGATTTCGTGATGTGGGGTGGGAGGGGCCACATGTCAGTCAGCAGATTTTTTTGTGAGAAGGGGTGGGAGAGGACGGACCAACCACCAACTCCTTTTTAAGGAGTAAAGATATTTTCCATCATGAGTGATTTTGATAGCCATTTCAGTCATACAACCAACTTTTGCATCAGGCTTCCGTTGGTATGAAATTGAAGGATTCTTCTTATTGAATCCTTCCCTTAAGTATACATTGTTTTGTTCGGATCACACTTGTTGAAGATCTGTCATGCCAAAATTTTCTAACACTAAAACCAACATTTCCTGCATACCTATTGTAGAACTCATATGTGATATCATCGTTCTCAAATTCCATTATGATCACTGGCTATAATTTTCCCCAATAACAATCATTTGTGCTTATATCTGCCTTTCCCACATCTCTCATCTCATGATCTACATAACAAAGAAATAATGTTGCACAGATTGTCCTTACTACTTAAATTGACTGTAAATGGAAGTTAATTTGTCCAGTTAGTTCCTATCTGATTCTATTCTATGTTGTAAAAAAATAACAAAAAAGAATGAGAATTGATCTAAAGTAATCAAAATTTTGTTGTTTCGCAAAACAATTATGTACCTGCTGAAGACAAAGGGTGAGTTAAACTTCTGCCATAGTTTCCACTTCATACACTCTAATCGCTTTTATCGATAACAATTGATCTGCTATGATTTTATTGACAGAGGGGACGAAGATTGGAGAAGAGACGTGTGAGAAGAAGACGGAATGGCATTATTGCTTGCGCAGGCTCGCAGTTAAGGAATATGGATTACTGTGTCACATGATGGGACCCCTTAGAGGACTGGTGTTGTCTTTTTATTTGGCCTGCACATTGCTATGTGTTGTGGCCCCTATAGGTCAGCCAGACCCATATTGGTGTGCACTTTGCAACACGCGAGTGTTTAGTAGCGTTGTCGTTGGACCAAGTTCTAAAAGTTGCAAGAGCAATCCCCCTCTTCCACACACACACAGACACATAATTTTTTTAAATAATCCATATTTAATTTAAAATTGTAGAAATATACCCATGCAAAAAAATTTATAGGAATGGGCTCCAGTCGCCCAACGACCGTGCGACACACATGCAGTCGGTGGACCGTTGGGTGAGATAACTGCAGTCACCCAACGGTCGGACGACTGGATCCTATCGCCCAACCCTTGGGCGACTGGACTTCCTGTCACCCAATAGTACAACGACTGGATGGCATATATATTCAGCTGCTCGGCCGAGCACAACACATTCGCCGCCAACGTCGAGGGAAAAAAGATAAGGGAAAGAAAGAAAGAAGAAGAGAGGAGAGGGAGAAGGAGGTTCCGTTACTTCTGCGAGGTAATTTTTTATGTATTAGTCAATATTTTTGTATGAAGTAAATAGTTTGTTTAGTGTAAAATTAAGATCTGTAGAAAATTATAGTTGTAGAACTTTGCTATGAAGTAAATAGTTGTAAAAAATTAAACAATATAGTTATAGAAAATTAGCATCCGTAAAAATTATAGTTGTAGAAAATTTAGTAAATATTATAGTTGTACAAAATTTAGTTAATATAGTTATAGAGATTTAGTATCTGTAGAAAATTATATTTGTAGGGTTTAGTATCCATAGAAAATTAGCATCTATAGAAAATTCTAGTTGTAGAAAAATTAATCAATATTATATACAAAATTAGCATCCATAGAAAATTATAGTCATAGAAAATTTAGTCAATATTTTTGTATAAAGTAAATAGTTCGTTTCGTGCAAAACATTATTAGATAACATTTACGATTTATTAGGAACGAATGTAATGTCGTTAGTACATGCAAAATACACACGTACTATTAGAACTGGCATATTGGCATTTAAATTATTATGTCATGTAAATTATCGAAACCCATTAGGAATAATTTACAGTAGGAGAGAGCTCGAGCTGTAAGAGAAGAACGACGTCGGTGTGCATGGAAGCATGTAGGCAGTTGATGCATATTGGGGTGAAGGAAAGAGAGCGATGGCGGTGCGAATGAGGAGGGGTTATGCTATGAGGGTACTATAGTAGTTCATGATAGGCGAACGGTCGTAGAAATGTAAATTATAGTACAACAGTAGTTCTATATTGTGCGATGCGATTTGATTAGTAGCAACATTGAAAATGTTTGCAGGCAAACATCCGCAATGCCGATATCCACTACATTGAAAGTGCATTATGGTGTCGCACTGTTTGTGAAGGTCCGAATGGTGTTGACTTGACTAGTTTTGCACAAGCCACTCTTGTACATCCAGACGACGAGAATTTTTGAATCACAGATGTGATGTACTGGCTCACATGCAACTTCTCCTTAGACCCTAAAGTGTGCAGGGTCATCATACAATGGCTTGGAGCTAGTCTCCCACACACATTAGATGGGAGTTGAGAACATTGATGCGTACTGTTATATGGAAGGACTTTGTGGAAGGTTGTCAACGTCGGGGATATGAATCTGTTCTGCTTGTAAAACCATGCCCAAAAGAAGCTGTACAAGGCCCTACCAGTAGCTATCATGCGGGTGGTGTGAGCAGTTCGGGCGCCCAGCATGTTGGTGAAGAGGACTTGGAGGCCGGTGTCAGATAGGTTGTGGAGCAATTTGCTCGTGACGAGGCCGATGCGGTAGATGGAGGAGAGGAAGAATGGTCACGACATGCTGAGTCTACAGGACAGGCTGATGAAGGAGATCATATGGTGTAGATAGTGCATCAAATGGAGAATGATGATCAGATGACCTAGGCTAAAGAGGAAGTTATACAGGAGGACGACGATAATAGTTCCGATGAGGACGAAGCTCCCATCCCACATGAATGGAACAAGTTTGATGCTGAGGGGTTGGTACGCATGATGAGCATGAATCACTGTGGGAGGATTATGACACAGAGGTTAGTTGCACTTAATGTTTGCTAACAAGGCATCGTTGCAGGATGCCATCAAGCTATGGGCCCTGGCTATGCAGCAGATTTTTTGGGTCATCAAATCTAGTTAGGAGCAGTATACTGTGAAGTGTGAGCAGGCCGATTGTCCTTGGAGAGTGCACTCCTACATTCTCCGTTATGTTTTACCGAGGCATCGTAACCTAATGTCTGCCTTCATAGCCAATTTTATGTATGGAGAGATAGTGGAGAAGAAGGACATGGAGACCATGCACATTATGGTGGCTATCGAGAAGAAATTCAATTACAAAATTAGCTATATGAAGGCATGGTGTGCGAAGCAGAAGACTTTGAAAAAATGGTTTAGGTCTTTGGGACAGCTTGTTCTCTTGTCACTCATGAGGTATGCCTTGGAGATCGTGTAAATGAACCTAGCTACTCATGCAACAAACCAAAGCTGTTAAACACGCATGCTCTCATGTCCTCGCCGCATACGGTACTGTGGGTATAGATCCTTTGAACTTCATGTCTGAGTATTTCTTCAAGAAGATGGTGATGTAGGCGTCGTGTGGTGAACTTAGGGGGTTTAGGGTTGTGGGTAACTTCGCCACCTTGGATATTGCAGGGAGGACTTGGATTCCGATGTTGACATGCTGATGGGTGGGAAGGGTCATCAACAGAGCCATCGTATTACGAATAATATGGACGAAGCATAAGCTGGGGTGCGGGTAGACTCTACGGGCGCCGCGGTTAGGAGGGCCACACAGTCAGATGATGCAAGACACCCATTGATGAGTAGACACACTGGTATGGTTTTCGCTACCATTTGTTGGAGTGTGTAAAGTGGCTTTAACATTACAAATCATTGTACGCTGTCATCTGTACTTTGTTAGTTGCCATATTTGATGTATATAGTACCATAGTAACTGTATCGTACATTGCTAATTTTCTATATTTATACAACTGTTGCGCTATTCCCCCTTTTCAGTACTATTATAAGTATTGTCCTAGTAGTCTAGTATTGTTTTGTTTGTTTGTTTACAAGTTAAATTTACGACTGCTTTATATTCGATGTTTTTGGTTTTGTGTAAATGCTAACTTGAATTCACTTTACAGGTATGGCTCATGAACTTTGTAGATCGGATTGGCCTTATGACCTCTTGGATGAGCGCCTGGACCAACTACATCATGCATCGCGCCGTGTACTGTCTGGAGGGTAGACCCATGCTGGACAGACAGGTCTGCACTTCTGCAGCACTGTCTTCTTACCATTCATAGGTTGCGTACTGACCTTTTTTCTTCGCAGGCTCAACGATGTCAAGCTACTACCTCTCGCCCGGATGGTGCGGGCCACAGATGAGGATGGTCTGGCAGTAGCTATGCTCAGGGATGATAGCCAGGAGCAGTCACAACGCTTCCTGTTCGACCGCTTCCTACCTACAGCTTTGGTAGACCGGTGCTTGTCGAAGACGCATACTTTTCACCTCCATTCAGGGAGATGGCCCCTACTCTACAGGATGTTTCACTGCTGCTCGGCCTTCCTATCGTGGGAGTTGTTGCCTTCTTGCTGGACGTCCCAGCCGATTGGTGTGAGGACCTGCTAGCCAGGTTCCAGAGAGTCCTTCCGCCTAGGGCCGTGGAGGGGTACTATGTCTTCCTGCCTACTGAGACTCACAGCTCGTCCTTGCGGTGGATCTTGCAGTTCCGGGTATATGTTTGATGCCCTTCCCATTTGGACCACTACGCTCTCCTTTCCACTCTATGGTCTTACTAACTTTTTGCTTCTACTCAGGTCGAGTGAATGGATCCGGCGGCGGACAAGGATATGTGTCGTGGCACCTAGAGGCCTACTTGCTGTGGCTCTTTGGTTAGGTGCTCTTCACTACCAACCATGGTGACACCGTCGACGCACGCCTCATCCCTTACACTAGGGCCATCGTCGACAGGGAGGCCCCCACATCAGCTGGGGTTCAGTTGTATTTTTCGTAACCTATCACAACTTGTGCAATGTGTACTAGAGGACCAGGCCAAACTTGGTCCTCGCGGGGTATCCGCTGTTACTGCAATTGTGGTCGTTTGAGCACTTTAGCCTCGGACAACCCATGTTGGAGGACATCACTCCGTACGGGGTGGAGATGTACCTTGAGGTTGAGGTGGACCGACCTATGATAGGTTCTCTCTGGTGCCATAGATGGGTACATACTCTTGATTGCAATTAATTCATTCATATTATGGATCGTCCTATCTAACATCTGTTGTTCCTTGCAGGTACAGTTCACGCACGTGCAGGTCATAAGGGCGTATCTGCTCTTCGTGGAGCAGTTCGACCGACTCACGGCCAACGATGTGCGCTGGGAGCCCTACTCCCCAAGGCAGTGAAGCGCTATGCTCCTGACGGCCTGTGTTGCTATGTTGGTGCGACCGGGCTTTCTGGCTAACGCAGAGGAAGCTCGTGTTCGACGTCTTTGTAGAGGACTACGTGGCACATTGTGTGATGCACCAGTTCGGCCTAGGCTAGCTCATTCCAGTACTAGTTGGGCAACTTGTGCCCGACAACATGCACGAGTGAGTTACCGCTGCATATTTCTCTGGATTTACTAGTAACTTGTTGCACGACTTGTAAGCAAATGTTACCTCCTACAGGCACTCTAGGAAGAGAGTTAAGTGTGTCATGGACTGGACAGCAAAGATGGATGCGTGGACAGGGACGACACGTTGTAGGAGTGTGTGCAGGAGGCCACCCCCTAGACCGCAGCACGTACGGCAAGTACCTTCATTTGTATGCTCCTCAAACACATACCAGGCTAGTATAAGCTGTCGACCCACCCGCACCACATGTTGTAGCACTGACCGACACATACCATGTGCACCTAACGCAGAACGCTCATATCAAGGTACGTTACATTATATTTGTAAAAATTCGCTTCTGCCAATCCCACTTATAGGTTTGACCCTTTCATGTTTTCCTTGTAGGCGGACCTCGGTGTTGCAATTTGGATGGACTCTCACACCACGGGGCAAAGGATCACTAGTGGTGCAGAGTACACGCACGAGGAGGTAGTCCAGGCTTTGCATCGTGTGCAGGCCATGGGAGCACGTGTCATATCCCTTTTGTTGTGCACGAGGCTCCTAGAGGTTGACACGCTGGTGCTTGGTGCACACTCTGTATGTCCGCCGACTTCGTCCCGTCCGGCATCACACCACGCAGGAGGGTCAGCGTGGCCATGTCCGCCACGCCCTGACAAGGCTGGAGGGTCGACCAGTGCACATCGGACACCACCACGCCCTGACGAAGCTGGGGTCAGCCTGGGCATGGCCCCCTACACCACTAGCGCAGCAGTCTATGCATCCTCTAGACTTCTTCGGCTTCCCCATGTAGGGTGCATTTGACGTGTCGTTCTACCCTCCAGACAGCTTTGACCATGCCATGGCGCTAGCTGAGGGTACGCCGTTTCTCCGTTTGTTTGCTCCCATCCCTTTACTTAACGAACTAATGATATTTGCACTGCAGGTCTTATGCCCCTAAGGGATTTGGGGTCTCCTCGGGCCAGGATGACATGGACTGCTACTTTGCGGATTGGGCCAACTAGGAGACAGATCTAGGACCTTAGTCCACACCCCCAGAGGTTCTCTCCAGGTCATAGCTCAGTGGTGCACCAGTACCCACACAGCCAGCACTGCAAATCCACCCCTTTGGCTTTGGGACCTCGTGTGCGCAGGTCTCCTGAGCGTTTTACCTTATCGGGGCCCCGGCACTCGGCACTGAGGAGGAGGGCCAAGTGGGGCCGTATGGGAGGACGTGGACATGGAGTCGAAGTGGGCCAGGGTGGCTATGGAAGGGGTGCTGGGGGTGCTATTGGGGGGTTTAGTACAGGCCTTCCGCCTGCACTAGTTGTACTTTTGTTCTTCATGTAATACTTACATTTCTTACTTACTACGTGATGTTTGCAATACTGTTGCATTCTTATTTGTACTCCTTTTTATGATGTCTATTTGTTCGATCCATGTTGATGCCTCTAGTTCAATACATGCGACGTACTACTGGAATAGTCCACTTAATAAATGGCAACCGCAACGATGCGTAAACCATTTGATTACATGCCTTAGGACATTGAACATAGCCGCAAACAACAGGGAAGAGTACTATGGTACAACCTTATCCATGAATGCCTATTGGTATAATATGCCTCGCGCTACCCACATGGAGTGTTGCAGAGGGGGGCGCCTTGGACATGGCTGACCATCATTGTAGTGGCACACACATATGCATCTAGGGTTCACGCAGTAGCATGTCGGATCGTACAAACTTTCTATGTTGACGACCTCCTCGTTGCCCCTCGTGCTGCATTTGTTGATGTATCAACGTACCTCACAATATAGCATTCATAGAGAGGACCGATCCAATGGACAAAGCCATATTTCACCATCTGCAGCAAAGGACAAAATTTCTGAAAATTTCTTACACTACAATAACATACAACAATCACAAAATGTTCTTGCGAATCTAAGAGATTTTGTACCATTCATAATCTACAAAAATCACAATTGGATGAACCGACATTATCTTTCTTTTTAAAATACAATTCATAGACAAAATTTGGTAAATGTCACCTACCTACAACAATTGTCATTTACCCCCATGCACGGTTAGGGGGCCAATTGTGCAAAAAAATAGGCTGAGGTGGCAGTTGCCAAACGGTCAGGTGACTACACCTACAGTCACCCAACAGTTGGGCGATAGGTCCTAGTTGCCCGACCATTCGGTGACTAGATCCTGTCGCCCAACGGCCCACCGATTGTTTGCATGTCGCTCGCCCGTCCCTGTAGCCCAATAGTTGGGCGATTGGAGGCCATTCCTGTAATTTTTTTGCACGAGTATATTTCTATAATTTGAAATAAAAAAGGGATTATTTAAAAAAATACATAGATCCAGGTCCTTAGGTTGTTGGGCAATGGGCAAAAGTTTTGTTATGTAAAAGAGAAAATTAGGTTAGGGCATGTACAATGGTATAGACAGCTATTGTCTATAATATTCCCTATATCATCTATAGATGGTACTAAAAACATATACAATAGGTTGTCTTTGTGCATGTTTCTATAGATAGTTTCTTCATGACACAATGGGTCTTGTTTATAAGAGATGGTCCAATTCTCTATGCTCTCTCTCTCCTTCACATCATCTCGTATCCTACATGACAAGGTTTATAGGTAGCTGGCATCACACCATTATATATGGCCTTAGTACACTCCAAACATGCATTTTGGAGAAATAGCGTTATCCCTGACTTCAAAATGGCATCACAAAAAGAGCAACAATTTTGGAAAATAACACTCTACGTGTGAAATAATACTTTTGCCCTCTTATGTTATTAAGGTTGCTGCAAACAACAGGTCTGTTCGTATTGGTTTCTATTTTTGGCTTTTGCTTGGAGAAACTACAGAGCAATATGAACACCCATGTAACATCCCAAAATTTGCTTTCTGGAAAAATTTAAATTCAAATTAATTATTTTAAAGTAGTTGCATTTTATTTGGCTTTTATTTGATTTTCTGGAGTTTAAAACCTATTTTTAAAATTTAAAAAGTGTTTTAAAGTATGAAAATGAAATACCAACACTAGTTGGAAATAATTTTATTAAGTCCAAAATATCTCCAGGAGCTTCTGTGAATTTTTCTGGAATTTTTGGAGGTATTTTCATATTTTTCTGAGGCCTAAACAATTTCCTAACCTTTTCTGAAAAATATAAATCAAATTCTAAAAATAAAATCCCTCCCCTCCCCACCAGCCGACGCATGGACGGCCCAGATCCGCCCACGTCGCCGCCTGGCCCATCCAGGCCGCACTCCCCTCTCCCTCCGCCAAGCGGGCCCGGCCCATCAGCCTCCCCGCGCCTCTCTCTCCCCTCCTCTCTCTGCCCCTGGGCCCCGTCTGACAGCTGCTCGCGCCCGCACCCGCCGCCCGATCCGCCCCCGGGCCTCGTGGTTGATTAGTTGGCCAGATCAATCCCATATTTGATTTGTGGTTGCACGATTTAGGTGTAGAAAAGAGCGGCACAAGATTGGGTCCTTAATCGACTCAGGTGAGACAAGCTAACAAATCTAGATCTCATGTGCTATGACACTGGTTTCATCGCAACCACTCAGCCAAGTCTCCACCAATTTATAAAACATGTTCTTGTTTCTGGTGGTAAGCCATGTTACCATTCCCGTTACTACACAATGTCTCAAGTGTTTGTTATCAATATTTGTGTTGTATTTCAATTTACTACTAATGCATTTCTAAGCACAACTCATGATGCATTCATTACTTCAACTTCATCAACACATGATGGGTTTTCACATGACTTAATGATCAACATATAATCATCTCCTTTTGGACATGTATCAACTCATGATGCATCCACCACTTGATGATTTTTACCACATGAAGTCATCTCAAGTCTTCGTCATTTGTGGGACCTAATCTATTCATCTAACTTATGAAAAATGTTAGTTTACAAAACAATTACCATTAATTATCAAACTTTACCATTAACACATAATGAAGGGACTAGATTCTACAATATTTCTTTTTTGGTAATTCATGACAATCTCACCAAATAATGAGATAAATATTGTATTTGCGAGTATACAATATGCACACAACACTTGTATACTCTAAGATAAGCTTTAAGCAAAGTTTACTTATCCGATTGTCATTAATCATTTAACCATTAATACATAATAGAGAAGTTAGATGACAACTCAATTGCAAATGAGTATATGTAAACTACACAAGCTATATATACTCAAGGATGTGTTTCAAAATAAAGATCGTAAATATGTGTATTAAAGGAAATATTGATCAATACTTATAAAGCCACAAAACATAGAGTGAACTCCCCTAAATGTGTGTATACAAGTATGTGCAATGAAGACATATGCACATATTTATTTTGGACTATTGTGGAGTTCAATTTATATTTTGGATCCAAAAAATGCTCTAATATATAAGAATGTGATTTTGAATGCATACATCTTTGATTTCACCTTTTCATTCAAATGAGATTAAGCAATAATATACTTAAACAAACATATTAGTCTCATGTATAGATTTGTCATTTAATCATATATTTGGATGTGAGAAATACAACGAGATTATAAGAAAGATATCAAATGCATACTTCAATGATTTTACCTTTTTCATCCATGTGAGACTAAGTAATATCATAATCAATAAATAAGGTTAGTCTCACAAATGCATTTATCATTATCACCAAAACCTTGTAATAGTATTTGTCATTATCACCAAAATTAACTTGAATGGAGCATGATCTTTTAGCGCATGAGAGAGGAAGAGGGAGGGTGAGCGGTGATAGGACGAGGTCAAAACGATGTGATGAGGTCACGACAGCGTTGCGCTTGAGGTTGCACAGGCTGGCGTGGCTCCTGGCACGTGACACGTTTGTACGGCGAGCAGGCAAGCGTGAGAGAGAGAGAGAGAGAGAGAGCTGGCATGGAGAAGAAGCACATTGCTTCTCTTCACGCTACCTCGTGGGATCGATGGAGCCCACATGGAAGTGAAAGCGAGAGAGTGGGGAGAGTTGGCTGTGGACGAGCGAGCGAGCGTGCTAGCGAGTGGGCCGGTTGGCTAGGCCGCTGAGAGGAAAAGAAGAAGGGGCAGGTTGGAATTTGGCCCAAGGTGGGAAAAGAAATTAGTTTAAACTTTTATTCGAGATTTAATTTGCTTTTGAATTTGATAGGGTATTTGCACACAGAAATTTGAGGGTAGTTTTGTTAGCACTCCATTAACTTTTAGAAAATTCCAAATTTCACTTTTGAGCCAAGGAATTTATTTTAAAATTCTTAAAGTTAAGCAAGGCTTTAGAAAAATTTGAAAATACACCAAATTTTTTTAAATCCATGAAAGCATGCAAGTTTTATTTGGAAGCAAATATGGGCTGTTAAACACTAATACCCTTAATATACATTAATCATGCTGTTAGTATGCTGCAAATTGGGTCTAGTTATGCAAAACGCAGCTCATAGGCTAGGTCAGGGGAAATGGGCTAGCTAACCAAACACGCCTTTAAGGGCACGTACAACGGGCGTCGGAGTGCCGTCTCCGTGATGTTAAAATTGCAAAAAACACCCTCATGCATGACAGTAAATGAAGAAAGAGAGTGAAGCCGTCTCTTCGCGAGGCGATGGCAAAGGCTCGTGTTCCCAGATGAAGTCGCCGACGGGAGGAGCATTGTACGGAGCGTCTTCTCCGAGTCGACGCTGCGCGGATCCAACTGTGGACGCGCGCGAGATGCGCGGTGCGCGCCAAAATCCGTCCCTGTCTCCTATGGCCACCAACAGGCCCAATCTTCGTCGGCGACTTTGTCAGGCTCGGCCGCCGCTGCTGAACCCCTATCTCATCGGCACACTGCTTGCATGTCTGGAATCATATCTTGTAGTAGTCAGGATGCCTGAATCTTCAGTATCTAAATATGCCTTTATTTCATATCTACCCCCAATTTAAGCTTTCTGATGTGCTTGGTATTTGTATGAGACTTCACAGAACTCCTGAAAATCCTGTCATCACTATTTTTCCATCTGAAGGTTTGAATTGCGATTAAGCATTGCGTTTAGACATGTTCACAAGGTGAACATTTCAGAAGTTTCTTTTTCCAGCACATAAATTTGGGTTTCCTGATTGCATGTTTGGCAGGCAAAACTGATTAGCATCTGTGTCTAAATTATATTCTCTATGCTGATACAGTAGGTCTAGCATAATTTGGGCTAGCATCTGTGTTCTAGTGGACTGAACTATTCTCTCTGCTTGTTGTTTACTGAAATTTCTGATTTACATGGTTGAGAGGAATTAATCAATCCAAGTATGGAACACTGACATGACCATAAGTGAAGTGCTATGCTATTTTGGATGTGTGCTTTCTCTATAGATAGTATTCAGAGCGCAATTTGAAGTTAAATTGTGCATATGGTTGCATGGGACTGTTGATAAAACTGTTGTTAGACTGTCAGCATAAGTACATGTAATTTCCTTTCAGAGTTTCAGTCAGAGAACTATGAGTTTGCATCGTGGATTTGTCCAATCCCCTGGGCAAGGCTAACATCACACACAAGTATGTCCATCTATTCTTGTCCAATCTCCTGGCCCTGCCATACCTTGGTTTGCGTTTCAGAATCCAACTCATGAGGCAGTTCCTTTTTTCCTTCCCAATGATAGCTGATAGATAGAGCATAAGCAAAATTAGCTTGCTGAATATATGTTATATATATATCTGAATGCATCAATTTAATTGCCATCTGAATAAATATGTTATATATATCTGAATCAGCTGGCTCTTCTATGGATGTGTGAAAAGAAGTATCTATAGAGACATTTCAGTAAGATTGAAAAACTGTCTTGCTGCAACTATGCTATTTCTTATTTCTTCAGTGTCCTTTGCATTACTAATTCGCTGAGTGTCTTTTGTATCTTCTGTTGCAATGTTCTGAAAGCCTATTTTACAACACTGAATTGATGGTTCTCAAGAAATAATGTATCCATGTTCATCTTACTTATGCTTGATCTTATTTTTGTGTTAAACAAGCAACAAAATGGCACACAGAGATCTTATTCATACTTGATCATAAATGTATGTGTGCATTAAACAGTTTACAGACAGTCAAATAGACGACCCACTGTATGAGCTATCTATTTACCTGTCTATGTATAATGTGGCAAGAACTTACAGATAGCCACCTGTCTGTGGGTTGTACATGCCCTTATCGAACAACCCACACGTCCTACTCTTTAATATCGAAGAACACACCTTTAATATCAAACTCCCAACACGATGTCGCCCGTTCCTCTTCCCTAGATCATCGCCGTCATCTTCTCTCCACCCTCTTGCTCTTGCTCCGGTCTCTCTCTTCCTCTAGTTAACACCGAAGAACACTGCGAAGGAAAAATTAAGGAACTCATCTCCACTACCGTGATTCTTGCAGGTCCGGGGAGAACCCGTGTCCCTGTCCGCCGAACACGCGCGCCGCCACCGAGAAAGGGAGGCACTCCTGCCACCTCGAAGCGAAGAAGCGAAGGAGTTATCTCTCGTAGGAAGCGTCGTCGTCGTCGTCCTCCGCGCTACTGGGCTGGCGTTGAGTGGAGATCCATCCCATCCCGGCTTTGCTTGGATTGATTTCTTCTTTTGCTGGTAAGGAAGCCCTAGCTTGCTTGGATTGTTATTCTATCAGTTTGTTCTGGGGGATCATTTCTTTGCTGCGAGCAATCAATCTAATCCAAATAGTTCTCTCTCCAATCCAACCCACGCTGTTTGTTGCGGATTTGTTGGCTGCGTGGTGGAGTACTGGATTTACTATTGATAACAGTTTATTTTCCTAAATTTTGGGGGGTTCAACTGAACCTACATGCCCCACGTTAGGTCCGCCTTTGCCTGAACTAACACTGCACAACTACTGACAGCAGCAGGTTTATGTTCAAAGAAATTTGGGGGGTTCAACTGAACCTACATGCCCCACGTTAGGTCCGCCTTTGCCTGAACTAACACTGCACAACTACTGACAGCAGCAGGTTTATGTTCAAAGAAATTTGGGGGGTTCAACTGATTGCGCACTAGGGGCGTGTTTGAGTTCTCTCTAGTTATAATTCCAGTCATGCTGGGGATGGTTGTATTTATACTAAGTTTCTGTATCCGCCATTGGTCTTGTATCCTTCATATCTTGTCGGGTCGACCGTTCTGCGCCATGGGTGTGTTTTAGTTCTCCAGTCATGCTGGAGATGGTTGCATTTATAATAAGTTTCTGTGTCTGCAATTGGTTGTGTACCCTTTACGATTTTAGGTAACATTTGTTTCCTTTTGGGCAGGACTTGGAAGGTTCTTGGATGGTCACGTGCTTGGCGCTGATTGGCGGAAAACTTTGTGGGACTCCAAGGCCCAATATTTCGCGAATCCGTTGTGACGGCGTGGCTGTTTGTACTTTGTGAGAAGCGCCGAAATGGAGTGCAACAAGGATGAGGCCCTTAGGGTGAAGGGGATTGCAGAGAGGAAGTTTGAATCCAAGGACCTGCAGGGGGCCAAGAAGTTTGCCCTCAAGGCCCAGGCTCTCTTTCCTGGGCTTGAAGGTATTGTTCAGATGATTACCACCTTGGATATCTATCTTGCTTCGGAGGTGAAGATTGCTGGGGAGAAGGACTGGTACTCTATCCTTTCTGTGGACAAATCAGCGGATGATGAGACTTTGAAGAAGCAGTACAGGAAGTTGGCTCTTCAGCTCCATCCTGACAAGAACAAGTCAGTGGGTGCTGAGGGTGGTTTCCAGATTGTCAAAGAGGCATGGACTGTGCTGTCTGACAAAACCAAGAGAGCGTTGTATGACCAAAAGAGGAAATTAATGGTATTCCAACAGAAGACATCTCAATCAAATAAAGCAAGTGCAGCTCCTGGTGCAGCCGATGGCTTCTATAATTTTGCAGCCAATGCTGCTGCTTCCAAGGCAAGAGCAAACAAACAAAAAGCAGGATCAGCAACATCTGCAGTGCGCCAGCGCCAGCACCCGCCCCCGCCCCCTCCCTATCAGGCTCCAGCTCCTGCTCCACCTCCGGCAACCTCATGTAACAAATGCAAGCTGAATTATGGATATGGACACCTCAGAGTATATCTAAATCACAAACTTGTCTGCCCTAGCTGCCGTGAGCCGTTCCTAGCAAAAGAGGTGCCAATGCCACCAACAGGCAATGTTCATGCAGAATGGGATTCGAACATCAGTGGTGCAAATCAAAATGCAAGCACTAGTAAAACTTTCCAGTGGGGTCCATTCTCAAGGACAGCTGGTGCAACTAGTGCTACTGCATCATCTGCTGATGCTGCTGCTCAAGCTGCTAACGTGGTTCATCAGACATACGAGAAAGTTAGGAGAGAGAGGGAGAAGGCACAAGCAGCAGCAAGAATGGAAGAGTCTCTTCGGAGGAAGTACAATCCTCTAAAAAGGCAAGCATTCAGAGAACGTTAACCTTGGAACAGGTGACGTTGCATCTAGAAAGAAGATGAAAACTATGGGTAAACATGGAGTTGGTTCTTCGTCCATTGTATCAGGTCCAGGGGTCAATTATTTTAGAGTGCCATGTGGAAGTATATCATTTTCTACCAACAGTGGAGCCTATGGGTTTCAAGGTGTTAATGGTGAACCCAACTGGAAACCCAGATTTTCTACTCGCATCAGCTTTAACCAAGACCTTCTCTCAGTTGGATGTTAGGGGTATTTTGATGGAAAAAATGAAGAGCGATTTGAGGGACAAGCTAAAGGAGATAAAATGTAAAACATCTGCTGCTAATGGAAAGCAAGCAAGAAACATGTGGTTAAAGAAAATGTTGAGGATAATGAAACTCTTGCATCAGATGATTTGACTGCAAATAAAGATGTTCGTGTTGATCCAGAGGAGAATGATTCTGGTAATAACACAGATGCTGAAAATGAAGATGATGACCCTTTTTTATAGTGTTCCTGATCCTGACTTCCATGATTTTGATAAGGATCGCACTGAGGAATCTTTTCAGAGTGATCAAGTTTGGGCTTCATATGATGATGAAGATGGTATGCCTCGTTATTATGCATTTATTCAGAAAGTTCTCTCCTTGAAACCATTTAAGCTCAAAATAAGCTTTCTCACATCAAGGACGAATAGTGAATTTGGGCTTTGAATTGGTTGTCTTCTGGCTTCACAAAGAGATGTGGTGATTTCAGGATATGTAGATATGAAACCTGTGATGTACTCAACATGTTCTCTCACCAGATTAAATGGGAGAAAGGTCCACGTGGGATGATAAAAATTTATCCACACAAAGGTGACATCTGGGCTGTGTATCGAAATTGGTCCCCTGACTGGAATGAAGATACCCCAGATGATTTGCTACATGTCTATGATGTGGTTGAGGTACTGGATGATTATGATGAAGATCATGTCATTTCTGTCATTCCCTTGGTTAAGATTGCTGGATTTCGAACAGTTTTTGAGCGTCATCAGGACCTGAATGTCACCAAGAGGATTCCAAAAGAAGAGATGTTTCAATTTTCACATCAGGTGCCCTTTTATAGGATGTCAGGGGAAGAAGCTTTAAATGTCCCTAAAGATAGCTATGAGCTAGACCCAGCTGCTATTTCTAAAGAACTTCTTCAAGGGATGTCAGAAACAGTGCAGGAGGCAGAAGCAACTTCTGAATGCTGATTAAAGCAGTTGCTGCTGATTCTAAGATGCCTTTGTTGACCTGCCATTTTAAGCAGATATTTGTTGACATTTGCTAGTTTCTACAGTTCCTAGCCTCTATTGTTTTTAACCATTACCTTTGCACACAAGGATTAGTATGGGGCTAGTCATTCAGGAGTCAGCTGCTTCTGTTGTAATTTTGGGTGCTCTGACATAAATTTTGTTGCGATAACTATACTGTTAAGTAACTCTAGATGGGTGGAAAACTAATGTGAAGCTCGTGTGGCAATCTCAGTGAAAGCTTTTAGGCTAATTAAGGTCAGTGTTGACATATGTTTTTTCTTGAGTGGAGCTAATGTTTCTCGTCTGGAGATGCTGATCTAAGTAGTAGTTCATGTCAATGTGTTCTACTATTTCAATAGCATCCGTAGATTGTATGTGATAAAAAAATTAATTTGACTTCAATCAATTAGTATCATATATTAGAGTCCTATTTATAAATGACATTCTTTTTGGATATCTTTGCATGATCTTATTTGTGTATGCCTGAATTGATTTACTGATGAAAACTACTTTCATTTCCAAGCTGATTCAGTTTGCTGTATAATAGATGTATTGTGTTAAGATTTTGTATGCACATAATAAATGCTCGTAAACATCATAAGGGAGGTAAGGAACTGTACAAACTTTAAGGTGAAACAGAACCACGGATTTTCTTCTGACCTCAAAATTGTCTCATGTACCAGTTTTGGCAACAGAACCATATCCTTCTGTGCAAAAGAGACTAAGTAGCACGCATCTTGGGAACCAAAAGTGATTGTTATATTAAGAAAAAACTTAAAGGGGTTCAGCACATAGAACATCATGCTTGCAGTCATATCATGATTTGGTATGGAATGAGGACAAACCTGCGAGTAATTATGGCATGCTGATTTGTCACCCGAAATTGAAATTCCAGATAGCTGTCATTCTTATTTCCTTGATATCTGGCATGTAAGCTGCATGGGTGTATCAGCAATAAGTCAATTTTGCCAACATGGCATAAGTGGAATAAGCTAATCCATGCTGTAGCTTGTATGGCTTGTTTTCTTCTGAAGGTGGATATTATGGCAGTTCTTAGTGTTCATTCTGAATTAACTCTGCTCATAAGTTTTGGCTTTCTGTATAAGTTACTAATCCTTGTTATCTCATATAAATGGTAAAATCAAAGTAGGCATTTTGCATCTTTAATGCTGTAAGCTTGTTTGGTATGAATTGAGTTGGACAAGTCCCAGCTGACATATGCTTGGGCAGTATTGAAACAGGAAAGAATAAATTCCATAGTTGTTTTAGACAGTGGGCAAAATTTGAAGTTATGGCAAATACAGTTGGCCTTTAGTCTTTATGATTTGAATACCTGGCGTTGTTGGTACTGTAGAGAACGACACGAAGTGGGAGAATTTTCATGGCTTGTGTTTGTTTAACCTGAAAATAAAGCGGGAACTATTTGTTGAATATTCCACTATTTTTTACATTGGCATAAAGGAGTTGGTAAATTTCGTCAATTATCCAAGAGAGAACATGATGGCCACAATGTGAACTACCATTAAGGGCATGTTTGGTGTTGCAAAAATTAGGTTTCTCACCAAAATAAGCTCAAGTTAAGATCAAACGGTTGGCTTATCTTCTGGTTAGCTTAAATGCTTCTTACATTGACAAGTTCAATCCAGTGGGAGGTGACTTTTGGGTTAATATGTTTGCTGGACCTTATATGATGGGTTTGTGCAAATTGCTAAAGTATATTGTATATGCATTGCTATTAGTCTCTTGTATAGGGTCTTTTTTTTTTGCATATTTTCCTGCACTTGTACTCATGTATATCTGCCCCTTTTTGGTCTATTCAATTGATTTGGGCTCTATTGCAGCATGGTATCAAAGCTAGGGCTCACCCTAGCCTCTGCTCCTGGCTACGCTGCGTTTCCCTTCTTGGCCGACCACTGGCGACTACCTCTGCCATCACTGTGTCCTCCTAGATTGTAGCCACGCCTCCTCCTCTACTTGTCTCTACCAAATCCGTCCTAATGCTGTTGTGTCCTCTCAGGTCGTTGCGCCACCGCTTGTAGGCCACTGTGCCGCCACCATAAGGTGCCACCCTCTGTATCTCGAGCCGCCCACTGCATCGGCTGCCGCCGTTACCCCTTGTACCAACCGACACCATTGCCCTCTGTAGTTGCTCTTCCTTTTGAGCCACGATCGCTGATTCTGGCCAGTGCCCTTGGAAAATGCTGCTCCTTTAGAAACGCTTTGCTACCGGCCACTGCTTCTTCAGGCCATGGAGCTATGATTCCCCAGTTCGGTATCAAGTTGTATTTGACCAACTACAGGGAATGGGCATTGCTTATGCGGGTCACTCCAAATGGCCGACGTCTTTAGGAGAACGTCATGGGTGCCAGGCCCTATCCTTTAGTTCTCATTTCTCCAACTGCTCCTCGGCCATCTCTTGATGAGGCTATCGAGGCTTATCAGTTGGCGTGGTGATGACGCTAGGTCTCCATCACCATGGACATTATCGAGCTATCGACAACTTAGCAGATGTGGGAACACCTTCAGCAACACTGCAGTCGAGTAGTGTGATGCTCTCTACTACTCTACTGCAGCAGTTTCTGGTATTTCAGCGAATGTACTGCTTTCTGGTGCCAACTTGACTCCCTAGACCCTCCTTGTCGAGTTTGTGCTTGTCATGAGACTCAGAGAGCACACAATGACAAGTGTTGGCTTTACGACTTAGTCATGCGCATTTGTCCGGAGTTCGAGCCTGTCAGGGCTCAGTTGTGGAGTCTATCTCGATCAACATGGTCGAGGCCCTTGTTACCCTTAGCGCTGAGGGAGATTAGGCTTCATAGCACGTTTGAGCAGCCCTCGCTGGCTGTCCTAGCTGCACCTTTGGCCCCTCCTGCTGTTCCAACTACTCCTACACCAGCTCTGATAAGTACTCCAATAGCTGCCCCTGTTGTTGCTTCCTCCGCTATAGGTGTTTAGTACAACTACTGCAAGAACTTCAGCCATGACTACCATAATTGCATGATTAGGAGGAAGAGGGACAAAAACAACCGCAGGGGTAGTCACCCAAAGTGGGAGGGGTCAGGAGCCTCCTCTACGGGAGACTCACATAGTGACACCGCTCAACTAGTCACTGCTTTGCTTCAGCGCCTCACTTACCAGGGCATGTCTGGATCTGTTAGTCTGGCTTAGTCTTCTCCTAGGTAATTGTTGGGTTCTTGATTCTAATGCCTCTTTCCATACGACACCAGCCTCTGCTTCACTCACTTCTACAGGACCTCCTGATTGTTGGGAAATAGTCCTACATGGATTGTGGGAAAGGAAAAGTATAACTTATAAGTGTGAGGAGCCTCCACTTATTGAGCTAGTCTTTTAGAGAAGAAGGCACAATACTACTTATAAGGTTGTTGCTTGAGATGCTTGCTTGAGGGCAGCCCATGGACTTAGGTGCGCAGGGTGCGCAGCCCATTTAAGACCTAGGGACCGGGGAGTAAACCTGGTTGGACCTAGCGAGGTGCCAGGGTCTGGATTCTAATAGTGGTATCAGAGTCCAGGCACCTAACATCTCCCAGGAGTGTGGTGTGCACAATCATAAGTGAGGGGAGATTGTTGGGAAATAGTCCCATATGAATTGTGGAAAAGGAAAAAAACACAACTTATAAATGTGAGAGACCCTCCACCTATTGGACTAGTCTTTTGGGGGGAGATGGCTCAATACCACTTATAAGATTGTTGCTTGAGGGGCTTGCTTGCGGGCAATCCATGGGCTTAGATACATAGGGTGCGCATCTCATTTAAGACCTAGGGACCGAGGAGTAAACCTGGTTGTACCTGGCAGAATGCTAGGGTCTGGATCTAACACTGATATTCCAATCTTTGTTCAGATTGTTGATGGCACTCCTGTGCCCGTGGCTAGTCAAGGCATCCTTTCAGCTCCTTACTTTTCAGTTCCTGATGTTTCTCATGTTCCTCAACTTGCTATGTAGCTTCTATCTGTCGCTTAGCTAGTTGATCATGGTTGTCATTTTGGTTTTGACACTACTGTTTTGTTTAGAATTGTCGGACCGGGATGATAGTTGGTACTGGTCGTCGCCTTGGAGGTCATCACGCCCGATACATCCTTGATTGACTTTACCTTCCATCCACTTTTGTTGCTCCTTCATTGCCTACTACCAGTGCCTTCGCTACCACCACCTCCACCAGCTTTGCACATTGGTATAATCTTTTAGGATATCTATCTGGGTCCCCTCTATCTTCTCTTGTGAGTTAGGGTGTTCTTAGTCCATGGTCTATCAAGGTTGTAAGCTTGACAAGCAGCTGCAACTCTACTATGGTTCTAGTAACTCTATTTCTTCTCTTCATTTGGACTTTGTTCATTGTGATGTATTGGGGTCCTGCGCCCTTTTGTTCCAAAGATGGTAATAAGTATTATGTAATCTTCATTGATGATTGTTCTCGTTTTACATGGGTTTATTTCATGTCACATGGCGGTCATTTTTTTTCCATTTATTGTTCCTTTACCACCATGATTCACACTTAGGTTGATTCTCCTATGTGAGTTTTCCATTGTGATTTTGCTGACGAGTATCGATCGATTGCTTTTTGGTGATTCCTCTCTGAGCAGGGCATCCTTTTCAATCTTCTTGGCTCATGCTCATAATGGTGTGGCTAAGCGCAAGCACCGCCATTTGATTGAGATTATGCGCTCAATTTTGGGCTAAGGCTATTTCTATTGCTGCTCAGCTTTCCACTACTCTAAAGGGTGTTACTCCGGTTTAGCGTCTTCATTCTAAACCTCTCCAGTACCATCATCTTCGTGTTTTCTGATGCACCTACTATGTTCTCTCACAGCCTTGTCGCACTGAGCTGACTGCCTAATCAGTTGAGTGTCTGTCTTGGTTAAGCAAAGGTTGTACTACGCAATATCAGTTTTGATCAGGTAACATTAGTTGTAGGATTAAGGGCTGCTTTGGCCTTGGTATGCTGTGCTGTAGAATCTGCTTAGTTACATAGAATGTTGACCAATTCTAGTAAAATGTTCTGTTACAGTTCTAAGAAAGAGGTTGAAAATTAGTTGATATATCCAAACATAGAAAAATGGAAAAGTAAAAATGTTCTGTTACAACTCTAAGAAAGAGGTTGATAATTAGTTGATATATCCAAAACTAGAAAAAATGGAAAATGCTTTTAGGAATACACCACAATGCCAAATAGACCCTAAATGTTTGTATCTAACTAGTGCATTGTTACTTATATAGAAGATCTTGCAAATATAGATGGCAAATGGTATGTTATCTTGCAAAATGGCAATTGGTAAACAGATTATTTCCAGTGGTATATATGTCAATGCTAGCCATTCCTAATTCATTTTGTATCGTATCTGAGCATGTATCTTGTGACTCTTGTCATTGCAACAATGCTACTGATGAACATACATTGCGATTGTGTATGTCATGAATGTATGAAGGCATGCACTATTTTATAGTTGTATGATTGTATCAAAACATGGAATAGCTGATACTGGTTAACATATTTTTTCTTGTATGATATTCTGGCCTTTCTATTCAGGAAGGCCATCTTTTATCCAATTATATGATACCTCCCATTTTGGGAACTTAACAAGTGCATTGCAAATCAACTAACTGTGTTTAGTTTTCCACCATTCTTATCCCATTGCCATTGATTTTGTTATTGAAGCATATGAAGCATCATGGCAGATATTAGAAGGCGTTCCAAAATATGCCTTGGGCTGAAAAGTGACATTTTGACGTCAAAGGAGCTAATTGTACTCTAGGGCTCACCTTTCGTAGTAATGTAGTGTAGTTTAGATCTCTTCGTTTGAGAATGAAAATTCTTGCTATTTTGTCTGTTTCATTGCTTAGTTTCAGTCAGCTGTTACCATTATGGGTGGTTTCAGGCTGTAACTGGTAAATTATAGACTTCATTATTAATACTAATATTTGTTGCCAAAAGTATATTCTTTTGTCCTTGTTTTCAGGGAAGCATGGAAGCATTTTTCTTAGAGGTTTGCTTTATCTCTCTAGTGTTAACCAAATTATGAGCCACACTAATGTCTGGGCATATGAAGGAGGTTCTTGGCAGTTGTTTGTTTTCAAGTATTTTGAATGTCTACATAATGTTTACCTGCCAGTGTCTACATAATGTTTACCTGTCAGCCTTTTTTTGGTAAAACATGTGGAAGTTGATTACATTTTTGTTTTGATGGTTATATTCAAAATGCATCCTAATATGAATAATTGCATTCAACATCAAATATCTATCAATATTTGTTTTTCTTGTGCTCGTCCTAATATGAATAATTGCATTCAACATTAAATATCTATCAATATTTGTTATCTTGTGCTCAAAGGAATCAGTTTGATCTCTTATCCTGTGCATATGAGGCTGAAGAAAGGTAATGTTTCTTGCATAGTTGTGTGTAATGTTTCTTTCATTGTTGTGTGTAATGTTTCTTGCATAGTTGTGTGCTTGTTATTTGAGAGCATCCAAAATTGCTCCAATTTTTAGAGACAGCTAGTTTCTGCCAGTGGCCTTTGACCAGTTTCGATGTGCACTGAGGTCTGTAGGCCCCTGGATTCATATGAGGCTTCAGAACCAGTAATATACCAGCCACATTTTATGTTGAGAATTGGAATGAAAATAACATGGTTAACGGCTGATCAGTACTCAGTTTCTGGACAGTTTTTTTAAATAAAAAATTGGAACTGCAGTTTTGATTCCATCTATGCCCTACCCCTAAAATTGTCTATGCCAGGATTGCTAGTAAGTGCTGGTTAGTGGTTACTATCTGAAAAAAACTGGTGCTGCATGCTTATTTGCCTATTTGCATTAGATTTCACGGGTTATTATGTATAGTTCTGATTTCGTCTATATCCTACCTCTAAAATGGTCTGTGCCAGGATAGCTAGTAAGTGCTGCTTAGTGGTTACTATCTGGAAAAAACTGGTTTTGCATGCTTATTTGGCTAATATGCATTAGATTGCATGGCTTATTATGTATATGTTGCCTTTTCTGGACCCGGCACTTGTGGGCCTTGGCTCCCAGGAGAATGAGGCTTGCAGCAACCGAAGGAAGCAGTGATTCAGTGAGCCTGATGCTCACTTGTGGAGAATGAGCAATCAAACATGGCTCAATCCTGAGGTGTCTTTGTGGAAACTAAGCAATCAAGCAAGGTTCAAACCTGATATACCTTTGTGGACACTGACGACCAAGCATGACTCAATGGGGTAAAAGTCATAGCATTCACTGCCAAATGCCTCAGAAACTATACATGAATGACCCCAGGCATAAATGCATGCTCACCAACTATACATAAATGTCCCCAGGCAAAATCAAGGTACTAACTACCAAGATTTCTCCTATCTTCTTGCATTAACAGAGTATTCTTTTCTTTTCCTTTGATATCTTTTGCTTAAAATAGCCTTTCATTGTATTTCTGCATATAATTATATTCTGTAGAGTCCCACTAAGAACTACTGCTAGACATCTCAGTAAAAAACTTGTGTCTTGTTTGGCTTGGTGTATTTGCATTTTCATCAGTAGAAATGCAGCTAATTTCTACTGATACATCATGGAAGCTAGTACAACTATGGGCTGGTATCCACTATCCAGTGTGAAGGGTGGTTATTTGCAACTAGGCGCAAGGTCACTTGGAGCCCTCTGATAAAAAAGAATGATCCATATTTTATTCTCTTCATCCTTCCCCAATCTAGGTATGCAGCCGCCGCTATCGGATGGTGATGAGCCGCAGTTTTATCTGATTGGTCCCATCATCTTCATTTTGAGCATGCCTTTTGGGGATGATTTTTTTAGTAGCTGGACAAATCTAATGCTGGCATAGTTGTCATTTATTTTGGAGAGAATACAACAATTAGAGCCAGGGTTCCAAATACCGGAACCGGGCACAATCTTGGCCAGGGGCCGGTACCGGTTATCAACGGAAAAATACCGGTCAAATTTTATTTTTTAAAATTTGAATTTGAAATCGGTAATCGTAAAAACCGGTCGGTTACCACCTAAAAAACCAGATAAAAACCGTTAAAAACCGGTTTTTCAAACTTGAAATTGAAAAGTCCTAATACGTTTATAGCAAAAAAAATATGAAGTCAAGTATGGGAGGTGCATGTATCTTTCTAATATATTCCATTAGTATTAAACAATGTAAATATCATTAGGGAAACTAACTTTTACATTCAAAATATTAAATTCGAATTAAATAAAAAACCGTCGGACTAATACATTCATGGCAAAAAGCATGAAGTCAAACACGGGAGGTACACACATTTTTCTGGTACATTCAATTAGCGTTAAATAATGTAAACATCATTAGGAAAATCAATTTTAACATTCAAAATTTCAAATTTAAATTAAATAAAAAATTGCCGGACTAATACATTCATGGTAAAAAGTGTGAAGTCAAGCATGGGAGGTGCATGCATCTTTCTAATATATTCCATTAGTGTTAAACAATGTAAACATCATTATGAAAATCAACTTTAACATTCAAAATTTCAAATTTGCATGAAGTTAAGCACGGGAGGTATATGCATCTTCCTAATACATTTCATTAGTGTTAAACAATTTAAACATCATTAGGAAAATCAACTTTAACATTCAAATTTTTGAATTTGAATTAAATAAAATACCGTTGGTATTTCAAATCCCCGGACCCCGCTGGTTTTTGGAACCATGGTCAGAGCATCCAAATTCTTAACTTGAATAGAACAAAGAATCCAAGATGAACTTACAAAATGAGGATGCCAGTAAATCTAATTTGAAGTCTGTAATTTCAACATCTCGTTTTGGCAAAAAGAGAAGTTAACCCAAAAAAGTTGGGCTGAGAAATGAGGATGAGAGGATCCCATGGAGCGGACACCACCATCAGGCAGAGGTGCCATCAAGATGGTGGGTGACCACGGTTGCAGCTGTTGCTGCCGTAGAATGGGGGAAAATTGAATATATAGGACCCAGTTGAGAGCACTTTGTTAAAATAGGACCAAGTTATTTGCACTTGTGAATATAGGACCGAGTTAGGCAACTTCTTGAAAATAAGGTATTTTTCGCATTTTAATTGCATTTTCATTTTCCAAACTGGGTTTTGCCCCTCCTCCCTCCCACTGCCGGCCGCTCCCTCGCCGCGCCGCCGCTCCCCCGCGCTGCGCCGCCGCTCCCCTGCGCCGCCCCGCCCTGCGCCGCCGCTCCCCCGCCCCGCGCCGCGCCGCCACTCCCCCGCGCCGCCTCGCCGCTCCCCCGCCCCGCCCCGCCCCGCGCCGCGCCGCCGCTCCCCCGCGCCGCCCCGCCCCGCGCCGAGGCGAGGCGGCGCGGGGGAGCGGCGGCGCGGGGCGGGGGAGCGGCGGCGCGGGGTGGGGCGGGGCGGGGGAGCGGCGAGGCGGCGCGGGGGAGTGGCGGCGCAGCGCGGGGCGGGGCGGGGGAGCCGCGGCGCAGGGCGGGGCGGCGCAGGGGAGCGGCGGCGCGGCGAGGGAGCGGCCGGCAGTGGGAGGGAGGAGGGGCAAAACCCAGTTTGGAAAATGAAAATGCAATTAAAATGCGAAAAATACCTTATTTTCAAGAAGTTGCCCAACTCGGTCCTATATTCACAAGTGCAAATAACTTGGTCCTATTTTAACAAAGTGCTCTCAACTGGGTCCTATATATTCAATTTTCCCACTGGGAAAGACTGGACTGAGAGGAGCAAAATCTGGATGGTTCTTTGATAAGAGGATTTCTGTCGACTTTTCACCTAATCACCCTTTGCACTGGATAACTATGTTGCCCAGATACTCCGATATGGATACGGATACGCGATACGGCGATTCGCCATTTTCCTAAAAACACCGATACGGCGATACGTGTGTGTGTCTATATATATATATATATATATATATATATATATATATATATATATAGGAAAATTACATAAGGAACCATGGTGCCTAGGCACCAACATCCGATACACGTGTATGATTGATAATTTTTTTGAGTTTGGGTATGAAAATGTTTTATACCCTTGATATATTTATGGTAAGTAAGTTTTGAACTCAGTTCAAATTAGTTTGAACTACTTTTGAGTTCAATGCAACTACAGTGAGTATATACCATAAAAATAGTTCAAACTAATTAAACTGAAGTTGAATTTAAATTTTTTCGGAGTTTGACATCTCAAATATACTTTTTTGTGGGTATATGAAGATACCCCACATCAAACGTTGCGAATCTCGAAGCAAATCAACGGGTATTGATATTGGTGCCTAGGCATCATGGTGCATGAAACACTCGTCCTATATATATATATATATATATATATATATATAAGAAATTAATGAATTCTTATAAGGAATTGAGAATACCTTAATATTGATGTATGAACTTGCTTGATACTTCAGTTCTCCCTCTTGGCTGTTAGACTAATATAATGAACCATCTGCGAAGAATAATATAATAGATAAGTACATGTACACAAATAATGAAGTAAAAAAGCAGAATCACAAGTCATGAATCATGATTGATAGTAGGTAGTAAAGTAAGTATTCGACAGACCACTTAGTAAATAAACTTAGTACATAATTCAACCAGTCCAAGTGTTCAAATTCAACAGACCATAAGTCTATAAGACCATAACTATTACATAATAAGATAGCTAGATAAAAGACATGACAGAAGACAGATGTGTAGTCTAATTGTCATTTGAAGGTACCACACGAGCAGCATTTAGGATGCTCCTAGCCGAGGCAGTTCCACTGGATGAGCCAGGACACGCACTAGTACCAGTGCTGCACGATGCACTCGAGCCTCCAAATCCACCACCAGATGCCATATCTGATCGGGACAACCAATAGCAAATGAACAAACTAATGACAACAAACAACATCACTGATCACTTCCCCTACTGAATCATCCAACACATTGTCAACACATAGCAATCTAAGGGAGCAGTGAGCACAAAGCACATACTGAGGTGGCGAGTGGCGACTGGAGGCGTCGGCGACGGGAGGGGACTGGCGGAGTGGCGGCCGAGGTGACAACCGGAGGCGTCGGGCGATGGGTGAGGCAGACCGGTGGGCGACGGGCGAGGCAGACCGACGGGCGACGTGGCGGGCGAGGTCACAACTGGAGGCGACGGGCGACGCGGCAGGCGAGGTGGCGACCGGAGGGGACGGATGGAGGCGGCGGGCGACGCGACGGGTGGAGACGGCTGGCGAGGCAGACCGGCGGAGGCGGCAGGCATCGGCGACGCGACGTCAGAGGCTGCAGCCGAGGTGACGAGCGAGGCAGACCGGCGGAGGCGGCGGGCGACGCGAGGCAGACCGGCGGACGCGGCGGGCAAGGCGGCGACCGGAGGGGACGGCGGGCGACGTGAGGCAGACCGGCGGAGGCGGCGGGCGATGCGAGGCAAACCGGCGGACGCGGCGGGCGAGCGGAGCACCAGGCGAGGAGGCCAGCCGAGCGTGGGTGGAGGCGCGGTGTGGGTGGTTTCAGATCTAGATCTGGATGGCTTAGTGGAGATATTAAGGTACAAGTATCAGAAAAGTATCAGAGAGGTATCGCAGAAGTATCGGGAATTAATTTCTTTTTTTGAATACTCAATAAATTCCGATACTTACAGGATACGTATCGGCGCGTATCGGGGCAGTATCCGTATTCGGTACAGTATCCGATACCGGTACGTGACTTTTGGGAAGTATCCGCGCAACGTAGCTGGATAACAACCCTGTAATTTTATCTGTAATCTTCAAATATTTATACAATCGACTGCATTATTATATAGATATTTTCTATCTCCAAAAGCCATGGTATGTTCTATCTCCAAAATCCATGGGGGTTAATCTGGCTATCATTTGTGTGAAAGTCTCCATGTATATTATGGTTTGAGTCATGGATCTGTGCTAAATGCTAACTTAAAATGGCTAATTCTAACACTAACCCTATAGGCAGACTTAGTTTAATTGTATTTAGCTGCTTGCTAAGTTTCGGTAGCCGTTTTGGTGTCTTGTTATCACCTATTGTCAGACCAGTTCCTGTAAGTTACAGTCTAGAGGTATTCATTTTGAAACTCACGTCTAGGATATCTTATGCAGACAGGGCTAGGATATTAGGAAGCCCTACCATCTCTAATTGCTAATTTATGTCAGGTTTGAACTCGCCCTGACTCACGTATAAAGTCTAGAGAGACCCAAGTGGCACAACCATTCAAGGACCTGCAGTGCATTCGTACGTAGAATGTTGTGAACAACTCAGAAGATTTCTATTCCAGAGTGACGATCTTACTATATGCGTATCTATGACTCCTCCATAGTGCATGCCATCGTATGGATCCTCACCAGTGAGAATTTCCCACATTACAACGCCAAAAGAATAGACATCAACCTGTGTTTGGCATAAAAATGGTGTGTTTGAGGCTAGAAAATAGAAAAAACACAAGTTAGTTAGGCATCGCAGTTGTTTCTTTTCCGTGGTACACTTATTTTCGATGAATTGCCTGGGAGTATGCTTTAGTTTCTACACTTTCAAGTTCTCATGAATCGTTTATAATTAGGAAAAAAAAGTCTATTTTAACCCTTGAACTTTTGATGTTCATCTACTTAATCTCCTGATCATACTAAAACATTTAAATGCTCCATGATCTTGCAAAACCGGAGCAAATAACCACTAAGGCGGTTTCGGAGATGGTTTTGACGCCTTGGCAGATGACATGGACGTTACGTGGCAATAACACGGCAAATCAAATATACAAGGAAAATTGAGAAGAAAATTGCAGCAAAAATTGGGAGGAATACTGCAACAGAAATTACACAAAATAAAAGGAAAAAGGGGCAAATTGTGCCGCCGCTGCAGCACCTAAGCGATTGTGTCTCGTGTGCTCGCGCACCGGCCGTGTCTGGCATGCCTCGTGCTCGCGCTGCCGCTCAGCCGCTGCCGTCTCATTGGAGCTCGCCGTTCTTGTGGCAGCTTAGCCTTCACGAGATCTCAGGCGACAAAGCCGGCCGCATCAGTATAAGCCAGAACCGGGCTGAGCCGATAAGGAAAATCTCGGCCGAAAATTTTCAAATGAAATTTCAAATTTGTGACTACATAATGCAGTCATAGGTGGGTTTGTGCATTGTTTGTGATAGATTAGCTATTGTAGGAAGTAAAAATAGATGAATTATTGTGATAGGCAGCTAGTTTGATTATTGGCAAATTGGTTGGGCCCAGTGTGCTGGAAAGCACATTGGATGCTTGCCTTTGAGAGTGTTTTGCAGCACTTTAGCACTAAAGAAAGTGCAGCAGCAGCCACAGTAGAAGGGGAGAAGAGAGCAGCAGCCAGGGGAGAAGAGGAGCAACTGCAGCATGCTAGGGAGAAGAGGAGCAGCTGCAGCAACATGCTAGGGGGAGAAGAGGAGCAGCTGCAGTAGCACGCTAGGGGAGAAGAGGAGCAGCAATAGCAGCAAATAGAAGAAGAGTAGCAACAAGCCAGCAGCTAGATCTGAGTTCATGTCCATCTCTTTCACTCTTTTTCTCTTCTTGTTCTGTTTGGTCGTGTAGGTTAGAGGCATGTGTTTAACTTAAAGTTGAAAATCAGGTAAAAGTTTGGATGAGAGCGAGACAAATTTGTATTCAACTTGCATGATCAGTTCTACAGCTAAATAGCATAACTAATGTTTTACCGATTGGATAAGTTACATACACTTAAGCTCTGCATTGCTCTTGCTTTCTAAAAATGTGTTCTTCTACTACTATTAATCAAGAAATCATAGTAGAGTATATGATATTAACATAGCTTAGCTTCTCTCTCATTTGACAATATTTACATCAATATTTAGTAGAGTATATGATATTAATCAAGAAATCATAGTAGGAATAAAATGTTTCAGATTTTTGTTTGGTTAAAAAGTTGGTGATTGAAACATGGAATCCATATTATCAGAAATAACACCATGAGCCTTAATTTTAAGGAAATTTAGACCTTGCACAACTAAATCAAGTGATGGATGATATTGACATCAAAATGCAAAGGCCTATTTATTCACAAGTTGAGTAATAAAGTAGCACCAATGCATGACAGATCCTTTGGAAGATTAGTTGAGTTGGATTGCTTCTGTCTTATTGCTGCATGATATTGTAAGTCATGGCTGCTAAAAATATCAATGTTTGGAATCATGGAAAGAGACTAGGAGGTGCTGGGTGGAAGTGCATATATTGTAAACTTACCAAATCAGGCGGAGGTGTGACATGCCTGAAAGAACATCTTGCTGGGAAGCACGGAGATATTATTCCTTGCAGTGGGATTCCAATGGAAGTGTAAAGGCTTATGCTAGCAAGTATAGAAGAAACAAATGCCAAAAAGAAATCTATTAGAGATGAGCGACTACGAATGGAGCAAGTTGCTTCAGAGCCTATAGCTCGTGGTCTATCACGTGAAGATGTATTCGATGATGATGAGGAAAAGCAGATGGAATGGGCTCACTGAGAGTCATTGGAGTTGCACCAGCTTGAGCAGAGGACAAGAGCCTGGGGTGCAACGTTTGAATATGGTGGTCGTAGTGGAAGTGCCAGAGGAAGGGGTACAGGAAGCAATGCCTTTTCTAGGATGTTTGGTAGGTCACAGTCCATGAGAGTTGATTCTGATATTTTACGCAGTTGGGAACCCGTTCAACCCCACATTGACACAACGCTTAAAAAAGAAGCAAAGTCAAAACTTAGGAAAGTTTGGGCTAAGTGGTTTCATAGTAATGACATTGTTGAAAATAAGGCAGAATATCCTTATTTTCGTGTTGCCATCATGGTTACACCTGAGGACGTAGTGCAGGCTATAGTCGAGATAGAATATTATCGTAATCAACAAGACCTATTTGCTTCAAATGAGGCTTATCTTGCTGCTAATCGTATGACTGTAGATATGTTGTTGTTAACTTACACATACATACAAAATCAAACATCACTACATATTCAATATATTTTTCATGTTATTTGCAGCTGCATGGTGGATGACGTTTGGAGTGGACACATTAACACCACAAAAATATGCCTTGTGGGTTGTCTCACAATGTGTTTCCTCCAATGGATGTGAACGTAATTGGAGCACATTTGTTTTAGTGCATACCCAATTGAAGAATTGTCTTGGATATAAGAAACTGCATATGCTCGTATATGCCCATTACAATCTAAGGCTACGATTGCAAGAGTATGGGACTAGGAATGAAGATAGAGATGCAGATCCTTTTGAAGATCTCATTAATGCCACTATGTACGGCAGAGCCAAACCAACCCATGAGTGGCTTGACAGCTCCATGAGCCACTTAGAGCCTCTGCTAGATAAGGAAAGTGAGCTTCTCATGCCATCTACAATTGTAGTTAATGCCATATCTGAGAATGAACTAGATAAAGTGCTAAATGATCAACCGTTAAAGTAATGAACTAAGAAAACTATTGGCAAGACTCATGTTATGAAAAGAAAGACTTGTAACTAACCAACTGAAAAATTGACTTGAGACTTTGCCTCACTTACGCAACACAAGGAAATAAGTGGCTACTAAGAAGAAGAAGAAAAAGGGCATTGATGAGGATATTGTGGGAGGGATGAAGAGATAGAAATTCTACCATCTGATGCAGTGGAGTACTAAGAGTTTGGCAATAGTAGCTCTTCGCTGTCTGATGATGGTGCTGATGGTGGGACATCTCACGATGGATTGCAAGACCAACAAAACACATGTCAACATTAGATTTCACTTGTGAGAAAAATTTTACGCATGCTACTCAGGATGAATACCATGGTTGTCGTGTATCAAGAACAATCAATAGGACCTATACGAGGGTTAAGGATCGCCAACGAGACCATTCTCGGCCACAAGACTCTTCTTCCTACACATCCCATGGTAGCCCAAAAATATTTTTCGACTTATGGATGTCGAGATGCCAACCTATTCCCTTCTGGTGATGATTCTCATTTGTCCTCAGACATTTGTTTACCAGTGGGCAGAACCTGCATATGACCAACAAGCTTATAATCATTGGGTACAACATGCCCATCCAACATACACTTAGGATCAATACAAAGCATATCTAGCTCATTCCGAAGGACTTGTCCTAATTGATAACAATGAGTACATTGCACAACCTTCATGTTTCTCAACAATATATTGATACGAATTGGTACTCCATTATTATTTTCAGTATGTTACTGTTTTCAGTATGCTACTCAAGTTACCATTCATTACCATTAACTTGCATTTTCATTATTTCAGATGCTTCACAATACTTGAAGAAGAGGGCTTCACTACATGGTCAAGATAGTAATGAGCAATTTTTATGTACAACTTGAGGTCTTTATACTTTATTAAACACTTTCTATTTAATATTTGTATTACTTGAATTTCTCATTACCTGTAACCGGTTTTCCATTGGTTTTTCTGGTTTCTGACCAGTTACCGCATCGGTTACCGCCTCCATTCAAATTTTGGTTTGGCAAATTCATTCAGTTTTTCACCGGCTTTTTTGGTAACCGGTCGATTATCGGTACTACCCCCCTCCTGCGACGGGATTTGACCCGGTTTCGATATTTCTAACCTTGGTATAAGCTGGACTCGATCTGCTTTGGAGAAGATGGAGAAAGACATGGGAGAGCGGAGGAAGAAAGAGGGGAGGAGAGAGTGGAGTGAAATTATATTTTTAATTGGAATTGCTTACTCACGGCCATTCATCTGCTATGATGTCAAAACCACCTTCGAACCGTCTTAGGGGTTTGCTTGCTCCGGTTTTGTAAGTTTAGAGGAGCATTTAGACGATTTTGTAATTCAGGGTTAAATAGACAAACACTTAAAGTTCAGAGGGTAAAATAGACTTTTTCTTATAATTATGCTTTAGTTTCTGTTGAAAGTCAGTTGTTGTTAGTCGTTAAATATAACTACCAGTGAGCAAATCAAATATCTTCACAATCACAGTGCAATTTGACTACTGTTACATTCTGATGACTGATGATATCAATTTTGTTTTCGGATAATACACTGCCAAACTGCTTTTCCAGGGCATCTCCGACACAATAGGCATAATCTCTCTCTCTTTCTCTATGTGTGCAGGGCCGTCTCAACAATTTCAAGGGCCCTTGGGCAAGCAAGACAGCAAGGGCCCAGCAATCTAATTTTTTAATATGACGCTGAGAACTGAGAAGGGCCAATCACCGTTACTGCTGCCTGCGAGGGCCGGCTGATCGCCGATCGGAATTATGGCGCCCGGGCGGAGAAGCACTGAAACAGCAGCGGGGCAATAGGGAGACGAAACGCCGAAACGATCGGATAGGAAGCGACGCCCGTGGCATACATTCATACATATACTGATATATATACTCATGGGCCGGTGGGCCCCTCCGTGGCATGGGCCCCCGGCCGTCGCACTTCCTGCCCACCCCCTTAAGACGGCCCTGTATGTGTGTGTGTGTTGAAGCTAATTGATTACTTCAACATTAGAACTTTTGGACAGTATACCATCACAGTCACAAAAAATCATAAAAGGTCAGTAGGTCTCTTTGGATAAATTTACGGGGCGAAGTTTCTTTTACTTTGCAAGACTACCGTGTCATTCTACTGAAGTGTCATGTGCAATCGAAAAACATACACAATACCATGATTTTTAGTACTCTGTAACCCCTTCACACTTCCAGTCATCGAGAAGACTCAGAATAGTACCTTTTCGGATGCTTTAGTGCCGCTCATTGTCAGCAATTCTGGGGCCATCCATGGGAGAGTTCCTCTCATTCCACCGGAAACCAGGGTGGCTTGTTTCATCTTCGATAAACCAAAATCAGCAACCTGTAGTCATTATTTCTCTGTTATGTCCCCCAGTTATATGCAAAATTTCATCCTTCTTCTCAGTTCATATCATCTTGTTTCACACATTTGCATTGAGAAGTTAAAATGAATCAATATTTATGCTACTGAAATTGTGACATACCTTGCATATGGGATGAGAGGGATCCTTAATATTCACTAGCAAGTTATCACATTTCAGATCAAATTGGACAGTGTCCTTGGAATGCAAGTATTCCATTCCAATGGCTGCATAGCCTGCATCCATTGCAAGCGTTATCTGCTTGCGCCAATCATGATATTTGTCTTTGCGAAGGAGGACTTTCTTGAGGGATCCATTGACCATAAATTTTGTTACAGTAGCTAATGTTCCCCCGGGTCGATTTTTTTCAATCCCGTAAAATGCCAGAATATCTGGGTGGTGAAGTTTTGAAATGAAAGCTGCCTCTCTCCAAAATTCTATAATCTGCATGATAACACGTGTTGTATGTTTTATGATGGATAAAGCAAATAATGTTCCATGCATTGCCTTTTTCTTTCTAGTAGGATTTAGTTAATAATAATTTCTATTTGCAAAGACACAAGGATATCTGAGTCTGTGGGCCTGTGGCCACTACAGGTCCTGGCCTGATCTCATACCAGCTTACTGTTGCAACCGAATATAGCAGCCGATTACTTGGCTGGGAACTGTGTGGTTTGGGTCAGATAATGTCTGTTTTGTTCAAAGAATAATATGAAATTTGGTTAAATGCGATGATATTAAGACTCCATGGTATCTTTATCCTATACTGGCAAATTTTTTAGACCGGTTCCCTCTGGGGTTTCTGGTGACCATGGGATAAGGAAGACCCCTTGAATGCAACTTCAAATAATGTGAATGAATTCATATAAGCTTACCAGTTTGTCTGCCTGAGATGATGGGTACATAAAACAACTGTTCTTTATCCGTTTAATGGCAACATCTGTTCCCTTCCATTTTCCATGAAAAACAGTTCCAAATGCACCAGAGCCCATCTCACGGAGATCTTCAAGGTCCTCGTTGCTTATTATCTGCCATTTGTTTGACATCAACTGTAGGAATAAGTATTGTATAGATCCTATTTAATGATAAAAGGTAGTAAATATATGTGGAACAATATTTGCTAATAAATCCTTTTTTTGGATGCCCTTATTCAAGTCATGTATTACTCGACCTGTGGGGGGTAAGATAGCCCCCAGGCATTTCATTAAGAAGAAGATCTTCTCATGCAGATCGAGAAAATCCCCAACCCTTGCCCAACCCTGACACAGCGGCATCAGCCCATGTGAGAACCAGGGTGATCCCTAGACCAACGACCTGGCGCGACCAACGACCTGGGCGAGCCTTAGACCTGTGCTTTGGCTTATGGGGCAAGCGAGGGGATTTTTTTCCCTCAGCCTGAAATTCGCTCCCATTGGGAGTCGAACCCAGGACCTGAGGGGTGCTACTAGAGCGCTCTAACCGCTACGCTAGAGGCCCGTTCGCAGTCATGTATTACATATCAGTTTTTACTTATTTCTTTCAATCCTTTCAGACAGTGTTAAATCATATGGCTAGATCTAGAATTTTGTGGTAATGAATAATTGATAATATTGCTTATTGATACATGCATAGCGTGAGCTTTGGGGCCAAGACATCCTTTTGGAGAATAAAAAATTGTGGCTTGTGAGAGGCATCAGGTGAGAGGCTAATTCGTTTGCTGTTTATTCGGTCAATAGTTGCTGCCGTTGGATACTTTCTGCGTGAGCTCTGGCCGGGATGAGAGCTTTTGATGTGTGATTTGGTGGAAGGTGATTTGGTGAGGGGCTAATTAGCTCGCGAGAACTCGTCTTGTTCTTTTTCGTTCCTCTTGTGCATGCGTTGTTTTTTTTCCGTTCTTTGTGCTTTTGTGTGCTTGCTGTGATTAGCACATTGTGAAAAAAATTCTGCTGAAAATTCTGCTACGGACTGTAATCATTCACCCCTCCTCTCGCATCTGATAGCCATCGACGATCTTACAAGTAGTATCAGAGCAGGTTGCAATAACATCAGATCAAGATCATTTTTTAGGTAAGCTCCCGTTATTCGATGAATCAGATTATCTCTATTGAAAAACGCGTATGGAGGTTTTTCTATAAGTACAAGGTAATGCTATTTGGTAAAAGTTGAAAATTCAAATATAGTATCTCATGTTGTTACGATTAAAAATACTGTTGATGTTGAAGCTAATAGTAAGACTGGAAATATTTTGTTACAAAGTTTAAGTATAAACGAGTTTGTCAGAATTACTCATATTATATCTGCTAATAAAATTTAGACTACTCTAGCTGATTATCATGAAGGTTCTAAGTCTGTTAAAGATGTTCGTTAAAACCAATTTAAAAAAGAGTATTCTAAATTTGAGATGAAATATATAAAATTAGTAGATGCACTTTTTGATCGCTTCAATACAATTATTAGTGATTTACAATCTATTGATGTTATATACTCTGATTCTGACAATACTCGTCAAATTTTAAATACTTTGGATATGTCTTTTTGGAATGTGTTAGTCACTACTATTAATAATTCTGTTAACATGGAAACACTCATTTTGAATGATCTTTATTCGAAGATGAAAACACGTGAAGTTGATGTTTTGGTCAGGACAAACAAAACTAATTCTATGGGTTTAGTGACTAACCAACCTGACAACTTTTCTAGTTTTTCTATTGTTTCTTTGTCTGCATTATGCTCTATTTCAAATGAATAATTAGAAAAAATTCCAGAACAGCAGTTTGTACTACTCTCCAACAGAGTGATCAAGACAATTAATAATATCAGATCAAGATGGAGAGGAGGTCCAATTAGATGCTATGATTATGGTGAGCAAAATAACATCAAGATGAATTGTCTCAAACTGAGGAGTAAGGAGGTTAAGGATGACAAGACACCAATTTGTCGCTCTCAATTCAAGATTGACTCAAGCAATAAGCACAATTATTATAGGGCGGTGAACAAAGTACTTTTAACACTTTGGGAGATTTATTTGAGCGATGTTGATTCTGAAAGCGATGATAAGGATAATAGTAAGAAGGCAAAGGATGTGGACTTCACAGGAATGCGTTTTATGGTAAACAGTAAGGAGCTCAACAATGATGATCTTTACAATGATCTTGATGAAGTAAAACCTTTTTATACATATTTATCTCGTGTTGTGCTTATATTAACAGAGGAGCTTAAAAATTATACAAATAAAATTAACAATCATGATCTTGTTGTTGAGAGCCTAAATACTAAAATTAATAGATTTAGAGTTTCTATTTTGATGATGAACCTTGTGAGTCTTGTCAAACTTTACATTATAAGTTGGAGTTTGCTAGAACAATTAATGCATCAAACCTGGTTTAACTTAGTGATGTAACTGCTAAACTTGATGAATTAAGTTTGACACATGACTCTTGTGATCCAAACATTAAAATATGCAAATGATGAAATTAAAAAGTTCAAGTGTAGTTCTCTTGCATGTGAAGTCAAGTATTTCAAATACTCAAACTAAAGCTTGCTCTAATTGTGAATTGTTAGAAACTAGGCTTAATTCATCTCAAGAAACAATTCAACATATGCTTTATCATGATATATCATTTTGCTCTAACTGTCCTAAACTTAATACAGAAGTATAAGCCTTAACTAGTCAACTTAATAATTTGGCTAAAATAGAAAGATTGACTCAATCTAGTACTTATAATAATCTTATGAATAAGCCTATTAAATGCACAACTTGTTGCACTCTAGCTAAAGAAAATAATTACCTTAAAGAAATTTTAGAGAGATTTTCTTTTGGCAAGAAAATTTAGAATATGATTCTAGACAAGTCAAAACTGAGTATAAAAAAATAGTGCTCTAGAGTTTAATGCTGTTAATTATGCCAAAAATAATCCACCTAAGGTTGTTAAGGTCATAGGAAGTGGGCTAATTGAAACAAAAAATGAGCCTTATAAAATTGTGTTTAAATCTGCTGGTTTTGTACAGAGTTCATTGAATAATGCTGTAGGTGCTAGCTCATTATCTCAAAAGAATTCTGGTTATGATAAATTTCATTGCACTTACTGTAGAAGAGATGAACACTTGTATGATTTTTGTTTAGGCATGCTAAGAAAGAAAACAAGGAAAGATTGAACGCTAAGATAAAAACATGCAACCTCTTCTGTTCCTAGAACTAATGTGAAAGCTAGGTTTTCAGAAAACTTTTATGATGGCTTTAAATCTGCTTCACATGCTGGTTTGAGATATAATTCAAATAATTCACATTATTTTTGGTGTTCTTATCATCCACACGTATGTGATTTTGATTCTAGTTTTGTTGCTGCTCCTTCACGTCGTGTGTCTTAATACTGGATTTCTAGATCTTATTTCACTAACCCCAATACTGTGGCACTAATGTTTCCTGTGATGTAGGTGCAACTGTTGAGGAAGGGGAACACATGGTTAATGGATTTAGGTTGTTCCAGGCATATGGCTGGTGATTCCAAATAGTTCTCCTCCCTTACTAAGGCATCCAATAATGAGTTGATCACTTTTGGGGATACTTCAACAGGTATTGTGATGGCTAAAGGTCAGTGCGCATTAATGATAAATTCATTCTAAAGGATGTTTCTTTGGTAAGTAAATTAGAAGTATAATTTCCTTTCAGTTTCACAGTTGATAGACGATAACCTTGAGGTGAGCTTTAAGAAACATACTTGTAGAGTTTTAGATACTTCTAGGGATCTTATTTTCAATATATCTCGATTCGGGAAAGTCTTTAGAGCTAATTTTAATAATACTTTTTCACTTGATGCTAGAAGTTTGGTAGATTTTGAATCTAGAGATATGTTCTTTTAGCACCGTAGGTTGGGACACATTAGTTTTGATCACCTTACATAGATTAGTGGGATGAATCTCATTAAGGGGTTACCTAAGCTAAAGGGTGATAAATATTTGGTTTGTTCCCTTTGTAGGCATGGTAAGATGGTAGCTGCTCACACCCACCTCTTTCTATGATCATTACAGATGGCCCTGGTCAATTGTTACACATAGACACTGTAGGTCCTTCTAGAGTTCAATCAGTTGGAGGTAAATGGTATATACTTGTAATTGTTGATAATTGCTTTAGATATTTTTGGGTTTATTTTATGGTGTCTAAGGATGAGGCTTTTGGACATTTTTAAGATTTATTTCTTAGACTCAATAATGAATTATTAGGTGCTATAAAAGCTATAAGGAGTGACAATGGTACTGAATTTAAGAATTCATCATTTGCTTTTTTTTGCTCTGAAAAAGGTTTAGAACATCAATTTTTCTTACCCTCGTGTCCCACAACAAAATGGGGTTGTAGAGAAGAAAAATAGAATATTAGTTGAGATGGCTAAGACTATGCTTGATGAATATGCTACTCTAGGAAATACTGGATTGATGCTATTTCCACTACATGTCATGTTTCTAATAGAGTATTTTTGAGAGCCTCATTGCATAAGACTTCTTATGAGTTAAGATTTAGGTGTAGGCCTACTATTTCTCATTTCAGAGTATTTGGATATAAATGCTTAGTCCTTAAACATAGTAATATTGATAAATTTGAATCTAGATCTTCAGATGGTATTTTTATTAGTTATCCCACTCACTCTCATGGTTATTGTTTACTCAACTTAGAGACTAACAAAATTGTTGAGACCTGCGAGGTTACTTTTGATGAGGCTAGTCCTGGTACTAGACCCGACATTTCAGGTACACAGGTTTAGGGGGAATCAAAAAGCATATTTCTTAATGAAGAGAAGGATCTTGACTTTGTTGATGTTTTCCTCCCATGCCACTACCTGCACCAGCTGAGGATCTTGCAACTTCTACTTCAACTTCAGCTGGATACATTGCTACCTCTGATGAGCTGCTATCAATTGATGGATCACATGCAGAGGAGGTTGGTTATGTTGGAGCTACCTTAGAACGTTCTGCACCATTGCATATTCAATGGCGCCATCCCCCAGAACTGATGATTGGTGACATTCAAGAAAGGGTAACACATTCCATGTTTACTTCTTCTAACTCACATGCTCATTGTGCTTTTGTTGCCTCTTTTGAGCCCAATGATGTAAGTCACGTTTTATCTGATGAGTCTTGGATCAATGCCATGCATGAAAAATTAAAAAATTTTAAGCATAATATAAAGTCTAGACCTTAGTTAAACCTCCTCATGGACATAATGTGATTGGAACTAAATAGGTTTTTAAAAATAAACAAAGTGAGGATGGTGTTGTGATTAGAAATAAGACTAGGCTTGTTGCTCAGGGGTTTACTTAGGTGGAAGGTGTTGATTTTGGTGAAACTTTTGCTCTGTTGCCAGATTAGAAGCTATTAGAATTCTCTTAGTATTTTATGTATCTAAAGGTTTTAAATTGTTTCTAATGGATGTTAAAAGTGTTTTTCTTAATGGCTTTATTGAGGAGGAAGTTTATGTTAAGCAACTAGCTGGTTTTAAAAATCATAAATTTCCTAATCATGTCCACAAACTATCTAAAGCTTTGTATGGTTTGAAACAAGTTTCTAGAGCATGGTATGAAAGGCTCAAGTCATACTTGTTAAAGAATAATTTTCAAATGGGCAAGGTAGACATGACTCTTTTCACGCTTAGGCATGGTAATGATCTATTACTTATTTAGATTTATGTGGATGATATCATCTTTGGTGGATCCTCCCATACTTTAGTTTCCAAGTTTTCAGATACTATGAGTAGGGAGTTCAAGATGAGTATAATGGGGGAGTTAACTTACTTGTTAGGTTTACAAGTAAAATAGACTAAACATGGCACTTTTATCCATCAAACCAAGTACACGAAGGATGTGCTTAGGCATTTCAACATGGGAACCTGTAAACCTATTTCTACACCAATGGGATCTACAACTATTCTTGATTCAGATGAAGAAGGTGAGGTAGTGGACTAGGAAGAATACAGAAGCATGATTGAGTCCCTACTTTACCTTACCATTTCAAGGCTAGATATACATTTTGTTGTGTATTTGTGCGCTCCATTTCAAGCTCCACCTCGTGCATCCTATCATCAGGTTGTAAAAAGAATTTTCAAGTACGTCCAATCAACTTCAGAATTTAAACTCTTGTATTCTACTTTATCATGTCTTACCCTGCATGTATATTTAGATAGTGATTTTGTGGGTTGTAAGATTAATAGGAAGAGTACTTCTGATACATGTCACTTTTTAGGCATATCATTAGTTTCTTGGTCTTATAGAAAACAATCATCTGTTGCACAATCCACTACTAAAGCTGAATATGTAGCTGCTGCTAGTTGTTCTCAAAATTGATGGATTTCTGTTACAATCAGGGATTATGTGTTAGAATTGAGTAGTGTTCTACTTTATTATGATAACACTAGTGCTATTTATGTTGCTAAAAATCTAGTGCAATATTGTAGGACTAAACATATTGATATAAGATTTCACTTTCTAAGAGACCATGTGGAAAAGGGTGATGTTATTCTACACTTTGTTGACTTTGATTTTCAAATTGCTGATATTCCACTAAGCCACTTGATACTTCTTGTTTTGTTCGTTTGCGGAGTGATTGGAGATATGCCATCCAATGTGATTATTCTGAGGGGAAGTTCCTTTTGTGTATCATTATAAAAAGGCTTATTTTTATTTTTTACTTTTTTGAGAACTTAAATTATTATTTAAGCCAATAATCATGAAACAAGTCATGATGTGTATTTTGAGATTTCTTGATCATGATTTTACATGTGTAGCTTATCAAGGCCATAATTAGCTATTTATTAAATTTTATCAACTTAAACAAACAACATGGCAAGGCTGAATTCTTTGGCTACGTTTTGATTAGAGTGATTACTTCTTGAGATGCATCATATTTAAATACCTAGTTAAATCCTGATTCTAGGTCAAGTCTATGTTTGAGCCATCCTAGTTTCTTTTTGACTCAATTTTAGCTTTTCCAGAAATACATGTAAAAATTGTGGTGAAATTGCTAATTATGTATGCATCTCAATAATTCTCTCTCACAAGATGGCTTGCCATTGCACTAGGCATGAACTTGGAGGCAGTTTTGTATGACCGAGATCATGAAACCTTAAGCTTTTTGGCTTGATATAATCAATTAGATAAAGTTTGAGATGCTACACCTAATGAATTGTGAACCAAGTTGGCTCAAAAATGCCATTTTAAATGTGCTGTAATTAATTTGGGTTGAAGCTCAGGAAGCCATTGTAGATGACTCCTAGTCTAGAACATGCTTTACTAAGATAAGACATAATGAAGTGTCAATAATAAAATGCTATGTGTTGATTTATGTAAATCTTTGTTAAGCTTTATGCTTCAGTTTGGTACTTGTGGCTCACTTAGTTCTTGATTCTAACATCTAGATTTAAATTTGTATTTTTGGATGACTATCTTCTTTAGTAAGATCTTTAGCTTAACTGGTCATTTTTGTGAAGGTTTGTCATGTACATTAATTTGTTTAATTACATTATAAGCTTCCTTTGGTCTGCCTTATTATATATGCATGCTTATGATCGGACAAGCTTTATGAGACCACGACTTTGTACTTTAAATCTAGCAACCATCATACTAGATCTTTTATAATTAGAATTAATCCAATAAATTACATGGGGCATTTTTCTGTTAATTAAAATTAACAATCTCCCATTGGACCCATGTAATAACTTGATGATTCACATATAAACTTTATGTGCACACTATCTGTGAATTTGACAAGTCATATCTCTAATTGAATTGAAATTGAAAGGATTATGACGGTCTCAAATTTTAAGTCAATAAGATTCCTTCCATATATCACAATCAATTTAATCCAAAAAATATATTTAATTAAGGAAAACATAATCCTTAAAAATATTTCACTAACCTCTATAATGTGAAATAAATGACAAAAATAGTACTTTGATTGAATTCAAACTTATCATAATAATATGAGTAATTGTTATTTGTACAAACTTGTACAAACACATTGCTGTGATAACAAGGACTTCTTAGTTAAACCCATAGTTTCAACATGACTATTAAATGTCTTGGGCAGTAGACCTTTAGTTAGCAGATCCGCTATCATAAGATCAATACTAATATACTCAAAAAACATCTTCTGCTTTTGTACTTCTTTAATTGACAAATACTTCAATTCTATGTGTTTTGCACCTTTCGAGTATTTGTCATTTTTGGAGAAGAATACTGCTGCAGAATTGTCACAATACATTTTTAATAGTCTCTCTATTGAGTCAACAATATGGAGACCTGTTATCAAATTTCGTAACCATAATGCTCGAATAGTGGCTTTGAAACAAGCCACAATTCAGCCTCCATAGTGGAAGTAGCAATAATTGACTGCTTCCCACTCTTCCAAGAGATTGCTCCTCCAGCCAACATAAAAAATATAGCCAAATGTAGATTTTCTTGAGTCTACACATCCAGCATAGTCTGAATCTAAATAACCAATCACTTCAAGGTTATTCAATTTTCTGTAAGTGAGCATGTAATCCTTGGTGCCTTGTAAATACCAAAGAACTTTTTTCTCAACTTTCCAATGATCCATCCCAGGATTACTTTGATATCTAGTCGAGTGCATGTTGAAGTATACATTAAACTCCTAACTACCGAAGCATATGGAATAGATTCAATTTCTTTTCATTCCAAATTATTTTCGGACATTGCATATTGCTAAACTTGTCTCCTTTTTGAATTCGAACTATGCGGGTGGAGCACTTATCCATTCTAAACCTCTCCAAAACTTTATTGATATATCCTTTATGAGACAAACCTAACAATCCTTGTTTTCTGTCACGGAATATTCCTATTCCAATAACAAAGGATGCCTCACCCATATCTTTCATTTCAAAATTCGTAGAGAGGAATTTCTTTACATCATGTAACAATGATTTATCATTAGTGGCTAACAAAACATCATCAACATATAGGACTAATATAATAAACTTGCTCCCACTAAATTTAAGTAGATACATCGATCAATAGAATTTTCTGTAAATCTGTACGATGTAATGGTATTGTTAAACTTAATATACCATTGGCGGGATGCTTTTTTAAGCCCATATATTGACTTCTTTAATTTACACAATAAATTTTCCTTTCCCTGGACTTTACAACCTTCTAGTGGATCCATATAAACTTCCTCTTCAAATTGACTTCTTTAATTTACACACTAAATTTTCCTTTCCTTAGACTTTAAAACCTTCTGGTTGATCCATATAAACTTCCTCTTTAAGATCACCATTCAGGATTGCAGTCTTTACATCTATTTGATGTAGTTCTAAATCATAATGTGCAACTAAAGCCATAATAATCCTTAGAGAGTTTCTTAGAAACCGGAGAGAAAGTCTCTTTATAATCAATGCCATCTTTCTAAATATAACCTTTAGCAACAAGTCTAACTTTGTATCTTTCAATATTACCTTTTGAGTTGCGTTTGGTCTTAAAGACCCATTTATGACCAACTTGCTTTGATCCTTTAGGCAACTCAAATCAAATCCCAGACTTTATTGTCATCCATTGATTTTAACTCATCTTCCATAGCATTAAACCATTTTTTGAATTATTACTTTTCTTGGCTTGTATAAATGAGACTGGATCTTCATCTATACTTAAGTCACATTCATGTTCTAAAGAGTATACCACATAATCATCCAAAATCGCTAGTCTTTTTTGTCTTACAGACCTTCTTAGTGCTATTTCTTGTGGTATATCTTTTTCCTTCATGACTTGTATATTATCCATTGATTTTTCACCAACTAAATCTTCTCTTTCCGGGTTGTTAGGTAACTTTAAAACAACATCCAGAGGAGAAATATTAGTTGAAGAAGTTTCTGTTCGAATCTCATTAATTGTTCTTTGAGATTCATTACTCCCACTGATTTGACCATTCCTGATGAATCGAGCATTTCCAGACTCAACTATTCTTGTACTATAGTTAGGACACTAAAATCTATATCCTTTAGATTTTTCAGATAACCAACGAAATAACCGCTAATGGTTTTTGCATCAAGTTTCTTTTCATATGGATTATATATCCTTATTTCTGCTGGACAACCCCAAACATGAAGATGTCTTAAACTAGGTTTCCTTTCTATCCACAGTTCATATGGAGTCTTAAGAATTGACTTACTAGGAACCCTATTTAGAATATATGTAGCTGTCTTTAATCCATACATCCACAAGGATATAGGTATATTTACATTACACATCATACTCCTAACCATATCCATGAGAGTACGATTCCTACCAACATCACCAACCAAGGCTTGTCAACCATAGCACCTCGGCTGCATCTCCGATCACACAGGTCTTCCAGCACCGACCACCGACTGTAGCTATGACCATCGACCACTATAGCTATGACCATCGACCGTCGACCACTATAGCTACAATATCGACCACTGTAGCTATGACCATTGACCATCAACCACAGTAACTATGACCATCAACCATTATAGCTACGACCATCGACCACTGTAGATACAACCATCGACAACTGTAGCTATGATGATCGACCATCGACCACTATTGCTACGACCATCGACACCGTAGCTACGACTATCGACCACTGTAGGTATGATCATTGTCCATCGACCATTATAGCTACGACGATCGACCATCGACCATTGTAGCTATGACGATCGACCATCGACCACTGTAGCTACGACGATCGACGATCGATTACTGTTGCTATGACCATCAACCATTGACCACTGTTGTTATGACCATCGACCATCGACCACTATAGCTACGACCATCGACCATCGACTACTGCACAGTTTGACTAATGACTGCGACAGTACTCCTCTGAGTACCGACTGAGTCACTGTAGTTTCGACCATGGCATTGACCACAGTTTGTCAACCATACCTTCGACTAGTCCAGAGTCTTCGACTGCTCTCTAACTCCTAGTCTTCCACTCCTACACATTCTCGGACACACTAACTACGCAGTACTCGGACACACCGAGTACTTGACTATGACCACGTAGTACTCGGACATACCGAGTACTCGACTACGACCACGCAGTACTCGAACACACTGAGTACATTTGGTTACGACCACTGTGGCTACGACCACACAGTACTCGAACACACCGAGTACTCGACTGACCATGTAGTACTCAAGCTCATCGAGACTACGTAGTACTCGAACACACCGAGTAGTCAATTACGACCACACACTACTCAAACACACCAAGTATATTTGGCTACAAACACGTAGTACTCAAACACACGGCATACTCAACTACGAACACGTAATACTCGAATTCACCGAGTACTCGATACTGACCACATAGTACTTGAACACATGACCACACTCAACAACAAGATTCTCAAATAATATTATCCATCATATGTGAAATATAATAAAATATTGGTAAAAAGCTTGAAAAAGAAAACAAGAATATGGAATCAAACCTTGTAAATGACAACTTCAACCTTCTCTGCGTCCTTATCCACTATCTCAACAATGTACTCAACCTTCTCTACTGCTTTCTACAGAGACACACCTCAGGAAGTTGGTTGGCCACATTAGTAGCTAGCTTTTCCGTTACCATATTCTTGTACTGAGGCATTTTGTCCACAAAGAAGCATTTTGTATAGTTCTGTATTAGATGTACATGTACCCACCAACTCACCCTTTTAAGGAGTAGAGATTTGCCATAATATTCACCACCTCTATCAGATCTCACAACTTTAACCTTTTTATCTTGTTGCCTTTCAACCTCATCAATGAATACCTTTAGGTAATTCACTACTTGAGACTTTTCATGCAACAAGTATAAATAGAAATAACGTGAGTAATCATCAATGAAAGTGATGAAATACTTTTCATTTCCCTAGGAAGGAACATCAAAAGGACCACATATATCAGTGTGTATTAACTCTAATGGTGCATTACTTCTTATAGTAGGATGCTTTGATATATGTGAGGTTTGCTTTCCTTTAATACATTCTACACATACGTTCCAGCCGACAAATCCAATTGAGGTAGAATTTCATTATTCATTAACCTCATTATTCTTTTGTTGGATATGTGACCAAGTCTTTGATGCTATAGGAAAACAAAACATTCACTGTGTACACTACGTTTATTGCCAACTGAAAGATCAACATTAAACAGAGATTCAACAAATCAATTATTAAGATTAAAGTAATACAATCCTTTAGATAAAGTACCACAACCGTAATACTACTCATACTTATACAAGGAAAATGCACCACTTCCAATCTTAAAACCTATATTATCCAACTTTGCAACAGAAACTAAATTTCTAGCACATTCGGGAACATAGAGACACTTTTCAACATCCAAGTGGCATCCGGAATCTAGAATTAAGTGATATGTCCCAATGACATTAATTTATGCCTTCACTCTATTTCCTATATACAGGAAATTTTTAGTTCCGCTTGTGGGTTGGATCGAAAGGAATCCTTGTAAAATGTGCGACGTATGAGTAGTTGCACTAGTATCTAACCACCAAGTATTATTGGGAACTTCAATAAGGTTTGATTCAAGGCATACCGAAACATAATATGTACCTTTCTTTTCGAACCAAACTTTTCTTTTTGGGCAATCTTTCTTGAAGTGTCGAGATTTCTTGCAGAAATGACACTTCATATCTTTACGGATTTGACCTTCCTTAACAGCTCTAGGAGTCTTATCTTTCTTTTTACCCTTTTTCCTTGGTTTTCCCTTATTGCAGCTAGCACCCTCATGAAGCATAAGATGGATAGAATTTTCTCTATATTTCTTTAATCTTCCTTCCTCTTGAACTAACATGGCCTTTACTTCTTGAAAGTTCTATTTATCCTTAATGGTGTTATAATTCACCTGGAACTAGCCAAAATCAGGAGGTAGCGAGTTCATAATGAATTGAACCAAAAAAGATTCATTCAAGTCCATGCCCATGGATTTCAACTTCATTGCAAGATTAGCCATGTTTGTCACATAATCATGAATGGGTTACGACCAATCAAATTTCTTAGTCTTCAACTCACTCATAAGACTCCCCATAATGGACTTGTCTGTAATGTCTGATTAAGGGTATTCTTTATTTTCAAAATGAACTCTTTTGCATCTTCCGTTTTGAGCATTGATGGCTTAACATTTTCAGCCATTAACATACACATTAGATTCAAACTCAATCTGTTGGACCTTTCCCAAGTCTCTAAAAAAGACATGTCATAATCTGTACTATTTGATGATTGGTTTATCCATAAGCAATGCATAATCTAAATTCATAACACCCAATTGGAAACGCACTTGCTCTGATACCAAATGTAAGCGGAAACTTTAATTTACAACACTATTATGTTCAACCTCAATCATGCATAAATATACATTGATCCATGTTGCAGTAAGTTTTTCTTCCTTGTAGTAAGTCTTTTCTCTGTCTTTCTTTTTCGGCGTTCTTTTGATGATAAAAGAACTAGTAATAAAGTGTATATGTGTATATGCATCTTCCTTTGAGTGTTCTGTCACTGCGTATGTGCGCGCAGATAAACTCAATTAAATCAGTATGCTACTGCCACTTGGCAGCAAATTTATAGCAGTGAATAATCACAGGTCAAGTGTTTCATTTATCGGCGCGTCGCTTTTTGTCGCATGCTACACACAAGAAGCATCACGTTGAATGCCGAGCGAATTACATGCAACGCACTAAACTGTCCTGCACACTTCATGCTTAATTAAGCAAATGCCATGCAAGGCTGCATGCTAAAACAAATTAATACACATACAATATGTGCTATGTAAAGAAAGACAAGAGAGATTTAAAATTCAATAATTCTAATACTTTAAATCTAGCAATCATCATACTAGATCTTTTATAATTAGAATTAATCCAATAAATTACATAGGGCATTTTTCCGTTAATTAAAATTAACAAAGATCGCCAAAACAAGGATTGTGGTGTTCCCTCTATTTTATTTGCCGCTCTTACGTTAGCCGTAAAATACGGGTATTTCTTTGTTAAGAGAAAAATATAGAAAATCCTATGGAATGAAAGGGCAGAAGCAAAACCAGAACGCACCAGATTCCCTTTACCTAAAATCGAGCTGGCAGCAGCATCCAATTGGACGCGTCAATTGGGCTCGGTCTAGTTATGCACGAAACCGGATGCCACCCACATATGCAGTCTCCGTAGGCATATATGCTGCTCTCTGCACATGCGTAGTGCATGTGGGCATATGCATACATACATACATACATACATACATACATACATACATACATACATACATACATACATACATATTTATATATATATATACATATATATATATATATATGTATATGTGTGTATATATATATATGTATATGTATATATATATGTATGTATATGTATATATATATGTATGTATATGTATGTATGTATGTATATGTGTGTGTGTGTCTATATATATATATATATATATATATATATATATATATATATATATATATATATATATATATATATATATATATATATATATATATATATATATATATATATATATATATATATATATATATATATATATATATATATATATATATATATATATACACGCGCACAAAACCAGCTTGAAAAACGCAGATGGAACATATTAAGTGGAATTCGACGGCACCCCCAGATATTTCTTAACTAGGTTTATCCGCATCGCATCTCGCGAGTCTTCTTGTCACTTTCGGTGTTGCTTGTCACGAGCATATGTGCAGCAAAGGTGTCTCACGTTTTATTATGCGATATGAGCGCACTAAGTTACGTGAGAATTATGTGTTTGTTCTTTTACACTGTGATTTATAATTTTTAACTGTAGCTTATTAATTTAATAAATAGTGATTGCTAAAAAATTAAAGCTAAAAATTAACTAAAAAACTAAAAAAAACCTGGCCATATCTTAACTATGTGTCCCATCCGCACGTTGCTGCGGGGCTGTATGGGCACTTGAGATTTATCGGCTTACCATAATCGAATAATTAGGATAAATTTCATCAGTGGTTTATCGTGTGTGTTACTGTGAGTTTGAATATTTTACACATATCGATCTAAGTACAAATTTATTCAAAAAACCAATCCATCGTACTATGGTACATGCTTCTTTACACAAGAATCATTCACTCATTCAAGCGTTCAGAGAGAGTAAAAAAGCATGCTTGCCCTTGAGTCTTGACAAAAAAAAGCAATTAAATTAGGTATCACTCTACGATTAGAACAACAATGGGGTCTTCAATATATTTTTTCCTTCAGCCTGAAATAACAGTAACAACTGCTGGATGTGAAATTTAGCAGTAGATCTATGCATGCTTATAATGCGAATTTTCACATTGTCTTGTGAAGTTGTGCAAAGAAGTATTCCCTCAGTTAATTAATTTTTGAAGGTTATGCTTAATATTATAGAATTATCTCCTAAAGATATTTTGTCCGGGAAATATTGTTGTGTTATCAAATAATCATTCCTTATTGCTTATTTAAAAATGGACCATCTGGAAATTAACGCCACAAAACGTGGTAAACGTTAGTTTTTCCTCTGTCAAGTACTCCTATAGGTGTGTGGCCCCGTGGGTAAGGAAGTAAGTGAAAAAAGGCTGAAAAACCTTGCGTAGTCAAAAAGTGTTCGTATTCTATTAGTTACCTCTCATAACTTTGACTGGTCTTTTACTGTCAGAATTAAGAGTTGAGATATAAATCGGAGACCGTATCTTTTTTTTTTAGATAAAGGATATAAAATCCGGCCTCTATATCCACAAGGGATATACACAGCCAAAAGATACACGAGCTCTTAAGCCCAAATCCTCAACACTGAGGAGTACACAACAGCAAGAAAGAGATCTAAAGGACTATGAAAAAGCTAAAAAGACTAAGCTTCAGAACTGCTTCTCCGTCCTTGTTTTCAACCAAGCCCCTAACCTTCTCCAATTGAGCCATCCAAACTCCGGTCTATCCTGTGTGAAGATGAACCTCCGAAGCGACGTCTTCAAAGAGGCGACAAGGGTCGCCGACGCCGCCCGCCTCACCGAGACAAGGCTTTCACCTGGAGAACAGAGTACATGATGGCTATGGAGTGCCATGACAACCCTTCAGGAAGGAAAATGGCGCCCGAAGGCGTCATCATTGTCAAGACCGGCAAGATCACCAGCAAGGCTTTCGCCAGCACTTCCACAACACCCCACGCACTACCCACACACAAAAAGATCGCCACCAATACACCGAGGTCCTGCACGCCAAGGCCATGGCATAGCCACCCTTAAACTCCACGACGAGCCGCGCCTTGCAATGTCCACCACTGAAGAAATCACTATGCGACGCCTATGCGCCACCACTGAGCAGATCCAGGGACATGAGCCACAGATCAAGCCTACAGAAAAACCACGGAAGAGCACGGAGCCATGGAGGCACACCGCACACACCCTTCCAATCTCACCGGCACACTGCACTGCCTCCAAAACCGTCGCTGAGAAGGCACCGCTCCTGCGCACACCAGATGCACTGACTTTACCAGGTTACTTGCCCCAGTGATGATGAAATAACCATTCCTCTGGACAGCGGACAAAATCAGCATCTACTTCAACAGCAAATTTCACAACCTCTTAGATGCTTCGGTGCAGTGATTCACAACTCTCTCTTGATAGACTTGAAGCAATCAGTGAAGGAAAACTCTAAGCCATCAACAAGTTCAACGAAAAATCTGGAGAACTTGGAAGGCCATTCATCCCTCCGGCGCTCGGCGACGAAAGTCCTGCCGACCAAGGCACGCTCGAAGGCCACGCCGGCCCCGGGTACGACGACCTTGGGGTCATCCGCGACGGCGCATCGCGCGATGCGCCTGCCCACGCAGTGCACCTCCAGCGCCCGCCGCGCCGCCTCCACCTCCGGCAGCTCCGGCAGCTCCGGCATCCCGAGCTCCCCCCTCTCTGCCTGTCCCTGCGCCCCAAAACCAACCGGCCACCAGGCCGCCGGATCCGCCGTCGGCGAGGGGAGCGGCCGCCGGGGACACACGACCAGCCCCGCCGTCGCCCTCCCAGCGCACTCCACGCCGCCCTCCTCCACGCGAGCCTCGCCGCTCCAAGACCCGGGAGCCCGCTGCAGCGCCACCAGCCAAGGGACTCCAGATCCGGGCACCAGGCCACCGGATCCGCCGTCGGCGAGGGGAGCCGCAGCCTGGGATCACACGACCAGCGCACCAAACCCCACCGAACCGAGCAGGGGAAGGAAAAAAAGGCCCCGCCGTCGCCCTCTTTGCGCCCACCGGGGACCGGTGGCGCGCTCCGGCGACGGCGAGGAGAAGAGATCCGGACGGGGGGTGGGAGGTGAAGGGACGGGGGTGGGAGGTGAAGGGACGGGGGGTTCTGTGCTAGAATATCTGAGTCTAGAACGATATCTATTTGGCAAACGAGGAACACTCGATGAAGTTGGAGTCAATCCCAACTAGTTTTACACGGTATCTCCCTGATCTTAATTTATTTTTTACAGAGACAGCCGATTAATTATAAGTACATAATATCTGTTCTTGTTCTGATGGCAACACACCCACTGCCACTCTGCCAGTGCCTGGTGCAGTAACTTCCTTGACCCAATATATACCCTAATATATGCTTGCCTGTTGAGCTCCCTAAACCCAAAGGCAAAGCTATCTATACATCTACGCATGCTCGAGGTTCACGTTTATTTACAAAAAGTTACAAAATTGGGCATATCACACATGGCGACCAAACAATCGCTTTGTTCGGTACCAGTACCAATCCAGAACCTTAGGCACAGAATAACGAAATTCTGGCTGTCCAAACCTTTGCGAGATGCCAGCCAACCTGCTGCTGATTATAAACTCGCCCCTCAGCGGAGACCCCCACAAGTCACCAAGAACAATTTCCAGCCGGCTGTCAGCTCCTAGCAGCTAGCAAGTAGTCAATCTCTTGGATAATTACTACAACAAATATAATGTCGAAGCTAAGCAGCCTTCTTTCCGGCATTGTTAGGTAGGCAACTGACATACTATATGAAGCATGTTTTCTTTCCCTGTATGTGCACACACGTATACTTGATTTTCTGTCCTTGTCTCCTACGTATGCATACGCATATGTATGTGATGTGTGTGCTGCATGATGTTTTTTGTTTTGCCTATGCGTAGCCGGCGGTGCTACGGCGTGCACGCGAGGGCGGTGAGCGTGCGCGTGTCCGCGGCGGCGGCTGCCGCGGGTCGAGCGGACGGCGCGGGTGGTGCGGCGACCATGGGCGTCGCGGCGGCGGAGGGCGGGAGGGCGACGAAGAAGGACGTGTTCTGGATGAGGGACCCGAAGACGGGGCACTGGATCCCCGAGAACCGGTTCGACGAGGTCGACGCCGTCGAGCTCCGCGATCGGCTGCTCGGCTACAAGTGAAGCGGCACGTACTTACCCGTTGATCTGCAGGGCAACGCAGATGCAAAAAGAGTACTACGTACTTACGTAGTTTCTCTTGAGGAAAATGATTCGCCTTCTTCAGTGCAGTACTACCATTTGCTGCTTATGTAAGCTAGCAGCTGATATTAATTAACGGAACTGTACTCGCTCCATGTTTGCTAAATTAAGCTATGCAGAAAGAAAGGATGGGTGCCGTTATACTATATATCTTGCAAGGACGGCAACAAATCGCTAGGACAAGCTCCACCATCGAATTAGTCAAGCTAAGGCTTCATCAATTTGCGATGCCATGTGCGTACCTGTCCATCCTTTGGGTTATAAGCACTACGGCCATATAAAAACAGGGACTGTCTATTGCACCATTGCTCAAAATTTTAAAAGATCTGTGTCATTTTTTTCACCCAATGAATCAAGATCCAACCATCCTCATCTCCCTCCTCACCTCATATATAATCCCTTAAACCCTCACTCACACCCTAGCCCCCATCCCACCCAACACCACCCCAACTCCCAGTCGGCGTTCCCCTACCGTCGCCCAACGCGGCTATCGGCTCCGAGAGCGCACTCCTCCTCGTCGCTGCCCCTACCTTCTTCTCCATCTTGGCGGCTCACCACCACTGAATCTACCACCTCCCTTCACCAGATCCATCAACCAAGTTGAGGAACCGCTTGCCACTACCGTCAGCCTCCGTTCACGGCCGAGGCGGCGTCACTACTGCACTGTAGTCGAGTTGCCGCCACCCTCTCCTCCCTCTAAAGCTCGGGGCTCAAGTGAACCCAAACCCAAACCGATAAATCCAAACTCTAACTTGCTGCCTCCAGTGAAGACACTGTCACCACCATCGGCTGGAGAAGAACAAGATGAGATTTAGTGAAATTTTAGTTGCATGAGAATTAGCAAAGAATGTTTGATATCTACCTTTTTAAAGGCCATTCATCTTCAATTGTGGAGAATTATTGATAAGGATTTTGCTACTCCCATTGATCCACTATATCCTACTCAAAGGGAGGAACAAAACTTACAACGCGATGCTCAAGGTTTAAATGCTCTCTTTAGTGCCATGAATGGGGATGAGTTCAATCAAGTGAACAATCTTAAAAATTCTCATGATGTTGAACAACCCTTATGGAAATCCATGAGGGAACATCATCAGTCAAGAAAGCTAAATTGCATAGATTGAGAATAAAATATGAGAACTTTACTATATTGCCTCAGGAGAATATTAATGAGATATATTCTAGGTTGAACAACATAGTAAATGAGCTAAAGGGTTTATTTTGTGAACTAACCAATATTGATATTGTGCGCAATATGCTTAGGACTCTACCAAAAAAGTATGAGACATTGATGATACTATTCCTCAACTCTTTTGATTTGCTAACAATGATGTCCACTGGTCTTTTGGGAAACCTCATGACTAATGAGATGTACAAAAAACACAAAGTGGAGATCAAGTAGATAGCCTCATCATTAAGCAAAGAAATCAAGGGATTCAAGGACAAATATGAATCAAGTGATGATGAGGATGAAGATACCGATGAGGAAATGGCCACTCTCATGAAGAAAATAAAGAAAATGATGAAGAGGTGTGACTGACAAGGTAAAGGCTCAAGAAGAAGCCAATCCTCTAAATCAAAGCACTACAAGACCATCATGTGCTTTGATTGTCATGAAAAGAGACACATTGCCTCTAAATGTCAAAACAAGAAGGAGGATGATGACGATGAGCCCAAGTCATCATCAAGAAAGAAGAAGAATGGCAAAAGGAAGACACTTTGCCATGATAGCCATCAATGATGATCCATCAACCATCTCAAATGCAAATAAGGCTCCATTACTCTATGACCCGTCCACATGCTTCATGGCAAAAGGTAACAATGAGGTAATGATGATGAGCTCTCATATGATGAATTGATGGATATGCTAGAGGAGTTAAATGAGTATCTTGGGAAGGAGAAATCAAAATTTAAAGCTTTGAAGAAAGAACATGTTTCTCTTTAAAATAATTAGAAAGTACTTAAGGAAGAGCATGAGTCTCTTCTCCTCAAGGATCTCATTAATTCTAAGGTGCATATAGGTATTACATGTAATTTACTATATGACATACCATGCTTAGCTCCTAGCCCTTGCGTCTCATCTAATGTTAGCATATCCACCTCTTGTGATGATTTACTTGATATACTTTGTTGCTTAAAATTGAATGCTTCTATTTCCTTTGTGTGTTGTGATACTAACCTTGTAGAGAAAAATAAAGAACTCAAGGTCCAAGTCACGAAATTAGAAAATGACTTGAAAAGAAGCTACAAAGGAAAACCCCTCTTGACAAGCTTTTGAGCAATAGAAAAAGTCAAATGATACAATACAAGATACACGAAGAATATCAAGTGCCTTGGTTGCAACAAGAAGGGTCATTTTGGCTCGGTGTGCCTAATAAGATGAATGACAAGTAAATGTTATCAAAGAAGAGGCAACTGGAAATAAGTAAGGCAAGAAGACAAAAGATGGAAGAAAATGTCAAACTTGCTACAATTGCTAGGAAAAAGGGATATTTTAATAAGGTTTGTCCCATAGGTATCACTCCTAAGCCATCTTTTTATAATCAATATTATTTGCATAGGAAGGATAAAAATAACAATGTGTATGCTAGATATTTTAGTTCACCAAAGTCTATTACTAGGGCCATTTGGATGCCTAAATCCATTGTGACTAACATCTAGTGACCCCAACTGAGTTTGGATACCAAAATATGCTTGACTGCAAATAGGTACTTATAGAGGTATTGGAGGCTTGGCTCTTTCATGAAGAGGTAGATTTGACCATGTGCAAGATTGGATCCAAGCTTAAGTATGATCATTCCATACCATGAACCAATACTATCTTGATAACAAGTATTTGCATTAAAGTATTTAGCCCCTAACTTTGTGTGGTTTGTTGCATGAAAATCATTTTAAAAAAGAGTGTTCTTGCTCATGTTCAAAAGCTTTATTATTGTAATATTGAGGAAGAAAGAAGTGGTACATTAAGAATGAGTGCTAATCCATAATCATGTATATCACAATCCTAAGTGTGCCTAAAGTGATTATGTGCTAGTATTCATTTTCAAAATTAAGCCAATTAGCCAAAAGTTAACAATTTTAAAATTATTAGTATATATTTGAAAAACTAGTTGAAAATATATACAAATGTATTTAAAAGGTTTTCCAAAGTTTTTGGGTTTTGAAAAACTTATTTTAAGTAAAATTAAGCTAATAACCCAAAACTAGCAATCTAGTATCTTGTTTTAGCTTTGAACTCAAAAATTGACCAAAATCAATTCTAAAAAGAATTTAAAAAAGTGTTCAATACCAAAAACCTAAAGTTGACTATTAAAAACATTTTTCATATTTAAAAGTTTTATAAAAGGCCAACCAATCAAAAGTTATTTGGTTTTGAAGCTCATATAAAATAATAGTTTGACCTAAGTAGTCACAATCTAGCACTTAAGTGAGTTTTATCATTTGAACCAAAAATATGGATATATATTGGTTCACAAGGGTATTTATAACTCATACATGCAAATGGATGGTCAAAATACCCTCACATGCTTATTTTGGCAATCTCGAAGAGATTTCTTGAAAAAGAGTTTTCTTTGCAAAATAAAAACTTAATTTAGTAAAAACTAATTAAAAATTGATTTGTGTGGCCTATCCTAGTTGGAAATGCTCCAAATATGGTTTGTGATTGATTGTGTGAAAGTTTGGAGCAAAATACAACACTTCTCTCAATCTCTCTCATCTATTTTTATATTTTCAGGTTGTTTTAGTGCTAAGCAGTCCAACAGCTTTTGCATCTTCGGTTTGACTGGTCCTAACAGTCTAACCACTTGAAGTCTTGTGGTCTAACCACTACTGTTCCAACGGGATATCCTTTTTAGGCCTGATCGAGTATCTTCTGTCCCTCTGGTCAGACCTCTCTCACCCAACTCCTCCCTCTCCTCTTGCTCCTGCAGTCACCCTCACCTCCTTTGGCCACCGTTCATCGTTCTCAGCCACCGTTTTCCTCTCCAAGGGTCTCCCAAGGTTCTCCTCCAACTCCTTCTCTTAACCTCTAACGACCTTTTGGTTTGAGTCCTTATCCTCTCAATGCCATGCAACCCTAGGTGGAGGTTCATCCAAAATATAGCCAAGTTCTTCAGTGCTCATCTTCTAAGTTTCATCCCCTCTCATCCTAAGTCGGTAATCTCTCATCCCTCTACTTGCATTGTTCTTTATTTCAATTTTCCCTAAATTTCTAGGATTTGAGGTGAATGTCTTGTGATTCCTTCAAATTGATGGAAAACATTTCTTGAGCAAGTAAATTGGGAGTAGTTTGTTATATGTATATTGCACCAATGCCCAAATTTTCAGTGGAAGGAAACTATGCAAAAATTTGTGGCTATTCTTGTTGGGCACAGTTTGACTAGCCGTATAACAGTCTAACTGCCAGGAGCCAAGCTGTCTGACCTCCATGGGTTGACTAGTCTGACCACCCCCAATAGAGACACAAGGCAAATTGCATGATTGTGCTTGCTACTCCCATTCTGCAATTGATCATTGTATCCTCTTCATTGATAGTGACCATGCCAAGGACCAAGGAGTCTTATCGCAAGAATGTGGTCCCTTCCTTCTTCAAATCCTTCTCGGCTCATCAATCTGCTCAAGGAGTTTCCTCCTCTTGTCTAAAAATAGTTCAACCCTATTAGCCCTCTCTTGAGCACAACAACTGAGACTGAGGCTTCCATGAATGTGATGAGGAGTCGTGATGGAGAATAAGTCGCTAATGAATAAGTGGATATGGAGGTTCATGAGAAAGTAGAACATAATGATAATGATAATGATGATACTGAGGAAGAACAAGAAGACGTTACTCAGATGGATGTCACCTAACTCAGCAATGAGCAATTCACTATTCTGAGGCACGGCAACCAATTTCAGCTTGCCTGAATGCAACATAGGAAATGTTCTACACTCAATTTCAACAAGATATCTTTCATCACACCTATGGTATGAAGAAGTTTGCAGATCGTAGACACGTCTCATGGGGCTGCTTGAATGCTCAATAGTTTTATCATGGGCTCTATGATCTTCTTCGGACAGTTCATTTGCATATGCTTTTGACAATCAAATATGGCTGCAACTCTTAAGTAATCAAGCAATTCTATGCAACCATCTTTGCCTCTCCCAATTGGATGACGGGGACCATTCAAGTTGAAGCCACTAAGGAAGATTTGCATAATTCTTTAGGTGCATGATGAAGATTCTATGCCTCTTGTCCATCCGATGTGTCCTACAATCATGCTTATGAGAGGAATGTGTATGGGAGAGTTACCAGTCTCTTGCCACTTCCTAGTGTCATTTATAGGATAATGAGAGCTACTGTTTCTCTATAGAAGTGGAAACAATGATCAAATCTATAGTCATGCTTGGAATGTCATTTAATACATTATGAAGAGTAGCTTTGACGTTGCCCACCTCATAATTAGGGAGATGACCTTATGAAAGGGAGACAAGGGTAAAAGAATCTAGTATGCTCCTTATCTTATGAAGCTTATCATTGAGAAGACTAGGTACAATGGTCCCTTGGATGAAGAACGCCATGAGTATAAGCCTAGAGAAGGAGGTTGTAGAGAAGGACCATAACCTCAAGATCCACCACAAGAAGTGCATGGGCAGCACATGAGCCTCAAGGGTAGCAAAACAGCAGCAAGGATAGTAGCAAGCTTAGCAACATGGTCAATTCTTTAGCAATGCCTTCATGGATGAAATTCTCTAAAGTCTTGGGCATCTCTCCACTGTACTTGCCAGGGTAGATTCTAGAGTGGAGACCATGGCAAGGACTCAACATGAGGCACGGACATGCGTCATATTCATATATATATATATATTTACCTGTCATTTTACCCTCATATTTTTCGCATTTTGGGACCATTTTTAATCACAGACACTCTTATCTATAATTAATTGCTCAATTTAGACCATTTTACATTTTTCTGCAAGCCAGCACGATCAAGGCGCATTCACTCCAAATTGGCATGCTAGGACTACTCCGTATAGATGTATGCATCATCACAGACGCGTAGGATCTTCTCACAAAGAAAATGGAGTTCAGGAGGTCTAAATCAGAAGAAATCAAATGGGGAAGGACTTGATTGCAATTCCTGACAACCTAGAAGGCTAAATTTCCAAATTGCCAAAAAATCCCCAATCTCCCCTAAAAAACCCTAGTCGCCAGCAATTCCAAAGGGAGCTCGGTTCTTCTTCTCCCCTAGCCCCATACTGCTTCTCTCCCCCATCCTTGTCCATCTTCGACCGTCGGTGAGGCCGAGCCGGCTCACCGGCGCGCCGACAGGTGTGCTATTTTCATGCACACCTGTAAGTGCATAGGTAGCCACTGAAATAGTGGTGAGTGCACTTGCAAGTGTGCTATTTTGTGCACACCCGCAAGTGCACGGATTGCCACTGAAATAGCGACGAGTGTCATGTTCTCCACAGGGATTAGACTGAGGCTACCGGTGCTCAGCTAATGCTAGGTCAAACAAATATGAGGATAGAACGGAAAACTAATCTAAAAAGACTACCAAATGGCTAATCAACCTAAACAATGAAAACCACAAAACGTACCCCTGGTCACATGAACAGAACGATGAACGAACAAAACAAACACACAAACGAAAGATGGTACGAACGACCATATGAATGGATGCTGTATGTAACAGCCTAGCTATTTATTTTAAAATTTATAGTAAAAAAATTAAAATTTTAATTTAATTTAAAATAAAATAAGTGTTATTTGGTTGCTTGAATTTTAAAGATTTTATTTGCCTGTTTTTTGCTTTAAAAAAGTTTTTCTTAAAAGTAATTTAATAAAATATTATTAAATAAAGAGTATTTTTAAGTTCTATAAAATTCTATTTCAAATTAATTATTTTAGCATTTAATTTTTATTTGGATTTTCTCTGCTTTTTTGGATTTAAAAAATCAATTTCAAAGATAAAAAGTATTTTTGTAAAAATTAAAAGATCAATTTTAAGTTATAAATATTTTTCCTATGTCTGAAATGTCTCCTAGAATTTCTGTGAATTTTTCTAGAATTTGTAGACTTTATTTGCTATTTTCTAAGTGTTTTTGAAAGTTCCTGAAAAATCTAAATTGAATTTTAACCTTTCTCACCCTCTCGGGTCGACACGTGTCGTGCCCAAGTTTAATCCGTTGATGCTCGATTTAATCTCTTCTGCTCGTTTCACTTATCCCTCCGTTTCTTTGTAGATGCCCTGGATTTAATTTACCATTGCCAGATCTAATCTCAACCGTCCAGCTTCACTTATTCCCCCCTTCTCTTTCATCCGACGCCCGTGATCTATTCCTTGGCCTCACGTCACTCATTCAACCGCCCGCCTCTTCCCTCCTCTCTCTTCTCTCACCAACATGCAGGACCCGCATGTCAGCTCTTTCTTCTCCCCTCCTCCTTCCTTTGGCCAAGCCGCCATTATGGCCCATGCCGAGTTCTTTAAGGCTTTCGTTACTACACATTTGCTCAGGCAATTACCGCCATTATTAGCCCTAATCACTCCCCTCTTCATTCCGTACTCATTCTGACTGTTTCCCCCCTTCAAACCCCGCTAACTGCCACACCACGCCGCCCTTGGCCGCTTAACTCCGGCGAAATCATGCTCAACCGTTACCACTCTCCGCCCCTATAAAAAGCCCTCCCTGAGGATCCCTTAACCGCACCACCCCTTTCCGCTCTGCCAATTCCTCTCCCTGAAAGCCCGAAAGCCTTAGCGTCATGCTTCTCCATCTTTACCACCGCACCGCGCTCTGGCGAGCAATTGCCACCTCTTCGGTCTGTCTTGTGCCTCACCGACACTGTCTATGCCTTCCTCATCGCCATGCGCACGTCCTCCGCCCCTCCGCCAAGCAAAGTCACTGCTAGAGTGCCGCGACCGCCGGAGATGTGCACCGCTGCAGCTTCTCTGTCATCGCCGATCGCCCTCTAGTCATCGTCGAGCACCGCCAAAGGTACCAAGGGACTCCCCGTCGCCTCCTCTTGCTCCTGAGCCCCTTCCCGTGCGCTGTTGCCCGCCGGAGCACCGGCGACCTTTGGGCTCCGTGCACTGCCCCGGCCGACGAGGCCATGTCAGTAGCTAGGATGATGTGGCAGGTGTCGTGGCTACCACCTGGCGCCGTGTGGACGGCACCTCAGCACTGAGTGCCACGCCAGCCAAGTGTGCCACCTCAGCTACCATCCTCGTCCATAGACCCAGTCCACCAAAGCCGGTCCCACCTATCAGCCAAATAAAATCTTTTTCTTTACAAAAATAATTTGGCCAGAAATAAAAATCCGTTGCTGACATCATAAATCTAATTTCCAATACAACAATAATTCAAAAAATCTCCTTTTCCTTTTTTTTAGTTTCAAACTTCCGATAGCCCGTTCTCTTTCGTTTTAACTCCAATTGGGACCATTCAAATTTATAAATTCTTCAAAAATTCTAATCTATCCATTTCTACCATCATTTTAAATATTTGAAGTTTATTTGGTATTCCAAAAATTTAAATTTCAAATTCCAAAACCTAGTTCATTTTCAAAGCCTCAGTTTCATTCAAAATATTCTGTGCACTTTCAAAATTCAAATTCAAATCTTGCAAAATTTCCGTAAAATCCATTCTATTTTTTTGGGTCCAAATATTTTTCTTGGCCTTTCTCTTTTTCTAAAAATAAAAAGAAATAATGAAAATTTTCCCCACCCTTAGGCCAAAGTTTTGTTTTGTTCAAGCACACTTAACTCCAAAGTCCTCACCACATCCAGTGCCATAGATTGTTTTAGGTGTTTGGACTATTCCCTTTTAGCCTAACTGAGAGACCATGTGGTCGTGCTCCATGAGAGTGATGAGTAATTGACAAAGGTTTAGGTCAGTCGAGTTTGGTTTGAGTGGTTCGGAGTCGAGTCGTTGCGTGGCGCAATCGGGCTCGGTCGGACTTTGGTCAAATCTGGTCATTTGGGTTTAGGATGCATATTCTAATGTTTTGACAGGTTTTGACTTCATCTGTGGTAAGTGTAATAGTATTTACGCTTTCATGTGTCGAGCGGTGCTATTTGACGTGTTTCTTGTCTGTGTGACTGCAGGACGTCGAGTTGGAGTCGTGGCGAGACACGGTGGACCGGACTAGGCGCAGGTGGCGCTGAGGTCAGAACGGTCGGGATGTGTCGAAGACGACGTGGACTCGAGGTGGTTGCGAGGCGTGCGAGGCAAGGAGCGCGGAAGCTTCCCGGAAGGTGCAGAAGGGGCGAATCGGGAAATTCGCAAGGCTGCACACGCGGGAGCGGGCTCCGTTGGACGTAGCGGGCGTAACGGGACGGAGGCCCGTTAGCCAGGCGCTATAAAAGGAGAGGAGGGGCTGCATGCCCTCCTTGAGCATTTAGGTGGAATTAGGGTTAGCTCTAGTCAAAAGAGGCTTTAGGAGTTGGTTTCTTCTTTAGTCTTTAGTGGTTGGAGAGGCAGAGTTTGGTGCTCCCTCTGTCCCCTACGATGTGTTCTAGGTGGTAGAACAGAGTGTGTGTTCTTCCTCCCTCCATGGATGTGTGTGTGTGTTCTTGAGTTGAGGTGAGGGAGAGGATGAGTTGAGAGATTGTAATCCTTCCTTTGTATCAAGACGGGGTATCGGGTCTCGCCTGTATTCGCTGTGATTCAAGCATGAAAATCTGAAGTTTTATTCCCGTGCTCTCTGTTCTTCCTTCGATGCTCTTTTGGTGGATTTCTTGAGTTTTTGATTTTCGAGTTCTTGCTTGCTGTGGAGGTGTAAAATGGGTTGCTCCATGATGGGATAGTGCTTCAAGATCATTTGATCAATTAAAATCCCAGAGACAAGGTTTTAATCTCAGTTTTGCCTTTTTGACCTCCCCTGTTCAAGCTTTGCATTTCTAGGGTTTTGGTGCTCTCAGTGTTCCCCTTGTTGTAATGGCTTGAAATTTGGCATGGAGGATCCAGAGGCTATCTTATAGCTATCCTCAAAATTTCATAGCCAAAGGATCAACCGTTTGGGAGCAATTTGATTTTTGGCTCGGGTCGTGCAAGAATTCAGATTTTTACCCAAATCTGAAATTCTTGATTCTTGGAGTGGATTTCTTGTTATTGGTTCTTGGCTTAGTCTTCTGGGAGTGTTCCCTAGCTATCCTCAAAGTTTCTCAAGCCAAGAATCCAAGAATCGGTGCGAATCTCTCAGTTTTCTGAATTTCCTGTTTGCTGTTTTTCTCGAGAGGTACTACCGCTCGGGGAGCGGTACTACCGCTTAAAGGTACTACCGCTTGACCAAGCGGTACTACCGCTTGAGGCCAGAATTTTCCCGATTTGATTTTTCTCGCTTGCTGGTCTCTGTATTTGTGTTTTTCCTGCTGCTGGGGTATCTTGTGAGCACTGGTCTTCTACCTTCATAGCTCCCATAGCTATTGGAGAAGAAGATACGAGTTGGGGGCGATTTTTAAAAGCCGACATTCACCCCCCCTCTGTCGCCATTTCGGTCCAACAATTGGTATCAGAGCCGGTTAGCTCTAATTCATAGATCTTAACCGGTCTCAAGAGCCATGGCGACGGACAAGTACTCGACCAAGCCGCCCGTGTTCGATGGCATCGATTACCCCTTCTGGAAGAGCCGAATGGAGACATACATCCAGGCCCAGGGGTATGCCATCTGGCGGAAGGTCAAGGTACGATTCGCTGTTCCTGCCGATGAGAACATCAATGCCGGGAACATGGCTGATGTTGAGGCGAATGCAAAGGCAAGGAACATCATCATCCAGGGGTTGAGTCGTAGCGAGTTTGACCGTATATCTCACCTGTCGTCCGCCTACGACATCTGGGTGACCCTCGACGCATACCATGAGGGCACCACCCAGATCAAGACGGTTCGACAGGACCAGTTCAAGCGCGAATACAACAAATTCAAGATGCTTGCTGGTGAGTCCCTGGACGAGTGCTTTTCGCGATTTCACAAAATCTTGAGCAACCTCCGAGCGGTCGGTCTCACATACCCCGACTCGGACAACGCTCGTCAGATGCTCGCGGCACTCGATCTGCGCGTGTGGGAGATGAAGGTGACCACCATCAAAGACACGACAGACCTCTCGACCCTGACTCTTGACGCGCTGTACTCGCGCCTCAAGACTCACGAGATTGACGTTGTCTCTCGTCGGTCGAAGTCACAGTCGATGGCTTTGGTCACCGATCCCAGTCCGGCTTCTGGTTTTTCCGCCGATTCGCTTTGTGGGTTCTCCCTAGCTGCTCTATGTGACGTAACTGATGATCAGTTAGAGCAGCTAGAGGATGAACAGCTGGCCCTCCTAGCTCGGAAGTTCTCCCATGCTTACAAGAGGAGGAGGGACAGAAAGAGAGGCGGACCAGTCATCTGCTTCGAGTGTGGTGGCCCCAACCACATTCGGGCAAACTGCCCCAAGCTGGAGAAGGGCAAGAACGACTACGGCGGTTCGGGCAAGATCGACTACACCGACAAGAACCGCAACAAGAAGCCTCCAGCTCAGACGCCGGGAAAGAAGAAGTTCCGCGACTTTGGGAAGGCCAAGAAGCTGTTTCACCGCGTCCTCACCGCCTTCGACGACCTCGACCTCAGCGAGGTGGAGGGATGGAGCGATGACGACGGGACGGGTGACCAAGATCCCAAGAGCGGCGACGACTTCTCCGGCATGTGCTTCATGGCCCTCGAGGGCGAACTCAGCGACAGCGAGCTGTACTCCGACTCGGACGAGGTATGTCCCTCCTATGACCAACTTAATGAAGCTTTCCTTAAGCTAGGAGGTTTTCATGCTAGAGCTAGGACTAGGTGTACCGAGTTAGAGAAGGAAGTAGATAGACTGTCACGGGAGCTTACTTCTCTTACATCTGCTCCCTCCCGTGACGACTGTGATACATGTTGTGCTTTGCTGGGTGATTTGGAGAAGTTAAGGACCTCGCATGATAGTGTGTCCTCCGAGCTTGATTCTATTAAGGTGGAGAATGTTAGTCTGCTTGCTGAGTTAGAGTTGAGTAGGATGGCTGTTACCCTACTTACTACTGATGAGACTACTTCTCCCACCTCATGTGAGGTTAAGGACATTGCTGCTAGAGGACCTTATGCCATGCTCCTTGATCTGCCCGAGTCTTGTGAAAATTGCAATAATTTAAAGATGAACCTAAAATGGGCAGATCACAAGATTGCTGAGTTGTGTGCTTCTTTACTTGAGCCTATTGATTTATGTTTGAACTGTCCAAAGTTAACTGCTGAACTTGAATCTGTCTCAAAACAGTTTCAAGAAATGATTGACACTAATAAGAGGATGGCTCAACTCGCGACTAAGGATCCTGTTAGCTCACCTTGCATTAGCTGTGATAAACTAAAACTTGAACTCGTTGCCTTGAATGACAAATGTGTGAAGCTAACTAAGGATCAACTAGTGAAGGCACCAACTGCTTGTACTGTTTGTGCTGAGAAGGGGGAGAAGCCCCAGGGTAAGGTGGAGACGCCTAGGAACGTGAACCAACTGACTAGCAGTAGGACTGTCCATTCAGAGTCGGCTGTGCGTGCACAAGCCATTCTTCCCTCTGCTGTTGGTTCTTCATCTGCTCCCTTACCTCCTGCTGTTCCCTCTTCCCCCTGCTCTTCTTGCACCTCTCTCTTTCGGGAGTGTCAGTATCTTATGAACACTCTCGAGAGATTTGTAGGAGGCAAGAAGAAGCTTAATCTTATTCTAGACCAATCCAAGATTTGTAAATTCAATCAAGGTCTGGGATACGATTTCTATGAGGACATGAGGAAGCATCCACCTGCTATTCTTAGACCCATAGCACCAGGTGTGATCAAGACCGAGCCCAGGACCGAGAAAGTCCAATTTAAGTCAGCGGGCTATGTCCAGGGGATTTCTGACAGCAAGGTGATTGCACCTGCTGCTTCGGCTTCTCAGAAGGCGAAGCCTGACCGTGCTACTTCTACCTCTCAGAGGATGAAGTATCACTGCACCTTCTGTCAGAAGGATGGACACACGGTTGATCGATGCTTCAGGCGCGCCAAGATCGCGCGTAGAGACCGTGTTGAGTCTCCTAGGCGTATTCAGGGTCAGCCCCAGATCCTGAGTGCACCTAGGACCAGCACGAGGTCTAGGTTTACTGCTGTTGATGGGTTTGGGCAGCATCGAGGACTTGGTTTTTCTGAGTCTTCTGTTTTTCGTCCTCATGCTGCTCCTGGTCATGACTTCCGCCGTCCTGAGGGTACATCTCGTTTCCCCCGTCGAGACAGTTACCCGCGGCGTGTTCAGCGTGTTGCCGGTGTTCCGACTCGCTCTCCCGTAGCAGTCGGACCCCGCAACAGCTTCAGGTCTGCTCACAGACCTTCTGCTTCTTTGAGTCATGGAGAGCGTAGGGTAGATAGAGGTCAGTCGTGCTTGACTACTTCATCTGCTCGACGTGTTGTTCAGTATTGGGTGCCAAAATCACTTTTGATTTATCCCAGTACTGAGACTTTACTCTCTGTTTGACTCAGGTTCGCCGGGCAGGGAAGGGAAAGGTTTGGCTTGTAGACTCCGGTTGTTCTCGTCATATGACCGGAGACTCCCGTTGGTTTTCTTCCCTTGCCCGTGCTCCAGGTGATGAGACGATCACCTTCGGAGATGCTTCATCTGGGCGCGTCATCGCCAAAGGTACTGTGCGCATTAATGATTCTTTCATTTTGAAAGATGTAGCCTTGGTTAGTAAGCTGCAGTACAATTTGCTTTCAGTTTCTCAGCTTACCGATGACGGTTTCGAGGTGAGCTTTAAGAAAAATGCTTGTAAAATTCTTGATTCTTCGGGTAGTCTGGTTTGCGGAATTTCTCGTTATGGGAGGATCTTTCGTGCTGATTTTTCTGAGTCTTCTGGTGATCCTCTCAGGTGTTTAGTTGCTTCTGAGTCCCGCGACCTCTCTTTCTGGCATAGGAGACTTGGTCATATTGGATTTGACCATTTGACCCGAGTTAGCGGCCACGATCTCATTCGTGGTCTGCCTAAACTCAAGATGGTCAAAGATCTTGTTTGCTCTCCATGCCGGCACGGCAAGATGGTTGCCGCTTCTCACCCTCCGGTCACAGTTACTATGACCGATGCACCGGGACAGCTGCTCCACATGGACACAGTTGGACCAGCTCGAGTGCAGTCAGCAGGAGGGAAGTGGTATGTTCTTGTTGTGGTCGATGACTTCTCGAGGTATTCTTGGGTGTTTTTCTTAGCCTCGAAGGATGAGACGTTTTCACATTTCCGAGGTCTTTTCAGTAGGCTTTCTGTTGAGCTCCCAGGTGCCTTACGAGCGATCCGCAGTGACAATGGCACGGAGTTCAAGAATTCCTACTTCGAGAGTTTCTGTGGTGAGACAGGTGTAGAGCACCAGTTTTCTTCTCCGCACGTCCCACAACAAAATGGCGTTGTGGAGAGGAAGAACCGTACCTTGGTCGAGATGGCCAGGACGATGCTTGATGAGTACTCTACACCGCGGAAGTTTTGGGCTGAGGCTATAGCTACCGCGTGCCATGTCTCAAATCGAGTATTTCTTAGGGCACACTTGCACCGCACTTCTTATGAGTTGAGATATGGGCGAAAGCCCAGCGTCTCTCATTTTCGTGTTTTTGGTTGCAAGTGTTTTATCTTGAAGTCTGGGAACCTAGATAAGTTCGAGTCACGTTCCTGTGATGGGATCTTTCTAGGCTACTCGACTTCTTCGCGGGCTTATAGGGTCTGGAACTGCGAGTCTAGCAAAATGGTAGAGACCTGTGAGGTGACCTTTGACGAGGCCAGTCCGGGGACTAGGCCCGATATCTCAGGTTCTTTAGAGCAGTCCGAGACCATCTTTGTGGATGATGAGGATGATGGAGACGACGGTTGTCTATCTGATCCTGTCCCTCATCCACCCCTTGAGGTGCCGTCTTCCACCGCACCTCGAGGCGATCAGCCCATGCCTTCTGCTTCTTCTGGAGCTGGTGGCTCTGTTCCTACCTCGTCAGCTCACGAGGTAGAGGCCACTTCTTCATCTCATCCTGGACCTCCTAGACATATCCAGAAAGCTCATCCTTCAGAGCAGATCATTGGAGACCTCTTCGAGCGTGTTACCCGCTCAAAATCTGGCTTATCTCAATTCTGTCTCCATTCTGCTTTCATTGCCTCCTTTGAGCCCAAAGATGTCTCTCATGCTTTATCTGATGAGTCTTGGGTCAATGCCATGCATGAGGAGCTAGAAAATTTTGAGAGGAACAAGGTCTGGTCGCTTGTCGAGCCCCCGCGAGGTCACAATATTATTGGGACTAAGTGGGTGTTCAAGAACAAGCAGAGCGAGGATGGAGTGGTTATTCGAAACAAGGCTAGACTGGTTGCTCAGGGGTTCTCCCAGGTTGAAGGTCTAGATTTCGAGGAGACCTTTGCCCCCGTAGCTAGACTTGAAGCCATTAGAATCCTGCTTGCCTTTGCAGCTTCTAAGGGTTTCAAGCTTTACCAGATGGACGTCAAGAGTGCCTTTCTCAATGGCCTTATTGTGGAAGAGGTCTACGTCCGACAGCCTCCTGGTTTCGAAAACCCCAAATACCCAAACCATGTCTTTAAGCTTTCCAAAGCATTGTATGGACTTAAGCAGGCCCCCAGGGCTTGGTATGAGAGGCTTAAGTCCTACTTGTTGAGTCATGGGTTTGAAATGGGTAAAGTTGATAAGACCTTGTTCATCCGCCGGCTTGGCGCTGACCTTCTGCTCGTCCAGATCTATGTCGATGACATTATCTTTGGCGGCTCTTCCCATACTCTGGTTTCCCAGTTCTCGGATGTCATGAGCACCGAGTTTGAAATGAGTATGATGGGTGAGTTGACCTTCTTCCTTGGCTTCCAAATTAAGCAGACTCGGGAGGGTACATTTCTTCATCAAGGAAAGTACACTCGTGACCTCCTGAAGCGCTTCGATATGAGTGATGGTAAGCCGGTGTCAACTCCCATGGCTTCGACAGCCTATCTTGACCCAGATGAGGATGGCGAGCCAGTTGATCAGAAAGAGTTCAGAAGTATGATCGGCTCCCTTCTGTTCTTGTTCTGATGGCAACACACCCACTGCCACTCTGCCAGTGCCTGGTGCAGTAACTTCCTTGACCCAATATATACCCTAATATATGCTTGCCTGTTGAGCTCCCTAAACCCAAAGGCAAAGCTATCTATACATCTACGCATGCTCGAGGTTCACGTTTATTTACAAAAAGTTACAAAATTGGGCATATCACACATGGCGACCAAACAATCGCTTTGTTCGGTACCAGTACCAATCCAGAACCTTAGGCACAGAATAACGAAATTCTGGCTGTCCAAACCTTTGCGAGATGCCAGCCAACCTGCTGCTGATTATAAACTCGCCCCTCAGCGGAGACCCCCACAAGTCACCAAGAACAATTTCCAGCCGGCTGTCAGCTCCTAGCAGCTAGCAAGTAGTCAATCTCTTGGATAATTACTACAACAAATATAATGTCGAAGCTAAGCAGCCTTCTTTCCGGCATTGTTAGGTAGGCAACTGACATACTATATGAAGCATGTTTTCTTTCCCTGTATGTGCACACACGTATACTTGATTTTCTGTCCTTGTCTCCTACGTATGCATACGCATATGTATGTGATGTGTGTGCTGCATGATGTTTTTTGTTTTGCCTATGCGTAGCCGGCGGTGCTACGGCGTGCACGCGAGGGCGGTGAGCGTGCGCGTGTCCGCGGCGGCGGCTGCCGCGGGTCGAGCGGACGGCGCGGGTGGTGCGGCGACCATGGGCGTCGCGGCGGCGGAGGGCGGGAGGGCGACGAAGAAGGACGTGTTCTGGATGAGGGACCCGAAGACGGGGCACTGGATCCCCGAGAACCGGTTCGACGAGGTCGACGCCGTCGAGCTCCGCGATCGGCTGCTCGGCTACAAGTGAAGCGGCACGTACTTACCCGTTGATCTGCAGGGCAACGCAGATGCAAAAAGAGTACTACGTACTTACGTAGTTTCTCTTGAGGAAAATGATTCGCCTTCTTCAGTGCAGTACTACCATTTGCTGCTTATGTAAGCTAGCAGCTGATATTAATTAACGGAACTGTACTCGCTCCATGTTTGCTAAATTAAGCTATGCAGAAAGAAAGGATGGGTGCCGTTATACTATATATCTTGCAAGGACGGCAACAAATCGCTAGGACAAGCTCCACCATCGAATTAGTCAAGCTAAGGCTTCATCAATTTGCGATGCCATGTGCGTACCTGTCCATCCTTTGGGTTATAAGCACTACGGCCATATAAAAACAGGGACTGTCTATTGCACCATTGCTCAAAATTTTAAAAGATCTGTGTCATTTTTTTCACCCAATGAATCAAGATCCAACCATCCTCATCTCCCTCCTCACCTCATATATAATCCCTTAAACCCTCACTCACACCCTAGCCCCCATCCCACCCAACACCACCCCAACTCCCAGTCGGCGTTCCCCTACCGTCGCCCAACGCGGCTATCGGCTCCGAGAGCGCACTCCTCCTCGTCGCTGCCCCTACCTTCTTCTCCATCTTGGCGGCTCACCACCACTGAATCTACCACCTCCCTTCACCAGATCCATCAACCAAGTTGAGGAACCGCTTGCCACTACCGTCAGCCTCCGTTCACGGCCGAGGCGGCGTCACTACTGCACTGTAGTCGAGTTGCCGCCACCCTCTCCTCCCTCTAAAGCTCGGGGCTCAAGTGAACCCAAACCCAAACCGATAAATCCAAACTCTAACTTGCTGCCTCCAGTGAAGACACTGTCACCACCATCGGCTGGAGAAGAACAAGATGAGATTTAGTGAAATTTTAGTTGCATGAGAATTAGCAAAGAATGTTTGATATCTACCTTTTTAAAGGCCATTCATCTTCAATTGTGGAGAATTATTGATAAGGATTTTGCTACTCCCATTGATCCACTATATCCTACTCAAAGGGAGGAACAAAACTTACAACGCGATGCTCAAGGTTTAAATGCTCTCTTTAGTGCCATGAATGGGGATGAGTTCAATCAAGTGAACAATCTTAAAAATTCTCATGATGTTGAACAACCCTTATGGAAATCCATGAGGGAACATCATCAGTCAAGAAAGCTAAATTGCATAGATTGAGAATAAAATATGAGAACTTTACTATATTGCCTCAGGAGAATATTAATGAGATATATTCTAGGTTGAACAACATAGTAAATGAGCTAAAGGGTTTATTTTGTGAACTAACCAATATTGATATTGTGCGCAATATGCTTAGGACTCTACCAAAAAAGTATGAGACATTGATGATACTATTCCTCAACTCTTTTGATTTGCTAACAATGATGTCCACTGGTCTTTTGGGAAACCTCATGACTAATGAGATGTACAAAAAACACAAAGTGGAGATCAAGTAGATAGCCTCATCATTAAGCAAAGAAATCAAGGGATTCAAGGACAAATATGAATCAAGTGATGATGAGGATGAAGATACCGATGAGGAAATGGCCACTCTCATGAAGAAAATAAAGAAAATGATGAAGAGGTGTGACTGACAAGGTAAAGGCTCAAGAAGAAGCCAATCCTCTAAATCAAAGCACTACAAGACCATCATGTGCTTTGATTGTCATGAAAAGAGACACATTGCCTCTAAATGTCAAAACAAGAAGGAGGATGATGACGATGAGCCCAAGTCATCATCAAGAAAGAAGAAGAATGGCAAAAGGAAGACACTTTGCCATGATAGCCATCAATGATGATCCATCAACCATCTCAAATGCAAATAAGGCTCCATTACTCTATGACCCGTCCACATGCTTCATGGCAAAAGGTAACAATGAGGTAATGATGATGAGCTCTCATATGATGAATTGATGGATATGCTAGAGGAGTTAAATGAGTATCTTGGGAAGGAGAAATCAAAATTTAAAGCTTTGAAGAAAGAACATGTTTCTCTTTAAAATAATTAGAAAGTACTTAAGGAAGAGCATGAGTCTCTTCTCCTCAAGGATCTCATTAATTCTAAGGTGCATATAGGTATTACATGTAATTTACTATATGACATACCATGCTTAGCTCCTAGCCCTTGCGTCTCATCTAATGTTAGCATATCCACCTCTTGTGATGATTTACTTGATATACTTTGTTGCTTAAAATTGAATGCTTCTATTTCCTTTGTGTGTTGTGATACTAACCTTGTAGAGAAAAATAAAGAACTCAAGGTCCAAGTCACGAAATTAGAAAATGACTTGAAAAGAAGCTACAAAGGAAAACCCCTCTTGACAAGCTTTTGAGCAATAGAAAAAGTCAAATGATACAATACAAGATACACGAAGAATATCAAGTGCCTTGGTTGCAACAAGAAGGGTCATTTTGGCTCGGTGTGCCTAATAAGATGAATGACAAGTAAATGTTATCAAAGAAGAGGCAACTGGAAATAAGTAAGGCAAGAAGACAAAAGATGGAAGAAAATGTCAAACTTGCTACAATTGCTAGGAAAAAGGGATATTTTAATAAGGTTTGTCCCATAGGTATCACTCCTAAGCCATCTTTTTATAATCAATATTATTTGCATAGGAAGGATAAAAATAACAATGTGTATGCTAGATATTTTAGTTCACCAAAGTCTATTACTAGGGCCATTTGGATGCCTAAATCCATTGTGACTAACATCTAGTGACCCCAACTGAGTTTGGATACCAAAATATGCTTGACTGCAAATAGGTACTTATAGAGGTATTGGAGGCTTGGCTCTTTCATGAAGAGGTAGATTTGACCATGTGCAAGATTGGATCCAAGCTTAAGTATGATCATTCCATACCATGAACCAATACTATCTTGATAACAAGTATTTGCATTAAAGTATTTAGCCCCTAACTTTGTGTGGTTTGTTGCATGAAAATCATTTTAAAAAAGAGTGTTCTTGCTCATGTTCAAAAGCTTTATTATTGTAATATTGAGGAAGAAAGAAGTGGTACATTAAGAATGAGTGCTAATCCATAATCATGTATATCACAATCCTAAGTGTGCCTAAAGTGATTATGTGCTAGTATTCATTTTCAAAATTAAGCCAATTAGCCAAAAGTTAACAATTTTAAAATTATTAGTATATATTTGAAAAACTAGTTGAAAATATATACAAATGTATTTAAAAGGTTTTCCAAAGTTTTTGGGTTTTGAAAAACTTATTTTAAGTAAAATTAAGCTAATAACCCAAAACTAGCAATCTAGTATCTTGTTTTAGCTTTGAACTCAAAAATTGACCAAAATCAATTCTAAAAAGAATTTAAAAAAGTGTTCAATACCAAAAACCTAAAGTTGACTATTAAAAACATTTTTCATATTTAAAAGTTTTATAAAAGGCCAACCAATCAAAAGTTATTTGGTTTTGAAGCTCATATAAAATAATAGTTTGACCTAAGTAGTCACAATCTAGCACTTAAGTGAGTTTTATCATTTGAACCAAAAATATGGATATATATTGGTTCACAAGGGTATTTATAACTCATACATGCAAATGGATGGTCAAAATACCCTCACATGCTTATTTTGGCAATCTCGAAGAGATTTCTTGAAAAAGAGTTTTCTTTGCAAAATAAAAACTTAATTTAGTAAAAACTAATTAAAAATTGATTTGTGTGGCCTATCCTAGTTGGAAATGCTCCAAATATGGTTTGTGATTGATTGTGTGAAAGTTTGGAGCAAAATACAACACTTCTCTCAATCTCTCTCATCTATTTTTATATTTTCAGGTTGTTTTAGTGCTAAGCAGTCCAACAGCTTTTGCATCTTCGGTTTGACTGGTCCTAACAGTCTAACCACTTGAAGTCTTGTGGTCTAACCACTACTGTTCCAACGGGATATCCTTTTTAGGCCTGATCGAGTATCTTCTGTCCCTCTGGTCAGACCTCTCTCACCCAACTCCTCCCTCTCCTCTTGCTCCTGCAGTCACCCTCACCTCCTTTGGCCACCGTTCATCGTTCTCAGCCACCGTTTTCCTCTCCAAGGGTCTCCCAAGGTTCTCCTCCAACTCCTTCTCTTAACCTCTAACGACCTTTTGGTTTGAGTCCTTATCCTCTCAATGCCATGCAACCCTAGGTGGAGGTTCATCCAAAATATAGCCAAGTTCTTCAGTGCTCATCTTCTAAGTTTCATCCCCTCTCATCCTAAGTCGGTAATCTCTCATCCCTCTACTTGCATTGTTCTTTATTTCAATTTTCCCTAAATTTCTAGGATTTGAGGTGAATGTCTTGTGATTCCTTCAAATTGATGGAAAACATTTCTTGAGCAAGTAAATTGGGAGTAGTTTGTTATATGTATATTGCACCAATGCCCAAATTTTCAGTGGAAGGAAACTATGCAAAAATTTGTGGCTATTCTTGTTGGGCACAGTTTGACTAGCCGTATAACAGTCTAACTGCCAGGAGCCAAGCTGTCTGACCTCCATGGGTTGACTAGTCTGACCACCCCCAATAGAGACACAAGGCAAATTGCATGATTGTGCTTGCTACTCCCATTCTGCAATTGATCATTGTATCCTCTTCATTGATAGTGACCATGCCAAGGACCAAGGAGTCTTATCGCAAGAATGTGGTCCCTTCCTTCTTCAAATCCTTCTCGGCTCATCAATCTGCTCAAGGAGTTTCCTCCTCTTGTCTAAAAATAGTTCAACCCTATTAGCCCTCTCTTGAGCACAACAACTGAGACTGAGGCTTCCATGAATGTGATGAGGAGTCGTGATGGAGAATAAGTCGCTAATGAATAAGTGGATATGGAGGTTCATGAGAAAGTAGAACATAATGATAATGATAATGATGATACTGAGGAAGAACAAGAAGACGTTACTCAGATGGATGTCACCTAACTCAGCAATGAGCAATTCACTATTCTGAGGCACGGCAACCAATTTCAGCTTGCCTGAATGCAACATAGGAAATGTTCTACACTCAATTTCAACAAGATATCTTTCATCACACCTATGGTATGAAGAAGTTTGCAGATCGTAGACACGTCTCATGGGGCTGCTTGAATGCTCAATAGTTTTATCATGGGCTCTATGATCTTCTTCGGACAGTTCATTTGCATATGCTTTTGACAATCAAATATGGCTGCAACTCTTAAGTAATCAAGCAATTCTATGCAACCATCTTTGCCTCTCCCAATTGGATGACGGGGACCATTCAAGTTGAAGCCACTAAGGAAGATTTGCATAATTCTTTAGGTGCATGATGAAGATTCTATGCCTCTTGTCCATCCGATGTGTCCTACAATCATGCTTATGAGAGGAATGTGTATGGGAGAGTTACCAGTCTCTTGCCACTTCCTAGTGTCATTTATAGGATAATGAGAGCTACTGTTTCTCTATAGAAGTGGAAACAATGATCAAATCTATAGTCATGCTTGGAATGTCATTTAATACATTATGAAGAGTAGCTTTGACGTTGCCCACCTCATAATTAGGGAGATGACCTTATGAAAGGGAGACAAGGGTAAAAGAATCTAGTATGCTCCTTATCTTATGAAGCTTATCATTGAGAAGACTAGGTACAATGGTCCCTTGGATGAAGAACGCCATGAGTATAAGCCTAGAGAAGGAGGTTGTAGAGAAGGACCATAACCTCAAGATCCACCACAAGAAGTGCATGGGCAGCACATGAGCCTCAAGGGTAGCAAAACAGCAGCAAGGATAGTAGCAAGCTTAGCAACATGGTCAATTCTTTAGCAATGCCTTCATGGATGAAATTCTCTAAAGTCTTGGGCATCTCTCCACTGTACTTGCCAGGGTAGATTCTAGAGTGGAGACCATGGCAAGGACTCAACATGAGGCACGGACATGCGTCATATTCATATATATATATATATTTACCTGTCATTTTACCCTCATATTTTTCGCATTTTGGGACCATTTTTAATCACAGACACTCTTATCTATAATTAATTGCTCAATTTAGACCATTTTACATTTTTCTGCAAGCCAGCACGATCAAGGCGCATTCACTCCAAATTGGCATGCTAGGACTACTCCGTATAGATGTATGCATCATCACAGACGCGTAGGATCTTCTCACAAAGAAAATGGAGTTCAGGAGGTCTAAATCAGAAGAAATCAAATGGGGAAGGACTTGATTGCAATTCCTGACAACCTAGAAGGCTAAATTTCCAAATTGCCAAAAAATCCCCAATCTCCCCTAAAAAACCCTAGTCGCCAGCAATTCCAAAGGGAGCTCGGTTCTTCTTCTCCCCTAGCCCCATACTGCTTCTCTCCCCCATCCTTGTCCATCTTCGACCGTCGGTGAGGCCGAGCCGGCTCACCGGCGCGCCGACAGGTGTGCTATTTTCATGCACACCTGTAAGTGCATAGGTAGCCACTGAAATAGTGGTGAGTGCACTTGCAAGTGTGCTATTTTGTGCACACCCGCAAGTGCACGGATTGCCACTGAAATAGCGACGAGTGTCATGTTCTCCACAGGGATTAGACTGAGGCTACCGGTGCTCAGCTAATGCTAGGTCAAACAAATATGAGGATAGAACGGAAAACTAATCTAAAAAGACTACCAAATGGCTAATCAACCTAAACAATGAAAACCACAAAACGTACCCCTGGTCACATGAACAGAACGATGAACGAACAAAACAAACACACAAACGAAAGATGGTACGAACGACCATATGAATGGATGCTGTATGTAACAGCCTAGCTATTTATTTTAAAATTTATAGTAAAAAAATTAAAATTTTAATTTAATTTAAAATAAAATAAGTGTTATTTGGTTGCTTGAATTTTAAAGATTTTATTTGCCTGTTTTTTGCTTTAAAAAAGTTTTTCTTAAAAGTAATTTAATAAAATATTATTAAATAAAGAGTATTTTTAAGTTCTATAAAATTCTATTTCAAATTAATTATTTTAGCATTTAATTTTTATTTGGATTTTCTCTGCTTTTTTGGATTTAAAAAATCAATTTCAAAGATAAAAAGTATTTTTGTAAAAATTAAAAGATCAATTTTAAGTTATAAATATTTTTCCTATGTCTGAAATGTCTCCTAGAATTTCTGTGAATTTTTCTAGAATTTGTAGACTTTATTTGCTATTTTCTAAGTGTTTTTGAAAGTTCCTGAAAAATCTAAATTGAATTTTAACCTTTCTCACCCTCTCGGGTCGACACGTGTCGTGCCCAAGTTTAATCCGTTGATGCTCGATTTAATCTCTTCTGCTCGTTTCACTTATCCCTCCGTTTCTTTGTAGATGCCCTGGATTTAATTTACCATTGCCAGATCTAATCTCAACCGTCCAGCTTCACTTATTCCCCCCTTCTCTTTCATCCGACGCCCGTGATCTATTCCTTGGCCTCACGTCACTCATTCAACCGCCCGCCTCTTCCCTCCTCTCTCTTCTCTCACCAACATGCAGGACCCGCATGTCAGCTCTTTCTTCTCCCCTCCTCCTTCCTTTGGCCAAGCCGCCATTATGGCCCATGCCGAGTTCTTTAAGGCTTTCGTTACTACACATTTGCTCAGGCAATTACCGCCATTATTAGCCCTAATCACTCCCCTCTTCATTCCGTACTCATTCTGACTGTTTCCCCCCTTCAAACCCCGCTAACTGCCACACCACGCCGCCCTTGGCCGCTTAACTCCGGCGAAATCATGCTCAACCGTTACCACTCTCCGCCCCTATAAAAAGCCCTCCCTGAGGATCCCTTAACCGCACCACCCCTTTCCGCTCTGCCAATTCCTCTCCCTGAAAGCCCGAAAGCCTTAGCGTCATGCTTCTCCATCTTTACCACCGCACCGCGCTCTGGCGAGCAATTGCCACCTCTTCGGTCTGTCTTGTGCCTCACCGACACTGTCTATGCCTTCCTCATCGCCATGCGCACGTCCTCCGCCCCTCCGCCAAGCAAAGTCACTGCTAGAGTGCCGCGACCGCCGGAGATGTGCACCGCTGCAGCTTCTCTGTCATCGCCGATCGCCCTCTAGTCATCGTCGAGCACCGCCAAAGGTACCAAGGGACTCCCCGTCGCCTCCTCTTGCTCCTGAGCCCCTTCCCGTGCGCTGTTGCCCGCCGGAGCACCGGCGACCTTTGGGCTCCGTGCACTGCCCCGGCCGACGAGGCCATGTCAGTAGCTAGGATGATGTGGCAGGTGTCGTGGCTACCACCTGGCGCCGTGTGGACGGCACCTCAGCACTGAGTGCCACGCCAGCCAAGTGTGCCACCTCAGCTACCATCCTCGTCCATAGACCCAGTCCACCAAAGCCGGTCCCACCTATCAGCCAAATAAAATCTTTTTCTTTACAAAAATAATTTGGCCAGAAATAAAAATCCGTTGCTGACATCATAAATCTAATTTCCAATACAACAATAATTCAAAAAATCTCCTTTTCCTTTTTTTTAGTTTCAAACTTCCGATAGCCCGTTCTCTTTCGTTTTAACTCCAATTGGGACCATTCAAATTTATAAATTCTTCAAAAATTCTAATCTATCCATTTCTACCATCATTTTAAATATTTGAAGTTTATTTGGTATTCCAAAAATTTAAATTTCAAATTCCAAAACCTAGTTCATTTTCAAAGCCTCAGTTTCATTCAAAATATTCTGTGCACTTTCAAAATTCAAATTCAAATCTTGCAAAATTTCCGTAAAATCCATTCTATTTTTTTGGGTCCAAATATTTTTCTTGGCCTTTCTCTTTTTCTAAAAATAAAAAGAAATAATGAAAATTTTCCCCACCCTTAGGCCAAAGTTTTGTTTTGTTCAAGCACACTTAACTCCAAAGTCCTCACCACATCCAGTGCCATAGATTGTTTTAGGTGTTTGGACTATTCCCTTTTAGCCTAACTGAGAGACCATGTGGTCGTGCTCCATGAGAGTGATGAGTAATTGACAAAGGTTTAGGTCAGTCGAGTTTGGTTTGAGTGGTTCGGAGTCGAGTCGTTGCGTGGCGCAATCGGGCTCGGTCGGACTTTGGTCAAATCTGGTCATTTGGGTTTAGGATGCATATTCTAATGTTTTGACAGGTTTTGACTTCATCTGTGGTAAGTGTAATAGTATTTACGCTTTCATGTGTCGAGCGGTGCTATTTGACGTGTTTCTTGTCTGTGTGACTGCAGGACGTCGAGTTGGAGTCGTGGCGAGACACGGTGGACCGGACTAGGCGCAGGTGGCGCTGAGGTCAGAACGGTCGGGATGTGTCGAAGACGACGTGGACTCGAGGTGGTTGCGAGGCGTGCGAGGCAAGGAGCGCGGAAGCTTCCCGGAAGGTGCAGAAGGGGCGAATCGGGAAATTCGCAAGGCTGCACACGCGGGAGCGGGCTCCGTTGGACGTAGCGGGCGTAACGGGACGGAGGCCCGTTAGCCAGGCGCTATAAAAGGAGAGGAGGGGCTGCATGCCCTCCTTGAGCATTTAGGTGGAATTAGGGTTAGCTCTAGTCAAAAGAGGCTTTAGGAGTTGGTTTCTTCTTTAGTCTTTAGTGGTTGGAGAGGCAGAGTTTGGTGCTCCCTCTGTCCCCTACGATGTGTTCTAGGTGGTAGAACAGAGTGTGTGTTCTTCCTCCCTCCATGGATGTGTGTGTGTGTTCTTGAGTTGAGGTGAGGGAGAGGATGAGTTGAGAGATTGTAATCCTTCCTTTGTATCAAGACGGGGTATCGGGTCTCGCCTGTATTCGCTGTGATTCAAGCATGAAAATCTGAAGTTTTATTCCCGTGCTCTCTGTTCTTCCTTCGATGCTCTTTTGGTGGATTTCTTGAGTTTTTGATTTTCGAGTTCTTGCTTGCTGTGGAGGTGTAAAATGGGTTGCTCCATGATGGGATAGTGCTTCAAGATCATTTGATCAATTAAAATCCCAGAGACAAGGTTTTAATCTCAGTTTTGCCTTTTTGACCTCCCCTGTTCAAGCTTTGCATTTCTAGGGTTTTGGTGCTCTCAGTGTTCCCCTTGTTGTAATGGCTTGAAATTTGGCATGGAGGATCCAGAGGCTATCTTATAGCTATCCTCAAAATTTCATAGCCAAAGGATCAACCGTTTGGGAGCAATTTGATTTTTGGCTCGGGTCGTGCAAGAATTCAGATTTTTACCCAAATCTGAAATTCTTGATTCTTGGAGTGGATTTCTTGTTATTGGTTCTTGGCTTAGTCTTCTGGGAGTGTTCCCTAGCTATCCTCAAAGTTTCTCAAGCCAAGAATCCAAGAATCGGTGCGAATCTCTCAGTTTTCTGAATTTCCTGTTTGCTGTTTTTCTCGAGAGGTACTACCGCTCGGGGAGCGGTACTACCGCTTAAAGGTACTACCGCTTGACCAAGCGGTACTACCGCTTGAGGCCAGAATTTTCCCGATTTGATTTTTCTCGCTTGCTGGTCTCTGTATTTGTGTTTTTCCTGCTGCTGGGGTATCTTGTGAGCACTGGTCTTCTACCTTCATAGCTCCCATAGCTATTGGAGAAGAAGATACGAGTTGGGGGCGATTTTTAAAAGCCGACATTCACCCCCCCTCTGTCGCCATTTCGGTCCAACAATTGGTATCAGAGCCGGTTAGCTCTAATTCATAGATCTTAACCGGTCTCAAGAGCCATGGCGACGGACAAGTACTCGACCAAGCCGCCCGTGTTCGATGGCATCGATTACCCCTTCTGGAAGAGCCGAATGGAGACATACATCCAGGCCCAGGGGTATGCCATCTGGCGGAAGGTCAAGGTACGATTCGCTGTTCCTGCCGATGAGAACATCAATGCCGGGAACATGGCTGATGTTGAGGCGAATGCAAAGGCAAGGAACATCATCATCCAGGGGTTGAGTCGTAGCGAGTTTGACCGTATATCTCACCTGTCGTCCGCCTACGACATCTGGGTGACCCTCGACGCATACCATGAGGGCACCACCCAGATCAAGACGGTTCGACAGGACCAGTTCAAGCGCGAATACAACAAATTCAAGATGCTTGCTGGTGAGTCCCTGGACGAGTGCTTTTCGCGATTTCACAAAATCTTGAGCAACCTCCGAGCGGTCGGTCTCACATACCCCGACTCGGACAACGCTCGTCAGATGCTCGCGGCACTCGATCTGCGCGTGTGGGAGATGAAGGTGACCACCATCAAAGACACGACAGACCTCTCGACCCTGACTCTTGACGCGCTGTACTCGCGCCTCAAGACTCACGAGATTGACGTTGTCTCTCGTCGGTCGAAGTCACAGTCGATGGCTTTGGTCACCGATCCCAGTCCGGCTTCTGGTTTTTCCGCCGATTCGCTTTGTGGGTTCTCCCTAGCTGCTCTATGTGACGTAACTGATGATCAGTTAGAGCAGCTAGAGGATGAACAGCTGGCCCTCCTAGCTCGGAAGTTCTCCCATGCTTACAAGAGGAGGAGGGACAGAAAGAGAGGCGGACCAGTCATCTGCTTCGAGTGTGGTGGCCCCAACCACATTCGGGCAAACTGCCCCAAGCTGGAGAAGGGCAAGAACGACTACGGCGGTTCGGGCAAGATCGACTACACCGACAAGAACCGCAACAAGAAGCCTCCAGCTCAGACGCCGGGAAAGAAGAAGTTCCGCGACTTTGGGAAGGCCAAGAAGCTGTTTCACCGCGTCCTCACCGCCTTCGACGACCTCGACCTCAGCGAGGTGGAGGGATGGAGCGATGACGACGGGACGGGTGACCAAGATCCCAAGAGCGGCGACGACTTCTCCGGCATGTGCTTCATGGCCCTCGAGGGCGAACTCAGCGACAGCGAGCTGTACTCCGACTCGGACGAGGTATGTCCCTCCTATGACCAACTTAATGAAGCTTTCCTTAAGCTAGGAGGTTTTCATGCTAGAGCTAGGACTAGGTGTACCGAGTTAGAGAAGGAAGTAGATAGACTGTCACGGGAGCTTACTTCTCTTACATCTGCTCCCTCCCGTGACGACTGTGATACATGTTGTGCTTTGCTGGGTGATTTGGAGAAGTTAAGGACCTCGCATGATAGTGTGTCCTCCGAGCTTGATTCTATTAAGGTGGAGAATGTTAGTCTGCTTGCTGAGTTAGAGTTGAGTAGGATGGCTGTTACCCTACTTACTACTGATGAGACTACTTCTCCCACCTCATGTGAGGTTAAGGACATTGCTGCTAGAGGACCTTATGCCATGCTCCTTGATCTGCCCGAGTCTTGTGAAAATTGCAATAATTTAAAGATGAACCTAAAATGGGCAGATCACAAGATTGCTGAGTTGTGTGCTTCTTTACTTGAGCCTATTGATTTATGTTTGAACTGTCCAAAGTTAACTGCTGAACTTGAATCTGTCTCAAAACAGTTTCAAGAAATGATTGACACTAATAAGAGGATGGCTCAACTCGCGACTAAGGATCCTGTTAGCTCACCTTGCATTAGCTGTGATAAACTAAAACTTGAACTCGTTGCCTTGAATGACAAATGTGTGAAGCTAACTAAGGATCAACTAGTGAAGGCACCAACTGCTTGTACTGTTTGTGCTGAGAAGGGGGAGAAGCCCCAGGGTAAGGTGGAGACGCCTAGGAACGTGAACCAACTGACTAGCAGTAGGACTGTCCATTCAGAGTCGGCTGTGCGTGCACAAGCCATTCTTCCCTCTGCTGTTGGTTCTTCATCTGCTCCCTTACCTCCTGCTGTTCCCTCTTCCCCCTGCTCTTCTTGCACCTCTCTCTTTCGGGAGTGTCAGTATCTTATGAACACTCTCGAGAGATTTGTAGGAGGCAAGAAGAAGCTTAATCTTATTCTAGACCAATCCAAGATTTGTAAATTCAATCAAGGTCTGGGATACGATTTCTATGAGGACATGAGGAAGCATCCACCTGCTATTCTTAGACCCATAGCACCAGGTGTGATCAAGACCGAGCCCAGGACCGAGAAAGTCCAATTTAAGTCAGCGGGCTATGTCCAGGGGATTTCTGACAGCAAGGTGATTGCACCTGCTGCTTCGGCTTCTCAGAAGGCGAAGCCTGACCGTGCTACTTCTACCTCTCAGAGGATGAAGTATCACTGCACCTTCTGTCAGAAGGATGGACACACGGTTGATCGATGCTTCAGGCGCGCCAAGATCGCGCGTAGAGACCGTGTTGAGTCTCCTAGGCGTATTCAGGGTCAGCCCCAGATCCTGAGTGCACCTAGGACCAGCACGAGGTCTAGGTTTACTGCTGTTGATGGGTTTGGGCAGCATCGAGGACTTGGTTTTTCTGAGTCTTCTGTTTTTCGTCCTCATGCTGCTCCTGGTCATGACTTCCGCCGTCCTGAGGGTACATCTCGTTTCCCCCGTCGAGACAGTTACCCGCGGCGTGTTCAGCGTGTTGCCGGTGTTCCGACTCGCTCTCCCGTAGCAGTCGGACCCCGCAACAGCTTCAGGTCTGCTCACAGACCTTCTGCTTCTTTGAGTCATGGAGAGCGTAGGGTAGATAGAGGTCAGTCGTGCTTGACTACTTCATCTGCTCGACGTGTTGTTCAGTATTGGGTGCCAAAATCACTTTTGATTTATCCCAGTACTGAGACTTTACTCTCTGTTTGACTCAGGTTCGCCGGGCAGGGAAGGGAAAGGTTTGGCTTGTAGACTCCGGTTGTTCTCGTCATATGACCGGAGACTCCCGTTGGTTTTCTTCCCTTGCCCGTGCTCCAGGTGATGAGACGATCACCTTCGGAGATGCTTCATCTGGGCGCGTCATCGCCAAAGGTACTGTGCGCATTAATGATTCTTTCATTTTGAAAGATGTAGCCTTGGTTAGTAAGCTGCAGTACAATTTGCTTTCAGTTTCTCAGCTTACCGATGACGGTTTCGAGGTGAGCTTTAAGAAAAATGCTTGTAAAATTCTTGATTCTTCGGGTAGTCTGGTTTGCGGAATTTCTCGTTATGGGAGGATCTTTCGTGCTGATTTTTCTGAGTCTTCTGGTGATCCTCTCAGGTGTTTAGTTGCTTCTGAGTCCCGCGACCTCTCTTTCTGGCATAGGAGACTTGGTCATATTGGATTTGACCATTTGACCCGAGTTAGCGGCCACGATCTCATTCGTGGTCTGCCTAAACTCAAGATGGTCAAAGATCTTGTTTGCTCTCCATGCCGGCACGGCAAGATGGTTGCCGCTTCTCACCCTCCGGTCACAGTTACTATGACCGATGCACCGGGACAGCTGCTCCACATGGACACAGTTGGACCAGCTCGAGTGCAGTCAGCAGGAGGGAAGTGGTATGTTCTTGTTGTGGTCGATGACTTCTCGAGGTATTCTTGGGTGTTTTTCTTAGCCTCGAAGGATGAGACGTTTTCACATTTCCGAGGTCTTTTCAGTAGGCTTTCTGTTGAGCTCCCAGGTGCCTTACGAGCGATCCGCAGTGACAATGGCACGGAGTTCAAGAATTCCTACTTCGAGAGTTTCTGTGGTGAGACAGGTGTAGAGCACCAGTTTTCTTCTCCGCACGTCCCACAACAAAATGGCGTTGTGGAGAGGAAGAACCGTACCTTGGTCGAGATGGCCAGGACGATGCTTGATGAGTACTCTACACCGCGGAAGTTTTGGGCTGAGGCTATAGCTACCGCGTGCCATGTCTCAAATCGAGTATTTCTTAGGGCACACTTGCACCGCACTTCTTATGAGTTGAGATATGGGCGAAAGCCCAGCGTCTCTCATTTTCGTGTTTTTGGTTGCAAGTGTTTTATCTTGAAGTCTGGGAACCTAGATAAGTTCGAGTCACGTTCCTGTGATGGGATCTTTCTAGGCTACTCGACTTCTTCGCGGGCTTATAGGGTCTGGAACTGCGAGTCTAGCAAAATGGTAGAGACCTGTGAGGTGACCTTTGACGAGGCCAGTCCGGGGACTAGGCCCGATATCTCAGGTTCTTTAGAGCAGTCCGAGACCATCTTTGTGGATGATGAGGATGATGGAGACGACGGTTGTCTATCTGATCCTGTCCCTCATCCACCCCTTGAGGTGCCGTCTTCCACCGCACCTCGAGGCGATCAGCCCATGCCTTCTGCTTCTTCTGGAGCTGGTGGCTCTGTTCCTACCTCGTCAGCTCACGAGGTAGAGGCCACTTCTTCATCTCATCCTGGACCTCCTAGACATATCCAGAAAGCTCATCCTTCAGAGCAGATCATTGGAGACCTCTTCGAGCGTGTTACCCGCTCAAAATCTGGCTTATCTCAATTCTGTCTCCATTCTGCTTTCATTGCCTCCTTTGAGCCCAAAGATGTCTCTCATGCTTTATCTGATGAGTCTTGGGTCAATGCCATGCATGAGGAGCTAGAAAATTTTGAGAGGAACAAGGTCTGGTCGCTTGTCGAGCCCCCGCGAGGTCACAATATTATTGGGACTAAGTGGGTGTTCAAGAACAAGCAGAGCGAGGATGGAGTGGTTATTCGAAACAAGGCTAGACTGGTTGCTCAGGGGTTCTCCCAGGTTGAAGGTCTAGATTTCGAGGAGACCTTTGCCCCCGTAGCTAGACTTGAAGCCATTAGAATCCTGCTTGCCTTTGCAGCTTCTAAGGGTTTCAAGCTTTACCAGATGGACGTCAAGAGTGCCTTTCTCAATGGCCTTATTGTGGAAGAGGTCTACGTCCGACAGCCTCCTGGTTTCGAAAACCCCAAATACCCAAACCATGTCTTTAAGCTTTCCAAAGCATTGTATGGACTTAAGCAGGCCCCCAGGGCTTGGTATGAGAGGCTTAAGTCCTACTTGTTGAGTCATGGGTTTGAAATGGGTAAAGTTGATAAGACCTTGTTCATCCGCCGGCTTGGCGCTGACCTTCTGCTCGTCCAGATCTATGTCGATGACATTATCTTTGGCGGCTCTTCCCATACTCTGGTTTCCCAGTTCTCGGATGTCATGAGCACCGAGTTTGAAATGAGTATGATGGGTGAGTTGACCTTCTTCCTTGGCTTCCAAATTAAGCAGACTCGGGAGGGTACATTTCTTCATCAAGGAAAGTACACTCGTGACCTCCTGAAGCGCTTCGATATGAGTGATGGTAAGCCGGTGTCAACTCCCATGGCTTCGACAGCCTATCTTGACCCAGATGAGGATGGCGAGCCAGTTGATCAGAAAGAGTTCAGAAGTATGATCGGCTCCCTTCTGTTCTTGTTCTGATGGCAACACACCCACTGCCACTCTGCCAGTGCCTGGTGCAGTAACTTCCTTGACCCAATATATACCCTAATATATGCTTGCCTGTTGAGCTCCCTAAACCCAAAGGCAAAGCTATCTATACATCTACGCATGCTCGAGGTTCACGTTTATTTACAAAAAGTTACAAAATTGGGCATATCACACATGGCGACCAAACAATCGCTTTGTTCGGTACCAGTACCAATCCAGAACCTTAGGCACAGAATAACGAAATTCTGGCTGTCCAAACCTTTGCGAGATGCCAGCCAACCTGCTGCTGATTATAAACTCGCCCCTCAGCGGAGACCCCCACAAGTCACCAAGAACAATTTCCAGCCGGCTGTCAGCTCCTAGCAGCTAGCAAGTAGTCAATCTCTTGGATAATTACTACAACAAATATAATGTCGAAGCTAAGCAGCCTTCTTTCCGGCATTGTTAGGTAGGCAACTGACATACTATATGAAGCATGTTTTCTTTCCCTGTATGTGCACACACGTATACTTGATTTTCTGTCCTTGTCTCCTACGTATGCATACGCATATGTATGTGATGTGTGTGCTGCATGATGTTTTTTGTTTTGCCTATGCGTAGCCGGCGGTGCTACGGCGTGCACGCGAGGGCGGTGAGCGTGCGCGTGTCCGCGGCGGCGGCTGCCGCGGGTCGAGCGGACGGCGCGGGTGGTGCGGCGACCATGGGCGTCGCGGCGGCGGAGGGCGGGAGGGCGACGAAGAAGGACGTGTTCTGGATGAGGGACCCGAAGACGGGGCACTGGATCCCCGAGAACCGGTTCGACGAGGTCGACGCCGTCGAGCTCCGCGATCGGCTGCTCGGCTACAAGTGAAGCGGCACGTACTTACCCGTTGATCTGCAGGGCAACGCAGATGCAAAAAGAGTACTACGTACTTACGTAGTTTCTCTTGAGGAAAATGATTCGCCTTCTTCAGTGCAGTACTACCATTTGCTGCTTATGTAAGCTAGCAGCTGATATTAATTAACGGAACTGTACTCGCTCCATGTTTGCTAAATTAAGCTATGCAGAAAGAAAGGATGGGTGCCGTTATACTATATATCTTGCAAGGACGGCAACAAATCGCTAGGACAAGCTCCACCATCGAATTAGTCAAGCTAAGGCTTCATCAATTTGCGATGCCATGTGCGTACCTGTCCATCCTTTGGGTTATAAGCACTACGGCCATATAAAAACAGGGACTGTCTATTGCACCATTGCTCAAAATTTTAAAAGATCTGTGTCATTTTTTTCACCCAATGAATCAAGATCCAACCATCCTCATCTCCCTCCTCACCTCATATATAATCCCTTAAACCCTCACTCACACCCTAGCCCCCATCCCACCCAACACCACCCCAACTCCCAGTCGGCGTTCCCCTACCGTCGCCCAACGCGGCTATCGGCTCCGAGAGCGCACTCCTCCTCGTCGCTGCCCCTACCTTCTTCTCCATCTTGGCGGCTCACCACCACTGAATCTACCACCTCCCTTCACCAGATCCATCAACCAAGTTGAGGAACCGCTTGCCACTACCGTCAGCCTCCGTTCACGGCCGAGGCGGCGTCACTACTGCACTGTAGTCGAGTTGCCGCCACCCTCTCCTCCCTCTAAAGCTCGGGGCTCAAGTGAACCCAAACCCAAACCGATAAATCCAAACTCTAACTTGCTGCCTCCAGTGAAGACACTGTCACCACCATCGGCTGGAGAAGAACAAGATGAGATTTAGTGAAATTTTAGTTGCATGAGAATTAGCAAAGAATGTTTGATATCTACCTTTTTAAAGGCCATTCATCTTCAATTGTGGAGAATTATTGATAAGGATTTTGCTACTCCCATTGATCCACTATATCCTACTCAAAGGGAGGAACAAAACTTACAACGCGATGCTCAAGGTTTAAATGCTCTCTTTAGTGCCATGAATGGGGATGAGTTCAATCAAGTGAACAATCTTAAAAATTCTCATGATGTTGAACAACCCTTATGGAAATCCATGAGGGAACATCATCAGTCAAGAAAGCTAAATTGCATAGATTGAGAATAAAATATGAGAACTTTACTATATTGCCTCAGGAGAATATTAATGAGATATATTCTAGGTTGAACAACATAGTAAATGAGCTAAAGGGTTTATTTTGTGAACTAACCAATATTGATATTGTGCGCAATATGCTTAGGACTCTACCAAAAAAGTATGAGACATTGATGATACTATTCCTCAACTCTTTTGATTTGCTAACAATGATGTCCACTGGTCTTTTGGGAAACCTCATGACTAATGAGATGTACAAAAAACACAAAGTGGAGATCAAGTAGATAGCCTCATCATTAAGCAAAGAAATCAAGGGATTCAAGGACAAATATGAATCAAGTGATGATGAGGATGAAGATACCGATGAGGAAATGGCCACTCTCATGAAGAAAATAAAGAAAATGATGAAGAGGTGTGACTGACAAGGTAAAGGCTCAAGAAGAAGCCAATCCTCTAAATCAAAGCACTACAAGACCATCATGTGCTTTGATTGTCATGAAAAGAGACACATTGCCTCTAAATGTCAAAACAAGAAGGAGGATGATGACGATGAGCCCAAGTCATCATCAAGAAAGAAGAAGAATGGCAAAAGGAAGACACTTTGCCATGATAGCCATCAATGATGATCCATCAACCATCTCAAATGCAAATAAGGCTCCATTACTCTATGACCCGTCCACATGCTTCATGGCAAAAGGTAACAATGAGGTAATGATGATGAGCTCTCATATGATGAATTGATGGATATGCTAGAGGAGTTAAATGAGTATCTTGGGAAGGAGAAATCAAAATTTAAAGCTTTGAAGAAAGAACATGTTTCTCTTTAAAATAATTAGAAAGTACTTAAGGAAGAGCATGAGTCTCTTCTCCTCAAGGATCTCATTAATTCTAAGGTGCATATAGGTATTACATGTAATTTACTATATGACATACCATGCTTAGCTCCTAGCCCTTGCGTCTCATCTAATGTTAGCATATCCACCTCTTGTGATGATTTACTTGATATACTTTGTTGCTTAAAATTGAATGCTTCTATTTCCTTTGTGTGTTGTGATACTAACCTTGTAGAGAAAAATAAAGAACTCAAGGTCCAAGTCACGAAATTAGAAAATGACTTGAAAAGAAGCTACAAAGGAAAACCCCTCTTGACAAGCTTTTGAGCAATAGAAAAAGTCAAATGATACAATACAAGATACACGAAGAATATCAAGTGCCTTGGTTGCAACAAGAAGGGTCATTTTGGCTCGGTGTGCCTAATAAGATGAATGACAAGTAAATGTTATCAAAGAAGAGGCAACTGGAAATAAGTAAGGCAAGAAGACAAAAGATGGAAGAAAATGTCAAACTTGCTACAATTGCTAGGAAAAAGGGATATTTTAATAAGGTTTGTCCCATAGGTATCACTCCTAAGCCATCTTTTTATAATCAATATTATTTGCATAGGAAGGATAAAAATAACAATGTGTATGCTAGATATTTTAGTTCACCAAAGTCTATTACTAGGGCCATTTGGATGCCTAAATCCATTGTGACTAACATCTAGTGACCCCAACTGAGTTTGGATACCAAAATATGCTTGACTGCAAATAGGTACTTATAGAGGTATTGGAGGCTTGGCTCTTTCATGAAGAGGTAGATTTGACCATGTGCAAGATTGGATCCAAGCTTAAGTATGATCATTCCATACCATGAACCAATACTATCTTGATAACAAGTATTTGCATTAAAGTATTTAGCCCCTAACTTTGTGTGGTTTGTTGCATGAAAATCATTTTAAAAAAGAGTGTTCTTGCTCATGTTCAAAAGCTTTATTATTGTAATATTGAGGAAGAAAGAAGTGGTACATTAAGAATGAGTGCTAATCCATAATCATGTATATCACAATCCTAAGTGTGCCTAAAGTGATTATGTGCTAGTATTCATTTTCAAAATTAAGCCAATTAGCCAAAAGTTAACAATTTTAAAATTATTAGTATATATTTGAAAAACTAGTTGAAAATATATACAAATGTATTTAAAAGGTTTTCCAAAGTTTTTGGGTTTTGAAAAACTTATTTTAAGTAAAATTAAGCTAATAACCCAAAACTAGCAATCTAGTATCTTGTTTTAGCTTTGAACTCAAAAATTGACCAAAATCAATTCTAAAAAGAATTTAAAAAAGTGTTCAATACCAAAAACCTAAAGTTGACTATTAAAAACATTTTTCATATTTAAAAGTTTTATAAAAGGCCAACCAATCAAAAGTTATTTGGTTTTGAAGCTCATATAAAATAATAGTTTGACCTAAGTAGTCACAATCTAGCACTTAAGTGAGTTTTATCATTTGAACCAAAAATATGGATATATATTGGTTCACAAGGGTATTTATAACTCATACATGCAAATGGATGGTCAAAATACCCTCACATGCTTATTTTGGCAATCTCGAAGAGATTTCTTGAAAAAGAGTTTTCTTTGCAAAATAAAAACTTAATTTAGTAAAAACTAATTAAAAATTGATTTGTGTGGCCTATCCTAGTTGGAAATGCTCCAAATATGGTTTGTGATTGATTGTGTGAAAGTTTGGAGCAAAATACAACACTTCTCTCAATCTCTCTCATCTATTTTTATATTTTCAGGTTGTTTTAGTGCTAAGCAGTCCAACAGCTTTTGCATCTTCGGTTTGACTGGTCCTAACAGTCTAACCACTTGAAGTCTTGTGGTCTAACCACTACTGTTCCAACGGGATATCCTTTTTAGGCCTGATCGAGTATCTTCTGTCCCTCTGGTCAGACCTCTCTCACCCAACTCCTCCCTCTCCTCTTGCTCCTGCAGTCACCCTCACCTCCTTTGGCCACCGTTCATCGTTCTCAGCCACCGTTTTCCTCTCCAAGGGTCTCCCAAGGTTCTCCTCCAACTCCTTCTCTTAACCTCTAACGACCTTTTGGTTTGAGTCCTTATCCTCTCAATGCCATGCAACCCTAGGTGGAGGTTCATCCAAAATATAGCCAAGTTCTTCAGTGCTCATCTTCTAAGTTTCATCCCCTCTCATCCTAAGTCGGTAATCTCTCATCCCTCTACTTGCATTGTTCTTTATTTCAATTTTCCCTAAATTTCTAGGATTTGAGGTGAATGTCTTGTGATTCCTTCAAATTGATGGAAAACATTTCTTGAGCAAGTAAATTGGGAGTAGTTTGTTATATGTATATTGCACCAATGCCCAAATTTTCAGTGGAAGGAAACTATGCAAAAATTTGTGGCTATTCTTGTTGGGCACAGTTTGACTAGCCGTATAACAGTCTAACTGCCAGGAGCCAAGCTGTCTGACCTCCATGGGTTGACTAGTCTGACCACCCCCAATAGAGACACAAGGCAAATTGCATGATTGTGCTTGCTACTCCCATTCTGCAATTGATCATTGTATCCTCTTCATTGATAGTGACCATGCCAAGGACCAAGGAGTCTTATCGCAAGAATGTGGTCCCTTCCTTCTTCAAATCCTTCTCGGCTCATCAATCTGCTCAAGGAGTTTCCTCCTCTTGTCTAAAAATAGTTCAACCCTATTAGCCCTCTCTTGAGCACAACAACTGAGACTGAGGCTTCCATGAATGTGATGAGGAGTCGTGATGGAGAATAAGTCGCTAATGAATAAGTGGATATGGAGGTTCATGAGAAAGTAGAACATAATGATAATGATAATGATGATACTGAGGAAGAACAAGAAGACGTTACTCAGATGGATGTCACCTAACTCAGCAATGAGCAATTCACTATTCTGAGGCACGGCAACCAATTTCAGCTTGCCTGAATGCAACATAGGAAATGTTCTACACTCAATTTCAACAAGATATCTTTCATCACACCTATGGTATGAAGAAGTTTGCAGATCGTAGACACGTCTCATGGGGCTGCTTGAATGCTCAATAGTTTTATCATGGGCTCTATGATCTTCTTCGGACAGTTCATTTGCATATGCTTTTGACAATCAAATATGGCTGCAACTCTTAAGTAATCAAGCAATTCTATGCAACCATCTTTGCCTCTCCCAATTGGATGACGGGGACCATTCAAGTTGAAGCCACTAAGGAAGATTTGCATAATTCTTTAGGTGCATGATGAAGATTCTATGCCTCTTGTCCATCCGATGTGTCCTACAATCATGCTTATGAGAGGAATGTGTATGGGAGAGTTACCAGTCTCTTGCCACTTCCTAGTGTCATTTATAGGATAATGAGAGCTACTGTTTCTCTATAGAAGTGGAAACAATGATCAAATCTATAGTCATGCTTGGAATGTCATTTAATACATTATGAAGAGTAGCTTTGACGTTGCCCACCTCATAATTAGGGAGATGACCTTATGAAAGGGAGACAAGGGTAAAAGAATCTAGTATGCTCCTTATCTTATGAAGCTTATCATTGAGAAGACTAGGTACAATGGTCCCTTGGATGAAGAACGCCATGAGTATAAGCCTAGAGAAGGAGGTTGTAGAGAAGGACCATAACCTCAAGATCCACCACAAGAAGTGCATGGGCAGCACATGAGCCTCAAGGGTAGCAAAACAGCAGCAAGGATAGTAGCAAGCTTAGCAACATGGTCAATTCTTTAGCAATGCCTTCATGGATGAAATTCTCTAAAGTCTTGGGCATCTCTCCACTGTACTTGCCAGGGTAGATTCTAGAGTGGAGACCATGGCAAGGACTCAACATGAGGCACGGACATGCGTCATATTCATATATATATATATTTACCTGTCATTTTACCCTCATATTTTTCGCATTTTGGGACCATTTTTAATCACAGACACTCTTATCTATAATTAATTGCTCAATTTAGACCATTTTACATTTTTCTGCAAGCCAGCACGATCAAGGCGCATTCACTCCAAATTGGCATGCTAGGACTACTCCGTATAGATGTATGCATCATCACAGACGCGTAGGATCTTCTCACAAAGAAAATGGAGTTCAGGAGGTCTAAATCAGAAGAAATCAAATGGGGAAGGACTTGATTGCAATTCCTGACAACCTAGAAGGCTAAATTTCCAAATTGCCAAAAAATCCCCAATCTCCCCTAAAAAACCCTAGTCGCCAGCAATTCCAAAGGGAGCTCGGTTCTTCTTCTCCCCTAGCCCCATACTGCTTCTCTCCCCCATCCTTGTCCATCTTCGACCGTCGGTGAGGCCGAGCCGGCTCACCGGCGCGCCGACAGGTGTGCTATTTTCATGCACACCTGTAAGTGCATAGGTAGCCACTGAAATAGTGGTGAGTGCACTTGCAAGTGTGCTATTTTGTGCACACCCGCAAGTGCACGGATTGCCACTGAAATAGCGACGAGTGTCATGTTCTCCACAGGGATTAGACTGAGGCTACCGGTGCTCAGCTAATGCTAGGTCAAACAAATATGAGGATAGAACGGAAAACTAATCTAAAAAGACTACCAAATGGCTAATCAACCTAAACAATGAAAACCACAAAACGTACCCCTGGTCACATGAACAGAACGATGAACGAACAAAACAAACACACAAACGAAAGATGGTACGAACGACCATATGAATGGATGCTGTATGTAACAGCCTAGCTATTTATTTTAAAATTTATAGTAAAAAAATTAAAATTTTAATTTAATTTAAAATAAAATAAGTGTTATTTGGTTGCTTGAATTTTAAAGATTTTATTTGCCTGTTTTTTGCTTTAAAAAAGTTTTTCTTAAAAGTAATTTAATAAAATATTATTAAATAAAGAGTATTTTTAAGTTCTATAAAATTCTATTTCAAATTAATTATTTTAGCATTTAATTTTTATTTGGATTTTCTCTGCTTTTTTGGATTTAAAAAATCAATTTCAAAGATAAAAAGTATTTTTGTAAAAATTAAAAGATCAATTTTAAGTTATAAATATTTTTCCTATGTCTGAAATGTCTCCTAGAATTTCTGTGAATTTTTCTAGAATTTGTAGACTTTATTTGCTATTTTCTAAGTGTTTTTGAAAGTTCCTGAAAAATCTAAATTGAATTTTAACCTTTCTCACCCTCTCGGGTCGACACGTGTCGTGCCCAAGTTTAATCCGTTGATGCTCGATTTAATCTCTTCTGCTCGTTTCACTTATCCCTCCGTTTCTTTGTAGATGCCCTGGATTTAATTTACCATTGCCAGATCTAATCTCAACCGTCCAGCTTCACTTATTCCCCCCTTCTCTTTCATCCGACGCCCGTGATCTATTCCTTGGCCTCACGTCACTCATTCAACCGCCCGCCTCTTCCCTCCTCTCTCTTCTCTCACCAACATGCAGGACCCGCATGTCAGCTCTTTCTTCTCCCCTCCTCCTTCCTTTGGCCAAGCCGCCATTATGGCCCATGCCGAGTTCTTTAAGGCTTTCGTTACTACACATTTGCTCAGGCAATTACCGCCATTATTAGCCCTAATCACTCCCCTCTTCATTCCGTACTCATTCTGACTGTTTCCCCCCTTCAAACCCCGCTAACTGCCACACCACGCCGCCCTTGGCCGCTTAACTCCGGCGAAATCATGCTCAACCGTTACCACTCTCCGCCCCTATAAAAAGCCCTCCCTGAGGATCCCTTAACCGCACCACCCCTTTCCGCTCTGCCAATTCCTCTCCCTGAAAGCCCGAAAGCCTTAGCGTCATGCTTCTCCATCTTTACCACCGCACCGCGCTCTGGCGAGCAATTGCCACCTCTTCGGTCTGTCTTGTGCCTCACCGACACTGTCTATGCCTTCCTCATCGCCATGCGCACGTCCTCCGCCCCTCCGCCAAGCAAAGTCACTGCTAGAGTGCCGCGACCGCCGGAGATGTGCACCGCTGCAGCTTCTCTGTCATCGCCGATCGCCCTCTAGTCATCGTCGAGCACCGCCAAAGGTACCAAGGGACTCCCCGTCGCCTCCTCTTGCTCCTGAGCCCCTTCCCGTGCGCTGTTGCCCGCCGGAGCACCGGCGACCTTTGGGCTCCGTGCACTGCCCCGGCCGACGAGGCCATGTCAGTAGCTAGGCTGATGTGGCAGGTGTCGTGGCTACCACCTGGCGCCGTGTGGACGGCACCTCAGCACTGAGTGCCACGCCAGCCAAGTGTGCCACCTCAGCTACCATCCTCGTCCATAGACCCAGTCCACCAAAGCCGGTCCCACCTATCAGCCAAATAAAATCTTTTTCTTTACAAAAATAATTTGGCCAGAAATAAAAATCCGTTGCTGACATCATAAATCTAATTTCCAATACAACAATAATTCAAAAAATCTCCTTTTCCTTTTTTTTAGTTTCAAACTTCCGATAGCCCGTTCTCTTTCGTTTTAACTCCAATTGGGACCATTCAAATTTATAAATTCTTCAAAAATTCTAATCTATCCATTTCTACCATCATTTTAAATATTTGAAGTTTATTTGGTATTCCAAAAATTTAAATTTCAAATTCCAAAACCTAGTTCATTTTCAAAGCCTCAGTTTCATTCAAAATATTCTGTGCACTTTCAAAATTCAAATTCAAATCTTGCAAAATTTCCGTAAAATCCATTCTATTTTTTTGGGTCCAAATATTTTTCTTGGCCTTTCTCTTTTTCTAAAAATAAAAAGAAATAATGAAAATTTTCCCCACCCTTAGGCCAAAGTTTTGTTTTGTTCAAGCACACTTAACTCCAAAGTCCTCACCACATCCAGTGCCATAGATTGTTTTAGGTGTTTGGACTATTCCCTTTTAGCCTAACTGAGAGACCATGTGGTCGTGCTCCATGAGAGTGATGAGTAATTGACAAAGGTTTAGGTCAGTCGAGTTTGGTTTGAGTGGTTCGGAGTCGAGTCGTTGCGTGGCGCAATCGGGCTCGGTCGGACTTTGGTCAAATCTGGTCATTTGGGTTTAGGATGCATATTCTAATGTTTTGACAGGTTTTGACTTCATCTGTGGTAAGTGTAATAGTATTTACGCTTTCATGTGTCGAGCGGTGCTATTTGACGTGTTTCTTGTCTGTGTGACTGCAGGACGTCGAGTTGGAGTCGTGGCGAGACACGGTGGACCGGACTAGGCGCAGGTGGCGCTGAGGTCAGAACGGTCGGGATGTGTCGAAGACGACGTGGACTCGAGGTGGTTGCGAGGCGTGCGAGGCAAGGAGCGCGGAAGCTCCCCGGAAGGTGCAGAAGGGGCGAATCGGGAAATTCGCAAGGCTGCACACGCGGGAGCGGGCTCCGTTGGACGTAGCGGGCGTAACGGGACGGAGGCCCGTTAGCCAGGCGCTATAAAAGGAGAGGAGGGGCTGCATGCCCTCCTTGAGCATTTAGGTGGAATTAGGGTTAGCTCTAGTCAAAAGAGGCTTTAGGAGTTGGTTTCTTCTTTAGTCTTTAGTGGTTGGAGAGGCAGAGTTTGGTGCTCCCTCTGTCCCCTACGATGTGTTCTAGGTGGTAGAACAGAGTGTGTGTTCTTCCTCCCTCCATGGATGTGTGTGTGTGTTCTTGAGTTGAGGTGAGGGAGAGGATGAGTTGAGAGATTGTAATCCTTCCTTTGTATCAAGACGGGGTATCGGGTCTCGCCTGTATTCGCTGTGATTCAAGCATGAAAATCTGAAGTTTTATTCCCGTGCTCTCTGTTCTTCCTTCGATGCTCTTTTGGTGGATTTCTTGAGTTTTTGATTTTCGAGTTCTTGCTTGCTGTGGAGGTGTAAAATGGGTTGCTCCATGATGGGATAGTGCTTCAAGATCATTTGATCAATTAAAATCCCAGAGACAAGGTTTTAATCTCAGTTTTGCCTTTTTGACCTCCCCTGTTCAAGCTTTGCATTTCTAGGGTTTTGGTGCTCTCAGTGTTCCCCTTGTTGTAATGGCTTGAAATTTGGCATGGAGGATCCAGAGGCTATCTTATAGCTATCCTCAAAATTTCATAGCCAAAGGATCAACCGTTTGGGAGCAATTTGATTTTTGGCTCGGGTCGTGCAAGAATTCAGATTTTTACCCAAATCTGAAATTCTTGATTCTTGGAGTGGATTTCTTGTTATTGGTTCTTGGCTTAGTCTTCTGGGAGTGTTCCCTAGCTATCCTCAAAGTTTCTCAAGCCAAGAATCCAAGAATCGGTGCGAATCTCTCAGTTTTCTGAATTTCCTGTTTGCTGTTTTTCTCGAGAGGTACTACCGCTCGGGGAGCGGTACTACCGCTTAAAGGTACTACCGCTTGACCAAGCGGTACTACCGCTTGAGGCCAGAATTTTCCCGATTTGATTTTTCTCGCTTGCTGGTCTCTGTATTTGTGTTTTTCCTGCTGCTGGGGTATCTTGTGAGCACTGGTCTTCTACCTTCATAGCTCCCATAGCTATTGGAGAAGAAGATACGAGTTGGGGGCGATTTTTAAAAGCCGACATTCACCCCCCCTCTGTCGCCATTTCGGTCCAACAATTGGTATCAGAGCCGGTTAGCTCTAATTCATAGATCTTAACCGGTCTCAAGAGCCATGGCGACGGACAAGTACTCGACCAAGCCGCCCGTGTTCGATGGCATCGATTACCCCTTCTGGAAGAGCCGAATGGAGACATACATCCAGGCCCAGGGGTATGCCATCTGGCGGAAGGTCAAGGTACGATTCGCTGTTCCTGCCGATGAGAACATCAATGCCGGGAACATGGCTGATGTTGAGGCGAATGCAAAGGCAAGGAACATCATCATCCAGGGGTTGAGTCGTAGCGAGTTTGACCGTATATCTCACCTGTCGTCCGCCTACGACATCTGGGTGACCCTCGACGCATACCATGAGGGCACCACCCAGATCAAGACGGTTCGACAGGACCAGTTCAAGCGCGAATACAACAAATTCAAGATGCTTGCTGGTGAGTCCCTGGACGAGTGCTTTTCGCGATTTCACAAAATCTTGAGCAACCTCCGAGCGGTCGGTCTCACATACCCCGACTCGGACAACGCTCGTCAGATGCTCGCGGCACTCGATCTGCGCGTGTGGGAGATGAAGGTGACCACCATCAAAGACACGACAGACCTCTCGACCCTGACTCTTGACGCGCTGTACTCGCGCCTCAAGACTCACGAGATTGACGTTGTCTCTCGTCGGTCGAAGTCACAGTCGATGGCTTTGGTCACCGATCCCAGTCCGGCTTCTGGTTTTTCCGCCGATTCGCTTTGTGGGTTCTCCCTAGCTGCTCTATGTGACGTAACTGATGATCAGTTAGAGCAGCTAGAGGATGAACAGCTGGCCCTCCTAGCTCGGAAGTTCTCCCATGCTTACAAGAGGAGGAGGGACAGAAAGAGAGGCGGACCAGTCATCTGCTTCGAGTGTGGTGGCCCCAACCACATTCGGGCAAACTGCCCCAAGCTGGAGAAGGGCAAGAACGACTACGGCGGTTCGGGCAAGATCGACTACACCGACAAGAACCGCAACAAGAAGCCTCCAGCTCAGACGCCGGGAAAGAAGAAGTTCCGCGACTTTGGGAAGGCCAAGAAGCTGTTTCACCGCGTCCTCACCGCCTTCGACGACCTCGACCTCAGCGAGGTGGAGGGATGGAGCGATGACGACGGGACGGGTGACCAAGATCCCAAGAGCGGCGACGACTTCTCCGGCATGTGCTTCATGGCCCTCGAGGGCGAACTCAGCGACAGCGAGCTGTACTCCGACTCGGACGAGGTATGTCCCTCCTATGACCAACTTAATGAAGCTTTCCTTAAGCTAGGAGGTTTTCATGCTAGAGCTAGGACTAGGTGTACCGAGTTAGAGAAGGAAGTAGATAGACTGTCACGGGAGCTTACTTCTCTTACATCTGCTCCCTCCCGTGACGACTGTGATACATGTTGTGCTTTGCTGGGTGATTTGGAGAAGTTAAGGACCTCGCATGATAGTGTGTCCTCCGAGCTTGATTCTATTAAGGTGGAGAATGTTAGTCTGCTTGCTGAGTTAGAGTTGAGTAGGATGGCTGTTACCCTACTTACTACTGATGAGACTACTTCTCCCACCTCATGTGAGGTTAAGGACATTGCTGCTAGAGGACCTTATGCCATGCTCCTTGATCTGCCCGAGTCTTGTGAAAATTGCAATAATTTAAAGATGAACCTAAAACGGGCAGATCACAAGATTGCTGAGTTGTGTGCTTCTTTACTTGAGCCTATTGATTTATGTTTGAACTGTCCAAAGTTAACTGCTGAACTTGAATCTGTCTCAAAACAGTTTCAAGAAATGATTGACACTAATAAGAGGATGGCTCAACTCGCGACTAAGGATCCTGTTAGCTCACCTTGCATTAGCTGTGATAAACTAAAACTTGAACTCGTTGCCTTGAATGACAAATGTGTGAAGCTAACTAAGGATCAACTAGTGAAGGCACCAACTGCTTGTACTGTTTGTGCTGAGAAGGGGGAGAAGCCCCAGGGTAAGGTGGAGACGCCTAGGAACGTGAACCAACTGACTAGCAGTAGGACTGTCCATTCAGAGTCGGCTGTGCGTGCACAAGCCATTCTTCCCTCTGCTGTTGGTTCTTCATCTGCTCCCTTACCTCCTGCTGTTCCCTCTTCCCCCTGCTCTTCTTGCACCTCTCTCTTTCGGGAGTGTCAGTATCTTATGAACACTCTCGAGAGATTTGTAGGAGGCAAGAAGAAGCTTAATCTTATTCTAGACCAATCCAAGATTTGTAAATTCAATCAAGGTCTGGGATACGATTTCTATGAGGACATGAGGAAGCATCCACCTGCTATTCTTAGACCCATAGCACCAGGTGTGATCAAGACCGAGCCCAGGACCGAGAAAGTCCAATTTAAGTCAGCGGGCTATGTCCAGGGGATTTCTGACAGCAAGGTGATTGCACCTGCTGCTTCGGCTTCTCAGAAGGCGAAGCCTGACCGTGCTACTTCTACCTCTCAGAGGATGAAGTATCACTGCACCTTCTGTCAGAAGGATGGACACACGGTTGATCGATGCTTCAGGCGCGCCAAGATCGCGCGTAGAGACCGTGTTGAGTCTCCTAGGCGTATTCAGGGTCAGCCCCAGATCCTGAGTGCACCTAGGACCAGCACGAGGTCTAGGTTTACTGCTGTTGATGGGTTTGGGCAGTATCGAGGACTTGGTTTTTCTGAGTCTTCTGTTTTTCGTCCTCATGCTGCTCCTGGTCATGACTTCCGCCGTCCTGAGGGTACATCTCGTTTCCCCCGTCGAGACAGTTACCCGCGGCGTGTTCAGCGTGTTGCCGGTGTTCCGACTCGCTCTCCCGTAGCAGTCGGACCCCGCAACAGCTTCAGGTCTGCTCACAGACCTTCTGCTTCTTTGAGTCATGGAGAGCGTAGGGTAGATAGAGGTCAGTCGTGCTTGACTACTTCATCTGCTCGACGTGTTGTTCAGTATTGGGTGCCAAAATCACTTTTGATTTATCCCAGTACTGAGACTTTACTCTCTGTTTGACTCAGGTTCGCCGGGCAGGGAAGGGAAAGGTTTGGCTTGTAGACTCCGGTTGTTCTCGTCATATGACCGGAGACTCCCGTTGGTTTTCTTCCCTTGCCCGTGCTCCAGGTGATGAGACGATCACCTTCGGAGATGCTTCATCTGGGCGCGTCATCGCCAAAGGTACTGTGCGCATTAATGATTCTTTCATTTTGAAAGATGTAGCCTTGGTTAGTAAGCTGCAGTACAATTTGCTTTCAGTTTCTCAGCTTACCGATGACGGTTTCGAGGTGAGCTTTAAGAAAAATGCTTGTAAAATTCTTGATTCTTCGGGTAGTCTGGTTTGCGGAATTTCTCGTTATGGGAGGATCTTTCGTGCTGATTTTTCTGAGTCTTCTGGTGATCCTCTCAGGTGTTTAGTTGCTTCTGAGTCCCGCGACCTCTCTTTCTGGCATAGGAGACTTGGTCATATTGGATTTGACCATTTGACCCGAGTTAGCGGCCACGATCTCATTCGTGGTCTGCCTAAACTCAAGATGGTCAAAGATCTTGTTTGCTCTCCATGCCGGCACGGCAAGATGGTTGCCGCTTCTCACCCTCCGGTCACAGTTACTATGACCGATGCACCGGGACAGCTGCTCCACATGGACACAGTTGGACCAGCTCGAGTGCAGTCAGCAGGAGGGAAGTGGTATGTTCTTGTTGTGGTCGATGACTTCTCGAGGTATTCTTGGGTGTTTTTCTTAGCCTCGAAGGATGAGACGTTTTCACATTTCCGAGGTCTTTTCAGTAGGCTTTCTGTTGAGCTCCCAGGTGCCTTACGAGCGATCCGCAGTGACAATGGCACGGAGTTCAAGAATTCCTACTTCGAGAGTTTCTGTGGTGAGACAGGTGTAGAGCACCAGTTTTCTTCTCCGCACGTCCCACAACAAAATGGCGTTGTGGAGAGGAAGAACCGTACCTTGGTCGAGATGGCCAGGACGATGCTTGATGAGTACTCTACACCGCGGAAGTTTTGGGCTGAGGCTATAGCTACCGCGTGCCATGTCTCAAATCGAGTATTTCTTAGGGCACACTTGCACCGCACTTCTTATGAGTTGAGATATGGGCGAAAGCCCAGCGTCTCTCATTTTCGTGTTTTTGGTTGCAAGTGTTTTATCTTGAAGTCTGGGAACCTAGATAAGTTCGAGTCACGTTCCTGTGATGGGATCTTTCTAGGCTACTCGACTTCTTCGCGGGCTTATAGGGTCTGGAACTGCGAGTCTAGCAAAATGGTAGAGACCTGTGAGGTGACCTTTGACGAGGCCAGTCCGGGGACTAGGCCCGATATCTCAGGTTCTTTAGAGCAGTCCGAGACCATCTTTGTGGATGATGAGGATGATGGAGACGACGGTTGTCTATCTGATCCTGTCCCTCATCCACCCCTTGAGGTGCCGTCTTCCACCGCACCTCGAGGCGATCAGCCCATGCCTTCTGCTTCTTCTGGAGCTGGTGGCTCTGTTCCTACCTCGTCAGCTCACGAGGTAGAGGCCACTTCTTCATCTCATCCTGGACCTCCTAGACATATCCAGAAAGCTCATCCTTCAGAGCAGATCATTGGAGACCTCTTCGAGCGTGTTACCCGCTCAAAATCTGGCTTATCTCAATTCTGTCTCCATTCTGCTTTCATTGCCTCCTTTGAGCCCAAAGATGTCTCTCATGCTTTATCTGATGAGTCTTGGGTCAATGCCATGCATGAGGAGCTAGAAAATTTTGAGAGGAACAAGGTCTGGTCGCTTGTCGAGCCCCCGCGAGGTCACAATATTATTGGGACTAAGTGGGTGTTCAAGAACAAGCAGAGCGAGGATGGAGTGGTTATTCGAAACAAGGCTAGACTGGTTGCTCAGGGGTTCTCCCAGGTTGAAGGTCTAGATTTCGAGGAGACCTTTGCCCCCGTAGCTAGACTTGAAGCCATTAGAATCCTGCTTGCCTTTGCAGCTTCTAAGGGTTTCAAGCTTTACCAGATGGACGTCAAGAGTGCCTTTCTCAATGGCCTTATTGTGGAAGAGGTCTACGTCCGACAGCCTCCTGGTTTCGAAAACCCCAAATACCCAAACCATGTCTTTAAGCTTTCCAAAGCATTGTATGGACTTAAGCAGGCCCCCAGGGCTTGGTATGAGAGGCTTAAGTCCTACTTGTTGAGTCATGGGTTTGAAATGGGTAAAGTTGATAAGACCTTGTTCATCCGCCGGCTTGGCGCTGACCTTCTGCTCGTCCAGATCTATGTCGATGACATTATCTTTGGCGGCTCTTCCCATACTCTGGTTTCCCAGTTCTCGGATGTCATGAGCACCGAGTTTGAAATGAGTATGATGGGTGAGTTGACCTTCTTCCTTGGCTTCCAAATTAAGCAGACTCGGGAGGGTACATTTCTTCATCAAGGAAAGTACACTCGTGACCTCCTGAAGCGCTTCGATATGAGTGATGGTAAGCCGGTGTCAACTCCCATGGCTTCGACAGCCTATCTTGACCCAGATGAGGATGGCGAGCCAGTTGATCAGAAAGAGTTCAGAAGTATGATCGGCTCCCTTCTTTACCTCACCGCCTCGAGACCAGACATACACTTCTCAGTGTGTCTGTGTGCTCGCTTTCAGGCTTCTCCTCGCGTATCTCACCGCCAGGCGGTGAAGCGCATCTTTCGGTACCTTCGAGCTACCATTGACTATGGTATCTGGTACTCTTCCTCTTCTTGTCTTTCCTTGAGAGCCTTCTCGGATGCAGATTTTGCCGGCTGTAGGATAGATAGGAAGAGCACTTCTGGCACTTGCCAATTCATTGGCACTTCTCTCGTTTCCTGGTCTTCGAGGAAGCAGTCCGGTGTTGCACAGTCCACTGCAGAGGCCGAGTACGTTGCTGCTGCCAGTTGTTGCAGCCAGGTACTTTGGATGGCTTCGACCCTGCGGGACTTTGGGTTAGTTATCGACAGTGCTCCACTCTTTTGTGATAACACTTCTGCGATTAACATTGCTAAGAACCCAGTGCAACACTCTCGGACCAAACACATTGATATCCGTTTCCACTTCCTTAGAGACCATGTAGAGAAGGGTGATATAGTGCTCCAGTTTGTGGATAGTGACCACCAGTTGGCTGACATTTTCACCAAGCCTTTGGACAGTTCGAGGTTTTCAGCTCTGCGGGGAGAGCTTGGGGTGGTTTGTCCTTACGGACTGTAGTGAGGGGGAGCTTGGGCTTTACTGCTTTACTATATTGATTATGCTTCTGTCTCATTTCTGTTGCATTGCACTCGGGGTGCATTTGGGTTTAGTCTTTCCAGCATAGGTTAGAGTGCTTCTCTTGCCGAGATGCTTAGACTTCTAACTCTTATCTTGTGCTTCCAGGATTAGCTGCTTCTTATCTCACTAGGTCGAGCTCACTCACTTCTTGTAGGTTCTAGCGAGGGTTGGGCCACCCTCGGGTAGACAGGGTACGTGTTTGCTCTCTAGTGTGTGATTTACTGTTAGCTGATTGTCCTGGAGTCATATGGGGTAGATGAGAGTCAGTCTGAGCCATAGTTGTCTCTATATCTTATCTATGCTTTAAGGACTGCCTGTTTTGGTTTTATTTGCCAGCTTCTCGATTTATTGCTTTGGTTCAGGGAGAGTTCATTTGGGAGCTTCTGGAGCTTAATTGTGACTTAACTCAACTTGAACTAAAAGTTGCATGTCATGTTGAGGGGGAGCTGGATTTTTTCTGCATTTTAGCATTTCGCATTGTAATATAACTACATTGAGCCTTGATTATTATCCTGTTATGACATGTTTACAATGCTTTACACCTTGCCATGATTTGTGCCTTATATGCTAGATTGATCATGACTTCATATGTGTAGACTAGCTTTTACCATGATAAGTTAATTAAAATTGCCCAACTTGAAGTAAAACTTGTCATGCTAGCATTTGAGTTTAGTCTTTCTGGAGTTATCTCTTTATGATTCATGCCATGTCAACTAGGCATGAACTCAGGGGGAGTTTTGGATGACCTAGACTATCTTCTTAAGCTTCTCGCTTGGAGTAGTCGCATAAGGCTTGAGATCTAGCACAAAAAAAAAATCTCTTTTGTGCGAAAAAACTGATTTCACCAATTCTTTCTCATGAGACGGCTTGCCATTGCACTAGGCATGAACTCAGGGGAGTTTTGGATGACCTAGACTATCTTCTTAAGCTTTTTGCTTGGAGTAGTCGCATAAGGCTTGAGATCTAGCACATAAACAAAATTTGGGTTAGAAACGACCATGAGCTTTACAAAGACAATGTCTTATGTGCTCAAATTGCTTAAGCTACAAAAAGAACCAAGTACTTGCGCCAATGTTTCATTCTTGAGCATAGCACTCTAGTTGGTCTCAATATTAGCTTCTTGGTTCCGCTTAGCTTACTTGACATGGCCTGCATCATCCTTGGATATCTCTAGTTAGACTTTGCTCATTGATGACTTGACTTGCTCACTTAATGTACTTCACTTTTAGATTGTTATCTATGTGTTCTAGCTGGCTTATATATATGTTGTCATGATCTAGATAGCGTTTTATTGAGTTATGGCTTGGTGTAGTACTTGTTGGTCATATTGGATAATTCTCATGGCTCTAAATGCTTAGAATAAACAAACTTCAGCCATATTCATCCATTGACATGTCATATTCTCTCTTTTGCATCCTTGATGCGTTTATTGCCAAAAGGGGGAGAATAGAGAAGAAAAAGCTAGTTGGGATCAGTTTAGAGCTTTGTAGATCAATTTGCTCTTTCAGTTGTTGCTCTAGTGTTCCTTCTGTCGACATGGTCATTAGCTTCATTTCATTCTTTGGACCATGTTGGATTCTTCAAAATCAAACTCTTCTTAATGCTTTTTCTGCGTTTGTCAATAGACTCATCAAGGGGGAGATTGAGAGACCATGTGGTCGTGCTCCATGAGAGTGATGAGTAATTGACAAAGGTTTAGGTCAGTCGAGTTTGGTTTGAGTGGTTCGGAGTCGAGTCGTTGCGTGGCGCAATCGGGCTCGGTCGGACTTTGGTCAAATCTGGTCATTTGGGTTTAGGATGCATATTCTAATGTTTTGACAGGTTTTGACTTCATCTGTGGTAAGTGTAATAGTATTTACGCTTTCATGTGTCGAGCGGTGCTATTTGACGTGTTTCTTGTCTGTGTGACTGCAGGACGTCGAGTTGGAGTCGTGGCGAGACACGGTGGACCGGACTAGGCGCAGGTGGCGCTGAGGTCAGAACGGTCGGGATGTGTCGAAGACGACGTGGACTCGAGGTGGTTGCGAGGCGTGCGAGGCAAGGAGCGCGGAAGCTCCCCGGAAGGTGCAGAAGGGGCGAATCGGGAAATTCGCAAGGCTGCACACGCGGGAGCGGGCTCCGTTGGACGTAGCGGGCGTAACGGGACGGAGGCCCGTTAGCCAGGCGCTATAAAAGGAGAGGAGGGGCTGCATGCCCTCCTTGAGCATTTAGGTGGAATTAGGGTTAGCTCTAGTCAAAAGAGGCTTTAGGAGTTGGTTTCTTCTTTAGTCTTTAGTGGTTGGAGAGGCAGAGTTTGGTGCTCCCTCTGTCCCCTACGATGTGTTCTAGGTGGTAGAACAGAGTGTGTGTTCTTCCTCCCTCCATGGATGTGTGTGTGTGTTCTTGAGTTGAGGTGAGGGAGAGGATGAGTTGAGAGATTGTAATCCTTCCTTTGTATCAAGACGGGGTATCGGGTCTCGCCTGTATTCGCTGTGATTCAAGCATGAAAATCTGAAGTTTTATTCCCGTGCTCTCTGTTCTTCCTTCGATGCTCTTTTGGTGGATTTCTTGAGTTTTTGATTTTCGAGTTCTTGCTTGCTGTGGAGGTGTAAAATGGGTTGCTCCATGATGGGATAGTGCTTCAAGATCATTTGATCAATTAAAATCCCAGAGACAAGGTTTTAATCTCAGTTTTGCCTTTTTGACCTCCCCTGTTCAAGCTTTGCATTTCTAGGGTTTTGGTGCTCTCAGTGTTCCCCTTGTTGTAATGGCTTGAAATTTGGCATGGAGGATCCAGAGGCTATCTTATAGCTATCCTCAAAATTTCATAGCCAAAGGATCAACCGTTTGGGAGCAATTTGATTTTTGGCTCGGGTCGTGCAAGAATTCAGATTTTTACCCAAATCTGAAATTCTTGATTCTTGGAGTGGATTTCTTGTTATTGGTTCTTGGCTTAGTCTTCTGGGAGTGTTCCCTAGCTATCCTCAAAGTTTCTCAAGCCAAGAATCCAAGAATCGGTGCGAATCTCTCAGTTTTCTGAATTTCCTGTTTGCTGTTTTTCTCGAGAGGTACTACCGCTCGGGGAGCGGTACTACCGCTTAAAGGTACTACCGCTTGACCAAGCGGTACTACCGCTTGAGGCCAGAATTTTCCCGATTTGATTTTTCTCGCTTGCTGGTCTCTGTATTTGTGTTTTTCCTGCTGCTGGGGTATCTTGTGAGCACTGGTCTTCTACCTTCATAGCTCCCATAGCTATTGGAGAAGAAGATACGAGTTGGGGGCGATTTTTAAAAGCCGACATTCACCCCCCCTCTGTCGCCATTTCGGTCCAACAATTGGTATCAGAGCCGGTTAGCTCTAATTCATAGATCTTAACCGGTCTCAAGAGCCATGGAGACGGACAAGTACTCGACCAAGCCGCCCGTGTTCGATGGCATCGATTACCCCTTCTGGAAGAGCCGAATGGAGACATACATCCAGGCCCAGGGGTATGCCATCTGGCGGAAGGTCAAGGTACGATTCGCTGTTCCTGCCGATGAGAACATCAATGCCGGGAACATGGCTGATGTTGAGGCGAATGCAAAGGCAAGGAACATCATCATCCAGGGGTTGAGTCGTAGCGAGTTTGACCGTATATCTCACCTGTCGTCCGCCTACGACATCTGGGTGACCCTCGACGCATACCATGAGGGCACCACCCAGATCAAGACGGTTCGACAGGACCAGTTCAAGCGCGAATACAACAAATTCAAGATGCTTGCTGGTGAGTCCCTGGACGAGTGCTTTTCGCGATTTCACAAAATCTTGAGCAACCTCCGAGCGGTCGGTCTCACATACCCCGACTCGGACAACGCTCGTCAGATGCTCGCGGCACTCGATCTGCGCGTGTGGGAGATGAAGGTGACCACCATCAAAGACACGACAGACCTCTCGACCCTGACTCTTGACGCTTTGTACTCGCGCCCCAAGACTCACGAGATTGACGTTGTCTCTCGTCGGTCGAAGTCACAGTCGATGGCTTTGGTCACCGATCCCAGTCCGGCTTCTGGTTTTTCCGCCGATTCGCTTTGTGGGTTCTCCCTAGCTGCTCTATGTGACGTAACTGATGATCAGTTAGAGCAGCTAGAGGATGAACAGCTGGCCCTCCTAGCTCGGAAGTTCTCCCATGCTTACAAGAGGAGGAGGGACAGAAAGAGAGGCGGACCAGTCATCTGCTTCGAGTGTGGTGGCCCCAACCACATTCGGGCAAACTGCCCCAAGCTGGAGAAGGGCAAGAACGACTACGGCGGTTCGGGCAAGATCGACTACACCGACAAGAACCGCAACAAGAAGCCTCCAGCTCAGACGCCGGGAAAGAAGAAGTTCCGCGACTTTGGGAAGGCCAAGAAGCTGTTTCACCGCGTCCTCACCGCCTTCGACGACCTCGACCTCAGCGAGGTGGAGGGATGGAGCGATGACGACGGGACGGGTGACCAAGATCCCAAGAGCGGCGACGACTTCTCCGGCATGTGCTTCATGGCCCTCGAGGGCGAACTCAGCGACAGCGAGCTGTACTCCGACTCGGACGAGGTATGTCCCTCCTATGACCAACTTAATGAAGCTTTCCTTAAGCTAGGAGGTTTTCATGCTAGAGCTAGGACTAGGTGTACCGAGTTAGAGAAGGAAGTAGATAGACTGTCACGGGAGCTTACTTCTCTTACATCTGCTCCCTCCCGTGACGACTGTGATACATGTTGTGCTTTGCTGGGTGATTTGGAGAAGTTAAGGACCTCGCATGATAGTGTGTCCTCCGAGCTTGATTCTATTAAGGTGGAGAATGTTAGTCTGCTTGCTGAGTTAGAGTTGAGTAGGATGGCTGTTACCCTACTTACTACTGATGAGACTACTTCTCCCACCTCATGTGAGGTTAAGGACATTGCTGCTAGAGGACCTTATGCCATGCTCCTTGATCTGCCCGAGTCTTGTGAAAATTGCAATAATTTAAAGATGAACCTAAAACGGGCAGATCACAAGATTGCTGAGTTGTGTGCTTCTTTACTTGAGCCTATTGATTTATGTTTGAACTGTCCAAAGTTAACTGCTGAACTTGAATCTGTCTCAAAACAGTTTCAAGAAATGATTGACACTAATAAGAGGATGGCTCAATTCGCGACTAAGGATCCTGTTAGCTCACCTTGCATTAGCTGTGATAAACTAAAACTTGAACTCGTTGCCTTGAATGACAAATGTGTGAAGCTAACTAAGGATCAACTAGTGAAGGCACCAACTGCTTGTACTGTTTGTGCTGAGAAGGGGGAGAAGCCCCAGGGTAAGGTGGAGACGCCTAGGAACGTGAACCAACTGACTAGCAGTAGGACTGTCCATTCAGAGTCGGCTGTGCGTGCACAAGCCATTCTTCCCTCTGCTGTTGGTTCTTCATCTGCTCCCTTACCTCCTGCTGTTCCCTCTTCCCCCTGCTCTTCTTGCACCTCTCTCTTTCGGGAGTGTCAGTATCTTATGAACACTCTCGAGAGATTTGTAGGAGGCAAGAAGAAGCTTAATCTTATTCTAGACCAATCCAAGATTTGTAAATTCAATCAAGGTCTGGGATACGATTTCTATGAGGACATGAGGAAGCATCCACCTGCTATTCTTAGACCCATAGCACCAGGTGTGATCAAGACCGAGCCCAGGACCGAGAAAGTCCAATTTAAGTCAGCGGGCTATGTCCAGGGGATTTCTGACAACAAGGTGATTGCACCTGCTGCTTCGGCTTCTCAGAAGGCGAAGCCTGACCGTGCTACTTCTACCTCTCAGAGGATGAAGTATCACTGCACCTTCTGTCAGAAGGATGGACACACGGTTGATCGATGCTTCAGGCGCGCCAAGATCGCGCGTAGAGACCGTGTTGAGTCTCCTAGGCGTATTCAGGGTCAGCCCCAGATCCTGATTGCACCTAGGACCAGCACGAGGTCTAGGTTTACTGCTGTTGTTGGGTTTGGGCAGCATCGAGGACTTGGTTTTTCTGAGTCTTCTGTTTTTCGTCCTCATGCTGCTCCTGGTCATGACTTCCGCCGTCCTGAGGGTACATCTCGTTTCCCCCGTCGAGACAGTTACCCGCGGCGTGTTCAGCGTGTTGCCGGTGTTCCGACTCGCTCTCCCGTAGCAGTCGGACCCCGCAACAGCTTCAGGTCTGCTCACAGACCTTCTGCTTCTTTGAGTCATGGAGAGCGTAGGGTAGATAGAGGTCAGTCGTGCTTGACTACTTCATCTGCTCGACGTGTTGTTCAGTATTGGGTGCCAAAATCACTTTTGATTTATCCCAGTACTGAGACTTTACTCTCTGTTTGACTCAGGTTCGCCGGGCAGGGAAGGGAAAGGTTTGGCTTGTAGACTCCGGTTGTTCTCGTCATATGACCGGAGACTCCCGTTGGTTTTCTTCCCTTGCCCGTGCTCCAGGTGATGAGACGATCACCTTCGGAGATGCTTCATCTGGGCGCGTCATCGCCAAAGGTACTGTGCGCATTAATGATTCTTTCATTTTGAAAGATGTAGCCTTGGTTAGTAAGCTGCAGTACAATTTGCTTTCAGTTTCTCAGCTTACCGATGACGGTTTCGAGGTGAGCTTTAAGAAAAATGCTTGTAAAATTCTTGATTCTTCGGGTAGTCTGGTTTGCGGAATTTCTCGTTATGGGAGGATCTTTCGTGCTGATTTTTCTGAGTCTTCTGGTGATCCTCTCAGGTGTTTAGTTGCTTCTGAGTCCCGCGACCTCTCTTTCTGGCATAGGAGACTTGGTCATATTGGATTTGACCATTTGACCCGAGTTAGCGGCCACGATCTCATTCGTGGTCTGCCTAAACTCAAGATGGTCAAAGATCTTGTTTGCTCTCCATGCCGGCACGGCAAGATGGTTGCCGCTTCTCACCCTCCGGTCACAGTTACTATGACCGATGCACCGGGACAGCTGCTCCACATGGACACAGTTGGACCAGCTCGAGTGCAGTCAGCAGGAGGGAAGTGGTATGTTCTTGTTGTGGTCGATGACTTCTCGAGGTATTCTTGGGTGTTTTTCTTAGCCTCGAAGGATGAGACGTTTTCACATTTCCGAGGTCTTTTCAGTAGGCTTTCTGTTGAGCTCCCAGGTGCCTTACGAGCGATCCGCAGTGACAATGGCACGGAGTTCAAGAATTCCTACTTCGAGAGTTTCTGTGGTGAGACAGGTGTAGAGCACCAGTTTTCTTCTCCGCACGTCCCACAACAAAATGGCGTTGTGGAGAGGAAGAACCGTACCTTGGTCGAGATGGCCAGGACGATGCTTGATGAGTACTCTACACCGCGGAAGTTTTGGGCTGAGGCTATAGCTACCGCGTGCCATGTCTCAAATCGAGTATTTCTTAGGGCACACTTGCACCGCACTTCTTATGAGTTGAGATATGGGCGAAAGCCCAGCGTCTCTCATTTTCGTGTTTTTGGTTGCAAGTGTTTTATCTTGAAGTCTGGGAACCTAGATAAGTTCGAGTCACGTTCCTGTGATGGGATCTTTCTAGGCTACTCGACTTCTTCGCGGGCTTTAGGGTCTGGAACTGCGAGTCTAGCAAAATGGTAGAGACCTGTGAGGTGACCTTTGACGAGGCCAGTCCGGGGACTAGGCCCGATATCTCAGGTTCTTTAGAGCAGTCCGAGACCATCTTTGTGGATGATGAGGATGATGGAGACGACGGTTGTCTATCTGATCCTGTCCCTCATCCACCCCTTGAGGTGCCGTCTTCCACCGCACCTCGAGGCGATCAGCCCATGCCTTCTGCTTCTTCTGGAGCTGGTGGCTCTGTTCCTACCTCGTCAGCTCACGAGGTAGAGGCCACTTCTTCATCTCATCCTGGACCTCCTAGACATATCCAGAAAGCTCATCCTTCAGAGCAGATCATTGGAGACCTCTTCGAGCGTGTTACCCGCTCAAAATCTGGCTTATCTCAATTCTGTCTCCATTCTGCTTTCATTGCCTCCTTTGAGCCCAAAGATGTCTCTCATGCTTTATCTGATGAGTCTTGGGTCAATGCCATGCATGAGGAGCTAGAAAATTTTGAGAGGAACAAGGTCTGGTCGCTTGTCGAGCCCCCGCGAGGTCACAATATTATTGGGACTAAGTGGGTGTTCAAGAACAAGCAGAGCGAGGATGGAGTGGTTATTCGAAACAAGGCTAGACTGGTTGCTCAGGGGTTCTCCCAGGTTGAAGGTCTAGATTTCGAGGAGACCTTTGCCCCCGTAGCTAGACTTGAAGCCATTAGAATCCTGCTTGCCTTTGCAGCTTCTAAGGGTTTCAAGCTTTACCAGATGGACGTCAAGAGTGCCTTTCTCAATGGCCTTATTGAGGAAGAGGTCTACGTCCGACAGCCTCCTGGTTTCGAAAACTCCAAATACCCAAACCATGTCTTTAAGCTTTCCAAAGCATTGTATGGACTTAAGCAGGCCCCCAGGGCTTGGTATGAGAGGCTTAAGTCCTACTTGTTGAGTCATGGGTTTGAAATGGGTAAAGTTGATAAGACCTTGTTCATCCGCCGGCTTGGCGCTGACCTTCTGCTCGTCCAGATCTATGTCGATGACATTATCTTTGGCGGCTCTTCCCATACTCTGGTTTCCCAGTTCTCGGATGTCATGAGCACCGAGTTTGAAATGAGTATGATGGGTGAGTTGACCTTCTTCCTTGGCTTCCAAATTAAGCAGACTCGGGAGGGTACATTTCTTCATCAAGGAAAGTACACTCGTGACCTCCTGAAGCGCTTCGATATGAGTGATGGTAAGCCGGTGTCAACTCCCATGGCTTCGACAGCCTATCTTGACCCAGATGAGGATGGCGAGCCAGTTGATCAGAAAGAGTTCAGAAGTATGATCGGCTCCCTTCTTTACCTCACCGCCTCGAGACCAGACATACACTTCTCAGTGTGTCTGTGTGCTCGCTTTCAGGCTTCTCCTCGCGTATCTCACCGCCAGGCGGTGAAGCGCATCTTTCGGTACCTTCGAGCTACCATTGACTATGGTATCTGGTACTCTTCCTCTTCTTGTCTTTCCTTGAGAGCCTTCTCGGATGCAGATTTTGCCGGCTGTAGGATAGATAGGAAGAGCACTTCTGGCACTTGCCAATTCATTGGCACTTCTCTCGTTTCCTGGTCTTCGAGGAAGCAGTCCGGTGTTGCACAGTCCACTGCAGAGGCCGAGTACGTTGCTGCTGCCAGTTGTTGCAGCCAGGTACTTTGGATGGCTTCGACCCTGCGGGACTTTGGGTTAGTTATCGACAGTGTTCCACTCTTTTGTGATAACACTTCTGCGATTAACATTGCTAAGAACCCAGTGCAACACTCTCGGACCAAACACATTGATATCCGTTTCCACTTCCTTAGAGACCATGTAGAGAAGGGTGATATAGTGCTCCAGTTTGTGGATAGTGACCACCAGTTGGCTGACATTTTCACCAAGCCTTTGGACAGTTCGAGGTTTTCAGCTCTGCGGGGAGAGCTTGGGGTGGTTTGTCCTTACGGACTGTAGTGAGGGGGAGCTTGGGCTTTACTGCTTTACTATATTGATTATGCTTCTGTCTCATTTCTGTTGCATTGCACTCGGGGTGCATTTGGGTTTAGTCTTTCCAGCATAGGTTAGAGTGCTTCTCTTGCCGAGATGCTTAGACTTCTAACTCTTATCTTGTGCTTCCAGGATTAGCTGCTTCTTATCTCACTAGGTCGAGCTCACTCACTTCTTGTAGGTTCTAGCGAGGGTTGGGCCACCCTCGGGTAGACAGGGTACGTGTTTGCTCTCTAGTGTGTGATTTACTGTTAGCTGATTGTCCTGGAGTCATATGGGGTAGATGAGAGTCAGTCTGAGCCATAGTTGTCTCTATATCTTATCTATGCTTTAAGGACTGCCTGTTTTGGTTTTATTTGCCAGCTTCTCGATTTATTGCTTTGGTTCAGGGAGAGTTCATTTGGGAGCTTCTGGAGCTTAATTGTGACTTAACTCAACTTGAACTAAAAGTTGCATGTCATGTTGAGGGGGAGCTGGATTTTTTCTGCATTTTAGCATTTCGCATTGTAATATAACTACATTGAGCCTTGATTATTATCCTGTTATGACATGTTTACAATGCTTTACACCTTGCCATGATTTGTGCCTTATATGCTAGATTGATCATGACTTCATATGTGTAGACTAGCTTTTACCATGATAAGTTAATTAAAATTGCCCAACTTGAAGTAAAACTTGTCATGCTAGCATTTGAGTTTAGTCTTTCTGGAGTTATCTCTTTATGATTCATGCCATGTCAACTAGGCATGAACTCAGGGGGAGTTTTGGATGACCTAGACTATCTTCTTAAGCTTCTCGCTTGGAGTAGTCGCATAAGGCTTGAGATCTAGCACAAAAAAAAAATCTCTTTTGTGCGAAAAAACTGATTTCACCAATTCTTTCTCATGAGACGGCTTGCCATTGCACTAGGCATGAACTCAGGGGAGTTTTGGATGACCTAGACTATCTTCTTAAGCTTTTTGCTTGGAGTAGTCGCATAAGGCTTGAGATCTAGCACATAAACAAAATTTGGGTTAGAAACGACCATGAGCTTTACAAAGACAATGTCTTATGTGCTCAAATTGCTTAAGCTACAAAAAGAACCAAGTACTTGCGCCAATGTTTCATTCTTGAGCATAGCACTCTAGTTGGTCTCAATATTAGCTTCTTGGTTCCGCTTAGCTTACTTGACATGGCCTGCATCATCCTTGGATATCTCTAGTTAGACTTTGCTCATTGATGACTTGACTTGCTCACTTAATGTACTTCACTTTTAGATTGTTATCTATGTGTTCTAGCTGGCTTATATATATGTTGTCATGATCTAGATAGCGTTTTATTGAGTTATGGCTTGGTGTAGTACTTGTTGGTCATATTGGATAATTCTCATGGCTCTAAATGCTTAGAATAAACAAACTTCAGCCATATTCATCCATTGACATGTCATATTCTCTCTTTTGCATCCTTGATGCGTTTATTGCCAAAAGGGGGAGAATAGAGAAGAAAAAGCTAGTTGGGATCAGTTTAGAGCTTTGTAGATCAATTTGCTCTTTCAGTTGTTGCTCTAGTGTTCCTTCTGTCGACATGGTCATTAGCTTCATTTCATTCTTTGGACCATGTTGGATTCTTCAAAATCAAACTCTTCTTAATGCTTTTTCTGCGTTTGTCAATAGACTCATCAAGGGGGAGATTGAGAGACCATGTGGTCGTGCTCCATGAGAGTGATGAGTAATTGACAAAGGTTTAGGTCAGTCGAGTTTGGTTTGAGTGGTTCGGAGTCGAGTCGTTGCGTGGCGCAATCGGGCTCGGTCGGACTTTGGTCAAATCTGGTCATTTGGGTTTAGGATGCATATTCTAATGTTTTGACAGGTTTTGACTTCATCTGTGGTAAGTGTAATAGTATTTACGCTTTCATGTGTCGAGCGGTGCTATTTGACGTGTTTCTTGTCTGTGTGACTGCAGGACGTCGAGTTGGAGTCGTGGCGAGACACGGTGGACCGGACTAGGCGCAGGTGGCGCTGAGGTCAGAACGGTCGGGATGTGTCGAAGACGACGTGGACTCGAGGTGGTTGCGAGGCGTGCGAGGCAAGGAGCGCGGAAGCTCCCCGGAAGGTGCAGAAGGGGCGAATCGGGAAATTCGCAAGGCTGCACACGCGGGAGCGGGCTCCGTTGGACGTAGCGGGCGTAACGGGACGGAGGCCCGTTAGCCAGGCGCTATAAAAGGAGAGGAGGGGCTGCATGCCCTCCTTGAGCATTTAGGTGGAATTAGGGTTAGCTCTAGTCAAAAGAGGCTTTAGGAGTTGGTTTCTTCTTTAGTCTTTAGTGGTTGGAGAGGCAGAGTTTGGTGCTCCCTCTGTCCCCTACGATGTGTTCTAGGTGGTAGAACAGAGTGTGTGTTCTTCCTCCCTCCATGGATGTGTGTGTGTGTTCTTGAGTTGAGGTGAGGGAGAGGATGAGTTGAGAGATTGTAATCCTTCCTTTGTATCAAGACGGGGTATCGGGTCTCGCCTGTATTCGCTGTGATTCAAGCATGAAAATCTGAAGTTTTATTCCCGTGCTCTCTGTTCTTCCTTCGATGCTCTTTTGGTGGATTTCTTGAGTTTTTGATTTTCGAGTTCTTGCTTGCTGTGGAGGTGTAAAATGGGTTGCTCCATGATGGGATAGTGCTTCAAGATCATTTGATCAATTAAAATCCCAGAGACAAGGTTTTAATCTCAGTTTTGCCTTTTTGACCTCCCCTGTTCAAGCTTTGCATTTCTAGGGTTTTGGTGCTCTCAGTGTTCCCCTTGTTGTAATGGCTTGAAATTTGGCATGGAGGATCTAGAGGCTATCTTATAGCTATCCTCAAAATTTCATAGCCAAAGGATCAACCGTTTGGGAGCAATTTGATTTTTGGCTCGGGTCGTGCAAGAATTCAGATTTTTACCCAAATCTGAAATTCTTGATTCTTGGAGTGGATTTCTTGTTATTGGTTCTTGGCTTAGTCTTCTGGGAGTGTTCCCTAGCTATCCTCAAAGTTTCTCAAGCCAAGAATCCAAGAATCGGTGCGAATCTCTCAGTTTTCTGAATTTCCTGTTTGCTGTTTTTCTCGAGAGGTACTACCGCTCGGGGAGCGGTACTACCGCTTAAAGGTACTACCGCTTGACCAAGCGGTACTACCGCTTGAGGCCAGAATTTTCCCGATTTGATTTTTCTCGCTTGCTGGTCTCTGTATTTGTGTTTTTCCTGCTGCTGGGGTATCTTGTGAGCACTGGTCTTCTACCTTCATAGCTCCCATAGCTATTGGAGAAGAAGATACGAGTTGGGGGCAATTTTTAAAAGCCGACATTCACCCCCCCTCTGTCGCCATTTCGGTCCAACACTAACATTTCTTCTTCCTTTGTTGTTCATCTCCAACCATCAGACCAACAAACACTCTGTTCTTAAGCTAAAGCCACCGTGAGCCATGCATACAAGTAAGCAAAATCAATTCCTTCTACCAAATTAATTGGCATGCAATAAGAACACCTTTATTCATTGCCAAACATCAATTCCTTTTCAGTTTTTATTCATTAAAATTTTAGTTTTTCAGTTTCTTGCATTCAAGCATTGAAAACCGACATTTCTTTTATTCCCGCCATTACTTTGTCATTCAATTATGGCCATTCATTTGCTCTCTTCACCTATAAATTGAACCACCTCCTCTCCTCATTCCCCACTTGTGTTGTACTCTATCACACTAGAAATCCATCTAAAAAGAAGGTCTCAAGGAGTGTTCCCTCGGTTGGTATTTTTCAGCAATTTCCTTTCCAACCAATCTTCTGATCGCTTGTTCTCAGTCATCCGAACTCTGAATCAAGTGATTCAATTTCCTAAATTTATATAAATTCATAATCTATCTCCTAGTATATATTTTATAATTTTTGGATTCTATTTGGATTTGTTTGTTTTTATTTGGTTATTTGCACGTGCAGATTACGACTATTATGAAGAGTTCGATTTTGATGATTCGCAGCACCAGGACTTCAAGAAAGGCAAGTTATACACCTTGACCATATTGATCCCAGTTTACAAATAAAATTATTTTATTTTAAATTATCTTGCATGCATATTTTTATTCAGCGCATTTCAATCTAGTTTTAAATTTAGTTATCGCCTACTTGTTAATACCTCCTTTGATATTGATTACTTAATACCTTGTCACCCTAGAATAAAACTCTGGTTAGTACACTAGTATGGACTAGAGAAATTTTGTATCAAATGCTTAAACCTGCTTAGACATAATTTTTGTTTTGGAATAACCTTTTCCACATAAAATGATGAGCTTCTGAAATGTACTCTTGACTTCAGTGAGTCAAGAAAGTCTATAAATTATTTCGAAATAAAAAATAAAAATTGGTTTAGACTTAGGCAAATGGTTAGGTGGTGGGTGCTTGCTGGTATGCATTGTTGTTTGGTGACACAATGTTGATTGCCAGGCACGAGAGGTATGTGGTTGGTGCCTAAGTCAAATTAAGGATCGATCTGTGAGCTATTATTAGAAAGCCCTTTCATACTACCACAAGCTGGTATGGGATAGTCCTGACTGATTAATTTGGAGGCCTAATCTGAGTCTCACTGTAGGTTGAAAGTGAGTGTGGCTTAGGCCATGAGAAGTCTCACTCGGCTCAAGAAGGGGCTCTAACTTGTGGATTCAAGTTGTGGTGAAACCTCAGTGTTGGCTTGGCTAGGTTGAAGGCTTTGCATTGTAAAGGCCTTATCATGATCTTCTCACCACATACCAAAGGAAGTGTGTTTATCCGGTGGCAATATGGGATGATCATCTCTTGTGGGTAAAGCTATACAACCTCCGCAGAGTGTATAATCTATCCTAGATAGTTGTGCCCACAGTCATGGGCAAGCTGAGTAAAGTTTTTCATGGATTATACTTTGTTTTCAAAATGGTTTTACAAAATGCTTATGGATGGATAGAATCCATATGATATCTTTTTAAGGAAAGATGATCCGAGTGGGATGCCCGTGGATAGGTTGGTGTTTGGTCAGAGCATACACTAACGATATTATTTTATTAAAATCTTGTTTCTATATATTGTATCAAATTCAGCTTTTGAATCTACTTATAGTATTTACTTCAAATTTCGCTTTATGCTCAATTAACCACACTATGCCTTCCTTTGTCAATCCTTATGTATGCATTAACTCTGTTAAACCTCCTAGTGTAACTTGTGGATAACTTTATGTGCTCATGTTGCTCAATTCACCTTTTTCCAGAGGACTGCTTCGACTTCAGTGAGGATTAGGACATATAGGCCGTGTTTTACTGTCGTTTGCTTGTGAGCAGGCTTAGTGGGCTTCTTCTGCTTCGGTTTTTTCCTTTCGCTGCTTATATTTTATTTTGGCTTATGTGCTATTGATGTAAACTTTGGCCATCAGGCCTATATTCAGTTAAATAAAGTTGGTCATTATGCATGGTATTTGTCTTTGTTATCCATTGTGTGCACTAGTTGATCCTAGACTAGTGCGATTAACACAGAGAGTTCTGGAATTGTTGCTCCGGGATCTGACACCGTATGACCGACCGTATTACACAAATGACTAACTACATGAATGACAACTACAACTATGTGAACAAACACATCACTATCGATTGACGTCCTAACTTACTACTAACCACGAGAAAGAAGAAAGGAGTCGAGAAGCATTAGGGGAGTTTAGAAGCACGGAGGGAGTCGAGAGAGAAAGAGAGGGAAGATGGTCGATGGCTAACTAGACGATGGTGACAGGACAACACCTACACAGAATTACAATGAACGCACGCACAACCTAACTATCGACAAATCATAGAAAGGAGGAAAGAGGGAGTCTAGAAGCAAGGAAGGGGTTGAGATAGCAAGGGGAAGGGTACAGTCATCGGCTAGCTAAATCAGTGAGACAACACACAAATACTTAACACTACCAAACGATCATAGAACAAAGCCTACACAGGCAAAGGACATGAACACAGATCTCAGACACACTAACAGACTAACATCTAACACAGAGAACAACTTAACACAACAAACATAGATCAATTCTGGAACTAATTAATAGAGCACAATAACACAACAACTGATCACATTGCATACATCAAAGTAAAATGATATAAATCCACAAATTCACAATCACAAAGTGTAATAGAGTTAACAATTACTAACATCAATTAAGGTGAACAGTAATTAAGAATAGCAGAGGGAGAAAGGGAGAGGTACTGGAAATTGACTGAGAAGTAGAGTGGTAGCAGGTGAAGCTGGGGAGGGGTTGAAGAAGAAATACAGTCAGCAGAGGGGCGCACATTGGAGAAGAGGTAGTCGATGTGGTGACGTGGTGGTGATGTAGAGGAGGGAGTTGGCATTGCAGTTGAGGAAGTCGGTGAGACGGTGGAAGAGAGGAGAGAGGTGAAGTACCAGGGGCCAAGGAGAGAGAGAGAGAGCTTGAGGTGGAGGGAGAGTAGAGAAGGGTGGCGGTGCTCAGTGAGACGGCCATCAAGATGTGAGGCGCCGAGGGAGGAGGGGTGGAGAGCTGTGGCGTGGTGGAGGAGTAGTAGGGAGGAAGGAGAAGCAATAGGGAGCCAAGGTAGAAGAAAGCTGGACTCGGTGAGGGGAGGAAAAAGGAAGGGAATAGGCAGCACTAATGGAGGAGAAGTGGGAGGCGGCTGGCGACAGTGTTGTGTGGGACTTGCGTGTCGTGGAGCTAGAGGGAACTAGGTGGTGGCGCAGGAGGGAGATGGTGGTGACTAGGTGCAGAGAGGAGAGGTGGTCGAATGCAGAGGAAGGAGGCAAGGGAAAGATGCACGGTGGCAGGCCAGAGATGAGGTGGTGCACTGGCGTTGAAGGGGAAGGTGGCTAGTGGTGACGCTGTGTGAGGCTTGCGCGCCGTGGGGTGATGCTGCGGAGGGAGGAGAAGGTGGTGCTTGGTGCCATGCCGACGAGCCAGCCCGACCTCGTCGGCAGCTGGAGATGGAGAAGGATGGGGAAGAGAAGCAGTAGGGGGCTAGGGAGAAGAAGAACGAGCTCTCTTTGGAATTTCTGGCAGCTAGAGTTTTTTAGAGGAGATTGGGGATTTTTTTGGCAATTTTGAAAATTTTCCCACTAGGTTGTCAGGAATTGCAATCAAGTCATTCCCCCATTTGATTTCTTCTGATTTAGACCTCCAGAGCTCCATTTTCTTCGTGAGAAGATCCTACATGTTTGTGGCGACACATACATCTATACGGAGCAGTCCTAGCATGCCAATTTGGAGTGAATGCGCTCGATCACGTCGGCCAGCAGAAAAATGTAAAATGGTTTAAATTGAGCAATTAATTATAGATAAGGCTGTATGTGATGAAAAATGGTCCCAAAATGTGAAAAATATGAGGGTAAAATGATAGGTAAATATATGTAAATATGACACATGTCATACCCTCAAGCTTTAAACTTTAACTTGTCCTGAAGTAAATGGCATGATATTATCGAACTCGAACTACAAGTATCATGGTAAAAGACTAGTTTAATGCATGTAATAAGTCAAAAGGCATACAACAATGTAAAATGAGATTATCTAACTCGAGTTTTGAGGGCCATCCAAGATGAGAATGAATATTCAATCAAAGATACCAAAGTGATAACTGTAGTATTTGACCAAAATGCAGTAAGTGATCATATGGATCCAACCAAAATTGTAAGGCATCGGAACTAGGTATAACATCAAGAATGAGCATATCAAAGGGTCATGCTAAGGCATTTGCTATTTGAGATAAAGAGACTAATACTTGCATGATATTTATGAAAAAATCCACACTTGAGCCATGATACCTAATTTTTTGTAACATCCCAAAAATTTGAAATTTGAAGATATAAAGTTTATGAATTATTTTGCAATATATTCTAATTTTTGGATTTGGATTTTATGGTGTTTTTTCGAGGTTTTGGTTAAGGTTCCCAAAATTTGAAATAAAAAGAAAATATACAATTAAAAGGAAAATTCAAATTGAAATTAAGAATTTGAAAAGATGATCCAGAAATTAGGAGACAGGAATTGAAATAATATCTGGGGGTTTATACAGAAAATTGTGCCAAAGTTTAACCAAAAATATAGCAAGAAATATACAAAAAAAATGAAATGGAGTTAGGCCGGCCGAAGCCAGCCCAACCCCACTCCCATCAGCGCGGCCCAGCCCAGTGTGCGCAGCGCGCCCGCGCTCTCTGCCAGGCGGGCCACGCCTCCTCTCCCCGCCTTCATCCACCGCCCACGGGCCCGGCGCCCTCTCCCGCTCACTTCCCCTGGCCGGTGGCCCCGCGCCCGCGTCCGCGCTCTCCCTCTGGCCAGCGGGCCCTCCCGCTCGCCCGGCTCTCTCTTCCCCTCTCCCTCTCCCGCTGGCCGGTGGACCGGCCCTGTCAGGGGCGTCTTCCTCCCCCGGACGCCTTTTTCCGCTCGGCGCAGAGCTTGCGCTCCCCGTGGAGCTCATGCACGGCATCGCCCTGCCCATGCCATCCCGTCGCCATGGTGGAAAGCCTGCGGAGCTGACGCCACCCCTGGTTCCACCGCCTCCGCCCACGGTTCGGCGCCACCGCCCACAGTTTTCCCCCGCCCGGTCGCGTCGGCCCGGCTACGTGGCGCCGGTCGTCTGCCGCTCCACCCGTGCGTGGGAGGTGGTAAGCGATGAGGAGACCGCACGGGGGGAGTGGTTGCGCTGCTTTGCCAGGCCATTACGCCGCCTGCGTCACCGCCTGGCACCGCCACCTGCTCCGACAGGACCAAACGGCCGCCCGCCCGTTGCCAGCCTTCCCCGAACGCCTATATAAGGCAATAAACCCTCCGTTGAGTTCCCCACGCCGCCCTCTCCGTTCATCAGAAGGTAATCGGGTATTCGTGCCCCGTAGCCGCCGGCGAGCTCTTTCTCCCCCAACTCCGGCAAACTAACTCCCCGTGGTTCTTCTGTCCCAGAGCCCAATTCCTGGCGCCCGGACCGTCTGCATAGCGCTGCGAAGCCTCCCCGACCTTCACTCGAGCTCCCCGTCGCCCGTACGCCGCCGTCACCGAGAGCCTCCCCGAACTGCCACCGCCGCTCGACGCCGACCCATCTCCGGACCTCTTCGGCCCCGGGCGACTGCGTCATCGTCTTCACCGTAGCTCGAGGAACACGTTTCGAGTCTCCGCCGGACCTCCCCGACATCCCCTCGCTGCCGGCCACCGTCGTCCCCGACTCCTCAGCCCGACCCCACTGCAGACCCACCTCAAGGGGATTAATTGCCCTATAGAGGTAGGCAAAGCCTCCCCGCTCACTTGGCTATCGGCGCTAACTTTATTCTCCCCCCCCCCCCCCGGTTCCCTCGGCCGCGTGCGTTCGAGCCCCCGGCTCCGTAGCGCGCCGAGGTCGAACATTTCTTTTTATTTCCGCCTGACAGGTGGGCCCCACCTGTCAGCTGTTGTAGCCAGAGCCGTTCACTGACCACTGGGCCCCACTGGTCAGTGGAACTCTCACATTGAACCCGTACTGACGTGTGGACCCCATTGAACAATAACTGGACCCCACATGTCAGTAGCACAGAGAGCAAATAGAAAATAAAATGGAAAAATCAAGATAAATGCCAGAGTATGACAGTGGACCCCACATGTCAGGATTTTAGAATTTTTGGATTTGACCGAAACAGAGAACTCTGACCAATCATAACTTCTTCATTTTAGCTCCAAATTGAATGAAACAAATTTCTAAATTTGTCTAAATTCAAGATCTATCTATTGGAACCAGAACCATAATTTTTGGTGTTCATTTGAATTTCTGGTGATACTTTGAGTGATTGGTTGCTTTTCATTTATTTGGGTATTTCGCACGATTAAATAGCGTACGAGGCTCAAGAAGAGGAGGTTGAGGCAGCCAGCTTAGAAGCTTCCGAAGACCAAGACCAAGATCCCCGCGAACCAGGCGAGTTAACACTTTGACCATTTTGAACCTAAGATTTTGCAAAGTTAATTTCTTTTAAATTATCAACATGCATGCTGTTATTTTATGAGGTAAAGTATGTTCATTTTCAGAAATGGTAGTTATACGCCTAATATAACGCTTGCTAATAATGATCCGTTGAAATGCTTGATTATGTGAACTTTGTCGCCCTAGTAAAATTACGATATAACCCTTTCGAAAATAAGTCCGTAATTTATATGCCGTGCTTAGTATTGTTTAGGTAACCATGGGCGCGAGAACGCCCAAACATCACTTTAATCATGAGAAATTTTGGTTGGGCAGTCATGGTGGTAATGACTGATACATGTCGGATATAATTATTTTATGTTTCCAAAAACCCCAACTTGCTTAAATATCTGGGCGGATGGTTCGGGGGTATGGTGCAGTGGTGCACGAGAGTGTGGTCTGTGGTAGAACCGCCCAGATATCCCTAAGGACTGAATCTTGTCATGTCAACCCGTGTAAAACAGTACAACCACAAGTCTGTAAAATACAACTTGGCTTAGTAGATTTACCGGACCCTGAAAGTCATCCTTCCAGGAGGAGGTGTGGGTTAGTGCAAGCGGCAGTCTGTGCGACGGCTTGAATGGGACACTCGCAGGGGGTGAAGTTCTCCTATGGCGGGTTAGCAGGGGACGTAGCCAGCTGCTAGACGTTCAGAAGGAGAACATCCCGCACAACGCATGGGACCCACCGCAAGTGGGAGCGACCCATAGGGTGAAATGATGGAAGGGGCGAGGTACTTTGAAAAGTCACTGTGATGGTCTGCTCAACCACATGTCTAAGGCATCATGTGGGGCAACGAGTTGACTGTCTCTTGTGGTGAAAGTGTACAAACTCTGCAGAGTCAAAACTATTCGAATAGCCGTGCCCACGGTCAAGGGCAGACATGGGAACTTAACTAGATATAGTTCTGTTTACAAAATAATTGGTACTTGGGAGAAGGGAAATTTATAGGGCGATGGACTGCCCTGGTTTTGGAATTGTCCTGGGTGTTGTCCCAGTGGTAAGTTAAGCGGCTATAACGCTGAAAGATACTATATGGCGCAGATGCCATGTAATGGTGGATGGAATCTGTGTCAAGTATAAAGATCAACTTACTATACAAACAGAAGTCTTGAGTTTAAAATTGCTAAGTCTCAGGGATATTTCTATAATTGTATTCAAAAGCACTCTTCGCAAAATAAAATAAGCCCAAGCCATCCTTTGATTAGCCATACATGTTTAAATATTGCATTCTGTGTGTTGGCTTGTTGAGCACGGGGTCGGAGTGCTCATACTCGCTTTTGCGACAAAAATTCAGAAACAAGAACTCAAGGACACAACGCCTATGAGGAGGCCCCTGCCAACGTCGACGGAAGCAAAGGCGATAATTAAGGCGTAGGCCTCGGTGGTTAGGCATAGACAAGTAGACTCTAGGCGCTGTGTACATTTATGTTACCGGGACCCTGGTGGCATATATTGTACACATTACCCTACTGGTCGCTTGCCTGTGGATTTGGGTTTACTTTTGCTACTATTTCCGCTGCAGTTATGTAATGAAGACATTTGGCCAAAGCGGCCCTTTTTGTAAACATTCACCCGATGTGGTGTATTTCAGACTCTGTAATATTATTATGCGATGTATGTCATGATTCAGCAATGTACCTGTGTGCACTAACTACTGATCCAGGGATTAGTGCAGTGAGACACAGTAGTTTCCAGATTGAAAAATCTGGGTCTGACAGCGCTGGTATCAGAGCATACGACCGTAGGGTAAAAGCCTTAGAATGGATATAGGATCACAATAATTAAGAACTTATAAAAATGAATTTTGAAATATAGTATATTATCCCTTTCTTGTCTATTCTAGATCTATTTCTCCTCTAACTTTCATTAGTATTTTTGAAAATTACTAGCACTAGAAATTTAAATTACGGATGGCAGGAGTAGGTGGGGTGGTATTGTACTTGCCATACGGGGTGCAAATACTAATTATGCATCCTAGTATGTTGTATCTGTTCCCCAGAACTGTAGTCGCTATCCTGTCGAACTTAAATTATCACGTTGTAGCTGTAAGTCCAGCGTAATAGCTGGCTATGTGAATGATGTTGTGTATAATGAACGGCTGGATATAAGCCTTGTGTTGGAAATTGCCTTGTCATGGTTTTACTGCTTTCTTTTGTGATATGGGTCGGCACCCCTTGTTTTTCTGCATGTAGCATTAGCATTAAGTCGAGAAGCTACCACTGCAGATGGCCAGCCGAAGAACCACAAGGGCCCAGGCCAATATTAACCAGGCTGAGGTGGACTCGACTCAAGGGTTTTGCCTGAAGACCAAGGCAGAAACCAAGAACATGGAAATGACAACCTTCCAAACCCTCCGGAACACCCTACCATGGCACAAGTAATGGCCCAACAGACTCAACTGTTGCAGGCCATTTATAATGGACAACAGGGAAGCTCCAGTGGTCATAGGGCCGACCTGGCTGACTTCCAAAGGACCCGGCCAATAACATTTACATCGGCAGAAGAACCACTTGAAGCCGAAGACTGGCTTCGGGATACTGAGAGAAAACCGCGCTTAATCAAATGCGCAGAGGAGGACAAAGTCCTATTTGCCACCCATCAACTTCAAGGAGCTGCCGCAGCATGGTGGGAAAACTACCTGGCCGCCAGAGGCCAAGAGGATGCCGCTGCAGGAAGTAACACGGAAGCTACTCCCTGGGCGGAGTTCAAGACAGCTTTTAAAGCTAATTTTGTTCCAACTGGAGTGATGAGAATGAAGAAGAATGAATTTCGCACACTCAAGCAGGGGAATATGTCAATAAATGAGTACCTCACCAAGTTCACACAATTAGCTCGATATGCCCCAAGGGATATAGCTGATGAGGAGGAGAAAATTGATAGATTCTTTGAGGGGATGAGCGAGGAATTAAGGGTGCAATTGATAACTCAAGATTTCACTAGCTTCCATCAACTAGTGAACAAAGCCTTAATCCTGGAAAATGAGAAAAAGAACTTAGAAGCCAGCCGGAAGCGAAAGCTGTCAGTTCAGCGACCCCAAGGAAGGTTCATTCAGGAATTCTTGAACAAACCTTCCTTTTCAAAGCCTAACCAATCCAATGCTCCGTCCCCAGCACCCCGTTCCAGTGGTGGCTCCCTCCAAACGCCACGCTCAGCAAGCCAGTCCACTGGGGCGAACCCTACCACCAACAGGAGCTGTTTCGGGTGTGGAGAGAAGGGACACTTTGTCAGCCAGTGCCCGCAACAGCAGACAAATCCAGTGTGATTCAATTTAGGGCCTCCCGCTACCCGCAGTCAAGCCTTGGTACCCAGCAAAGGGCATCAGAGCTCGCAGGCCAGCAGGAACACTTCAGCGCCAAACCGCGGCCAAGTTAATCACATCACAGCTGAGGAAGCCCAGGAGGCCGTTGGAATTCTTATGGGTACGTTCTTTGTCAATTTAATAGCAGCGCATGTTCTTCACAAAATCAGGGGGGTTTCACAATCTTTTAGAGCCAAAAGATTCGTGGATAAGCTTGGGTTATCCACATAACTTTTAGAAACTACGGGCACTTAACTCGCCTGCTAGGATAACCAACAATCAATAGTGTAACCCACCCAGACCCTGGACATCATACTTATAATAGACTGGCTAACAAGGCACCGAAGGAATAGTAGACTGCGCCACTAGGAGGAGTAGTTTACCAACTAGAACTGCTTGCAAGTTTAGCAGATGGGTACAATGTATTCCATGTAACCTAACCCAAGACATGTCCACAAATATCAGAAGGATCAAACCCTTAGGAAGCAGTCGAGCCCGAGGGAGACTTGATACCTGCAGGAGATGGTCTATCAAGATTTTATGAATGGCAGCAAAGAATGTTGGGAATCAGACTATCCACTAATATTGAGCTCAATAGAAACCATCATACTAGGAAAGAGGACCACCTGGGAACGCAAAAAAAAGATTACTCCGACTGGATCACTAGCTAGGCTGAATCTCGGGGTCGAGATTCTTTTTAAGGGGGGTAGGTTTGTAACATCCCAAAAATTTAAAATTTGAAGATATAAAGTTTATGAATTATTTTGCAATATATTCTAATTTTTGGATTTGGATTTTATGGTGTTTTCTCGAGGTTTTGGTTAAGGTTCCCAAAATTTGAAATAAAAAGAAAATATACAATTAAAAGGAAAATTCAAATTGAAATTAAGAATCTGAAAAGATGATCCAGAAATTAGGAGACAGGAATTGAAATAATATCTGGGGGTTTATACAGAAAATTGTGCCAAAGTTTAACCAAAAATATAGCAAGAAATATACAAAAAAATGAAATGGAGTTAGGCCGGCCGAAGCCAGCCCAACCCCACTCCCATCAGTGCGGCCCAGCCCAGTGTGCGCAGCGCGCCCGCGCTCTCTGCCAGGCGGGCCACGCCTCCTCTCCCCACCTTCATCCACCGCCCGCGGGCCCGGCGCCCTCTCCCGCTCACTTCCCCTGGCCGGTGGCCCCGCGCCCCCGTCCGCGCTCTCCCTCTGGCCAGCGGGCCCTCCCGCTCGCCCGGCTCTCTCTTCCCCTCTCCCTCTCCCGCTGGCCGGTGGACCGGCCCTGTCAGGGGCGTCTTCCTCCCCCGGACGCCTTTTTCCGCTCGGCGCAGAGCTTGCGCTCCCCGTGGAGCTCATGCACGGCATCGCCCTGCCCGTGCCGTCCCGTCGCCATGGTGGAAAGCCTGCGGAGCTGACGCCACCCCTGGTTCCACCGCCTCCACCCACGGTTCGGCGCCACCGCCCACAGTTTTCCCCCGCCCGGTCGCGTCGGCCCGGCTACGTGGCGCCGGTCGTCTGCTGCTCCACCCGTGCGTGGGAGGTGGTAAGCGATGAGGAGACCGCACGGGGGGAGTGGTTGCACTGCTTTGCCAGGCCATTACGCCGCCTGCGTCACCGCCTGGCACCGCCACTTGCCCCGACAGGACCAAACGGCCGCCCGCCCAATGCCAGCCTTCCCCGAACGCCTATATAAGGCAATAAACCCTCCGTTGAGTTCCCCACGCCGCCCTCTCCGTTCATCAGAAGGTAATCGGGTATTCGTGCCCCGTAGCCGCCGGCGAGCTCTTTCTCCCCCAACTTCGGCAAACTAACTCCCCGTGGTTCTTCTGTCCCAGAGCCCAATTCCTGGCGCCCGGACCGTCTGCATAGCGCTGCGAAGCCTCCCCGACCTTCACTCGAGCTCCCCGTCGCCCGTACGCCGCCGTCACCGAGAGCCTCCCCGAACTGCCACCGCCGCTCGACGCCGACCCATCTCCGGACCTCTTCGGCCCCGGGCGACTGCGTCATCGTCTTCACCGTAGCTCGAGGAACGCGTTTCGAGTCTCCGACGGACCTCCCCGACATCCCCTCGCTGCCGGCCACCGTCGTCCCCGACTCCTCAGCCCGACCCCACTGCAGACCCACCTCAAGGGGATTAATTGCCCTATAGAGGTAGGCAAAGCCTCCCCGCTCACTTGGCTATCGGCGCTAACTTTATTCTCCCCCCCCCCCCGGTTCCCTCGGCCGCGTGCGTTCGAGCCCCCGGCTCCGTAGCGCGCCGAGGTCGAACATTTCTTTTTATTTCCGCCTGACAGGTGGGCCCCACCTGTCAGCTGTTGTAGCCAGAGCCGTTCACTGACCACTGGGCCCCACTGGTCAGTGGAACTCTCACATTGAACCCGTACTGACGTGTGGACCCCATTGAACAGTAACTGGACCCCACATGTCAGTAGCACAGAGAGCAAATAGAAAATAAAATGGAAAAATCAAGATAAATGCCAGAGTATGACAGTGGACCCCACATGTCAGGATTTTAGAATTTTTGGATTTGACCGAAACAGAGAACTCTGACCAATCATAACTTCTTCATTTTAGCTCCAAATTGAATGAAACAAATTTCTAAATTTGTCTAAATTCAAGATCTATCTATTGGAACCAGAACCATAATTTTTGGTGTTCATTTGAATTTCTGGTGATACTTTGAGTGATTGGTTGCTTTTCATTTATTTGGGTATTTCGCACGATTAAATAGCGTACGAGGCTCAAGAAGAGGAGGTTGAGGCAGCCAGCTTAGAAGCTTCCGAAGACCAAGACCAAGATCCCCGCGAACCAGGCGAGTTAACACTTTGACCATTTTGAACCTAAGATTTTGCAAAGTTAATTTCTTTTAAATTATCAACATGCATGCTGTTATTTTATGAGGTAAAGTATGTTCATTTTCAGAAATGGTAGTTATACGCCTAATATAACGCTTGCTAATAATGATCCGTTGAAATGCTTGATTATGTGAACTTTGTCGCCCTAGTAAAATTACGATATAACCCTTTCGAAAATAAGTCCGTAATTTATATGCCGTGCTTAGTATTGTTTAGGTAACCATGGGCGCGAGAACGCCCAAACATCACTTTAATCATGAGAAATTTTAGTTGGGCAGTCATGGTGGTAATGACTGATACATGTCGGATATAATTATTTTATGTTTCCAAAAACCCCAACTTGCTTAAATATCTGGGCGGATGGTTCGGGGGTATGGTGCAGTGGTGCACGAGAGTGTGGTCTGTGGTAGAACCGCCCAGATATCCCTAAGGACTGAATCTTGTCATGTCAACCCGTGTAAAACAGTACAACCACAAGTCTGTAAAATACAACTTGGCTTAGTAGATTTACCGGACCCTGAAAGTCATCCTTCCAGGAGGAGGTGTGGGTTAGTGCAAGCGGCAATCTGTGCGACGGCTTGAATGGGACACTCGCAGGGGGTGAAGTTCTGCTGTGGCGGGTTAGCAGGGGACGTAGCCAACTGCTAGACGTTCAGAAGGAGAACATCCCGCACAATGCATGGGACCCACCGCAAGTGGGAGCGACCCATAGGGTGAAATGATGGAAGGGGCGAGGTACTTTGAAAAGTCACTGTGATGGTCTGCTCAACCACATGTCTAAGGCATCATGTGGGGCAACGAGTTGACTGTCTCTTGTGGTGAAAGTGTACAAACTCTGCAGAGTCAAAACTATTCGAATAGCCATGCCCACGGTCAAGGGCAGACATGGGAACTTAACTAGATATAGTTCTGTTTACAAAATAATTGGTACTTGGGAGAAGGGAAATTTATAGGGCGAAGGACTGCCCTGGTTTTGGAATTGTCCTGGGTGTTGTCCCAGTGGTAAGTTAAGCGGCTATAACGCTGAAAGATACTATATGGCGCAGATGCCATGTAATGGTGGATGGAATCTGTGTCAAGTATAAAGATCAACTTACTATACAAACAGAAGTCTTGAGTTTAAAATTGAAGTCTCAGGGATTTTTCTATAATTGTATTCAAAAGCACTCTTCGCAAAATAAAATAAGCCCAAGCCATCCTTTGATTAGCCATACATGTTTAAATATTGCATTCTATGTGTTGGCTTGCTGAGCACGGGGTCGGAGTGCTCATACTCGCTTTTGCGACAAAAATTCAGAAACAGGAACTCAAGGACACTACGCCTATGAGGAGGCCCTTGCCAACGTCGACGGAAGCAAAGGCGATAATTAAGGCGTAGGCCTCGGTGGTTAGGCATAGACAAGTAGACTCTAGGCGCTGTGTACATTTATGTTACCGGGACCCTGGTGGCATATATTGTACACATTACCCTACTGGTCGCTTGCCTGTGGATTTGGGTTTACTTTTGCTACTATTTCCGCTGCAGTTATGTAATGAAGACATTTGGCCAAAGCGGCCCTTTTTGTAAACATTCACCCGATGTGGTGTATTTCAGACTCTGTAATATTATTATGCGATGTATGTCATGATTCAGCAATGTACCTGTGTGCACTAACTACTGATCCAGGGATTAGTGCAGTGAGACACAGTAGTTTCCGGATTGAAAAATCTGGGTCTGACATTTTTGTTGTTTTTTAGCAAATTTAGGACACACATTGGGCACTTGTGCCACTTATTCACACCCTTGGGCAAACTTTGCCGCTTATTCACACTCACACTTCACTTGGGCAAAACTTTGCCACTTATTCAATACATTTTCGAACCAATGTGGCATAGTCACTTATTCCACACACTCACAAATTCAATCACAAATTTTCTTTTCTTTTCTTATGATTAAGCATCTTTAACCGGTTTTCATTAATACTAAGTAACACGTGTCCTAAGACATGGATACCTAGATAAATCGACCAAATTATTGGCTCAAGATAGGACTACCCCTTTCACAAATTTTACATTCAAGTAAAGTATCAATATCTAAAATAACATAGTATGCCAAAACAAGAAGCTAAGATATAATCATTTAAGAGGTGATGACTAGAACCAATTCAATCCGCAAATGGTTAAAGTACATGCGTAACATGCAATGAATCAAATGTTATAGGATCACAAGGTTTCTAAGCACATCAAGGATAATAAACAAAGCTCAAGCTCTACAATATGATGCCAAGTGACTTAAGACATACAAGGAACTAGTAACAATATAGCTCAATGAAAATTTCGGCATGACCTTTCTTGATTAATCATGGCATTGGCTCACATGGCCAAGATATACAATCAAGCATAACATGAGAGCAATAGTAAAGGCCATATATCATCAACATAAGCATAATATGAAGTATAAAAATGACAATATATCATCAATTACACAATAATAAGCTCAAATGCTCACAAACATAATACAAACATGCTAGAACATTATCCATACACATACAAGTTTCCCCCAAGCTTAAATTGAGCAATGAATCAAAAATGAACTTGAAAGGGTAAGAAACAACTCACCGAGCATATATGATATAGTGGAAGTAGACAAATCATCCCATGGCTTCTCGCACGTACAAGGATGATGATCTAGCACGGGACTTGAAATAAAAAGAAAGAAAAGAGGAGAAACTAACAAATGAAATAGAAATAAAAGGAAAAAGAGATGCTCATTTGGGTGTAGGGAGAGGAGGGCCAAGGACAGGACATGGAAAAGGCACATGTCTGCCCTCCTTATAAAGCAGCATGCCTTGAAATCCACCTAGATCCCAAGGAATATCGACTCGAGTCAAGTCCACTCGTAGTCGATGGTACACAAGCGTAACCCTACAAGTAAACTTAAAAATATAAAAAGTATGTGTGATAGGGTCAATAGCCTCTAAGTCATCAATAGAATATCTAATCACATAGGCATATCGACAAGTACACCATGAGGACTATAAGTGAGGTGAGCCTAATCAACAATATAGTATGTCTCATCAGGGCCAAGGAAATCAAACCTGAGGTGATCGGAGAAGAGTTTCCAAACTACTTGAAGTGAAGGTGAAGGTGAAGGAGACTGTACGGTAGTAGAAACCTCTAGAGGGGCGATGTCAACGAAGGAAGAAGCCAGTGGATCAATAGAAGTAGCCTGCTCAACATCAGAAACAGCACCCTCGTAATCAATCATGAATATCCCCATCTCAGGCTCAAAGATCAAAGAATCATCTAAGTGGCCGACATCATCAAACATGAATTTCTCCATATCAAGCTCAAGAAGTACATGATCAGTGTTAAAGCAGTGAGAGTCCTCCACATCGAAGCTAATAGTCTCTAACTTAGGCTCATCAATGAAAAAGTCATCAATCTAAAGTATTGAGTTTGGGAGGATGGCATCAGCGTGAGCTACCATATGCACCATAGGAATGGTATCATCGTCATCAAATATAATCCGCTGGAGCTCAACCTGGTCACACATAGAATCCAATTCAAAGAGGCGTGTATCAACAATAGTTAGAGATGTCTCTAGCACAAGCTCATCAACCTCATCTATCTTGTAGCATAGACTAGGGGACTGAGTAGATGGCTTCTTATGGTGACGACGTGGATGGTATTTCAAAGCTGTAGGCTGACTCTTCTGAAGTGTAGGAGTGGAATGGGAACTCTGTTGGTATAATGACACAGAAGGTTGTGGCTAACTAGAGCTCAAACTGTACTAATCCATATGATGCTTAGGTGCATGCACTTTGGCTGTCAAAGAATCCGAACAAGGCTTCTCATTGTACCACTGGAATTGATGGAAAGCCATGTTCTCAATAAGAGTGAATGCGTCATCAAGCGTCTTGTTTGTGATTGCTCTACTAGCTACTGCATTAACTAAAGATCGTGTGGCACATGTCAAGCCTCTGTAGAAGATCTACTAACAAGCCATCTCTCTAGAGCAAAGCCTTGTATCACTCCCAAGAATCATACAAACTCTCTCCATCAAGCTGAGCAAAACAGAAGATCTGATCACTGATCTCAAACTATCTGGATAGCAGAAAGTATCTCTACAAGAAAGCACATGACAGCTGATCCAAAGTGAATGACCTCGATGGCAAAGAGTAAAACTAGGTACGAGCATCATCTCGAAGAGAGAATATGAATAATTTGCATCTAATAGCATGCTGAGAAACCCCATGGTATTTGACTGTATCACAATATCCAAGAATATGTAAATGTGCTCATAAGGGTCCTTAGTGGGTAATCCTCCAAAACGGGTCTCCTGAATCAAACCAATAAGTTCAGGTCTCAAATCAAATTCCTCAGCCTCAATTGCTGGCAAAACTGGCCCTAGCAAAGCACACTGTCTATTCGGAGCCCAAAGATTATGAAGTAGTGCCATATCCTCAATATAAACCTATAATGATCAACCTGTAGGACAAGATGAGAAAACCACAAAAAGAAATAGAAATAGCTAGGAAAAGGGTTAGAGGTTAGCAATATATCACAAATATGAACAATGATGATATGAAAGACATGTCAACACAAACAAAAAACAAGCAAAAGAAAACAAACAACGACCTAGTCTATAGCCTAACACTGTTGCTCTAAGCTAATTTCTGGCAACAGCACCAAAATACTTGATCGTGCAAAAATAGCATACTCGCAAGTGCATAGGTTGCCACTGAAATAATAGCCAGTGTCATATTCTCCACAGGGACTAGACTGAGGCTACCAGTTCTTAGCTAAAAGCTAGGTCAAACGAAACTGAGAATAGAACGGAAAACTAAACCTAAAACGACTACCAACTTGCTGAACGACCTAAACAATGAAAACCATCGAACGTACCCTGGTCACACAAATGGAACGATGAACAAAAAAAAATAAACACACAAATTAAAGATGGTACGAACGACCATACGAATGGATGTTGTACGACCGATCGTATTACACAAACGACAACGAAGACTACATGAATGAACAATATGAGAAAACCACAAAAATAAATAGAAATAGCTAGGAAAAGGGTTAGAAGTTAGCAATATATCACAAATATGAACAATGATGATATGAAAGACATGTCAACACAAACAAAAAACAAGCAAAAGAAAACAAACAACGACCTAGTCTATAGCCTAACACTGTTGCTCTAAGCTAATCCCTGGCAACAACACTAAAATACTTGATCGTGCAAAAATAGCATACTCGCAAGTGCATAGGTTGCCACTGAAATAACAGCCAGTGTCATATTCTCCACAGGGACTAGACTGAGGCTACCAGTTCTTAGCTAAAAGCTAGGTCAAACGAAACTGAGAATAGAACGGAAAACTAAACCTAAAACGACTACCAACTTGCTGAACGACCTAAACAATGAAAACCATCGAACGTACCCTGGTCACACAAATGGAACGATGAACAAAAAAATAAACACACAAATGAAAGATGGTACGAACGACCATACGAATGGATGTTGTACGACCGATCGTATTACACGAACGACAACGAAGACTACATGAATGAACAAACGACTACTGACCGACAACCTAACTAACTACCGATCGTGCGAAAGAAGAAAGGAGTCGAGAAGCATTAAGGGAGTCTAGAAGCACGGAGGGAGTCAATAGAGAAAGAGGGGGAAGACAGTCGATGGCTAACTAGACGATGGCGGCAGGCCAACACCAACATAGAACTACGATGAACATAGGCATGACCTAACTATTGACAGACCGTAGAAAAGGAGAAAAGAGGGAGTCTAGAAGCAAGGAGGGGGTCGAGATAGCAAGGGGGAAGGGTACAGTCACCGGCTAGCTAAATTGTGTGACACAACACACAAATACTTAACACTACCAAATGATCATAGAACAAAGCCTACACAGGCAGAGGACATGAACACCGATCTCAAACATAACTAAGAGACTAACATCTAACACAGACAACAACTTAACACAGCAAACATAGATGAATTCTGGAACTAATTAACAGAGCACAATGACACATCCACTATTCACATTGCATACATCATAATAAAATGATATAAATCCACAAATTCACAATCACAAAGTGTAATAGAGTTAACAATTACTAACATCAATTAAGGTGAACAGTAATTAAGAATAGCAGAGTGAGAAAGGGAGAGGTACTGGAAATTGACCGAGGAGTAGAGCGGTAGCAGGGGAAGCCGAGGAGGGGTTGAAGAAGAAGATGCAGTCGGTGAAGGGCACACGTCGGAGAAGAGGTAGCCGATGTAGTGACATGATGGCGATGTAGAGAAGGGAGTTGGCACTGCGGTTGAGGCAGTCGGTGAGACGGTGGAGGAGAGGAGAGAGGTGAAGTACCAGGGGCCAAGGAGAGTGAGCTTGAGGTGGAGGAGAGTAGAGAAGGTCAGTGGCACTCGATGAGATGGCTGCCAAGATGAGAGGCATTGAGAAAAGAGGGATGGAGAGCTGCGGCACTGTGGAGGAGTAGTAGGGAGGAAGGAGAGGCAATAGGGGGCCAAGGTAGAAGAAAGCCATACTCGGTGAAGGGAGGAAAGAGGAAAGGAAGAGGCGGCACTAATGGAGGAGAAGGGGGAGGCGGCCGGTGGCAGCTCTATGTGGGACTTGCATGTCGTGGAACTGGAAGAAACTAGGCAGCGACGCAGGAGGGAGATGGTGGCGGCTAAGTGCAAAGAGGAGAGATGGTGTGATGCAGAGGAAGGAGGCAAGGGAGAGGTGCGCGGTGGCGAGCCGGAGATGAGGTGGTGCACCAGCGTTGATGGGGAAGGCAGCCGACAGTGATGCTGTGTGAGGCTTGCGCCTCGTGGGGCAGTGTTGCGGAGGAAGAGCGGAGGGAGGAGAAGGTGGCGCTTGGTAGCGTGCCGGTGAGCCGGCTGGGCCTTGCCAGCGGTCGGAGATGGAGAAGGATGGGGGAAGAGAAGCAGTAGGGGTCTAAGGGAGAAGAAGAACCAGGCTCCCCTTGGAATTGCTAGCGGCTAGGGTTTTTGAGGGGAGATTAGGGATTTTTTTAGCAATTTTTCTATTTAGCCCTCTAGGTTGTTAGGAATTGCAATCAAGTTCTTCCCCCATTTGATTTCTTATTATTAGATCTCCAAAGCTCCATTTCTTTGCGAGAAGATCCTACGCATCTGTGGTGACGCATACATATATACGTAGCAGTCCTAGCATGCCAATTTGGAGTGAATGCGCCTCGATGGTGTCGGCCTGCAGAAAATATTGAAAAACATAAAATTGTCTAAATTGAGCAATTAATTATAGATAAGAGTGTATGTGATGAAAAATAGTCCCAAAATGTGAAAAATATGAGGGTAAAATGACAAGTAAATATATATATAAATATGACGCATGTCAGGCACTTGTTGCTCAAGCGAGATGGAATTCCAAAGTTGAGGTAGTTGAGCAGCAAGTGGTTGATTACGACAATAGGCTAAGTTGTGTTGAGAAAAATGATCCTCCTCTAGTGTATCATCATCGCTGTTGTCATGATCCTCATGATGGCTCCTCCTCCAGTTCTCCTCCTCGTGAGTTCTCCACCGAGTGGTTTGGCCCTCATCATCCTTCCGAGTGACGTCTTGGTGGTTTGGTCTTCTCTTTTGGTCCTTGATGCCAAAGGGGGAGGAGTAGAGATAGAACATCATTATGGTTATTATGGTTTTATGTATGTCAATAGACCTTGCAAGTGAGGATAAGCTTGTCCATTCTTGTAAATTATTGTTGTAAGCTTATTGAACCTTTGCGGAGTTGGATATATTTTGGACAACTTATGGGTGTTTACTATTTATGTTTCTATATGGGCCTTTGTGGCTTATCTATAAAACTTGTTCAAAATACGCTCCTTTGGATCCTTCTTATGTAGATGCATGCATGTTTATATTGTTGTTATGCTTCCACAGATCTAAAATATAGAGAAAACTCCACCAAAATTTCTAATATATATATGTGTGTGTGCGAACTTCCTTCAAATCTTTATGCACATATATAGGGGGAGATTTCTCTATATCTTGTGGCTTTGTCTAGCATTAATTTTAAAATCCATTTTGTGTTCACTAAAATTAATTTAATGCTTCCAAAGCGTATCCTAAAGTATACAATTATTGTATATAAGGTGTATACTCAAAAATTAATGTTTATCTCATTACTTATTAATGATCGTCATCAATTATCAAAAAGAAAGAGATTGAAGAATCTAGACCCACCATTATGAGTTAATGGCATGTTTTGGCAATTAAAGACAATCATATTATGAGACTAATATTTTTATTGAGATGGATGAATAGGTTATATCCCTTGGTGGTGAATGATTTGAGCTTGCTTCATGCATTGATCATCATCAAGTCAAGCAAATGTTATCATGTGTTGATGGCTAACATCATGGACCCAGACTTGAAGTAAAGATATTCATCATCAAGCTTCAAGAGAATGCTCAAGGAAAACGTATAACCATCATAGGCTAAGGATGTGTTTTTTACTCATTTTGCCTCTTGGTGTTTGGTAAGAGACTGGGTTGCTAGTGGAGATTGTTGTACTATTAAGAGGGGTCTTGACTAGTAGATTGAGTGTGTCATGTGTTGATATCTTATGTGCTTGCTCTAACTCTCTGTAGCATGATGCTATCATTTACAAATGTGTTTTAATAATAGTCGAGGCTCATGCATAATCCTTATAATATGTGACTTAAGTTTGCGAATGTGTTTTGCTAATTGTTCGAGTCTATGTCCCTAATCTTTGTGGTATGATTCTAAAATGTGCGACTATATTTTACAATTTGTTGTGAATCATGTCTTTGACCTTTATTTGCATGATACTACAATTTGTGAATGTGTTTTGTAAATTGATTATAGTATATGCATCTTGACATGTGTTGACCTTGGCACACTTGTCAGATCGGCCATAAGCTGGAGGTTTGACCGGGGCTGGTGGTCAGACCAGCAATAAGTTGGTAGTCTGACTAATGCTGGCAGTCATACTGGCCATGAGTTGGTGGTCTGACCGGCATCGCCGATCTGACCGGCCCTATGTTACAGTTGGATTGGCCATGCAGTCTGACTAGGCTTCAGTAGCTGGTTGTGTTTTTCTAGAAAGCATGCATTTTGTGGTACTTCTTTGAGGTTTGGCTGGGCTATCATATCGGCATTTCTTGAGCAGTCTGATCAGACCTGGTGGTCTAACCGGTCCCTGTATGGGTGGTCTGACTGGCCTATTCTTTAATGGCTAGTTTTTCTAGCCGTTGTAGTGAAGGCCAGTTTGACCAGCCATGTGTTGACAGTCAGATTGGTCTAGGTTGATTTTTCAAGAAACTGAGTCCAACGACTTGTTTCTTGGTGTGGAATATAAATATTCCCTTGTGGCCAATTGGAAAAGGTTGTTGGTGTCCTATTCTTCATTCTTGAGCTAAGCAAGCCCTCTCACCTCTTATGTGTATGTGTTACACTTTGTGAGCTTGGAGAGGAAAAACCTTGTGCATTCAATGGTGGATTTTGGGTCCTTTGAGCTTTGACACTTGATTTGTTCAATTGAGCATCTTTGATTTGTTACTCTTGGAGATTGCCAACTCCTGGATGACTTGGAGGTGTGGTGGTCCAGTTATCTTCTCAAAGAAGCTTGTGAGAAGGCTCGGCTTATTGTGAGTGGTATGGTGTTCGCCATATCTAGAGTTGAGTAAGAGTAAACCTAGTGGAATTAAGGTGGTTGGCTTAATTTATGGAGCCGGTCCAATTTGTTTAGGCTTACCTCAATATGGATTAGGGAAAACTAGCAAGTTTCCAAACGCTATGGTAAAACATCGTATGTTAGTTGTAGTTTGGGTTCTTGAGCTCAATTTACATACTTGCAATTTATATTCATAGAAATTAAATTGATAACTTGTCACCCTATGATTGTAAATCTTGACATAGTGATACAGATCAATTAGTACACTAGCTTATGCATAGGGTAGCCTGATCTTCATGGTACAAGCAGTGGGATTTGCACTCCTTTCTCCTTGCACCTAGGCTTCAAGAGTCCTCTCTTCTTCCTTAAGGCAACAAAAGGATAGCTAGGGTTTCCCCCTTCTCTCCTTGCACAACAACCAAGTAGACTTCTCCTTGCATAGCAACCAAGTAGACTTCTCCTTGCGCAGCTCCCAATCTTCCTTCTCTTGTGGTAGTAGATGGAATTAGGGTTCGGTCCAACCCTAAAGCCTTCCTTGCTTCTTGCAGTGATAGCAATCAGTAGCAACAACAACAAACAATCGATAATGGCAATTGCACCAGTTTTGCAAGGTGCACAACTAGAAGCAATCACTCAAAACTCCCCCAAACCATGAGCAACAGAAAGGATCACAAATTGGAAGAGATGAACTGTGTAGATTCTGTGGGCAATCTTAAGAATGAGGTGTTCTTGCCTTGCACCAGCTTCAGCAAACCCTAATAGGGAAATCTCAATGAACAAGCACAACATTGCACCACAAAACCTCTATGGCTTTTCTGTATTTCTTCTCTAATCAATCTGATCTCTCCTTTACAATGGGCTATGCCCTGGACTTATATTGGTGCCTAGGGGCATGACCAAACAACTCACACGCACACATGGACCTATGACCAAATCCAATACAACTCATGCACATCATGGCTTAAGGCTGGCTCTAACTCACGTATTATAGCCTAAGAATGACTCGAACTCTATGTCTTATTAATAGATGAAACAAAAAGAAACTAATCTAGACTCAATAAACGGATTGCATTTGAAAATAAAAGCCGACTAGTCGAATTTTTTGTACGAATAATCTATTGAGAGACCATGTGGTCGTGATCCCATGTTTATGATGAGTAATTGACAAGTGGTTTGGATAGCTTGAGTTTGTTGTGAGTGGTTCGGCCCGAGTTGTCGCGTGATGCGGTTTGGTTTCGATCGGACCTTGTCAAACCTAGTCAATCGTGGTTAGGATGGGTATTCCTTGATTCGACAAGTTTGGGCTTTATCATGCTAATTTTGATTGCATGTATCGAGCGGTGCTATTTGATGTGTTTCTTGTCTGTGTTGGCTACAGGACATCGAGGCGGAGTCGTGGCGAGACACGGGTGACCGGACTAGGCGCAGGTGGCGCTGAGGTCAGAACGGTCGGGAGGTGTTGAAGACGGCGAGGGCTCGAGGTGGCTGCGAGGCTTGCAAGGCAAGAAAGGAGGAAGCTTCCTGGAAGGTGCGCGAGGGGCGTTTCGGTAAAAACGCAAAGCTGCACTAAAGGAAGCGGGTTTGGATAAAGCATCGAGTAGGTGGTGACCTAATGGGTAAAGCATGTGCAAACCCATTAGTAGGATGCTATAAAAGGAGAGGGAGAGGTTGTGCTGAAAATTGAGAGAGTGGGTGTAAGAGTTAGGGTTTTATTTGGACCTCTCCATGCAATGAAATGAGCATGAAATGAGAAGATGAAAATGAGAGTGCTGTAAGAACACATATATAATCATTCATGTCTCTTTGTCTCTTTTGAGAATTCTCTGAGTTAGTATTTATTTCTTGTATTTATTTTGTCCTTGCAATCTTATGCTTCTTTGATCTTTCGGCCAAGAAGTAGTACTAGCTCCCTGTTGGTTTTTTGGTTTGCTATTGATCTGCAGTTTGTTGGTTTCTAGTAGTAAAAATCTCGGTTGGCCTTTGGTCTCTTTTAGTCTACAGTCGATTCATTGTTAGCTTTCAAGTGTTTTGGCATCCAGGGTCTTTATTGCTCAGTCCTAATTTTTTTTGGGTTCATCTCTTTTGGCCGAATGGCGCAAGAAAGAAGTAGTCAAGTTTTTCTCTTCTTTTTGTGCTATTTTTGACCTTGCTGCATGCAGTTCAGATGACCTCGTTTTCGGCTGTAATTTTTGTTGTATATTTGCTGATCTAGGCTGATTTTAACTGTGTTGCATGCGGTCCGGATTTCCTTTTCTCTTGTTGATTTTGGCTGGGCACAAGAAGTGAAGCAAAAATCAGTTCGGTGGCATCTTCTTTTGGCTGAACCAGGAGTTGGTTTTAAGTGTTCGGCCAGCAATGCTTCAAGTGCTTCTCGGTAGCACATCACCTTCAACGCTTGATGATTAGGGTGCTGCTCAGGAAGCTTCACTCGGTCTCTGTTTAGTCTTTGTTCTCCTTCTTGCCCCTGCCGAACAGCCCTCTTTCTCTGTTTCTTCAGTCTGCAGACTCTGCATTGTCTTTCTGCGCTAAAGTGCTCCTTCGTTAGTTGTTGACAGCAAGAGTAGCAGCGAGATTCCTTTTGTTTTGAGCATTTCTTTTTAGTTCTAGTCCATCTAGGTTTATTTTCTTTTGGAGGTCTTCCGTGCAAGTCATCTAATATACGCTGATTTTTCGTGGATTTGTATCTTAGTCTTCATAGCTTTCTATAGCTATCGGAGAACTGCAATTTCGTGTGGATACTTCTTGGGGGCGATTTTAAAGACGACATTCACCCCCTCTGTCGCCATTTCGGTCCAACATCTATTTTTATTCGAAATTACAAAAAATATACCCGCGGGAAAATTGTTTACAAAAATAGGCTCCAGTCGCCCAATGGGGGGCGACTGGAGCTAATCACCCAACTGAGAGGCGACCCGTGGGGAATATGGCAATGGTTGGGCGAATTATTGCTGTCTCCTGAGCGTTGGGCGACTGGAGTTTCAATCGCCCAACGCCTGGGCAACAAAGGGTTTTAATGCAGCGCGCTCGGCCGCCGCCGCCATGCCGATTTTTTCATTTCACTCACTCTTTGCCCAGAGAAGAAAGGAGAGAAGAAGATAAAAGCAGAGGAGAGGAAGGAGGGGAAGAAAAGGAGGGGGGAAGAGGAGAGGGAGAAGAGGAAAGGGAGAAGAAGAGAGGGAGAGGAGGGGGAGGAGAGGGAGAGGAGGAGGAGAGGAAGAGGAGGACGGGATAGGAGGAGGAGAGGAGGAGGTGAGGGAGGAAGGAGTAGAAGCTATTCCATCCATTTAGATCCATAGATCCAAGTATTTTTTGAGTATATTGTATTTGCAGTATCATTTTTATGAAATGTTAGTGTTAGTAAAAATTGTAGATGTAGAAAATTTAGTACATTTTTAGTATAGAAATGTTAGTATAGAAAAGTTTTAGTATACATTTTTTAGTATGGAACATTTTTAGTATAGAAATTTTAGCACAATTTTTAGTATAGAAAGTATTGTATTGTGCGATGTTATTTGACATTTCACAAAATTGAAATATATATGCAGGCCGACATCATCAATGGCAGTAGCCACTACATTGAGAGTGTATTACGGTACTGGAACCATTTATGAAGGTCCGAATGGTGTGGATTTGAGTAGTTTTCCATAAATCACTCTCGTACTTCTGGATGGCGAGAATGCTCGAATCGCAGATGTGCTGCATTGGCTGACCCGGAGTTTTTCGTTAGACCTCGAGGTGTGCAGCGTCGTCATGCAAGAGCTTTGGAGCCGGTCTCCCACGGACATCAGATGGGAGTTGAAGACATTAGTGCACATGCTTTGTGGAAGGGCTTTGTGCAAGGGTGCCAGCGCCGTGGATACGAGTGTGTCCTGCTTGTGCAACCGTGCTCACTAGAAGATGCGCAAGGTCATGCGTCTGCCCTTGCTCTGGGAGGTGCTAGTAGCTCGGGCGGCCCGCATGTTGGCGAAGATAATCAAGTTGCCCGTGATGAAGCCGATGCGGTACATAGAGGAGAGGTACAATGGTCAAGCCATACAGAGGGAACTGGACAAGCCGACGAAGGGGAGCATATTGAGTACATCGTGCAGCAGATGGACTGTGATGACCAGAGGGCATGGGCTGAAGAGGAAGCTGTACAGGACAACGAGGAGGACAGCTCGGATGAGGATGAAGTTCCTATCCCCCAGGAATGGAACCGGTTTAACACTGAGAGTGTTTTCGCACATGATAAGCATGAATCAGTGTGGGAGTATCATGATACAGAGGTTTGGTTGCATTCTATGTTTAATGACAAGGCAGCACTGCAGGATGCCATCAAGCTGTGGGCCCTTTCAATGCAGCGGACATTTCGTGTCGTGAAATCAAGCCAGGAGCAGTACACTATGAAGTAGTGCGAGCAGGCTGGTTGTCCTTGGAGGGTGCACGTACGTAAACCCAAGTATGAGACTCACTGGATTGTGTCAAAGGTGGAGCCGCACTCTTACATTCTAAACAGTGTTTTGGGGAGGCATCGTAACCTAATTTCCACCTTTATAGCCAATTTGATGTACGGAGAGATAGTGGAGAAGAAAAACATGGAGCCCACGCATATCGTGGTAGCTATCGAGAATAAATTCAAGTACAAGATTAGCTACGCGAAGGCGTGGCGTGCCAAACAGAAGGCGTTGGAAAAATGTTTCGGGTCTTTCGAGGTGGCGTACGATAATCTTCCTCGTATGCTTAAGGTGCTGCAGGACAGGAATCCGGGCACGTATATCATCGTGCAAGACAAGCCGTCCACAAGTCCACTAGGATATGCGGTGTTGCAGAGAGCCTTGTTAGCATTTGGTGCTTGCATTGAGGCATTCAGGCACATGCTGCTAGTGATTTCAATTGACAAGACCTTTTTGATAGGCAAATACAAGGGGCAGATCCTGACGGCCATAGGCGTTGACAACAACAACCAAATATTGCCGCTGGCCATTGTATTTGTGGAAAGTGATAATTATGAGAGCTGGCTATGGTTTGTCAAACATGTCAGGGTTGGAGTTGTTGGCACTCGTCCTGGTGTGTGAGTAATACATGATCGCCATGCCGGTATTATAAAGGCTATAAGAAAACTTCAGGAAGACCCCGAGGAGCCCTTTTCTTGGCCGGACATGAGGAACAGGTGGTGCATTCGTCACTTAGGGGCTAACTTTTTCAAGCAATTCCCGAAACAACCTTTGATGAAGCTACTCAAGAGGTTGGCTAGGCAGAACCAGCTAAGGAAATTTGATGCTTTGTGGGCGTTGTTGGATGAGCACACCAGGAAGAACGTCGAAGAGAGGAGCAAGGGGCCGGTCATTCCTGGGGCGGCACACCGCGCTTCCTTCACCACACCGGGATGGACAAAAGCCAGAAGAAGCAATGGGACAAGATGGTGAAGCAATGGGAGAAGACCCGTGACCTAGCACGGTCAGCTGCCACCCGCGATGAGAAAATAAGGGCTATTGCGGCTCGAGCAGAACAAGCCCAGCGTGCTATGAGGTCAGCTCCCCGCAGTAAGCGGCCGCGTAGCAACAACCCCATCCCGAACGTTCCCACCGAGCATTCGCCGCAACTCCTACCTGAGGGGGAGACACCCCCGTTTGTTGGTGCGGGGACACGTGCAAGTTCTTCAAGTCTAAGCACCACATCAGTCTAGGTATGCGTTACTGGGGTTGCACAAACTACTCCAGTGACTATCCCGACCGCCGTCTAGACACCGCAACCTATCGGCAGCTGGTAAGGACCACATGCACCATTTTCCCTTACCTTTTCTCCTTCATAACACGCACTAACAATCTCTCCCCTGTATTTACAGTCCCCGGAACCCCTATGTGGCTACCGCAACTGGATCGATCTTGAGATCCACCCTGCGGACCAATAGACCCTCGACTTCGAAGAGTGGAATGTCGCAAGTCATTGGAGTTGCGGGAGGAGGAGCGCCGCAAGAACGAGCAAACCCTGTGTGTACAACATGAGACGAAAACTCATCTCGAAGCGTGCACACGTAGGGAGCGGGAGGCTCGCGAGAGGGAGCACGAGAGAAAGAGGAAAATGGCGGCTAAGGCAAAAGAGGCCATGGAGGAGTTCAACGCCAAGCGGGCAAGGAAGGGAAAGTGGCCCTGGTCCACACATAGGTCGTACGAGCAGTTGGGTGGGTTAGTCACATATGATGCTGTATGTTATACATGTAATAAAAAAGTACGTGGCATGTTACTCCCAACTGTATTACGAAGTTTATTTTTATTCAGATAAGCTTATTATCTCGTCTTTTTGCATTCAATGATTCACATAGCAAGTCATTTAACAATATTAACATACCGGTTCTCTCCGTACACGAATTCTCAGTAACATCAAAATATCACTTACCATTGTATGTACCGATCGTTCTATGGTCAATCGTTCCTAAAAAATTTTCCAAAATTTTTTATGCACCTACAACATACAATGAACATAAACTTTTATTACAACTCTACCAGATTTTTTCCCAGTTTAAAACTACAGAATCGACAAAACTTAAACAATTCATGGGGGACTGAGTGCAGTCACCCAATGGGTGGGCGACTGCAATGCAAGTCGCCCAACGGGGAGGCGACTGGTTTCAGTCGCCCGAGGGTAGAGCGACAGAGATTCTGTTGGCCCCTGGTTGGGTGATTAGCTCCAGTCGCCCAATGGGGGGACGACTGGAGCCTATTTTTGTAAAAAAATTTCTCGTGGGTATATTTCTGTAATTTCAAAAAAAAATAGATTATTTGTACAAAAAATTCCCGACTAGTAGGGGACTTGGTTTCTCCCAATAAGGAAAGTCATGGCTGGCTTGATCTCTACTTGGCTCACATTGTCATGGCTTGATTATTGGCTCACCTCCTTGTCATGGCTTGGCTTGAGAAGAATTCTTGGCTCTCCCTCTTTAGCTCTACTCCTTAACTACAACAGCAACAAATCTTATCCCTCGGTTGCACACAGCCAAAAGGCCCACTCGGATTGCCTGCTCTTTCTTGATGCTCAAGAAATAATCCTTTTGGCTTGGCTTGTTTTACACCTGGCCCTTTCCTTTTTCTTAAGAAATAACTAGTTGGACACTTATTTCTCACGTGCATTTTCTCACACACAGCCATATGCTCGTCCATGTGTTCGGCCTTCCCTTTCTCCTCATGTGTTCCAAGCTCTCTCCTTGGATCACGTGCACAACCAAGTCTCCCATGCACCTTCATGGCTCCATGCAGCTTAGCCTTCCACACGGTAGCCTTCCCTTCATGTGCTTCTTTCTCCATGTGGCCACACACCATGCACCTTGGATCATGTGCAAGTCCCTTATGCTCTTCAGCCTTTGGTTTCCCTTGGCCAAAGCCTTGCTCCATCCTTTGCTGCCCATGTGCTAAGATCATTCTCCCTTGGCCAGCCTCCCTCACTTCCCTCTTATCCAATACTTGTGACTCCTTTTCATTGCTCAAATCAGCACCACATTGCTTTGTAACTTTAGATAACATGGGGTGAAGCACAAATCAAAGTAGCAATTGCACTTTTGGCCACATCACATAGACTCAAAGTATTGGTGCACTTACGTAAACATAGATGATTTAGGTCTTATTTGTGCAAAACCAATTTAATTTACGCTTTCGCACTTAAATTCGGTTTTAGCCCAAAGGAAATTTTAAAACACCTATTTACCCCCTCTAGTTAGCCTCCTGGTCCTTATAGTGGACACGTAAGCATCAAGTTATCTAGCACATGCTTGTCAGCAAGACACTAATGAATAATGAATAGTTGGATCCACATGTTAGCTAAATCCTCTCCACCTTCCTCCATCTTCTCCCCTCTCTCCCTTCCTCCCACCACCTCCATGGCCGATGACGAGCATCTCCTAGTCCTCCTCCACTGCATGGACAACACCCACCTTCATGTCCACATGATCGCCACCACAATCCATTCCTTTGCACCGCTGCTCACCAGATCCATGATGTCCTTCCTTTGCTCCTCCACTGCAATCGACAACAACAAAGGCTAACACCTGCGTGCTCCCATCGAGCCCTTCCTTCACTTCGGTGACCCAGCGTCCACCTCAGCTCCTTTTTCCTCCACTTTGGTTACCTAGCATTCACCTTGTCTCCTTCCTCGATTCCTTCTTCCATGACATCAACCTCTACTCTAGCACCTTGCCTCCTACTTCCCTTCCATTGTTGTCTCCCCCAACTCCAACCTCTCCTTTGGCCCATCCCTAATCCCCACCCCTGGCACTCCACCTACTTCTCCTACTTCCAATGCCTTGCGCTTGCCTTCATTCCCACTGCCAATACCGATACCACCTCCTCTGGCCGCCCCTTCCCGCCTACCTCGTCATTGTCGGCGAGGATGGGGCCATGTGCTATGAATTCAATGTCAATGACAGCACCAACTACACCAATCTAGCCATCAATGAGGCTGTGCTGTAGGAGCCATGCAACGTGGGTGCCAACAATAGGAACATGGTTCAAATTGGGTGGTTTTTAGTCTACACGAGAGCATGAGGGAGTACATACCGTGCCTCAACAATGAGGAGATTAGGTGGTTCTAATGGTACACGAGAGCTTGATTTGATAGTGGGGATCTGATTTGGCTTCTGTGTTAGCCCAAAACTGGAGTGGAGTGGTTTGGGGGTGAAGTGAATAGTTTTAATAGTTCAAGGTTGTGCTCTAGATGGTTTTACAGTTGAAGGTTGAAAATTGAATCGATGCTAGAGTTCATGGTGAAAAGTGGACTTTTCCAAAAAAAATTATTAGCAATACTTTTAATTAGTGCTAATACACTCTAATAGCTCTTATCATACCTTACTAACCCTTAATGCACTACTCACCCTCTAAGGGTATATTTGATATAGCTTCTATTCCCAGCTTCTCCTTCAGATCTCGTGGAGTTATGCCAAACACTTATTTTTCCAAAGCAACAAGATTCTAATTCTCGTGAGGAGTAGAGTCAGAAATGAACAACGAGAAGTAGCCTAGGGGTGGATTCTCGTGGGGAGCTATGCGACCGAAACCAAACCTGCCCATCGAAGTTCTTCAAAATTACCCTCTAATGCCACTAACCTACTCCCTCTACACCTCGCCCAGTCGCCCCCATGTGCTTGTCCCCTCTTGCCCTACCCCACTCACCTCCTTTATCTTGCCCCACTGCCCTCCTTTGCACCACTCGACCCCACTTCTCTTACCCACCGCCTCACCCCCAGATCCCTCATTGTTAACCTAGAGACCCTCACCGTCAGATCCCTTGCTCACCCTCTCACTCGGTGGTTCCGAACCCTAGCCACCACCACTTAGGATCTCCTTGCCACCGGTCCAAAGCACCTCGTCGTTGGTCCCTCACACCCTCACCTCCATAGGACATCGTTGCTGGAGTCCCTTTGCCTCCACCATGACGACTGGCTAGCCCTCCTCTTCACCTCCCTCATCCTCATGGTCGCTGCCCAGATCTACATTTTTACAAGTAGTCAGCAGCCCTTGCTGCCAGAGTTCCTTTGCCCCCTATCGTTGAAGTCCTTTTGCTGCCAAAGTTCCCCTCCTCCTCACTACTTGGTCACTGGTCGTCGGCTCCTGCTCCTATGAAGGTAACATCTAGATGCCTCCTCTTGTCCTATGTCCTCCTTTGGATTGTGTAAAATCATAGGAAGTTATGTAGGATAATGAGTTCGATTTGTCCCCATTTTGTACCAATGTGTGGGATTGTTGGAAATTTTGTTCAAAATTTTCTTATAACTTTCCAATGTTAGCCTTCTCATGTTTCCCCATGTTTTATCTCCTATTTGACTAACTCTTAATTAATCTTGTGTTTGGATGCATGACATGCAGTGCACTAGGCAGCAACTAGATTAACAATTTGTGTGCTTTGAACTACAAATTAATCTCCTCATGTGTAGGCTAGCTATATAGTTTGGCACTTGTATCTAGGGTTAATTAGTTTCCAATTTCCACGGCACTAACAAAATAGTAACTCTGGGGGGGACTTTGTCTTGGCAAAAATTGCAGTAGGAAAGTCACGATGTTTGTCTGAATGAATGTAACATCCCAAATTCTAGGAAATTCAAAAATGAGAAAAATTTAAAACTTTTTGCTGCATCTTATTGCCTTGGCTTTTATTTGTAGTTCCTTTAGAAAAATAACTTGTGAATGCAAATTTTTGGAAAAGAAAAAAATACAATTGATAGAATTCAAATTGAATTAAAAATCAAATATGAAAAGATGATCCATAAAGTGACATAGGAGAATTCATAGTTGAATCCATTTCAAAAAGTAAAAAACAAGTCCATGGCACTAGAAATAAAAATTCAAACATGTTTCTAAAATTCATCAAATTAAATAGTGTATGTTGCATAAAATAGTAGCCTTCAATGATTGTTCGAGAAATTTTTAAAGAAGATAAAAACTTGGGAAAATTACATAATAATCTGCACTGTGTCAGGAGCCTCTACAAATATTTTATAATTGTTTGAGCTCATTTGCTATGTCTAAAAACTCTTCGAACCACTTAAACGAGCCGAATACGCTTTCTTCACTTGACCGTTCCAGTTTCCATCCGCGAAAGTGTATTCTCGAAAAGCTATCTTATCTCTAACTATTTACATCTCAACAGTGATGAGTGGGACCAGACCCCACCCGTCAGCACGTCGTTCCTTCGCTCACTGACGTGCCGGGCCTAGCCGGAAGAATCGTCTTCCACCTCTGGCACTAGCGCTAGCTCCACCATGTTAGTGCCCCTAAAATTTGACACCACGCCTAATTCCTCTCTCTTAGAGCATCTTTGACCATCCCTTGAGCTAATGCACCCCTCCTCTGTAGCTATCCCTCGCCGTGGAGCTTCCTCACCATGGATGTCCTCTGCGCCACTGTTGCTCCTTGTCGTCCGGCCACTCCAGGGCCTCTCCGATGTCTCCAACCTCCTCGGTACACTCTTGTTGGTCCCTAGATGCTTGTGTACTTATTTGATTTGAGAATCCCTCGCCATTACTTGGCTTTCGCCATGGAACCAGTGAAGCTTCGATGACCATAGGTCCCTATGCTTGCCTTGTAGCATCGCCTAGTCTCCCCGGAGCTAACACAATCACCCAATTACCCTCTCCTACATGCTTTCACCCGCTCTGGTGCTCACTCGAAACACCCCACTGCTTGCCACCTCACGCTGCAACCTTCGTCCACCATTTTGGCCACCGCCACTACCCAGAGGTGCATGGTGAGACCGCCACTCCCTTTTGCCCATGTCAAAGCCAGGCCGCCGCCTCCCTTGTCACCGGTGAGCTCGCTCATGAGCTCGACCAAGCCAAGCTTCTCTGTTCCACTTCGCTTTGGCATTGGACCCCACCTATCAGAAAGGTTAATTATTGCTAATGACATGTTCAAAAACTAATGCATGTATGACATGTGGGCCTGAGTAAAATTAGTTAGTTACAATTTTATTTAAAACCAGTTTTTGAAATATGTGAGTATGACTTGTTGGACCCACATGTAAGAGAAAAAGTTAGCGCTAATGATAGTTTAAGAACTAATAAGTCTATGACAAGTGGGCCCAGCTAAAATCAATTAATAAATTTTAATTAAACCAAGAATTAAAATATTAGTCACTGACATTTGAGACCCACTTGGTAAGTTAATAAACAAAACATGATTTAAAGCCGGTGAGACTGACATGCATGGACCACATGTAAGAAATTTCAGGAAAATGAATAAAATACAAAAGTTGCTTTTAGTGATGTGAAAGTTCACTTTCTTTGTAGGAAAGCATATTCTCATAGAACATATGTAAAAGTTGTAACATCCCAAAAATTTGTCGTGTTTAAAAATTAATTCCAAATTATTTATTTAAAAGTGTCTGGATTTTAAGTGTAATTATGGAAGGAAATCTTAAAATTCTAATTCCAATCCGAGTTCCTAAATTCAAATTTAAATCTCCAAAAAACGAAATTTCTAGGAAAATATCCATTCTATTTTTCTAAGATGAACCTATTTTTCCTGACCCATCTCTCTTTTTCTTTTTTTTCCTTCTCCTATCTTTCTTTTCTTTTCCTCACTTCCTCCTTTTTTTCTTTCAGTTGGCTGCACCTTTACTGTTTGGTCGCGCTGTGCAGGATGCTTCTCTCCCCTGTTTTCTTTGCTTCCAGCCGAACAGCCCATTTCTTCTCTGTTCTCTACCGAACATATATACTGCTTTTATACATGAAAAAAATATATGTTGTAAAAAATAAAAGGCTTTGATAAATATTTCTCAACCATATCGAATTGGTGTATCTTAAAATTAATATTTAAATATATCAAAAGTAATAAAAAATATAATATATTAGTTTAAGTTATATATATATATATATATATTAGTGGAATTTTCCATAGAACTCACTTTTGAGTATCTTATAATCATTATTAGAGTATACTCAAATAGATAAAGAGTTATAACAACATCATTTAAGAATGCGTACTCCTAGGAGTATAAAATCGTGTGTGTATGAATTCTTTACTCTTTTGGCTCCCTATGCCATCCTTTTTATAATTTTGGTTTCCTTGCTATGTTTTTTTTTGCGAATTTGGCCCTTTTCCAAGCACGGAAGAAGGGGTGCACGAAGCATGTCTCCTTCCGCGCTCCGAGAGCGCGGTACGGCATCACAACCACAGAACCTGAGCTGAGCGTGACTTGCCCAGGCTAGGCACGGTGGGTGGCAGGCCCCACTTGGCTTTAGCGCAGTAAGCGGCATCCACGCGCCGGGGAAGGCAGAAAGCAGCTTGCACGCCCAGAGTCTGCGGGAAAGAGCTTCCACATGGGTGTGTAGCCATGTAGGCCTAGTGACTTGAGTAACATCATCTTTTTTGCATGTCAGTTAGTATTAGCCATCTATCACCAGCGTTATCTAGTGTTATCTCTACAACAACACTATGATGGTGTGCGGGAGCTCTTTCTTGTGGACACTAGGAGCGGAAGCCACTTTCCGTGGTCGCCAGGCGTGGAAGCCAGATGGGGCCCACCACCCATCGTGCTCGGCCCGGGGCCTGCACGCCATGCCGCACTCCCGAACCGTGGAAAGAGACACACGTCACCCGCCCTTTCTTCCGCACTTGGGGAGAGGCCAAATTCGCAAAAAAAAAACATGGCAAAGGGGGCAGATTTATATAAAAAAACAGAAATGCTATTCTTATGCACGAGAAGCACTCCCTTGGTACCCATTCTGCCAACGTGGAGGGATGTGGCCGAGCGGGCGAACATGGATGAGCGTAGCTTCCCCCACCCGAACTAGCCCAAGTGCATTCCAGCCCGTCCCCCCACCCGAAGCAACCTAGGTGCCTCGTCGAACAACACGACTGCCTCTCCCATCCTCGACGCCGCCCGTCCGCCCCTGCTACCCCATCCACTATTGGGAGCCCCGTCCGGTCGTGCTACCGTGTGACGCCTCATGCATAAAGTGTAAGTCTGTAGTAGATAGTGTAATTTGGTAGTGCAATGCAGACTTGACACATGTGTCCATTCATAACCCTAATCCTAACAGGAGTGAAGCTAGGGTTTGGAGTTGGAAGACCCACTGTTGCATCCGTGGATCCCTCTCTCCATACACGGGTTTGTAGGGTAGGGTTTGCATCAAGAAGAGAAAGAATGTGGCATTGGTACATGGATCCCTAACCTAGAAGATTTTTTGTACGTGGTGTGCAAATTATGTGAGTACTAAAACTAGTAATTTTTAAGAAATGTAGCACGGCCTTATGACCTCGACAGCTCTATAGAATTAGACAATGATATGTCCATCTCTTCTAGTGATGACGGTGCTACCACTGAGCAATGTGGCAATGATATTAGTGAAGAACCTGAAAACCAAGCTGAAGATTCAATTATGGAGGAGCCAAAAGTTGGAATGGTGTTTAATAGCGAGGAGAATGTGGTCATGCATTATACAAAGTATGCCAGGCAAAAGGGTTTCGGTGTCACCAGAAGAAGCTCAAAAAATGGTAAGAATGGGGAACTGAAATATTTCACACTATGTTGTTCTCGTGGAGGTAAGACACATTCAAAATCGAGGAATATCATGAAGCTTCCATTAACACACTGGGGTAGCAGTGTTGTTTTTTCTTCACCTTCTAATTATCCTTATGACGCAAGTTTTCAGTTCTCAATGGCATGTTTTTCATTTTAGACTCATTTCAATGGAGAAGAAAGCTTGTAAAACAATTCTTTTATTTAGTGAGGCTCTACTGTTGATGACATTTCACCTGCTCACTTGAAGCTCTTAAGAAATAGCTACCATGATAAGTGAACTGTTTCTATCCTTTTGCTGGTCTGAATGTTTGAGTCTACTATGTTCAAAGCCTTGATGACACTGTATGGTTGTTGAGTACTTTTGGTATTTTAGACTGAGCAAAATGTGGATTTTCCAGTATGTTTTTTGCGTGTGTGTTGAACTTTTGGGGGCTTTTTAGGACATCTCAATGGACACTAGTATGCTCACAATTGTTTGCACTAATGTGGATGTTCTATTATTGCAATTTGGTAGCATTTTGTTCTATTATGCTTAATCAGTTTAATTATCATGTCATTGTTCTGCTCATCAAGTCACTTTTGAACACTGCCATTTCCTTGCCAGAGGTAGAACTGGGAACATCCATTAATTCTACATTCAAAATGGCACTGGAAACATGGGCTTCATGGGGAAACTGGCATCACTAACCAAGCATTCCTCAATCGACAGACCAAACATTATGTCAGTGAAATGCTTGCCCAGGCAGACCAAACATTAGGTCAGCGCAGTCTGTTAACTCTAGGCAAAGCGAAATAGCAATTCACTACATTACAATCTCCAAGCAATACTCCCAGCAAAATAGATCACATTACAAGCATTCCTCGATATTGCAGAGATCTTGACACTGATTCACAAAGAAGCTTCCATTAAGCTGAAAAATGTTTACAATTTTTGCACTGGCAAAATGTTACAAACAAGCATTCCTCATTTTTTACACTGAAAAAAGCATTCCTCCATTTTTGCACTAATAAATGTTTACAATTTTTTAGACTCACAAATGTTACAGCACTAGACACTTTTAGTCCAAATAGGAACACTAGTATTACATCCAGAAAAATCAAACACCACAATTTGGCTTCTTCAACATTATATGTTGCTTCCTTCCTCTAGGTTGCCACTGCATTACACTGCATGTTGTGAAAATCCTCAAATGGAGTACCTTCGCATTACATGAACAACGAAAAACACCTCGAATTATCACCTCAAATTGGCTCAAATTGGGTATGCAGAGGGGGATCGATGGATTTGGGGAAAGCCTCAAATTGGCTCAGTGTGGGCGGCAAGGTGAGGCGACTTCGGACAGGGCGCTGCGGAGTCGAGGTAGGGTGGGGGCGGGGCCGGATGGGGCGCCGCGGAGTCCACGGCAGGGTAGGGCGGGGTCGGACGGGGCGCCACGATGGGTCTTCCAAACCCTAGCTTCACTTGCGGAGCGACGAAGGTGGAGTGGTGAGGCTGGACAGGGCGGCGGGCGCGGCATGAACGAGTGAGGGCAGCCGAAGGTGGACGGTGTGGCTGGGGCGAATGGCGCGATGCGGCCGTGAAGGGCAGCCGAGGGGAGTTCCGGCTGGGAGTCTGGGACGGGAGGAGCAGCCGAGGCAGAGGGGTTGGGTCGGGACCTACAATGGGATGAGCAGCGTCGAGTGGCTCGCTCGGCCACATCCCTCCACGTTGGTAGAATGTACCGAGGGAGTGCTTCTCGTGGGTAAGAATAGCATTTCTGATAAAAAAAATGACACGGGCCAAAAAAAGTACGCTGGGGCACCATTGTGTTTGGGCACCAAATCTTTCTGTTTTTGGATTACTTTTAGATGCGTACAAGTGCAATGATATATAATATATTAGGCAAACCCGTTAACATTTATTATTTTGAAAAAGCATCGATTTGAAAAGGAAGTTATTGATTTAGTATGCTGAATCAATCATGGTTAGAAATTCTCAATCATGGAGCTGAGCACCATAGTGCACCTAGTATTATATATATACATGTACATACATACATACATACATATGTGTGTGCAAGGGCGGAGCCAGGAATTGGATATAGGGGGGCAGCATGGACAACAAATAGAGTAGAACCAATGAATCATACCGAATTTACCGATCCAATAGTTACATATCAGAGTAATATGTTTCGCAAATTACAATGCAAAAAAAATTACATCTCTATTAACTTAAACTTAGCTCTACGACTACCAACAAGATCATAGGCCTTAATAATATCATCATTACTAATATTTGCAGCCAATTCCTTTCCAATATAAATTATCAAATAATCTCGTAGAAATCCATCTCCCATTGTACTTCGAAGTCGCGTCTTCGCAAGTTTCATCTAAAATTGTAAAGGGAAACTATGAATCAGCTCTGAGATCCACTCCCAGACCCTCTCTGCAGATGGCGCGCTCCCATCTAAGCACACTGCAAATCACATTCACAGCAGAAACACACTCGAATCCTGAGAATTCCAATTTCGCACGACCTTCACGGAGACGAACAGACATAGCATGTGGCAAGAAGACGAACAGACAGAGCGTGCAGCAAGCCGGCAAAGAGCCAAAGGCTCAAATATGAAACGTCAGTCCTCAACTACTAGGCCTAATTGGGCTGCATATGCTTAGGCTTTAAACATACTTTACATTTAAGCTAAATTGGGAGGGCCCAAACCACTAATTAAACACATGTAATTAACTACATAATGAAGGATTAGTAGAAGGTTGGGTGCCAGGCCCCCTAGCCCCCCTCTCCGCCACTGTGTGTGTATATATATATATACTGGCGCGTACGTACGTACAATAGCATAGTTGTTGTAGTTGTTGGCCTTACACGGTTGGTAAAGATGGCCAATATTCTAACAGCTGTTCCATCACCAACCTGCTCCACCACTACTGACTTTGTTTTGTATCTCTCTCTCTCTCTCTCTTTCCAAGACACTGAACGGTACAAGGTAAGAATCATATTCTCGGTCATTATCAGTTTATCACCATGTCCACTCTCTCGACGACGGTGGTCCTTTGCCTCATCGCCGTCGTCGTTCTTGCTGCCACCGCCCCGGCGGCGGCGGTCGGCACGACGCACCTCCACCTCTACATCCACGAGACGTTCACGGGCTCCAACGCCACCATGGTCTCCCTCGCGGCTTCCCCCCTCGGGGGCAACTCCTCCTTCGGCGGCCTCGGCGCCTTCAACGACGAGCTCCGCGAGGGGTCCGACGCGACCTCTCAGCTCCTCGGCCGCGCCGAGGGCGTGCTCGTGCAGGCCGACCTGCAGAGCCCCGCGGCGTCGTGCACGCTCCTCACCCTCGTATTCACGGACGGGGACTACAGCGGCAGCACGCTGGTGGTGGACGGCCGCGTCGACTTCGGCGGCGGCGGCGCGGTGGAGCGGGCCGTGGTGGGTGGCACGGGGAGGCTCCGGCGGGCGAGGGGGTACAGCCTGATGACCAAGTTCGGGAACCCCACGCCCAGCACCGTCGTCTTCGAGATGGACCTCTACGTCAACACGGACGCCATGTGAAGTCGTTGCAGCTTGGTACGTACGCTCGTGCCTTGACGACGTTGTAGCCGTACTTCCGATTGTGATTGTAAAGTAGGGCTGACACTTGGCAGTGCGATGTTCTGTGATCAAAGTTTTACTCAAACGAGTGCAGCTCTGTGCTCTGTTAACGGGCAATTTCAGCCGTGCTAATTTCCCCAAATGTTTGTAGTACCTTTTTTAATTATGTGGAAGGCGCATACGCGCACACAACCAGGGTTTCGAAATCAGTTTTCAAATTTTAGCGGGGGCACCAAAATTTTCAATTTTCGGAAATCTTCGGCCAACTTTAGCCAAAACTTTCAAATCAAAATTTGAATTTTATTTAAAGTTCAAACGAAAAAAAATAAAGAAATGCAGATTCAAGAGCTCAAACCCACAACCTGCTACTCGAAGGCACAGACCTCACCACCAGGCTGTGCACACATGTGATTGGAAGTGATTACAAATTTCCTTTATACTTGATAAAAAAACATGCAAAACCGAAATTTTTTGACCAAAATCAAATTTTACCGGAGGGAGCCGATATTTCCGATTTTTAGGAAAATGGGGCAATTTTCGGTGATTTCGGAAACCCTGCACACAACATCACGCGCGCAGGTGAGTCTTGAGGCAGTACACGTTTGTAATTACGGAGGCCAATGATAAATTTTGCTAATACTGATTGAAAGAGAAAGAAAAAGGTTTCAAAGCTGGCGTTGAATATTAAAGCAAGATTGACATGATCTCTCCAACAAAGATATTGGCATGATCGGATCAACAGACCTGAGAGTGTTAAAAGTTGATTCGAATTCGTACCTTATCCATGTAAGATATTTTATCGCCTTATGCCAGTCGTGGCATGGCAGGTACATGCGTAGGTTATATCAGACGTTGTGTCAATCTGTAGCAACCGACTCTGATTCGGTTTCCTCTCCGTGTGGAACTCTTTTCCCTCACACTATATTATGTACCATAATAGGCTATAGGAAGAGCAAGCGTTCTATTGTAAACTTTCCTTATTATAATGATTTGCTTTTGAGCGTCCGTGAATTTTTCCTGTAAGGGTTTTTCACGTAAAACTCCGTGTCTCTTATCTCTATTTTTCTGTGCATTACTTACAACAAGTGGTATCACAGCACAGAAGATTAGAGCCACCAAATCTGATCGAAACAAAAAAAAATCGTCTCGGCGTTCTTCCACTGAATCCGTCGCGTGGTGCCATCTCCAAAGCCAAGTCATCGCACGTCTCCACTCCCTCGTTCCACGCGTTGTCCACAGCAGACAAGCGCCATCAGTTCAACGGCATCGCATCTCCAAGCCTAGGTCCGCATGCGATTCAAGGCAGCAGATCCGAAGGAAGCAGCAGCACGTCGTCCGCATGGGATAGCGAGGCTTCGCCGCTGGCCCAAGTAGCAGTGCACTCTTTCCAGTCTCGATCCATGTGCAACCCAAACCAGAGCGCAAGTCAGAGTAGAGAACACAGCAATCAAGCAATCAAAAAATAAAAGTAGCATAGAAAATGAAGTCAAAGAAAAAAAGGAAAGCCGCAAGCTGCAGGTTTGCTGTTTTTATTGGTGGAAATTGCTAAGTGCACACTAAAATTTGTACCAACAAAAGTTAGTTTTCTTCCACATGGCGACTTTGAAGTATGATCTGTTGCTATTGGATCACGACACAAGGTTTTCTCTATGGTAAATCAAGATGCGAGCTATTTTATCACAGCTTAATTTGGATGATGTACTTCTAGAGATTGACAAGATGCCAGCCACATTGTCTGCTGATGAGAAGAAACATAAATATCGTAAGGCCTTATCTCCAATTCATCTTCATCTATCAAATAATATTTTACAGGAGGTTATGAAGGAGAATTCGTCGCCGCATTATGGCTGAAGCTAGAGCAGATTTGTATGACCAAGGATCTGACCAGCAAAATACATCTGAAGCAGAAGCTTTATTCCCATAAGATGGCGGAGGGTACCTTATTGTTGAACCACCTGACAGCTTTTAAGGAAATTGTTGCAGATCTCAAAGCTATGAGGTAAAATATAATGATGAAGATTTGGGTCTTATTTTGCTATGCTCTCTGCCTAGTTCAAACTCTACTTTTAGAGATACTATTCTGTATAGCCGAGATACTCTTACCCTCAATGAAGTTTATGAAACTCTGTATACTAAAGAAAAGATGAAACTTATGGTTCCGGGTGAAAGTTCGAGTACACATGCAGAAGATTTGTCTGTCCGTGGCAGGCAATATGAGAAGGGTTCAAACAGCAATTCAAAAGGTAGAAGCAAAAACAGATATAGAGGTAGACCTAAATACAGGAACAAGAAATCATGCAGATATTGCAAAAAGGATAGTCATGATATATCCGAGTGCTGGAAGTTGCAGAACAAGAAGAAGAGGAATAACAATTTCAAGAAGGATCAATAAGATGATGAACCTAGAGCCATCATTGTCACCAAAGAAGGTTCTGATGGAGATGTTCTCATTGCCTTTACGGGTAATTCTAAAACCAGTGATGAATAGATTCTTGACTCAGCCTGTACTTTCGACATGAGCCCGAACCACGAGTGGTTTGTTACCTATGAAGCTACGCCAAGTGGATTAGTGCTGATGGGTGATAATACACCATGTAAGATTGTAGGCATTAGTTCTATCCAAATCAAGATGTTTGATAGCACCATCAGAACTTTGTCGGAAGTTCGTCACATTTCGAATTTGAAGAGAAATCTTATCTCATTGAGTACTCTTGATGCTAAAGAGTACAAGTATTCAGGTGGAGGTGGAGTTCTGAAAGTCACCAAAGGTTCTCTTGTTGTGATGAAGGGTGATATAAAGGCCGCCAACTTATATCATCTGTGAGGCACTACAATTTTAGGTAATGGTACTGTTGTCTCAAATAAATCATCTGATTCTGATGCTACTAATCTTTGGCATATACATCTGGGGCATATGAGTGAAACTAGAATGATGGAATTATGCAAAAGAGCATTTCTTGATGGTCAAAGCATTGACAAGTTGAAGTTTTGTGAACATTGTATCTTTGGCAAGCAAAAGAGAGTGAAATTTAGTACTGTGACTAACTCTACAAAAGGCATATTGGATTATGTTCAATTTGATTTGTGAGGAGAATCCCGCGCTCCGTCACTTGGAGGTACAAGCTACATGTTGACCATCATTGATGATTACTCAAGAAAAGTTTAGGCATATTTCGTTAAACATAAATCAGATGTATTCAAAATATTCAAGGAGTGGAAGATTATAATTGAAAGACAAATTGACAAACATGTCAAGAACCTACATATCGATAATGGCTTGGAGTTCTGTTCTACAGAATTTGAAACTTTATGCGAGTCAAAGGGTATTGTGAGACATTATACCATCCCAGGCTCTCCTCAACAAAATGGTGTGGCTGAACGCATGAACAGAACCATCATAGAGAAGGTACGTGCATATTGTCAAACTCTGGAATATCCAAAAGTTATTGGACTGAAGCCGCTTCCACTGCTTGTTATTTAATTAATTGGTCACCAAATTTGGCTATTGATAGGAAGACTCTAATTGAGGTATGGTTTAACTCTCCAGCAGATTATTCAAACTTAAGAATATTTGGTTGTCTTACTTATGCTCATGTTAACAATGGTAAATTAGAGCCTAGAGCAGTTAAGTGTATTTTTCTTGGTTATAAAACTAGTGTGAAAGGATATAAATTATGGAATCCTGAAACTAGAAAGGTAGTTATTAGCAGAAGTGTTACTTTTGATGAATCTGCTATGTTGCATGATAAGCCATCCATTGATGTTCTCATTGAGAAGCAATCTAGCGTGCAGGTGGAGCATGTTATTGACTCAGGATCTACAGTAGAAGTTGACAAGGAAAATATTTTAAAAGCCTCTATTGTTGAGCCGCCAACATATCGTTCCATTGTAGTTGATGGAGAGAGGAGGAACATTTAGTCTCCTAAGAGATTGATTGAAGAAGCAAATGTTGTGGCTTATTGTTTAAATATGGCAAAAGAAATTGAAAGTGCTGCATGTAGAGACCCGAATATGCAAATCCGGACTCTCATGTGTATTCTGCACTAGTCTAGGATCACGCTAGTGTACACAGTATAAACAAAGATGAAATATCGATCATATCACGATTTACTAGGAAAAGACTCAAATATTATTATTAATTATCAGAGTAACCAAAGGAATTGTGACCAACCACAAGTGAACTGACCATTCACCCAAGGAATCCACCATGAACCAAGATCCATGAAATGAACACCCGTGAACTAACCATTCACTTCCCAACTTAACCCAACCAGGTTTTTATGAAAACTCTACCCCTCGTGTGAAATCACCAAGCATTGTCCATGACCGAGGACACGGCTATTCGAATAGTTTTACACTCTGCAGAGGTTGTACAACTGTAGAGACCCGAATATACAAATCCGGACTCTCCTGTGTATTCCGCACTAGTCCAGGATCACGCTAGTGCACACAGTATGAACAAAGATAAATATCATCCTCATCACGATTTACTAAGAAAAGACCCAAATATTATTAATAATTATCAGAGTATGACCTTATGGCCAAGCTTACAATTATTAGCCCGAAGGGCTTAACAAAAACTAGCAGCGGAAATCCAAAAGAAAGCGCAGCAGCCAATCGACACGCCCACAGGCTATCGAGTGGAGAACGAAGCCTAATCCGCGAACACGTCAAAGTACTCTCCTTCTGGAACCTCCTGCTGGTGATAATCCTCCTCCTCAACTGAGCAACAGGGGCATAAAGCTGTGAGTACATTGGTACTCAGCAAGCCGTTTGTAACAAAGAATGCAATATAGTCTGCAAGGCTTACCAAAGGTTGGCTGAAAGGTTAATTTTGCAGAAAGCAACAATTTAAAGTAAATAAAATAAATAGATTGAAAAGCAAACTTTGGAAATGATAATAAATAAGTAATCAAAGGAATTGAGACCAACCATGAGTGAACTGACCATTCACCCCAAGGAATCCACCATGATCCAAGATCCATGAAATGAACACCCGTGAACTAAGCATTCACTTCCCAACTTAACCCAACCAGGTTTTTATGAAAACTCTACCCCTCGTGTGAAATCACCGAGCATTGTCCATGACCGAGGACACGGTTATTCGAATAGTTTTACACTCTGCAGAGGTTGTACAACTTTACCCACAAGACATGATCATCCCGGATTGCCACGCGAGTTACACACTTCCTTAGGTGTGCGGCGAGGAGATCATGACAAGGCCTTTACAATGTTCAATTTCAACCCAGTCCCGCCTCGCTGAGGTTTCGCCCCCTAACCTGGTAATTGCCCCCTCTTGCGCCCCGTGGAATGTACAAGGCACCCACTGACATCCCAATGGCGGAACCAAAATTGAAACATCACAAATTAATCAGCCAGGTCCATCCCATACTGGACATGTGGTTGCACGATAAGGCTCAGATCAATGGCGCACAAAGTTAAGTCCTTAAGTATTACCTAGGCGAAACATCCACATCCCGTGTGCAACCTGCACCCCCTTTACTGCACGATCCTTCGCCCGAGTGAGAACCAATTTTGTATAACCAACACCAATGACCCTACCCATGTCTTGGTACTCAAATTTTATAACTGTGGTTGACCACCACGTTCAAGTATATCATTAAATCAAGATTAATTAACACATGTGATGATAGACCCAACGTACTAATAATAAGCATGGCTAAGCAAAATAAGCGTACCACCCATGTGACAACTAGTATTGCATCACTAAACAATTTCCCATCCTATGGTGACAATAGAATCATGGCATTCAAATTATCAAGGAGGAAATAATCAATTAGGTCATTAACTACCAATACAAGGGTTTTATAATAAAGTAGCAATGCATGTTAGTTTAAAACGAAATAATACATAATAGATTTGAAAACTAGGTTCAACATGATCAAAGGACACGACTTGCCTTGTCCTTGCTCAGTTAGGAATTCTTGATCTTCGAATCCTGCTTCAGCTCCTTTGAACGCGTGATCTAACAAGAGAGGAAACAAGACGAAACACAAAAACGAATTCAAATAAAATCCAAATAAACTCCAAACACTGAAAAACTAGCACCAAAAGATATAGCTCAATTTTAGATGAATTTAGGAAAAAGAACTGGGTCAATCGGAGTTCGGACGAAGAAGAACGAGCGATCTAAAGTTTGCCGGGGCGAGAAAATGCTGGAAATTCACAGATGTTACTGTTCACCCGAGAGCAATTTTTGGAAAGGAGGCTAGCGCTGGTGAGAGGAGGCATAAGAGGTGAATCTAACTAGCAAAATGGGTTTCTAGGGACCTAAGGCACACATAGGAAGCGACGGCACGCTAAACGGAGCACGGTGACGGCACGGGCGGCTACAACGACATGGGTAGGAGAGAGGAATAAAATCTGAGCATGGAATGTGGAGAAGTAGGGTGAGCACGGGCTAGAACGCGGCTTGGCGAAGCTAGGAAAATTGTCGGCTCGGTCAGAAACCCACCGGAGATGGCACAATCGACGTTTGAACGACGTCGGGAAGGAAAAAGGAAAAACTTAATATCTTGGTGCTCGGTGAACGAAATCTAAAACCACTTGGAGGGTAGCTAACTGGGATGGTTTGGCACAAAGTGAAGCGAACGGATTGGTGAAAACATCACCGGGTAGATGGGGGACACGAGATGCCATTGACGGCCATGGCGAGGTTCGGAGGCGAAAATTTGTGTAGGCTTTTTGGGGAAAAGGAAGTGAGCACGGCGTAGAACGCGGCGAGGTAAGTCTAAGACAAATTACGGCAAGGGCTAAAGCTTACCGGAGGCGACGAATCGACGTCGGGAAGCGCTCTTGACCTAGATTGGGGAAAACTCGATTCCGGGAGATTGGCTGCACCAAAACCAAATTAACTTGGTAAGAAGGTAGATGGCACACGATGGCACAATGTGACGCGAAAGGATCACGGAGAAACTCACCGAATAGCTCGAGACACGACGAGCAAATTCGGGACCGGAGGGGCTCGGTGCCGACGGCGTCCTGGGCTTTGAGGGGACTTGGTACGGCTTGGGATGGGTTTAGAGGAGCCAAGGAGTCGTATTTATAGGCTTGGAAGAGGTAGAAACCGACTCCAATCCGCGGATTTCGGTTTAGAGTCCGTTTCAGAAAATTGGAGATAAAAGGCAAACGGATGAACGAAACGGAAAGAGACCAGCTGGGATGGATTCCTTGCGTGATTTGGCACAACTTTCCTTTTGGGAAGACATTGAGATAAAGTCCGGATTGGAAGTTATGAAGAGAGAGAAAAACGAAAAGAAACTGTACAGGCTGGAACTGCTGACACCTGTCGAGTACTGTTCATTCTCTCTCCTCTTTCTTTTTTTTGGAAATTTAAAATTGAGCTCAAAAAAACTCCGAAAAATCCAAGAAAATACAGAAAAAATTCCTTGTGACAGAAGGAACACAAATAAAATATTTTTGGCAAATATTAATGTTTAATTTAATCATATTAAATCCTTTTAATTAATAAAAATTCCAATTAAGCTTTAATTAATTCCAGAAAAATTCAAATGGTGAATTTTATTTTAAAAGCTTCAAAAAGGCTCTGAAAATCAGGATGTTACAATAACTTTACCCACAAGACATGATAATCCCATATTGCCACCGGATTACACACTTTCTTAGATGTGCGGCGAGGAGATCATGACAAGGCCTTTACAATGTTCAATTTCAACCCAGTTCCGGCTCGCTAAGGTTTCGCCTCACACCCCCTCTTGCGCCATTGTGGATCCATGGCTCCGACCACACCACACTCATCCCAATGACGGAACCGAAATTGAAACATCCCAAATTAATCAGCCAGGTCCATCCGATACTGGACATGTGGTTGTACGGTAAGGCTCAGATCAATGACGCACAAAGTTAAGTCCTTAAGTATTACCTAGGCGAAGCATCCACATCCCATGTGCAACCTGCACCCCCTTCACTGCACGATCATTCGCCCAGGTGAAAACCAATTTTGTATAACCAACACCAATGACACCCCAATGTCATGTCACACAAATTTTATCACTGTGGCTACCACCATGATTCAATATCTCATTAAGTCAAAATTAATCATTTAATCACATGTGATGATAACCCGACACACTAGTAATAGGCATGGCTAAGCAAACTAAACGTACACCCAATGTGATAACTAGTATTGCATCACTAGATAATTTCCCATCCTATGGTGACAATAGCATCATGGCAACCAAATTATCAAGGAGGTATTAATCAATTTGGACAATAACTATCAATACAAATGTTTTATAATAAAGTAGCAATGCATGATAATTTAAAACAAAATAATACATAATAGATTTCAAAACTGGGTTCAACATGATCAAAGGACACGACTTGCCTTGGCCTTGCTCAATTAGGAATTCTTGATCTTCGAATCCTGCTTCAGCTCCTTCGGACGCGTGATCTAACGAGAGAGAAAACAAGACGAAACACAAAAATAAATTCAAATAAAATCCAAATAAACTCCAAAAACTACAAAAATAGAACCAAAAGATAGAGCTCAATTTTTGATGAATTTAGGAAAAAGAATCGGGTCAATCGGAGTTCGGACGAAGGAGAACAAGCGATCTAAAATTTGCTGGGCGAGAAAATACTGGAAAATAGCAAAAGTTACTGTTCATCCGAGAGCAGCACTTTTGGACAGAAGGCTAGCGCCGGCGATAGGAGGCATGGAAGGTGAATCTAACTAGCAAAATGGGTTATTAGGGACCTAAGGCACATATAAGAAGCGACGGCACGCCAAACGGAGCATGGTGACGACACGGGTGGCTACAACGACATGGGTAGGAGAGAGGAATAAAACTCGGGCATAGGACATGGAGAAGTAGGGTGAGCACGAGCTAGAACGCGGCTTGGCGAAGCTAGAAAAATTGTCGCCTCAGCTAGAAACCCACCGGAGACGATGCAAACGATGTTTGAACGACGTCGGGAAGGAAAAAGGAAAAACTTAATATCTTGGTGCTCGGTGAACGAAATCTAAAATCACTTGGAGGGTAGCTACCTGGGATGGTTTGGCACGATGTGACGCGAACGGATTGGTGAAAACATCACCGGGTAGACGGGGACACGAGGTGCCATTGGCGGCCATGGCGAGGTTCGAAGATGAAAATTTGTGGAGGCTTTTTGGGGAAAAGGAAGGAAGCACGACGTAGAAAGCGGCGAGGCAAGTCTAAGAAAAATTACGGCAAGGGCTAAAGCTTACCGGAGGCGACGAATCGACGTCGGGAAGTGCTCTTGACCTAGATTGGGGAAAACTCGATTCCGGGAGATTGGCTGCACGCAAACCAAATTAATTTGGCCAGAAGGTAGATGAGACAAGGTGGCACAATGTGACGTGAAATAATCACAGAAAAACTCACCGGATAGCTCGAGACGCGACGAGCAAATTCGGGACTGAAGGGGCTCGGTGCCGACGACGTCCTGCGGTTTGGGGAGACTTGGCTCGGCTTGGGATGGGTTTAGAGGGGTCAAGGGGTCGTATTTATAGGCTTGAAAGAGGTAGAAACCGACTCCAATTCGCGGATTTCGGTTAGAGTCTGTTTTATAAAATAGGAGATAAAAGGCAAACGGATGAACGAAACGGAAAGAGGCCAGTTGGGATAGATTCCTTGTGAGATTTGGCACAACTTTCCTTTTGGAAGGACATGGAGATAAGGTCTAAATTGGAAGTTATGAAGAGAGAGAAAAGGAACGAAAACTATGCACAGAACTGGATCGAAACGATCTCTGCGCGCTGGAGACGATGGATTCATTCTCTCTCCTCTCTCTCTTTTTTGTTGGAAATTTTAAATTGAGCTCAAACAAACTCCGAAAAATCCCAGAAAATACAGAAAAATTCCTTGTGACACAAGGAACACAAATAAAATATTTTTGACAAATATTAATGTTTAATTTAATCATATTAAATCTTTTTAATTAATGAAAATTTCGATTAAGCTTTAATTAATTCCAGAAAAATCCAAATGGTGAATTTTATTTTAAAAACTTCAAAAGGCTCTGAAAATCAGGATGTTACACTGCAGAACCTTCATCTTATTCAGAGACTATCGCTTCTAGTGATTCAGAAAGATGGATAACTACCATGTATGATGAGATGGAATCTCTAGACAAGAATGTCACCTAGGAGTTGGTCAAGTTGCTAATTGAGAAGAAGGCTATTCACTGCAAATGGATCTTTAAGAAGAAAGAAGGAGTTTCACCAACCAAAGAGGTTAGGTACAAAGTAAGGCTAGTTGCAAAAGGATACAACCAAATTCCAGGTTTTGATTTTACAGATGTCTTTTCCGCTGTTGTGAAGTACAATTCTATTCGCACTTTACTCAGCATTGTGGCCATGCATAATTATGAGCTTGAACAATTGGATGTGAAAACCGTATTCTTACATGGAGAATTACAAGAAGACATTTATATAGAACAACTAGAAGGTTTGAAGCAATCACCTAGACAATGGTACCAGATATTTATATAGAACAACTAGAAGGTTTGAAGCAATCACCTAGACAATGGTACCAGACAATGGTTTGAAGCAATCACCTAGACAATGGTACTAGAAGGAAAGGAGAATTTCGTTTGCAAATTGAAGAAATCTCTTTATGGTTTGAAGCAATCACCTAGACAATGGTACCAGATATTTGACTCCTTTGTGATATCTCAGAATTTTAAAAGATCTAATTATGATAGCTATGTTTACTTGAAGAGTGTTAATGGTTCAGTTATTTATTTGCTCCTATATGTTAATGATATGTTGATTGCTGCAAAAGACAAGACTGAAATTTCAAAGTTTAAGGCACAATTAAGTAGTGAATTTGAGATGAAAGATCTCAGTATAGCAAAGAAGATTCTTGGTATGAAAATCATTTGAGACAGATAATTTGGCAAATTATATCTAAGTCAAAAGGGATATATTGATAAAGTTTTTTTGTCGTTTCAACATGCATAAGGCCAAACCTGTGAGTACTCTCTTAGCTGCATATTTTAGACTTTCTTCAATGTTATGTCCATAATCAAATGATGAAATTGAGTACATGTCTAGAGTTCCATATGCGATTGCAGTTGGTTCGCTTATGTATGCCATGGTATGTTCTTGCCCCGATTTATCTTAATCATTAAGTGTGGTTAGTAGATACATGGCTAATCCTGAAAAAGAGCATTGGAAAGTAGTTCAATGGAATTTCAGATATTTGCAGGGCACATCTAATGCTTGCTTACAGTTTAGGAAGATTAGAGATGGACTCATTGGTTATGTGGATTCTGATTTTGTTGGAGATTTAGATAAAAGAAGATCTCTCACTGGTTATGTGTTCACTATTGGAGAGTGTGCTGTTAGCCAGAAAGCATGTTTGCAAGCTGCTGTTGCCTTGTCTACTACAGAAGCTGACTATATGGCTATTTCTGAAGCTTGCAAAGAAGTCATTTGGCTAAGAGATTTATTTACTGAGTTTTGTGGAAGTATATCTTGCGCTACAATATTTTGTGATAGTCAAAGTACTATTTACCTTACAAAAGATCAAATGTTCCATGAGAGAACAAAGCACATTGATATCAGGTATCACTACATTCGAGGTGTCATTACTCAAGGTGATATTAAAGTTTACAAGATAAATACTCATGATAATCTAGCTGGTATGTTGACAAAGCTAGTTCCTGCTTCTAAGTTTGAGCTATGCTCAGACTTAGTTGGTATTACTCACTAGTCCTTTGGAGTTTCGGCACTCAAGGTATACATGATAATGTTATTGGATGAGTCTACCATATTCTTCAACTACTGGAGGTAATTCGGTTCAAGGTGAATATTGTTAAAGTTAATCCGAATTCGTATCATGTCCTGTAGGACACTTCATCGCCTCATACCAGACGTGGCATGGCAGGTGCAGACGTGGTGTTAATCTGTAGCAACCGACTCTGATTCGGTTTTCTCTCCATGTAGGACTCTTTTTTCTCACACTATATATATCCCAGTAGCCTATAGGAAGAGCAAGCGCTCTATTGTAAACTCTCCTCATTACAGTGATTTGCCTTTGAGCGTCCGTGGTTTTTCTAGCAAGAATTTTTCACTTAAAAATTTATGTCTCTTATCTTTATTTTTCTGTATATTATTTGCAACAGAGAGTTTGCCCAAGATTTCCAGGAAGGCCAGCAATGTATTGGTGGTGGGCTCGATCTGTTTGAGAAAGAAGAAATCGTAAGGAAAGGACTCCTAAGTCATGGACGGCCCACCACCAGTTGGATGCGCGATCCAAAGGACCATAGCTGCTCCTGATTGAATCTAGTGGATGAGAGATATGTCAGCGTGCAAATTCTCCTGTATTTTTTAAAGAAAATATTAGTTTGAATTATTTCCTTAATGAAAAATGTGACTATATATAGGTAAATTACATGAGACACATGGGGACCTAGGCACTCACATCAAAAACTGTCCGATACATGTGTATGATCGATAAAAGTTTTGGAGTTTGGATATGAAATATTTTATACCCTAATATATTCATGGCAAGCGAGTTTTGAACTCAGTTCAAACTAATTTGAATTACTTTTAAATTTAACGTCATTACAATGAGTATATACCACGAAACTAACTCAAACTAGTTAAACTGAAGTTGAATTTAATATTTTCAGAGTTTAATATCTCAAATACAATTTTTTATGAGTATATGGTGATACTCACATCAAACATCGTGAATCTTAAAGCATATCAACGGATATTGATTTTGGGTGCCTAGGTACCATGGTGCATAAAACACTTGTCTTTTATATATATACTAGTAAGATGCCCGTGCACTACAACGGAAGCTCATAATTTGCACCAAAACTCGTATCATGTTTTGTTCGCTCATCCTGTCAAGAAGAATTTTATATCCTCATATTCCTTTTATATATTGGCGACCAAGAGCGCGCAAGACATCGACCCAACCTCTCGCACCTCCATGACCTCCTCACATAGCATCACCTTAGTGCAGTCATTAGTGCACTGCACTAACTGCTAGAACAACGCAACTCCCGTCGATGTTAATGGCCAAATGGTATATCACAAAGGCAATATATCGGTGCAATTTAGATAGCGAGTCTTAAAAAATAAAATAGCAAAGTTTTATATGGCTCATATATGCTCGTTTGAAAGGTTTCGACGAGATCTACAACTTTGCAGTTGAGACGAAACCCAAATTCCAAAGGAAATATAAAGAAAAAGGGAAAAAATAGAAACTAAAAACTGCAACACAAGCTGGTCATTTTTTTTGGATCGGGCTCGTCGTTAGCTTTCCAACGAGTACAAGAACGTCGGAAAATGGATACTGTATGTAAAAGTTATGCCTGTTTTACTAAGGTGTCTCGGAACGAATCCTACTTAGACTCAGCCGGGAGATTATGAAATTTTGAGGGATTGCAAGGCGGAAAACATATCACAAACGGTTTTTAATATAAACTATCTATAATAACTTCATTATCACCGACGGTTTTTGTTAATAACCGTCTGTGATGCCCTGCATTATTATAGACGGTTCGTAACTAGAACCGTCTATGAAAATACCACAGACGGTTATTTGTATGTGATGTAAGCGTCCAATATAACCTCTTTGTAGTAGTGGAGGGGTGGTGAATGGACAAAGTTCTCTTTCATACTAGTGTGTGTGTGTATATATAGCTATTGGGTGGTTCGCAAGGGCTTAGGCTTTTTTAGCTTTTATACAGAGCGAAAGTAACTCGATTTCAAACGGTGTGTTTTTTAATGCAGGCTCTACTAGTTGATTGTAGTACACACTGTACCAAATTTAGCTATACCAGCCAAAATTACATATAATTATTTCTCTTTTTATACTCTCTTATAAACAGCCAAAATTCAAAAGCCTTATAATCTAAAAGAACTCACCCATTATCCAGCCGAGCTCTGGGCCAGGCTGGTGATGAGCATGTCTAAGGCCAGTTTGATGTTGATGTGCTGTGCTATGATTCATTGCGATGAGGAATCAAGTTAGCTAGCGAAATCTTTAATTTCAGTAATATTTAATTGTCACTAGAAAAATGCTTTCAACTAAAATATACAAAAGTAGAAGAAAAGTGCAAAAAGTGGTAAGATTTGATCTTGGTCTTGGGCCGCGGAGATTTTAGGCTTTTAGTTAGTGAGCAAGAGGAAGGGTAGCGATAACAAGACCGGGTTATTGACGTAAAGGGTGCGCCCGATAATGGGCTAGTTATATTGGCTGTGACTAATAATTTTTAATTAAAAATAAATAGTAGTGTTTAAAAGATATGGCTTTTAGAAAGAGCAGACGAGCAGTGAAAATAGAAGAAAAAGTAGGGTATATTACATATCTATAATCATCTGCTTGTCTCTGAAATGAGACAAAGATAAGAGTGAGAAAGTGTTTGAGCAAACTGAGTATTCATATGCTTTTGGTTGGTAGGATAGCGAGCTCGACTGTGCAACACTGACCTCCCCATTACTCGTAGATCTGTAGTGCCAGCATGACCTAACACAATTCATGCTACTTAGGGTGCTCAAAATGGTTTTTTAGTGGCATATGGCTGGAAAGTATTGTAGCTGGCTGAAATTGCACTGTAGCTGATGGTAGCTTATTTGGCGTAATTAAATTTAAAAAAATTTAAAAATAGAAAAAACAGGTTATCCCATCATGAACAGTACAAACGAATACGGGAAAAAAGAATCGACAAAAAAGCTAAAAAAAGCCAAAAAACCAAAAAAAAATGAAATTGTTGAATAGTAAAAATAAGCCAGAAACTAGAAGCCTAAGCTATTTTGAGCAGAGCCATTCGTTGATCGGTCTCTCATCTCATCCTTGGCAACCTCGTCACCATTGCTTTGATCATCACTGCATACCATGCCCGCCAAGATGACGATGACCCTCGTTGCCACCACAGTGGTGGCAGTGGTGGGCGGCGACGGCCCGACGACGCAACTCCGCGTCTACATCCACGAGAGGTTCACGGGCGCCAACGCCACATCGGCCCCCGTCACGAGCTCCCCGCTCAGGCCCGACGACGTGCTGCGCGAGGGCCCCTGCCCGTCGTCGACGTACCTCGGCCGCGCCCAGGGGGCGATAGTGTAGGCCGACCTGAGGAACGCCGAGGCTGCTTGCATGGTGCTCAGCCTCGTGTTCACGGTGTTGGAATTTTTCCCGGACCTCGGTCACTGCTCTGTCCAGCGGATGCGCCTATGCTTCTCTCCGTGCGACCCACTGGTCTCTGCCTTCTACATAGCCCACCTTGGTTACGTGATGGTACAGCGCATAACAGAAGTAAGCATACTTGATGCGTGCACCCACTGGTCCTTGCCTTCCCCGACGTGACCGGCTATTGGACAGCAACACCTCTGCCTTGCTTTTGCTTCACACGGTGATGCACCTACGCCTCCCTGGTCTTCACGAGTTGTCAGCACACGCAGCACCGAGAACTTCGCTCCTCTCTGTTGTCTTCACGCGTGTGCACACCTTCCTGCTTGGAGAGAACAGCTAACAAAATTGCAGAGAGCACCGAGAACACAAGTTGTTTTTTCCGGGAACACAATGCACTTCCGCTTTTCTATTTTTCTCTCTAGAATAAAACTGATTAGAGGATGCTTTTTATTTAGAGCAAATAATTAAACGTATTCGACACAAATTCTACTTATCCGGAAAAGATAACAAGCAAACTCTAATATCCATAACAAGTACTGCCTAAATACGAAACATAAACTCTAAAACATTACCAAAATCTACTAAAACAAGATTAATTTCATCAATCACCTCTTAATCTTGTTTTTTTCACCTTAATGAGGCCGATCTTCTCGTGCTCCGCACCTACAAGGCAACTTGATTTAACACCTCTTACTTGGCCGCTCTGTGCTCCCTTTGTCTTCTTCTGAGCTCTTCCAGCATACCACTCTTTGTCATTAGATTTCTTTCCATTAAGTTCCTCAATAACACGAGCAGCATCATTTGGACTCTCAAAAGTTGGTGAAACAACCAAAGCCCCTTGATTTACCACCCATGTCAATCATTTTTTTAGATAAAGGATATAAAATCCGGCCTCTATATCCACGAGGGATATACACAGCCAACAGATACACGAGCTCTTAGGCTCAATTCCTCAAAACCTGAGGAGCAAAAAACAACAAGAAATAAAACTTAAGGACTATAAAAAAAGCTAGAAAGACTAAGCTTCATAACTTCTTCTCCGTCCTTATTTTCAACCAAACTATCCTTTTCCGACTGTGCCCTCTAACCTTCGGTCTACTGTGCGTGAAGAAGGACCTCCGAGGCGATGCCTCCAAGGAGGCGACGAGAGTCGCCGACGCCGCCCGCCTCACCGAGGCAAGGTTTTCACCTGGAGATCAGTAAACATGAGGGCTATGGGGCACCATAACAACACCTCCAGAAAGGAAAATGGCGCCCGAAGGCGTCATCGTTGTCGAGACCGGTAAGATCACCGGTAAGGCTTTCGCCAGCACCTCCACAGCACCCCACGTACTACCCACTCACAAAATAGACCGCCACCAACCCACCGGGGACCTGCGCGCCTCAAGGCCATGGCATAGCCACCCTTGAACTCTACGACGAGTCGCTCCCGGCAAAGTCCGCCACTGAAGAAACCACAAAGCGACGCCTATACGCCACCACTGAGCAGATCCAGGGAAGAAATCTCCCACGCACGGATCCAAGCGCGCCCAGTGAGGAAATCCAGGTGCGGCTGCGATATTCCCACATTCACCAAAAACTTTGACTAGATCCTCCTTTGTGGTAGACTCAGACAAATTTTTCACAAAGACTGTTAAATTTTGCCTCTCTTTCTGACTTCTTTCACTGGGACCCGCCATCTGCGTCATCTGACTTCGCATGGGACTGCTGCCGATGGAAGTGGCTCAGATGCAGGGGTCCTGCATATTGTTATGTGCAGGCCCAATCACTGCATGCCACGTGTGCAACTAATGTAAACAGTGTACTTAATTTGGTAAACAGTGTAATTTAATTTGGTAAACAATGTACTTAACAGTGTACTTAATTAGTGTAATTAACTTTAGTACTTAATTTGGTAAACTAATTAATTAATTACTCATTTTCTTGCACACGTGGCATGCAATGATTGGGCTACACATAACAATGTGAAGGGACCCTGCATCTTAGCCTGGAATTGTGCGGCCCTCCATTGCATGCTCGTGGGACCCTTCCCCTTGATTTTCTGCGTCAACCGCATGCCCATGGGGCCTGTTGCCGGGCGCAGATTCTCTGACGTAACGTTAGGTGACGTTGGGTCACTGACGTGTGGGCCCACGGCTCGTGGGGCCCACGCGTCAGTGACCCAACGTCACCTGACTTACGTCAGAGAATCCGGGCGGCCCGTTGCCTGCCATAACCCTTGCATGCGCGCTTGCACCGTGGGACGCCGCACCGGCTGCATGCAAGCCGGGTGCGTGGGGCTTGCCAAAGCTGCTGGCGGTGGACGGCCGCGATGGGAGGGCCGCGCCAGAGCACGGCGTGGTGGGCGGCATGGGGAGGTTCCGGTGGGCGCCAAGGTACAGTGTGCGAGGAAGCTCAGGAGCCCCCACGCCCAGCACCGCCGTCTTCAAGGTGGACATCTACGCAAGACGGGCTCCATGTATCTAGTAATCAAGCTCTCTCTCTCTCTCTCTCTCTCTCTCTCGTGTTAGGGTGCATGCATGGCCTGCCCATCTCGTCTGATATTCTCACAGAGATTCGAAGCAAAAACTTTGATATCAAGAAATTTCAAGATTAGACTAGAACAAAGCAAAACCGAGCAACTGAGAAATCCTTCAAGACCTAGTGACTAGATGGATGGGATTTGATCTCTAAGAGTTATCTCCATCATTTACATATTCTGAACACATAGTAAGATCAAGAAGGAGAGAGAAGAAATCAAAACCAATAAGAAACAAGACCAAATCAACCAAAACATGGAGGCACCATGAGTGATAAATAAAGTTGATATATTGCTACTTAAGATAAATATTTTACAGCCACTCCACGTGGAGAACAAGAGAACACACCACCAAACTCATTTCTTCTATAACCCTAACCCTAGAACACAAGGTTGGAATCTTGGATGGTTAGTTTGCAAGCTTCCATCTCATCCCGTTAAATAGATGAGACAAGCAGTCCACATCTAACCTAATGGATACCATTCAATAGCACAACTGGGGAAACCCTGTTAACTCCACATAACACATATTTTACTCACTCACTTAACTCATGCTCACTTTTCAAAGCATATGATCCTGAAACACTAAGTATTTACCCTTTGATCCACTTAAACTTCTCAGCATCTTCTTAACCTAAACTGCTTACCCAAGAATCACTCAAGTGCTGTGGTTTTGATCCAACAAAGGTTATGGTATTTGGCAAATTTCCAAAATGTCCTTGCCTTGACTCGGTCTTCGTCTTCTCTTGCAAGCATCACTATGGTTGTTACGTGTAGGTGCATCAATGGCTTACCATACATCAACAAATCTTTTCGGTTTCATCGGACCATGCCTCACTTAGACTGACCAAACTACTTGGTGCAACCCATCGCTCGAACTTCTCTTCAATATTTCTCATCTTTCTCATACCATGCTTGAGCTTAATCATCCTACTCGTATTTTGACCGTTCTGTGCCTCGGCTCCTTTGTGAGCGTAGCTCCGATCCTCGCCGTCGACCATGGTTGACTCCAAAGCTTTCTGTACATCCAAAGACAAGCAAATCGTTTTCAAGCATACGTTTTTCATAACTTGATTTACGTTAGCTAAAACATGCTTCATACAACATAAATTTACTAACATATCATTATTCAAATCATCCAAAAAACAATTTTCTAAAATCATAGATCCAATTTTTCATGGCCGGTCTGATCGCCAACTAGGGGTCAGTTAGACCAGTCACTGAGCGCAAAACACCTGTTCTAGAAAATTGCAGCCGCCATTAAAAGTCTAGTCTTTCCGCCTGGCGCGGTCTGACCAACAACATACTGGCAGTCTGATCAGCAACAAGTCAGTGGTTAAACCGGTTTGTCTGATAATAAATCTGACAAAATACAAACTTTATAAAATTTAAAATTTAGCTTTACAGACTTAACAATAATCTATCATAATATTGTCACGAACCTTCATACGGGGTGCCTCGAGTTGGGGACCGAGGGGCTTGGTAGTAGGGATTGCTTCTGCCGTCGGTTTCTCTCGCTTACTTTGGGCCCTTTCGCCAAGCTCAGAAGTTTCGATGAAGGATGAATCATCAAATAGCTAGAACTTCTGCAAAAGCGGCTGAAACTTACCAGAAGCCTATAAAAATTGACCAAGTGACAGGCGCCTATAAAACATTGGCCAAGTGGCAGGCGCAAACATGCAGCGTAATGTGCGCGTTAATGCTCTATGCAACACGTGACAGATTGTGGGACGTGCGATTAGCAGATAACGTCACGCGCTTGACCTAATCAAGAATTCAACAGCAGCTATGTCAGTCTTCTGGGTATCTCCTTCCATAAAAGATAGAAAAGGACGACTAGCGGGGCGAGCTCACGCGTGACAATCCACCTCTGAAAGAAGAATCAAATCAACCAATGCTCAAAGCTAGCATCACCAAACCAGCGTGAAAAGAAAATATTCTAGAAAGAAAATCGGCGTTAAGAAATCGAAAAGAAAACGTGAGGAACGAACGATAGGCGGGGACATCGAATTTTCATTTTGTTTACCAAGAGAATTCAACCTTCAGACTTGTATAAATACTAGCCCGCCATTGCACTGATGAGAGCCACATAGCATAGCCAAAATGGGACTCTATCCTTCCTCTCGTGCCCGTTTAGCCTCGGTGCTACTACTTTGCTTTAGCATTCTGTTATTCGGAGTGCATGGAGGATCTCGCAAGGTAAGCATGCCTGCCCGGAGCTTGTTTCAGTTCGTAATTAGAGTGTTATGACAAGTTTAATTTAAAGATGTTCCTATACTTTCTTTCTTCCTTTATTCTGCGAGGGAAAGATGTTCCTACATATACTGACCATCTTCGTCTTTAGCTTTATATAGCATACCTAGGTGATGTGAAACATGGACACCCGAACGATGTCATCGCTTCGCACCATGATATGCTCACCACTCTTCTTGGAAGGTACGTACCCTGTCATTTTCATCCAAGGTTCTGCGATGAATGATATGTTCTTGTTTGCTAAGAAACTAATTGTGTGTGTACACTGCCGATCGAACTTTTAGCAAGGAAGATTCTTTGGCCTCCATCGTCCACAACTACAAGCATGGTTTCTCAGGCTTCGCCGCAATGCTTACCGAAGACCAAGCAAAACAACTTGCAGGTCAAGACTCGTCTGTCTGTCTGTCTGTCATCATCTAGCCCTCAGGGCATGTTTGGAAAGCAGGATTTTCCCAGCCGCGTTTCAAACAGTGCCTTCAGTTTTCAGGAAAAAAAAATGTGCATTTGTGATTTGCTCAATTTTCATGTGATCTGTACAGAGTTTCCCGAAGTCATTAGCGTCCAACCAAGCAGAAGGTGCACAACGAAGACCACGCGGAGCTGGGACTTCCTCGGGCTGAACTACCAAATGCCCTCTGAACTACTGCACGGAACCAACTACGGAGAGGATATAATCATTGGGGTTATCGACTCCGGTTAGTACTCCATCTTGCTCAGGGAACCAGTGATTCCTTAATTTGGCGCCATTTCTTGTGCAAGCCCTCTTACTAATACGCATCCTACGGTGTACGCACTGTTGGATATAAGCCAAGGATCTACACACCCAAGCGTTTGCCCACAATTGGTGTTTTCGGACAATGAACACTAAACTTCAGAGAAGAACTCGACAGAGTTCAGAGAGTCTGCCTTTTGGGGGCAATTTTCTCTGTTATTCCACTCGATAGTCAAAAAAAAAAAAAATCAGAACATAAAACCGTTTTGGCTACAGCTAATAATACGCACCACAATCCCGTTTTACCGGCCTTAACCCCTACGACTCACGACACCGCGCACACTGCGCAAACTCTGAAAACTCGCTCGCTAAACTGACAAAGTCAGAATTACAATCAACACTCACCCCCCTAATCCTGACTTAAACAGCAAGATCTTTGACTGGAACCAGTGATTTGGCTGAGGTGCATGATTCCTTAATTTGGCGCCATTTCTTCTATCCTACGGTGTACGCACTTCAGGTATCTGGCCGGAGTCGAGAAGTTTCAGCGACCAAGGGTACGGGCCCGTGCCATCACGGTGGAAAGGCGTGTGTCAAGTCGGACAAGCCTGGGGCAGCAACAACTGCAGCCGCAAGATCATCGGCGCACGGTTCTACAACGCCGGAGTGGACGAGGAGACCCTCAAGACAGACTACCTCTCGCCCCGGGACGTGTTCGGCCACGGCACTCACACGGCTTCCACCGCGGCTGGCTCGGTAGTGGAGGCGGCCAGCTTCCACGGCCTCGCGGCGGGGACCGCGCGGGGCGGCGCGCCCCGGGCTCGCATCGCCGTGTACAAGACCCACTGGGGCAGCATCGGCACCGGCAACTCTGCAGCCGTGCTCGCCGCCATGGACGACGCGATACACGACGGCGTGGACGTACTGTCGCTGTCCCTCAACGAAGAGGAGAACTCGTTCGGCGCTCTGCACGCGGTTCAGAAGGGGATCACCGTCGTGTACGCGGCCAGGAACGACGGGCCTAGACCGCAGACTCTTGGGAATACCGCTCCGTGGGTCATCACTGTTGCCGCGAGCAAGATTGATCGGTCGTTCCCGACGATGATCTCGCTGGGAAACAAGCAACACATAGTGGTACAGAATGCCAACACCGGCTTTGAAGATTCACAAGTGCGCCATGACTGGTATATATAATTACAAGTTGCTGATCCTGAGCAAACTCTGCCCATTTTACAGGGACAGTCTCTCTATTACCAAGGGAGGAACTCATCCAGGAGCAGCTTCAGAAGTCTTGCAGATGGAGGCCTGTAAGTAAAGCCATTAAATCGTTGAATTTTCATGTTCAATTTTTTGTTAATGTGTCAGGCATTTTGAGCTTTTGACACTTAGCTTTCTGTGGTTAGATGCACGGCAGATGCTCTGAATGGCACGGATGTGAGAGGAAAAATTGTGCTCTGCTTATCCTATTCCCGGGTCTCACAACTTGCGCTTCAACCACTCCAGCTTTTCGCAGAAGCGTTGCAAAATGTCCAGAAAGTCGGGGGCTCTGGTCTTGTTTTCGCTCAATATACGACGGACATTCTAAGTGGCACAGCTGAGTGCCAAGGCATTGCTTGTGTTCTTGTGGATCTTGACACTGGGAAGCGGATCGGCAAATACATCCGCGACGCAAGGTACGATCAATTGCATTCTTCTGCATTGAGTTCAACAAGCCTTTCTCAGGTAATTCTTTTTTTATTGTATTAAGCAGCTCTCCCGTTGCAAAGATTGAACCAGCGCACACTGTTACGGGGAAAGACATACTGGCGCCGAAAGTGGCGTCATTCTCCTCGAGAGGTCCATCAGTTGAATACCCTGCCATTATCAAGGTACCTGAACTAAAACGTAGCACTAGATAGTAGGCACAAGCAAGCCATGACCTTTAGCCATCTCACTGCTGTCATGTATCCTTAACAGCCTGACATAGCTGCACCTGGAGCCAACATCTTAGCAGCAAGGAAAGACTCCTATGAGTTATTCTCAGGAACATCAATGGCAACCCCGCATGTAGCAGGCGTCGTCGCGCTTCTGAAAGCTCTACATCCAAATTGGTCTCCTGCTGCACTAAAATCAGCCATCGTCACCACTGGTAAGCAAGCCAACCACAACTCTGCGAAATGCTTCCAATTCCCAATTGATGCCTGGACAATTTTGCATTTGTCTTACCTCCATTCGATTTTGCATGGCGAAGCGTCTGTAACTGATGAACGCGGCATGCCGATACTGGCAGAAGGATTGCCTCGGAAGATTGCAGACCCATTTGACTACGGAGGCGGGCACATCAACCCTAACCGGGCGGCGGACCCTGGCCTGATTTATGACATCGATCCAATCGATTACAACAAATTCTTTCGATGCACCATAAAGACATCCGTAAGCTGCAATGAGTCTGCACTACCTGGGTATCACCTGAATCTACCATCCATCGCTATTCCTGATTTGAGGCATCCAATCACCGTGTCGAGAACGGTTACAAACGTAGGTGAGGTCGATGCAGTTTACTATGCTGCAATCCAGAGCCCACCTGGAGTTAAAATGGATGTTGAGCCGCCTGTTCTCGTGTTCAATGCTGCAAACAAAGTTCATACATTCAAGGTGAAGTTTTCACCTCTATGGAAGCTGCAAGGGGACTATACATTTGGGAGCCTTACTTGGCACAACGACCAGAAGGCAGTGAGAATTCCAATAGCAAGCCGAATTGCTATTCAGGATTTCTATGCAGATGTTGCATAATTAGATTGAAACATGCAGGCGGCAATATCATAGCAACAACAGAAAAGACTCGAGGAAATGCCAAGTTTCACAGAATAATAGTTTTACATGTATTTATTTTCTTTGTCAGAATACTTCTTTTGCGCGAGGGCTTTATCGCAATACTTAATTAACCATGCAGATGGAATAGTACTAGGAGTCCATGTAGTTTATATGTTATCATTTTCTATGTCGTGCCGTTATTTCTTCTGGAGGTGTATCTTGTTACCTTCACCTCTATATCCACGAGAAGTTCACGGGCTCCAAACCTTTGTCTGAAGTAGATTTAGGCCCCGTTTGGCACAGCTCCACCACCGGCTCCTGAAGCTGTTTGGAGCCGTTTTGTGCCAAACGGGGTACAACAAAATAGCTCCACCCAAGGAGTCCCTTAAAACCTGCTGAGACAAAAGTAGCTCCTTGGGTGGAGCTGAAAAAAGTAGCTTCACCCAGCTCCACTTGTGAAGTAAAAAAAACAGCTCCACTTGTGAAGTGGAGCCGTGCCAAACGGGGCCTTAGCTAATTCAAAATACGCTCTAAAATCATTGCACTATTACATAGATCAATAAATAATGTTAACAGATATATCACAGAATCATTTCATACAGTACATAAACCATCCGTACATTAATGTTACATTCATCAGAGTTAATTAGACCGCATCGGGTCAATTTTACAATAGAGCCAATTAGGTCAAATGGATACCATACATAAATGTAAAAGTGGTAGCGGAAGCAAAAGGGGAAGGTGCATCTCACCACAGGCAAGCGAATAGGGTAAATAGTGTGCGACTGATATTAACTAAAGACTTTGATAATATTAGTGCATGCAAACATTAACTTAGTTAGCAAGACTGAGGTGAGACCTAATGTAACATCCTGATTTTCAGAGCCTTTTTGAAACTTTCAAAATACAAATAACCATTTGGATTTTTCTGGATTTAATTGAAGCTTAACCTAAATTTTTAGAAATTTGAAAGATTTAATATGACTAAAGTAAACATCAATTAAAATAAAACCAGTTTTTGTTGGTTTCCTTGTGCTGCAACAAATTTTTCTGTATTTTCTGGGATTTTTCTAGATTTTATTTGCTATTTTCTAGAGCTCAAATGAATTGATGGGAATTTCTGAAAATAGAAAAGCCTAAAAACCCTAAAGCTCCATTGGTCTGAAACCCATTTCTCCCCGCCAGCTTTGCCCCGCGTTCGACGCGCGTCATGCATCTGGCCGCCGCTCTCCCTGCCTGATAGCACCATGTGTCGGCCATCGGCCGTCTCTCCTCGCCCGCACCCCTGTATCCCTGCCGTTCGTGTGTCACCGCATGCGTCATCATCTTCATTTTGGTCTCTCGCTGCCGCCTCTGAGCCGGAGTCCACGACGTCCGTGCCGTCCCCACTGTGAACTCTCCGCTGTGTTTGACACCGCCTTCTCGGCGTCTGCGCCATAAGTAGCACGCCCCACCCTCATCCTCCGCACCCCGCAGCCGAGTTCACCTGTGCGCCATCACCTTTGTGGTTGCCTCTGTTCACCAAGCTCCATCGACGTCTTTGTCCGAGTGCCACCGTCGAGTGGGTCGTCGCCTCCACCGCCTTCTGCTCCGACCGTCATGTGGTGCCATCCCCACCTCTCACCGGTGAGTCTCGGCTGTCTGTGTCAGCCAGTCCGCCGCCGCTTCTCGCCGTCGGCCTCACCGCTAGTAGTCACTATCGTCACCTCGGCTCAAGCGCCTGGCCAACGTCAGCGCTAAAGCCAGCACGCACCCGCGCCCGCGCGTCATTTCGTCTACTCGGTGAACGGAGTTCATGATGCATCGAGAGTCTGACATATGGGACCTACCAGTCAGCCGCCCTATTCCGTTGACCCGTGAGCCAAGCCGAGTCAGCCACCACGTCATCCAAGCTCAGTCATTATGCACTGTTCCATAAGCTGAGTCCACTGTAGACTAGCTTTTCCATGCACTGAACTTACAACACAGTAGAATTTTTAATTTTTAGCCTTTTTCTTTAAATTAGATTTTTCAAAACCTGTTCTTCTCCGTCCTAACTCCGATTGACTCGATTTTTCCCCTAAATTCATCTAAAATTGAGCTCTACCTTTTAGTTCTATTTTTAAAGTTTTTGGAGTTTATTTGATTTTATTTGTGTCTCATTCATTTTCTTTCCTATTAGATAACGTCTTCGAAGGAGCTGAAGCAAGGACCAAATATCAAGAAATTAGTAACTGAGAAAGGCCAAGGCAAGTCGTGTTTTTGATCATGTTGAACCTAGTTTTCAAATCTATTTATTTATTATTTTATTTTAAATTATCATGCATCACTATTTTATTACAAAACTTTTGTGCCTGGTAGCTAATGACCAAATTGATTAATCCCTCCTTGGTAATTTGAATACTATGATTCCATTATCACCGTAGGATGGATAACTATCTAGTGATGCAATACTAGTTGTCACATGGGTTGTATGTTTAAATTGCTTAGCCATGCTTATAGTAACGTTGGGTTTATCATCACATGTGATCAAATAATTTTGACTTAATGAGGTATTGAATCGTGGTTGTAGCCACAGGGATAAAATTTGTGTGCAATGACATTCGTGTGTCATTGATGTTAGATATACAAAATGGTTATCACTTGGGTGAATGATCGTACAGTAAAGGGGTGCAGTTCATACATTACGATGTGGATGTTTCGCCTGGGTAATGTCTAATGACTTAACTTTGTGCACCATTGATCTGAACCTTACTATACAACTACATGTCTAGTATGGGATAGATCTGGCTAATTAATTTGTGATATTTCAATTTCGATTCCGCTGTTGTGAAGAACATGGTTGCTAATTTCCATGAGACGCAAGAGGGGGTGTGATGCGATCATAAAATTGCTGAACTACAAGCTTCATTACTTGAGCATATTGTTTCTTGCACCAACTGTCCTAAATTAACTGCTGAACTTGAATCTGTTTCTAAGCAATTTCAAGAAGTAGTTGATTATAATAACAAAATGACTCAGTATGCTTCTAAGGACCTTGTTAGCTCACCATGCAATAATTGTGAAAAACTAAAATCTGATTTGATTGCATTGGATGATAAATGTGTGAAGCTAACTAAGGATCTACTAGAGAAATCACCATCTGCTTGTGATGTGTGTGCTGTTGGGAAGAAGCATGAGGGTTTGGTAGAGACGCTTAGCGACGTAAGCCAAATGGCTACAGTAGGATTGTCCCTTCTGAGGGGGTTGTGCGTGCACATGCCTTCCGTTCTTCTGCTGTTGGTTCTTCCTCTACTCTCTTACCTTCTGCTGTCTCTTCTTCCCCCTGCTCTTCTTGCACCTCTCTCTTTCGGGAGTGTCAGTATCTTATGAACACTCTTGAGAGAATTGTAGGAGGCAAGAAGAAGCTAAATCTTATTCTAGACCAGTCCAAGATTTACAAATTTAATCAAGGTCTAAGATACGATTTTTCTGACGATGTTAGGAAGCATCCACCTGCTGTTCTTAGACCCATAGCAGCATGTGTGATCGAGGTCAAGCCCCGAACTAAGAAAGTTCAATTCAAGTCAGCGGGCTTTGTCCAAGAATTTCTGACAGTAAGGTGGTCCCACCTGTTGCTTCGACTTCTCAGAAGGAGAAACCTCATCATGCTACTTCTACCTCTCAGAAGATGAAGTACCATTGTACCTTCTGTCAGAAGGATGGACACTTGGTTGAGGGATGTTTCAGGCGCGCCAAGATCGCGCGTAGAGACCGTGTTGAGGCTCTTAGGCGCATTCAGAGTCAGTCCCAGATCTTGAGTGCACCTAAGACCAACACGAGGTCTAGAGTTGTTTCAGCTGATGGGTTTGGGCAGCATCAAGGACTTGGCTTTTCTGGTTTTACTGATTTTCATCCTCGATATGCTTTTGATCGTGACTTTCGCCGTTCTGAGGGTAGATCTCGTTTCCCCCATTGAGATGGCTACCCGCAGCGAGATCAGCGTGTTGTTGGTGCTCCGGCTCGTTTTCCCATAGCAGTCGGATCCAGCAACAGCTTCAGGTCTGCACATAGACCATCTGCTTCTTTGAGCGACAGAGAGCGTAGGGTAGATAGAGGTCAGTCGTGTGTGGCTACTTCTTCTGCTCGACGTGTGACTCAGTATTGGGTTCCAAAATCTCTTTTGATTTATCCCAGTACTGAGCCTTCACTCTCTGTTTGACTCAGGTCCGCCGGGCTGGGAAGGGAGAGGTTTGGCTAGTAGACTCCGGTTGTTCTCGTCATATGATCGGAGACTCCCGTTGGTTCTCTTCCCTAGCCCGTGCTCCAGGTGATGAGACTATCACCTTTGGAGACGCTTCGTCTGGGCGCGTCATCGCTAAAGGTACTGTGCGCGTTAATGATTCATTTATTTTAAAAGATGTTGCCTTAGTGAGTAAGCTGCAGTACAACTTGCTTTCTGTTTCTCAGCTTACCGATGACGGTTACGAGGTGAGCTTTAAGAAAAACAATTGCAAAATTCTTGATTCTTCGGGTAGTCTGGTTTGCGGGATTTCTCGTTATGGGAGGATTTTTCGTGCTGATTTTGTTGAGTCTTCTGGTGATTCTCTCAGGTGTTTAGTTGCTTTTGAGTCCTGTGACCTCACTTTTTGGCATAGGAGACTTGGTCATATCGGATTTGACCATTTGACCTGAGTTAGCGGCCACGATCTCATTCGTGGTCTGCCGAAACTCAAGATAGTCAAAGATCTAGTTTGTGCTCCATGCCGGCATGGCAAGATGGTTGCCGCTTCTCACCATCCGGTCACAGTGACTATGACCGATGCACCAGGACAGCTGCTCCATATGGACACAGTTGGACCAGCTCGAGTACAGTCAGCAGGAGGGAAGTGGTATGTTCTTGTCGTGGTCGATGACTTCTCGAGGTTTTTTTGGGTGTTTTTCTTAGCCTCGAAGGATGAGACGTTTACCCACTTTCAGGGTCTTTTTAGTAGGCTTTCTGTTGAGCTCCCGGGTGCCTTACGAGCGATCCGCAGTGACAATGGCACGGAGTTCAAGAATTCCTACTTTAAGAGGTTTTGCGGTGAGACAGGTGTAGAGTACCCGTTCTCTTCTTCATACGTCCCTCAACAAAATGGCGTTGTGGAGAGGAAGAATCGTACCTTGGTCGAGATGGCTAGGATGATGCTTGATGAGTACTCTACACCGAGGAAGTTTTGGGCTGAGGCTATAGCCACCGCGTGCCATGTTTCGAACAGAGTTTTTCTCAGGGCACACTTGCACTGCACCTCTTATGAGTTGAGATATGGGCGAAAGCCCAGTGTATCTCATTTTCGTGTGTTTGGTTGCAAGTGCTTTATTCTGAAATCCAGGAACCTAGATAAGTTCAAGTCACGTTCTTGTGATGGTATTTTTTTAGGTTACTCGACTTCTTCGCGAGCTTATAGGATCTGGAACTGCGAGTCTAATAAAATGGTAGAAACCTGTGAGGTGACCTTCGATGAGGCCAGTCCGGGGACTAGGCCCGATATCTCAGGTTCTTTAGAGCAGTCTGAGACCATCTTTGTGGATGATGAGGAGGATGGAGATGAGGGTTGTCTACCTGATCCAGTTCCTCCTCCCCTTGAGGTGCTTGCTTCCACCACTGCACCTCGAGGAGATCAGCCCATGCCTTCTGCTTCTTCTGAAGCTAGTGGCTCTGTTCCTACCTCATCAGCTCATGAGGTAGAGGCCACTTCTTCATCTCATCCAGGACCTTCCTGAAACATCCAAAAAGACCATCCTTCAGAGCAGATGATTGGAGACCTCTTTGAGCGAGTCACTTGCTCAAAGTTTGGCATGTCTCATTTCTGTCTCCATTCTGCCTTTGTTGCCACTTTTGAGCCATGCTCTTTCTTATGAGTCTTGGGTCAATGCCATGCATGAGGAGTTGGAAAACTTCGAGAGAAACAATGTCTGGTCGCTTGTTGAGCCCCCTAGAGGTCACAATATCATTGGTACCAAGTGGGTGTTCAAAAACAAGCAGAGTGAGGATGGGGTAGTCATTCGAAACAAGGCTAGACTGGTAGCTCAGGGCTTCTCCCAGGTTGAGGGTCTAAATTTTGAGGAGACCTTTGCCCCTGTAGTTAGACTTGAGGCCATTAGAATCCTGCTTGCTTTCGCAGCTTCTAAAGGTTTCAAGCTCTACCAGATAGTTGGCGGCGGTTGGAGCAGCGGGCTGCACCGGCTGGTTGGCAGCGACCACGGCTTGCACTCTGGAACTACTCGGCACGCCGGTGCGGTGGGCTACAGAGTCGGTGACAGGGTCGGCAGTGGGACCGACGCTGCCACCCAAGCCACCTGCCGCTCCCGCACTAGGCGCGGTGGCAGCGGCCGTGGTGGCACGAGCGCCTGCAGACCGATTGGTACCCACGCCGACCGCCGTCGCGCCATGAGCGTCGAGGTCGGCAGCCGCAGCGCCGGCGCTGTCGCCGGCACTCTCAGCCGACACCAAAGCCCTCGCGTCGCCGAGCCCCTCCTTCGCGCTCCTCTTGTTCTTTGCCACTGCCGATGATGAGGCCTTTTTTGGTGCCATCCTTCTTCAGATCTTGAGCTTGCTCTTGTCGTCCCCACGGACGGCGCCAACTATTGTGGTTACAGACCAAACAGAGAGATGGTAGTATGGTAGGGGAGAGTTAGGTGAGCAATGCTTAGGGGTTTCCCCATGGCTTGGATGGTTTATATATATCCACATGGGGAGTATTTTACAGTTATGACTTTACACCCAAGTATCCCTCTCAAGGGCATTTATGTCATTACACATGTCCCATTTTGGGCTTTACAACCTTCTAGCAGGCCGGCTAGGCTTAGGTGGGGGCCACCCCTACAACAGTACGTATGTATGTATATATGTATGTATGTATGTATAGATATATTATTCTATAATTGAGTGTAGAATAAGCTATTCTAAGCTCAGCCAGTTCCCCTTGCCCGGGCCGAGCCCGTCCCTCCACCGAGCTGCGTGACCCGCCTGTCCCCACCTGCTCGCACGAGACCCACAACCCTCATGCTGATGATGTCACATGGCCAATATGCATCATGGCTAGGTGCAACAGTAAACTCTAACGACATATCTAGTAAATTTCTGAGTACAACAAAGTAGTTTCATGTGGTAAAATAGTTCCATTCTCTTAGGAGTACGTACTCCCGCTTCTCATATACCAGTTAAATAATATTGTTATATCTCTTTATCCTTTTAAGCACACTCTAATAATGATTTTAAGATACTCCAAAGTGAGTTCCATAAAAAATTCATCAAAGTCTACTTTTTATAGCATAATTTGTGTATATACTCCTTTTACATATGGAAAATAATAAATAGCAAAAATAAAATACTCCGATGAAAAATTTTCAGCTATATCATATTAGAATATCTTAGAATTAATATTTAAATATACCGAAAGTGATGAAGATGTATAACATGTTTGTTTAAGTGGTATGTTTAAAGTGAGAGTATGTACTCCCAAGAGTACGGAAAATGCTTCCTGTATATATAAATTATGCTATAAAAAGTAGATTTTGATGGAAATTTTTATAAAACTAATTTTGAAGTACCTTATAATCATTATTAGAGTATACTCTAAAAGATAAAAGGGTATAAATTATTTATGTTGGTGGTATATGAGAAATAGAAATACGTATTCCAAGATATGTAGAGAGAGAGAGTGCGTGAGCAAGAGACGCACGTTAGTAGTACAAGAGCAAGTAGTTGTAGCTTTTGGCCTCACACGGTTGGTAAAGTTTGACCATCAATAGATTTAAAATTATTTATAATAGTTATATAAAAATTATATCATTAGATATATCATTAAAAATACTTTTATAATATTATAACTTTTTTAGTATATCTTAGTGTAAAGTTATAAAAAATAGTGATCAAAGTCGTATCTTGAAAATTGTAAAAAGTCAAATCCATCAAGTAAAAAAGAACGGAAGGATTACCAATTACTTACTCGCGACAATACCATAGGTCTGTTATTTTTAGCTTCAGCTTATGGTTTTTGGCTGCGGTTTATAGTTTTTGGGCTGTTCATGGGATAATTTGGAGTAATAAAAACCCGTGTGTTGTTTTGGACGATACAAATGAAGTGTTATAGTGTGTACTACAATTAACTTGTAGATTCTATCTTAAAAACATTATCTTTGAAAATTAATTACTTTAGAAAAATTAAAAAGCAACTTTCACATGATAAAAAGATAAGGATTCAGTTATTCCATCCCCAAGCTACTACATGCAAATGCAAGATATGCATAGCAGCGGAAAAACGGGACACTAGGTCATAGGATCGGACGCACACCAGGAGGTCATCCTCGCCGTCGCCACCCGCTACCTGCGCTTCGGCCAGGATCGGCGGGCTCCTCCTTTGTGAAGACCAACAGGAGGCGCGTGGTGGCCGTTTCCCCGGCTGGCGGCTCCACCTCTGGCCGAGGCCTGCCTCGCGCGAGACGTGCACCGTTAGTGTTCGACGGAATGCCCCACCGAGAAGCTAGTCTCGTTCCTATGCGGATGCAATGAGCGGAGGGGCTCGCTCGGTCCGTCTCGTTGGCGGCCAAGCGGAGTGTCAGGCCGTTCAAGGGGAGCGTCCAGACGGATCTTCCATCAATGATGATTCGGCGACTTGCGACATCGGACTACAGGTACGCCATAGCGGTTTTCAGGTTTGCAGTGTTTCTGCAGGGGCTGGTGTTGAATCGCACTCAGATATTGGAAGCTCGGCACTTCCTCTTCGTTGTGCTGCACTTGAGTTTCATGAAGGAGTTGATCCTCAGTTTGAAGTGGCTTACCATGAGGATTTCATGGCAGGAATCTCTTCTGAGGGGGCATCACAATTTGCAATTGGCCAAAGAGCCGCAAAGGGTAATTTGGATCATGATGCAGATACAATGCCATCAGAATTGCATTTAGTGGAAAACTTTTGGCGTGACATGGGATTTCCCAAAGGAACTAGATGGTGGGAGGATAATTTGGTGTTAGACCAGGACCAGGGATTGCCTGTGTCGGGTCCTGGCAGCTTGCCGGATCATGAACAGGAGCAATTGCCGGTCTCTGTATCTTTGAACCGAAGTTCGACTCCTCCTCGGCCGCAAGGCAGATCGATTCCTAAGCGTGGAATAGCTGTTCGTCCCTGGAGAGGGCCTCTTCCAAAGCGTCAGTTGCCGCCGGAGATAACCCTTGAGGCCTTCTTGCCGGCGAACTTTATTGCCGATAAATCAGCAGCTGATCGGTGCAAGGATAAGCAAATTCCAAATTCAAATTCCCAAGCGGTGCGGCCTTGTACCTCGCTGCTGATCGAACGCGCCCGGGACTTTGGAAGGTCTTGGTGGGACTTACTGCCAACTGGGCCCAGGGTCAGAAATAGGGTATCGGCGGTGTGTGGGACTGCAATCCAATATCCGCCGAAGATTTCTGACGACCGCATCTCTGCTCCCACCAAAAAATCAATCTGGTCTCCAGGGGCGCCGTCGTTCGCTGAGGTAGTCGCCATGCCACCTAACCCTAGGACGATTGAGGTCCGGCGCGGCCCAGGTCGGGGGTGCGGTGAGGGATATGGTGGACGAAGCCGTGGCGATGGGCAAGCTCAAGGGGGCCGCAACAATGGAAGTGGTGGTCGAGGTCGTGGCGAAGGGTATGAAGTTGGCCGGCAGGATGGTCAATTCCATGGTCGAGGAGGTCATTTTGATCGCAATGAAGGATATGCTGGTCGCGAGCATTACGGCCGCTATGCTGGTGCTCCTGGGCAGGGGGGTGGTACTGGCCGGGGCTCTTCTGATCAGAGGATGAGCCAACCACAGCGCTTTAAGATCATTCAGAACAACGTTCGTGACAAGGCCGAGTCCAGCCAGCAAGGGGTGATCAGAGCCAATGAGGAACAACAATTTGGCCAAGGTATAGTCAAGAAAAAACGATCCTTTTGTTTCAGATGCAAGAGTGGAGGGCATTTAAATGAGGAGTGTAAAGCAGATCTTGATTGTATCATATGCAACAAGAGTAATACTCATATGTCATCAAAGTGTCCTATTCTCAAAATGCCCAAACCTAATGCTGCCTTCTTCGGTTCTGGAAAAAAGGAGTTTGGCTTTATCAGGATTTCAGATATTGATTACAAGCTTGAAGCTCCTAATCCTGCACCCACTGCTTTGGTCAGAGTCTCGGAAGGTCATTTAACATCAGAGGTTGTTCAAGCTGAGTTAGCAAAATTATCTAGGGCAGATTGGCGGTGGGAAGCGTTGCCTCATGATGAAGATTCATTCCTCGTCGCCTTCCCGTCCTACGAAGAATTACAAAGGATGACTGACATCGGATATCATCTCAAGAATCATGGTGTCACTCTCACTATCTCAGTTTGGCAAAGTGCGAATGATATTATACCTACGTACCAATTGGAGGAAGTGTGGGTGCATATTACTGGGATACCGCATGCTTTCAGACATTATCTGGTATTCTGGGCATTGGGAAGTGTCATTGGAGCGACTCTTGATGTGGATATGCTGACATATAGAAGAAAAGGAGTTATTCGGGTTAGAGTGGGTTTGTTGGACAAGAGTCAGTTACCTTTCACTACAGATTTAGTCTTTGGGACAGAGGGCTATCATATCACTTTCATATTAGAAGATGATAATTTTCAACCTGCAACACCACCTCCTGAGGATCATGACCCGATGGATCGGGATGATATCGGGGATGATAAGGGAGGTTCTTCCGACAAGGGGTCGGCATCAGAAGCAACCAAGAAATTGAAACGTGGTCCCAGTGATTCTGATTCAAGTCAGGCTCCTAGCGCGAATAAGAATATCCCCTCGGGTCCGTCGCCAATGCAAACTCTTATAGCGGTGACACCTTTGGGAAATAATCGCTCTTGTCCGCCAGTTAAACCGGTAGACCTGAATTCATCTTCATCTTCGCAGTCTATTTTGGTGACAAGACCTAGACAAGGATTTTCACCAAGTCCTGGAAGCAGTTTAAGTCAACAAGGAGCTGAAGTTGAGGAGGATTCGGCTCGGCTGACTGCTTCAACTGGAGTACAGTTGCCCAATCTGGGGGTTGACGCTGTTGAGGAGGATTCAGCTCGGCTGACTGTTTCAACTGGAGTACAGGTTGATTTGCTGCCCAATCTGGGGGTTGACGCTGCTACATTAGGCACTCATCTGGACCTGACCGAGAGTGGGGATGAGGCAATGGCCTGCGGGAGGGTGGCCATGGATAAAATGACAAGTGAAATTGCCCTGGTATCCCCTTTAGAGCGATCGGAAGATGTTTTGAACTCTCCATTCAAAACCGCCCAAAACAGCAAAGAAGGTATGACTATTGCTGGTTCGGTTTTTCTGGATGGTAAACGTCGTAGTGCTCGCTCAAATTACTCGTATTCTGCAGAAGGTTTCGCTGCAGCTGACGAGCCTGTTATGGAGAAAGCAATGAAGAGAGCTGCGTTGAGAAATCTGGAGAGCAACAAGCAGTGTGACGCCAAGGGGGAATATAACTTTCCATCCGTGTTCTCACCTTGTACTCCGACACCAGGTAACTCAACATTGCAATCTTCTATTCCATTTTCAAAGGATAAATGCATTTCGAATCTGAACAATATTGGTGTATCCCTGGGTAATAGTAATAAGGAGCTTAGTTTTTCTCTAAGCGCTCTTAAGAGAATGGAAGTAGATAGGTTTTCTGTTTTGCCACGTGTAAAGGGGGATGAGCGGGTTAGAAGTAATGGTGAGATTAATCCTTTTGTACCAAGTGATGATGAAGAAGAAAACTATCTTCTTACTCATTTGGTCAAGGAAATAACGGATGTCGGCTTGGATGATTTGGACCTGGCCACAAGAATTTGTGACCTTAAGGCATCCAGTCGTAGGTCTAAGTCGTCTAAAAGAGAAAAGGCACGTAAAAAGGGTCGTTACTCTAACAAATCAGTTTCATCATGAAGGGAATTTTTTGGAATAGCAGAGGTCTTTTAGACTTGGCTAAACATCGATACATTTCTGAGGTAATTAGGGACCTAAAACTTGACTTTGTGGCTGTCATGGAAACCGGTAAACAAGATATGTCCAAAGTGAATATGTCTCGTCTTTCGGGAGGGGCTGATTTTGTTTGGCATTGTCTTCCTCCTAGAGGTCGGTCGGGCGGTATACTTCTTGGGGTCAATACAACGGTCCTTGATATAACTGTAATTGTGGAAGGGGAATGTTATCTCAAATTCCATCTTCGCAATAAATGTGACAACTTCAAATGGATTCTTATGGCTGTATATGGTCCAGCACAAGAGGAGTTTAAGTCTCCTTTCTTGGCTGAACTAGTCCGTGCATGCCAACAGAACCCATTGCCTACACTTATAGGAGGGGATTTCAATATTATGAGAAACAGCAAGGAGAAAAGTAATAATCGGTTCAACGGCAGATGGCCTTTCCTGTTCAATGCAGTCATAGATAGCTTTGATCTTAGGGAAATTGAGTTAACAGGCCGACAATTTACCTGGGCAAATTCTTTACCACAACCTACCTATGAGAAGCTGGATAGGGTGTTAATCACGACTGAATGGGAATTTAAATACCCGCTGGTAACAGTACAGGCCCTTGATAGAGGGATCTCTGATCATACACCATTGCTATTAGACACTGGTGTACCTTCCTACTTGGGAATTGCAAAACAGTTCAAAATGGAACTTAGCTGGTTCTCACGAGAGGATTTCTTCAATCGTGTTACAGAAATATGGAACAAGCCGGTACATGGCCAAAACTCGGTTCAAAGATGGAATAGGAAAATGGGAGCCTTACGAAAACACCTCCGGGGATGGGCAGCTCATACCCATGGAGAGTACAAACAACAAAAAATTCATCTTCAGTCTACAATCGAATCGTTAGACATAGCCGCAGAAAGTCGTGTGTTGTCCAACGGGGAGCGTACACAACTACAAAATGCTCGTGATAATCTAGCTAATCTCCTGCGGAGGGAGGAGATCAGGTTTTATCAACGAGCTAAGGTCACTGATGTGCTCCTAGGAGATAATAATACTAGGTACTTTCAAATGATGGCTAATGGTAAACATAGGAAGAAACGCATTTTCTCGTTGGAGCATGAAAATGGCAATATTGAGGGACAGGCGAACCTTAAAAGTTATATCACCCAATTTTACAAAGAACTGTTTGGGCCTCCTGATGACAATTTCTTCCTGATGGAGGAACATCGGATAGAAGATATCCCACAGGTTGGTCAGAGCGAGAATGCATTCCTCACGGCACCTTTCACTGAAAAGGAGATTCGGGATGCGGTGTTTGACATGGAACACAACAAGGCACCAGGACCTGATGGATTCCCAGCTGAATTTTATCAGAGGTGCTGGGAGATTATTAAGCAAGATTTTATACAAATGTTCCATGATTTGCATAAGGGCGATATTCCTCTGTTCAGTCTTAATTTTGGTGTCATAACCCTTTTGCCAAAGGTGCATGACGCAAATAAAATTCAGCAGTACAGACCAATTTGTTTACTGAACGTGAGCTTCAAGATTTTCACCAAAGTCGCAACGTTGCGGATTAATTCAGTAGCAGATCGCGTTATCAGCCCAACTCAAACTGCTTTTATGAGAGGACGCAATATCCTCGAAGGTGTAGTCATCTTACATGAAACCGTTCATGAACTTCATCGTAAGAATCTAAGTGGAATAATTTTCAAAATCGATTTCGAAAAGGCTTATGATAAAGTAAAATGGTCATTCCTGTTGCAAACACTACGGATGAAAGGTTTTTCACCTAAATGGATTTCTTGGGTGAATTCTTTCATATCGGGTGGAAGTGTGGCGATCAATGTTAATGATGATATCGGACCTTACTTTCAAACCAAAAAAGGACTACGTCAAGGTGACCCTTTATCACCAATTCTCTTTAATCTTGTTGCGGATATGCTTGCAATAATTGTTCAAAGAGCCAAAGTTGATGGTCAAGTGTGTGGGGTGGTACCACATCTGGTAGATGGGGGTTTATCCATACTCCAATATGCTGATGATACGATTCTCTTCATGGAGCACGACCTGGAAAAGGCTCATAACATGAAGTTGTTACTTTGTGCTTTTGAGCAATTATCAGGTCTCAAAATAAATTTCCATAAGAGCGAAATTTTCTGCTTTGGAGAAGCTAAAGCATATGAGGATCAGTACATAGATCTTTTTGGCTGTAATCCAGGTAATTTCCCAATGAGGTATTTGGGTATTCCTATTCATTACAGGAAGCTAAGAAATGCTGATTGGAGAAAAGTAGAGGAACGTTTCGAGAAACGCCTCAGTAGTTGGAAAGGAAAAAATCTATCAACAGGGGGACGATTGACCTTAATAAATTCAGTGCTTAGTAGTCTTCCCATGTATATGATGTCCTTCTTTGAGATACCAAAGGGTGTTCTTAACAAACTAGACTATTATCGGTCTCGCTTCTTTTGGCAAAGCGACGGGAACAAAAGGAAATACCGTCTAGCCAAATGGGATATCCTGTGCCAACCTAAAGAGCAAGGAGGGCTAGGGATCCATAATCTAGAGATCAAGAATACTGCACTACTCAGTAAATGGTTGTATCGGTTGCTGAAAACAGATGGTACTTGGCAACAAATACTACGCAATAAATACTTGGGCACTAAACCTCTTGTCAAGGTTCAGTGCAAGTGTGGGGATTCTCATTTTTGGGGCAGCCTAATGAAGATTAAAACGGATTTTCTGCGGTTCGGATCTTTTATAATCAAAGACGGATCGCAGGTAAGGTTCTGGGAGGATAAGTGGCTCGGAAATAGAACTTTACGAGATCAATATCCTCAACTGTACAGCATAACCCGCAGAAAACAAGATACCGTGGCCGAAGTGTTGAGCTCCAACCCTCTCAACATATCTTGGCGCAGAGATCTTATTGGTCACAAGCTAATGTTGTGGAATAATCTCTGCTCACGGCTGTCCGATATTGTTTTGACCCAGGAGGAAGACGAATTCCGATGGAACCTTCATCAGAGTGGAGAATTTTCTGTAAAATCTCATTACCTGGCATTAATCCATCAGAATGTGCCCAATTTGAACGAACGCTTATGGAAGTTAAAAGTACCTTTGAAGATCAAGATTTTTTTGTGGTATCTTCGTCGAGGCGTTATTTTAACAAAGGATAATTTAGTGAAACGAAATTGGCACGGTAGCAAACAGTGTTGTTTTTGTCACAAAGATGAAACGATCCAACATCTGTTTTTTGAGTGCCGGTTAGCTCGTATGGTTTGGGCGGTGATCCATGCGTCTTGTGGTCTTTCTCAGCCACGTAGTGTGTCTGATATGTTTGACTCTTGGTTACAAGGGTTTAGACAGGATTTAAAGTATTTAGTACTCCTTGGAGCCGCTGCTACTTGTTGGGCTGTGTGGTTATGCAGGAATAAAATGGTATTTGAAAACAAACAAAATTCTTTTTTGCAGGTTATTTACTCAATTTCGCATTGGCTTCGTACCTGGGCTATTCTCCAGCAGACTGCTTCGCAGGATATGGTTGTAGCGGTCTCACAGTTATTGGAGAAGGTGGTCACGGAGTGTTTTACCCAGGCACATGGTTGGCGGTCTAGTCTTCGGATTGATAGCCATTAGTGATTTTCTTTTATTTTCCTTTTGTAAGGCTGTGTGTCGTCAGGCAGAGGCCGGGAGGATTTCAAGTTGATGTATCATCTTGATGTAACAATTTTGAAATCAATAAACTTCCCATTTCAAAAAAAAAACATGCAAATGCAAATACTGACTTCAGTTGTGCCATCGCCAACCTGCTCCACCAGTATTGACTTTATTTTGTGTATCTCTCTCTATATAAGACACTGAACGGTATAAGGTAAGAATCATATTCTCCATCATTATCACCATGTCCACTCTCTCAATGACGGCGGTCCTCTGCCTCCTCGCCGTCGTCGTTCTTGCTGCCACCGCACTGGCGGCGGCGGCCGGCACGATGCACCTTCACCTCTACATCCACGAGACATTCATGGACTACAACGCCACCGCGGTCTCCCTCGCAGCTTCTCCCCTCAGGGGCAACTCCTCCTTCGGTGGCCTCTGCGCCTTCGACGACGAGCTCCGCGAGGTGTCCAACGCGACCTCTCAGCTCCTCGGCCGCACCGAGGGCATGCTCGTGCAGGCCGATCTACAGAGCCCCATGGCGTCGTGCATGCTCCTCGCCCTCGTGCATGTTCCCGGACGGGGACTACAGCGGCGCGGTGGAGCGGGCCGTGGTGGGCGGCACGGGGAGGCTCCGGCGGGCGAGGGGGTACAGCATGATGACCAAGTTCGGGAACCCCACACCCGGCGCCGTCATCTTCGAGATGGACCTCTACGTCAACACGGATGCCATGTGAAGTCGTTGCAGCTAGGTACGCTTGTGCCTTAACGTTGTAGCTGTACTTCCGATTGTGACTGTAAAGAAGGGCTGACACTTGGCAGTGCGATGTTCTGCGATCCAAATTTTAGTCAACCGCATGTAGTTGTGTGCTCCGTTAATGGGCCATTTCAGCCGTGTTAATTTCCCCAAATATTGGTAGTACTTTTTTCATTACGCGAAAGACGCGTAAGCACACACAACATCACGTGCGCACGTGAGTCTTCTCGCACACGTTTGTAATTACGGAGGCCAATGATAAATTTTGCTAATACTGATTGAAAAAACAACAAGGTTTCCATATAATAGATACAACTCATTATACGAGTGAAAATGAGTAACTCCTTAGATTATATTTATATGCAGAAGGTCCTAACATTTCTCTCTACTTCTTCCCAAAGGCACTCCTGCCTACCATATACTTACATTGCAGGTCAACCAGTTGAGCCTATTAAATTTTCATACAACATTCTCCTATCATTCATCCGAATTGAGTATAAATTCATTTGATGCAATTGATAATGTTGTAATAAGCAAATAACTTGTTTAAGTGAAGATGCTCTAGTTAAGATGATCAAAGACATGCTTGCCTATAATCTTGTAGTAGTTTCCATGTTTAGACCCGCTCAGGGGAAGGCCTTTCTCTTGGCTCAAATAGTTGTCTGCATTTAATACATAGGCTACGATTTAATTTATAGAAATATAAAAAATATGCTACATCATTGTGTCTTGATGGTAAACCTTCTATCATCAATTTAACATCGATTGCTGCATTTATATTTAAAGTTTTGTTTTGTGCACTTGTTGTTTGCTGCCCATGTGCTGATGTGAAAAATATGTTGTTTTACTGATGTAGTATGGTCGATAACTATTCGTCACTGGCCTCCGCCCTTAGGCCTTGCCCACTGTAATAGCCCAAATTTCCCAAAACTTATATAATTATTTTAAAATCATCATGCACTCATCATCTTCCTCCTCCTTGTGCCCCCCTCCTCGCGTCATCGCTGCCCGTCAACCATTCGACGTCGTGCGATCATTAATGCTGCCGCACACTCTAGTCATCATGCCACTGTTGCATCCCGTCTCATCCTCATCAGAGTCTCCTACATGACACAAAAGTGCACTGCCATGCCCTGGAACCCTGCTACTCCCCGTTGCTACCCGCTTGTTGACTTCCACCCCGAGACGTTGCGCACCGCCACCTCCAATGGCCACCACTGCCTCCGTGCTCTCTCTTTGCCACTCCTCTACAAAGCCGTTTGTTGTACCTTGTCCTTTAGTTCATGATAGCAATGGTGCCCATGGTTCGGTGCGAAGATCTTAGGCTCGAGGTAGCCTCTCCGCGCTTATAAAAGCTGGCCTAGGTCAAGCTCATGCACCCAACATCCTCCCCTCCTCCCTTCCCATGCTGGAGTGATGAATCAGCTGCAATGCCTTCTTCCATAGCTCCAGTCACACCCGACCCGAAGACAATCCACTACATTCTTTGCATCTAGAGCTTCTCCATAGGAATGCCCAACTCCGCCACTTCGGGTCACCATCGACAAGCCACCTTGATGAGTCTCCGACTGTGCCATCCTCTAAAATAGAATCACACTACTAATTTTTGGGCCTATTGCAACGGCGCCGAAACGTTGCAATAGGCCTAAAATAGTTGCAATAGCACCTGTTGCAACGCTAAATTTTCGTTGGGAGGCGTGGCAAGAAGTTGCGTGGTCTAAAGTTTGGGCCACGGTATTTCGGTTCGTTGCAATAACGTTTACCTATTGCAACGCAATAAAGCATTGCAATACATAGTTTATGCAACAATGTATTGCGTGGCAATAACAACTATTGCCACGCAATTAGGCATTGCTGTAGATAGCATTTGCAACATACCGATTTCGTGGTTATAAGGTAAATTGCAACGAAAACTGGTGGTAGCAATAGACTATATTGCCACGCAAAGAATTCATGGTAATAGATTCAATTGCCACGTAAAGAATTCGTGGTAATAGATTCAATTGCCACGCAAAGAATTCATGGTAATAGGACAGAGTGCTATTGCCACGCAAAGAATTTGTGGTAATAGGACAGTGATATTGCCACGCAAAAAATTCGTGGTAATAGATTCAATTGCCACGCACATACTATGGTTGCAACAGCCTCTATTGCCACGCTTGATATTTTCGTTGCCATAGCTTCTAATGCCACGCTTGATCTTTTGTTGCTATAGACTCTTTTGGTCCGCTGTTTTTCGTTGCTATAGCATATATTGCCACGCCAAAAGTTGAAGGGAATAGTGTATATTGCAACGCATTGCTTTAGTAGCAACAAGAATTATTGCAACGCCATTAATGTTTGTCACAACAAGAATCAACTGATGTAGTAAAATCATTATATCAAAAATAGAAGTTGCTGCTACACATATCTGAAATGAAACCAACTTTGTTTGTGACAATAATTTGAAGTTGTATTACAAACATCACTAAAATGTCCCTAGCTATCACTGCATTGAAGCTTGGCTTGACCTCGCTGAATAGCTTGAATTGACCTTAGCTTCCCATGGCTCGAGCACTGCACTCAATTTATTCCTTCCTCCTGAATAAAATCATTCAAAATGGCATATGCATCAGTTGTTCAGCTCATCACGACAGTAACACATTATAAATGGAATAAATTTTCATAACATGAATACATATGTTCATTACTGCATCAATGCAACTGTCTAGAGATATAGACATGATTGTCAAAATATGTAGAGCTCAAGAACCACCAGAAAAATGGTACTGCACTGCTGTTCGGTTTGGCAAACAACACCAAGGGCCAAAAGAAAGTACAAGAAGAAACTGATAGCTGCAGTAGACCCAAAGCCAGAAATGCATTCGGAAACAATAAATGCTGATTGGGAAGAGATGCTCAAGAGCAATTCCCAAACAAAAATCTGCTACCTGTACTCTCGGCAAGGAGGTTGATTAAGCATGCATGGCCGAAATGAGTACTACTGCTGCCGAAAGAAGTAAATGCCAAAAGAAAACTTGAGCAAACAAGAATAGAACAGCAAGATACACACATCATTCGGCCAATCAAAATGAGACAATAATTGCTGGCCGAGACATGTACTGATAGGACAAATAATCAATTAGCAAGAACTTATACCCATATTTTCAAATGCACATGTAACATGGGGCGTATGACCAATTCTCTTTTCCCAACCATGGTTGGTTGCTAGCACATTAAATTCATTTTAAAGAAAATGCTAGCTGACCATGAAGAAAAACATTTTAGAGGATCTGTAATACAATTCCGGTATGTCCTTGTCTTAAACCAATATACCTCGAACGGCAGATCTAGAAGAAATGGTGCATTTTTCAAAGAAAAAGGAAAACTAGCAGCAGTTAGCTAATTTAATTGTTTGGGACAACAGGAAATTTCTTGACATTCTGCCTATAGTAATCCCACCTGGCTCAAGGCAGGTATTGCAGCATACGGTACGTGATCAGTAATCACAAAGGCACCATTTGTCCTTTCAGAAATACGTTGCACAAATATTAAAAAATTGCAGTATAAACATGACAGCAATTGTCTAGGAAGAGAGTAGTATATTTAACTCAGAATCCCAGTACTCCGGAATTCAAACTGGCATAAATAAACCTCGCAATCCATAAACCAGGACATCATAATCTGTATGCACCCGCACTTCAAATTTGCAGAGAAAAGTACAAACGACTGATAGGATTGATGTACACAACTAATTGTGGAAAATAATGTCTCAACTATGGTGCTCCAAGTAAACATATAGACTAAAAGAATGATGGTACTGTTTCGATCACACTACGGATATCAAAGATTAGACCAAAACATGCCTCTTATCATTTGACACCATACAACGGACGTACAAACAGATCTAAATTGGCATCAACCATAAATTGCATACTATCTGACTGAGCTCTTGGTAACTCCTTTTATCCATGCTCTCGAGTTTCGAGGGTGTGCATTGTAGTAAGGAGGGAGCCACATATTCTGTAAGAAAATGATACACATCGTCCGATCTTGAACACCCGCAGAGACAGGAGAACTATACCCAGTACCCAGAACCAGATAACTCTGAACATTCGACAACGATACCACCAATCTATCTGCCAATTGGAATTGAAAACACTCAGGCAGTTAGGCTAGTTCTATCACTTGATACTGCCAACAACCCATGAAGTTCCAAAGACGGATTCATGGGCAACTTAGATACTGAACATGGTGTTATCTGAAGTCCTTGAGGCTTTGATTGAGACCATGAGAATGAAGATGGACAGAATTAGGAAAAGGATAAGAGAACTCTAATATACAGAAATGGGAAACTGTAACAGAATTGGATCAAGCAAGCCAAGCAATCAAAACAGAGTTAATATAGTGAACTCAAGGAGAAAATCAATCCAGATCAGTGCAGTTTACTTTTCATATGCAAAAGTATGTAACTTTCTTTTGTTTCTCCTAACTACCCTGACAACAGAATATAGTGTTTTCGGCGTCCTCTTAATTTCAAACACAATGCAATCGATTACTAGTGGATGGTGTGCAAAAATAAATAAATTACATATGTGTGTACCATAACCATTCTCTTTCGGATGTTAAACATCACATTGATAGTTTCTCCTATTTTCTTAAGATTAATTTAATATATGAACTTAACAGTGAGCTGCTGTTGTACTAAAAAAAGAAATGTAGTAAACAAACCCCTTTACTCGCATTAGTCCTGTCTGTAGCTAGCATAAAGTGTTTCCTTGAAATGTGTGGAGAAAGGGATAAGGAATCCCTACGGATGACATGATAAACTAGGAGATAAGCATGCAGATAAAGCAAAAAAAAATGGTTGTGGCTATAATCAGACTTGGGTTGTATGCAAAAGTATGTCGTTGGGATCTGCAGTTCTCCACTGCAAAATGATGTGAAGTGCACTAACAAGAGACATTCTCCACAGAATTTTGTCATTCAAAGCATACCATACAACAGTGAAAAACTCGCACTGATTAACAATTTGCAATGTTGTAGTAGAAAGGCATTACAGCTATAAAAAAAATCCCTCTGCAATGCATACCTGTTGACTCCTTGTGCGTGCATGTTTAGTAGCAACAGCAGCCTTTAGTGTTTTTGTAGTAATATAATTCACTGACGCATTCCTGTCTTTGTTTTGGGGAAGAGTTCGGTTAAGAACACTACTTCTAGGGGTGCGAGTATTGGTTTCTGCAGTTTGCCTAGCTTCATGTTGTGTTTCCAGGTTGCTATCTGGGTTAGTCTGCTTATCAAAAAATTCGAGAAAACATTTCAGGGCTCATACAGTGTAGTGATCCATGTTGCCTGTAAACATGTTGCAATTGCTATTACCTGCAGCATTGTTTCTTCACTCCGTGGAGTCGTGTCATTTCGTTCGGTTGGGGCAGCAGGAACATGTATTGTTTCATTGGCAGCTTGGTTAGCCTGCATTTAAATTTTAGTTCTCAAATAGTTAGCTCTCATATAATGACCGAAACCATGAAGGAACTGATGCTAATTGGTCATATTTTTATCTTAGACGATATATTACTCACTCACGTTCTAAATTGAAGTTCACTATCACTGAGTGAGTAATATATTAAAGCTTACAAAACAGAAATATTGCAACTAATTGTTCTGGAAAAAAATGAACTGAAACTCAAACACTATCACTGAAAACTCGAGCTGCAACAGACCTGCAACAAACCTACTAGAACCAACAGCCAAGTAACCGTGCAACTAGAACCCAGGAAACTATCAGCCAAGGGATAAATATAAAATAAAAGGAAGCATGCAATGATTACTTGTGGAAACAGATTTGATGAAAAAACAACTCCACAGACTATTACAGAAATTTATTAAAACCTCACGCATTTTAACACAATTGCTATTAACTGTAAGTTAAATTTGTTTCAAAATTATTACCTCCTGGAAGGCTCCTTGTCTTTGTGTTCCTAGCATGGACATAAACTCTTGCCTGAGTTCTTCTTTAATTGTGTCCCTCGAATTCAACAATTCTTCTATCTGATGCCTGCTTTCTTCCTTTTCGTTGGCCCTTTCCGCAACTTGGTTTGCAAGTTGTTCTTTTAACATTTGAACCTCAGACAACAGCTCTAACCTTGTCCTATGGGATTCCGCAGAATGTCGGGCTTGCATCTGCAAATTTTCATTGTATAGCTGCCTTCGTGTTGGATAGTACGCCAAGTATCCATTACCATGAGTTTTCGATGATTTGCACCTAGTGCTTTCCTTATATGATGACTGGAAAACAAAGTTTTCCTCTTGTGATGAAATGAAGTTATCTTGTGACTCTAATTCCTTCTCTGTTATTTTGCTGCTTGCAATATCCTAACGCACAGAACATATTTGTAGGTGTCAATTGAGACTGGAAGTGTAGGCCAATATTATGAATGACTTAGTTGGCCTGATCGGTTGTGCTTCTTGGGCTGCAGCTGTTGCTGCAGCTGCACACATATAAGCTACTGAGTAGTAGCAGCAGCTGTTCAAATGTATACCGTAGCTGCTGCTGCCACAGCCCAAGTAGCAAAAGCGATCACAGCCAATAACTTCATTACAAATTATTATATACTCACATAGATAGCCTTAGATGCACTGTTTGACCATTGCCCATGCTTCGTGTGCGTTGTCATCCAAAGACTCAAATCATTTGGCTCTTCTCCAGTTTCCGGGTCTCTCTAAGTTGGGAAGAATCTAACATATGAATATTTCATCATTGAACAAAACAAGTACATGTTCTTTTCATGTCATTACCTGCTCATAGCTACACTGGGAAAAAGGTTTCGAGCCCATGAGATGCTTGGTCTGTTGTAGATGTCTGTTTTGAGAATTCTGGCTGCTTATCTTCTGCAGATTGAGTTAATGTTAAAGTTCTAAAAAGAAAGCATTATGTGAAGCTAAAGTAGTAGATAAATTTAAGTAAATTCCATCGAACCTTGAATTGTTCAGTGCCAAAGTATAACACCAGATAGTGCCATTCAACAATGTCTAGATCCTCAGGCTTGTTTTGCATTCTCTCATCATAAGTCTGGTATGCCTTGTACGTAGAACTAAATGTTGATCGCCATCCTTTGTATCGCTCCTTAGCGATGGCCCATATCTTTAGCTTTGTATCTTCGGAATTCTCAATGTCCCACCTATTCTGTTAAAAAGAAAATATAAAGAGTAGGTCGTTTTTTGAATTATGTTAGAATTAAAATGTGTAGGCAAAAAGAATCTGTAACTTACCATTATATCATTTGCTATTGAATTTTTCACAACTTGCTTCACATCTTTCCAACTTCTCACTCCAATGAGGGGAGCCTTTTTTCTTGTAAACATTACAACTTCATCCACAAACGTGCGTGCGTTTTCACCTACAGGTCCTCCCAGTCTAGATGAGAATTCGATTTTTAGTTTCTGATTGCCTTGCTTTATTCTCTTGCTTACTGTTGCTAAACCTTTAAGAGTGCCGCGTCCACGTTTCTTCGTCTTTTGGCAGTCTCCTCGAACGAAATGATATACAATAGCATAAATTCAATATACTCATTCAGATAGGGAAAATGTAATTGAACCACATATACAAAAATTTAAACAACCGAGGCTTACCATTTCCCTGTTGTTTCTGACGCCGAGCATGAGAAGGCTGCGGCAATGTTGGTGTTGGGTTGCTGTCTTGACTTTCATCCTCTCCAGTTCTCTGAGTACCCAGGCTACGGTTTTGCAAATATGATTCTGCAGAAAATGGAAGCATGTGTAAGTTACAAACGATTGCTAAGAACTCATATTTGTTTTACATACACGGCGAGTCATATTAACTTACGAATATCATCAAGATCGCCTTGCAGCCTTAGCCATTCACTGTATGTTGCTATTGTCTCATCCCTGTAGTTATCCTGAAATTCTGCAATCATGTTTATTTTAGTGCAATGGTCGTTGCAGTCTATTACAATACAGTAATTGAGATGAGCGCAACAACTTAACTTACCCGTGCCCACTTCCTCCTGATGTAGATTCGCAAGCCAATCCTTGTATTCGTTAATTGGTTCCTCTGTACACTCTTCATCAAAAGTTGGGGCAGAGTTCGATAGTTTCATGGGTGTTATGTTCACATGTCGCTCTCTTTCTTCCTCCCTTGACAATACTAATCTGATTTTTTGTCCCCCTCATTATTTACTATCATTGAATCTGCATCAACCTCATAATCGAGATCCTCTAGAGTTGCTGCAGCCCTACCGCATCGCTTCTTATAGTACAAGTAGTCCCTCCCAGAGTACCCCAGTTGTGATTTCATTGTTACTAAGTTACCAAATGTGATGTTCCGCCTTTCGATTCGAAAGTTAACAAATTCATCTCCTGTCCTTGTCCCCTTGCAATGAAAATATAAATTCCATGTGGTCTTGGTCCTGCCACACCATACAATTGATACTTGGATGACATACTTGACTAATCAGATATATGATGAATATTGCCCTATTATGCAGAATCAATTTGAGCTAAGGGAATATGATGATATACTACAACTAATGTTGTGACTGTAATAGCCTAAAAGGATGAAAAGGGAACAAATTGAGCACAATACAGTAAACATAAATAACTTGGCAGTGGATGCACATTAATAAATTCCAGCTAAAACTCAATACATCCAATACATCCTCGGAAAACATGAAATTTTCAACATTTCTCATATCAGTGGTTCCATTGTTTTAACAGGGCATCTCAAATATTGCATTTGTCAAATAAATCATGGCCACCATTGAACAATGGGTAAACAAATTTCCTGAGTGACAAATCTCAAATCTCAAATTAACCAACCCATCTGGAAACAAAACTATCTAATCACCACTTCCGAGCTTCGTGCACCTAGATCTGCCAACACTAAACATCTACCCTTTGAAGAACAGGAACGCAAGCAACCACCTGCCCCTCGGCATCAGCACAATAAACAAAACAAGCATACATATTCATAATCCCCGTGGAACCCTAGATGCCGAAAAAAATTATGACTATACTACGTGATTCCTTCTCTAAACGCAGGATCATCAGGGTGGGTGCATACCTGGGGCGGTTGGAGATTCAAACGGCGATAAATCAACGACCGGCAGAGAGGCATGACGACGTGGGTTCGGCGGTCTGCGGCTGTGGCGTGTGAGGTCGCCGCTGCCATCGTCGGTCGATTTAGGTGACCCCGTCGTGGCCGCCGGTGACCCACCTTCCCCTCCCCCCATGGCCGCAGGTGCCCCCGTCGAGTCCTCAGGTGTCGCCATCTACAGGGCGGAGACACTATCTGGCGGCGGCTCTCTCTTTCTCCCCCTCCAGATTAGATTAGGGAGGGGATTAATTTGGGCGGAGGGTAGGCGGGGGCGGGAAAAACGTGGGTCAGGCGAGGGGTTTTGGGCGAAGGGTAGGCGGGATTAATTTGCCTCCCTGTTTTCAACCTTGTTATTGAAGCTCGTCCTGTTCCTACGCCACCGATGGTTCAAAGGCAAAAAACGACGATGTCCCATGTAGCAGTGCTTGCACCCGAATTTCAACCACAAGTTGTCAGTATCCTTGTGGCAGTATGGACATGCAAACTTGCCTTTCGTGCTCCAACCAGATAGCATCGCATATGCAGGGAAGTCATTAATTGTCCAAAGTAGAACAGCATGTGGAGTAAAATTCTTCTTTGCCTTTGCATCCCATGTTTCAACACCATTCTCCCAAAGATCCTTTAGCTCATCGATAAGGGGCCGCAAATATACATCAATATTAATTCCAGGTGATTTCGGACCAGGTATCAACATCGACAACATCCAATACGGTTGTTTCAGACACAACCAAGGAGGCAAATTATAAGGGATTATGATCACAGGCCATGTGGTGTATGTAACATTCAGCATCCCAAATGGATTGAAACCATCATATGCAAGACCTAGCCTAACATTACGAGGATCTGAAGCAAACCACTCATACTTGCCATCCACGTGCTTCCATGCCAAGGAGTCAGCAGGGTGACACATTTTGCCATGACGGACCAATCCTTCCTTATGCCATCGCATATACGATGATGTGGTTGCCCTCATATATAATCTTTGCAGCCGAGGAATAAGCGAGAAATACTGTAGGATTTTACGTGGAACACGCTTCTTTGTACCAGTGCCACTAGCCTCATCACCCTTCTGAGCACCATCGGCCGTTTTCCACCTAGACTCGCCACATGTTGGACATGTATCCAATTTTTCATTTTCCTTCCAAAATAACACACAATCATTCTCACAGGCGTGTATCTTAATATAGTCCAGGCCTAGATCTCGAACCACCCTTTGCACTTTGTCCAAAGTGTTTGGGATACAATGGCCTTCAGGGAGCACAAGCGAAAAAAGATGAAGTATGTTCTCCAAGGCAGTATTACTAATACCATGCATGCACTTAATCTGAAAGAGTCGCATAATAAAAGAAACCTTAGTTGCCTCCTTGCAACCTGGATACAATGCCTTTTGTGCCTCCTCTAATAATTTATAGAATTTCTTTGCACTTTCATTTGGCTCTTCATTATCAGTACTAATATCTCCATGTATTGCACCCCTGATTAGTGAGGAAATCATATTTTTGGCGGCAGAAGTATCAACTGGAGTGTCATCATTGTCTAATCCTACATCAGTATTGTCATCATCAGCTGAACCTTCCCTTGTACCGTCCCCTTGGATGAAACTTTCATCAAACCCTTTAACAAGCAAATGATTCTGAACCTCAGATTGCGTTCTGTATGCCATGCATCGACATCTAGCACATGGACACACAGCAGTTCCTCCTTTCGACGTGCTAGCAAATGTGGTTTCAATAAATTTCTGGAATTTCTGCTGCCACTCAACTTTAGTCCTATCCATGCGCATCCACCTCCTATCATCATGTGACATTATGCTTTCAAATAAAGTTTAACAATCAAACTGATAGAAACCAGGCTGTCCAGAACCTTGATTCAAACTTGGTGTGGTTCAGCAACCTAGTTCAGCTGTTTGTCCAATTCAGCTGTTTGTCCAATTCGATGTCCTGCAAGTGGCAACGGCACGTAAGCTGGGGCAGATGTACTTTCACAGAACAAAATGAATGCAATATATGCCAGGTTAGTAGCTCGCAGCCACTAAGTTTCTTGGTTACTTATTGAATTCCTTGCCTTGGAACATGGATCCTTCACTTGCTTCCTTCTGACCTCTCTTTTATCGTTTCCTATCCTCTGCAGTTTCAGTAAGGAAACACAGAGTAAGCATAAAAGTCCAAGAATACAATTTTTCAAGTCATACTAAGCTGCAGCTCTATCATTTGATTACCTTTCATTCCATAATACCTTTTTGCCTCAGATAAAAAAGGAAAATAAAATCTAGACCATCAAGTTGGTGATTGTTCAAAAGCAAAAGCTCTAATGACACTTCTTAAATATCTATATCTAACAGGACCAAGCACAACATTACACACAGAAAACAACTAGGAACACAAGACAAAGGTAGGAAAAAAGTAGCAGGTGAGGTTTCTATCACCTCAGTGTATTTTTATTGATTGCCCGAATAGCCAGCATTCTCAGTTCAACAGAATCAAGGGCTATGTATATTTTAGTATGGACACAGCCAAGACCCTTGCCCAAGACCATGCTCATGCAATTGCAGGCACCAGCAACAAGCTATCTATCATAAAGTGAACTCAAATGGTACAAAGGGCATATCAGTATTTTCTACTTGAATAACTTATGTTTGGCATGGTGTTGTTCCTATAGGAAATAGGGATCAGCAAGCCATTATATATATGAAAGCTATGCTCTGGCGAGCAGCCATCTGAAAGACAAGAAGTCCCAAGGACGAAGGGGAGGCAGATCATCTTACCCCAAACTGCCTTTGTAATACTATCAGCACCTCAAACTGCGATGGCAGCACTAGTCTGTTGCCCAGTTGGTCTGAAATCCTACTTGATGAAGAGCTAATGAGCGAGTTTGCCTGAATTCCCTAGCTTGAATTGTATACTAGCCTCTGGCTTGCATTTTTTTGGATAGGTCTAGAATTAGTCAACAAAATAAATACTACTAGAAAATTAAATACCTTGTGCTACTACCTTCACGTGATGGCTTTGAACACTACTTGCTGAATGCGTAGCTTTTTAGATGCGCCTTCTTTTCTCGTTGACTGAGAACGGCCACGACGTACGCTTACATGAGTTCATGCACGAGCACACGAGAAGGCGTCGACCAAAGCTTCGGATGCGCCTACCGAATTTGAGACTCCGGCGAACGCTCCGAAGAGAAGAAAAGAAAACGCCTTCAATTTAAGCCTTCAATTTTGTCTCCAATCTGAACCATATGATCTGATCAGACCAAACTAATGAATTGTATAATTACCAGGCACAATTTCTTTTTAAGCATTATACTGATTATAGCTGCAAAAGTTTCAGAAAGGTTTAAAATACTCTAGACAAATAAAAAGGATATAGTAAGATAAACAAACCAAGGACATACTATATGAAATGTCCAGGATCAAGGGACATCAAAAGACAAACAACATGCATATATTAATTCTGGATTCTGAATTTCTGAATTCCGCTTTTTCTTCTTCAATCTTTTCGATGGCGCCAAAAATAAATAGAGACTGGATCCCCCGGCCGACTCCACCGAGCGTACGCAGGAAACTAGTCGTATTCGGTTAACATAACAAATCACAGTCCGATTCGAAGGAAAAATAAAAAAAACGCGTGACCGACTAGATAACACAAGTACACAACCGACTAGAAGTCTTTATGGGGTTGTGCATGACTTTGCCGTTTAGAATAGTTCCCTGCGCATGCTCTTTTTTTTCCCTCTCAATTCACATGCCGTCCAGATATGGCCGAACTACTCATTTGGCTTGAAGTTGACACGTCCAGGTACATGCATGCATTGGCTTGATCATGCATGCATGTTTTTTTCCTTCTTTTTTTTCTTGACATTTCTTCCTTTGCTTTTCAATTAAAACTTTTGATGCTGCATGCTGCCTCTCTCTGCACTGCTCCCTTTGTTAATTGTCTCCCATACAAACCTGAGAACAATTAAAATACTAGAATTAGGTACTAGCCAATTCTCATATAAATTAAAGCCAAATTTAATTAAAAGCGAGTTCACCTGTTGATTAATCTTTATAGCTCGTGCTCGCGTAATCGGTTCAGTCGTGATGTCCTCATTACTTGTTCGCTCAATCTCAGCACGCCTTCACAATTCTAGCAGCCCCTGCACCATGTTTTTATACATACGAAGAAAACCGACTGTCACCCCATACCAACAGCCGGTCACCTACACGGACACCAACTCCAAAAAGAAAACGGCCGTAAGTCTTACAGGCTTTTCAACTCCAACACGGAGACTACACTTATTATTGTTTAGGTACAAAATTTTCCACGTATAATCACAACTGTGTTCGTGTCCTAGTGGTGTGAGCGTTGGCTACCAATCAAGAGGTCCCTAGTTTGATTCCTAGGTGGCTTCCCATTTTTTCAATTTTCATAATTTTTTTGCTGCATAACTGGATAGCTAAACAAAAGCCCACGAAACAAAAGAGTTGCAATAGAATACCATATTGCAACGAAACACACTACTCTATAGCAACAAAATTTACACGTGGCAATATAAATATGTTATTGCATCGATTTAGTTTTTCGTTGCAATACGCACCTACCTACTGCAACGCCGCTGAAGATTATCCCAACGAAAAAACATTGTGGCAATAGTATCACCCAATAGCAACGAAATTGTATATGGTTGCAATAGGAGCAAATAGTTGCAACGAAAATCAACACTAACGCAACAAAAGAGTGTCGTGGCAATATATCCAACCTATTGCAACACTTTTCAAAATGGTTGCGATAACACCTACCTATTGCAACGACATTCACGAATATCGCAATGCAATATAATAGTGGCAATAAAGTCCACCTATTGCCACCGTTTTGGAAAAACGTTGCAATAAATCCTACCTATTACAACCAAATTGGTGGCGTTGCAATTTCTTTCGTGGCATTAGGCCGAAAATCTAGTAGTGTCACCTCAGATGCTCATCCCCCTCTCAATTTTATCTTCGCACCACCTCTCCTCCAACTTCATCGTCCACCATGACCACCGCTGCTTCTACTCTACCGATAGCCATCTTTGGCCATGCTCAGCTAAGGCAAAACCTCCCTAGAGCTTCCCCCATGCTCCCCTCATGCTTTCTCGTGCCTCACCTTTTCAAGCCTCACTGTTGTTTGCCATTGACAGTGCTAGCCTGAGCAAAGCTCGTCCTTGGGTCACCGACAAAAAGGCCCCACCTGTCATACACATTCAGCCCTCCCTCCTCTCTCTGCCAAGTCACAGATAGCTGGTCTAGTATGTCAGTTTTGTTTTAAAAATTATTTTATTCAAATGAGCCTATACATGTGGGCCTAACTCAATAAATCATTTTAAAAACCCAAAAATTAACAAATGTGCTTTTAATTCAACAAAAGTGTACTACCTTCATTGGAAAGCATATTTCTAGAGATATGCCATTGACATCCCCATTAAGCATAATACCTTTTTCTATTTTCAGTATTTTTCAAACATAACAAAATTCAAATAAACATAACTTTTACATATGAACTCCAAATTACGTGATTTTTGTCTCTAAACATTTATAAAATCATGATCTTTCATATTCTACATAAATATTTGAATTTTCCTCCCTTTTTGAATTTATTTGGCTCTTATTTGCATTATTTGGTATTTCACAATTAGACACCAACGTTTCGGAGAACTTCGCCAACAAACCCAAGCAAGACCGAGAGTTCAACAAGTAAGGCAAGAACCCCCTTTGATTATATTGAACTGATATTTCAATGTTATATGTATTGTGTTTAAAACTATTATGCATGCGTGTAATTTGGTGAAAACCATTATATCGGTATAGATAGTAGTTATACCCAATTATTGCATCAATCCCACCTTGCCAAAATGTTACCTTATATTGTCAACATAGCAATAATACTCACTGGTAGTAAAATGTGAAACTTAGTAACTAAATGTAGTAGTTGATGCTTAGCCATGCTAATAACGGTACTAGATATGCTATATTGGAAATGGGTCAAAACATTCAAAAAATGGGAGAAACCTAGGAATTGGTATAGTGGAGTTTACCTCTGTTATTTTGGTTAGCAAGGAAAAAGAAAACATATTTTAAACTTAGGTGAGTGGTTATGGACATCGATGCCGTTCGCATAAGAATGTGGTCACTAAGTACCGATTCATATTGTACCAAAGACCCAAGTATAGCTATATAGCTATACGTGCCTTTGTGGGAAGGCCTTAGAATAATAAGTTACTAGGGCTAGCAACTGCACTGCAGGTGGTAGATTGTAGGTGGATTCTTGGGCTAGTGAGGACATAGTGCAGACTTCATATTCAGAGGGATTTTGCTCATAACGAAAGGTACCCGACACACCATATGAGTCTTGGGACACATGAGGGCACTCTCTGTCACAAGAACATAATCATAGCGTGGTTGGGATGTACAACATGGTGGGGTGTTTATATTGTATGGGTAAAGTGTACATTCACCGCAAAGTGTAAATTTATTCAAATAGCTATGCCCTTAGTTATGGACAAAACTTAGTGAAATCCCACAATGAGTTGCTTTATGTTTTACAAAATTGTTATGAGAAGCTATGGATGGGATATCCAAGCTTAGATTGGTTTGGCAAGGGTTATGCTTCTTTTTTGAGATTTTGGGACAGTAATCCTCTTGTTTTAAATTATGCAATTTATTGTTTACTATGATTTACTTATCAAGTTTAAATGTTCTTATAACTTCTGTTTGCAATCTATTACTCGTTATTTCAATTGAAAGCATGTTTCACAAATTAAACTAGACTAGACAATTGTCTTTGACTCAGTGTGCATACTGTATATTGTGCATATTGTATATCTTTGCTTAATAAGTCTTGTGGATTATAATTTTTGTACTAAACCATTGCTTGTTGAACATATTCAGAGAATGCAGAGGAAGACATGTCTTGTGGGTATTATTACACAACAGGTTTTGGTGATGAAAACACTGATTTCTAGGGTTCTACCCTAGTTAGTTGCATGTGGTTGGGATGAGGCATTCTTGCTGGTCTTTGGCACCTCATTTATCATTCGCTTCTGCTAACCTCTATTATTGTACGTTTCATTTGGCCAGTCGGCCCCTAGTGTTGTAAACTACACTGTTTAGGCTTATTCGCTACATAAATGCACTACTTGTTCTAAATTTATTTTGTATAGATATGATATGAATGTTGTTGAATGTGTGTGCTAGCCATGATCATGGGACTAGCACAATATACACATTGGGTTTGGAATGCATGTTTCTAGTCCCGACAGTGTTGGTATTAGAGTCATAATGACTGTAGGTCGAACCCATAGATAGAATTGGCCATTAGTTCAAGGACTCATGATTCGAAAACCTTATTTGCAAACCTATGAAATAATCATAAAAAATATAGCTTATACTTGATATTTCCTCTCCTTACTTAGTTCTTCCGTACCTATTCTCACTTGATTACAAAATGGTTAAACTGTAGATGGCACAAATTTTTCATAACCAAGAGGATGGATGGCCTAGGTTCATCAGTAATCTGCTATGGAAGATAGGAAGGAAGAGACAACCCCTATACACTGTTATGGATGAAAGTCAAATGGGTGCCACCATCGGATTCTGCATAAGTGCATGTAGACGTTGATATTTGATGGTTGTACTACTTATGTATGGTATGGTTTGTCTATCTACCCATAGGGGTTGTACTTCACAAACCATGTGAAAGTCTATCAAGTTTATCATAGCTGCTTGTGTGTTGCCCATTTGGATTCTTGAGTTGAAAGTCACTCTAGCATAAATAACTAGATATCACACCCTCGCTGCCCTTTTGCTTCTTAAGGATGATTTTTTCGCCCCTAGAATAGTCTTGACAAGTGGTTTGACAATAGGATGACAAGGATGTGATCAATGGACATGCTTTGGGAAGCACGGAAGCGTCCGGATCACAGCCAATAAATGCTCAACCTCTGAGACCTAACCTATCGCAACCTAGCCCAAACATAGAGCCAGAACCTCAGCCAAATCAACATATGGAAGGACATGGAGTTGAGCTACCAAGACCACCTTCGATGCCCCAGGTACTCACCGAGATAGAACGGAATCGCCATGCCCAAACTCTTATTCTACAACAAATCACCCAAAACACCACAAACATAGGTGCAGCTCCTATGATAGCAGAAGGAGGAGGAACCACTGCAAACCAAGCCTAGTCAAAGTTCAGAGAGTACTTATGAATAAGACTGTTAGTCTTTTTCTGCTCCGAGGGCTCGTTTAACACCGATTGCAAGCCATAGAAAAGAAATTGACCATTGCTCAGTGCACCGACAATGAGAAGGTATTATTTTCCTCGTACCAACTTCAAGGAGCCACCAGTATTTGGTAGGACAATTTTAGTACTATGCAACCAGAAGAACAAGCAGTTGTTTGGGCCAACTTCAGGAAGCCTTCTGCAAGGCACACATTCCAACTGGCCTGATGGACATCAAGAAGAGGGAGTTCAGAACCCTACACCAAGGAAGCATGACAGTGACCAAGTATATTAATCATTTCAGCTACCTATCCCGTTGTGCTCCAACTGAAGCTCGAAAGATGGAACTTTTTTAGGAGCCCCTCAACTAAGAATTTCAACAAGCCTTGCTCCGTAGGACATCCTAGACTTTTAGACCTTAGTCAATAAAGTCATCATGTGAGAAGATAAGTGATGTGTGCTCGAGGACTCGCGTAAGTGCAAGTGGATTGCGCATAAATCTTCAAGCAGTAGTGTGCAACAATCTCACGTGTGCATCCACCCGCTATCCATTCACCCATGCCACAGCCACCCAGATATTTAGTGCCAGTGCCATGTCTGCCTTAATAAGTCATCATACCTCCTTTCTATGGTAATTAGCTAGCTGGAGCCACCAAACCCGTCAATTGCTATCATTGTGGTGAGCCTGCCATTTAGTGGCCGAAGAAACAACGAGGTGTTGTCCAGAATGTACTGCCACATGCCCCCATAAGACCTCTAATGCAAGGACAACATCGTGGAGCACCTCTAATCTAGATTAGAGCCCTAGGAGTCACTCAGAACATCGGTAGAGGCTGAGTGAACCATATGATCACTAAAGAAGCTCAGGACGCGCCCAACGTAATGTTGGGTATGTTTCTCATCAACTCAGCCCCTGCAATGGTTTTATTTGATTCTAAAGCATCACATTCATTCATATCTAAGAACTTTGCTATCCAACAACATACGGAAATAGGGTTGCTAGATTGACCCATGATAGTTCAATCATCGGGTTCAGAATGGAGAACCGAGTTGGTATGCCCAAAAGTTAGCATAATTATCAATGGGATTAAGTTCGTAGTTGACTTGATAGTGCTCAAGTCCTAGGGATTAGATGTCATTTAGGGATGGATTGGTTGTTCAAGCATAAAGGACATATAAACTATGACAACCATTTGATTGACCTCATTAATGAAGAAGGGAATTTCATCACATTTATCTCTAACCAGACTGGATCATCCCTTCCTTCACTCTATTTCCTCTCCAGAATAGAAATAAGCCCAGTGCCAGTAGTATATGAGTACCTGACGTGTTTCCTGAGGAATTGCCTAGAATACAACCAAATAGAGATATGGAGTTCATAATCGAGCTGTAGCCTAGAATAGCTCCGATTTCAAAGAGACCATATAGGATGCATACAAATGAGTTAGCCTAGTTGAAGAAGCAACTCAAAGAGCAATGGGCCAAAGGATTTACTAGACGAAGTTCATCACCATGGGGATCACCAATGTTATTTGTGAAATAGAAAGATGGGAATTCGAGGATGTGTATCGATTACCAATCCCTAAATGAGGTTACCATTAAGAATAAGTACCCACTACCTAATATTGATGATTTGTTTGACCAAATAAATGGAGCCCAAGTTTTCTCCAAATTTGGCCTGAGATTAGGATATTTTCAACTTAAGATCAAATTTGAAGATATCCCCAAAATAGCCTTCATCACCCATTATAGTTTGTACGAGTACACTGTAATGTCATTCAGATTGATCAATGCTCCTGTCTACTTTACGAACCTCATGAATAAAATATTTATAGAGTTTTTGGATAAATTTATAGTAGTATTTATAGATGACATACTCATATACTCAAGAAATGAACAAGAGCATGAGTATCATCTGAGGTTCGTATTGGAAAAGCTCATAGAGCATAGGTCACATACAAAATTAGACAAGTACAAATTTTGGTTGAAAGAAGTGGGATTTATAGGACATGTACTATCTGAAGGTGGAGTTGTAGTAGACCCACGCAAGGTTAAGGATGTGTTGGATTGGGAGTAGCCCAAGACCATTACAGAAGTTTGTAGTTTTCTTGGTTTAGCCAGATATTACTGTTGGTTCATCGATAATTTCTCCAATATTGCTAGATCCATGACCCAACTTCTTAAGAAATGAAAGAAGTTTGAATGAACCACAAAATGTGAGGAAAGTCTCTAAGAATTAAAGAAGAGGCTAACCATAGCCCTGGTACTAGTTTTACCAGATATACACCAAGACTTTGATATTTACTATGATGCATCTCAACATGGACTTGGATGTGCATTGATACAAGGAAACAATGTTGTAGCCTATGCCTCATGCCAGCTAAGGCCTCACAAAGTGAATTATCCCACTCATGACTTAGAACTAGCAACAATAGTGCATGCCCTAAAGATTTAACGAAATTACCTTATCAGTAAACCATTGTGAGATATATATATAGACCATAAGAGCTTAAAATACATATTTACCCAGCTAGATTTGAACCTAAGACAAAGAAGATGGTTGGAGCTAATCAAGGATTATGATCTTGGTATATATCATTGAAGGACCGAACAGGCAACAGAGAGGGGTGAATGGTGCCTTCAAATCCTCCCCAAGTATTCACTCAACCCTTGTTCTTTGATAGCTACAGAGCTATAAAGATTAGAGTTGAAATCCCACTTAAAAACCAAAGAGACAGGATGAACAGAGCAAGAAAAACAAGGTGGTTGAAATATGTCAATGTGGTTGAAACTTACAACGTGGTCGTAAATATCAACACCGTGGTCAATAATTGACAAAGTGGTCATAAGTCTGACTAGTCGACAGAATTACAACTGTAATACCCTGATCGTCGATTCGGCGTAAGTTTTTAAAATAATCGCGGAGTCACCAGTTTTTGGGTAAATCGCGGGAAGCGAAAATAAAAATTGTAGAATAGTGTATTATAAATAAAATAATTTAAAACAACTAATTTGGATATTTTGGGCTGTCCAGAGGGATGGGCCAGCCGCTTTGGGCCAGCCAGCCCAAATGGGGGCCCGTACCCCCTCCCAAACTCTAGCACCCCCTTTATAAACCCCCCTCCCTTGCCCCTCAAACCTTTTTCCACCCCTGGCCGCACCCTTTCCCCCTTCCATCACCCCACAAGCTGCTGTCCATTGGTGCCAAAGAGAAAAAGAAAGGGAAGAGAAGGAAGGGAAAAGAAGGAAGAAGAAGGGAAGGAAGAGAAGAAGAGGAGGGAAGAAGAGGGATGATCCCAAGGGATCATTTAGGTAATTTTTTCCTAATTCCTAACTCTCTGTTTTATAGAGTAAGTAGGGTTCTTGGCACGGAATTTGAAGGGGATTAATAGATTGATTGCTCGATTAGAGATTACCTGCTGTCTGCCTGTAGATTGATTCGCGCAGCACATCTTTTTGCACAGTTTAGACCTATAAAAAGACTTTTTCTGCGGATCTTCCCAAAAGGAAAATTGTAGAGGACTTCGAGACGCATCTGCTGTTTTTTTTTCAGAATTTTTGGCCGCGTGATCTGGGCGTAGCAAGATCGGGAACACCGCTGTCTGTCAGGGGTACAGATTGGGACAGTCTGCTGTTCAACTGCGATTTAGGGGTAGTAAATGACTTTTTTGATTATGGTCGCAATTGAGAAAATTGTAGGGAATTCAGTAATCTAGCTTCTATATAAAAACTATATTTTTTGGACCCCTGTACTGTTGTTGGAACGCGTTTTAATCTTGCTGTCCAGTCTGCCAGAACAGAGAACTTTCTCTGTTTTGTGCATTAAGTTACACTTAGCCATGATCAAAATAAAAATATGTGATCTACATAAAAAATGAAGGAATTTAAGTGAGGAATCCAGAGATATATTGTTTTCTGTAAATGGATTAATATTTTTAAAGATACAAAAATATTAAGCAGCGCTGCTGCAGTGGGTAGATTGTTGAATCGTTGAGCGGAGAGGTGTATGTGTGGGTTCGGGGTTCTAGCGACGCCTTTAATTTTTAAGTCGCGTTTTGTATGTTGTAGAATTGTGCTGAGAGATATTGTGGACAGGTGGTTTTGCTCCTGAGCGCACGTGACTGCTTCGCTTCAACGGTTGAGGCAAGTAAACGTAGCGGTTGTGCTACTGTTTAACTCGTTAATTATTCTACATTCACATTAATTAATTCTCTTAATTTGAGGAGCTATGTCATTGTTACATGCTTCCTTAATGTGGTCCAGATGGTAGTATTTTTAAGAATTCAATTGTTTATGATCTTGATGGTTTAATTGTGGATATGCGGAATTGTTCTTGATGAATCAATATAGTTGTGGGGTAGAAAACTTTACGAGTATATTGTGGTCTAAGTGGTAGTATTCTTAGTGAATACTTGTGGTTGTGATGGTAGCAATTATTGATCAATTGATATGTTTGGGTAAATTGCTCGTAATCATGTGAAAATTTGTTTAGTGTGCTAATGCGGAATATGAAAACAAATATGTGGTGGATATGTGGTTGTGGATATGTTGTGAGCATGTTGATGCTCCTTTGTGGTTGGAATTCATGTGGTTTATGATTATCATATCATTCATATCATATCATATCATAACATTTGCATATGTGGATGTCGCCGCACCTAGCCGCGACCGTACCGGTACAGCATCGTATATTGCTGTAATACGATGCACACTCTTACCTTGTTGGGTAAGGGTGCTGTGGAGCATACGAATTCATATGCATTGCATTGTGGAAAGATCATTTGTATAGCTATGCAATGTATTGTGGTGAAGTTATTTTGTAGGCAAATACAACTTCATAGTTGTAATGTGGAATATACAACTTCATAGTTGTAATGTGGAATATACAACTTCATAGTTGTAATGTGGAGTGTACAACTTCATAGTTGTAATGTAGAATTGGCTCATGTGAGCTACTTGTGGTATGAGGAATGTGGATGTGGTCATGGAATGGGGTTCGTCCCTTGTGGTTTGGTGGGGGTTGTGATTGTGGCATGAGATTCTTTTCTCTTGTTGTAATTGTTGATAGCAGTTGTGGATGTGAGAAACAATAAAGTAGTGAAGTAAAACATACGTATGCTTTATTGTCTTTGGTAGTGATAGCGGTTGAGGTTTTAAAGTAGTCAAACAAGATTTATTTGCTATGGTTTTACCGTTGTTGGTGGTGATTTGAGTTTCAGGATATAAACGTGGTCATTGTGGAAATTAAATGTTGATGAATAAACTGTTGTAGTTTAATTAGCCTGTTAAACAGTTTGCTTGCTGAGATTTTATCTCACCCTTGTTTTCCCCCTTACAGGTGATCATTGAGCATGCATGGGATGGGTAGAGCGGCATCACCTTAATGCACTTGGATCATATATTTATGCTGTAATAAAGACAAAGGGATTCTAGACCTTTGCCTAGCTTTGTTTACATTAACTTAATAATGTTAGATTTGTGAACTATGTTTTAGGTTAAAATGTTGGAGGGTGTTTTAAATATTGAATTGTTGTCACTATCCTGTTTCCCTTAGTTGATTATGCTTCCACTTATGTTATCTTGTTATAGGAATAGTTGCCAGATTATTTTATCTTGTAATTTGGTTAGTTGTGGAGTGGTTTTAGTGGCATCCCAGGGTAATGTGGGTCCTGGGGTGTTACAGTTGGTATCAGAGCGGGCTTTAGGTCCGTGGTAATTAAATTAATAAATTGACACACTGGTGCACAGTAGGATGGGATGGGTCAAGCATTGCATTTATGCTTTTGACATGATGTATTGATGATTTACGTTATGAGATAATCTTGTATGATTATGATTTGCTCCTATGACTGTTATGAGTGAGGATAGTCAATGATAAGATGTAAAGGTTGTAGTTGCTGTCTTGGCATTGCCAGATTATACCACTGTTCGCAATATGGGGATAACGATGTAGTTACCTCGGGTAACTTAGTTGCAGATGTTGTGAGTGAGTTTCTTTAGAAAAGTTGTTATCTTCCTTGAGTTAATGTTGGCCAATTCTTGGCCTATTGTGGTTAATGAATTTCTCTTGAGATAGCGGTTCATTGCAGTTGAGGTTTTGCAATTGGTCTCTACCTGTTTTTTGAAGCAATTATTATTTTTTTCGGACTATTGAGACACTTTTGCTACTTGTGCACATTGTTGATTTGCAAGGATAGTCCCTTCGTGGGAGTTTTGTCTTGTTGTGAATCATGACTCATTGGTTCGCTTGGTATTATTATCAATGAAAGTTTTGTGTTGCAAACTCATTAATATGTTAAAGCCTTGGATCTACGTATTTCTTTTAGATTATTTTGAGTGTTGAAGTTTAATTCCTCTTCTTTCTGAAAGAGTGTTAAAACCTTTTGTGGTGTTTTGTTATGCTTAAGTAGAAGGTGGTAATCATATAAACTAATTCATAAGGTATGAATTATCAAGCTGAGATGTTAGTGTGGTGCATAATTAATTTCAACTAGCCTCCTCAGAAGTGTAGTTGATTAATTTGATATCGCCTTGTAATAGTTTCTGGAAGAACTGTGATTAAGAATTTGTCTATATATGATTGGAACTCATGGAGTTATTGAGGAGTGTGCAAAAAGAATTGGAATGATTACTATGATTGTTTAAATTTCTATTCTGTTGGATAAATTGAATTATTTCTGTCTTTAGTAATTAATCTGACCGTTTGGAATGACTAAGTAAGGAGGTGTTGGAATATTGCCTTGGTAATATTAACCTTTAATCTGTCCTTTATTTAGATACTTTATGAGCATGAACAATTGCTAGATTCATCTATCTTTCACCATGCTAAATTGTTGAAATATGTATAAAGAAATAGAGGAAGGTTGATGTATTGACTTGTGAAACCTTGTCTTATAGAGCTTATAATATTGAAGTTAGAAGATATTTCGTTCTAATTGCTGAACATAAGGAGAAATGTTGAATCTATGCTCATAACCGTTTTCGAGATTGTCATGTTCTAGTACTAGCTTGTTAAAAGAGTTTCGTTTCAATATTGTGGCTTGTGCACTAGGCTTTCCCTAGATTAAGTAGTTGCAATCTTATTTAGATAATAGAAACATGATGAAGTGATTTCTTGTGTTTCTTTTGGAAAAGTTTTTGAAGGGATTTGAGGATATGATGATGCTTATTAAGAAGGTATTATTCTGATGTTAGTATGATGGTCAGTATGTGGTTGTGATGATAATGTTGAATGTTCTATAAATAAAAGAATTTGATAACTTCCATAATACTATTTAAATCAAAAGCTTTGATATTTGCGTGCGCAATCTTTTGGATCTCGTGACTTATGTGGTAGCTGAAATTGCTTTGAGCAAAGTGACGCGTTGAGAGCTTTTATTAGTTCTTAAGGGATTAATGTGTTGTGGTCTTCAAATCTCTTTTGTTGGAATTGTCAAGATAATACCGTAAGAGTGCGGTAAAAGTATTGGAGGTTGAAGTCAAGTTGTGCAACTCTTTAAGGTGTGTTTGACTTCTTATTTTCGCCGCATAAGAGTTTCTGAGCTTATATGGCAATACTGTATTCTTATTGGTTGAGATTTAATATTTTCTTCTTGAGGGGCATGTGCCTTCAACTGTGATCTTATCTTTTGTTGTCCAAGATCATTGCTATTTCTCTTGGTCTTGTGTCTATTGCAGATGGTAACATCTTCCTTTGTGCTAGAATTTACTTCTTTTGTTTGCCTCTTCTAAGAAAGGGGTAATCAATTTGGGTTGCAAAGTCCTTTAAGAGGTTTATGGCAACTAGTTGGTGTGGTCATGCGATTGATTTTGGTGAGTATGTGTGGGTGTGATATAAATTTCGAGTTGTTATCCTTAAAAGGATTGAGGTGCTTTAGGAATTATCTGTCAAAGTAATTCCATTGGTCGAGGGCTTGGCTAGAATGTATTTTGTGGAGACAGTAGAGTCTCTCTGCAAGGGTGTGGATGATGTACTCAGTTTGAGCGCATTGTCGAAGTTGCCAACTTAAGATAAATGAGTTGGTGTGTTGGGCGATGATTTGGAAATCCTTGGTTCAAGGAAGTTAAATTTTCAAAGGGAATGGATTGGGAAATTAATAATATCTCGAGCAGTAATATGCTCTCTTGATTCCTGTTTAAACTGTGTGTTTATGGCAGAGGTCATCTGCAAATTGAGTTGTTTTATGTTGAGGCGTATTCTTTTCCAGTTAGGAAAAGAAAATGATTGTTTTGGTCTGTCGAGTGATTTTCACTCTTGGCTTATGTAGTGTGGATTCTCCAAATGTCTATTTGGATAGTGTAAAAGGTTTTGTGGTGAATTCTTTGATTTGGATCGTGGTCCTTTGAAGGAAAGCTGGTTGCTAGTGTGTTGCTTGAGAATCCTTTATTCTTCTTTTGGTTGGGTCCCTTTTGCAAAAGTTATTGTTTGTGCTTCGAGTAAAATGTTATGAGTGGAATCTGTGGTTGAATTCTTAAAAAGGGGTACAATGTATTATCCCGATTATAATATATAGATGAAAATGTTTAAAGAAGGAGGGTGGTATTAGATAGTGGCTTGATAGTTGTGGCGGGAAAGTTCGCGAGATCAGCAGGATCTGTTGGCCGCTTAGAGCCGGCAAAAGAGTTGCGGGTGCTCGGCGTTGACCGGCGCGTGTCGTGGACTCGTCGGAGTTGGTCATGAGGAAGAGGGCCACCAGTTATGTGGATGCCCTCTTGACGTATCAGTCCGAGCAAGAGGTGAAGTGAGAGCTTGAAGTTCAAATGTAGAAGAAGGACCCGAGTTCTTCGAGGCGGGTGAGAACCTGTAGTTGTTGTTCCCTTGGGATGCTCTATTCTTTGGTTGTTCTTTCCTTGATTGTCCTCTTGATTTGTGGTTTGAGAAGTTAGATTCGAGGACGAATCCTTTTTAGGTGGGGAGAATGTAATACCCTAATCGTCGATTCGGCGTAAGTTTTTAAAATAATCGCGGAGTCGCCGGTTTTTCGGTAAATCGCGGGAAGGGAAAATAAAAATTGTAGAACAATGTAAAATGAATAAAATAAATTAAACAACTAATTTGGATATTTTGGGCTGTCCGGAGGGGTGGGCCAGCTGCTTTGGGCCAGCCAGCCCAAATGGGGGCCCGTACCCCCTCCCAAACCCTAGCACCTCCTTTATAAACCTGCCTCCCTTGCCCCTCACCCCTTTTTTCCACCCCTGGCCGCACCCTTTCCCCCCTCCATCACCCCACAAGCTGCTGTCCATTGGTGCCAAGGAGAAAAAGAAAGGGAAGAGAAGAAAGGGAAGAGAAGGAAGAAGAAGGGAAGGAAGAGAAGAAGAGGAGGGAAGAAGAAGGAAAGGAAGAGAAGAAGAGGAGGGAAGAAGAGGGATGATCCCAAGGGATCATTTAGGTAATTTTTTTTAATCCCAAACCCTCTGTTTTATAGAGTAATTAGGGTTCTTGGCACGGATTTTGAAGGGGATTAATAGATTGATTGCCCGATTAGAGATTACCTGCTGTCTGCCTGTAGATTGATTCGCGCAGCACGTCTGTTTGCGTGGTTTAGACCCATGAAACGATTTTTCCTGCGGATCTTTCCAAAAGGAAAATTGTAGAGAACTTCGAGACCCATCTCCTGTTTTGTTTTCAGAATTTTTGTCCGCGGGATCTCGGCGTAGCAGGATTGGGAACACCGCTATCTGTCAGGGGTACAGATTGGGACAGTCTGCTGTTCAACTGCGATTTAGGGGTAGTAAATAATTTTTTTGATTATGGTCGCAATTGAGCAAATTGTAGAGAATTCAGTAATCTAGCTTCTGTATAAACATTATATTTTTTGGACCCCTGTACTGTTGTTGGGACGCGTTTTAATCTTGCTGTCCAGTCTGCCAGAACAGAGAACTTCCTCTGTTTTGTACATTAAGTTAACGGTTGAGGCAAGTAAACGTAGCAGTTGTGCTACTGTTTAACTCGTTAATTATTCTATATTCACATTAATTAATTCTCTTAATTTGAGGTGCTATGTCGTTGTTACATGCTTCCTTAATGTGGTCCAGATGGTAGTATTTTTAAGAATTCAATTGTTTATGATCTTGATAGTTTAATTGTGGATATGCGGAATTGTTCTTGATGAATCAATATAGTTGTGGGGTAGAAAACTTTACGAGTATATTGTGGTCTAAGTGGTAGTATTCTTAGTGAATACTTGTGGTTGTGATGGTAGCAATTATTGATCAATTGATATGTTTGGGTAAATTGCTCATAATCATGTGGAAATTTGTTTAGTGTGCTAATGCAGAATATGAAAACAAATATGTGGTGGATATGTTGTGAGCATGTTGATGCTCCTTTGTGGTTGGAATTCATGTGGTTTATGATTATCATATCATTTATATCATATCATATCATATCATATCATATCATATCATATCATATCATATCATATCATATCATATCATATCATATCATATCATATCATATCATATCATATCATATCATATCATGACATTTGCATATGTGGATGTCGCCGCACCTAGCCGCGACCGTACCGGTACAGCATCGTATATTGCCGTAATACGATGCACACTCTTACCTTGTTGGGTAAGGGTGCTGTGGAGCATACGCATTCATATGCATTGCATTGTGGAAAGATCATTTGCATACCTGTGCAATGTATTGTGGTGAAGTTATTTTGCAGGCAAATACAACTTCATAGTTGTAATGTGGAATATACAACTTCATAGTTGTAATATGGAGTGTACAACTTCATAGTTGTAATGTAGAATTGGCTCATGTGAGCTACTTGTGGTATGAGGAATGTGGATGTGGTCATGGAATGGGGTTCGTCCCTTGTGGTTTGGTGGGGGTTGTGATTGTGGCATGAGATTCTTTTCTCTTGTAGTAATTGTTGATAGCAGTTGTGGATGTGAGAAATAATAAAGTAGTGAAGTAAAACATACATATGCTTTATTGTCTTTGGTAGTGATAGCGGTTGAGGTTTTAAATTAGTCAAACAAGATTTATTTGCTATGGTTTTACCGTTGTTGGTGATGATTTGAGGTTGAGGATATAAACGTGGTCATTGTGGAAATTAAATGTTGATGATTAAACTGTTATAGTTTAATTAGCCTGTTAAACAGTTTGTTTGCTGAGATTTTATCTAACCCTTGTTTTCCGCCTTACAGGTGATCATTGAGCATGCATGGGATGGGTAGAGCGGCACCACCTTAATGCACTTGGATCATAGATTTATACTATAATAAAGACAAAGGGATTCTAGACCTTTGCCTAGCTTTGTTTACATTAACTTAATAATGTTAGATTTGTGAACTATGTTTTATGTTAAAATGTTGGAGGTTGTTTTAAATATTGAATTGTTGTCACTATCCTGTTTCCCTTAGTTGATTTTGCTTCCGCTTATCTTATCTTGTTATATGAATAGTTGCCAGATTATGTTATCTTGTAATTTGGTTAGTTGTGGAGTGGTTTTAGTGGCATCCCAGGGTAATGTGGGTCTTGGGGTGTTACAACAACATGGTCGGAAATTGACTACCGAACAAAAGTCATTGTAGTCGATAACCACCGAGACTAGGAACAACGTGGTAAAAAATGGTTGCAATCAAACCTGATGTAGTTATGGACAACGTGATCGAATACCAACAAGTGGTCGAACAATCAACATTGTCACAACCAGTCGGCACGTGATCATAACCAATGTGTGTGTAAGCCAATGAGTGGTCAAATAACCAACGTGATCAGAACCAGCCTACAACCTACATGATCAGCGTGGTCAAAACCTATGTGGTCATAAGCCAATAGGTGGTCGAACAACCGACGTGGTCGAAAACACACGAAGCAATTGAAAGACCGAATATGATTGAAGTAAGAGCGTTACTATCTGTGACTCGACCGTGGTTGAAACCAACGTGATCGTAAAGGCGATCGAGACTTTAGATAGTAACCATCATGACTATTTTAGATCTGAATAAAAACCAAAGATCTCACAGCGACTGAAAGCTTAAACATGATCGAACAACAAAGCAATTGTAGGATCGGAAATGGCAACAGGGGGTGAATGGCGCCTTTTAAAAATCAACCCCAAAGTATCCACACAACCTCTCTTCTCCCGATAGCTACAAAAGCTATGAAGAAGACATGTTTATGCTTACTGGCATCCAGAGAAAAAACGACAAATAAATCGACAAAGGAAACTGGCAGCAGAGAAGATTCAAACTGAAAAAGAAGTCTGAAACAGAGATGATGAAGCCCGGCAAGAAGTAGAGAAAATCTGAATTTTGGTCAAGAAATGGAGACTGCAATCAGCGAGAAATACCTGGCCAAAAAGCCCAAACCAACAACAGCCTGCTGCTTGCCGAAAACAAATGACAGAGAAAACTCCATGTAGGTCAGAGACCAGGGGGGCCGGTCTGACCGGTGTGAAGCTGCCGGTCAGACCGGAACATTTTGGCCGGACCACCTGGTGCTCTTTCAACCGGAATATTTTTGACTGAACAGTATTCACCCGAGAGCAGCAGGAAACAACAGCCCCTGGTCCAACTATAGGCTAACAGCCGGTTTGACCGGATGGGAAGAAGACTCAAGGAAGAGCACAAAACAGAAATCTGTAGGCAGACTAGTAGCTGAAAGCAAAGAACAAGAGAGACACTGAAAAACAGAACAAACAGAAGTTGCGACCAAACAACAGAGAAAGATGCACACTAGGAACTGCATGAAACCGACTGCATACATTTGCTGCTGGCCGAAAATAATGACTGTAGTAGATGACCGGTCAGACCGAGAATACAATATGCCGACTGCATTTCAGAGGCTATCAGCAGGAAACAACACCGAATGCAGGAACTTACTGCAGACCGAACTAAACTTGAACTTCACTGGAAACAGAGATTTAGCCGAACAGGAACTGCAGAGAAAGAGCAGCTGAACAGCAGAAAAAATAATCTTCAGAGCAGCAGCAAATACAGCAGCAGGGGCACAACCGGAAACAGAAATCAGGCCGAAAATACTGAGCACCCTGAAATTACTGCAGACTGCCGAAAGTCATTGAATTAGACTAGTAAATGCTGTTCTCCTCTAGCCAAAACAACAGGACATCAAATTAAATAGCAGAGCAATCCTTAGACAAGGGAAATTGTAGACATAGAGCAAAGAATCTCGATTTGAGCTGAAATCTGAAAATAGAGTAGAGAGTGAGGCTAATTTTCAGATTTCTCATGATTCTTCCATCTTTTGCTCATGAAACATTGAAAACAACAGGGAGATGATCTTGTAACTAGAAAGCACAAATTTGAAGTCATCATTTGAAGGAAAATCAAAAGCTTCAATGTGCTCTGCCTCCAAACCCTAGTTTTTGCTAAAACAGAGGAAATGCAGGTACTAGCCATTTGAGAGAAAGTAGTGAGTGGATTCTTTTTCTTTTGGGAATATATTTGCCAAAGGCTTTGAAGATCAATTCCCAGTTCAAAGAAAAAGTAAAAAAACAACTACCTCAACTAGATTTCATCTCAAAACCAAGGGAGGGAGAAGAACAGTAAGCTGAACTAAAAACCAAACACAAAAGAAGAACCAGAAACCATTTCTCATATTGATAAAATGATTACATAGGAGTTCTCTTACAACCAACTCACTACGTCCCCATACGCAATTGAGGAGAAATGACTGTAATCTCACTACATGATGAACGAACAGAAGTCGTAGAGCATACAATAGAGGTCATAGAGGGCAAACTTCTGCACAAACCTCAAAAACCAAACTCAACCACTACACAAACTATAATCCAAAGGTCAATTACTCATCACAACCATGGGGTGACCTCCACATGGTCTCACAATTATCACACCAGCAAGGCAAATGTAGTAACTGATGCCTTGAGCCAAAGACCTACTGCAGTAATGTCAGGATTAAGGAAAGGCAACCGACACTACATGAAAAATTTTAGTGCCTTAACTTTGGATTGGTAGAGAAAGGTTATGTTGCTACTTTGGAGGTAAAGCCTACCTTGGAAGAGCATATTAGGATAGCTCAGAAAGAAGGTTAAGATATCAGAAAAATTAGGGATAGCATAGAGAGAGGTACTATCACATAATTTTCTAAAGATAAGCAAGGGACCTTATGGTATAGGAAGCACCTGGTTGGCTAGTTGTACCAAACGATAAGACTCTAAAGGAGTTTATACTTAAGGAAGCCCATGAAACCCCTACACCACACACATAGGAAGTACGAAAATGTACCAAGACTTGAAACAAAGGTTTTGGTGGTCTGGAATGAAAAGAGATGTAGCAAAGTTTGTTGCTAAGTGTGATGTATGTTAGAGGGTACAAGCTGAACACCAACACCCAGCAGGATTACTATAGCCACTACCCACACCCAAGTGGAAGTGGGAGGAAGTTGGTATAGATTTTATCACCAGATTGCCAAGATCGCAAAACGGTTGTGTCGGTGTTTTAATACTGATCTTATGTATGATTTCTTGGAATAGGGAGAAACTCTTGAAGACCTAGACTATGATCATGTAGAGGAGAGACATAGGAATTTTTATACAGGTTCGGACCTTCTCTTGGGAGAATAACAACTCTACTTCATGTGTAGCTATTGCTCAGAGAATCGATTACAATTGAGAGAGTAATGCGAAATGCCTTACACTATGTCTAGCTTGGACTAGATCCGATCAGATCTCCCCAATTCTCTCTGACGCCAACCTTTATATAGTTGATGAAGCAGCGACTATTGTGTTGTGCCAAAAGATGCATTAACACTTCAGGTGATAACTGTCCAACAGGAGTTAATGTTAGAGAGACATGATGGCCTATTCGTCGTGCAGTAGTTGTTGTCAAAGAGAGATCATGCACACTTATCAAGAATAAATGCACATTCTAACTGCCTTATCAGATAGGCCCACAATGTAGTAGGTCATCGTAGACAAGCCAGTCAGAGATAGATTGGTTATAGGAAGGTCCACGACCATGAGGTAGTCATAGAAGGACTTACGACTATGTGGTCGTAGAAGAACTTACGATGATGTGGTCGTAGAAAAGCTTATGACTGAAGAGTGGTCGTAAAAAAGCTTATGATTGAGTGGTTGTGGAAGAACCTACAACTATCTTGTGAAACCTCTCCCTTACTAATAAGGGGTATACTCAAAGAATATAATGACGTAATAATTTGAGAATTATTATGTCCTCATCATCTAGCCCTCCAACTTCAAGTGAAAGTAACTTACTCGAGAAAGAGAGACCACGGATGAAAGATGGTCGAAAGCAAAGCTTTTTTGATTCTCTTCGACCAGAAGCGAGCTTGGTCAAGAAGGTAATTTCGCTTGAGTTGTGAAGACAAGCAGACTTCAAATAGAGGAATTAAGGAATTCCAATTGACTTCTACCTATCTGTCTGCTGGAGAAATTCCCAAAGTGGTAATAACCATTTAGTTCTCGAGACCGGTAACGAGTTCACACTATTATAACAACTTATTGCAGGGTAACCCTTGAGTTTCTTTCTTTCCTTTTCTATTCCAATCATCTTCGATCATTCTGCCACCAACCAAATCATCTTCTTCTTCCAATTTCTTCCAAATCCAAACCAACCATTTGGGGAAAATGACTAAGTCCTCATCCAATTGGCTGGTATCAGAGATGGATGCTGTGAAATTGAGGGCATTGGAGGAGGCTGGGAAGATTCCTCCCCAGAAATTTATCAGATGGATCAAAGCTGCCTGACAAAATTGGCCATCAAGGGAGATTAGACAGATCTTAGTGTTCCAGGTGTACTGTGAGTGCGGCCTTCATCTTTCAACTCACCCATTTCTCATAGTCATATGTGAGCACTTTGGGGTCGATTTGGTGAACTTGGTTTCCAATTCGATCAACATGCTTAGTGTATTCGTGTACTTGTGTGAGGCCTACCTGGGCATCCCTCCGGACCTCGAGCTCTTTTAGTACTACTATGAAATTAGCCTGTAGACCGGAATTGCCGGGAACCATGATCTAAAGCTCCATGATGGCAAGACGGAGCAGTGCATTCAGAAGTTCACTTAGTCTTCATGGCCAAGCTGGAAGAAGAGGTGGTTCTACTGGGAGACGACCCGCGAACACAGCCTTTGTTTCATGGGGAAGGCTGCGGAGAACCCGTGAACACAGCCTTTCTTTCGTGGGGAAGGCTGCGGAGAAGAACACTTCCTGGAATTCAGTCCCTAAGGACCTTACTCGGATAGCCCCCTACATCTCAACCATTAAAGAGCTGAGAGAGAAGGGACTCACCTGCTAGCACGTGGTGAAGGATTCCATCAACCGTCGCATTAGCCCCCTGAAGACTGAAGAGGCGAGTACATCCCATGTGGATGTGCTCGGGAGCCACAGATACGACTAGAGACTATGAGGACGGTAAGTAGCAATCAAACTTGTTTTTTGAATTTTGAGTTCTAGTTACCAACACTTTCATTTGTCTATGCAGATCTTTCTATGGGAGAGATTGATTCTCGAGTCAAAGCTATCTATAAGAAGGCTCCAACACTTGATGTGGAGGCCCCTCATATTTTAGTGGATGTATCCACCAAAGAGAAAGATGAACACTTAAAGGTAATTAAAAAAATTGACTTCGTCTTTAGGACTACATAGTCATAGAGAATGACTAAATAGTATTCTTCTTTCCCGCAGAATGTAGGCATGAATAACCATCAGCATGACCAAGGGGTCGAACTGATGGTCATCGGAGAAGAGGTAGAGAAAGCTAAGGCTCCTTCGGCCAAGAGACGTCGATTGACAAAAGTTGGTGCCAAGAAAAAGGGGAGCATAAGTGCTATTGTTCCCCTTGATATCCTTCCTCTTGTTGCTCCAACCAACCCCATCGAGCAGTTCTTTATGGATGTGACTACCACAAATGAGATAGGGGCAGCCGTACTAGAGCAACCGATTCCTAAGATCAAGGTACCTTTCTATTACGATCCCGAAACTTTCTTAGTTGGCGCTTCTCAAGGCTTTATCAAGCAACTTGAAAAGGAAGATTAAAATAGTTTTGTATCTTTTGTGAAGAAAACTACTACAATAATAGAACCTGTGATCAAAAAGGAGACTACCCTCCAGGTGGTCAAAACTAGTTTTGACTACCAGGAGGGGCAAGAGGGATAAGGAGTAGTAACTCTTGCTCAAGACCTTTGACCAGACATGGTCAAAGATGTACTCATATGACTATATGTGGTTGAAGAGAAGAAGTCGAAGAAACTGACCTCTGGAAAGGTTTCTTATAAATTCAAGAATATGGCTACGAAATTAAGGTATGAAAATAAAAGCATAGCTTTTACCCCTTGTGTCTTCTTAAATGCTGACTTATTTCTCTTGCTGTGATTTTAGCTCAACTCCTCCGTCATCCGAGGATGCTTCTATTGAGAAGCCCTTTGTGACTCTGCCTGCAATTGAAGAGGCGGTGGAGATGGTGGTCGAGGAAATGACCACTGCATTAATAGAGACTACTGCCAAAGCTGCAACGACTATGACCATGGAGGTGGTAGTAGCAACGTAAGTACAAGTGACTATAGACAAGGTAGAAATACTTTGGTCAAAAAGATGGAAGTCCTTTTGACTACTGTGTCAAAGAGGAAAACATTGAAGAGGCTCCTCTTCATCTCCAAGAAGACACTACTAGAGAAGAAGAGCAACCTAACTTCTTTTCTGCATTTTTTAATCCTACCTTTGTAGTGGGATCTTCTTCCGATTCACCTCCTAGCCAAGTCCCACTCCCTAGAGACCTTCTCGACAAGGGGAACATCTTCAACAATGAACATCTTGAGAAGGTGTAGTGGAACAAGGTCGACAAGCTTGATCAACTCAAAGATTCCAGGCTGATACTCGCCAAGTTTGCTCGTAGGAGCATGAATGTAAGTATCGAGTACTTAAGCATTCATACTTGGTCTTTTCTGGCCTCTCACTATCCTTCTTTTTTTGTAGAGCATTAGAAGACATGGCAACTGCGGCCGAATACCACAAACTACTCACGCTCCTACAACAAGAAAATGGCAAACTCTCCAAGAAGGCAGAGGAATGGAAAGTTACTGGCCCATCTAGTCGAACTCTGTTTTGACCACTTATCCAGCCTTTCATATCTACTTTTAACATTTGTAGGTCTAAGAGCGATGTGAAGTTTTTGGCCGTTGCGCTTGACAACAAGGAAGTCGATACACAGAGGCTAAAGAAAGAAAATGCTAATTTATCAATAGGCCTTGTGAAGGCCATTCTGCAATTAAAGCATTGCAGGAGAAAATAAATAGTAAGTTCTGAACTTAAGACTATTTATTCAATTTTTTCTTGTCTTACTCGAACTCTTTTCTTTTAATAGATAAAGAGGTCAAAACGAGTAAGCTCCAAACTATGGTCGAAGAGAAAGCCAAAGTGATTAGAGAACTTACTCGTATAAGTAGAGAAAGACCAGGAAATCCCCTATAGATTTCATTGTGACCTTAATACCATATTAGGTCATATTCTATTTTTAATCTTTTAATTCCAACCGACTGCCTGAACTTGATTGATCAGACTACATGGCAACATGGTAACGCTCATAACTCCTAAACCGCTCAATGGAATGATTTGAATGAGCACTCTAAACAAAGATAATGAAGTCCTCTACAAATACCTAACATATGAAATCCGCAGATTGCGCACCCAAGGTCTCCTAATTTGTAGAACAAAGCAGACTGTACAGATCGAACGATTAACCAAATCTAACTCGATTAAGAAATTGCTGAGAACAAAAGGATAGGAAATTATTTGTTACCCTTGGTGACCATAGTATGAACCACCAAATACTAGCACAAACTGCCTTACTCCTCTTCTCCTCCTTCTTCCTCTTCCTCCTTCTCTTCCTCTTCTTCCTCTCCTCCTTCCTCTCTTTTGCTCGGTTGCCAAAGGAGTGGAAGTGTTGCATGGGGGAGGGAATGCAGGAGAGAAGGGGGAGGTGGGGAAGGCAAGGAGGGGCGGCTGTGGGGAGAAAGGGGGAGGGGGAGGTGCCTTAGGGTTTGGGGGGTAAAGAGGCGACCCCCCGCCCCAATTGGCTAAAACCTTGGTGTAGGACCGAAATGGCGACAGAGGGGGGGGGGGTGAATGTCGATCTTTAAAAATCGCCCCCAACACGTATCTTCTTCTCCAATAGCTATGGGAACTACGAAGGTAGAAGACCAGTGCTCACAAGACACCCCAGCAGCAGGAAAAACACAAATACAGAGACCAGCAAGCGAGAAAAATCAAATCGGGAAAATTCTGGCCTCAAGCGGTAGTACCTCTCCCGGAGCGGTAGTACCTCTGAGCGGTAGTACCGCTATGCCGAGCGGTAGTACCTTTTACCGTTCGGACCGTCCGAACGTCTCATCGCTCCCGATCGGACTGGTCCGAACATGAGCGGTAGTACCGCTGAGCCGAGCGGTAGTACCTCTGAGCGGTAGTACCTCTCCAGGAGCGGTAGTACCTCTCGAGAAAAACAGCAAACAGAAATTTCAGAAAATTGAGAGAATCGCAACGATTCTTGGATTCTTGGCTTGGGAAACTTTGAGGAAAGCTAGGGAACACTCCCAGAAGACTAAGCCAAGAGCCAATAACAAGAAATCCACTCCAAGAATCAAGAATTTCAGATTTGGGTAAAGATCTGAAATCTTGCAAGAACCGAGCCAAAAACCAAATAACTTCCCAACCGTTGATCCTTTGGCTATGAAATTTTGAGGGAAGCTAACTAATAGCCTCTGGACTCTTCATACCAAATTTCAAGCCATCTTAACAAGGGAATCAAAATCTGGACCAAAACCAAGAAACGAAGAACAAGAACAGAGGAGGCCAAAACTGAAATATGAGAATCAAACTCGGTTTGCTCTTGGGATTAAATAGCCAAATGGCTTTTGAGCATCACCCATGTCATAGCAACCCATTTTGGCACTCTCCAGCAAGCAAGAACTCAGAACCACGAAAATCAAGAAATCTTGCAAAGAGGAAACTGAAGAACAGAAGCTACGAACAGGGAAAACCAAACTTCAGATTTCATTTCTTGAATCACAGGGAATACAGAGGAGTTCCGATGACACGATTACAGATAGAGGACATGATTACAAGACTCTCAACTCAATCCCTCTCCTCTCAATCCTCAAGAACACCAAGATTCTCACCACATCTTGGGAGGAAGAACACACAAGAGAGGAGACTCACATAGAACACATCGATGAAGGACAGAGGGAGCACGACTCTGCCTCTCCAACCACTAAAGACTAAAGGAAAACCACCTCCTAAAGCCTCTTTTGACTAGGGCTACCCCTAATTCCCTCCAAAATGCTCAAGGAGGGCATGCAGCCCCTCCTCTCCTTTTATAGCGCTTGGCTAACGGGTCTCCGCCCCGTTACGCCCGCTACGTCCAACGGAGCCCGCTCCCGCTTGTGCAGCCTTGCGAAATTCCCGTTTCGCCCCTCCTGCACCTTCCGGGAAGCTTCCGCGCTCCTTGTCGCCCACGACTCGCAACCACATCGAATCTCCGCCGTCTTCGACACATCCGACCGTTCTGACCTCAACGCCACCTGCGTCTAGTCCGGTCACCTCGTGTCTCACCACGACTCCGCCTCGACGTCCTCGAGTCCTTGCCGTTGCCCGTCGTGTCCACCACCGGTAGCTCCAGCTCCGGTTCCTCGTCTCCCGACTCGCAACCACCTCACCAGCCTCGATCATCCTCAGCGTACCCGACCGTCTGGACCTCAACACCTCCTGTGTCTAGTCCCGGTCCTTCCACGCGTCACCATGACCTAGCTCCGAAGTCCTGCAGTCACACAGACAAGAAAACACGTCACATAGCACCGCTCGACACATGAAAGCGTAGACAACATCACTTACCATTGCCGAAGTCCAAACCTGTCAAAACATTAGAATATGCATCCTAAACCCAAATGACCAGATTTGACCAAAGTCCGACCGAGCCCGATTGCGCCACGCAACGACTCGACTCCGAACCACTCAAACCAAACTCGACTGACCTAAACCTTTGTCAATTACTCATCACTCTCATGGAGCATGACCACATGGTCTCTCAATCTCCCCCTTGATGAGTATATTGACAAACTCAGAAAAAGCATGAAGTTGAGTTTGAGTTTGAAGAATCCAACATGGTCCACAGAATTAAATGAAGCTAATGACCATGTCGACAGAAGGAACACTAGAGCAACAACTGAAATAGCAAATTGATCTCTAAAGCTCTAAACTGTTCCCAACAGACTTTTTCTTCTCTATTCTCCCCCTTTTGGCAATAAACGCATCAAGATGCAATAGAGGGAATATGATATGATGGATGAATATGGCTGAAGTTTGTTTATTTAAGCATTTAGAGCCATGAGAATTATCCATAATGACCATAATGTAATACACCAAGCCATAACTCAATAAAATGCTATCCAGATCATGACAACATATATGTAAGCCAGCTAGAGCACATAAATGACAATCTGAAATGTAATGCATTTTAGCGAGCAAGTCAAGTCATCAATGAGCAAAGTCTAACTAGAGATATCCAAGGATGATGCAGGCCATGTCAATAAGCTAAGCGGAACAAGGAAGCTAACATTGAGTCCAAATAGAGTGCTATAAGCTCAAGATTGAAACTTTGGTTAAAGTACTTGGTTCTTTTTGAAGCTTAAGCAAATGGAGCACAAAAGACATATTTTCTTTTGAAATTCATGGTTGTTGCCAACCAGATTTTTGTTTTATCATGTGCTAGGTCTCAAGCCTTATGCGACTACTCCAAGCCATGAGCTTAAGAAGATAGTCTAGGTCATCCAAAACTCCCCCTAAGTTCATGCCAAGTGCAATGGCAAGCCGTCTCATAGGAGAGAATTGGTGAGATCAGTTTTTTTCGCACAAAACAGATCTTTTTGCTTTTTAACATATTGTACTAACTCATGCATCATCAAGAGACTAAACAGCTCAATCTAAGGCTCAATATAGATTCAACGCTCTACTCAGCCTATTTGACATGGCATGAATCATAAAGGGATAGCTCAAGAAAGACTAAACTCAAATGCTAGCATGACAAGTTTAATTTAAGTTGATCAATTTTACTCAACATATCATAGCAAACGCTAGTCTACACATATGAAGTCATGATAAATTTAGCAAGCTAAGCACAAGTCATGGCAAGGTGTAAAGCACTGAAGCATGTCATAACAGGATAATAATCAAGGCTCAATGCAGATTGATTATAATGCTAGAATGCTGAAAATGCAAGAAAGACCAGCTCCCCCTCAACATTAGATGCAACTCTTAGTTCAAGTTGAGTTATGTCAGAATTAAGCTCCAGAAGCTCCCAATTGAACTCCCCCTGAACCAAAGCAATAGAATCGAGAAGCTGGTAAAGAAAACCAAACAGGCAGTCCTTAAAGCATAGAAAAGATATAGAGACAACTATGGCTCAGACTGACTCTCATCTACCCCATATGACTCCAGGACAATCAGCTGACAGTAAATCACACACTAGAGAGCAAACACGTACCCTGTCTACCCGAGGGTGGCCCAACCCTCGCTAGAACCTACAAGAAGTGAGTGAGCTCGACCTAGTGAGATAAGAAGCAGCTAATCCTGGAAGCACAAGATAAGAGTTAGAAGTCTAAGCATCTCGGTAAGAGAAACACTCTAACCTATGCTGGAAGGACTAAACCCAAATGCACCCCGAGTGCAATGCAACAGAAATGAGACAGAAGCATAATCAATATAGTAAAGCAGTAAAGCCCAAGCTCCCCCTCACTACAGTCCGTAAGGACAAACCACCCCAAGCTCTCCCCGCAGAGCTGAAAACCTCGAACTGTCCAAAGGCTTGGTGAAAATATCAGCCAACTGGTGGTCACTCTCCACAAACTGGAGCACTATGTCACCCTTCTCTACATGGTCTCTAAGGAAGTGGAAGCGAATATCAATATGCTTGGTCCGAGAGTGCTGCACTGGGTTCTTAGCAATGTTGATAGCAAACGTGTTATCACAAAAGAGTGGAACACTGTCTAAGGCTAACCCAAAGTCCCGCAGGGTCGAAACCATCCAAAGTACCTGGCTGCAGCAACTGGCAGCAGCAACGTACTCAGCCTCTGCAGTGGACTGTGCAACACCGGACTGCTTCCTCGAAGACCAGGAAACGAGAGAAGTGCCAATGAATTGGCAGGTGCCAGAGGTGCTCTTCCTATCTATCCTACAGCCGGCAAAGTCTGCATCCGAAAAGGCTCTCAAGGAAAGACAGGATGAGGAAGAGTACCAGATACCATAGTCAATGGTAGCTCGAAGGTACCGAAAGATGCGCTTCACCGCCTGACGGTGAGATACGCGAGGAGAAGCCTGAAAACGAGCACACAGACACACTGAGAAGTGTATGTCTGGTCTCGAGGCAGTGAGGTAAAGAAGGGAACCGATCATACTTCTGAACTCTTTCTGATCAACTGGCTCGCCATCCTCATCTGGGTCAAGATAGGCTGTCGAAGCCATGGGAGTTGACACCGGCTTACCATCACTCATATCGAAGCGCTTCAGGAGGTCACGAGTGTACTTTCCTTGATGAAGAAATGTACCCTCCCGAGTCTGCTTAATTTGGAAGCCAAGGAAGAAGGTCAACTCACCCATCATACTCATTTCAAACTCGGTGCTCATGACATCCGAGAACTGGGAAACCAGAGTATGGGAAGAGCCGCCAAAGATAATGTCATCGACATAGATCTGGACGAGCAGAAGGTCAGCGCCAAGCCGGCGGATGAACAAGGTCTTATCAACTTTACCCATTTCAAACCCATGACTCAACAAGTAGGACTTAAGCCTCTCATACCAAGCCCTGGGGGCCTGCTTAAGTCCATACAATGCTTTGGAAAGCTTAAAGACATGATTTGGGTATTTGGGGTTTTCGAAACCAGGAGGCTGTCGGACGTAGACCTCTTCCTCAATAAGGCCATTGAGAAAGGCACTCTTGACGTCCATCTGGTAAAGCTTGAAACCCTTAGAAGCTGCAAAGGCAAGCAGGATTCTAATGGCTTCAAGTCTAGCTACGGGGGCAAAGGTCTCCTCGAAATCTAGACCTTCAACCTGGGAGAACCCCTGAGCAACCAGTCTAGCCTTGTTTCGAATAACCACTCCATCCTCGCTCTGCTTGTTCTTGAACACCCACTTAGTCCCAATAATATTGTGACCTCGCGGGGGCTCGACAAGCGACCAGACCTTGTTCCTCTCAAAATTTTCTAGCTCCTCACGCATGGCATTGACCCAAGACTCATCAGATAAAGCATGAGAGACATCTTTAGGCTCAAAGGAGGCAATGAAAGCAGAATGGAGACAGAATTGAGATAAGCCAGATTTTGAGCGGGTAACACGCTCGAAGAGGTCTCCAATGATCTGCTCTGAAGGATGAGCTTTCTGGATATGTCTAGGAGGTCCAGGATGAGATGAAGAAGTGGCCTCTACCTCGTGAGCTGACGAGGTAGGAACAGAGCCACCAGCTCCAGAAGAAGCAGAAGGCATGGGCTGATCGCCTCGAGGTGCGGTGGAAGACGGCACCTCAAGGGGTGGATGAGGGACAGGATCAGGTAGACAACCGTCGTCTCCATCATCCTCATCATCCACAAAGATGGTCTCGGACTGCTCTAAAGAACCTGAGATATCGGGCCTAGTCCCCGGACTGGCCTCGTCAAAGGTCACCTCACAGGTCTCTACCATTTTGCTAGACTCGCAGTTCCAGACCCTATAAACCCGCGAAGAAGTCGAGTAGCCTAGAAAGATCCCATCACAGGAATGTGACTCGAACTTATCTAGGTTCCCAGACTTCAAGATAAAACACTTGCAACCAAAAACACGAAAATGAGAGACGCTGGGCTTTCGCCCATATCTCAACTCATAAGAAGTGCGGTGCAAGTGTGCCCTAAGAAATACTCGATTTGAGACATGGCACGCGGTAGCTATAGCCTCAGCCCAAAACTTCCGCGGTGTAGAGTACTCATCAAGCATCGTCCTAGCCATCTCGACCAAGGTACGGTTCTTCCTCTCCACAACGCCATTTTGTTGTGGGACGTGCGGAGAAGAGAACTGGTGCTCTACACCTGTCTCACCACAGAAACTCTCGAAGTAGGAATTCTTGAACTCCGTGCCATTGTCACTGCGGATCGCTCGTAAGGCACCCGGGAGCTCAACAGAAAGCCTACCAAAAAGACCTCGGAAATGTGAAAACGTCTCATCCTTCGAGGCTAAGAAAAACACCCAAGAATACCTCGAGAAGTCATCGACCACGACAAGAACATACCACTTCCCCCCTGCTGACTGCACTCGAGCTGGTCCCACTGTATCCATGTGGAGCAGCTGTCCCGGTGCATCGGTCATAGTGACTGTGACCGGAGGGTGAGAGGCGGCAACCATCTTGCCGTGCCGGCATGGAGCACAAACAAGATCTTTGACCATCTTGAGTTTCGGCAGACCACGAATGAGATCGTGTCCGCTAACTCGAGTCAAATGGTCAAAGCCTATATGACCAAGTCTCCTATGCCAGAAGGAAAGGTCGCGGGACTCAGAAGCAACTAAACACCTGAGAGGATCACCAGAAGACTCAGAAAAATCAGCACGAAAGATCCTCCCAAAACGAGAAATCCCGCAAACAAGATTACCCGAAGAATCAAGAATTTTGCAATTGTTTTTCTTAAAGCTCACCTCAAAACCGTCATCGGTAAGCTGAGAGACTGAGAGCAAATTATACTGCAGCTTACTAACCAAGGCTACATCTTTCAAGATGAAAGAATCATTAATGCGCACAGTACCTTTGGCGATGACGCGCCCAGATGAAGCATCTCCGAAGGTGATCGTCTCATCACCTGGAGCACGGGCAAGGGAAGAAAACCAACGGGAATCTCCGGTCATGTGTCGTGAACACCCGGAGTCGACGAGCCAAACCTTTCCCTTCCCTGCCCGGCGAACCTGAGTCAACAAGAGAGTAAAGTCTCAGTACTGGGATAAATCAAAAGTGATTTTGGCACCCAATACTGAGTAACACGTGGAGCAGATGAAGTAGTCAAACACGACTGACCTCTATCTACCCTACGCTCTCCGTGACGCAAAGAAGCAGAAGGTCTATGAGCAGACCTGAAGCTGTTGCGGGGTCCAACTGCTACGAGAGAGCGAGTCGGAACACCGGCAACATGCTGATCACGCCGCGGGTAGCTATCTCGACGGGGAAACCGAGATCTACCCTCAGGACGGCGGAAGACACGACCAGGGGCAGCATGAGGACGGAAAACAGAAAACTCGGAAAAACCAAGTCCTCTATGCTGCCCAAACTCCGCAACAGGAGCAAACCTAGACCTCGTGTTGGTCTTAGGTGCACTCAGGATTTGGGGCTGACCCTGAATACCCCTAAGAAACTCAACACGGTCTCTACGCGCGATCTTGGCGCGCCTGAAACATCTCTCGATCGAGTGCCCATCCTTCTGACAGAAGGTGCAATGATACTTCGCCTTCTGAGAGGCAGAAGTAGCATGATATGGCTTCGCCTTCTGAGAGGCCGAAGCTGCGGGTGAAGTCACCTTTTTGTCAGAGATCCCTTGGACAAAGCCCGCTGACTTGAACTTAACCTCATCGGATCTGGGCTCAACCTCGATCACACCTCCTACTATGGGTCTAAGAATAGCAGGTGGATGCTTCCTCATGTCCTCATAGAAATCGTATCCCAGACCTTGATTGAATTTACAAATCTTGGATTGGTCTAGAATAAGATTAAGCTTCTTCTTGCCTCCTACAAATCTCTCGAGAGTGTTCATAAGATACTGACACTCCCGAAAGAGAGAGGTGCAAGAAGAGCAAGGAGAAGAGGGAACAGCAGGAGGTAAGGGAGCAGAAGAAGAACCAACAGTAGAGGAGAGAATGGCTTGTGCATGCACAGCCGACCCTGAGGGGACAGTCCTACTACTAGCAGGTTGGCTCGCGTCTCTAGGCGTCTCACCCTTACCCTGGGGCTTCTCCCCCACACCATCAATCACATCACAACCAGATTGTGGCTTCTCTAGTAAGTCCTTAGTTAGCTTCACACATTTGTCATTCAAAGCAACGAGTTCAAGTTTTAGTTTATCACAACTAATGCATGGTGAGCTAACAGAATCCTTAGTCGCATACTGAGCCATTTTCTTGTTGTTGTCAATCATTTCTTGAAACTGTTTTGAGACAGATTCAAGTTCAGCAGTTAACTTTGGACAGTTCAAACATGAATCAATAGGCTCAAGTAAAGAAGCACGCAACTCAGCAATCTTGTGATCTGCCCGTTTTAGGTTCATCTTTAAATTATTGCAATTTTCACAAGACTCGGGCAGATCAAGGAGCATGACATAAGGTCCTCTAGCAGCAATGTCCTTAACCTCACATGAGGTGGGAGAAGTAGTCTCATCAGTAGTAAGTAGGGTAACAGCCATCCTACTCAACTCTAACTCAGCAAGCAGACTAACATTCTCCACCTTAATAGAATCAAGCTCGGAGGACACACTATCATGCGAGGTCCTTAACTTCTCCAAATCACCCAGCAAGGCACAGCATGTATCACAGTCGTCACGGGAGGGAGCAGATGTAAGAGAAGTAAGCTCCCGTGACAGTCTATCTACTTCCTTCTCTAACTCGGTACACCTAGTCCTAGCTCTAGCATGAAAACCTCCTAGCTTAAGGAAAGCTTCATTAAGTTGGTCATAGGAGGGACATACCTCGTCCGAGTCGGAGTACAGCTCGCTGTCGCTAAGTTCGCCCTCGAGGGCCATGAAGCACATGCCGGAGAAGTCGTCGCCGCTCTTGGGATCTTGGTCACCCGTCCCGTCGTCGTCGCTCCATCCCTCCACCTCGCTGAGGTCGAGGTCGTCGAAGGCGGTGAGGACACGGTGAAACAGCTTCTTGGCCTTCCCGAAGTCGCGGAACTTCTTCTTTCCCGGCGTCTGAGCTGGAGGCTTCTTGTTGCGGTTCTTGTTGGTGTAGTCGATCTTGCCCGAACCGCCGTAGTCGTTCTTGCCCTTCTCCAGCTTGGGGCAGTTTGCCCGAATGTGGTTGGGGCCACCACACTCGAAGCAAATCACGGGTCCTCCTCTCTTTCTGTCTCTCCTACCCTTGTAGGCATGTGAAAACCTTCGGGCTAGGAGGGCCAGCTGATCATCCGCAAGCTGCTCTAACTGATCATCAGTTATGTCACAGAGAGCGGCGAGGGAAAAACCGCAAGAAGAATCAGAAGAGAGACCAGAAGCAGAAATGGGATCGGTGACCAAAGCCATCGACTGTGACTTCGACCGACGAGAGACAACGTCAATCTCGTGAGTCTTGAGGCGCGAGTACAGCGCGTCAAGAGTCAGGGTCGAGAGGTCTGTCGTGTCTTTGATGGTGGTCACTTTCATCTCCCAAACACGAAGATCGAGTGCAGCGAGCATCTGACGAGCGTTGTCCGAGTCGGGGTATGTGAGACCGACCGCTCGGAGGTTGCTCAAGATCTTGTGAAATCGCGCAAAGCACTCATCTAAGGACTCGCCAGCGTGCATTTCGAACTTGTTGTACTCACGCTTGAACTGGTCCTGTCGCACCGTCTTTATTTGGGTGGTGCCCTCATGGTAAGCATCGAGGGTCTCCCAAATATCGAAGGCGGACGAAAGATGAGAGATGCGGTCAAACTCGCTACGACTCAGGCCCTGGATTATGATGTTCCTTGCCTTAGCGTTTGCCTCAACATCATGCATATTTCCAGCATTAATGTTCTCATCGGCAGGAACAACAAATCTGACCTTCACCTTCCGCCAAATGGCATACCCCTGAGCCTGGATGTATGTTTCCATTCGGCTCTTCCAGAAGGGGTAATCCAGGCCATCAAAGACGGGAGGCTTGGTCGAGTACTTGTCCGTCGCCATGGCTCTTGAGACCGGTTAAGATCTATTGAAAAGAGCTAACCGGCTCTGATACCAATTGTAGGACCGAAATGGCGACAGAGGGGGGGGGGTGAATGTCGATCTTTAAAAATCGCCCCCAACACGTATCTTCTTCTCCAATAGCTATGGGAACTATGAAGGTAGAAGACCAGTGCTCACAAGACACCCCAGCAGTAGGAAAAACACAAATACAGAGACCAGCAAGCGAGAAAAATCAAATCGGGAAAATTCTGGCCTCAAGCGGTAGTACCTCTCCCGGAGCGGTAGTACCTCTGAGCGGTAGTACCGCTATGCCGAGCGGTAGTACCTTTTACCGTTCGGACCGTCCGAACGTCTCATCGCTCCCGATCGGACTGGTCCGAACATGAGCGGTAGTACCGCTGAGCCGAGCGGTAGTACCTCTGAGCGGTAGTACCTCTCCAGGAGCGGTAGTACCTCTCGAGAAAAACAGCAAACAGAAATTTCAGAAAATTGAGAGAATCGCAACGATTCTTGGATTCTTGGCTTGGGAAACTTTGAGGAAAGCTAGGGAACACTCCCAGAAGACTAAGCCAAGAGCCAATAACAAGAAATCCACTCCAAGAATCAAGAATTTCAGATTTGGGTAAAGATCTGAAATCTTGCAAGAACCGAGCCAAAAACCAAATAACTTCCCAACCGTTGATCCTTTGGCTATGAAATTTTGAGGGAAGCTAACTAATAGCCTCTGGACTCTTCATACCAAATTTCAAGCCATCTTAACAAGGGAATCAAAATCTGGACCAAAACCAAGAAACGAAGAACAAGAACAGAGGAGGCCAAAACTGAAATATGAGAATCAAACTCGGTTTGCTCTTGGGATTAAATAGCCAAATGGCTTTTGAGCATCACCCATGTCATAGCAACCCATTTTGGCACTCTCCAGCAAGCAAGAACTCAGAACCACGAAAATCAAGAAATCTTGCAAAGAGGAAACTGAAGAACAGAAGCTACGAACAGGGAAAACCAAACTTCAGATTTCATTTCTTGAATCACAGGGAATACAGAGGAGTTCCGATGACACGATTACAGATAGAGGACATGATTACAAGACTCTCAACTCAATCCCTCTCCTCTCAATCCTCAAGAACACCAAGATTCTCACCACATCTTGGGAGGAAGAACACACAAGAGAGGAGACTCACATAGAACACATCGATGAAGGACAGAGGGAGCACGACTCTGCCTCTCCAACCACTAAAGACTAAAGGAAAACCACCTCCTAAAGCCTCTTTTGACCTGGGCTACCCCTAATTCCCTCCAAAATGCTCAAGGAGGGCATGCAGCCCCTCCTCTCCTTTTATAGCGCTTGGCTAACGGGTCTCCGCCCCGTTACGCCCGCTACGTCCAACGGAGCCCGCTCCCGCTTGTGCAGCCTTGCAAAATTCCCGTTTCGCCCCTCCTGCACCTTCCGGGAAGCTTCCGCGCTCCTTGTCGCCCACGACTCGCAACCACATCGAATCTCCGCCGTCTTCGACACATCCGACCGTTCTGACCTCAACGCCACCTGCGTCTAGTCCGGTCACCTCGTGTCTCACCACGACTCCGCCTCGACGTCCTCGAGTCCTTGCCGTTGCCCGTCGTGTCCACCACCGGTAGCTCCAGCTCCGGTTCCTCGTCTCCTGACTCGCAACCACCTCACCAGCCTCGATCATCCTCAGCGTACCCGACCGTCTGGACCTCAACACCTCCTGTGTCTAGTCCCGGTCCTTCCACGCGTCACCATGACCTAGCTCCGAAGTCCTGCAGTCACACAGACAAGAAAACACGTCACATAGCACCGCTCGACACATGAAAGCGTAGACAACATCACTTACCATTGCCGAAGTCCAAACCTGTCAAAACATTAGAATATGCATCCTAAACCCAAATGACCAGATTTGACCAAAGTCCGACCGAGCCCGATTGCGCCACGCAACGACTCGACTCCGAACCACTCAAACCAAACTCGACTGACCTAAACCTTTGTCAATTACTCATCACTCTCATGGAGCATGACCACATGGTCTCTCACTTGGGCCAAAGGCCCATGCCCCAAACGCCTCTAAAATTTCAGAATTTTAGCCCCTTTTTTATCATCAAATATTTAGAATTTAATTACCTATTATTCACCCCATAAATTACATCTTTAACCCTCATTCGATTCTCAATTTTAATCGCTGAATTCTCCGAACAACATTCAAAATGTTACTCCACGGCCTAAAACTCATCAAAATACTAGATTTTCTTCCCTTTTGCAAACCTAGAAAAATTACTTCTTTAATTATATTATTTTTATTTTTTTAATTTGCCAAATCTCGTGACTACCATTCAGGATATTACAGCCACCCCCTCGTCTCCCACCGCCACTCCTGACCCCGCTGGCCCCCTCCTCTACTATTGCAGATCCACCGCCCCTCCTCTACTATTACGGATCCACCACCTCCATCGTCTCCCATCCCCCTCGTCTCCCGCCACCACACCTGACCCCGTCACTCCCTCCTCCACTGTTGCAGGTCCACTGCCCCCTCCTTCTCCCCCACAGATCCACCACCTCCACTGTCTCCCCGTCCCCTTCATCTCCCTCCACCACACCTGACCCTGCCGCCTCCTCGTCCACTGCTATAGATCCACAGCCACCGGTGCTGCCTCCCCGCCCTCCCCATCCTTCTCCCTCCTCCACCACAATAGATCCACCGCCACCGGCGCCGCCTCCCCGCCCTCTCCCTCCTTCTCCCTCACTAATCTACCACCTCTGTCGTCTCCCCCTCTCCCATTTCCTCTGCCATCTCCCGCTCTCCCACCGCCTCTCAGTCATCTCCACTCAAATCGATGCCTCCTCCTTGTCCCCTGTAGCCACACCCGACCCCACCACCCCCTCCTCCACTACTATAGATTGACCACCACCGGTGCTGCCTCCCCATCCTCCTCCTCCCTTGCCGATCCAACGCCTCCACCGTCGCTGTCACCCCCTCCTCCATACCCGAGGTTTGCTACCATCCTTGCTATTTTGTATTGAGATTTGTATGTGGTGGCAAATGAGAAATCTGATGTTTCTACTGACCTATGGGATGATCATAATCTCAAATGCACTCTTGGACATTGTTTGAGTGATATATTGGTTGATTTATGGAAAGAAGTATTGCAGATAGACAATATATTCATCTGTATTTTGATGAGGATACTTTGCTCTGAAAATTTAATTATTTTGTGCTATATACTTGCAATGTCGATATGATGTGATTAGTTTTGGGAGACTTCTCCATGTTTAGACTCTTATTATTTGGAAGTTAGCAATTGCTCCAAGAGTTCATGTCATTCTTGCATTATCAACTGATAATAAACTCTTGCATAGAGATAATTTTAGTAAATAGTAGCATGTGGATGATAGAACCTGTGTTTTCTGTATTGACAATGAAACCAATGTGTTTTTAGTGTGCTGTTGCTCAAAATGTTTGAATTGATTATCTAACTAGTCAAGTTAAACATGTCAAGTTGAACTGCAATAATCCTTGTGTGCAATTTGATTATATTCTGTGTATGCTAGCCTTTTGTCACAAATAATATGACATTTTCTATCATGAGAAACAACTTTCAAACTTAGTGTAAATTTTTTATTGTGGGTTAAATGAAACAAAATGGAAAAGGAAATAAGTAATGGAGCTGGGCCAAAAACTAGCCATGCATATGTTTTCTGAATCTTGGCCAGTCTTACCCCTAAACTCCATTGGATTCATTCTTCTATTAGAATGTGTATACTACTGTCTAATGTGCAACCTCCATTGTTATATTTTGAAAAAAAAATTCAAAACTAGCTGGTGTCTTGTTTGATCCTAGTTCTACTTTCCAAGACCCTTATAGGAGAATGAATTAGAGAAGGTGTATAGACTAAATTTTTTTTATTTTGGGTGGAGAAGGGGGACAGATTGATTTTCATGAGGGATTCTAATAAAACATCTTTTTATATTTGGTGGATAGTGGGGTGGGAAAGTGTACAGTTATATTCCAATTAATAATAGACCAAAAGGATTTGTGAATGGGGATGTAAGCTAGATAACACCCCTGTTGATTCATTCAAAAAGATGTTGCTTAGTGCAGGAGTGCGTGGGGTCAACATCCACGTCGCATTTATTGATGTGACGATGGCCCGATCTTCCGAGAGGTACTGATAAGTCGATTGTGGAGATCTCGACGTTGATGATCCAAAGGCTCCGACCAAAACAGATCGAACCCCTCGCAATCACTACACCACTGCTCCGTTGGTTATCAACCGTGCCGAACACGATTGACCTCGCCAAGAAGGCTATCTCCTGCAAGCGAATCGAGAACACAAGCAAGAGAGTAAAAGATGCAATCTGAAATTGCGAATAATGTTTAAGTTCACAAGTTGGGGTTCCTCAAACCGAACATGCGGCGAAACTGCTAAGCAGAATAAACTCTTAAGAAAAACCCGAGGAAAACTAAAGGGGTGCGACCTCCTTAAATAGGAGTGGGGCAGGCCCAAATAGTCTAAGTGTGATTACAAGGCCCAAGGCCCACTTTGACTCGGACTGGAAAAGTGACGCCACTTGTTTTGCAGTTTCTGATCGGCTCGGATGGAATTTCGAGGTGAGACCAGATTCATCTAAAAGTAGACTCCAAGATCTTTCCAACGAGTACTCACGGGCCCCGAGAAACCTTCTAGATCGAAAGTTATGGTCATTTGAAGTAGGCGCTGTCCAGCAGTCCGAATCTGAGTCGAACTCGCGAATATGACTTGGCTTGCGCTTGACGGTTCCACTTCTACACTTGAGCTCGCGTGGTTCTTCTCCATGGTTCCTAAGGACAAGAAAATCACAAGTCTTAGGAAGTATCGAATGCTCAGCGGAAATATTATTGACTCCTAAAAACGAGTTTACCTGATAGTTGAGTTGACGAGCACGTGCCCGAGTGATTGGACCTTGCCCATCATTCATGGAAGCAGTAAGAGGGGTGTTCATATCAATAGAAGTGATGTCCTCATCATTTATACTCCGGAGAGTACGCGTAGGGACGAGGTCCCTGGCGTGCGCGGGGTTCGCGTCTTGTTTATACTCCGTAGAGTGCGTGGGGTCAACATCCACGTCGCATTTATACTCCGGAGAGTACGCGCAGGGACGAGGTCCCTGGCGTGCGTGGGGTTCGCGTCTTGTTTATACTCAGTAGAGTGCGCAGGGAGAACATCCGCGTCTTATTTATACTCCGCAGAGTGCGTGCAGAGGCGTCCCCCCACACGTCTTTGTTTATACTCATGCCCGTGTCTTTGACGGAGAGTGCACACGTGAACGTGCGTCTTCGTTTATACTCATGCCCGTGTCTTTGACGGAGAGTGCACACGCGAACGTGCGTCTTTGGTTTATACTCATGCCCGTGTCTTTGACGGAGAGTGCACACGCGAACGTGTGTCTTTGGTTTATACTCATACCCGTACCCTTGGCTACGGAGAGTGCACACGCGAACGTGCGTCTTTGGTTTATACTCATACCCGTACCCCTGGCTACGGAGAGTGCACACGCAAACGTGCGTCTTTGGTTTATACTCATACCCGTACCCCTGGCTACGGAGAGTGCACACGCGAACGTGCGTCTTTGGTTTATACTGCGGGAGCACGCGCGTAGACGAAGCCTGCACGCGTTCTCGCCGCGTATGTTTGCACAATGGTAATATGTCGGCAACAAACGGAACTTTATTGCATTCCCGTTTGCGCGGGTAAGCGATTACATATGGCGGAGGTACTAACCATTTGTGTCTCTGCGCGGTGGTGCTGATCCTAGGCGTGCTGCCGCGACGGGGGCATCTGGTGCCGTGCTCGATGCGCCGGGCCATGTCCTGGTCGCCCCGAACGGTGATGATTGCCCGCGGCCCCGGGAGCTTCATACATAAATAGCCGTGATGCGGCACCGCCCCAAAGGAGTTGAGGATCGGACGCCCCAGTATGGCATTGTAAGGATATGGGAGGTCGACGACGTCGAATATGGCATATTTGACCCTTGCATTGTCATCCTGGCCGAAGGAGACCTGAAGGCATATTTGGCCGAGCGCCCGTAGAGGTTGTCCTCCGAAACCCTGCAACGGGACTCCCGACGGGCTGAGGCGGCTTCGGGGGATCCCCATCTGGTCGAAGGCTGCCGCAAACAGAATGTTTGCAGAGCTGCCACCGTCGACCAGGGCACGCCCCACGTCGCATCCTGCTATTACAACCCGGACGACTAGGGGATCCTGGTGAGGAAGCTCCACGCCTTGGGCATCGGTGGGGGTGAACGTGACCTCATGCTGTGCCCAATCCAGCGGTGTCTGCGCAGGGTATGCCGCCACGTGGTGTAGCCTCCGTACGTAGGCCTTCCGCTGCCGTGCCGAGGCGAACTCCAACGAGGATCCTCCGGAGATGACATTGATAACCCTGCGGTGGGTGGCCTCCGGAGCCTGTAGCTGCAGAAAACCCTCTTGAGGCTGCTGCACGTGAGCCTGGATCCGCAACGGGCCCTCGTGGGGCTGCGTCCCTTGTGCCTGGATCTGCATGGGGACTTCGTATGGGTGCTGGACGTGGGCCACCACGGGCGGGTGTGCCTCCGGGTTCCGATCCTTGGTGATGCTCTCGCGGAGTGCCGTGATAGAGGTGCACATGCGCGTGTCATGGTTGCCGCGGCCATGGACTGCGCACCACAGCCCCTGGTGTTGGTCATCATAATCTCCCCGGCTTCTATCGTCGCGGCCCCGGCCACGGCCGCGTCCCCGGCCGCGGCGCCCCCGACCGCCCCGTCCCGCGGGAGCGCTTTCGTCAGAACCGCCTTCGATGTCGAGGACGTACCGGCCTCGCCGCGACTTCTGTTGGCCACGCTTGGGCCTATCGGACGACTCCTTGTGCGGGGCGTCCTTGCGGTCTGGCGCGTCCTTGGACGACTCCTGCTTACGCTTTCCCTTCGAAGAGCCGTCCTTCAGCGAGTCTTCGGCTTTTGCCGAGGCACCGGCCTGGTTGGTGTCGGAGTCGTCGCCTTGTCGCCGCTGTGCGTCCTCTTCCGCCCTGGCGTATTCCTCCATCTTGTCAAAGAGCTTCGTCACTGTCTTGATTGGCTTCCGTGCGTTGTACTCGGCCATCGGGCCCGGGCGACGGCCCTGTATAGCTGCGTTAACCACGGTGGTTTCGTTAACGTCTTTGACTTGACAACGTATCTTCGCGAAGTGTTTGAAGTAGTCCCGAAGCTTCTCCGAAGGTTTCTGCTTCACGGCGAAGAGTTGGTCCGCATCGACCCGCTCGACATAATTTCCTTGAAAGTTGTTGTGAAGGCGATCGCAGATCTGCTCCCACGCGTAGATGGAGTTCGGCTCTATGGTAAAAAACCAGGAGAGCGCCACTCCCTGCAATGCGAGGGGGAGCCCCTTTGCCTTTGTGGTGTCATCTCCGCCCGTGGCCTCGATTGCGGTTTCGTACACGCGCACGAACTCGCGTGGGTCCGTGTCGCCTTTGTAGGGCTCGATGACGCTGGGGAATTTGAAGTCTTCGGGCCACGTCGCCTGCTGTAGCCCTGCCGAAAGCGGGGACTCTGGATCGACACGCCGCAGCGGGACACGGCTGGATGTGGGGGCGTCGTGGCTGTCCACCCTTTCTGGCGTGGGCTCCGGCGCGACCACCGGCGCGGCCGGCTGGCTCCGAGCCTCTTGTATGTCTCGGACAGCCCCGCGAAGATCCCCTAGCTCCAGCTGGAATGCTTTGAGGGCCGCCAGCAGGGCGCTTTCCACCGCCTGTGCGGGCGGGGCCGCCGGCACGCCCAACGGATGGGTCGGCGCGGGCACGACCGCGTCGCGAGCTCCCGAGCTGCCGGTCGCTCCGTTGTGGCTACCTCGAACTGCCCGGTCCGTGCTACCGGTGAGGGCGGCGAGGTTGGCTGCTGTCGCGTCGGCGGGATCGGTCGTCGCTGTGCCGATGGCGGGGTCGGTCGTCGCAGCGCCGGTGGCGGGGTCGGTCGTCGCCGTGCCGATGGCGGGGTCGGTTGTCGCCGCAGCGCCGGTGGCGGGGTCGATCGTCGTCGCAGTGCTGGTGGCGGGGTCGGTCGTCGCAGCGCTGGTGGCGAGGTTGGTTGTCGTCGCAGCACGAGCGTCAACGTCTTCGACCACCGTGCCTGCGTCGTCGCCCACGCCCGCAGCAGCCGATGCCGAAGCCCTGGTGCCCATGCGACGCCCCGACCCGGCCGCCTTCTTTCCCCTCGCCGCCGTTGACGAAGCTTTTTTTGGTGCCATCCTTCTTCAGGTTTCAGGCTTGCTCCTGTCCTCCCCACGGACGGCGCCAACTGTTGTGGTTACAGACCAAACAGAGAGAGAGATGGTAGTGGAGAGTGAGAGAGATGAGTAATGGCCTTCTTCCCCCCCCCCCATGGCCTGTATTCCATATATATATACATGGGGAGTGTTTTTACAATTATGCCCTTACATCTGAGTATCCCTTCCAATGGCACTTATGTCATTACACATGGCCTATTCTGGACCTTACAACCTTCTACCAGGCCTGCTGGGTTTAGGTGGGGGCCACCCCTACAACAGTATGCAATGAAGGAAGGTCCATTATCTTGAACCTTGATGTGATCGTAAATCTTTGGAACTTTTGGATTTCAATCTCATATCAAGAGTTGGCATTTCACTTTCCAAGCATCACTTGTTGCAGAGAAAATATGTAGGCATGCATACTCTGAATCGATGAGATTCATTATCTCCACAATGCATTCATATATCATTAGTTAGTAGAGTAACTCATTCCTAATAAAGAAGTTCGGAGATGTGACTAATATATGCTCAATTTAGTTATATATCCATCTAATATAACCTCCTTTCTTAATCCAACAATGAGATATTTTTATTTTTACTGTTATGCTAAACTCCTGCACATTGATTTCTATTCACATTTTTTTATGCCTGTAAGCTATATACTACGAGAGAAATCATAAATGCGATTTCTTATGAAAATGTAGGCAACAGTGAGGTCAATGGCAGATCCAACTGCTTTTGAAGCTGATGCTAGATATGGAATACATGTTAGCTGCCCAAACCAAGATCATGTGGATGAGTCCATTATCGAGAGGCCACTTGAAGATAATATGAACGAGTGCAGCCACAAGTGAGCTATTCAGTATGTTCGGTGGTTTATAGTCTTGATAATGCGAATGAGTGCAGCCACAAGTGACCTACCTGACAATATTTGCAAAAAATGCTTATGTTCTAATGATGAGTTATGGTAATATCAATATTGTCGAATCTATATGTCAATGTTCTAGAATCTATATGTCGATGTTGTAGAATTTATATGTCAATGTCGTAGAATCTATATGTCAATGTTGTATCATGAGCTCGGGAATTATGTCAATGTTGTCGAATCTATATATGTAATAATTTGTGGCTAATTGGTGTTATTTTTCTTGCTATGGAATGTATGGCTATTTGCTTGCCGAGTTACATGTCAGCTTAGTTCAAAACGAAATGCAAAATCGTACGTACGAATAGAAATCGGTGCATACACTGTTTCATAAATCCCGACTGCCTTTGTTTAACATACACTTAGGAAACAACAATGATTCCCGAGTGTCCTAGGTTGGAATACACTCAGGAACATTTTCAGGACCTGCCAGAACAATTGCCACATTGCTGCATTTTCCGAGTCTTTATACTCAGTAAACACAAAAAGTTCCCAAGTGTTCTAGGTTGATATACACTCGGGAATATTTTCGGGAACCCATCGGGACAGGATCGCCACGTGGCTATATTTCCCAAGTGTTAATACTTGGGACAATAAATTTCCCAAGTGACAATTTCCATACTTTTTCGAGTGTCAACACTCTGTAAAGTATCCCGTTACGGTGGTTGAACCCGTTTTATCAACTATTTTCCCAAGTGTACATCTGGACACACGATGAATTTATTTTTTCCATGTGTAACACTCGGGAAACCATCTTTCACCTGACCAAATGATCCCAACTGTTTTTCCTTGACAACCGACCTTCAGGAAATAGAATCCTGAGTGTTTTGTGTTTTTTCTCGAGTGTTTCAGGCACTCGAGAAATTATCTATTTCTGGTAGTGATGGGAATTTTTTGTTAGGCCATACTATTCTTTTTTATCTTAGGTGATCATGTATAGCTTCATTTGTTACTTGACTGTTAGTGTTGACGCTAGATTTAAGGTAAGGATCGTTTAAGCTGATTCACTCCTTCACTTTACTTCCAATTTTCTTTGTCTGCGTGTCTAATGAAGCTTCTTGCCTTTAGACCAATGCATCTAAACAAATAAACTAGTGTACAGGCAAACAATTTAAAAATGTATAATTGTATATAGCTGTTGTTGTTGAGTAGTTTAAATATCTGATTGCAATCTTATCTCTCAAGAAAACTATGATACCCACTTCAGTTGATTTCTACACAAAGACCAACCTTAGGGTCTGCATCAAACCAAGCTATCACTGCCATCCACTTCCCCTGTTAGCTGCCCTCACTTCCCTGCTGATATGGTGTTTGCATTTGTTATCATTGGTTTCTTCCTCTCTTTCCTCTGCACGACTTGCTCCCCTCTCTAGTATTACCACTTTCCCTCTCCATTTTTCTTTGATTTTGCTCGTGTGCTGATTTCTTCATGGCATCTGGTTGGCTTGCTGCTGGTTCTTTGTGTAATCACAGTTGTTTGCCTCATGGTGGGGGCCCACACAATGGGCGGTGCTGGCACCAGCGGAGAGGGGAGCGATGGCCAGCACTAGCAACGATAGCAAGGGCGCCAACGGGACAACAAATGGCTAGGGCCTAGCTTGCCCTCAATCTTCTGTCCCACCTATCCGGCGTGCTACATTGCCGATCGATGTAGACAACCAGTGAATTTCCTCTTTCCCTCTCTCTTAGTTTCTTGCATTATTTACAAATTTTGAGATGTTATTTGTGGTTTGCAACCCTAAGTGCCAAGCAATTCAATTCTAAGTACTGACATAGCGTTGGTAAATACAATATAACTGCCCAAAATGGCACAACGTAGCACACAACCCTTTCTTGCTAATCTAGTAGGGTGAATTACTACTACTTAAATTGATCAATCTGCTACAGTACTAGAAAACAAAAAATAGTAAATTAAAAAATTCATTGTGGATTAAAATCATTCACCCCCCTGATTACCATCGACAATCCTATAAATGGTATCAGAACCAGGTTGCGATGGTATCAGATCGAGATCATTTTTCAGGTAAGCCACCGTTTTTTAATGGAATAGATTATTTCTATTGGAAAACACACAAGGAGGTTTTTCTACAAGCACAAAGAAATACTATTTGACAAAAAGTTAAAAATACATATGTAGTGCCTCCTGTAGTTACTACTAGAAATATTGCTTATGTTGAAGCTAATGCTAAAGCTATAAATATTTTGTTGCAAGATCTAAGTAGAAACAGGTTTGTTAGAATTTCTTATATTAAATTTGTTGATAAAATTTGGACTACTCTACCTGATTATAATGAAAATTCTAAGTCTGTTAAAAGTGTTCATCGGAACCAATTAAAAAGAAGTATTCTAAATTTGAAATGAAACTTGGAGAACCAATAGATGCACTTTTTGATCGCTTCAATAAAAATTATTAGTGATTTGCAATCTATTGATTTTATATATTCTGATTCTGACAATGTTCGTCAAATCTTAAATGCTTTGAATAGGTCTGTTTGGAATGTGTTAGTCACTACTATTAATCATTCTGTTAACATGGAACGCTCACTTTGAATGATCTCTATTCCAAGATAAAAAAAATACATAAGGTTAATTCTTTGGGTTTAGTGACTAACCAAACTGACAGTTCTTCTAGTTCTTTGATTGTTTGTTTGCACTGTATTCTATTTCACATGAATAGTTAGAGGTGATTCCAAAAGATCAGGTTGTACTTTTCTCCAATAGGGTGACTAAGTCAATTAATAACATCATATCAAGGCAAAAAGAAGGTCCAATCAGATGCTATGAATATGGTGAGCCAAACCACATCAAGATGAATTGCCCCAAACTGAGGAACAAGGAGGTCAAGGATGATAAGACACCAACTCGTCACTCTCAATTTAAGATGGACCTAAGCAAGAAGCACAATTATCGCAGGGCGGTCAATAAAATACTTTTAGCACTTGATGAAATTGATTTGAGTAATGATGATTCTAGAAGCGGTGATGAGGACAATGGCAAGAAGGCAAAGGAAGTGAGCTTCATAGGGATGTGTTTTATGGCAAATAGTGAGGAGCTCAACACTGATGATCTCTACAGTGATCCTGATAAGGTAAAACCTTCTTATACAAGTTTATCTCATGTTGTGGTTAGATTGACAGAGAGGCTCAAAAAGTATAAAAAGAAAAATTTGAAATCATGATTTTGTTGTCGAGAGCTGAAATTCTGAAATAAATATCCTTAGAGCTTCTATTCATGATGATGAATCTTGTGAGTCTCGTCAAGTTTTACATTCTGAGTTAGAGACTGCTAGAACAATTAATACGTCAAACTTGGTTCAACTTAGTAATGTAACTGCTAAACTTGATGAATTTAGATTGGCACATGACTCTTGTGATGAAAAGTTAAAACTTACAAATGATTGAATTGAAAAGCTCAAGTTTAGTTCTTTTATATGTCTAGAGTCAAGTATTTCAAATGTTCAATCTAAAACTTACTCTAATTGTAAATTGCTAAAAGCTAGACTTAATTCATCTTAGGAATCAATTTAACAAATGCTTTATCATAAGACACTTTTTTGCACTATCCTAAGCTAAATACAGAGATAGAAGCATTGACTAAGCAACTTAATAATTATGCTGCAAAAGAGAGATTAACTCAATCTAGTGCTTCTAAGAATCTTGTGAGTAAACTTATTAAATGCACAATTTGTCACATTTAGCTAAAGAAAATGAATACCTTAAGGACACTTTAGAGATATTTTCTTTTGGCAAGAAAATCTGAATATGATCCTAGACAAGTTAAAAACAAGTGTCAAAAACATTGGTCTAGGGTTTAATGCTGCTATTTATGCTAAGAGTAATCCACCTAAGGTTGTTAAGGCCATTGAAAGTGGGCTAATTGAAATAAAAAGTGAGCCTTATAAAACTATGTTTAAATTTTCTGGTTTTGTATAAAATACATTGAATAATGCTGTAAGTGCTTGCTCATCATCTCAAAAGAATTCTAATCGTGTTAAAAGATGGATAATTGCATGAATTTTACTTTAGGTGTACTAAGAAAGAGAAGAAAAAAAGATTGAATGCTTTAAGACAAAAACGTGCAATCTCTTTTGTTCTTAGAACTAATGTGAAAGCTAGGATATTAGATAACTTTTATGATAACTTTAAATCTGCTTCACATGCTGGTTTAGGATATAATTAAAATAATTCACATTCTTTTTGGCGTTCTAATCGCCCATATGTACATGATTTTAGTTCTAGTTTTGTTGCTATTCCTCCACATCGTATGTCTCAGTACCAGATTCCTATATCTTATTTCACTAACCCCAGTATTGTGAGACCGATGTTTCCTGTGATGTAGGTACAACTGATAAGGAAGGGGAATATGTGGCTAGTGAATTCAGGCTGTTCCAAGCACATGACCGATGATTCAAGATAGTTCTCCTCCCTCACTAAGACATCTAGTGATGGGTTGATCACTATGGGGATGCCTTAACAGATATTGTGATGTCTAAAGGTATAGTGTGTGTTAATGATAAATTCATTCTCAAGGACATTGCTTTGATTAATGATATTCTCATTAAGTTGTTTGATACTTCTCGGTTTATTTGTTTGCAGAGTGAGTTGGGGTATGTCATCCAATGGAATTGTTTTGAGGGGAAGTTCCTTTTGTATATCATTGTAAAGGCTTGCTTTTATTTTGAGAACCTGAATTATTATTTAAGCTAGTAAGTACAAAACAAGCCATAATATGCACATTAAGCATTCTTGATCATGATTTTACTTGTGTAGCTTAGCAGGCGTGCTGAGGAAGGAAAGGCTCAGGTTTTCATATGAATGAAGCAAGGGCAAGATGAGGAAGAGGATGGTGCAACTGGATTGGCTTTGTAGGTGCGGAATGGCTGAGAGGGATGTGCAAGTTTTCGCGAGTGCAGCGGCGAGATGGACTCCCAATGCTTCTCAGCGACATACGGCACACAGAACAGACAAGAAAGAGGGGAACTCGGTGTGGCGATAAGACTGGTGGTGAGGCCGGGCAGTTGAGCTAGAAACCATGGGCTCAGTCGTTAAAAACCGGCGGCATCGGCATGGCCACGACGGAGCAGGCACGTACGCGGGTGGGCATGAGGTGGAAGATAAACCCTGACGCGCAGGCCCAGCACATCAGCGAGTGAAGACAAGGTGGCCTGACGAGTAGGGTCCGGTCCTACTCATCAACTTCAGGACACAAGTGACCGAAGGGGTGGCTTGACGGGTGGGCCCCACACGGCAGTGAGAGAAAGTGAAGCTAAGAGTTTGGAAAAAATTTGACACATCATATGAGCTTCAAAAATTATGAAAATTTTTTGTGGATGCTCCTGACACAGTGTAGGTCATTGTGGAAATTTTTAAGAATTTTATCTGCTCTGTATTTTCTCAAAAAATCTTGGAAGCTCTCCGTTTTTTGTAATAAGCATCATTTTGATTTGGACAAATTCAAGAACGTGTTAAGAAAATGTTCAAATGTTTTGCGTTCAGTGCCATGAATATATTTATGAGTTTTTGAGATGATTTCTACTATGAATTCTCCTAGGTCATTTTAGGATCATCCTTTCAAATCTGATTTTGAATTCAAATTGAATTATTTTAAATGACCATTTCTTTTGAAAATTTTGTGTTTGCAAGTTACTTTTCTAAGGAAACTCCAATAAAAGCGAAGAAAAAAATAATATACATGTAAAAAAATTTAAATATTCCTTATTTTTGTATTTCCTAAAATCTAGATGTTACAAAGTTACTCCGAACAGTGCACCAATGTACATAGATTATTGGCAAAATTGGCTACTTTTGTGCCATTTGCTCGAAGACATCGGTTTTTTCCCATTCTCCAAACACACTCTGCAAAATCATAATTATTGGCTAGTAGACATTAGAGGCATTAAAATATAAATAATTTTCCTACGAGTTTGAGAGAGAATCTGAAGTATCATCGCCCTATTCTCTTCAGAGACAAGAAATAGAAAAGAGGTTGCCCCACATGCAAGGGACAAAGCGGAAGGTGGCGGCCATGGCTCATAAGGTGGACACCGGCAATGATGAGCAGCCGTCGATGTAGCTCGGGCGAAGACCGAAACGGGGAGGGGCGCCACAAGGAGGTTGTCGTTGGAACTAGCAGGGGAGGAGGTGCACTTTAGGTCGCCGACGACGAGCAGGTGCGAGGATGGAGTCGAGTGAGCTTGGCGCGACGCTTCGGTGGTGGCCGCAAGGCTAGCGGCGGGCTATGGCGCGGTCATGACGACATGAGGCGTCAAAAAGATGGCTCGGTTTCAACGGAGACCAAACCACAACAAATAATACGAAAAAAGGAGTAAAGAACAAGCATTAGGGAGTGATGGAATGTGACTCGGAGAGAGGAATGCGCTAGATCCTTACCGAAAAGGAAATTGACACGATGCGGGGCTCTGCCTCTGGTCGGAGTTGAGGAAGAAGGGGCGTTCCGGCGAGTCGGCTACGAGGAAGATGAAGCCGACTTGCGAGATGGAACTTCTAGGCTCGGGAACACGCCGTGACACGGTTTCTCAAGGAAGAGCAGCTTTGGGGACGATGGGGCGGAGCTGCGGACGCTAGGGGTGTTGTCCCGTTTTCCCAAGCGGAGCGATGCGAGGATGGAGGAGTGGAAGCGTAGGGGCACCGCTGCCGCTCACCAAGGTGCGTTGCTGCAGAAACAACATGGTCGAGAAGTAGATGGAAGTTTCTAGACTTGGTGGATCAGACCGGGAGATGGATGGAGAAGGTGAGTCTTCTTGGTTCCTAGACGTTGGATTAGTTTTGGACAGGGGAGGTTGCTGCCTACCACAGAGTTTGCGGTTAGAAACCTACAACAGCAGATCTCCTGTCTATGCGTGTTCTCCTGTCTGTGCGTGTGTGCCCAAAAGGGCAAAGAGACATTTCACCAACCCTTTCTCTCCTGACTCATAGGAAAGTGATATTTTAATAGCTCTAAGAACATGTATGATGGTACATATCAACTGTCTATAAACATATGCTATATAGAATTTTAGGTGATGTGAAGAAGAGAGAAAGAAGAAAGAGAAATATATTGTCCGCTATTTAATAGATAGTATTATAGACGACTGTATAGGTAACAATATAGATAACATATTAATTATATGAGGCTATTACAGGCAACTATATAGAAAACACATTGTATATGTTATCTTTAGTATTATTTATAGATGACATGGAGGTGTCTTTAGTCTTAACTATAATTCTGTGAAACTTGGCATTTCCTCGAGTCTTTTCTGGTGTTGCTATGATATTGCCGCCTACATGTTTCAATCTAATTATGCAACATCTGCATAGAGATCCTGAACAATAATTCGGCTTGCTATTGGAATTCTCACTGCCTTCTGGTCGTTGTGCCAAGTAAGGCTCCCAAATGTGTAGTCCCCTTGCAGCTTCCATAGAGGTGAAAACCTCACCTTGAACGTACGAACTTTGTTTGCAGCATTGAACACGAGAACAGGCGGCTCAACATCCATTTTAACTCCAAGTGGGCTCTGGATTGCAGCATGGTAAACTGCATCGACCTCACCTACGTTTGTAACCGTTCTCGACACGGTGACTGGATGCCTCAAATCAGGAATAGCGATGGATGGTAGATTCAGATGATACCCAGGTAGTGCTGACACATTGCATCTTACGGATGTCTTTATGGTGCATCCAAAGAATTTGTTGTAGTCGCTTGGATCGATGTCATAAATCAAGCCAGGGTCTGCCGCCCGGTTAGGGTTGATGTGCCCGCCTCCGTAGTCAAATGGGTCTGCAATCTTCCGAGGCAATCCTTCTGCCAGTATCGGCATGCCGCGTTCATCAGTTACAGACGCTTCGCCATGCAAAATGAAACGGAGGTAAGACAAATGCGGAATTGTCCAGGCATCAATGCGGAATTGGAAGCATTTCGCAGAGTTGTGGTCGGCTTGCTTACCAGTGGTGACGATGGCTGATTTTAGTGCAGCTGGAGACCAATTTGGATGTAGAGCTTTCAGAAGCGCGACGACGCCAGCTACATGTGGGGTCGCCATTGATGTTCCTGAGGCAAACACATAGGAGTCTTTCCTTGCTGCTAAGATGTTGGCTCCCGGTGCAGCTATGTCAGGCTGTTAAGGATACATGACAGCAGTGAGATGGTTAAAGGTCATGGCTTGCTAGTGCCTACTACTATCTAGTGCTGCGTTTTAGTTCAGGTACCTTGATAAAGGCAGGGTATTCAACAGATGGGCCTCTCGAGGAGAATGATGCCACTTTTTGCGCCAGTATGTCTTTCCCCGTAACAGTGCGCGCAGGTTCAATCTTTGCAACGGGAGAGCTGCTTAATACAATAAAAAAAAGAATTATCTGAGAAAGGCTTGTTGAACTCAATGCAGAAGAATGCAATTGATCGTACCTTGCGTCGCCGATGTAATTGCTGATCCGCTTCCCAGTGTCGTGATCCACAAGAACACAAGCAATGCCTTGGCAATTAGCTGTGTAAGCTATGCCCAAGTCCGTCGTATATTGAGCGAAAACTAGACCAGAGCCCCCGCCTTTCTGGACGTTTCGCAACGCTTGTAAGAAAAGCTCGTCTGGGAGAAGCGCGATTGGTGAGGCCTGGGATAAGCAGAGCACAATTTTTCCTCTCACATCCGTGCCATTCAGATCATCTGCCGTGCATCTAACCACAGAAAGCAAAGTGTCAAAAAACTCAAAATGCCTGACACATTAACAAAAAATTGAACATGAAACTTCCACGATTTAATGGCTTTACTTACAGGCCTCCATCTGCAAGACTTCTGAAGCTGCTCCTGGATGAGTTCGTCCCTTGGTAATAGAGAGACTGTCCCTGTAAAATGGGCAGAGTTTGCTCAGGATCTGCAACTTGTAATTATATATACCAGCCATGGCCCACTTGTGAATTTTCAGTGCAGGTGTTTGCATTCTGTACCACTATGTGTTGCTTGTTTCCCAGCGAGACCATCGTCGAGAACGACCGATCAATCTTGCTCGCGGCAACAGTGATGACCCACGGAGCGGTATTCGCAACGGTCTGCGGTCTAGGCCCGTCGTTCCCGGCCGCGTACACGACGGTGATCCCCTTCTGAACCGCGTGCAGAGCGCCGAACGAGTTCTCCGCCGGCAATTTGAGGGACAGCGACAGTATGTCCACGCCGTCGTGTATCGCGTCGTCGATGGCGGCGAGCACGGCTGCATCGCTGCTGGTGGTCCTGCTGCCCCAGAGGACCTTGTACACGGCGATGCGAGCCCGGGGCGCGCCGCCCCGCGCGGCCCCCGCCGCGAGGCCGTGGAAGCTGGCCGCCTCCACGACCGAGCCAGCCGCGGTGGAAGCCGTGTGAGTGCCGTGGACGAACCCGTCCCGGGGCGAGAGGTAGTCTGTCTTGAGGGTCTCCTCGTCCACTCCGGCGTTGTAGAACCGTGCGCCGATGATCTTGCGGCTGCAGTTGTTGCTGCCCCAGGCTTGTCCGACTTGACACAAGCCTTTCCACCGTGATGGCACGGGACCATACCCTTGGTCGCTGAAGCTTCTCGACTCCGGCCAGATACCTGAAGTGCGTACACCGTAGGATACAAGAAATGGCGCCAAATTAAGGAATCATGCAACTCAGCCAAATCACTGGTTCCCTGAGCAAGATGGAGTACTAACCGGAGTCGATAACCCCAATGATTATATCCTCTCCGTAGTTGGTTCCGTGGAGTAGTTCAGAGGGCATTTGGTAGTTCAGCCCGAGAAAGTCCCAGCTCCGCGTGGTGGTCATTGTGCATCTTCTGCTCGGTTGGACGGTAATGACTTCGGGCAACTCTGTACAGATCACATAAAAATTGAGCAAATCACAAATGCACATTTTTTTCTTTTACCGGATATTGCTCAACTACGGTTACAGAAATCTGAAGGCACTGTTTGAAACGCGGCTAGGAAAATCCTGCTTTCCAAACAGGCCCTGAGGGCTAGATGATGACAGAGACAGAGTCTTGACCTGCAAGTTGTTTTGCTTGGTCTTCCGTAAGCATTGCGGCGAAGCCTGAGAAACCATGCTTGTAGTTGTGGACGATGGAGGCCAGAGAATCTTCCTTGCTAAAAGTTCGATCGGCAGTGTACACCCACAATTAGTTTCTTAGCAGATCAAATTAAGGTGAGCTGATCAGTGCTGAAGAACATATCATTCATCACAGAACCTTGGATGAAAATGACACAGGGTACGTACCTTCCAAGAAGAGTGGTGAGCATATCATGGTGCGAAGCGATGACATCGTTCGGGTGTCCATGTTTCACATCACCTAGGTATGCTATATAAAGCTAAAGACGACGATGGTCAGCATATGTAGGAACATCTTTCCCTTGCAGAAGAAAGAAAGAAAGTATAGGAACTTCTTTAAATTAAACTAGTCATATCACTCTAATTACGTACTGAAACAAGCTCCGGATCGGACAGGCATGCTTACCTTGCGAGATCCTCCATGTACTCCGAACAACAGAATGCTAAAGCAAAGTATAGTAGCACCGAAGCTAAACGGGCACGAGAGGAAGAATAGAATCCCATTTTCGCTATGCTGCGTGGCTCTCATCAGTGCAATGGTGGGCTATTTATGGATGTCTGAAGGTTGAATTCTCTTGCTAAAGAAAAAGAAAATTCGAAGAACACGCGTATCGTTCGTTCCTCACGTTTTCTTTTCGCTTTCTTAACGCCGGTTTGGTGATGCTAGCTTTGAGACTTTGATCGAGCCCCCTCTGAATAGGTCCCTGCACCAGCATTAGTTGATTTAATTCTTCTTCTAGTCGTCTTTTTTTATCTTTTATGGAAGGAGATACTCTTGAATTCTTGATTTGGTCAAGCGCGTGACGTTATCTGCTAATCGCACGTCCTACAATCTGTCATGTGTAAGCACGCTCTTTCATGTATTTATTGTAATCTTTTATTTGCAAACGTGAAGGTTTGAATTAGTAATCCGTGGTTGCATAGAACATCAACGCGCCCATTACGCTGCATGCTTGCCTCTGCAAAGACTGCTGCAAGACCAGGCGCCTGCCACTTGGCCAATTTTTATAGGCTTCAGGTAAGTTTCCGCGGCTTTTACGCTGAGTGTGACTGGTCTAACTGAGCCCTGGTTGACAGTCAAACTGTTGGGAAATTGTTTTTTGGATGATTTGAATTATGATAGGTCAGTGAATTTATATTGCATGAACTATGTTTTAGCTAACGTGAGTAAAGTTGTGAAAAACTTATGCCTAAAATGATTTGTTTGCTTTTGGATGTGCAAGAAGCTTTGGAGTGTCAACCGTGATGGACAGCGAGGATCGGAGCTATGCTCATAAAGGAGCCAAGGGACATAACGGTCAAAAATGCCGAGTGAGATGGTTGAACTCAAGAATGGCACGAAAAAGATGGGAAACATTGAACGGAAGGTTCAAGCGACGGGTTACACTAAATGGTTTGGTTGGTCCAAGTGAGTCCTGGTCCGATGAAACTGGAATGGAGAGACTTGTCGATACATAGCAAGCTATTGGTGCACTTAGATGTGGCAACCATAGTGATTGTTTGCAAGGAAAGATGAAAACCGAGTCAAACAGAGGGTATTTTGGAAATTTCCCAACATAACCTTTGTTGGATCAAAACCACAGCGCTCGAGTGATGCTTGGATAAGCGATTTAGGTTAAGAAGATGCTGAGAAGATAAAGTGAATCAAAGGGAAAATACTTAGTGGATTTAGGATCATATGCTTTGAAAAAGCGTGCATGAGTTAAGTGTATGAGTAAAACCCGTGTTGTATGGGGTTAACGGGTTTTTTCCAATTATGCTAGTGAATAGTATCCATTAGGTTATATGTGGGCTGGTTGCCTCATCTATTTAACAGGATGAGATGGAGGCTTGTAAACTAACCATCCAAGATTTCAACCTTGTGTTTTAGTGTTAGGGTTAGAGAAGAGTGAGTTTGGTGGTGTGCTCTCTTGTTCTCCATGTGGAGTGGCTGTAAAATCTTTATCCTCAAGTAGCAATATATCAACTTTATTCATCATTTTATGGTTCCTCCTTGTTTTGGTTGATTTGATCTTGTTCTTGTTGCTTTTGATCTCTTCTCTCTCCTTGTTTATCTTACTGTGTGCCAAAGATATATAAGTGATGGAAATGACTCTTAGATATCAAATCACATCCATCTAGTCACTAGGTCTTAAAGGATTTCTCAATTGCTCGGTTTTGCTTTGTTTTGGTCTAATCTTGAAATTTCTTGATATCAAAGTTTTTTCTTCGAATATTTGAAAGATTTTGCTTTCTATGACATGTAGAAATATATCTAGAGCCATCTTGGTCATCCTTTACCCACGAGCGAGTCATATCTCAAGTTTTTGGTTTCTACCTATTTTGATGTAACTTTGCTTATTCTTGAGAAAGGTCAAAACTTTAACGAGGATTCAAGCTATCTATGGATAGAATTGGTTCTAGAGACTCTAAGCAAGGTGCAGTGTATACAAAGTCTCATCTCACTTGGCTCTGGATTTTGAGAGTTGCACCAAAAATGGTTTGGCCTCAGTCTGATTTTCTATTCTGGGAACAGTGAAGCAATCAGACCATTCCTTGCTCAATCATACTGGTCACTGGTCAGACCATTGGCTTACCGTTAGTCAACTACTAAGGCACCGCCGGTCAAACCGCTATTGTATCATCGGTCATACCACACCATAGTATCCAGTCAAACTGCTCAGGTACAGAGCATAGCTCTTTAGTTTTTGAGTTTGATGCTTTATTCTTGGCTTCCAATTTTGATCTTCATAGCTCTATAGCTACTGGAGTGAAGAGTTTGATAATACTTAGGGTAAAATTAGTGAGGCACCATTCACTCCCCTCTCCCTCTATTGCCACTATGGTCCTACAAGGAGTATTAGAGCCTGGTTAGCTCTTCTTGATATATCTTAACCGGTCATAGAGCCATGATATTAGACAAGTGTTCAACCAAGCTACCCATCTTTGATAGGGTTGTCTTTTCCTATTAGAGAGCCCAGATGTCCCCTTACATCGAAGCTCAAGGGCACTTAATTTGGCTCAAAGTCAAAAATTCGTATGATGTACCTGCCGATGACCAGGTGATTACACTAGATATGGAAGCAAACAACAAGGCACGAAAATTTCTGATTCAGGGGCTTAGTCGATCTAAGTTTGAGCGAGTAGCTCATTTGAGGTCTGCTAATGAGATTTTGAAGACCCTCGCTGACTACCATGTGGGTTCTACTTTCAAAATTCAGTGTAAGTTTTTTATTGTGGGTTAAATGAAACAAAATGGAAAAGGAGATAAGTAATGGAGCTGGGCCAAAAACTGGCCATGCATCTGCTTTCTGAACCTTGGCCAGTCTCACCCCTAAACTCCAGTGGATTCATTCTTCTATTAGAAAAAAAAGAGACAAATTCAAAACTAGCTAGTGTCTTGTTTGATCCTATTTCTACTTTCCAAAACCCTGATAGGAGAATGAATTAGAGAAGGTGTAAATCCTAAATTTTTTTGGGTAGAGAAGGGGAATAGATTGATTTTCATGAGGGATTCTAATAAAACATCCTTTATATATGGTGGATAGTGGGATGGGAAATGCACAATTAATATTCCAATTAATAATATACCAAAAGGATTTGTGATGGGGATGTAAGCTAGAGAACACCCCTGTTGATTCATTCAAAAAGATGTTGCTTAGTGCAGGAGTATTTAGTTAATTTATTAAAATTTGTCTAGTACAATGCTTTGGAAGTTAATTTTTAATTTTGTACCTTTTCTGTACACTAAGATGGCTAAGGATTGTTGTTGGATGTATAGTGGCCATAGAAAGATGGGTGAGTATAGCCAAGAATGGATGCAAAAGACCACCGATTTTGTGGATTGAGCATTTGCTAGGAGTACACGATGAGGTGGTGTGTTGTACCCTTGTTGTCATTGTTCGAACACACGGCCACAAATGAGGGCAATAATAATCGCACACTTGTGCAAGTATGGATTTAGGCCACGTTATACCGTGTGGGTCTACCATGGCAAGTCACAAAGTAGTAGATCAAACATGCAACACATAGACGATGGCAGCCACAATGAGAGTAGGATAGCAGACATGCTAGATGATTTGCACGATGCATTTGTGCCACCTGTAGAGGAAGAACTGGAGCTTGCAACAAGGGCTTTCTTTGATATGTTGTCCTCAGTGAGTCAACCACTTCATGGGCAAACACTAGTGTCCCAACTAGATGCCATCACATGCATACTTGTTGTCAAGTCCCAGTTCAGCATAAGTATTACTTGCTTTGATGTATTTTTAAATGTGTTATGTATGCAATGAAGGAAGGTCCATTATCTTGAACCTTGATGCGATCGTAAATCTTTGGAACTTTCGGATTTCATTCTCATATCAAGAGTTGGCATTTCACTTTCCAAGCATCACTTGTTATTGAGAAAAATATGCAGGCATGCATACTCTGAAGCGTTGAGACTCATTATCTCCACAATGCATTCATTATCATCAGTTAGTAGAGTAACTCATTCCTAACAAAGAAGTTCAAAGATGTGACTAATATATGCTCAATTTAGTTATATGTCCATCTATTATAACCTCCTTTCTTAATCCAATAATGAGAGATTTTTATTTTTACTGTTACGCTAAACTCCTGCACATTGATTTCTATTCTGATTTCTATTCACATTGTTTAAGCCCGCTGTGCTATAAACTATGAGAGAAATCAGGAATGTGATTTCTTATGAAAATGTAGGCAACAACGAGGTCAATGGCAGATCCAACTACTTTTGAAGCTAATGCTGGATATAGTATACATGTTAGCTTCCCAAACCAAGATCATATGGATGAGTCCATTATCGAGAGGCCACTCAAAGATAATGCAAATGAGTGCAGCCACAAGTAAGCTATTCAGTATGTTCGGTGGTTTATAGTCTTGATAATGTGAATGAGCGCAGCCACAAGTGACCTACCTGACAATATTTTCTAAAATTGCTTATGTTCTAACGATGAGTTGTGGTAATGTCTATGTTGTCGAATCTATATGTGAATGTTGTAGAATTTATATGTCAATGCTGTGGAATTTATATATCAATGTCGTAGAATCTATATGTCAATGTTGTATTGTGAGCTCAGGAATTATGTCAATGTTGTCGAATCTATATATGTAATAATTTGTGGCTAATTGGTATTATTTTTCTTGGTATGGAATATATGGTCTATTTGCTTGCCAAGTTTCCTGTCAGCTCAGTTCAAAATGAAATGCAAAATTGTGTGTACGAAATAGAAATCGGTGCATACGCTATTCCATAAATCCCGAATGCCTTTGTTTAACATACACTTAGGAAACAACAACGATTCCTGAGTGTCCTAGGTTGGAATACATCCGGGAACATTTTCGGGACCTGTCAGAAAGGATTGCCACATTGCTGCATTTCCTGAGTCTTTATACTCGGTAAAATCAAAAAATTGCCGAGTGTTCTAGGTTGATATACACTCGGGAATATTTTCAGGAACCCATCAGGACAGGATTGCCATGTGGCTAGATTTCCTGGGTGTTTACACTTGGGACAATAAATTTCTCAAGTGACAATTTCCATACTTTTTCGAGTGTCAACACTCGGTAAAGTAACCTGTTACGGTGGTTGAACCCGTTCTATCAACTATTTTCCCAAGTGTACATCTGGACACATGACGAATTTATTTTTTCCAAGTGTAACACTCAGGAAACCATTTTTTTACCTAACCAAACGATCCCAAGTGTTTTTCCCCAATGGCCGACCTTCAGGAAAAAGAATCCTGAGTGTTTTATGTTTTATCCTGAGTGTTTCTGGCACTCGGGAAATTATCTGTTTCTAGTAGTGATGGGAATTTTTTGTTAGGCCATACTGTTCTTTTTTTTATCTCAGGTGATCATGTATAGCTTCATTTGTTACTTGACTGTTAGTGTTGACACTAGATTTAAGGCAAGGACCGTTTAAGCTGATTCGCTCCTTCACTTTACTTCCAATGTTCTTTGTCTGCATGTGTCTAATTGAAGCTTCTTGCCTTTAGACCAATGCATCTAAACAAATAAACAACTGAACAGGCAAACAGTTTAAACATGTTCAATTGTATATTGCTGCTATTGCTAAGTAGTTTAAATATTTGATTGCAATCTTATCTCTCAAGAAAACTATGATACCCACTTCAGTTGATTTCTACACAAAGGCCAACCTTAGGGTCTGCATCAAACCAAACTGTCATTGCTATCCACTTCCCCTGTCAGCTGCCCTCACTTCCCTGTTGATATGGTGTTTGCATTTGTTATCATTGGTTTCTTCCTCTCTTTCCTCTGCACGACTTGCTCCCCTCTCCAGGTATTACCACTTTCCCTCTCCATTTGTCTTTGATTTTGCTCTTCTGTGCAGATTTCTTCATGGCGTCCTGGTTGGCTTGCTGCTGGTTCTTTATGTAATCGCAGTTGTCGGCCTCATGGTGGGGGCCCAAACAATGGGCGGTGCTGGCACCAGCGGGAGGGGAGTGATGGCCAGCACTGGCGACGGCAGCAAGGGGGCCAATGTGACAACAAACGGTTAGGGCCTAGCTTGCCATCAACAAAATACTTTTAGCACTTGATAAAATTGATTTGAGTGATGATGATTAATCTAGAAGCGATGATGAGGACAATGGCAAAAAGGCAAAGGAGGTGGACTTCATAGGGATGTGTTTTATGGCAACCAGTGAGGAGCTCAACAATGATGATCTCTATAATGATCCTGATGAGGTAAAACCTTTTTATACAGATTTATCTCGTGTTGTGGTTAGATTGACAGAGAGGCTAAAAAATTATAAAAAGAAAAAAAAATTAAAATCATGATTTTGTTGTTGAGAGCTTAAATTCTGAAATAAATAGCCTTAGAGCTTCTATTCATGATGATGAATCTTGTGAGTCTTGTCAAGTTTTACATTCTAAGTTAGAGACTACTAGAATAATTAATACGTCAAACTTGGTTCAACTTAGTGATGTAACTTCTAAACTTGATGAATTAAGATTAGCACATGACACTTGTGATAAAAGTTAAAACTTGCATATGATAAAATTGAAAAGCACAAGTTTAGTTCTTCTAAATGTTTAGAGTCAAGTATTTGAAATGCTCAATCTAAAACTTGCTCTGATTGTGATTGTTAGAAGGTAGACTTAATTCATCTTAGGAATCAATTTAACAAATGTTTTATCATGAGATATTTCTTGCACTAACTATCCTAAGCTAAATACAGAAATAGAAGCATTGACTAGACAACTTAATAATTATGCTGTAAAAGAAAGATTAGCTTAGTCTAGTACTTCCAAGAATCTTGTGAGTAAACCTGTTAAATGCACAATTTGTCACGTTTTAGCTAAAGAAAATGAATACATTAAGGACACTTTAAAGAGATTTTCTTTTGGCAAGAAAAATCTGGATATGATCCTAGACAAGTCGAAAACAAGTGTAAAAAATATCGATCTAGGATTTAATGCTGTTATTTATGTTAAGAATAATCCACCTAAGTTTGTTAAGGTCATTGGAAGTGGGCTAATTGAAATAAAAAGTGAGCATCATAAAATTGTGTTTAAATCTACTGGTGTTGTATAAAGTTCATTGAATAATAATATAAGTGCTAGCTCATCATCTCAAAAGAATTTTAATTATGTTAAAAGATGGATAGTTACATGAATTTTTGCTTTAGGTGTACTAAGAAAGAGAAGAAGGAAAGATTGAATGCTTTAAAACAAAAACATGCAATCTCACTAAGACATCCAGTGATGAGTTGATCACTTTTGGGAATGCCTTAACAAATTTTGTGATGTCTAAAGGTACAGTGCGTGTTAATGATAAATTCACTCTCAAGGGCGTTGCTTTGTTTGCTGATATTCTCATTAAGTTGTTTGATACTTCTTGGATTGTTTGTTTGCGGAGTGAGTTGGGGTATGTCATCTAATAGAATTGTTCTGAGGGGAAGTTATTTTTGTATATGATTGTAATGGCTTTTTTTATTTTGAGAACCTGAATTATTATTTAAGCTAGTAAGTACAGAACAAGTCATAATGTGCATATTAAGCTTTCTTGATCATGATTTTACATGTGTAGCTTAGTAGGCGTGGTGAGGAAGGAAAGGCTCGGGTTTTCATATGAATGAAGCAAGGGCAAGATGAGGAAGAGGATGATGCAATCGGATTGGCTTTGTAGGTGCGGAATGGCTGAGAGGGATGTGCAAGTTTTCGCGAGTGCGGCGGCGAGATGGACTCCCAGTGCTTCTCAGCGACATACGACACATAGAACAGACAAAAAAGAGGGGGAACACGGTGTGGTGATAAGACTGGTAGGTGAGGTCGAGCAATTGAGCTAGAAACTGTGGGCTCAGTCGTTAAAAATCGACGGCATCAGCATGGCCACGACGAAGCAGGCACGCGCGTGAGGTGGAAGACAACTCCTGACGCGCGGGCCTAGCACATCAGTGAGTGAAGACAAGGTGGCCTAACGGGTAGGGTCTGGTCCTACTCATCAACGTCAAGACTCAAGTGACTAAAGGGGTGGCCTGATGGGTGGGCCTCACACGGCAGTGAGAGAAAGAGAAGCTAAGAGTTTCGAGAAAAATTTGACACATCATATGAGCTTCAAAAATTATGAAAAAATTTTGTGGATGCTCCTGACACAATGTAGGTCATTGTGTAAATTTTTCAAAAATTTATCTACTCTATATTTTCTCAAAATATCTTGGAAGTTCTCCGTTTTATGTAATAAGCATAATTTTGATTTGAACAAATTCAAGAACTAGTTCAAAAAATGTTCAAATATTTTGCTTTTAGTGCCATGAATATATTTATGAGTTTTTGAGATGATTTCTACTGTGAATTCTCCTAGTCCATTTTAGGATCATCTTTTCAAATCTGATTTTGAATTCAAATTGAATTATTTTAAACGTACATTTCTTTTGAAAATTTTGTGTTTGCAAGTTTCTTTTCTAAGGAAACTCCAATAAAAGCCAACAAAAAATTATATACATGTAAAAAATTTTAAATTTTCCTTATTTTTGTATTTCCTAAAATCTAGATGTTACAAAGTTACTTCGAACAATGCACCAATGTACATAAATTATTGGCAAAATCGGCTACTTTTGTGCCATTTGCTCAAAGACATCAGTTTTTTCCAATTCTCCAAACACACTCTGCAAAATCATAATTATTGGCTAGTAGACATTAGAGGCATTAAAATATAAATAATTTTCCTACGAGTTTGAGATAGAATCTGAAATATCATCGCCCGATTCTCTTCAGACAAGAAATGGAAAAGAGGTTGCCCCGCATGCAAGGGACAAAGCGGAAGGTGGTGGCCATGGCTCCTCAGGTGGACGCCGGCGATGACGAGCAGCCGTGGATGAAGCTCCCGCGAAGACCAAAACGGGGAGGGGTGCCACAAGGAGGTTGTCGTTGGAACAAGCAGGGGAGGAGGTGCACTTTACGTCGCTGATGACAACGAGCAGATGCGAGGATGGAGTCGAGCGAGCTTGGCGCGACGCTTCGGTGGTGGTGGCACGGCTAGCGGCGGGATATGGCGCGGTCACGACGACATAAGGCAGCAAAAAGATGGCTCGGTTTCAATGGAGACCAAGCCACAACAAATAATACGAAAAAAAGGAGTAAAGAACAAGCATTAGGGAGTGATGGAACGTGACTCGGAGAGAGGAATGGGCTAGATCCTTACCGAAAAGGAAATTGGCACGATGCGGGGCTCTGGCCGGAGTTGAGGAAGAAGGGGCGTTCCGGCGAGTCGGCTACGAGGGAGATGAAGCCGACTTGCGGGACGGAACTTCTAGGCTCGGGAACACGCCGTGACATGGTTTCTCAAGGAAGAGCAGCTTTGGGGACAATGGGGCGGAGCTGCGGATGCCAGGGGTGTTGTCCCATGTTCCCAGGCAGAGCGATGCGAGGATGGAGGAGTGGAAGCGTAGGGGAATGCTCGTTGATCAGGAACACGTGATGCTCTCCAAACTAGGGGCACCGCTGCAGCTCACCAAGGTTGGCCACAGGTGCGTTGCTGCAGAAACAACATGGTCGAGAAGTTGACAGGGAAGTTTCCAGACTTGGTGGATCAGACCGGGAGAAGGATGGAGAAGGTGAGTCTTCTTGGTTCCTAGACGTTGGATTAGTTTTGGACAGGGGAGGTTGCTGCCTACCACAGAGTTTGCAGTTAGAAACCTACAACAACAAATCTCCTGTCTATGCGTGATTCTCCTATCTGTGCGTGTGTGCCAAAAAGGGCAAAGAGACATTTCACTTACCCTTTCTCTACTGACTCGTAGGAAAGTGATATTTTAATAGCTCTATGAACATGTATGATGGGACATATCAACTCTCTATAAACATATGCTATATAGAATTTTAGATGATGTGAAAAAGAGAGAAAGAAGAAAGAGAAATATATTGCCTACTATTTAATAGATAGTATTATAGACGATTGTATAAGTAACTATATAGATAACATATTAATTATATGAGGCTATTACAGGCAACTATATAGAAAACACATTGTATACGTTATCTTTAGTTTTATCTATAGATGACATGAATGTGTCTTTAATGTTAACTATAATTCTGTGAAACTTGGCATTTCCTCGAGTCTTTTCTGTTGTTGCTATGATATTGCCGCCTGCATGTTTCAATCTAATTATGCAACATCTGCATAGAGATCCTGAACAGTAATTCGGCTTGCTATTGGAATTCTCACTGCCTTCTGGTCGTTGTGCCAAGTAAGGCTCCCAAATGTATAGTCCCCTTGCAGCTTCCATAGAGGTGAAAGCTTCACCTTGAACGTATGAACTTTGTTTGCAGCATTAAACACGAGAACAGGCGGCTCAACATCCATTTTAACTCCAGGTGGGCTCTGGATTGCAGCATGGTAAACTGCATCGACCTCACCTACGTTTGTAACCGTTCTCGACACGGTGACTGGATGCCTCAAATTAGGAATAGCGATGGATGGTATATTCAGGTGATACCCAGGTAGTGCTGACACATTGCAGATTACGGATGTCTTTATGGTGCATCCCAAGAATTTGTTGTAATCGCTTGGATCAATGTCATAAATCAGGCCAGGGTCCGCCGCCCGGTTAGGGTTGATGTCCCCGCCTCCGTAGTCAAATGGGTCTGCAATCTTCCGAGGCAATCCTTCTGCCAGTATCGGCATGCCGCGTTCATCAGTTACAGACGCTTCGCCATGCAAAATGAAACAGAGGTAAGACAAATGCGGAATTGTCCAGGCATCGATTGGGAATTGGAAGCATTTCGCAGAGTTGCGGTTGGCTTGCTTACCGGTGGTGATGATGGCTGATTTTAGTGCAGCAGGAGACCAATTTGGATGTAGAGCTTTCAGAAGCGCGACGACGCCAGCTACATGCGGGGTCGCCATTGATGTTCCTGACCCAAACACGTAGGAGTCTTTCTTTGCTGCTAAGATGTTGGCTCCAGGTGCAGCTATGTCAGGCTGTTAAGGATACATGACAGCGGTGAGATGGCTAAAGGTCATGGCTTGCTAGTGCCTACTATCTAGTGCTACGTTTTAGTTCAGGTACCTTGATAACGGCAGGGTATTCAACAGATGGACCTCTCGAGGAGAATGATGCCACTTTTGGCGCCAGTGTGTCTTTCCCCGTAACAGTGCGCGTTGGTTCAATCTTTGCAACGGGAGAGCTGCTTAATACAATGAAAAAAAGAGAGAACTATCTGAGAAAGGCTTGTTGAACTCAATGCAGAAGAATGCAATTGATCGTACCTTGCGTCGCCGATGTAATTGCTGATCCGTTTCCCAGTGTCGTAATCCACAAGAACACAAGCAATGCCTTGGCAATCAGCTGTGTCACTTAGAATGTCCGTCGTATATTGAGCGAAAACTAGACCAGAGCCCCCGCCTTTCTGGACGTTTTGCAACGCTTGTGCGAAAAGCATGCCTGGGAGAAGCGCGAATGGTGAGCCGTGGGATAAGCAGAGCACAATTTTTCCTCTCACATCCGTGCCATTCAGAGCATCTGCCGTGCATCTAACCACAGAAAGCAAAGTGTTAAAAACTCAAAATGCCTGACACATTAACAAAAAATTGAACATGAAAATTCAACGATTTAATGGCTTTACTTACAGGCCTCCATCTGCAAGACTTCTGAAGCTGCTCCTGGATGAGTTCCTCCCTTGGTAATAGAGAGACTGTCCCTGTAAAATGGGCAGAGTTTGCTCAGGATCAGCAACTTGTAAGTATGTATACCAGTCATGGCGCACATGTGAATCTTCAGAGCAGATGTTTGCATTTTGTACCACTATGTGTTGCTTGTTTCCTAGCGAGATCATCGTTGGGAACGACCGATCAATCTTGCTCGCGGCAACAGTGATGACCCACGGAGCGGTATTCTCAAGAGTCTGCGGTCTAGGCCCGTCGTTCCCGGCCGCGTACACGACGTTGATCCCCTTCTGAACCGCGTGCAGAGCGCCGAACGAGTTCTCCGGGAAGTTGACGGACAGCGACAGTACGTCCACGCCGTCGTGTATCGCGTCGTCGATGGCGGCGAGCACCGCTGCATCGCTGCCGCTGCCGCCGCCGCCGCCCCAGACGACCTTGTACACGGCGATGCGAGCCCGGGGAGCGCCGCCCCGCGCGGCCCCCGCGGCGAGACCGTGGAAGCTGGCAGCCTCCACGACCGAGCCAGCCGCGGTGGAAGCCGTGTGAGTACCGTGGCCATTCACGTCCCGGGGCGAGAGGTAGTCTGTCTTGAGGGTCTCCTCGTCCACTCCGGCGCTGTAGAACCGTGCGCCGATGATCTTGCGGCTGCAGTTGTTGCTGCCCCAGGCTTGTCCGACTTGACACACGCCTTTCCACCGTGATGGCACGGGCCCGTACCCTTGGTCGCTGAAGCTTCTCGACTCCGGCCAGATACCTGAAGTGCGTACACCGTAGGATACAAGAAATGGCGCCAAATTAAGGAATCATGCACCTCAGCAAATCACTGGTTCCAGTCGAAGATCTTGCTGTTTAAGTTAGGATTAGGGGGGTGAGTGTTGACTGTAATCCTGACTTGGTCAGATACTAGCCGGGTACTCAGTTGGGAGTTCTGACTTTGTCAGTTTAGCGAGCGAGTTTTCAGAGTTTAAGACCGGTAAGACCGGATCGTGGTGCGTATTATTAGCTGTAGCCAAAACGGTTTTATGTTCTGATTTGTTTTTTTTTTTTTTGAGTATCGAGTGGAATAACAGAGAAAATTGCCCCCAAAAAATAGACTCTCTGAACTCTGTCGAGTTCTTCTCTGAAGTTTAGTGTTCATTGTCCGAAAACACCAGGTGTGTAGATCCTTGGCTTATCTCCAACAGTGCGTACACGGTCGGATGCGTATTAGTAAGAGGGCTTGCACAAGAAATGGCACCAAATTAAGGAATCACTGGTTCGAGAGCTTCCCTGAGCAAGATGGAGTACTAACCAGTGTCGATAACCCCAATGATTATATCCTCTCCGTAGTTGGTTCCGTGGAGTAGTTCAGAGGGCATTTGGTAGTTCAGCCCGAGAAAGTCCCAGCTCCGCGTGGTCTTCATTGTGCATCTTCTGCTTGGTTGGACGCTAATGACTTCGGGAAACTCTGTACAGATCACATAAAAAATGAGAAAATCACAAATGCACATTTTTTTTCTTTTACCGGATATTGCTCAACTACGGTTACAGAAATCTGAAGGCACTGTTTGAAACGCGGCTGGGAAAATCCTGCTTTCCAAACGGGCCCTGAGGGCTAGATTATGAGAGACAGACAGAGTCTTGACCTGCAAGTTGTTTTGCTTGGTCTTCAGTAAGCATTGCGGCGAAGCCTGAGAAACCATGCTTGTAGTTGTGGACGATGGAGGCCAAAGAATCTTCCTTGCTAAAAGTTCGATCGGCAGTGTACACACACAATTAGTTTCTTAGCAGATAATGGCCAGTTTCATTCTAGAAATCAAATTAAGAGTGCTGAAGAACATATCATTCATCACAGAACCTTGGATGAAAATGACACAGGGTACGTACCTTCCAAGAAGAGTGGTGAGCATATCATGGTGCGAAGCGATGACATCGTTCGGGTGTCCATGTTTCACATCACCTAGGTATGCTATATAAAGCTAAAGACGAAGACAGTCAGTATATGTAGGAACAGTTTTGCTATTGCACATGCGACTGAAATTTTTTTATATTTCAGTCACCTGAAATTGCACTCTCAATCAACTAAAATTGCAGCCCTCTTAAAAAAACATGTGCAACTTCAGGTGATTCAAAGTGTAACTTTAGGTGACTGAAAGATAAAAAAATTTCAGTAGCATGTGCAATAGTCTATCCCATGTAGGAACATCTTTCCCTCGCAGAAGAAAGAAAGAAAGAATAGGAACATTTTTAAATTAAACTAGTCATATCACTCTAATTACGTACTGAAACAAGCTCCGGGCAGGCATGCTTACCTTGCGAGATCCTGCATGTACTCCGAACAAGAGAATGCTAAAGCAAAGTAGTAGCACCGAAGCTAAACGGGCACGAGAGGAAGAATAGAATCCCATTTTCGCTATGCTGTGTGGCTCTCATCAGTGCAATGGTGGGCTATTTATGGATGTCTGAAGAACACGCGTATCGTTCGTTCCTCACGTTTTCTTTTCGCTTTCTTAACGCCGGTTTGGTGATGCTAGCTTTGAGACTTTGATCGAGCCCCCTCTGAGTAGGTCTCTGCACCAGCGCGTAGTTGATTTAATTCTTCTAGTCGTCCTTTTTTATCTTTTATGGAAGGAGATACTCTTGAATTCTTGATTAGGTCAAGCGCGTGACGTAAGTTATCTGCTAATCGCACGTCCTACTATCTGTCATTTGTGAGCACGCTCTTTCATTTATTTATTGTAATCATTTCTTTGCAAACGTAAAGGTTTGAATTAGTAGTCCGTGGTTGCATAGAACATCAACGCGCCCATTACTGCTGCAAAGACTGCTGCGAGACCAGGGCGCCTGCCACTTGGCCAATTTTTATAGGCTTCTGGTAAGTTTCAGCCGCTTGTGCAGAAGTTCTAGCTATTTGATGATTCATCCTTCATCGAACCTTCTGAGCTTGGTGTGAAAGAGCGAAAAGTAAGTAAGAGAAACTGACGGCGGAAGCGATCCCACCTGCCGAGCCCCTTCGTCCCAACTCGAGGCATCACGCAGTAGGAAGGTTCAAAATAATATTATAATAAATTATTGTTAAGTTTGTAAAGTTAGAATTTAAATTTTGTAAAGTTTATATTTTGTTAGGTTTGTTGTCAGACAAATCGGTTTGACCACTGGCTTATTACCGATCAGACCTCCGATGTGTTACCGGTTAGACCACGCTAAGCGCAATGACTGGACCTTTAATGGCGGTTGCAATTTTTGAAAACAGGTGTTTTTTGGATGATTTGAATTATGATAGGTCAGTGAATTTATGTTGCATGATGTTTTAACTAACGTGAGTAAAGTTGTGAAAAACTTATGCCTAAAAATGATTTATTTGCCTTTGGATGTGTAGGAAGCTTTGGAGTCAACCGTGATCGACAGCGAGGATTGGAGCTATGCTCATAAAGGAGCTAAGGCACATACCGGTCAAAAATGCCGAGTGAGATGGTTGAACTCAAGCACGGCACGAAAAAGATGGAAAATATTGAATGGAAGGCTCAAGCGACAGGTTACACCAAATGGCTTGGTTGGTCCAAGTGAGTCATGGTCCGGTGAAACTGGAACGAAGAGACTTGTCGATACATGGCAAGCCATTGGTGCACCTAGATGTGGCAACCATAGTGATTGTTTGCAAGGGAAAATGAAGACCGAGTCAAACCGAGGGTATTTTGGAAATTTCCCAAATACCATAACCTTTGTTGGATCAAAACCACAGTACTCGAGTGATGCTTGGATAAGTGATTTAGGTTAAGAAGATGCTGAGAAGATCAAGTGGCTCAAAGGGTAAATACTTAGTGGATTCAGGATCATATGCTTTGAAAAAAGCGTGCATGAGTTAAGTGTATGAGTATAACCCGTGTTGTGTGGGGTTAATGGGTTTTTTCCAATTGTGCTAGTGAATAGTATCCATTAGGTTATATGTGGTCTGGTTTCCTCATCTATTTAACGGGATGAGATGGAGGCTTGTAAGCTAACCATCCAAGATTTCAACCTTGTGTTTTAGGGTTAGGGTTAGAGAAGAATGAGTTTGGTGGTGTGATCTCTTGTTCTCCATGTGGAGTGGCTGTAAAATCTTTATCCTCAAATAGCAATATATCAACTTTATTCATCACTCATGGTTCCTCCTTGTTTTGGTTGATTGCTCTTGTTCTTGTTGCTTTTGATCTCTTCTGTCTCCTTTATCTTGATGTGTGCTAAAAATATGTAAGTGATGGAGATGACTCTTAGATATCAAATCCCATCCATCTAGTCACTAGGTCTTAAAGAATTTCTCAGTTGCTCGGTTTTGCTTTGTTTTGGTCTAATCTTGAAATTTCTTGATATCAAAGTTTTTCTTCGAATCTTTGAAAGATTTTGCTTGCTGTGACATGTAGAAATACACCTAGAGCCATCTTGATCATCCTCTACCCACGAGCAAGACATATCTCAAGTTTTTGGTTTCTGCTTGTTTTGGTGTAACTTTATTTATTCTTGAGAAAGGTCAAACTTTGACAAGGATTCAAGTGATCTATGGATGGAATAGGTTCTAGAGACTCTAAGCAAGGTGTATACAAAGTCTCACTTAGCTCTGGATTTTGAGAGTTGCACCAAAAAATGGTTTGGCCTCGGTCTGATTTTCTATTCTGGGAACAATGAAACAGTCAGACCATTCCTTGCTCAATCATACTGGTGACTGGACAGACCACTGGCTTGCCATTTGTCAGACTACTAGGGTGCCGCTGGTCAAACCTCTATTGTGTCATTGGTCAAACTGCACCATAGTATCCAGTCAAACCGCTCAGGTACAGAGCATAGCTCTTTGGTTTTTGAGTTTGATGCTTTATTCTTGGCTTCCAATTTTGAACTTCATAGCTTTGTAGCTACTGGAGTGAAGAGTTTGATAATACTTAGGGGAAAATTAGTGAGGCACCTTTCACTCCCCTCTCCCTCTATTGCCATTATGGTCCTACAAGGAGTATTAGAGTCTGGTTAGCTCTTCTTGATATGTCTTAATCGGTCATAGAGCCATGATGTTAGACAAGTGTTCAACCAAGCTACCGATCTTTGATAGGGTTGTCTTTTCCTATTGGAAAGCCCGGATGTCCCCTTACATCAAAGCTCAAGGGCACTCAATTTGGCTCAAAGTCAAAAATCCTTATGTTGTACCTACCGATGACTAGGTGATTACACCAGATGTGGAGGCAAACAACAAGGCACGGAAATTTCTGATTCAGGGGCTTAGTCAATCTAAGTTAGAGAGAGTAGCTCATTTGAGGCCTGCTAATGAGATTTTGATGACCCTCGCTGACTACCATGTAGGTTCTATTGTGATCAAGGAAGTGATACAGAGCCAACTTATGAAAAAATACTCAAAGATTGAGCAAAAGCCTGGTGAATGCTTGCATGAGTTGTGGGGAAGGTTTAACAAGATTATCTATGATATGCATGCTATTAACTTGATATTTTCTAACTCTAAGAATGCACGCCAATTACTAGGTGCACTTGTTATGAAAGTTTAGGGGATGTGGTGAGAACGTGTCCCCTATGGATACAACCATATTTACTATGCTTGCATTACTTAAATTATCAGGTGAGCACCTTTTTTAGGTGTGCCTTTATATTATATGAACTATATGACACTACCTAATGATGAAAAAAATATATTTGTGCATCACCGCATAACATTTGGACCAATTCAAGCAAGAGTTTAAGATGGACTCGTTTTGGAATAAAATTCGGCCTCTAGATCAATTCGGATTTAGCCTAACAGGTTCGACTTCAAATGCACATAAATCTCACATACACAGTCCATTTGAGGTGTGAGTACTTGATTGAAATCTTATCTCGTAAAATTTGAAATGGATCTGTCCTCATTTCCATTCCTTCTGTGCGCACCACAATGTCCAAAACAATTGATGCTGATTCTGAGTCCGAGTTAAAAGGTGTTGCGCAACTTCTACTTGGGCTTATGGGCCTTGTACCTCCTAGGGTTGCATGCCCATCTCGTTGGCCGCCACCCCCTGCCCCTCTCTCTCTCTCTCTCTCTCTCTTAAATAGCCCCAGGGTCTCCCTCCTGCTCAGGTTTTGTTTAGATCAATTAAGCACATGTGTAAACTTCCACGTTGTCTCTTATGTCGATTAGACCAACAGATCCGTGTTACAGAACCTCAACCATCATTGTGCGACTTTTATGTCTAGCAATTTTCAAATCCTAATGCAATGTTGGGTGTCTTGATCTTTCGATGAGAATGATAATTCGATTTGAGGAGATGACTCTCATAATTTGGCTACCAATCACACAAGACCAAGATGCCGGCAATCGTTGAACCAACTCCAAGACTGTTATCAAGCTCACTAGAAGCACGGTCGACCTGACCACGAAGATCTATTCTTGCATGCAATCAAAAAACAAGTAAGAACAAGATAATAAGTAATCTGAAAAATGTAAATAGGATTGAAATACTCAATATGGTGGGATTCTGAAGCGGTATCCAAGACTAGTCTAGTCGACATAAGCCAATACACGAAGTAGCAATGTAGCTAACTTTTAACTAAACGAAATCCAAACCCTAAAGTGTAGCACACATGAGACTATATGAGGATGACAACCAGAGGGTGGTGACCAGGGGATGGGTGCGTGCCCCTAGGGTTACAAGGCCCATGGGCCCAAGTGAAGGTTGCGCAACACCTGCCTGTTTCAAAATAAGAGACAACAGCAGATTGTTTTGTAGATTGCGGTGCGCTTAGAAGGAGTTTTGAGATGGGGTTAGATCTGTACAAAAGAGGATGGGATAAGCTTTCAATCAAGTAATCGTGGAGCTCAAACAGAATCCATATGTGAAAGTTATGCTTGTTTGAAGTCTGTGTTGTCTCTGAAGGCCGAATTGGATTCCAAAACGGGTCCAGCTCAAACTCTTGACCATCTTGACCCAAAAGTGACGTGGTGCTGCATAAATATATATTTTCATCATTAGATAGTATCGTATGGTTCATATAATATAAAGGCACTCCTAAAAACGAGCTCATCTGATAATTTAAGTGATACGTAGGAGCTCTTGTAATTGGAACAACAAGCATAACAAATATGGTTATATCCATATGGGACATGTTCTTATCATCCTCCCTTTCTTGAAAACAAAGCCATCCTCAATTTTTGATAAGCTGAAAATAGAGAACAAAGAAATCAAGATGTATGCATGGTATATGTATATGTCATCCATTTTAATGATTCTTCGTTCGTGCACAATTAATGTTATAAAACAACGGTGTGAATAATCATATATGTTAATGAGCAAATCAAAATTTCTCACACAATAATTATTGCAACTAGTTTTGCAAATGTAAGTGAAGCATTTATGCAATTCAAATATCCAAAGTTGTAAACATGCAGTGGTAGCACATATGGGCAAAGCTACAACTTTTGGAATTAAACAAAGTTTATCCATATAATCAGATTTCAATCGAGCAATAGCAAATTCATCTAGCAACGGTGAAAAGATTTGTATGTTTTCCGTACATCAGCTTCATTATTTAAATTGTTAATGCTAGATGATTCAATAAGAGATGAACACATAGGCATTGAATGTTCATTAAATTATATTTTTCTCTCATAATGAACAAGATTTAGCACACAGGAATTATTGGTCAAAACAACAAGCTTCAATTCATCCATGTGATTATAAGTTATGCATATTCGATATAGAACAAATTGATTGTCTATATCATAATCTTCAATTAATTTAAATCAGTAGGTGTAGGTGCTAGATAGAGAATTTAGAGATGAAAGATCAAAAACTTTCTCTATAGCACATTCCAAACTAATGGCCTCATTAAGCATGATATAGTACAATGCATTAGCAGGAAATATTATATCAAATACTTCCTTATGTGTAATTAATTCGACGGGTGCAAAATTATGAGAATTTAGATCAGCACATGGTTCGTTCAAGTCAACATAAGAAATATCAAAAGACTACACTACAACAGGTATATACTCACAAGGTTGCTCTACGCCTTGTTGTAGCATCAGATTAGTACCTTTGTGTCGGGACCCGGAGCAGCAACTCCAGAACCCTCTGTGTTAATCGCACTATCCCAGGAAAAACTAGTGCACACAGTATCACAAAGACAATTATCATGCGTAATGACAAACTTTATTTAACTAATATGAGCCTGATGGCCAAAGTTTACAATAATAGCAAAAGAAGACAGCGGAAGAAATACATAAAGCAGCAGCCCATCCAGCCTTCCCACAAGGCGAATGACTGTAAGACGTGGCCTAGTCGCAATCCTCACCAAAGTCGTCGAAGGCTTCCTCTGGAAAGAATTAAATTGAGCAACATGAGTACAAAAAGTACTCCACAAGTTACACCAGGAGATTAACAGAATTGATGCATGCATATGGAATATCAAAGGAAGGCATAATATGGTTAATTTGCATAAAAGGCAATCATTGGGGTAAATATCATAAGTAAGTGCAAAAGCTGAATTTGATACGATAAATAGAAACAAGATTTTAACAAAATAATATCGTTAGTGCAGGCTCCAACCAAACACTAACCTATCCACGGGCATCCCACCCGGACCATCTTTTCCAAAAGCTCACGTATGGATTCCATCCATCCACACGCTTTCACTGCGCAACTCTGATGAATTCCATCCATTCACCAGATTTCAATCTCTCACGGATTCCATCCATCCGCAAGGTTTTCATCTCTCGTGGATTCCATCCATCCACAAGGTTTTCGCAAATCATTTTGAAAACCAAAGTCTAATCCATGAAAAACTTCACTCAGCTTGCCCATGACCGTGGGCACGGCTATCCAGGATAGATTATACACTCTGCAGAGATTGTACAGCTTTACCCACAAGACATGATCATCCCGGTTTGCCACGCGAGTTACACACTTCCTTAGGTGTGCGGCGAGGAGATCATGACAAAGCCTTTACAATGATCCGTTGTCAACATAATCACGCCGCCACTAAGGTTTCACCACAACATGAATCCACATGTTGGAGCCCCCTCTTGTGCCATGTGAGACTTCTCATGGCCTACGCCGCGCTCACATTCAGCCTATAGCAAGATCATGTTAGAACTTCACAAATTATTCGGCCAGGTCTGTCCCATACCAGACTTGTGGTAGTATGATAGGGCTTTGCAATAGTAGCTCACAGACCGGTCCTTAATCTGACTTAGGCCCAACCGCATACCTCCGTGCACGACAATCAACCACTGAGGCTCCAACCAACAGGGCATGCCTGCACCCACCAATCTAACCATGTGCCTAAGTCTAAACCAGGTTTTATATATTACTTTCAAAATAATTCGTAAACCTCCTTGACTCACCAAAGTCAAGAGTACAATTTTAAAGTTCATCATTTTATGTGAAAGATCATCCCAAACCATCAGTATTATAAGCATGGCTAAGCATTTATACAAAATTTCTAGTTAGTGCTATTGTACTAACTAGGTTTTATCTAGTGTTGATAAGGTATATTGATATTCAAGGTCAAATTTGGCTGTCCAAAGAATTTGGGTGTAACTAGAGTTCAAAACTGAATTTAAACTAACTTGAATAAAATTACTCATGCAATAATAATTTAAAAACAACATAATTAATTTAAAATATTAGGTTCAACATGATCAAAGGTGTAACTTGCCTTGCTCGAAGACTTGGTGCGAATCGTCGGCGTCGTTCTCTCCGAATTCGTCGAAATCTACGCGCGAAGAACCAAACAAATAAATTTAAATAAAATCAAAATAAACTCCAAAAATTATAAAATATATACTGGCAGATAGATTATGATTTCAGATGAATTTAGGAGAAAGAATCAATAGATTCGGAGTTCGGACGACGGAGAACGAGCAATTGGAAGTTTGGATGGATTGGAAATTCCAGAAAATGCAAAACGAGGGAATATTCTCTGGAATCTTATTTTTGGCTGATTTTTGGGGTATATTGGAGTGTATGACACGTGGGGCCCGGTTGTCATTGGGTGCAGAATTGTATTTTATTATTTTATGACAAGTGGGTCCCGCTTGTCATCGGCTAGAGGTGAACAAAAATGTGGCCAAAAGTCCAACCGAAAATGCATGCCCAGGATTTGAACTCACAACTTCATGCATGCATGCACTAACATGCCTCCACTAGCCAAGTGGGCACTTGGTATTACTTGACAAGAGAACAACAAAAAGGCAAAATGAATAGGGATGAACAAGGTTTGGGAAGGAAGTCACAGGGAGGCACTCATGGCGCGCGCGGGAGGAGAGCTCGTCGGCGGCCGGTGGTCGGCAGCGGGGAGAGGAGGGGCGGCGGCGCACTCACCGGCAACAGCGGCGGGGCACCGGGCGGCCGGCGGCGGCGCAAGGAGGAGGCGGCGGTGGTTGAAATTGGGGGCGGCCGGAGGGAGGTGGCCGGGCGGCGGCGGTTGGCGGCCGGGCGGCGGCGGTTGGCGGCCGGGCGGCGGCGCGCGGCGGCAGGAGAGGAGTGGGTAAGGGCCGGCCGAAGAAGGGGGAGGGAAGAGAATGGTGGTGGGGAGGACCTTTTATAGAAAGAGAAGGGAGAGGAAGGGATTTCGGTTTTGAGAGGTTTAAAGGATGGGAAACGGCCAGGAGATTGATGGGGCTGATTAGGGCTTCCGTTTCCACGCTTTAATCGAGAGTTAAGAGGAAGAAACGGGCGTCAATTAAAAGCTTCATTCGGCTCTAATGGTGGAGGAGAGAGAGGGTTAGGGGAGGAAGAAGGAGAGGTTGAAGAAACATATGACATGTGGGGTCCATATGTCATGGAGAGAGAGAGTAAGTGAAGGGGTACGGGCCGTCGGATTTGCGACACGTGGCAAGTGGATGTTTAATGGCTTTTGGATTTTATGAAGGGGTAAGTGATCATGTGTGGCTAGGATTAAAACATGGAGAGAGAGAGAGAGTTATTCAATCTGAGAGCGACACGTGGCGGGCTTGGAATAATTTGATTTTTATTTTCGGAATAAAATTTCAGAAAATACTAGAAGCTTTATAAACACTTGGAAAATAATATTTAATGCCTAAAAATTCCAGAAAAATTATAGAATATTCCTGGAGCTCTTTTAGACTTAGGAAAAATATTTTTAATTTCAGATTTTCATTTAATAATTTTATAAAATACTTTTTAACCTTTACAATTGATTTTTAATTCCAGAAAATTCTCAAAAATTAATTAAAATTTTTTTTACTGAAATTTTTAAAATAAACAGTTGGGCTGTTACACTTTGTCATTATCACCCTCATCAGATGTTGTAGGTATCTCAAACTTCTCCTCTAATGATATAAGATGAGCCAGATCATCTTCCATCTCTTCAACATCTCGACAATATTTGTAGATGGAATAGTAGCCAAAATAATGTCAGCATTTTCAGTTACCTTAGGCTGCACCTCACTTGCGGCCGTGGGTGGTGGAGGTATAAAACGACGTCACAATTTCTTCTTCATCTCCTTCTATGTGTACATATAGTAGTACTTGAGATTCGACCACCAATCGGCGCCATCCTTGCCATGTTCATCTTCTCATAATGATCAATTTCCTATCTTTCAAAGTAGCTATCCAACATAGTAGCCCATATGAAGTAGTCCAACGATGTACTTTCAGCGGTGGGTAGCAAGATGTATAATGGTAGTTATTTCCCTTTGAGTTCAAATCTATCCACCATATCATTGTAATCTACCAACTTCCTCAAGCTTGTCATTATTAGTAGAAAACAAGGAAACAAATCACAAGTATATATTCTTATCAACTACTAGGATCTAGAGGCTTAAAGTCGTTCACACTCAAGCTAATACCAAGTTCTTATTAGTTCTTACCAAGCAAAATAAGTGGTGACCAGCAACTAGTGTCGATGTCAAATGCTCTTCAAAGATTGACAAAGCGATTGCAAGCAAGTGGTACCTATACGATGGTAGAAGGTGGAGCTAGGACAGGCCTCAATATGGTAGTAAGGATAAGCAACGATCAAATCAGTAATTGTAAGTTGAATAATTATTCAAATTACTAGTCAATGTTGTTGATCCTGGCCTAGGAAAGGCAAGGTAATGAAGCCTAGTGTATGAACGCACATGCAAAGATCAATGTGACTTGATGTAAGCAAAGAAAAATCTCACACTAAGTTCTAGGTGAAATGCTAGCCCACTACTCAAACTTCTATCTAAGGGCACAAGATTATTCACATGATGTAGAGCACAAAGACAAAGTAACAGTGCAATATAAATAGCCCTCTATTTTGAACAGAAAACAACTAGTCTCAAAGAAGAAAGGGGAAATGTTTTGTATGGATTATATATACTTGTTTGAAAGGTTTTGACAAGTTCTACAACTTCACAGTTGAAGCAAAACCCAAATTCCGGAGGGAAGACCAAGAAAAAGGGCAAAAAAACATAAATTGAAAACTTACGAAGCAAATTCAGGGCTAAAGATGGATGATTTTTGGGGGTCTTAGAGGATTACTAGCACAAATGGTCATTCTTTTGATCAGGCTTATCGTTAGTTTTCCAATGAGTACAAGAACATCAACAATGGACACCGTATGCAAAAGTTATGCCCATTTTACTGAAGGTGTCTCAGAATCGGATTCCTACTTGGACAAGAAACCAACTCAGGCTTAACTTGAAACCGCTATAACACTCAATCCCATTGGCCAAACTTGCTAAATTGTTTTGTGGAAGCTTGTGGCTATATGTAGAAGGTCTCCACCAATTTCCACTAGTTTTGGCAAAAGTTTGACACACTTTTCAATTTTCAGGAAGGTAAGCATGGTGTGGCGATTGTAGGATGGCTTAATCACGTTTCGGTTAAGTAGCCTCATCATTAATGTCACTCTCTACCTATTAAATTATCATCATATCAGAAAATCGGGACCTACCCTTGCATCAGGATGAAGATCACTTTCATCCATGACAACATTATGATGAGTGAGTTTACCATGGATAAGCTCTACTCGAGATTGAAGACGCATGAGATTGACTTCATCTCACATATCCCCAAGACAAAGTTGATGACTCTTATGATTGACCCTACTCAAAGTAGCTCTTCTAGTCCTTTGAACTTTGGCCCTTTGGATTTTCATTATCTGCTTTTGCATTCTCTGAGTGATAAGTAGTTAAAGAAGCTATCTGATGATGACTTAGCACTCCTATCCATCAAATTCATAAGAGCTTATCACAAAGTGAGAAATAGAAAGAAGTGTGGTCCTTTCACTTGCTTGAGTGTGGTGTGCCAAACTAAATTTGGGCCAAGTGTCCCAAGCTGAAGGGCAATGAGGAGAAGGACTCTTGAAGGCATTCTGAAGCTCATAACGTGAAGTCCAAGAAGCTCTACTACCACAAGTTCATCAGCTGGGTCCATGCCGCTCTTGAGAACGTCAACATGTGTGATATGGACTTAGAGGCTAAGGATGATGAGGATGACTCCAAGAGTAAGCAGAAGACCCAGTACTTCACCAGCATTTGCTTCATGGACAAGGGCAGCATCATCGACGTTGACACTTTTGACAATGATGAGTCCTACATTGATCCCGGTAAGGTATGTCCCTTGAATCAACAAATGAAGCATGATCTTGCTGCAACTGAACTGAATCTAAAGAAACAAGCTAAGATAATCAAGAATCAGGATCAATATGATTGACAACCTGAATGTAGAAATGGTTAGGCTCAAGTCCATAACTCATGATAATGAAAACAATGAATCTTGCTTGTCCTTGCATGATCAAATAGCTAGGCTTAGATCTGCTCATTCTTATGTTGTCATGCAATGGCATACTAGTATTCATGCACCAAAGCTAAACGGGCATGAGAGGAAGAATAGAATCCCAATTTCACTATGCTATGTGGCACTCATTAATGCAATGGCGGACTAGTATTCATGGATGTCTGAAGGTCGAATTCTTTTGGTAAACAAAACGAAAATTCGAAGACCATGCATATCATTCATTCCTCACATTTTCTTTTCGCTTTCTTAATGCTAGTTTTCTTTGTAGAATGTTTTCTTTTTCACACTGGTATTTTTTTCATGCTGGTTTGAATTATTATAAAAGTGAAGGTTTGAATTAGTAGTCCATGCACTACTACAGAAAACCGTATTATAGATGGTTCAGAAATGTCGTCACAGACGGTTTTGTGAGCCGTCTGAATTTATGGGTCAGTAATGATACGAGGACATCACAGACGGCTTTCGAACCGTCTGTGGTGCAAATATCACAGACGGTTTTTTATTACAAACCGTCTGTGATAGTTGATAATCACAGACGGTTTTTAACTAAAAACCATCTGTGATTATCAACTAGCACAGATAATTTTTAGTTAAAAACTATCTGTGATTATCAACTAGCACAGACGGTTTTTAGTTAAAAACCGTCTGTGCTATTCTCTTCTACCCCTAAATCTATTTCTGTTTATTAGCTAGCCTCAGGAAATGCTAGCCATGCCCTATGAAACAAGCAGATCAACATGTACATGTATACATCCAATTCACATCTCAATTCATTTCACAAACATAAAACATCCATTTCGCAAATCAATTAATTGAAATGAAATAAAATATCCTGTTGTGGTTACAGACCAAACAGTGAGATAAGAGTATGGTAGTAGAGATGTTAGATGAGCAATGCTTGGGGGTCTCCCCCATGCCCGGACAGCTTTATATATATATATATATATATATATATATATATATATATATATATGACTCCAGCCAGCAAAAAGTACACGCACTCTCCTCGAATTCATGCAAGGTCAGGCTGTTGCAATGCAGTTGTAGGAATAGGCGCAGCCTGTCGATAGGAATATCAATGTGCGTACATATATAACCTCATAAGTATGAAATAATTGTGGGAAGATTGACAAACCTTAGGATTGGTGATCTTCGAGGAATCGAGTAGTAGTTTTATATGGTGGCAAACGTAGAATCCACACGTGTTGCCCGGCTGCTGCTGGTGGCACTGCAAAAAAATAGAATATGTTAATTCAAGAGGCATTACTACCAAGTGTTGTATAGGATTAATTAATGTGTACTAGCGAATACCTAAAAATTTTGAACATGTTGCAAGGGCTTGGCCCCTTCCGTCGAGCCACGTGTCTCTGCAATGTACATGGCGAACGACCTTCGTGATTCAAAAAGTTAGCTTAGTCATTCGGAAGGAAAAAAAGAGTACAATATAGTTATGTATGGAGAAAATGTAATTACCTATCAAGTAATTGCCCGATAACTATGTAGGCGGTTTTGTTCTTACTTAGGGAATCAAGGTATATTGCCTTGTTTCATTTTGGTATAATTATAATTAAAATCCATGGAACCCCTGATTGTAGGGCATAAGTACAAATTCCTTATCGCGGTGAGCCAGCAGTGTTGTTGTAATATACCTCTCAACGAAGGATGCATCCTCATTGATGGTATCTATGGCGACCAAGCGTGGGTCTAGGAAACCAATTGGTGATTTGGATGATCTAGCTTCAGTCACCATGTGTCTATATATATATACCGAAAAGCAACAAATTATATATGACATATATCGGTATTACATGAACGGAGATTGTGATTGTACACACGTACAGCGTCCAGCATCGAACGAGTGAGGTGTCGAGAGCATTGAGCATGAAAAGATCAAATAAATCCTTAAAGGCCACCACGAAGACACAATCATGAACTTCGTGCTGTACATGATCCGACCTGAATTTTACAATGATACCTGAGCGCCATTCTCCCTGTGGCTTATTGGCCTGTTCCATATACCAAGCGTGTAATCTCTGGCAACTAAGTCAAGGTTATGAGGCGCTTTTTCGGGACGATCATCGGCTCGCCTAGCATGAATTTGCGGGCCAATGGCAGGTACGGGATATCATCATCGGTCTTCTTTGATTTGCCCCTGCTGCCTCGGCTGTAGGTTGACTTCTTGGTAGTCGACTGTAAAGGTAGCACCAGTGCAAGTTGGTTCACCGGGAATAGCACCCGTGGACATGGCACCGCTGCAAGTAGAGGTGGTGGAGATAGGCCTTATGGAGATGGCACCAGTGCATGTAGCTCTGGTTCGGACTACCCTTGTGTCCCTGCCACCGATGAAGAAGCCTCCAGACAGATGTTGCTTTTAGGCCACTGGATGAATGTTCCAATGGTTTGCCCTAGAGTCACGAGCTCATCGTTGGAGTGCTTTGGTAGCTGGACGACCTCAAAATTGGCATGCACACCATCCACATAAACTTTTTCGAAGCCTAGTGCTAAAGGTGTACGGTGCACCATGGCCCCGTGAGCAGACGGATATGCCTGGCACCAAGCAGCGCACAAGGGAACAGAGGCATATCTCACTTGGAGCTTGCACTTCGTAGGCTCCTACATAATGATACAAAATTAGCTACTCCAATAGACCTATCAATGGATCGAGCATTCCAGAGATAATAATTATTACTAGGATGTCATCCACAGGTAATCTGGCCTCGCTTTCTGTCATAGGATTGGACAGCAACTACTCTGACGGTTGGGGGGCTGGCTAGCACAGGAGTGGCGGCGACGGCCTGCTGATTTTCTGTATATCTTCGCATCTCATCTCTGACGTAATCAGCTAGTTCCTCTCTAAGAGATACCTTGATCTCCTCTCTAAATCCGTAGCCATATTATAAACCTCTTTTCCGCTTAAATGCCTTGGAGCTAAACCGTCCTCCTTTTCTCTATCAAATTGTTTCTTCATCTTGCGGTATGGGTGAGCCCTCCGAAGGAACCGGCGGTGACGCATGTACACGGTTTTGCGTGAGTATTTCAGCCACACACTCTCGGTACCATCTAAACAGTGAGTACAAGCTTTGGCACCTTTTGTACTCTGGCCCGACAGGTTATCAAGGGCAGGATAATCATTTATGGTGCAGAAAAATAAGGAGGGCAAAGTGAAGTTCTCTCGTTTGTATGCATCGCATACCTACCCCTTCATTCCACAGTACTTTTAGATCTTCCATCAATGGTGCTAGGTACACATCAATATCATTCCCAGGTTTCTTTGGCCCTTGGATAAGTATCGACAGCAAAATATACTTTCACTTCATACACAACCAAGGAGGAAGGTTATAGATGCAAATAGTCACAGACCAAGTGCTATGTCGGCTGCTCATGCTACTGAAAGGATTCATTCCATCTGTAATCAGTCCAAAGCTTATATTCCTCGGTTCTGCACTGAAGTCTGCAAAACTCATATCGATGCTTCTCCACTAGGCGGAATCAGTAAGGTGTCTTAGCATTCTATCCTTCTTGCGCTCCTCCGAGTGCCAACGCAGCAGTTTTGCCTCCTTTGGATTTGCAAAAAACCGTTTCAAATGGGGAATTATAGGAAAATACCATGCCACCTTAGCAGGAGGTCCTTTCTTCACCTCTGTTCCCTCGCCGTCATCTGATTGATTGTTACATTTGTATCGGGATGCGTTGCACACCGGACATATATGCATGTTTGCATACACTTTACGGTAGAGGATACAGTCGTTCGGACAAGCATATATTCTTTCTACTTCCATTCCAAATGGACAAAGAACCTTCTTGGATTTATACGTGGTTTTAGGCAACTCATTTCCCTCCGGAAGCATGTCTGCTAAAAGACCTAGCAGCGTCGTGAAACTCTTGTCGGACCAACTGTTGCTTGCCTTCAATTTCAACAGTTCAAGCACGGCCGACAACCTGGTGTACTTTGACCTGCAGCACGTGAATAAATGTTTCTCTGAGTCCTTTATCAAGCCTTGGAATTTAACATACTCTCTCTCATCATAGTTCTCTTCTACATCGCGAAGCATCTGATCCAGATTGTTATCATGCAACCTATCTGAATCCGAACAACAATCGACATCATCCGGCGGCATATCATTCACTTCATCGGCGATGTCATCTGGTGGCATATCATTGACTTCGCCATGACTGGTCCAACACGTATAACCCTTTTTGAAACCCCTCCGAATGAAGTGTGCTTAAATCTGCTCTCAGTTCTTAAACATCTTTAAATTCTCGCAGTCAGTGCATGGACAGTACATATATTCCACCCCCTTATTCAACGTATCCTCCTCGATAGCCCTTGTAAAAGCAGACACGCCATTAATGTACTCTTCACTCACACGGTTCGTGGCATACATCCAGCTTCGGTCTTACGTTATGCATATATATAATAACTTAGTATTAAAAATTAAATTAATTAATTATTACTACATATATACCACATGCATTGAGGCTTTGCTAGCTTAATTCATATTATAAACACAAGAGTTATTTCCCCAGCGATCGACGAACCACTTATAACCAACAATTTTGACAAATTTGGCCTCCCACATGATGGGAACTGATCATGTATGGTAAAGTAGATGCAAACCATCTTCAATAACACTCACCAAAATTTAGATCTAAATTGTAATGCAAAGAAAAATAAATTTCATTACTAACAATATCTAGGGCAACCAAGAACGTATGAATCTTCAAAGCACTCCTGCCTCCTCCAACCAAATTAACTGGCCTGAAAGCCTTGCCTCCTCTAGGTGCAGCACCGGCTAGATCTGGATCGAAATGAAGACAGATGCGGTTCTGAGCGGCGCAATAAATGATTATCACAGACAGTTTTTAAAAAAACCGTATATGATAATTAACTTATCACAGACGATTTTAATAAAAAACCGTCTGTGATAATTCTTAGATTATCACAGATAGTTTTTAATAAAAACCATTTGAAAAACCATCTGTGATAATTCTCAGATCATAATAGACGGTTTTTAATAAAAACCGTCTGTGATATTCTAGTATCACAGATGGTTCATCGGTAAGAACCGTCTGTGATACTCAGATGGTCTCCAAATTAAAATCATCTGTGATAGTGTATGTCACAGACGGTTTTGTCAAACCGTCTATGATTTGGCGTCTACTAATAGTATTTGTGTAGTAGTGATGGGTGTATAGAACTCAACGTGCCCATCACTTGACCAAGTATTATGCTGCATGCTTGCCTCTACACCAGCACGCTGATGAGTTAATCTAGTTATCTTCAGGTCTGGCTAAAACCATGACCACGAGTACTTCAGGTCTGGTCGAGTCCATGACTAGAGCATGTCCTACGGGTACATCGTGTAATCGGTCGAGCCAAGTTTATGACAGTGGCAGCTAATATGACCACTGTAGTTTGTGACCAGTGGGCATGTTTTGAGCACTGTAGCTTCGAGTACTGTAGCAATCAAAATAATGTACTGTAGAAGTTGAACACTGTAGCAGTTGGATCAAGTATTGTAGCAGTTGGAGTCATAAAGGAAAGTATTGTAACAGTCATAAAAGGTCAGGGTTCAGAGTTAACATGAAACTAGGATTCAAAGTAGTCTTAAAGGAAAGTCAAGGTGTACTTGTGTAGGACTCTTAACATGGGATGACACGTTGGATACGGAGTCTTTATATTGCTTCTCTATATAAGTAAAGTGAAAAGGATGCAGGCATATCACATCACCAAAGATCAATCTATGTTTTACTCTCATGTTCGCATGCTTGATCTCAAGGCTCATGTTCGTCGGTCGCTAAGGTCCTAGGCTAATTCTCCAACAATTAGTATCAGAGGCTAAGGGGGTGAAACAATGACTAGCAATGCAGGCAATCCATTGAAGTTAGGTTCGCTCGTCAAGACCACAGGCAATGAGCTTGATCCATCAAAGTCAGGCGCAGTCATCAAGCCAACGGCAAGAAGCGCCTCGATTTCGATCCAATACTCGATGCTGAGCAAAATGAATTACAGCATATGGTCTGTCAAGATGAAGATAATCTTGCATTCGCTAGGGGTATGGTCAGCGATTGAAGATGGAGACGATGGGAGTGACAAGGATCAAGGTGTGATGGTGGCCATCTTGCAAGCAGTGCTAGACGACGTGATGATGTTAATCGCAGAGAAGAAGATGACGAAAGAAGCCTGGAATGCACTCAAGGAGATGTGAGTATGCAAAGATCGTGTCAAGAAGGCACGCGCTCTAGTGCTGAAACGACAACTGAGCAAGTTGTAGATGGAAGACTCAGAGATGATCACCGAGTACTCCATGAAACTCACCACACTGGTGGGTGAGATTTGTTCACTCGACATAAAGCTAGAAGAGTGCGACATCAATAAAAAACTATTTAGTTTGCTTCTAGGTCATTTCCTCCAGATTATCAGAATAATCAAATAGTCCGGCAATGTCGTAGCGATGTCGCTCTTGGAGGCGATCGGTCACCTTAGAACCTTCAAGGAAGGACTCAAGGGGCTGCGGCACTCGAATGATGGGGGAGATAAACTACCCTTTACCCAAAATGAATGGGAAGAGAGGAGCTCGAAGACAAAGAAGCACGAGGGCTCGAGCAGCACCAAGAGAGGAGGGCGTACCGAAGAGGTTAGGGATGTGACCGCAGACAAGGTCGAGGCCGAGGCGATGGCAATCGCATCATCGATCAACGAAAGCCATGTAACTCTGACAAGTCCTTGGTTAATTGTTTCAATTGTAATGAATATGAGCACTTTGTGAAAGAGTGTCCAAAGCCAAACCGAATAGAAAGGGTCAATCTCGTAGCGAAGCAGAACGATGGAGATCCCCAACTATTGATGGTTGAAGTTGTGAACTCATCCATACAATTTTGATGCCTGAAGAGTAGGTATTCCAGCACAAAGACAAGGTGGTGCCAAAGCTTAGCGACACCCAAAACAAGGCTTGGTATCTTGATACTGACATAAGTAACCATATGACCGGCTGCATGGAGAAGTTTGCTAAGATTGACACAACTATAAAAGGTTCAGTCAAATTTAGAGATGGTTCAGTTGTGGAGACACAAGGTAGGGGCTTGGTGATGTTGGAGTGTTGTATGGGTGAACATTGTATCCTCATGAATGTTTACTACATCCCAAAACTGAGAAGTAATATAAACAGCCTCGGTCAGCTGGACGAGAATGGTTACAAGACAATGGTCAAAGAAGGAGTGATGTCGATCTTAGACAGAACTCGTAGGATGTTGGCAAAAATGAGTAGATCAAGAGCCTGGAGCCTGGAATTCAAAGCTAGACATGTACTTGGTGGCACTTCATTTTGAAAGATGCCTGTCATTGTATACGGTGTATAAGCGAAGTCAAGGAAAATGGAATTTGTTGGTTGGAGTATATGTGGATGATTTAATCATCACTTGAGAGAGTATCAAAGTGGTCAATAGCTTCAAAAGCTAGATGAAGAAATTATTTAGCATGAGCGACCTCGGGTTACTTAGCTATTACTTGGGTATTGAAGTTCATGTCGTACCCAGATTTTACAACCCAAAATCTTTTGTGATTCTACCGCACTATTCCTTGCATCAGTAGATAGTGCTCACAGATACAGTACTGAACATCAAAATACATATCATGCGGAAGCGTAAATATAATAGTAGACTTACTCATGGGCTGATCAGGCCGAAATCAATAAAATGCAGCAGCGGAAACGAAGCACACAGGTGGGACCCTCAGGATGTGCCCATAGGCAGCCGACTGGTGGTTTGCGACCTAGTTCTTGACATCTTCAACTTCTTCCCCATCATGACCTAGTGTCTTGCTGAAGCGTAGCAATCTGACTCCTGATTCTAGATTAATTGAGTGAGTGAGGGTGAACACAAACCACCGTGCTCCACGAGCCAACACACAGGATGCAAATAGATAATATGCATGGCTTATCAAGGAAAGGCTCGGGTTATTTTATTTGCCATAAATTGCTTTTGAAATATGATACACAGAAATTTCCTGAGACCTAGCAGTTTGAACTAAAACATAATATGTGAAAGAATGCAATAATAATAGCGATCCAGATTCCATCCACCGTTATATGGTTTTTGCACCATATGCTAACCTTTTAGCATTATAACCACTTACCTTATCAATGGGGTGACACCTAGGGCAACATAAATCATGGCTTTCCACTACCCTTTACTTTTCCAATTTCACCCACAAAGTTTTTGAAATAGAACTATATCTGATTAAGTTCCCATGTTTGCCCTTGACCGTGGGCACAGTTATTCGAATAGTTTTCACTCTGCAGAGTTGATACATTTTACCCATAAGAGACAATCCGCGCGTTGCTCCACATGATTCCTTAGTCATGCGGTTGAGTAGATCATCACAAGGCTATTACAATACATTTTCCCCAGCAGAGTCACGTCCGCTAAGGTTTCACTCACTTTGGGGTACGACCACCCTTCCAGGAGCCCCCTCTTGCGCCGTCATGTCGGAGGATGTGGCCATCCTCTGCCCGCCCGTGGTCACACCGGCGCAACCTATACTGAGTCGATGCAAAATAATTAGCCCTGCCTACAATTTGCCAACTTGTGGTTTTACTATTGTACACTGGGAGGTCATCACAAGATTTGGTCCTTAGGGTTATCTATGTGGTTCTATTACAATCCACACACCGTGCTTCCACTCCACCACACACCAGCCCCCATACCATCTGCCTAGATATTTAAGCAAGTTCAAGTTTTTGGGAGCATAAAATATCCAAGTCAAAATATACTGGCCATTTTCACCATGACTTCCCAAATCAGTTTCTCATGATTAAAAATGATTTTTGGGGCATTTTGGTGCCCCGGATATCTAAGCAGTACTAAGCATGGCGAATACTGTAGACTTATTTTTGAAAGGTTACCATTATAATTTTCCTGGGGTGACAAGGCTCAAATGTTCAACCATTCCAAAGGAGGTGTAATACTAACAAGTCAAGTAATGGGCATATAATTAGAATCTTTAAAACAAACATATATTTGCATATGAAATAACAGCATGCAATTTGATAATTTAAACAAAAGTAATTTGCATGAAATATAGGTTCGACATGATCAAAGTATTGACTTGCCTTGCGCGGTTTACCCCAGTCTTGAGCTCACTCAAAGCTTTCTCATTCGATGGGCTTGAGTTCCTAGTCTTCGTCTTTGTTTGGATTTTGGTCTTGCTTGATCCAATGAATCTTCAGGACTCCAATTTCTAATTACGCGCTAAACAATTAAATCCAAATAAAGGTAAATAACTAAAAAGATCCAAATAAATCCAATTGAACTTGATTAAATTTTATTATGATTAAATGGGTGATTTGAGACAAGGTTAATTGGGTACGGAGTATTGACGGAGTTAGGGAGGTTGGAGCAAAGTGATAAATGGCTAAGATAAATCCGCCAAGATGGATGTCAAGGAAGGTTCATGATAAAGGAATATTCGTGAGAATATTCCGCTTAGAACCCGTAGATGGTTTGGCATAGCCAAGGATAGAATGCCATATCTCGATCTTTTAATTTAACAACTTCTTTTGAGTATTTTTATATTTATTAAGGAAGTTCCATGAGTCGGGCTAAACATATGGACAGGTGTATGAATTTAGTTGGGTATTAAGTATTGTATTAGTCGAGTGTTGCCAAGTATGAATTTAATGCAGGGGTTCCATAGACGATGTATACAACTTTTAGTTTATCAAATTAATTCATATTCCTAGTAATTTGATATGTAGCATTTTATGCAGTCCTAATTATTAATTAATCATATAATTGGTTAATTTTTTACTTTGGAATATATATGGGTAAGATTATTTCAATGTTTGATGACCTAGGGCTATTATATTTTAGTACCTATATTAATACAACATTTCAATTTGGAGGCGCTCTACAAATCAACTGATATTGATATTTTATCCCTTTACTTAGCTTCTGACACAATTTAATATTAATTTATTTATGACTGATCGAGCATGCTATACATGATTATATTTAGTTATCGTTATTAATTTAAAGCTATCATTTAAGATTTCATGATCAGTAGTATGTTAATGATAGTGTCTATATTTTTTATAGGGTCTACAGTGAATACAAAAATTTTACTAAAATATTTACTAGTGGGCTGCATAAATGTCATCCACATTTTTCTAACTATATATTTTATATATATTTACTTAGAAAAGTCTCTAATTTAGATGGACACTCTATTTTGAATACTTTTAATATTTTGTTTAATTCATGCTCCTTGATTGGATATTATTCACCTTAGGAACCTTTGATTATTGTCTATATCTACAAGGGTACCTTTTTACCATCCCCACAAATTTTAATTTTGCATTTTAATTTGAGTTACATATACATGTTGGCTAAGTACCTTGATCTGAACTCAATTGTTATTTTAGTTAAGGTTCTTATGATGCTTGGACATTTTACCAAAGCCATCTTTTATTAATGCTCTTTTATTAATAATTAAACTTTAAATAAATATTCAAGCCACATTAGTTCCTCATACATGGTAATTAATCTAATATTAAATCTTAAATGATCTTATTTACATCCTAATCAAATTTATTAGCTTCCATGTATTAATTTCTAATTTTCCTTAATTTTGCCTAATTGGAATGGATCAGAGAAAATAAAACAAAAAGGGAATAAAAAGCTGGAGGCTGGGATTTGAACGCTGGACCTGTTGGCTAACGCGCGGCACGGCTGGCCAACGGGGCAGTAGCCCTTATGTGATTTGAAGGGGGTATCAAATTAGAAGAGGCGAGGGTATGGCTGGGGCAAAACAGAGTAAGTGCCCGGCACTCAGCGCCAGGCTCGCCGGTGGCAGGTAGTGGCCGGGAGGCGGCAGTGACCAGCAAAATGGGTTCCGTCGAGGGTAGGGAAACTTCTGGTGGTGTCAGCACGGGCCGTGGTGGCGTCGGGAGTGGTCGGCGTCGGCTTAAGCGGTCGGACGTAGGGGTGGAACAGGGCGCTGGCGTTGTGGTGGGTGAGGGAGGAATTGGATAGGGGTGTGAGCAAGAGTGAGTCGTGGGGAAGCTCACTGGGTGATTTGCCGAGCTGAAGAAGGTCCATGGCGAGCCGGCGACGTGGACAGGGGGACGGCGAAGGGGCTTCTCGGCAGTAGTGAGCTGGGGTAAGGGAGGAGCTTCGGCAATAGTGGGGAACGCTTGAGGACACTAAGGAGATGCTCTGCAATGATGAAATCCATGGGAGGAGCCTCGGGGAAGCAATGGCGGCTGTCGAGGTGACGACGGCTGGTTCTAGGGAAGAAGCTGCAGCGGTGAGCTTTGGTGCGCGAAAACCTAATTAGCTCGGAGGGGAGGCTGATGGGGAGCTGGAACACATCGTGACACACTCAATTTGGGGAAAGACCCACCGTGGTGGCCGGAACAGCGAAGGGAACCGGCGGCTATTACTTGAGCTCAGCCGAAGCACGAAAGAAGAGAGGAGAACGGGGAAGGTAATGAGGTGCAGGGAGCAATGGGGAAGTCCGAGGCTACTACTTATAGCCATGGGCCGGGGGTGCCGTAGTGGCACTGTGGCTGGCGACCAGGGAGCAAGACGCGGTAGGGGCGACGGCATGGCCGACATGGCACGACATACGTGGCGCAGGGAATGTCGAGGGGATGGCAACGCGAGTGACATCATGGTGAAGGTGGTAGGTACGGTGGTGACACAGGAGCAGTGGCACAGCGACGTGCGCACAGTGGAGGCGGGGTCGTGCGGTCGGGTGACACGAGCGAAGAAGAAGACAGAATGGGAGAAGAAGGAGAAAAGAAAGAAGGAGGCGGGGGCATTCGGACCCAGTGGCAGAGGAAAGAGAGAGGGAGGAAGAGAGAGAAAGAAAAGGGCTAGGGGCCCACATGTAAGAGAGAGGAGGAAGAGGGAAAAGAATGAGTGAAAATGAAAAGCTTTAGCAAATCTTGAATTTTGGATTTTAATTTGAATTTCTATTTTCAATTCAAATCGTGGTTCAAGTATCTAGATAACAAATCTAATATTCCTCTATTTTTATATTTTATTTAGTTTGCCATTGGATTTCGATATTGATATTATTTTTTAATTGTACATATAAATTTTTGAATATCCAACATTGGTTTTGTATGCCACTTAAATTAAAAGAAGGAATTTTTGGTTTAATCATTTAAAGATATGTTCTAACATTCTTTTGGTTTCATTTTATTGACTTTAATTTGAATTCAAGATTTTGGTATTTTGAATTCATGATCTGTAATGTCATTTCCATTTTTATTATTTACATGATCATTATTTGCACTTGGGATTATTCTTGATTATTAATTTGCATAGCACGAAACTCAAAAAATTTCAAGTAAATATTCAAAAGGAATTCGAATGTAAACAGAATGCAAGAAAAGTTTTAAAATCCTATATTTTAGAACATCCGAATTTTGGGATGTTACAAACCTACCCCCCTTAAATGAATCTCAACCTCGAGATTCCGGTAGAGTAGAAAGAAGTAAGTGGGGTTTAATTGGCTAGCAGTGGGTTCTAGGGTCTTGCTCATCGTATTGATCTTTTCCTTGGTGTAGACGGAAGGAAAAGAATCTGCACAGGAATAGATTAACACTTAGAGAAGGAAAAAAGGGAAGAGGGATTTTATCCTTCTAGATAGGTCGTAGACTTCCAGATGCTTGCTCTTTAACATCGTCGTCTTCACACCTTTGTAGAATGGAGTAGTTGCATCATCTGTTGGGCGTATAATAGTCATAGAATTCATGCTGATGAGTGTATAGTAATGGCCTATGTCCTAGGGAGTAGATGGCCTTAGGGATGCAGATATGATGATGGGCTTATCTATATGGTGATCTTTTGTCCCTGCTAAAATTCCTATTTTTATTCTTCAGCTCTATTAAACACAATGATAATAGCGAAATAATTATTGACAAGTTGACAAACCTCTAGATTATTCGTCTTAGAGGTCATGATGTTCTCCATATGGCGGCAAACGTAGAATCCACATACATTACCCTGTAGCTGCTGGTGGCACTGCAAAAATAGAATTGCATACATAGGTATTATCTGTAATATCCCGGAAGAGTTTCGACCGTTAATCATTTAATCGGAGTAAAGGACCTTAAAGGGAAGAATAAAATATCAAGTTTAGAGGGGGTTTTTCTGATTTTCCCTGGCAACCTGGGCCTGGGCCTTGGCCCAGGTGGGGATTTCGGCCAGCAAAGGGGGGCGCCACCTCCCCCCCTCCAACCCTAGCCGCCCCTCCCCCTCTCCAACCTTGCGCCACCCCTGCTGCTCCCTTGCGCCGCCCCTCTGCCCTCTTGCGCCTCCCCTGTGCGTAGCTCCTCCTTCCCTGTTGAAGCCCTCCCGCTGCCGGTGAAGAAGCCCCTGTGGCTGCTGTCCAAGAGAAGGACCGCTCGCGTGGTGGCCGGCCATAGGAGGAAGAAGAAGAGGAGGGGAGGAGACAATCTTCGTGGGGGGAAATTCATCGGTTTCCGGCGTTCTTCAAGGGTAACGAAGAGTCTCTATCACCGTATGTTTTGTATTAGATGCGTTTATGAATTCGTTTAGTAGATCGATTGTCATTAGCTGCTAGATCGCGTTTCTGTCCAGATTATTGAACGGCGGTTTTCATGACTTTAGAAGCAGAATCTGGGGATCACTTCTCTTAGATAAAGTTGGGTTGTGTCGTTAGCTTTCCGTGGCCGCCAAGAACGCTCAGATCCGATCAACGGTTAGAAAGTTATGAATTGTTTAGTGCCGCTGTCCTGTTAATCTGTCATCATCCTGACAGTCTGTAGAAATCTGAGTTAATCTATTAGGTAAAGACGAAATCAGAGGGTCTCGTTATAATAAACAAGATGGGTAATTTCCTCACCTTTCCAGAAAGCTAAAGAACGCATGAATTGCACTTTCGTACCAAAAGTAATGATAATTTTAGTGTACTGTCCAGAGAACCCGATGTGATAATTGATGTTCTGTAGATTGGCTTGGTAGGGGCAGTATATGGAAGAATCAGAAGGGCTACCCAACTAAGTTTGTTTAGGAAATTTAATTATCTTTCCAGAAAATCTGAGAACACCTTATTCAGACTTCTGTACCATTAGATAAGGATTTTTGAAGTTGACTGTCTGTAGGGGGGACAGGGTGTCCGAAAAGATTTGGGGTTTTGAGTCAAGTTAAACATGTTGGATTAGTTTGGGGGTGTTTTTGTTTAATATAAAGACTCGTTACTGTTGCCTTAGCAATTATTATAATTATTGTTCAGGAGGAGGACGGATTCCAGGAGCCGCACCTTCTGCTCATTCCCCGTTTTCTCGTGGTTAAGGCAAGTATATTTATGGATATAATAGATATTATCGAATGGTATAGTTTGATAAATTCTATGAGAATTTGAGTTGTTCATGATTGTTATGGTGATATGATTGGTAATGTTCATGGTTGCTAATGCTATGAGTTATGTGTTAATCACGGATGTTTGAAAGTTATGAAGTCTATGAATATGAGCTTTTGTAGTATGAATATGTTATCCATATGCAATGTTGATGCGGATGCATGTTGTATTAATTTGAGATTTCATACATACGCATCATGTTGGCTTATTGAAGTCTTGGTCCTGTGACGACCAAGCAATTCTTGAGATCCCCGTCATGTTTATGACGGGCTAAAGGTCCCCATGCTTGAAGAGCATGGGCTTAGGTCCCCATACTTGCAGAGTATGGGCAATGGTCCCAGTGCCAGATGGCATAGGCATGGGTGTGCATCGACGGATGCGCACTTTGCATTACCGGTAAAATGCAAAAAGACAAAGAGCACCTTGAGCATATTGAGCATGTTGCATATCATGTATATGTAATGTATTTGGTGAATGGATTTGTGAAGTGCAATTGATGGGTTTCATACTTATATGCTGTTGCTACCATTTATTATACTTGCTGAGTCTTTAGACTTACCCTTGTTGTTGGATGTTTTTTTAGGTACCTTCATGAGACCGGCATGCATGGGGATAAAGATGGATTAGCTTTGTTGTACTTGCACGGTCCATTCACCTTGGAAGAAATAAAGAACCTTAAACATTATTTGTTGAATAGCTTAAGTGGTAACTGATTAAAGATCACCATGTTTAGAATGTAATAAAGGTTTAGAACTTTTACATTGCTTACGTTCTTTATTTAAGTATTGTGGTTACGATTGTGATGGCAAACCTAATTCAGTTGTTTAGAATTGGATATTTATTGTTTACTATTATTCAGATCATTTGTCTATGCATGTTGAAACCTTTGATTTACTCATTAAACAAAGGAGGTTCTACCAAAATTTTGTAAGGTGAATATAGGTTCTTCCTTAATATGTTGTTAGTTTAGTAGCATTCCAGGTCATTGTTTGGCTGGGGTGTTACATTATCAGTTCTAGAGGCATTATTATGAAGCGTGATATAGGATTGTGTAGGTCCGAAATGGCAACAGATGGGGGGGGGGTGAATGGTGCCTTCAAAATCGCCCCAAAGTGTCCACACAATCTTCTTCTCTAGTAGCTATAGAAGCTATGAAGTGAGAAGATGAATGCTCACTAGAAATTGTCAATTGGACTGACAATCAGAGGTCAAGAGACAGTCTCGGCCGCAAAGAGAAACATAGAGAGCACACGGTCGAGAACAAGCACTGACGAGAACTCAAGCTTGGCTAGTAGTCGATACCTCACTGTGGTTGATCGATTCTCTGCTGTGTTTGTAATGACCGAACCCAGTTCTAGAGCAATCGAGATTCAGCAGCAAGAGCAGACTGACAAAAACGATGAACAAAAAATACTGCATGGTCGATAACCGATCAGAGCTGAAGACCAGATCGACCGCCAAACAAACAAATTCGTGAAACTTTTGATCCTTAGATCTAACGACCACAAAATTCTTATCGTAGCAAGAGAACAACCTCCTAAAGAGAAAAATACAAAGCAAACGAAGACTCGGTACTGTGGTCGAAGAGTGACTCACGGTCGAACTCAAAACAGAGGAGGCGAGCGAGGCTCGACCGTAAGATCTGGTTTCCGAGTAACTTTCAACTCACAGATCTTTTGGTCACGAGACTTTAAGTGCTGCAAGTGCTCATCCTCTAGAAGAGAAAATACCAAGAGAATGCAAACTCTAGGCTACAGTCGAACAGAGTAATGCGGTCCAACAAAGAACATAGAGCCCGGGAAAGGTGCACGACCGCAAGCAGAGATTCCTCTGACTGCTAGTTGCTCTCGGGAATGAACTGGCCAGTTGGCCTTGAGAAGGAATCCCAGTTCAGAGCAAGAGATAATCAATGCTACTAGAGCCAAGACCACTAGTCACTGCAAGACAAGGCAGAGCCAACCAAAGAACAAGAAAAACAACCATAGGAGATAAACAGAGTAAGCATAGATAGAGCAATCAATACATCACATAAAGACTGAGCTTGAAACAAATGCAGAGATATGTATGATTGATCATGGAGGTTTCTACAGCCACTCCAACTGGGAGATACACGAGCACACTTGCTCCATCCCGAGAACGCACAAAAATAAACAGAGAAGAACAAGCAACTCGGGAGCTGAATCTCATTGAGCACCCGAGCTCTACCCACTCTATTTATAGCCTTCTGCTACCGGGGGGAAACCCGTAAACCCCAACTAACACTGGGTTTTACCATTGCTTTACCCACTAGCAAAATGGACTCCAGTGCTTTATCCGCCAACACCAACGACTTCACTGCTTTGCCCGTTAACACCAACCACTCTTGTGCTTTTGCAGAGACATAACTTCCCTTTGCAGCTTTCCGCATTTCTCCAAAATGCCACTCCGCTGCCTTCCCAGAAGCTTCCACCTCTTCTTGCTGTCCAAGATTTGCAACCACCTTGAACGCCTCATCGTCTTCGGCATCTCCCAACCGCTCACTGACCTCAGCACCGCCTGTGCTTAGTCCGGTCATCCATGCCTCACCACGACTAGCCTCAAGATCCTGTAACCATCACAAACAACAAAACATCACATAGCACCGCACTAGACAAGGGTAACATCCATTTGCATCGGAAAAGAGAACTCAAACCACACTCCACAAAGTCGTAAATGCATTACGATCGGTCGGAATGTCAAGCCATTAAAGCACAAGTTCTACAACCGTAACACAAGACCATACGACCGATTCCTTGCTGTAACGACCACTCCTGGAGGTCATACGACCGATTACAAGTGACCTACAGACCACATTCAAGACTCTTAGGAGCTTCCGACCGCTTATGTGTGCAAAACAACCACTTCCGACCGCAATCAAGGCTTGTTCGACCGCGTCCGACCAGCTACAACCACAACCAACCGAGCCCGAGTCAATTTGACCACGTTCGACTGCCTCTCAATGTGGTCGAAGACTTCGAGCGCTGACTTCCAACCACAGCGGTCGTGGCTTTGACTTACGACTTCCGATGACGACCAACGTGGTCGTAAGGGCGCTCTACCACGGCCAACGTGGTCGTAAGGGCGCTCGACCACGACCAACGTGGTTGTAGAGACCCTCGACTACTGCCATCGTGGTCGTAGCTGCCGCCGACCAAGGCCAGCATGGTCGTAGCTGCATTTGACCATGGCCAACGTGGTCGTAGCTACCTTCGACCACAGCCAACATGGTCGTAGCTGCGATCGACCACTGCCAGAGTGGTCGTAAACTTCCCGGATGGCCTTAACGTGGTCGTAAACCTGTCTGAGGACCTTCAACCACGATCAAAGTGGTCGTAAGCCTTTCCGACCATGGTCAGAATGCACTACAGTGGTCGTAATTACTGCAAGTGACTTCTGACCACGGCAAAACCGGTCGTAATAGCTCCTAGTGTCTTCCGACCACTCCTGAGGGCTACGACTTTTGTAGGAAATGCCCAAACCAAACTCAATCTTTCTAAAACAAAAGTCAATTACTCATCACAAACATGTGGTCACTTCCACATGGTTTCTCAATCTCCCCCATGATGAGTATATTGACAAACACAGAAAAAGCATAAAGTTGAGTTTGTTTGAAAATGAAAGTGTGTCAAACATGGCCTAAGAAAGAGGCAAAGAGGAACCAAGACCATGTTGACAAAGGGAACCCTAGAGTGAAAACAGAAAGAGCAAATTGTTCTCCAAAGCTCCAGAAAGTTCCCAAATGGCTTTTTCTCTGCTATTCTCCCCTTTCGGCAATAAAATCATCAAGATGCAAGGAAGAGAATAAATCATGAGAATGGCTGAATATTATTCAGTTTGAGCATGATGAGCCATGAAGATTATCCAAAATGACCCTGAAGTATTACACCAAGCCATAACATATAAGAATGCTATCAAGATTATGGCAATGCATGTATAGACAAGGTAAGCCAAATAAGTCATAGTCTGAAAATTAATCGAATTTCTTAGCATGTCAAGTAAACCATGATTATAGTCTAGCTAAAGGTATCCAAAGATGATGCATGCCATGTCAATAATCTAAGTGGAACCAAGAAGCTAGTATTGAGTCAATTTAGAGTGCTACAAGTTCAGGAATGAATCATTTGTTCAAGTACTTGGTCTTTTTGTGTAATTAAGCAAATTTAGCACAATTGACATGTTTTATTTATAGAAACTCATGGTTGTTATCAACCAAGATTTTTTGTTTAGTCATGTGCTAGATCTCAAGCTTTATGCGACTACTCCAAGCGAGAAGGTTAAGGAGATAGTCTTGGTCATCCAAAACTCTCTCTGAGTTCATACCTAGTGCAATGGCAAGCAGTCTCATGAGAAAGAATTGGTGAGATCAGTTTTTTCGCACAAAAGAGATCTTTTTGCTTTTGCTGAAATTAGTTCAAGAACAAAGAGTTAATGAAAAACTCATGCTTCATAAAGGAACTAGCATAGCTCAATCTAAAGCTCAATAGAGATTCAAGACTCAACTCAGCCTATTTGACATGGCATGAATCATAAAAGGATAACTAATGACATACTAGTTTCAAGAGCAAACATGACATGTTTTAATTCAAGTTGCGCATTTTTAATCAACCTATCATGGCAAAGACTAGACTACACATATAAAGTCATGATAAATCTAGCAAGTAAGCACAAATCATGGCAAGATGTAATGCATTGTAAGCATGTCATATACGGATAATAATCAAGGCTCCATGTAGTTATATTACAACGCAGAAAGACATGAAATGCAAGAAAATCCAGCTCCCCCTCAATATGTGATGCACTTTTAGTTCAAGTTGAGTTATGACAATATTAAGATTCAGAAGTTCCCAAATGAACTCCCCCTGAACCAAAGCTATAAAAACGAGAAGTTGGGAAGAAAAACAGAAAAGGCAGTCCTTAAAGCATAGTCAAGATATAGAGGGTACTATGGCTCAGACTGACTCTCATCTACCCCATATGATACTAGGACTATCAACTGCCCATCTAACACACTAAGGAGCAAACACGTTCCCTGTCTAACCCTTGCTAGAACCTATAAGAAGTGAGTGAGCTCAACCTAGTGAGAAGAGAAACAGCTAATAAGCAGCATCCTAGATCACAAGATGGGAGGAAGAAATCTAAGCAACTAGACGAGAGATACACTCTAATCTATGCTAAGAGGACTAACTCAAATGCACCCAAATGCAATGCAATAGAAAGTAGAACATGAACATAATAAATAGAGTAAAATAGTAAAGCACAGAGCTCGCCCTCACAGCAATCCAGAAAAAGAAGGTTCTAACTCAAGGAGGTGATTCCCAAACACACTCTATCCACATGGTCTCTAGCCTGTAACCTCATACCATGGAGCAAAAGCACACTATGTCAATTCACAAGACTCTAGTGGCCAAGAAGAAAGTTCAACTAGGTAGAAGAAAATCCTAGAGAACCACAGCCCAAACTAGGTAGTAAATAATCCTAGAGAACCATTTGGAATAGAGGTGTGAATGAGACAACATCACCTAGAGTTGGCTCCTATCTAACCAATCGGACCCTTCCTACCACTAAACAAAAATACTACACAAAGCTAAGTGGTGGGAAGCAAAATGCTAAAGATCACAAGGAGAACAAACCTCTGTCGCGGTCGTATTGGGGTACCACGTCGTAGTGGTTGTACCAGTCTCCCCCTCACATGCTCAACCTACATTTCAAACACTGGGACGACTGGTGTTCTAGTACTGGAGTAAATGATATGCAACATGGAACCAGTACCGAGGCAAATGACATCAATAGTAGCATTACAAGTACTAATGACAAAGAACATATGAGAACACACACCCACACAAGCTCAATCTAGCCCTCATCAAAAGCATCTAGAACACCAAGCCTAGTGCCACCCAATACTAGAAGAAGCTTGTTACCTAACCACAGATCTCATGATATCTAAGCATAAGCACAGACTGACACTACCAAGATGTCATACAGTTTATTTCATGCCACAAATGAATAAGATCAAGGTATACATGCATCTCAATGAATCACAACCATACACATAGCAGGTGACAAGGAAAAGTCACAGAAGCATATGCTAGCATGGATATAAGCATGTATACAAGGAAAGATAAGAAGGCATGAATAAACATAGCATTATGACATAAAAGAACTATTCGAGATAGTAATCAAGCTCATAATGTCCATACTCAAGCATACATCATGACAAAACAAAATCATAGAAAAGTATGCTAACATGGATAAATAATGGTGAATGGATATAAGGAGCAAGATGTAATAAATTAACCATGATAGATACTACAAGGCATAGAGTCATGATGATACTTGACTTCTAATACGCACAATCTACTTAGCTCATGAAGTCAAGTCAAAGCTTAAGCATCTAACAAATATGACAAGGTACATGGATACTTAAGCAACATACTCATAAAGGCATGACATGAAAGCATTGAGAGAAAAACATGCCAGTATGGTACAAGTGAGCACATGAACAAGCATATCATGCCAATTATAATCACATATGAATATAAGAGCATGAGGGTATAGAATCGCTCACGAAGTAGGTGGAGACGCAACCGGTGAAAGCATATGCCTCTTGGAGGCCATGAAGTGGTGAACCAACAAGTGTTCTAATCACGTGATGAAGAAAAAGACTAGAACCCAATCGAGTACATGTTCACCATCCCGCATCTTGACACCTACAAGAACAATGTACCGAGTCTTGGATCCCGAAGGGTTAGTAAGCATGTACTTAGGAACCCAAGACTTTGACACATTCACATCGGAAGAATGCAAGTCTACATGATGCAGTTGATGGTCCATGCAAGAAACTAGATCCTAGAGGCACATCGCAAATGGACAACTCGAGTCCCAACTCCGAAAAAGCGGTGAATACCTAACTTGAAAGCACCAAGAAGAGAACCAACAAAAACACCAAAGAAACTCACAACTTCTCCTCACCATAGATGCGCACCTCGTTTGGGTGAATGAGGTCCATCATTTGAGAAACAACGGAAATTCCTCCTCGAGACAACACGTGGACAAAAACAAAAACACACGAAACAAGTCCACGATGCCAATGAGCCAATGATGTCCATCCTTCTCACAAAAATGAGCAATGGTGCAAGCGTCTACTACGAGACAAGATCCAAAAGGACAAAGCACCATTCTTGCTTAAGGAGAAGTCCCTTGGACCTCATGAGAAGAGCCAACAAGAAATGCACTAGCCAAAATAGGAGCAAAGGATATGAAACAGAAAGATTTATGCTCACTACAAACGGCTCCCAATCCAGAAGAACATAGGAGACTAAGTCGCAAGATGCAGCACTCATATCATCGTGCTCTCTCCTCAAAGCATTTACACCATCCCTTACAGAATCACGATATAAACTAGGGAAGGAAATGCAAACAAATTGGATCAACAAGAGCAAGAGAAGAGCCACCAAAGATGATGTGACCAGAAGAGACATCTCCAAAGGTGATCATCTCATCCCTTGGAGCTCGGGCTAGGGAAGGAACCAACAAGAATCTCTGGTCATGTGTCGAGAACACTCGGAGTCCACAAGCTATACCTTTCCCTTCCTAGCCCGGCGAACCTGAGTCAACGAGAGAGAGATGGCTCAGTACTGGGATAAATCAGAAGATATTTTGGACCCGATACTGAGTCACACGGCGAGCGAAAGAAGTAGTCACACACACTGACCTCTACCTACTCTACGCTCTCTGTCGCTCAAAGAGCCAGAAGGTCTATGTGCAGACTTGAAGCCATTGTTGGGCTTGACTGCTATGGAGGAGCGAGTCAAAACACCAGCAACATGTTGATCACGCCGTGATGGGGACGGGGTCCCGATCTTCCAACAGGTTTCTGGGTAAATTCGATTTGGTGGAGGCGCGACACAAATCGATCCGGCTTCCGAACGACACGTTCCGAACCCCGCAATCGCAGCACCACGTCTCCTCAGGTTATCAACCGTGCGCAGCCCGGTTGACCTCGCCAAGAAGGCTAATCCTCGCTTGCGAATCGAAGAACACAAGCAAGAACAAGGAAGAACACAACTGAATTGCAGATGGATAGATTTAGCACTCGAACGTTGGGGTCTCACAAACCGATGAACGGCGAATTGTTCAAAGACAAATCAATCTAAGCAAAACCCCAAACCCTAATGGTGGGGGTGGCGGCTGGATATAGAGGAGTTAGGGGCGTGCAAAACCCCTGGACGCGCCCCTAATGGGCTCCAACACGATACAAAGCCGATCGGCCCAAAAGACGGTGGCGCAGCACCCTGACAGATTCTGAACGCCCACTTGTTTCGACGATTCCCGTTGACTCAGAAGGAATTTTGACATGGGACCAAAGCCATTAGAAAGGTGGTCTTCTCAGCTTTCCATACATATGTGTAACGTCCAAAACGGAGTCCGGATGCGATCTGGGCGTCCATTTTAGTGCGGTCTGGTCCTGGACTCCGAATTGGATTCGAAGTCGGTTTGAGTTGGGCCTCCAACATGATTCGACCGCCCTTGCTGGACTTGTGCGCCTTGTAGCCCTTCTCCAAGTATTTCCAGGTCCTCTCCATGGTTCCTAATCATAATTAAATCATTAGGTAGCAATCTATTCTCAAATGAACAAAAGAAAGTACTTAGGAACGAGCTCACCTGTAAATTCAATTGTCGGGCGCGAGCTCTAGTGATTGGTCCTTGAATGTTAAGTGGAGGAGTGTTGTATGTATCCGAAGAAGTGATGTCCTCATCATCCTCCCCCTCTTGAAGCGGAGTTGTCCTCAACTCAGCCTCATCTTCTTCTCCCAAGTATGGCTTCAAATCTGAAATGTTAAAGGTGGGACTAACCCCAAACTCGGGAGGCAACTCAAGTTCATATGCATTATCATTTATCTTCTCAATTATCTTAAAAGGACCAGCAGCTCTAGGCATCAATTTTGATTTTCTTAACTCAGGAAATCGATCCTTTCTCAAGTGCAACCAAACAAAATCACCCGGTTCAAGTTTAACTTCCTTTCTACCTTTACTACCAGCAATCCTATATTTTGCATTCATCTTTTCAATGTTTGCCTTAGTAGTCTCATGCATTTTGACAATAAAATCAGCACGCTCCTTAGCATCATTATGAACTCTCTCACTAGTAGGCAAAGGTAAAATATCAATAGGGGCACGGGGATTGAATCCATACACTACCTGAAAAGGACTTACCTTAGTGGTGGAGTGTTCCGCTCGATTATATGCGAACTCAACATGCGGCAAACACTCTTCCCACAACTTCAAATTGTTCTTCAAAATAGCTCTCAACATGGTAGACAATGTGCGGTTCACCACCTCAGTTTGGCCATCAGTTTGTGGGTGACATGTTGTAGAGAACAGCAACTTTGTACCCAACTTGTTCCATAGAGTACGCCAAAAGTGACTCAAGAACTTGACATCACGATCTGAAACAATAGTAGAAGGCATACCATGCAAACGAACTATCTCTTTGAAAAAGAGGTCAGCAATATGAACGGCATCATCGGTTTTATGACATGGTATAAAGTGAGCCATCTTAGAAAAGCGATCCACAACAACAAAAATGCTATCCCTCCCCCTCTTAGTCCTGGGCAATCCTAAAACATAGTCCATAGAAATATCTGCCCACGGAATAGAAGGAACAGGAAGAGGCATATATAAACCATGTGGATTCAAGCGAGACTTAGCTTTTTGACATGTAGTGCAGCGAGCAACAAACCGCTCAACATCTCGCCTCATCTTTGGCCAAAAGAAGTGTGTGGCCAGAACATCCTCTGTCTTCTTAGCACCAAAATGTCCCATCAAACCGCCTCCATGCGCCTCCTGCAACAACAAAAGACGAACGGATCCAACTGGAATGCATAGGCGGTTAGCTCTAAACAAATACCCATCATTGATCATGAATTTATTCCATGCTTGTCCATCTTTACAATGCAACAACACATCCTTAAAATCAGCATCAAAAGCATATTGTCCTTTAATAGTTTCAAGACCAAAAATGCGACAATCAAGTTGAGACAACATGGTATAGTGTAGAGACAAAGCATCAGCAATCACATTATCCTTCCCTTTCTTGTGTTTAATGACATAAGGAAAAGATTCAATAAATTCAACCCACTTAGCATGTCTACGATTCAAATTGGTTTGACTACGAATATGCTTAAGTGATTCATGATCGGAATGAATGACAAATTCTTTAGGCCATAAATAGTGTTGCCACGTCTCTAAAGAACGAACAAGAGCATACAATTCTTTATCATACGTGGAATAATTAAGAGCAGGACCATTCAATTTTTCACTAAAGTAGGCAACAGGTTTGCCTTCTTGCATCAAAACACCACCAATACCAATTCCGCTAGCATCACATTCGAGCTCAAAAGTCTTACCAAAATCCGGAAGTTGGAGCAATGGTGCGTGTGTAAGCTTGTCCTTCAAAAGATTAAAGGACTCCTCTTGTGATGGCCCCCAATGGAACACGACGCCCTTCTTTGTCAATTCAATCAATGGTGTCGCAATGGTGCTGAATTCTTTGACAAAGCGGCGATAAAATCCTGCAAGGCCAAGAAAACTCCGCACTTGGGAGACCGTAGTGGGCGTGGGCCAACTCCATATCGCCTCCACCTTGGCTCTATCAACCTCAATGCCCTGTGGAGTCACAACATAGCCAAGAAAAGAGACTCGATCCGTGCAAAAGGTGCACTTGTCAAGGTTACCAAACAAACGTGCATCTCTCAAAGCATTAAAAACAGCACTTAAGTGATTCAAATGTTCATCCATGGACTTGCTATAAATCAAGATATCATCAAAGTAAACGACCACAAATTTGCCAATGAAAGGACGTAAAACCTCGTTCATTAATCTCATGAAAGTGCTAGGTGCATTAGTTAACCCAAAAGGCATGACTAACCACTCATACAAGCCGAACTTAGTTTTAAAAGCAGTTTTCCATTCATCGCCAAGTTTCATTCTTATTTGGTGGTATCCACTACGCAAGTCAATCTTTGTGAAAATTATAGCACCACACAACTCATCAAGCATGTCGTCTAGCCTAGGAATAGGATGACGATACCTTATAGTAATGTTGTTAATGGCTCTACAATCTACACACATACGCCAAGAACCATCTTTTTTGGGAACCAAAAGAACAGGAACAGCACAAGGACTAAGGCTCTCACGTACGTACCCACGGTCCAAAAGGTCTTGGACTTGTCGCTGAATCTCCTTAGTCTCTTCAGGATTGGTCCTGTACGGCGCACGGTTTGGCAAACTCGCTCCAGGGATCAAATCAATCTGGTGCTCAATCCCTCGAATGGGTGGAAGTCCTGGAGGTATCTCATCAGGGAAAACATCTCTAAACTCCTGCAAAAGGTTAGTGACAGGAGCAGGCAAAGTGCAAGGCATATTATCAAGAGAAAATAAGGCATCTTTGCACACAAAAGCATAGCATGTATCATGAACATCATCAATTTCAGCAAGGTCTGATTTTGTGGCAAACATAACAGAATTTTTCAAAGGGATTACTTGCTGTTTTTCAGATTTATCATGTTCCTTTGTATCATTAGCAGCAGCAACTCTCTCCCTATCGGCCTCTATAATCTCAGCTAGGGTCAAAGGCAGTAAAGTAACTTTCTTTCCCTTATGCATAAAAGTGTATTTGTTACTACTACCATGATGTAAAGCATCATTATCAAATTCCCAAGGTCGACCCAATAAAAGAGAGCATGCTTGCATGGGAACCACATCACAATCAACATGATCAACATACCCACCAATGGAAAAATGGACTCGGCATGTTTGTGTTACCTTAGCTTTTCCAGAATCATTTAACCACTGAATATGATATGGATGGGGATGCGGTCGCGTGGTCAAGCCAAGCTTCTTGACCAAATCAGAACTCACCAAGTTGTTGCAGCTTCCTCCATCAATGATGACACGTGCACGCCGGTTCTTGATTGCGAAGAAAGTCTGAAACAAATTATGGCGTTGAAGCTTATCGGGTTGTTGTACCTGTGTGCTGAGGACTCGCTGCACAATGATGCTCCGTAGCGTCGCTGTGGACGCCCCACCAAGGACCAAGTCGTCATCACCACCGCCATTGTCGTCCGAGGCAGCAGCAACATCATCATCCTCCTCGACATCCGAAGTGCTGATGTAGCCTCCATCTTCTATGGCGATGTATGCCCGTTGGCTAGGGCAATTCTTCTGCACATGACCAAGCCCATGGCAGCGATGGCACTGAATGTCGGAGGAGCGGCCCGTTGAAGCCACGGAAGAAGAACTATTCTTGGCTGGAACCTGCAAAGAATTTTTTGAAGGTGGCTTCGGTGGCGCTGCTGCAATCTTGTTCACAGGTGGTGGAGGAGAACGAAAACTCGAAGAAGACTTGGGCAGTCGCGCCGATGTAGTCGTTCGCGGCGTGTAGAAGGGTCGTTCAGTGCGTGCCTTCGCTGATTCCTTGCGTCCCTGCAATTCTTTTTCTGCAAGCATAGCAAGCTGGAACAACTGGTTGACAGTAGTAAATTCTTTATAATCAACAATGTCCTGAATTTCACGCCGTAACCCCCCGTAGAAACAACAAATCTTATCATCTGTGTCCTCAACAACCCCACAACGCATCATACCCTTTTGAAGCTCAGCATAATAGTCCTGAACAAAACGATCACCTTGTTCTAAGCGCTGCAATTTTTTTTCTCAAATCAAGTTTATATGTGGGAGGAACAAAACGATTACACATATCTTCTTTTAACCGCTCCCATGTATCAGGTTGTAAGCGCATGTTACTTAGTTCATTCCACCAGATAATAGCAAAGTCCTTAAACTCACTAGTAGCTTGTCTAACTCTATGTTGTTCAGGAACCAAGTGAGAATTAAATTTCTGCTCTACCGTCATCTCCCAATCAAGATATATATCAGCATCGTAAAGACCAGCAAAAGATGGAATGGTAAACTTGACTTTAGCAAAAGGGTCGTCGTTACCATGACGGTTCTGGTTATTACCTCCCATACCATGTCGGTTTTGCTGAAGACGCCGACGTAGTCGTGCATCTTGTGTCGCCCGCTGATCAATGTTGCCATCCGCATCATACACTATGTCATCATCACGACGATGACCATCATTGACAGGTGGCAGGCGTGCCTCCAATGTGTCCATCCGACCAGTGAGATCAGCCAACCGCCGCTCCACCCGCTCAATGCCTTCCGTGGTGTTCAACTTGGCAATGGCGGCGACGATGGTGTCCATTCTCGCGCTGAGTGAAGCATTTTGTTTGTCGAGCGCAGCTTGTAGCTGGCCGCGACTAACACACTCGTTGAAATCGACCGGTGTCTCGCCCCCTTCGTCTCCTGCCATGGTTAGTGGAAACACAGGGAAAACAAAAGGATTATCCCTATCAACTAGAAATGAAGGGCAGTGGGATCTCGCAAAGGAAGTGTCTTACCAAGCTCTTACAAGTGTTCTTACCAAAGTAGCAGGTGGTACAACCGGTGGCTGGTTCGTGAAACCATGACGAGCGTGGGTACGATTACAAGGGTCAAAACTGTGCTATCCAGAAGTAGATATATGGAGCTTGGAAGGCCAAATATGTCAGTGGAACACAAATCAATAACAGATAGTAATGCTGAATAATTGTCCAAAGCACTGGTCCTAGTTGCTGGCCTAAATGTGTCCTATATCAGTGTTAGGATATGATGAACAAGGAGTCAAGATCAGAATAGTAAGGCAAAGACAGCAACAAAGATGGCCAGGCACTGAGAGACTTAATGCAGCATAAGCACAAAACAAAAGAATTTCTGTCACCTAAAACTGTGCTCTTTCTTTTTTTCTTTTTTTTCTTTTTTTTTCTTTTTTTCTTTTAGGCACGGAACTCAGGTGCCTTTGCTCTCAGGCAAAACTAGGTGCCGAAATTTTTCTTTTTTGTTTTTTTTCTGTTATTTTTTTCACAAAGCAGAGCACAGAAATAGGAACCACACAAAGTTTCACCTCAATCTAATGTAAGGTGTGGCCTACAGAAAATAATGAATGTGCAGGAAATTCGGTGAATCAATTTCGAAGCTCGAGTACTGCACTTTCCAGGCCGAATTTGGGCAAAATAAATTCGCCGAAACCCAACAATGTCAGGTCGGTTTCGGATGCAAAATTTAATTTCACCCAATTTCAAAAAAAAATCTCCTGATTTCGAGTCCGTATGCAAAAGTTATGGCCGTTTGAAGATGGAACTCCGAGTTATGGTTTCTGTGGAGGCCGAAACGAAATCGGGTGGAGGGAATTGGTGGAAATTGGTGGCGGAAGCTCGGGGAATGGTGGGGGATGGTGGTGTGTGATCACGAGACGTGAAGGATGACTCAAACAGAGGGTGGGATATGGGTGGGAAAACAAAAACAGAGGGTGGAAAACGCGATGGATGACGGCTAGGGTTTGTATGAAAGAGATGTAGCGGAAGCAAGACAACCCGAAACAAAACACGATCTAAACCAGCAACACAACTCGACTAAGGACACAAACTCAACACTACGGACTCTAGAATCAAATTGTGCAAAGGCTAAACGAGATCTAGGACAGGAAACAACCTATGACTACAATTTTTTTGTAGGGCTTTTTCATGGACTCTAGGACGAAACCGAAAACAACAAAGGAGGGTAACGCGAACCTGAAGGAACACCTGAAGCTCTGATTACCACTTGATGGGGACGGGGTCCCGATCTTCCAACAGGTTTCTGGGTAAATTCGATTTGGTGGAGGCGCGACACAAATCGATCCGGCTTCCGAACGACACGTTCCGAACCCCGCAATCGCAGCACCACGTCTCCTCAGGTTATCAACCGTGCGCAGCCCGGTTGACCTCGCCAAGAAGGCTAATCCTCGCCTACGAATCGAAGAACACAAGCAAGAACAAGGAAGAACACAACTGAATTGCAGATGGATAGATTTAGCACTCGAACGTTGGGGTCTCACAAACCGATGAACGGCGAATTGTTCAAAGACAAATCAATCTAAGAAAAACCCCAAACCCTAATGGTGGGGGTGGCGGCTGGATATAGAGGAGTTAGGGGTGTGCAAAACCCCTGGACGCGCCCCTAATGGGCTCCAACACGATACAAAGCCGATCGGCCCAAAAGACGGTGGCGCAGCACCCTGACAGATTCTGAATGCCCACTTGTTTCGACGATTCCCGTTGACTCAGAAGGAATTTTGACATGGGACCAAAGCCATTGGAAAGGTGGTATTCTTAGCTTTCCATACATATGTGGAACGTCCAAAACGGAGTCCGGATGCGATCTGGGCGTCCGTTTTAGTGCGGTCTGGTCCTGGACTCCGAATTGGATTCGAAGTCGGTTTGAGTTGGGCCTCCAACATGATTCGACCGCCCTTGCTGGACTTGTGCGCCTTGTAGCCCTTCTCCAAGTATTTCCAGGTTCTCTCCATGGTTCCTAATCATAATTAAATCATTAGGTAGCAATCTATTCTCAAATGAACAAAAGAAAGTACTTAGGAACGAGCTCACCTGTAAATTCAATTGTCGGGCGCGAGCTCTAGTGATTGGTCCTTGAATGTCAAGTGGAGGAGTGTTGTATGTATCCGAAGAAGTGATGTCCTCATCACGCCGTGGGTAGCTATCTCGACGGGGGAAACGAGATCTACCCCCAGGACGGCAGATATCATGACCAGAAGCAAATCGAGAATGAAAATCATAAAACTCAGAAGAACCAAGTCCTCGATACTGCCAAAGCCCATCAACAGGAGCAACTCTAGACCTAGTGTTGGTCTTAGGTGCACTCAAGGTCTGGGGCTGACCCTGAATACGCCTAAGAGCCTGAACACGATCTCTACGCACAATCTTGGCGTGCTGGAAGCATCTTTCTATCATGTGTCCATCCTTCTGACAGAAGGTACAATGATACTTCACCTTCTGAGAGGTAGAAGTAACATGATAGGGCTTCACCTTCAGAGAGGTCGAAGCAACAGGTGGAACCACCTTACTGTCAGAGATCCCTTGGACAAAGCCCGCAGATTTGAACTCAACCTTTTTGGTTCTGGGCTTAACCTCGATCACACCTACTGCTTTGGGTCTAAGAACAGCAGGTGGATGCTTACTAACATCCTGAAGAAAATCATATCCTTGATTGAATTTGCAAATCCTGGACTAGTCTAGAATAAGATTCAGCTTCTTCTTGCCTCCTACAAACCTCTCAAGAGTGTTCATAAGATACTGACACTCCTGAAAGAGAGAGGTGCAAGAAGAATAGGGGGAAGAAGAGACAGCAGAAGGTAAGGTAGAAGAACCAACAGCAGAAGAACGGATGACATGTGCACGCACAGCCGCCTCAACATTGAGGTCTTTACAAGGAACAGAAGGGACAATCCTACTGCTAGCCATTTGGTTCTTGTCGCTAAGCGTCTCTACCCTACCCTTGGGCTTCTCCCCCACAACAGCACAACCATCACAACAGGATTATGGCTTCTCTAATAGGTCCTTAGTTGACTTCACACATTTATCATCCAAAGCAACGAGTTCAAGTTTTAATTTTTCACAACTATTGCATGATGAGCTAACAGGGTCCTTAGTCGCATACTGAGCCAATCTGTTGTTATGGTCAATCATTTCTTGAAACTGTTTTGAGACAGATTCAAGTTCAGCAGTTAATTTAGGACAATTTATGCAAGATACAATGGGCTCAAGCAAAGAAGCATGCAACTCAGCAATTTTATGATCTGCCTTCTTTAAGTTCATTTTCAAATTATTGCAATTTTCAGATGATTCAAGCAGATCAAGAAGCATGGTATAAAGACCTCTAAAAGCATTGTCGTTATCCTCACATGAGGTGCAAGAAATAGTCTCAACAGTAGTAGATGAAAGAGTGGCTACCCTACTCATCTCTAGTTCAACAAGCAGACTAACATTCTCCACCTTAAGCACGTTTAGCTCAGAAGTCACACTATCATGAGAAGTCATTAGTTTCTCCATATCACCAAGTAGGGAAGAACATACATCACATTCATCACGAGAGGGAGCAGATCTATGTGAAGTAAGCTCCCGTGACAATCTCTCTACTTCCTTCTCCAACTCATTACACCTAGCTCTAGATCTAGCATGAAATTTTCCTAGTTTGAGAAAAGCATCATTGAGCTGGTCATAGGAGGGATATACCTCATCGGAGTCAGAGTAGAGCTCGCTGTCGCTGACGTCGCCCTCAAGGGCCATAAAGCACTTGCCGAAGGGATAGTCGACCCCATCGAAGATCGGGGGCTTGGTGGAATACTTGTCTGTTGCCATGGCTTCAGAGACCGGTTAAGATCTACGAGGAAGAGCTAACCTGCCCTGATACCAATTGTAGGACCAAAATGGCAATAGAGGGGGGTGAATGGTGCCTTCAAAATCGCCCCAATGTGTTCACACAATCTTCTTCTCCAGTAGCTATAGAAGCTATAAAGTGAGAAGATGAATGCTCACTAGAAATTGTCAGTTGGATTGACAATCAGAGGTCAAGAGACAGTCTCGGCCGCAAAGAGAAACATAGAGAGCACACGGTCGAGAACAAGCACTGACGAGAACTCAAGCTTGGCTAGTAGTCGATACCTCACTGTGGTTGATCGATTCTCTGCTGTGGTTGGAATGACCGAACCCAGTTCCAGAGCAATCGAGATTCAGCAGCAAGAGCAGACTGACAAAACGATGAAAAGAAAATACTGCACGGTCGATAGCTGATCAGAGCTGAAGACAAGATCGACCGCCAAACAAACAAATTCATGAAACTTTTGATCCATAGATCTAACGACCATAAAATTCTTACCGTAGCAAGAGAACAACCTCCTAAAGAGAAAAATACAAAGCAAACGAAGACTCGGTACTGTGGTCGAAGAGTGACTCACGGTCGAACTCAAAACAGAGGAGGCGAGCGAGGCTCGACCGCAAGATCTGGTTTCCGAGTAACTTTCAACTCACGGATCTTTTGGTCACGAGACTTTAAGTGCTGCAAGTGCTCATCCTCTGGAAGAGAAAATACCAAGAGAATGCAAACTCTAGGCTACGGTCGAACACAGTAATGCGGTCGAACAATGAACAGGGAGGCCGAGAAAGGTGCACGACCGCAAGCAGAGATTCCTCCGACTACTCATTGCTCACGGGAATGAACTGGCCAATTGGCCTTGAGAAGGAATCCCAGTTCAGAGCAAGAGAGAATCGATGCTACTAGAGCCAAGACCACTACTCACTGCAATACAAGGCAGAGCCAACCAAAGAACAAGTGAGAGACCATGTGGTTGTGACTCCATGTGAATGATGAGTAATTGACAAAGGTTTAGGATAGTCGAGTTTGGATTGTGTGGTCGGACCATGTCGTTGCAGGGTGCAATGGGCTAGGTCGGACTTTGGTCAAACTTGGTCGTATGGGTTTAGGACGCCTATTCTTGGTTTCGACAGGTTTGGACTTCATCTGTGGTAAGTGTGATGGTATTTACGCTTTCATGTATCGAGCGGTGCTATTTGACGTGTTTCTTGTCTGTGTGACTGCAGGACGTCGAGTTGGAGTCGTGGCGAGACACGGTGGACCGGACTAGGCGCAGGTGGCGCTGAGGTCAGAACGGACGGGATGTGTCGAAGACGACGTGGACTCGAGGTGGTTGCGAGGCGTGCGAGGCAAGGAGCGCGGAAGCTTCCCAGAAGGTGCAGGAGGGGCGAAACGGGAATTTCGCAAGGCTGCACAAGCGGGAGCGGGCTCCGTTGGACGTAGCGGGCGTAACGGGGCGGAGACCCGTTAGCCAAGCGCTATAAAAGGAGAGGAGGGGCTGCATGCCCACTTGAGCACTTCATTGGATTTTAGGGTTTCCTTTAGTCAAAATGAGCTTTAGGGTTAGCTTTGGCTTTAGTTGGTGAGGTTTGTTGGTGGAGGCAGAGGTGTGCTCCATGCTTGTCCCCTTCGTTGTTCTCTGTGTGTTCTTGAGAGAAGGATGGAGAGTTCTTGATCAATCCAAGCATGTATGGGGAAGTATTGAGTATGTGAGTTGAGAACCCTCATGTAATCATTCCTCTTGTATCAATCATGTATCTCTCTTTCTCTAGATCAATATGAGATGGTGGATTTTGAGTCTTATTGCTCTCTGTTGTTCATTTCTCTACGATGCTTTCTATGTGGATTTCTTGACTTTTTGATTCTTGAGTTCTTGCTTGCTGGTTTTGGCCAAAATGGGTTGTTCTATGTTGGGATAGTGCCTCAAGATCATTTGATCAGTTAAAATCCCAAAAACCCATCTCTAATTTCATATTTCGTTTTTGAGCCTCCCCTGTTCATGTGTTGTCTTCCTAGGTTTTGGTGCTGTTCTTGATTCCCTTGTTGAGATGGCTTGAAATTTGGTATGAATAGTCCAGAGGCTATTAATTAGCTACCCTCAAAATTTCATAGCCAAAGGATCAACGGTTGGGGAGTAATTTGGTTTTTGGCTCGGTTCTTGCAAGATTTCAGATTTTTACCCAAATCTGAAATTCTTGTTTCTTGGAGGGGTTTTCTTGAAATTGGCTCTTGGCTTAGTCTTCTGGGAGTGTTCCCTAGCTATCCTCAAAGTTTCCCAAGCCAAGAATCCAAGAATCATTGCGAATCTCTCAGTTTTTAGAAAATCCCGTTTGCTGTTTTTCTCGAGAGGTACTACCGCTCCTGGAGAGGTACTGCCGCTCAAAGGTACTACCGCTCGGACCAGCAGTACTACCGCTCAGCGGTACTACCGCCCGTCTCAGCGGTACTACCGCTTGAGGCCAGAATTTTCCCGATTTGATTTTTCTCGCTTGCTGGTCTCTGTATTTGTGTTTTTCCTGCTGTTGGGGTGTCTTGTGAGCACTGGTCTTCTACCTTCATAGCTCCCATAGCTATTGGAGAAGAAGATACGTGTTGGGGGCGATTTTTAGAAAGCGACATTCACCCCCCCTCTGTCGCCATATTGGTCCTACAATTGGTATTAGAGCCGGTTAGCTCTTTTCAATAGATCTTAGCCGGTCTCAAGAGCCATGGCAACGGACAAGTACTCGACCAAGCCTCCCGTCTTTGATGGCCTGGATTACCCCTTCTGGAAGAGCCGAATGGAAACATACATCCAGGCTCAGGGGTATGCCATTTGGCGGAAGGTGAAGGTCAGATTTGTTGTTCCTGCCGATGAGAACATTAATGCTGGAAATATGCATGATGTTGAGGCAAACGCTAAGGCAAGGAACATCATAATCCAGGGCTTGAGTCGTAGCGAGTTTGACCACATATCTCATCTTTCGTCCGCCTTCGATATTTGGGAGACCCTCGATGCTTACCATGAGGGCACCACCCAGAGAAAGATGGTGAGACAGGACCAGTTCAAGCGAGATTACAACAAGTTTGAAATGCTCGCTGGCGAGTCCCTTGATGAGTATTTTGCGCGTTTTCACAAGATTCTGAGCAACCTCCGAGCGGTCGGTCTCACATACCCCGACTCGGATAACGCTCAACAAATGCTCGCTGCACTCGACCTTCGTGTTTGGGAGATGAATGTGACTACCATCAAGGACACTACGGACCTCTCGACTTTGACTCTTGATGCGCTGTACTCGCGTCTCAAGACTCACGAGATTAACATTGTCTCTCGCAAGTCGAAGTCACAGTCGATGGCTCTAGTCACAGATCCCAGCTCGGCTTCTGGTCCCTCTTCTGATTCTTCTTGCGGTTTCTCCCTTGCTGCTCTCTGTGACATAACTGATGATCAGTTAGAGCAGCTTGCGGATGATCAGCTGGCCCTCCTTGCTCGAAGATTCTCTCATGCTTACAAGGGGAGGAGGGACAGAAAGAGAGGAGGACCCGTGATTTGCTTCGAGTGTGGTGGCCCCAACCACATTCGGGCAAACTGCCCCAAGCTGGAGAAGGGCAAGAATGACTACGGTGATTCGGGCAAGATCGACTACACTGACAAGAACCGCAACAAGAAGCCTCCAGCTCAGACGTCGGGAAAGAAGAAGTTCCGCGACTGCGGGAAGGCCAAGAAGCTGTTTCACCGCGTCCTCACCGCCTTCGACGACCTCGACCTCAGCGAGGTGGAGGGATGGAGCGACGACGACGGGACGGGTGACCAAGATCCCAAGAGCGGCGACGACTTCTCCGGCATGTGCTTCATGGCCCTCGAGGGCGAACTCAGCGACAACGAGCTGTACTTCAACTCGGACGAGGTATGCCCCACCTACGACCAGCTCAATCATGCTTTTCTTAAGCTAGGTGGATTTCATGCTAGAGCTAGGGCTAGGTGTACTGAGTTAGAGAAGGAAGTAGACAGATTGTCACTAGAGATTATTGCTCTCACATCTGGTCCCTCTAGTGATGACTGTGATACATGCTCTGCCTTGCTGGGTGATATGGAGAAATTAAGGACCTCGCATGATAGTTTGTCCTCCGAGCTTGATACTGTTAAGGTGGAGAACATTAGTCTGTTGGCTGAACTAGAGATGAGTAGGATTGCTTCTATTTCATCTGCTCCTGTTGAGACTAGTGCTTGCACCTCATGTGAGGATAAGGACAATGCTTTTAGAGGCCTTTATACCATGTTGCTTGATCTGCCCGAGTCATGTGAAAACTGCAATAAGCTGAAGTCGAACCTAAAACGGGCAGATCACAAGATTGCTGAGTTGCATGCTTCTTTACTTGAGCCTGTTGTTTCTTGCACCAATTGTCCAAAATTAACTCTTGAACTTGAATATGTTTCTAAGCAATTCCAAGAGATGATTGATCAAAACAACAAGTTGGCTCAGTTTGCGACTAAGGATCCTGTTAGCTCACCATGCATTAGTTGTGACAAACTAAAACTTGAACTCGTTGCTTTGAATGATAAATGTGTAAAGCTAACTAAGGACTTATTAGAGAAGTCATCAACTCCTTGTGATGTAATTGCTGAGGAGGGGGAGAAGCCCTAGGGTAAGGTAGAGACGCTTAGAGACGAGAACCAACCTGCTAGCAGTAGGACTGTCCATTCTGAGTCGGCTGTGCGTGCACAAGCCATTCTTACCTCTGCTGTTGGTTCTTCATCTGCTCCCTTACCTGCTGTTGTTCCCTCTTCTCCCTGCTCTTCTTGCACCTCTCTCTTTCGGGAGTGTCAGTATCTTATGAACACTCTCGAGAGATTTGTAGGCGGCAAGAAGAAGCTCAATCTTATTCTAGACCAATCCAAGATTTGCAAGTTTAATCAGGGTTTAGGATATGATTTCTATGAGGATATGAGGAAGCATCCACCTGCTATTCTCAGACCCATAGTAGGAGGTGCGATCGAGGTTGAGCCCAGGTCTGATGAGGTTAAATTCAAATCAGTGGGTTTTGTCCAAGGGATTTCTGACAGCAAGGTGAGTCCACCTGCAGCTTCGGCCTCTCAGAAGGCGAAGCCATCTCATGCTACTTCAGCTTCTCGGAAGGTGAAGTATCATTGCACCTTCTGTCAGAAGGATGGACATACGATCGACAGATGCTTCAGGCGCGCCAGGATCGTGCAGAGAGACCGTGTTGCAGCTCTTACGCGTATTCAGGGTCAGCCCCAGACCTTGAGTGCATCTAAGACCCACACGAGGTCTCGGTTTGCTTCAGTTGCTTCTAACGGGTTTGGGCAGCATCGAGGACTTGGTTTTCCTGAGTCTTCTAGTTTTCGTCCTCATTCTGCTCCGGGTTGTGACTTCCGCCGTCCTGAGGGTACATCTCGTTTCCCCCGTCGAGACAGTTACCCACGGCGTGATCAGCGTGTTGCCGGTGTTCCGACTCGCTCTCCCGTAGCAGTCGGACCCCGCAACAGCTTCAGGTCTGCTCATAGACTTTCTGCTTCTTTGAGTCACGGATAGCGTAGGGTAGATAGAGGTCAGTCATGTTTGACTACTTCATCTGCTCCACGTGTTACTCGGTATTGGGTGCCAAAATCTCTCTTGATTTATCCCAGTACTGAGACTTTACTCTCTGTTTGACTCAGGTTCGCCGGGTAGGGAAGGAGAAGGTTTGGCTTGTAGACTCCGGTTGTTCTCGTCATATGACCGGAGATTCCCGTTGGTTTTCTTCCCTTGCCCGTGCTCCAGGTGATGAGACGATCACCTTCAGAGATGCTTCATCTGGGCGCGTCATCACCAAAGGTACTGTGCGCATTAATGATTCTTCCATTTTGAAAGATGTTGCCTTGGTTAGTAAGCTGCAGTACAATTTGCTTTCAGTTTCTTAGCTTACCGATGACGACTTTGAGGTGAGCTTTAAGAAAAACAATTGCAAAATTCTTGATGCTTTGGGTAGTCTGGTTTGCGGGATTTCTCGTTTTGGGAGGATCTTTCGTGCTGATTTTTCTGAGTCTTCTGGTGATCCTCTCAGGTGTTTAGTTGCTTCTGAGTCCCGTGACCTTTCTTTCTGGCATAGGAGACTTGGTCACATTGGGTTTGACCATTTGACTCGAGTTAGCGGCCACGATCTTATTCGTGGTTTGCCGAAACTCAAGATGGTCAAAGATCTAGTTTGTGCTCCATGCCGGCATGGCAAGATGGTTGCCGCTTCTCACCCTCCGGTCGCAGTTACTATGACCGATGCACCGGGACAGCTGCTCTATATGGACACTGTTGGACCAGCTCGAGTGCAGTCAGCAAGAGGGAAGTGGTATGTTCTTGTCGTGGTCGATGACTTCTCGAGGTATTCTTGGGTGTTTTTCTTAGCCTCGAAGGATGAGATGTTTTCACATTTCCGAGGTCTTTTCAGTAGGCTTTCTGTTGAGCTCCCGGGTGCCTTACGAGCGATCCAAAGTGACAACGGCACGGAGTTCAAGAATTCCTACTTCGAGAGTTTCTGTGGTGAGACAGGTGTAGAGCATCAGTTCTCCTCTCCGTACGTCCCACAGCAAAATGGCGTTGTGGAGAGAAAGAACCGCACCTTGGTCGAGATGGCCAGGACGATGCTTGATGAGTATTCTACACCGCGGAAGTTTTGGGCTGAGGCTATAGCCACCGCGTGCCATGTCTCCAATCGAGTATTTCTGAGGGCACACTTGCACCGCACTTCTTATGAGTTGAGATATGGGCGAAAGCCCAGCGTCTCTCATTTTCGTGTGTTTGGTTGCAAGTGCTTTATCTTGAAGTCCGGGAACCTAGACAAGTTCGAGTCACGCTCTTTGTGATGGGATCTTTCTAGGTTACTCGCCTTCTTCGCGGGCCTATAGGGTCTGGATCTGCGAGTCTAGCAAAATGGTAGAAACCTGTGAGGTGACCTTTGATGAGGCCAGTCCGGGGACTAGGCCCAATATCTCAGGTTCGTTAGAGCAGTCCGAGACCATCTTCGTGGATGACGAGGACGATGGAGACCAGGGCCGTCTTAAGGGGGTGGGCAGGAAGTGCGACGGCCGGGGGCCCATGCCACGGAGGGGCCCACCGGCCCATGAGTATATATATCAGTATATGTATGAATGTATGCCACGGGCGTCGCTTCCTATCCGATCGTTTCGGCGTTTCGTCTCCCTATTGCCCCGCTGCTGTTTCAGTGCTTCTCCGCCCGGGCGCCATAATTCCGATCGGCGATCAGCCGGCCCTCGCAGGCAGCAGTAACGGTGATTGGCCCTTCTCAGTTCTCAGCGTCATATTAAAAAATTAGATTGCTGGGCCCTTGCTGTCTTGCTTGCCCAAGGGCCCTTGAAATTGTTGAGACGGCCCTGATGGAGACGATGGTTGTCTACCTGATCCAGTCCCTCATCCATCCCTTGAGGTGCCGTCTTCCACCGCACCTCGAGGAGATCAGCCCATGCCTTCTGCTTCTTCTGGAGCTAGTGGCTCTGTTCCTACCCCGTCAGCTCACGAGGTAGAGGCCACTTCTTCATCTCATTCTGGACCTCCTAGACATATCCAGAAAGCTCATCCTTCAGAGCAGATTATTGGAGACCTTTTCGAGCGTGTTACCCGCTCAAAATCTGGCTTATCTCAATTCTGTCTCCATTCTGCTTTCATTGCCTCCTTTGAGCCCAAAGATGTTTCTCGTGCCCTTTTCGATGAGTCTTGGGTTAATGCCATGCATGAGGAGTTAGAAAATTTCGGGAGAAACAAGGTCTGGTCGCTTGTTGAGCCCCCGCGAGGTCACAATGTCATTGGGACTAAGTGGGTGTTCAAGAACAAGCAGAGCGAGGATGGGGTGGTTATTCGAAACAAGGCTAGACTGGTAGCTCAGGGCTTTTCTCAGGTTGAGGGTCTTGATTTCGAGGAGACCTTTGCCCCTGTAGCCAGACTTGAAGCCATTAGAATTCTGCTTGCCTTTGCAGCTTCTAAGGGTTTTAAGCTTTACCAAATGGACGTTAAGAGTGCCTTCCTTAATGGTTTCATTGAGGAAGAAGTCTATGTCAGACAGTCTCCTGGTTTCGAGAACCCCAAATACCCTAACCATGTCTTCAAGCTCTCTAAAGCTTTCTATGGACTTAAGCAGGCCCCTAGAGCTTGGTATGAGAGGCTTAAGTCCTATCTGTTGAGTCATGGTTTTGAGATGGGTAAGGTAGATAAGACCTTGTTCATTCGCCGGCATGGCACTGATCTTCTACTCATCCAGATTTATGTGGATGACATCATCTTTGGCGGCTCTTCCCATACTCTGGTTTCACAGTTCTCGGATGTCATGAGCACCGAGTTTGAGATGAGTATGATGGGCGAGTTGACCTTCTTCCTTGGCTTCCAAATCAAGTAGACTCGGGAGGGTACATTTCTTCATCAGGGAAAGTACACTCGTGACCTCCTGAGACGCTTCGACATGAGTGATGGTAAGCCTGTGTCGACTCCCATGGCTTCTACATCCTATCTTGACCCAGATGAGGACGGCGAGCCAGTTGATCAGAAAGAGTTCAGAAGTATGATCAGCTCCCTTCTTTACCTCACTGCCTCAAGACCAGACATACACTTCTCTGTGTGTCTGTGTGCTCGTTTTCAGGCCTCTCCTCGCGTATCTCATCGCCAGGCGGTGAAACACATCTTTCGGTACCTCCGAGCTACCATTGACTATGGTATCTGGTACTCTTCCTCATCCTGTCTTTCCTTGAGAGCCTTCTCGGACGCGGACTTTGCTGGCTGTAGGATAGATAGGAAGAGCACTTCTGGCACTTGCCAATTCATTGGCACTTCTCTCGTTTCTTGGTCTTCGAGGAAGCAGTCCGGTGTTGCGCAGTCCACCGCAGAGGCCGAGTACGTTGCTGCAGCCAGTTGCTGTAGCCAAGTACTTTGGATGGCTTCGACCCTACGGGACTTTGGGTTAGTCATAGACAGTGTTCCACTCTTTTGTGATAACACTTCTGCGATTAACATTGCTAAGAACCCAGTGCAGCATTCTCGGACCAAGCATATTGATATTCGCTTTCACTTCCTTAGAGACCATGTAGAGAAGGGCGATATATTGCTCCAGTTTGTGGAGAGTGACCACCAGTTGGCTGACATTTTCACCAAGCCATTGGATAGTTTGAGGTTTTCAGCTCTGCGGGGAGAGCTTGGGATGGTTTGTCCTTATGGACTGTAGTGAGGGGGAGTTTTGGGCTTTACTGCTTTACTATATTGATTATGCTTATGTCTCATTTATGTCACTTTGCATTTGGGTGCATTGGGTTTAGTCCTTCCAGCATAGGTTAGAGTGATTTTCTTGCCGAGTTGCTTAGACTTCTTACTCTTATCTTGTGCTTCCAGGATGCTACATATTAGCTGTTTCTTATCTCACTAGGTTGAGCTCACTCACTTCTTGTAGGTTCTAGCGAGGGTTGGGCCACTCTCGGGTAGACAGGGTACGTGTTTGCTCTCTAGTGTGTGATTTACTGTCAGCTGATTGTCCTGGAGTCATATGGGGTAGATGAGAGTCAGTTTGAGCCATAGTTGTCTCTATATCTTATCTATGCTTTAAGGACTACCTGTTTGGTCTTATTTGCCAGCTTCTCGATTTTATTGCTTTGGTTCAGGGAGAGTTCATTTGGGAGCTTCTGGAGCTTAATTTTGACTTAACTCAACTTGAACTAAAAGTTGCATCTCATGTTGAGGGGGAGCTGGATTTTCCTGCATTTTAGCATTTAGCATTGTAATGTAACTACTTTGAGCCTTGATTATTATCATGTTATGACATGCTTACAATGCCGTACACCTTGCCATGATTTGTACTTTATATGCTAGATTGATCATGACTTCATATGTGTAGACTAGCTTTTACCATGCTAAGTTAATTAAAATTGCCCAACTTGAAGTAAAACTTGTCATCCTAGCATTTGAGTTTAGTCTTTCTGGAGCTATCCCTTTATGATTCATGCCATGTCAAATAGGCTTAGCTGAGCGTTGAATCTTTGTTGAGCCTTAGATTGAGCTATTTTAGTCTCTTGATGTAGCATAAGGTAGTTCAACATGTTTACAAAGCAAAAAGATCTCTTTTGTGCGAAAAAACTGATTTCACCAATTCTTTCTCATGAGACGGCTTGCCATTGCACTAGGCATGAACTCAGGGGGAGTTTTGGATGACCTAGACTATCTTCTTAAGCTTATTGCTTGGAGTAGTCGCATAAGGCTTGAGATCTAGCACATAAACAAAAATTGGGTTGGAAACGACCATATGCCTTCAAAAGAAAATGTTTAATGTGCTCAAATTTGCTTAATCTACAAAAAGAACCAAGTACTTTAACCAAAGTTTCAATCTTGAGCTTATAGCACTCTATTTGGACTCAATGTTAGCTTCCTTGTTCCACTTAGCTTATTGACATGGCCTGCATCATCCTTAGATATCTCTAGTTAGACTTTGCTCATTGATGACTTGACTTGCTCACTAAAATGCATTACATTTCAGATTGTCATCTATGTGCTCTAGCTGGCTTACATATATGTTGTCATGATCTAGATAGCGTTTTATTGAGTTATGGCTTGGTGTATTACATTATGGTCATTATGGATAATTCTCATGGCTCTAAATGCTTAAATAAACAAACTTCAGCCATATTCATCCATTATGTCATATTCTCTCTATTGCATCTTGATGTGTTTATTGCCAAAAGGGGGAGAATAGAGAAGAAAAAGTCTGTTGGGAACAGTTTAGAGCTTTGGAGATCAATTTGCTCTTTCTTGTTGCTCTAGTGTTCCTTCTGTTGACATGGTCATTAGCTTCATTCCATTCTTTGGACCATGTTGGATTCTTCAAAATCAAACTCAACTTAATGCTTTTTCTGAGTTTGTCAATATACTCATCAAGGGGGAGATTGAGAGACCATGTGGTCGTGACTCCATGTGAATGATGAGTAATTGACAAAGGTTTAGGATAGTCGAGTTTGGATTGTGTGGTCGGACCATGTCGTTGCAGGGTGCAATGGGCTAGGTCGGACTTTGGTCAAACTTGGTCGTATGGGTTTAGGACGCCTATTCTTGGTTTCGACAGGTTTGGACTTCATCTGTGGTAAGTGTGATGGTATTTACGCTTTCATGTATCGAGCGGTGCTATTTGACGTGTTTCTTGTCTGTGTGACTGCAGGACGTCGAGTTGGAGTCGTGGCGAGACACGGTGGACCGGACTAGGCGCAGGTGGCGCTGAGGTCAGAACGGTCGGGATGTGTCGAAGACGACGTGGACTCGAGGTGGTTGCAAGGCGTGCGAGGCAAGGAGCGCGGAATCTTCCCGGAAGGTGCAGGAGGGGCGAAACGGGAATTTCGCAAGGTTGCACAAGCGGGAGCGGGCTCCGTTGGACGTAGCGGGCGTAACGGGGCGGAGACCCGTTAGCCAAGCGCTATAAAAGGAGAGGAGGGGCTGCATGCCCACTTGAGCACTTCATTGGATTTTTGGGTTTCCTTTAGTCAAAATGAGCTTTAGGGTTAGCTTTGGCTTTAGGCTTTAGTTGGTGAGGTTTGTTGGTGGAGGCAGAGGTGTGCTCCCTGCTTGTCCCCTTCGTTGTTCTCTGTGTGTTCTTGAGAGAAGGATGGAGAGTTCTTGATCAATCCAAGCATGTATGGGGAAGTAGAGAGTATGTGAGTTGAGAACCCTCATGTAATCATTCCTCTTGTATCAATCATGTATCTCTCTTTCTTTAGATCAATATGAGATGGTGGATTTTGAGTCTTATTGCTCTCTGTTGTTCATTTCTCTACGATGCTTTCTATGTGGATTTCTTGACTTTTTGATTCTCGAGTTCTTGCTTGCTGGTTTTGGCCAAAATGGGTTGCTCTATGTTGGGATAGTGCCTTAAGATCATTTGATCAGTTAAAATCCCAAAAACCCATCTCTAATTTCGTATTTCGTTTTTGAGCCTCCCCTGTTCATGTGTTGTCTTCCTAGGTTTTGGTGCTGTTCTTGATTCCCTTGTTGAGATGGTATGAAATTTGGTATGAAGAGTCCAGAGGCTATTAATTAGCTACCCTCAAAATTTCATAGCCAAAGGATCAACGGTTGGGGAGTAATTTGGTTTTTGGCTCGGTTCTTGCAAGATTTCAGATTTTTACCCAAATCTAAAATTCTTGTTTCTTGGAGGGGTTTTCTTGAAATTGGCTCTTGGCTTAGTCTTCTGGGAGTGCTCCCTAGCTATCCTCAAAGTTTCCCAAGCCAAGAATCCAAGAATTATTGCGAATCTCTCAGTTTTTAGAAAATCCCGTTTGCTGTTTTTCTCGAGAGGTACTACCGCTCCTGGAGAGGTACTGCCGCTCAAAGGTACTACCGCCCGTCTCAGCGGTACTACCGCTTGAGGCCAGAATTTTCCTGATTTGATTTTTCTCGCTTGCTGGTCTCTGTATTTGTGTTTTTCCTGCTGCTGGGGTGTCTTGTGAGCACTAGTCTTCTACCTTCATAGCTCCCATAGCTATTGGAGAAGAAGATACGTGTTGGGGGCAATTTTTAGAAAGCGACATTCACCCCCCTCTGTCGCCATTTTGGTCCTACAACAAGAAAAACAACCACAGGAGATAAACAGAGTAAGCGCAGATAGAGCAATCAACACATCACACAAAGACTGAGCTTGAAACAAATGCAGAGATATGTATGATTGATCATGGAGGTTTCTACAGCCACTCCAACTGGGAGATACACGAGCACACTTGCTCCATCCCGAGAATACACAAAAATAAACAGAGAAGAACAAGCAACTCGAGAACCGAATCTCACCGAGCACCCGAGCTCTACCCTCTCTATTTATAGCCTTCTGCTACCGGGGGGAAAACCGTAAACCCCAACTAACACCGGGTTTTACCATTGCTTTACCCACTAGCAAAATGGACTCCAGTGCTTTATCTGCCAACACCAACGACTTCACTGCTTTGCCCGTTAATGCCAACCACTCTTGTGCTTTTGTAGAGACTCAGCTTCCCTTTGCAGCTTTCCGCATTTGTCCAAATGCCACTCCGCTACCTTCCCGGATGCTTCCACCTCTTCTTGCTATCCAAGATTTGCATCCACCTTGAACGCCTCATCGTCTTCGGCATCTACCGACCGCTCACTGACCTCTGCACCGCCTGTGCTTAGTCCGGTTATCCATGCCTCACCACGACTAGCCTCAAGATCCTACAACCATCACAAACAACAAAACATCACACAGCACCGCACTAGATAAGGGTAACATCCATTTGCATCGGAAAAGAGAACTCAAACCACACTCCACAAAGTCGTAAATGCATTACGATCGGTCAGAATGTCAAGCCATTAAAGCACAAGTTCTACGGCCGTAACACAAGACCATACGACTGATTCCCTGCTGTAACGACCGCTCCTGGAGGTCATATGACCGATTACATGTGACCTACGACCACATTCAAGACTCTCGGGAGCTTCTGACCGCTTATGTGTGCAAAACAACCACTTCCAACCGCAACCGAGGCTTATTCGACCTCGTCCGACCAGCTACGACCACAACCAACCGAGCCTGAGTCAATTTGACCACGTTCGACTGCCTCTCAACGTGGTCGAAGACTTCGAGCGCTGACTTCCAACCATAGCGGTCGTGGCTTCGACTTACGACTTCCGACCACGACCAACGTGGTCGTAAGGGCGCTCGACCACGGCCAACGTGGTCGTAGAGACCCTCGACTACTGCCATCGTGGTCATAGCTGCTGCCAACCAAGGCCAGCATGGTCGTCGCTGCATTTGACCATGGCCAACGTGGTCGTAACTACCTTCGACCACAGCCAACATGGTCGTAGCTGCGATCGACCACTGCCAGGGTGGTCGTAAACTTCCCGGATGGCCTTAACGTGGTCGTAAACCTGTCTGAGGACCTTCGACCACGATCAAAGTGGTCGTAAACCTTTCCGACCATGGTCAGAATGCACTACAGTGGTCGTAATTACTGCAAGTGACATCCGACCATGGCAAAACCGGTTGTAATAGCTCCTAGTGTCTTCCGACCACTCCTAAGGGCTGCGACTTTACAGGAAACGCCCAAATCAAACTCAATCTTTGTAAAACAAAAGTCAATTACTCATCACAAACATGTGGTCACCTACACATGGTCTCTTAGATTGTTGTGTTGTAGCAGGTAGCAAAAATTACGTCCTGCGTTGCAGTGTGGTGCTGGATTCGTTGTATCTTCCTCCCTAGATAACATAAGCATTGAACGACCTACATGATTCCAAAAGGTTATCCTCAGCCATTGCAAATGAAGGGAAGACTACAATAGAGTTATGTATGGAGCAAATAAGTTTACCTGTCAATTGTTTGTTACACCCAGGTGAAGTTGTTTTTGCTCTTAAGTAGGGATTCAAGGTATATTACCTTGCTGGTACAATCACAATCAGAATCCAGTGACCTCTAGTCATGTATGTTGCCATAGTGATTAATCCTAAGTTCATGTTGCATATAAAGTACAAATAAAACTTGTATGACAACTAGTGAAGCACTTACCCTTGGTTGAAGGGTACCATGATGTAGTCCTTGCCACTGTTAACAAGCAATCCCCTCGTTATGTAATCTTGGACAAAGGATCTATTATAGTTGATTGATTGCTCAGAGACCAAGTGTGGGTTGAAGAAACCCACTGGTTCTCACTATCGTTGGATTTGTTGGATCATGGATCTATACATAAGCAATGAGTTATGACATTTATCGGTGTTACGTGAATGTAGAATTTGATTATACAATACACTTACAGTGTCCATCATTATAGAAGTGAGGCATTGAGTTTGTCGAGATTAAATAGTAAGAATAAGTCTTCGAAAGTCACAACGAAGTAGCCTGAATCATGGAGGAAATGCACATCAGTGTATCTCATAGTGAATCCACTTTACCAGTTTGGCTTCATATTGGACCTCTGCATGTACCAGGTATGCAAAGTCCTACAAACCGGTCTAAGGCTGGGTAATTGTGACTCGGGGACCAATGACACTCTGAGCATGAACTTCGATTCCCCGGGAGGCACCTTAATCTTCTTCGATTCAGCCTTAGTGCCTCGCTTGCGATTCATTTTAGGTGTTGCCTTCATGGGAGTTGATACGCTGACCTTCTAAAGAAGAGCTTGAGATGGAGTCATAGAGTGTTCTGTTTGATAGGCATGGTCATGTGGAGATCACGGCACGGAATGGCCCAGGTAATGTCTCTCTTGGGCCGCTGGACGAATGTATGGACGGCATCCCCTAGTGTCATAATTTCCTTATTGGGGGCCTCTCCGATGGGATGGCCCTGAAAACATCAGTAATCATGTCTTCTTGAACCTTCATAAAATAGGTCCCTAGCTGGGCACCGTGCACCAACGTCCCTAGCAGGCATAGATACGCCAACCCCCGCCCAATGTCAACGGGAATGGAGCCAATGACCCTGATTCTGAGGATGCACGGCATGGACTCCTACATAACGATACATGATGAGCCAAGGCGTCTACTAGGTCTATCTATGTAGCATTCTAGAGATGTAATTACCTGGATATCGTTGATAGGTAACTGGGCATCGCTATATTCAGAAAGTAGCACGGACCCGCAGCTACTCCAACGTTGAGGGGGACTAAGTACCATAATAACAGGGGTGGCTTGCGACTGGTCGCCGACTTCTCTTAGTTCTTTCCTCAATGCATCTATCTCTCCTCGAAGTGAGGCAGTTATGTCCTCAAGTTTTGCATTAAAGTCCTATTTCATACATTCCTCGCACTCAGTCTTGGATCTCTTCCTACTACTATACGCCTCGGAGCCGTTCGGGAATCCGTGACTATAAGATATGTAAACCCCTAGGCCTCGCATGCGACCTAGGTGCTCCTTATTTCCCAGGACCGTGGATAGTATATCCCTCTCCCTGACTGCTTGGAAGGAGTCTCGAGAAGATTCGGTAGTCAATATTTGCTGCAAAAGGCAATCATGTTATTTTAGACCCTATGAAGTTATAGACCTATTAATATCTAGGTAGTTTAACATATCTTACTAGGCATAAGACACTTCTTCGTCTACAGGGTTTTTGAAAGAGGTGACGCCGAAGACGTGATTGATGACCTCGCTCTTAACCAATTTTGGGCGTGCTCGTTTGTGATCCCAGCAAATTGTGGGGAGGCCTCCAATCGGATTGTGACATCATCCTCTATCCTCCATTGCGGGATTTTTACCCATGTACCCAGCGGTGCCGAGTCTGTGGGGGTGAGTGTTTCGTGCCAAGAGAGCCTTGTGCGCCGTACTTTCCTATTGAAATTTGGTCGTCGTCTTCATCCGCACAAAGGATTCCTATATTTCTAGTGACACGAAAGGATACCTCATGCAGGGCGTGTGATCCTTGGTCATGTACTGCGTGACAAGTATGCTCTTGAAGGTGTTCCATTCTTTTCCCATCGTAAGGAGCGCATGCCGTTGCATGAGTTCCTGGACTTCTACTGGGATCCCGAACATATTTGAAATTTTCGTCCACAGCACTTCTCTCTCGTCTTCTATCAAACCTTTCTAGTTTGTAGCGATGATGGGGACCCGTTGCCTTCCAATTATCTCGCAGCTAGTCCAAAATGCTGCAGCTGTTTTCTTCAGTTGCAGAGGGACCCCATCTGGAGAGACCTCCATGATGGTCATTCGGCCCGCTGGCCTTTTAGATACTCCTCTACCATACTTAGTTACCCCAGTCTTCGGAGCACCAAACCCACCCGACAATATCGACGATGATGAGATTTCTCTTACATGAAAAAAACCAATTATAGTGAGTTGTGAGTGTAAACATTGGCACATGTATTTCTCAACAATTACAAGATGAACATTAACTACTGTAGATCTTTTGTAACAACTTCCATTCTAGACTTGAAGCATCATTTAATTTTCATGCTCATATTAGCACTTCATGCCAGCCCTTTTTTCATCTAATCTTTACTTCAAGATTTATGCTCATATTATGTAGCATCAAAACAATACCATGTTTTCTTCTCCTTTGCTTGTAACCACAATGAATATATGGATTTCTACAAGGATTGCTAGTGTGATAGAAAAGATGATGAAGTAAAAAGATGAAACAAATCCATACCTTTGGCTAGAGCTAGAGGCAATAGGAAGGAGAGGTGGAGTCGAGAGGAGAGGCTATCGAACTGGCTGGGGGCAACGGAGAGGGGGCCGACAGTGGATCCAGCTGGGGGCGACAGCAAATCCAACCGGGGTGACGATGGATCCGATTGGGGGCGATAGTGAATCTGGATATGGGCGATGGTGAGGTTGTTGATCCGGCTAGGGGCGATGGTGGGAAGTTGGATTCAGCTAGGCGTTGTGAGGTGAGGAGGCGAAAGGATGTGCCCGAGTAAGTGACAGAGGGCGCAAACCCTAGCAGGGCACTATTTATATGTGAACTATCATAGATGATTCTATTATGGAACCATCTGTGATATAAACCACATCACAGACGATTCCATAATAGAACCGCCTATGATATATATATATCACAGACGGTTCTTTTAAAGAACTGTTTGTGATAGTTCCTTCTTAGCTACAACAAATATTATTTTTAGCTAGCCTCATGAAGTGCTAACCATGCCCTATGAAAAAAGCAAGCATATACAATCACAGATGTAATTATTTCTTAATTACTAAATCAAATACAATGGAATAATTCCTTAATTACATACCGAGTTTCTTACAATTACATTGGATCATTACACTTGGTTATTTCCTTTTAAATAAAGCTCTTCATGATGGTCGACACGCATATAGCTTGCTTCATCGCTTAGTTCTTCCTTGAGCCTGATGCTATCTCCAAATGAAGGCAACTCATCAAATTGATTATACTCTTTCTCATCCACGACATTCTCAACTCTAACAATCCTTCTTTTTCCATGAAGAACTACGTGGCACTTCTTATTTTTCAGGTCGATTACAAAAAAAACTTGGACAACTTGCCTCGCGAGTATGAATGGTTCATCTTTATATCCTACGCATTCGAGGTCTACAGTAGTGACGCCATACTTGTCGACCTTTACACCCTGTGGGAATTTGACCCAATGGGACCGAAATAGAGAGATCTTGAAAATTACATAGTCAAACTCCTAAATCTCCTCTATAAGCCCATAGTAGGAGCTTGGGCCAGCTGTACCGAACTGCTCATCACGAAATGCATCTATACGAACACCTGAGTTTTGGACTGTGCTCTTTCTGTCCTGATCTACTTTATAGAATGTGTGCCCATTAATGTCATATCCTTGCCATGTCACAACTCTAAATTTTGGTACTTTTGCCAACCATTGCAGCATTTCACTTGACGACCTCCTAGTGAATCGCACCCTCAACCATTCACTGAATCGAAGGTTATACTAACTCGTGATCCAACCTCCGATCAACCTTGATTCTCTTGGCATCACATGTCTTTGTGCTCTTCAATATATGGGGACACTTCAATCATATGTTGCAAGATCGTGAAATGGGCTTAAGTGTACATATCCAGATCGGGAGTTATTACTTTCCTTCTGATGGTCCCAATACTATCTAGCCATGTAATTGACACAAAACTCAACAACCTTTCGATTGCATAACCTTCGATGATGCTGCCCTCCAGCTAAGATTGATTGCATACATAACACTTGAAAATTCCCATGTACCTCTCAAACAAGTACATATGACATAGAAACACGGGGCTACATATCTTTATTTCTTTCATAAGGTGGACAATGAGATGGACCATGACATCAAAAAATGATAAAGGCAAATACATCTCAAGATGACACAGAGTCATCATCACCTCGGTCTGCAAAGCATCTAGTCCATTAGAGTTGATGACCTTCTGAGCAATGCCTCATGATTGTCACTCGAACCTTGTTTGGCAAAATATTTCTAATTGCAACAGGAAACAATTGTGACATTAGCACATGATAGTCATGAGATTTCATGCCAATTAATTTCAAATCTTGCATGGAAACAAGTTTCTGCATTCTGGCGGAGTAACTAGACGGAACTTTCATATCATGCAAGCACTGACATAGTTTAGTTCTCTCGGACTTAAAAAGAGTGTAGCAAGCTGGGGGAAGGTACGTCCGGCCTTTATCGGTATCTATCAGTGCTAACTAGGTCCTAATGTTCATAGCGACCAAGTCACACTGTGTGTCGACACCATTCTTTGTTTTGTCATGAATGTTCAGTAAGAGACTAATCAAGTTATCACATACATTTTTCTCTACGTGCATGACATTGATACAATTGCGAACTTCCAAGTGCTCTCAGTAAGGCAAGTCCAAAAATGCTGACCTTTTATTCCACATGTTCTTCTGACGGATCCACAACTTATGTCCCTTTCCAAGCACAACATTGATATCCTTGACCGTATCATAGACCTATTTCCTACTAAAAGGCTTTGGTGCCGAGTCATCCTCTTTTTTTCATCAAATTATTTCTTCATCTTGCGGTGTGGGTGATACCATGGAAGGAATCTACGGTGATGCATGTACATAGTTTTGCATGGGTTGTTCAGCCACACACTCTCGGTATAATCTAAGCAGTGTGGAGAGGCTTTGGCTTCTTTTGTACTCAACCCCGACAGGATGCCAAGAGTAGGAAAATCATTGATGGTGCAGAATAACATGACATGCAGACTGAAGTTCTCTTGTTTGTCCGCATCCCATACCTATACCCCTTCATTCCACAATGTCATAAGATCTTCCACCAATGGTGTTAAGTATACATCAATATCGTTCCTAGGTTGCTTCAACCCTTGGATAAGTAGTGACATCAAAATGTATTTTCACTTCATACATAGTCAAGAAGGAAGGTTGTACATGCATGCATTCACGGGCTAGATGCTATGTCGGCTGCTCATGTTACCGAAAAGATTCATTCCATCTGTACACAACCCAAACCTTATATTCCTCAGTTCTGCACATATGCTCCTTCGAGTGCCAACATAGCAATCTTGCATCCTTTTGGTCCACAAATAAATGCTTCAAACAAGGAATTATAGACAGATATGACAACATCTTACATCTTAGCAGGAGGTCCTTGCTTCACCTTGATGTACTCACCGTCATTGGAGTCATTCTTACGCTTGTATCAGGATGCTTTGCACACCGGACAAATGTGTAATTTTATATACTCTTCACGGTAGAGGATACAATCATTCAGACATGCATGTAGGGTGGAAAACGGTAACAGATAATTCGTTTTATCCAATATTCGTATCCGAGAAAACACGAATGTGGTAAGCAAAATCCGTATTCGAAAATATTCGTATTCGTATTCAAGAATATTCGTATCTGTATTTGAGAGTATTCGTATTCGCATTCGTATTCGAGAATATTCGTATCCGTATTCGTATTCGAGATTATTCGATTCATATTCGATCCGTTTCTAGAACACATGAAAAATCCGTACAAATTTTGTGATTCAAAATTTGAATTTAGGCCGTTTAAAACCGGTAATTGGTCAAAAACTAGTGAAAATTGGCAAAACCGCTAGGAATCCATTTTATCCGATATTCGTATTCGAGAAAATCCGTATTTGAAAATATCTGTATTCGTATTCGAGAATATTCGAATTCATATTTGTATTCGTTTTAAAAATATGGATTCGTATTCGTATTTGAGACTATTCGACCGTATCCGATCCGTTTCCACCTCTACATGCATGTATTCTTTCTACTTCCATTCCCAATAGACAAATAACCTTCTTAACTTGGTAGGTGGTTCTCGGTAATACATTTCTCTCTGGAAAGATGTTCGCTAGGAGACCTAACAATGTCGTAAAACTTTTGTCGGACCAACTATTGCTTGCCTTTAATTTCAGCAGTTCAAGAACAGATGACAACCTTGTGTATCACGGTTTGCAGCCCGGGAACAAAGGTTTCTCCAGGTCCTCCAGTAAGCCATCGAATTTACCAAACTCTCTCTCACTATAGTTCTCTTCTACATCGCATAGTATCTGATCCAGATTGTCATCATATGACCTATCCTCATCGAAAGCACAATCCACAGCCGACATATCATTGTCTCCCTCGACACCTTCCTGTATAATCTTCTCTTCATCGTGATAGGTCCAACATATATACCCCTTTTTGAAACCCCTTCAAATCAATTGAATTTTGATCTGTGCTGAGTTGATAAACATATTCAGATTATCGCAATCAATGCATAGACAACACATATATTCCATCCCCTTCTTCAACATATCCTGCTCGGTCGCTCTTCTAAAAGAAGGTACGCTATTAATGTACTCTTCACTCACACGGTTCTCAACGTATATCCAGCTTCGGTCTTTCTACACTACGCATATAACAAATTAGTGTCAAATTTGATTATTAATGCTACTATAGCTAGCCAGCTACATACTATTCATGAAGCAATATATATTGAGCAAGAATTAATATGTTGAAGTAAACTAGGAGTAGTGACATATTCTTAAATTGCAACAAACTACTAATTAAGCTAAATCTAAACCTAATTATTATCTCTCTTTATTACAAGACATATAAATTAGAAGCAAATACTAACCTCTAATCACCAAGCTAGAACAAATCGATCTACAAGTAGTTAGATCTATAAGCGGGATGCTTTCACCAAACTCCCCAAAGTCGGCTGCCTCCTTCAATGTAGCACAACGAAGATAGATTTGTCGGGACCGGTCTGGCTAGGCATTAATTAATAACGCGGCATATCCCAAACCCGTCCAACTACAAACCGTCTGTAATACGTAATTATCACAGACAGTTCATATTATTAATCGTTTGTGAACTATCACAGATGGTTTTTAATACAACAGTCTGTGATGTCTGCAACTATCACAGACGGTATATGTTAATAATCGTCTGTGAACTATCGCAGATGATTTTTAATACTAACCGTCTGTGATGTCTGCAACTATCACAGACGGTTTGTGTTAATAACCGTATGTGAACTATCATACACGGTTATAAACACGAACCATCTATGATAGTAACGTATCACAGACAGTACATGGGTGGCTATTATAAACATGTCTGTGATAATTACAATACAAACGGTTTGAGAAAACGTCTATGATGAAACGTCCAGTATAGCCTAACTATTGCACAGGCGACTGAAATTTTTTATCTTTCAGTCACCTAAAGTTGCACTTTGAATCACCTGAAGTTGCACATGTTTTTTTAGGGGAGCTGCAATTTTAGTTGATTGAGAGTGCAATTTCAGGTCACCTGAAGTTGCACTTTGAATCACCTAAAGTTGCAGCTATTTTTTTGGAGGGGGCTGCAATTTTAGTTCATTGAGAGTGCAATTTCAGGTGACTGAAACATAAAAAAATTTCAGTCGTCTGTGCAATAGCAAAACTGTTTTTCTAATAGTTTGATGATTTGTCTTTCATCAAGCCTTCTGAGCTTGTCTTTCATCGAGCCTTCTGAGCTTGGTGAAGGGGACCAAACTAAGGAAGAGAAACCGATAGCGGAAGCGATACCGACTGCCGCGCCCTTCCGCCACCAACCCCTCACCGCAACATCACCACCCGCCGGCTGCCGCAGGGTTCTACCCAGCCACGACGGCAAGTCACGAACAAAGCTAGAAAGGCACGAGTACGATCACAAGCGTAAAATCTGTCTTTCTATAATCAACAATTTTGTTATTCCATGTATAAGCACAATCACAAGAGACGTGTGTTCTGATTTAGCATATCCATAGAACCTACTCTCGGGACTGCCGTTCTCATTCCCCATTTGTCTCCGCGCTTCCTCGCTAATCAACGTCGGCATAGAAATATTGGATTGCGAACCGGACTGCATTTGGGATCCTTACTGTGTGGCGCTCGTCGTACCAAGTAAGGCTGCCAGATGTGTAGGCCCCTGCACTTTATGGAGTAACCTTCAAGGCGTTCACTGTCTTTGTGGCGTTGAAGGCAAGGAGAGGGTCAGCGTCAGATTTTTACTCCTGCTGCGCATTGGACCATGTAGTTGTACACTGCGTCGACCATGCCGGCATGGCCGCGTTGGTAACTTCTCGCAGCACCTCAATGGGATGCCTTAGATCAGGCCTCAGGATGCAGGTTTAGGTGGTATGCGGGAATGTAGATGGATTGATGTGTACATATGTGCGAATGATGTGTGTGTGTGTGTGTGTGTATGCATTTCACTTGTGGCATGATTTGACGACGAGTAGATGCAGCGGTTGAGTCGCAGACTTCTTTGCACTTTACTTTTCACCCGTCCCTGCAAAAAACATTTGCAGGTGACCCTAATTTCGGAGTGAGCGCGGCGCAGCACTTCCGTGGTGGGGCATCTTGCAGGTGACCATGATGCCTTAACATTTTTTTCTGTCATCCTCCAGTTTGTCTGCACCAAACAATGAAACGTAATCGTTTCCTGAAACTTATTTTGGCCCATATGATCTGCAGGTTCTGCTGAAGGGTGGTAGCATGGATGAGCTAAAGAAAATTAAGCATGTGGTCCAGTATGGCATATCTGCAGCATATCACTTATCCTTAGAAACATCTTTCCTAGCAGATGAAGGTGCCAACCTACCAGAACTTCCCTTGAAGTCTCCGTTGACTGTAGCCTTCCCAGACAAGCGATCTACTGCAGACAGCTCCATTTCGACAGTGCCAGGTTTCACGTTTAATATTCCCATCAGTCAGCAAGAAACCGATAGTTTTGAGCACCTTGGCACAGACTCCATTATATCAACTGACCCATGTGGAACAGCTGTGGTTCGAGATCCAGTATACAGCGAATGCCTTGCTTCTCAAAGTACCAACTCTCGTTCTTTTGGACCTTGGTGTGCCAATGACAGTAGTTTTAACAACAGTGGTGATGAATTAGAGAAGATCACTGCAACTGCAGCCTCTGTTTCCATATCTTCTATAGCTACATCTGGTGTACTCACGAACCATTCACATATATATTCTACTGCAAAGAAAAAATGTATGTATTCTGGTGATTATCAGTAGGATGGTTCAACCATGTCAGATGGTAAGAAAGTGATTGCAGATTCAGCCAACACAAATAATTGTTTTCAACAGAGCACGTCTGAGATCAGCACTAATATCACTAGTTATTCTAATCTCAAGGAGCCATTAGAGGGTTCAGATGCTTTGGCTAATGTGAGAACCATCAATAGCAACAATGTGGTTGTGGTGCAACCTGTGTCTAGTTCTGCTGTACAAAATCAAGAAACCAGTCAAGGAAATGAGAGTGTTGGAAATAATCTTGCCAGATCCGTTTTTGAGTTTGTATCGAGTTGATTTCGAGTTAGTTTATGTTTCAAATTCGATTTATATATCCGAGTCTATGTCTATAAAGCTGTGTATAAATAGAGGAGAAAATCAAAGAAAATGTGCAGCGATTCAAGCACCATCAAAGATTTTGCATTCTCATATTGTCTCTATTCATAGCCTTTGAAAATCACCTGAGGCGCGAAAAAGTAGTTGATCAAACCAGTCCGATCAGCAAAGACTTTCAGACTGTCCGATCTTCATCTAAGTCGTTTTGATGGTCCGATAGACGTCGGAACGTTCGGACCAGTCCGAATGTTAGCTCCCGCGATCGGAGTAGTCCGAAGAGTTACTTGTTTTCAACCGTTAATTTACAATCGGGTGGATCGGCTAGTTGCGAGTGTTTGGACCGGTCCAAAAGGTAGAGCGATCACTTCCAACATCTTTGAGCAGTCGTTTTTTCATCATCTGGTATCAGAGCTTGGTGCCAATCAATTCGTATAAGGAGCAGTACATGGCAGGGTGCAGATCTTTGTTGACAATGAAGGAGGGGCCAAATTCCCTTCCATATCCAGTTGTCAACTCAGAGTACTACCCAGCATGGTCTATAAAGATGTAGGTGAATATACGTGCCCAAGGGGTCTGGGACGCGGTGGCTGATCCGATCAACGCTAGTGGAAAAGTCGATCCAAAAGGAAAGGCAAAGGAAGTTGACATGAAGTCCAGTCAAACTGCTTTGGCGCTCATCTATGCTGTCATACACGACTTGATGCTCAGTCAACTTGTCGAAAAAGATACAGCACGAGAAGCTTGGATTGCTCTTCGGACAATACACGAAGGAGTGGATTGAGTAAAGAAGGTTTGGTTAGAACTCTTCGAGGAGAATATGAGGTGTTGCATATATGTGAAACTCAGTCAGTAGATGAGTTTGCAAGAAAGTTAACTATTGTGGTTAACGAGATTCGATCTCTGGGAGGTACTTTGGAGGAAACTACAGTCGTCGAAAAATATTTGGGTGTCCTACTCGAGAGGTTTTTATCGGTGGTCGCAATTCTTTTACATTCAAGTGATCTTCAACACATGAAAATAGAAGAAGTAACAGGATCTCTCAAGGCCCATAGGGGATTGCTTAAAGGTTGTAAGGCCAGGACTGATCATGCATTGCTAGTGAAAAGTGAAGAGAAGGGTGAAAATAAAATTTGGTAGGAATCAAATCCAAGCCAAGGAGGAGGCCGGGAATCTGGCAATTGGCGTGGACGTGGTCGTGGTCAAGGTGGCCGTGTTTTTGGTTGAGAAGGATGTGGTTTTACTGCTGGTCATGGAGAAAAAGCAATGCGAGGTGAGTTCTCTTACAACAGAGATAAACCAAAAGTCAAATGCTTTACCTATGGAAAAGAGGGCCATTATGCTGTAGTCTGCAGAAGTCATATTAAGTGCAATGAGTGCCAAACATTTGGGCACTATACTGCTGACTATCATTACAAGAAGAAGAAGGAGGAGGTAAACTTAATTCAAGCCAAAATAGAGCACCAGCCAGTACTTCTGTTGTCTATCTGTGAGGAGAAGAATACACAAATTACGATGTTATCTGAGGAACATGTCCAGCCACACCTACTGAAAGTTAGAGAAGAGATGATGGAGTCCAATCTTTGGTATCTCAACAATGGTGTTTCAAATCACATGACTATAGAGAGGAAAATTTAGTGAATTGAATGAAAGCTTTTGAGGCAAAGTAAAATTTGGAGATGGATCAATCATTCATATAGAAGGCAAAGGCACTATTTGGCTTCAAAGCAAGAATGGAGAGCAGAAAGTATTGACGGATGTCTATTATATACCTCGATTATGCAATAACACCATTAGTTTGGGTCAGTTGACTGAGGAAGGTTGCGATGTGTCACTAAAAGGACCGTACTTGTTATGCATGATCGTGAGGGACAGCTGCTAATGAAGGTGATGAGAACTCCAAATTGGCTATATAAGATTGAGTTAAAAGCAGTCAAGCCAGTCTATTTCAGTGCTCGGGTGGATGATATGGCTTGGGTATGGCATGATCGACTTGGTCATATAAATTTTCAATCTTTGAAGCAGATGACTAAGAAAGAGATGGTTCATGGTCTGCCATCTATCAGTCATCTATCTCAAATATGTGAAGGTTGCATTATTGCCAAACAAACAAACTCTCGTTCCCTCAGCAAGCACAATATAGAGCGACATAGCCCCTGGAATTGCTTCATGTTGATCTCTTTGGTCCCATTACCCCTGAGTCAAATGGAGGTAATAAATACTTTCTACTTCTTGTTGATGATTCTTCTAGAGTAATGTGAGTATATATGCTGAAAAGAAAAATAGAAGCCAAGGACATGTTTCAAAAATTTGTCTCCAGTCAAAATGAGACTGATCACGAATTCAAGGCAGTAAGATCTGATCGTGGGGGTGAATTCTTGGCACAAGAATTTGAATTAATCTATGAGACGAAAGGAATTAGAAGATATTTCACAGCTCCTTGCAGTCCGCAGCAAAATGGAGTAGTCGAGCGAAGAAACCGAATAGTTATGAATATGGCAAGAAGTTTACTCAAAAGTAGATTGCTATTGGGAAAATTTTAGGCTGAGGCTGTAAGACATACTGTGTATATTCCCACAAAAGCCCTAGAAGGGAAGACTCAATATGAATCACTAAGTGGAAGAAAACCAAGTTTAGAACACTTGGGGGTGTTTGGTTGCTTGGCATATGCAAAAGTGCTCACTTATCTGAGAAAATTAGATGACAGATAAAAAGAATTGATCTATTTGGAAGTTGAGCCAGGAACCAAAGTTAGTCAGTTGTACAGTCCACATGAAGACAAAATTGTTGTGAGTCATGATGTGATCTATTACGAAGATAAAGTATGGGAGTGGGAGGCAAAGCCATTAGAAGAAATTAGTTTGCAAAAGTGGATTTGTTTCTTAGTCGAAGGAGAAAGCAATGATGAAATAGGTCAATTTCATCTTCAAGAACCAGTTACACCCATGTCGAGTACATCTACAAGTCCATAGGAGGCTGTAGAGGATATTCCAGCTTCTCTAATTGTCGGGACCCCAGATTTCTGAACCCGGACCCTCTGTGTATTATAGCACTAGTCCCATATCAAAGCTAGTGCACACAGCCAACAGAAATGATTACATAACCAACAGCGCTTTATTACAATAATAGAGAGTACTGACTGAAAAGTCTCATTATTACAACTGAGGTTTCAAGACCTCGCACACTCACAAAACACAGCGAAAGCATAAATAAATCCAGCGGAGACCCATCAATACGCCACAGGCAATTGACTGGGGAAGCGTGACCTAGAACTCCGTGAATCCTTCGTCGTATCCACACGCGAAGTAGTCGTAGTCTCCATCTTGAGCTTCATAATCCTCTGAGTTAATTTTTAGTGCAGCATGTGAGTACATAGAGTACTCCGCAAGTCTTGGGAAAGAATGCAGTAGATGCAAGGCTTAACAAAGGAAGACTATATGGTTCATTTGCATAAAGCAATGTTTTATTTCAAATACTACTAAATATTTTCAAAGGCATTGTTTTAACAAAGTAATTGCTTTAACTGAAAATAATAAGCATTTTATAGTGAAGGTTCTATCCACCAACACTAGTTAAACAACTCTAACCGATAAAGTTTAGAATTGCGGGTTACATCCACCCACGCTGGCTCCAACCGCCAAGATTCCCTTCCGAGAGTTCCCTCCACTCTCGAATTACCAAAACTTTATTTTTAAAATCAAAACCAAAGATCTACCATGTGAATGCATTCCTTGCCCGCCCTTGACCATGGACACGGCTATTCGAATAGTTTGACACTCTGCAGAGGATGTACAACTTTACCCCCAAGAGATAAATTATCTTAATAGTCACCACGCTTCCTTTGGCATGAGACACAGATACAATATCACAAAGCCTTTACCTCACTCTAGTCTAGCTAGACACCACCCGTTGAGGTTTCACCGCTGGAGGGTTAAATCCACCCAATCAGAAGCCCCCTCTTGCGCCATATGAGTACAGTAAATCCCTGTCCCTCACTGTGTATAACCAGTAAATCCCTGGCACCCACTTACCACTGGTGGCACCTAAACTAGACTATCGTAAGTTAATCAGCTAGGTCGTACCCGTATAGACTTGGGGTTGCACGATAGTGCTCAGTCTGGACAAACACAAGCGTCGGTCCTTAGTTGACTAGGGCAGAACATACACTTTACAAGATCTCGTGCTTACCGCACCAATCCAAACCAACCATCCGCCCTGGTCTAAAGCAATTTTCACATTTTATTTTGTTATTTTTAAAAGAACAGTGGCAACACCAATCGCCACTAAATTTCTGAATACAAAAGACTAGTTTAAAGAATTATAATTTCCCATTCCAAGGTTAAAAAAGGTTAAATAGCATGACTAAGCATTATACTACTGTTCTAATATTTATCAAAGATTTACTAATAATCTCATTATTGAGACAAAGGAAATCCTAAGGTTACAAAGGTACATGGCATTCAACTTCAATTGAGGGCATAACAACAATTGGTTTAACTAACTTGCTAAAACAAAATTAGGGTTCTATGTAAATAGCGATGCACATAAATTTAAAATAATTAAAACACTTCACAAACATAGGTTCAAAATGATCAAAAGAGACTTGCCTTCTTGTGCACTATTTGGTTCCTCTTGTTGCGGCTCGACAAACTCTTCGGCGACGTCGGATTCTACGCGCAAAAGACAAACAAACAAAGCAAATAAATACAAACAAAATTCAAATGAACTCCAAAAACTTTAAAACCAGAACCAAAAGGTAGAGCTCAATTTTATATGAATTTAGGAAAAAGAATCAGGTTAATCGGAGTTCGGACGAAAGAGAACGAGCGATCTAAAGTTTGCCGGGGCAAGAAAATGCTGGAAATTAGCAAAAGTTACTGTTCATCCGAGAGCAGCACTTTTGGAGAAAAGGCTAGCGCTGGCGAGAGGAGGCATGGGAGATGAATTTAACTAGCAAAATGGGTTGTTAGGGACCTAAGGCACACATAGGAAGTGATGGCACGCCAAACGAAGCACGGTGTCAGCACGGGCGGCTACAACGACATAGGTAGGAGAGAGGAATAAAACTCGGGCATAGGACATGAAGAAGTAGGGTGAGCACGAGCTAGAACGTGGTTAGGAGAAGTTAGGAAAATTGTTGGCTCGGCCAAAGACCCACCGGAGATATCGCAAACGACGTTTGAACGACATCGGGAAGGAAAAGGAAAAACTTAATATCTTGGTTCTCGGTGAACAAAATCTAAAACCATTTGGAGGGTAGCTACCTGGGATGGTTTGGCACAATGTGATGCAAACGGATTGGGGAAAACAACACCGGACAGTTGGGGACACGAGATGCCATTGGCGAGGTTCGGAGGTGAAAATTTGTGGAGGCTTTTTGGGGAAAAGGATGGAAGCACGGCGTAGAACGCGGCGAGACAAGTCTAAGAAAAATTACGGCAAGGGCTAAAGCTTACCGGAGGCGACGAATCGACGTCGGGAAGCTCTCTTGACCTAGATTGGGGAAAACTCGATTCCGGGAGATTGGCTACACCAAAACCAAATTAATTTGGCCAGAAGGTAGATGGGACATGAAGGCACAATGTGACGCGAAAAAGATCACGGAAAAACTCACCGAATAGCTCGAGATGCGATGAGCAAATTCGGGACCGAAGGGCCTTGATGCCGACGGCGTCCTGGGCTTTGAGGGGACTTGGCACGGCTTGGGTTGGGTTTAGGGGAGTCAAGGGGTCGTATTTATAGGCTTGGAAGAAATAGAAACCGACTCCAATTCGCGGATTTCTATTTAGAGTCCGTTTCAGAAAATAGGAGATAAAAGGCAAACAGATGAACGAAACAGAAAGAGGCTAATTGGGATGTATTCCTTGCGTGATTTGGTACAACTTTCCTTTTGGGAAGACATTGAAATAAGGTCCAGATTGAAAGTTATGAAGAGAGAGAAAATGGAAGGAAAAACGGATCGATCTCTGCCTGTGAGCGCGCTGGGAAGATGAGTGAACAGTGCCCATGGTACTGTTCATTCTCTATCCTCTCTTTTTTTGGAAATTTAAAATTGAGCTCAAACAAACTCCGAAAAATCCAAGAAAATGTAAAAAAATTCCTTGTGACACAAGAAACACATATAAAATATTTTTGGCAAATTATAATGTTTAATTTAATTATATTAAATATCTATAATTAATAAAAATTCCAATTAAGCTTTAATTAATTCCAGAAAATCCAAATGGTGAATTTTATTTTGAAGCTTCAAAAAGGCTTTGAAAATCAGGATGTTACACTAATTGAACAAGAAGTAGAAACCCTACCATGCAAAACACCTATTTGTCGAAGTCTTGCTGACATTTATGAGCAAACCGAACCCATTGAGATGTCTAAAGAATTGCAGATGATCACTGCTGATGAACCAATGGGATTTCAGCAGGCTTTAAAGGAAAATCATTGGAAGACTGCTATGCAAACTGAACTTGACTCCATAGAAAAGAACATAATGTGAATCTTGATAGACTTACTTCATAATCATAAAGCCATAGGGCTAAAGTGGATATTCAAAGTGAAAAGTGATGCAGATGGAGACGTTGTTCGTCACAAGGCAAAACTTGTAGCAAAAGGCTATGTTCAGAAAAAGGGCATAGACTATGAAGAAGTGTTTGCACTGGTTACAAGATTAGAGAAAGTAAGATTGATATTTGGGAAGTATGTCACATGGATGTCAAATCTATATTCTTAAATAAAGATCTTACCGAGGAGGTATATGTATCTCAACCGGATGGTTTCAAGTGAAAGAACAAGAAGGCAAGGTATATCGACTTTTAAAAGCCTTATATGGTCTGAAGTAAGCACCTAGGGCCAGGAACAAGAGGCTAGATAGTTCTTTGATCAATCTTGGTTTTGAAAGATGCAAGCAAGATCTAGCTTTATATACAAGAAAGACTAAAGAAGACATACTGATACTCGGCATATATGTTGATTATCTTATAATCATAGGAATGTGTGATCAGAGAATTGAAGAGTTTAAAAAAGGAGATGAAGAAGCAATTTGCGATGAGTGATCTCAGGCTTTTGACTTACTACCTCGTTCTGGAGGTGAGACAAAGTAAACATAATATTACAAAGGTAGGCATAACGGGATGCTTACGAAAATTGACCATCGAGCCTTTCATATTGTTTGGTTGATGTTTCATGGAAGAAGCAAACGCATTGATAGTCAATATCATTTTATTCGAGAATGTGTTGAAGAAGGACTGGTGGTTGTTTCACATATTGCAATAGAAGATCAGAAAGCCGATGCACTAATAAAAGCATTGGGACGAGTCAATTTTGGTCATATGATTAATGTACTCGGTGTCAAAGAAGTTGGTTGAAATCAGCAAGGATTAGGGGGTGTTTGTTGGAAATAATCTTGTCGAATCCGTTTTCGAGTTTGAGTCAAGTTAATTTCAAGTTAGTTTATGTTTCAAAGTCGATTTATGTATCCGAGTCTAAGTCTGTAAAGCTGTGTATAAATAGAGGAGAAAAAAAAGGTGCAGCGATTCAAGCACCATCAAAGATTTTGTGTTCTTGTATTGTCTCTGTTCGTAGCTTTCCAAAATCACCTGAGGCGCGAAGAAGAAGCCGATCGGACTAGTCTGATCATCAAAGACGTTCAGACTGTCTGATCTTCATCTAAGTTGTTTTGATGATCCGATCGATGTCAGAACGTTCGGACTAATCCGAACATTAGCTCGCACGATCGAAGTAGTCCGAAGAGTTATTTGTTTTCGACCATTGATTTATGATCCACTATCGGCTAGTTGTGAGTGTTCAGACCAGTCCGAAAGGCAGAGCGATCGCTTCCAACATCTTTGAGTGATCGGGTTTTTTTCATCAGAGAGCACATCAAATAAGGAAGAAGTTGTGGCTTCTGACCATCAAAGCATCTTAGTCTCGTTGTCCATACGTTGTGTCTAGAAAGGAACTATTTGTGATCGTTCCCAGCTGTTAAGCATCAAGTATTATGGAAACTTTGACAAGCCTCTTGGAAGGTTCTTACGTGACTACCTATTTGATCAGGTTTCCCCCTTTTTTTCATTTTTTGCCCATTTTGTTTCTTGAACTTCTTCCTTTGCATTCCTCAACGTCTCATAGTAGTTACAATGCATTTACAGGCTTATCAGTGCCGTTCCTGCCATAAGCCACCTGAAGCTCATGTCCATTGCTGCACATCGCCAGGGGAGTCTAACAATATCAGTTAGAAAACTTACAAATTTGTTTTGCTAGGGGAAAGGGATGTGAAGATTTGGACGTGGCACAGGTGTCTAAAATGCCCTTGGAGTAATGGATTTCCAACAGCCATTCAAAGGATTGTCATGTTTGATGCTGCTTGGGGTTTGTCACTTGGTAAATTTTTGGAGCTTAGCTTTTCAAATCATGCAGCTGCAAGTAGATTTGCCAGTTGTGGTCATTCTCTCCACAGGGACTGCCTTCGATTCTATGTGTAAGCGTTTTTCATATGTCCGCCTTTTCAGACTCGATTAACCTCAGTTTTTGTAGTTACCATGGAAGAATGGTTACAAATCTCATATGAAATTAGAAAATAGTGGGCATCTTGGTTTCTGACATTCTTCTACTTTTATATACAGGTTTGGCAAAATGATGGCTTTCTTCGGGTATGCACCTACTAATGTTTGTTGCATGAAGTAATCCTGCGCCAGTTTTCAATTAGCCATTATGGGACTTCACTGTTTTCAGTTTCTAAGTGCTTGCAGTTTTCAATTTCTATGTTCTGCAGTTTTCAGTTTCTATGTCTTTCCGTTTCTTCAGTTTCTAAATTGTAATCTCCATAAATAGTTTAGTAAAAGGATCAGAAAAGCTGTGCAGTTCACGCAGCACCAAAAAAACATCCATTGTTTCATCTTGTGTTCATCAAATCCCAATCCATCCATTTGGAGCTAAAGCTAGAAAATCAGAGAGATTCGCAAGGGCAGCTGACAATTGGTATTAGAGCACAATGTCGGTCCCCGCCTTTGCCGTAGGCCACTCCCATACACCGTAGTGACATGGTCGTGGACGTTTGCCGTCCCCACTGACGCGCCGCCCGCAACAACGCGATGGCGGCCAGCATGAACTCGTTGTCCAGCAGGTCGTGAAGGAGAGTAGTGGCTCCATCTCCTACCCCACGCTCACACGCTCAAATTACTCAAATTGGGCGGTGTTGATGCGAGTAAAACTGCAGGCTCAAGGCCTGTGGGACGCTATCGACACCGGTGATGTGCCATACTAGGAAGATCGCCAGGCCCTTTCGGCGATCCTACGCGTGGTGCCATCGGAAATGCTCCGGCCACTCACCGAGAAGGACAATGCCAAAGAAGCCTGGGACACCCTCAAGGCGATGAGGGTTGGGGCGGATCGAGTGCGTGAATCCAAGCGCAGAAGCTACGCCAGACATTCGAGTCGATGCGATTCAAAAATGGCGAGCACGTGGAGGACTTCAGTCTCCGGCTCTAGGGTGTCGTCAGCGACCTTCGCATCCTTGGGGAGGAGTTGTCGGAGGAGAAGGTGGTCCGCAAGCTACTGCGTGTTGTTCCCTGCAGGTATCGCCAAATCGCCTTATCAATTGAAATCTTGGTTGACCTCAGCACTCTGTCCATCGAGGACCTCACCGGCCGACTCCACGCTATCGAGGACCGTGGAGAGTCGGACGATGAGGAAGGAGACCAGGTTCTACTCACGGAGAAGGAATGGTCGTCATACAACACCAAGGAGACCGGCATGTCTGCCTCTCGCGCCGCTGCGAACAGCGGGAACACGTCGCGCTCACGCCAGCGCGCCCGGTGCAGTCGCGGGCGTGACGGGGGAGACGGGGAACCAAAGTTTGGGCCATCTCAGGCCGCGTGCCACGACATCTCCAAGGACAAATGCCACTATTGCGGCAAATTGGGCCACTAGGCCAAGGAGTGCCGAAAGGCGAAGTGGGATCGTGAGAAGTTGGCTCAGGAGAATCTTCTCCAAGCCGAACCAGAGCAGGCTGAGGGCGAAGATGAGCCCACGTTATTAATGGCTCAGGTCTGTGATCTCTCTCCTGCCATCAACATCGAACCAGCAGGCGCCGAACTCGTTATAAACGAGGAGCACGCCCTTGTCACTCTCCGCGACGAGGGAGAACCAGTCGATCCAGAATGGATCCTGGACACCAGCGCATCGAATCATATGACGGGCGCACGGAACGTATTCTTCGAACTTGACACCAGCGTGCGCGGTTTCATCAAATTTGGCGACGCCTTGCGAGTCCGCATTAAGGGGTGTGGCACTGTGCTCTTCGCCTGCAAAAACGGTGATCACTGCGCACTCACCGGCGTCTACTACACCCCGCACCTCCGCAGCAACATCGTCAGCCTCGGCCAGCTGGATGAATCTCGCTGCAAGACGGAGATCGAGAATGGCGTCCTCACACTACGCGACCCCCAACGCTGGCTACTGTGCCGGGTTCGGCAGACCGCCGGACATCTCTATGTGCTCAATGTTGACATTGCACAGCCCGTTTGCCTCGCGGCACGGGGTATGGAGAAGGCCTGGACATGGCATGCGCGTTTTGGCCACCTCAACTTTGACTCGCTTCGCATGCTCGCTCGGCGCGGGATGGAGCGAGGCCTGCCGGAGCTTGAGCGCGTAAATCAGGTTTGTGACAGCTGCCTGATCGGCAAGCAGAAGCGAACACCGTTCCCCACCCCGGCGGCGTACCACACGTCAGAGCGCCTCGATCTCATCCACGGCGATATATGCGGGCCCATCACACCGGCAACCCATGGCAGCAAGAGGTACTTCCTGTTGTTGATCGATGATCTAACCCGCTACATGTGGTTCTTTCTGCTGCGCGGCGAAAAGTGATGCTCCTGCAACCATCAAGCGCTTCAAGGCCAGCGTAGAGGTGGAGACCGGCTGCAAACTATGCGTGCTGAGGACTGACCGCGGTGGTGAATTCACCTCCGTGGAGTTTGGCCTCTACTGTGCCGAGCAGGGGATTGAGCGCCACCTCACCGCGCCCTACTCACCGCAACAGAACGGCATCGTGGAACACCGCAACCAGACGGTGGTGGCCATGGGGTGGTGCATGATGAAGGCGAAGGACATGCCCAGCGAGTTCTGGGGGGAAGCAGTGACAACGGCGGTCTACATCCTCAACTGATCACTGATGAAAAGCGTCCCCGACAAGACTCCATACGAGGCGTGGCATGGTCGAACACCTGCCTTGCATCATCCCGGCACGTTCGGGTGCGTGGCGCACGTGAAGGTGATGAAGCCACACCTGAAGAAGTTGGAGGATCGTAGCAAGGCCATGGTGTTCCTCGGCTACGAGCCCAGCAGCAAGGCATATCACGTCTACGACCCCGCCGCCAAGTGCATGTGGATCACACGCGACGTGGTGTTCGACAAAATGAGGAAGTGGAACTGGGAGGAGCATGAGTCAGGTATGGGCGCATCGATCGATTCATTCACGGTCCATTATGAGGTGCAGCCCATCAACGCCAAAACTGCTTCACCAAGCCCACCGCCTTCCGGTGTTTTACCATTGGAATCAGCGGCGCTTCCCTCCAAGCCGCCGAGTCCACAGGTGGAATTTGTGTTGCCCCCCACGGCGGACCCGAACCTCGATGATGATTTCGGTGCTCCACGGCGTTACCGCAGCATTGCCAACATCAACGCCACCTCTGAGCTGGTGGAGCTTGAATTAGACGAGCTCTACCTCCTCGCTGCCGAGAAACCAAGTAGTTTCAGTGAGGCAGAGCGCGACGTGAACTGGCACGGCTGCTCACCGAAGTACATCAACACTCGGTACCATTTCATCAGAGAATACATCGAGGAAGGGAAGGTCGATGTTGAGTTTGCTCCCTCATGGGAGCAACTCGATTACATTCTTACGAGGCCACTCAGCCACGTTAAGTTCCTTGATCTGCGTAGGAGGATTGCCATCAAGGAGACTGTCACAAGGCGTTAGGATTAGGGGGAGATTTGTTGGATGAAGTAATCTTGCGCCAGTTTTCAGTTAGCCATTATGGGACTTCACTATTTTCAGTTTCTAAGTGCTTGCAGTTTTCAGTTTCTATGTTCTGCAGTTTTCAGTTTCTATGTCTTTCCGTTTCTTCAGTTTCTAAATTGTAATCTCCATAAATAGTTGAGTACAAGGATCAGAGAAGCTGTGCAGTTCACGCAGCACCAAAAAAACATCAATTGTTTCATCTTGTGTTCATCAAATCCCAATCCATCCATTTGCAGCTAGAGCTAGAAAATCAGAGAGATTCGCAAGGGCGGCTGACAATGTTCATTCTGTTCATGTGCCACCTCATAAACTTGATTTTAGTCACCAGCCTTTGGATTGGATACAAAAAGAAGCAAATGAGGTGTATATCATACAGCAATAGCAGTCTAGGTTTGCATAAAAATTGTATCTGTTTCCATCTTTGTCGAACTTGTCAAAATTCTTTCTCCAAATTTCAACAGTTTACTATGACAAAACTGCTTAGATTTTCACCTAAATGGCTAACATTTTAACCAAATTTCATAGGTTATTGACCGGGCAAAACTTATCTTCCATGAAATATTACGTACTTTACAGCTGATCTCTGACAAAAAGGCTCACAGCAGTTCTCTCAATGTGGAATGTACCAATTACATTGCTGAACTTGAAGGCATTCTTCGAAAGGAAAAATCCGAATATGTGGTGTGGTGCCTTATGATACAGCTTTGTTGCACCATATTCATTTAATTAGAATTTAAACTTGTGACTTCAACTCATGGAAAAAGGTACACCACTAGACAGCCCCCAGGGTCATGGACCTATGAGCAAATAGCCACAAGCACTTGAACTGTACCACATGCGTATACAGGCTTGAGAAAATCTGGCATCTGTTGATGTAATAAGTGAAAATCCAACACTCTTTTTAAGGAGTAAAACCCAACTCTCTGATATTGTCAAGATAGATTTTTGTTTCATGGGTGTAGATGCAAATATGAATATTTTGTTTCAGGTTAAGATAATGGGATATTTGGAGCTAATAATAAGACTAGTAAGTTTGATATTTAATCATGTAGGTTGTGCATATTTTGGAGGTAGTCCTCGATATGATCTTAGCATGATAGCACGTAGTGGATACTGGATTGTTTACAATAAGACATGGCTCCCATTAGTATACCTACAGCCAATGCAGATACTTCTCCATTCCATTCCTCTAGTCCTGAATGTATGCATTGTTTATGTGGTTGCTTGACTGATTTCTGCTTTTACTAATTAGGGATGTCTGAATAAAGTTTTGAAAAAGGAAGTGCAGAAATGTCAACCAGACATCCTTGAGATCAATAGGCAAAGGAGACTGTAGGATCGAATACCGCAAATCAGAGGGGGTGAATGATTATACTGGTTTCTTTTCAAATTACCAAGGACAGCCTGCGTTGGATTGAACTGCCGACTGAAGACACCATGCCCATGCATGACGCCTCCGAGTTGACATGCTTTGATCTGCTATGCCTGCCAATGCTGTTGGCGATGATCGGGTGAACGACATAGCACGTGGTCGAGAAAAGTGAAGTCGACGGAGGCACGCTATGTCGTCACGCACCGCTCGGAACGAGAACGAGTCAAAGACGATGCCCAGAAAAACACATCGCCAAAGGTAACCAAATTTTTCTTGGAATAAATCTGATCTTTTATTTCTGAATCATGTTCTGTGGCTATAAAGTGCCCTCACGGCACCCCTCAAACCCTAGCACAAAAATTCCAAAAGCTTTAACCATCAAAGCCGTCTAAAGCCCTCTAATAACTCTTAACTTCTCACTCCTTTTATATGCTAGAGCCCCAAAGAGTGTTCACATCAACACAGATATGAAATCCTAACTGATTTCAAAAATCAAGGAACCCGAAACCCTTCTAAACATGGGTTTTCCAAAATCTCTAAACCTTCCAGTTATGAACACCTTCCATAACTCCACATGTGTCGAAGCTTTCAGGACCACACCTCCTATAGCTTCTCGACGCATCATCCACTTTTGATCTCCACTACCCCAGCGTGAGCCCGATCACCTCGTAATATTCTCGATTGCCTGAAGCTCAGATCTCCTATCCTAATCCCGGTCCTCTCTGTCATCGACAATGGCTGCCTCCCACACCCAACCTGCATATGCAAAAATCAAAGAACTTTTTCACCAGCATATGTTTTCTCCAACGTGACCAACATTAGTCCATACAAAACACCCTTGTCCATCCATAAACACGAATCACATCATCCAAAAGATCAATTTCCATGCTTTCCAAAAATCAACTCGAGACCAACCTAAAAAAATGGGTCTGACCGCCATGCACAGGTTGGCCAGACCGCTGGTTGGTCAGACACGAGTACTCGAGGTACTCAAAGGTTATAAGAATTGAAGCACTCAAAGCCTACGACTACCTACCAATGAAGCCTACGACAATGAATCATAAAACCTATAACTACCGATCGCGAAGTCTATGACAACTGATCGTGAAGCGTATAACTACGATCGCAAAGCCTACAACTACCGATCACCGACCAGGCACTGTAGCTTGCGACCATCGACCAGGCACTGTAGCTCCTACCATCGACCAGATATTGTAGCTCCGACTATCGGCCAGGTACTGTAGCTACGGCCATTAACCAAGTACTGTACCTTCGACTATCAACCAAGTACTATAGCTTCGACCATCAACTAGATACTATAGCTACGACCTTCCCGGTCAAAGCCTATGACTACCAACTACCAACTGTGGTCAAAACCTTAGACTACTGACCATGGTTGTCACCTTCGACTACCAACCATGGTCGAGGCCTATGACTACCAACTACCAACTGTGGTCACAAGCTTAGACTACTGACCATGGTTGTCACCTTCGACTACCAACCATGGTCGAGGCCTATGACTACCAACTACCAACTGTGGTCAAAACCTTCGACTACTGACCATGGTTGTCACCTTCAACTACCAACCATGGTCGAGGCCTATGACTAATAAGCGGTAGAAGTTTGCCGGTCATACCGCCCAATACAAGGCAGCCAGACCGCTTAACCTAAATATTCCAGCAATTCCAGTTTTACAATAGTGCATCGTTCTAAACATTCATAAGTGCAAATTTTAATGCAACCCAAATATCAATTATTAATCATCACTATAATCCGAAGCTATCCACATGGTCTAATAATCTCCCCCTTGATGAATATATTGACAACACCTCAAAATCTCTCAAATGAGTTGAATGTTAAAAGAAAAGCAAAATTTATGAAAAGAAAGTATCAAACTTGCAAAAAAATCAATTTGACAAACCACAGCAACAAACTTTCAACAGAAACTTAGAAAAAATCTCCCTCAACACGAGAGAAGCAAATTTCTCTGATTTCTCCAATTTTTCTCTATTTTCTCCCATTTTTCTCCCCCTTTGGTAATGTAATCTGAGAGACCATGTGGTTGAGACCCCATGTGTGTGATGAGTAATTGACATTGGTTTAGGAGAGTTGAGTTTGGCTTGGGTGGTTCGGACCTTGACGTTGCGTGGTGCATGCGGGCTCGGTCGGACTTGGTCAAACATGGTCATATGGGATTAGCACGCTTATTCCTTTGATTCGATAGGTTTGGACTTCGTCATGCGTAAGTATGATGTTATGATGCTATTTATGCTTTCATGTATCGAGCGGTGCTATTTGATGTGTTTCTTGTCTATGTTGGCTGCAGGACGTCGAGGTGGAGTCGTGGCGAGACACAAGGTGACCGGACTAGACACGGGCGGTGTCGAGGTCAGAACGGTCGAGATGTGTCGAAGACGGTGGAGACTCGAGGTGGTTGCGAGTCGTGGACGACAAGGAACGCGGAAGCTTCCCGGAAGGTGCAGGAGGGGCGAATTGGTAATTTCGCGAGGCTGCACAAGCGGGAGCGGGTTCCGTTGGATTTAGCGGGCGTAACGGGATGGAAACCCGTTAGCCAAAGGCTATAAATAGGAGGGAGTGGCTGCATGCCCCCTCATGGCTTTGGGAGAGAGTTAGGGTTTTGTGAGTCAAAAGAGGCTTTGGGAGGTGGTTTTACCTTTGAGCTTTAGTTGTTGAGAGTGGGTGAAATGGGTAGAGTGTTGTCTCCCGTAGTTCTCTCCTCCCTGTGTATGTTCATGTGTTGTTGAGCTTGTGTTCTTGAGATGGAGAGGGAGAGGTAGAGGAGATCCTTTGTAATCATCCATGTTCTAATGTCCATGCGTATCGGGACTCCTCTGTAATCCTCTTTTGATTTGGAATGGAAATCTGAAATTTATTTCTCCGTGCTCTCTGTTCTTCGTTTATCTCTTTTTGAGTGATTTCTTGACTTTCTTGATTTCTTGTTGTTTGTTGCTGGGGAGTACTAAAATGGATTGCTCTAGGTTGGGATGATGCCACAAGATCATTTGATTGATATTTCCCAAGAGCAAATCGCATTTAATCTCAAATTTGGTTTTTGCTCTCCTCTGTTCTTCATTTCCTCTCCTAGGGTTTTGATGAATTTCTTGATTCCCTTGAGGAAATGACCTGAGATTCTTGCTGGCATGTCCTTAGATTATTGCTAACTTGATTGCAAAATCTCATGTGCAAAGGACTTATGAATCTCGAGTAATTTGGATTTTCGTGCTACTCTCTGAAGTTTCCCATGCATTCCTAGGGTTTTGGTGTTTTTGTGATTCCCTTCATGAGATGACATGAAACTTGGCATGTTGAGCCCAGAGGCTATTAAGTAGCTATCCTCAAAGTTTCGTGGCCAAAGGATCAATGGTTGGGGAGTATTTTGGATTTTGGGTCAGCTTTACAAAAATTTCAAATTCTTGCCATAATCTAAAATTTGTGCTCATGAGTTGTTTTCTCTTTGTTTCCTATGTCCCTCAGGGTATTTGAGACATAGTATTTCAGTTCTGGGTTTGGGGAAACCAGAGACAATCCTCAATTTCCTCTGTTCTTGAAGTTCCAGAGTGTTCAGTGTTGTTGTCTGAAAAAATCAGGCTGTCAGCCCGAGGGGTGGTCAGACCGCACCTAACAAGGCGGTCAGACCGGCGGCTTAAGCCCGGTCAGACCGGCCCATGCTTGGCGGTCAGACCGGCCCTCCCATGGCGGTCTGACCGGCCACAGCAGAGAGGTCTGACCGGCCCCCCTCTTTCTTGCAGGCTTTGTTGATTTTTGTTTTTAGGGTTTGTCTTCCAGGTTATTCTCTTATTGCCTTGGTCCTATGTTCTTTATGCTCCTCCAGTAAGCTCTTGCCCTCACATATGATCTTCTCTTCATAGCTCTCAATAGCTATTGGAAAGAATTTATTTGTGAGTGCTCTTCTGTGCATGGTTCAGATTTTCTCAGGTCTCATGTACTCTTCTTAGCTTTGTAGCTACTGGAGAGACAACTCTTTCGTGGGTTCTTTTAGGGGGTCGTGTTTTAAAGAAAACGACATTCACCCCCCCCCCTCTGTCGCCATTTTGGTCCAACATAATCATCAAGAACTTCAAAGAAAGAATAATTCTAAGAAGGGGCAATGAGAGTAAAAATCAAGAAACTTTATAGATTATCCAAGTCACTTTGTATTGAATTAATAATTTAACCAAGCCATTTCTTGTGTAGTGCTAACTAAATCATATTAAGTCATATATTATAGCAATGTCAAAACAAGTCTTTAGCATAATTAAACAATTTATATTAATGATAGGCATCTCAACAAAGACCAAATCAATTATAAAGAGCATAATGAGATATCACACTAAAAAGTAAAAACCTAAAAGTGAAGCAAACTTTAAATCTAGATGAGCTAGCAGTCTCATATAACAACCTATTGCTCTATACTCAATTCTTAAGCATATGGCATGCTTGTAGCATACTTCTATTAAATGATGGTATGCTTAAAGCATACTTCTTTTCATTTGTACATTTTTTTTGTGCCTTTTCTTTTTATTTACACTTGGCATGCTTGAAGCATACATCTTTTCAAATGTCTCTTTCTCTTTTTTCATAACATGCCAAATTGAGTGAACATAAAAAGATCTCGATATGAAACATACGAGCCTCATAGCCAAGATTTAAAATAAGATTCACAATCAAGCTAATCCTTTTGGATGGACATCACAAAGCACTATCTATAATCAATCTAGTCAAAATATTTTGCCATGTTATATTTTAGTTCAAATATAGCAAATTAATTTCAGCCAGTCATGATCAAAACTACATAGCACATGAATAGATATGATAGAGACAGATCTACAACTTATTTGATTTCAATGACCTAGACTTGATGATTTATTTGATTAGTATAATAAATGAATCTTTTGAAAATTTTAAACAACAAGCTCTCACTCAGAATAATCCCATAGGGTGCAACACACCCAATTCACTTTGCAAATAACCAAAACGAGATGATCAAGTGGTTTTGAGAGAATATGAGCAATCTGAAAATGAAACTCAATAGGGTGTAGAAACATCACCCTTTCCATATGGTCCCTCAGAAAGTAAAATCTCTTAAAAATCATTAAAAGGAGTGAAGAATCATCAAGTGTTCCAACCAAGCAATGACGTAAAAGATTAGAACATGTAACATCCTGAAATATGAACTTAGGAAATGTGTAGCCCTTGAATTGTTTTGAAATATATTTTGTCGATGTTTAGAGATTTTATGGATTTTCCTTGGTTTTGTGATTGAGGTTCCATGAAAATTAAAAATTGAATATGAAAAATGGAACAAATAAAAATGATGAAAGGAGCCAAGGGCCAGCTCTCAGCCAGGCCCAGCCGGCCCTTTTTCCCTGTCCTCACTTCGACCATGGTTGAAGCCATTCTCGGCCCCACCCCAATCGAAGCTGCAGCCCACCCGACCGCAGACCACAGCCCAACTTCCCGACCGCACCTCCTTCGGACCGACAGTCTGAGGCATGCCTCGCGCCGCGTCACTGGGACCCACCTCTCCAACTCCCGACGACCATGCACGTCAGCGCCAACTGCTCGGCAATTACTCCGTCCCATCGATCTGCCACAGCGACCGACTTTTTGACCACATCGTTGCGTCGATCGGGCACCGATTACCCCGCCACCAGCTCGCCTGACCGCCCCGTCATCTGCAGTGCAATCCTGCTCCCGTCACCTCCTCTGTTCCGGGCGTCAACGCGCCAGAGCCGCGTCAGCCTGGCGTCGACTGCCTTGTAGTCGTGCAACTGCGCCTGTCGACTCCGCGCACGACCCTGCCACCCGTCCCCTTTCCCATACCCTGCGAGGTCGACTGCCATGCCCTTGCTTCAACCGCTAAACTACCCCCATGCTGCCACCACCTTTTCCTCGGCTATAAAGCCTCGCCCGGTACTCTCGACCACTCCACACCACCCCACTGAGCCTCCCACTCCAAGGAATTAGCCCCTCGAGCACCGCAGCCCTCCGGCGATCTCTTCTTCCCCAAGATCGGTGAAGGAGCCAACCGACGATTGCCGCTGTCGTGGTCCAATTCCTTTCCACGGAGGCACCCCTGGAGCATCCCGACGTCATCCCTGCCCTCGACCGGAACAGCCGCCACCTGAACTGCGCCCGCAACATGCGTCTACTTCAACCGCCGCCGTCCCACACCGCCAGCTCGCCACCAACCTTTCCGAGCTCAACCGACCGTCGAGGTAGACTCCCCATCCCACCTAGATGCTGCCCTCTTAGTTAATTGGACTCTAGTGCCATAGTCTGTCCCGCCATTATCCTCTGTTCCGCCGCTCGTCCGCCTCGCTACCAACCGCACGTGATCGTGGTCGTAGCGACCGTGGTCGAAATATCAACCACGGTAGGGGTCGTGAGGCCTAAGTAGTGGTCGCAGAACTGCTGTAATAGCTATAGTCGAAGAATCCGTGGTCATAAAAGAAACATGGTCATGAAATGGTCACTTACGACCATGCGGACGAAGTTACGACCACGCGGTCGTTCCCGACCATGTGAACGAACTCACGACCACATCACCCTTTACGACCATGCGGTCATAACCGACCACGTGGTCACACGGCCACTATATGATGTTTACAACTGCTCAGTATTGTTCACAATCACTCACAGCCGTGCCATGACCATGCGGTTGAAAACGACCTCACGGTCGAAATCGACCATGCGGTCGATGCCACGACCACGTCGTCGTTTACGACCAAGCAGTCAAACTTACGCCCATATTGTCGGATTTATGACCACATAGTCGTTATGACCACGTTGTTGTCTCGAGATCGGCTGTGGGTCCCGCCTGTCAGACTTTCAAATTTTTCTCGAATTTATTCAAACAGAGAGATTCAAATGGTCATAACTAATTCATTTTAACTCTGAATTGAGCGAAACAAATTTTTAAATTTATCTAAAATCAAAATATAACCAATGGAACCAAGATCATGAATTTTAGAGTTCATTTGAATTTTTCTATGAGGATTTGTTTGCTTTGCTGATTTTATCCGAATTTTCGCGCACGTTAAAATAGCGTACGAGGCTCAAGAAGAAGAAGCCGAAGCAGCTGCACGTGACGACCAAGACCCAGTTCACTGTGACCAAGGCGAGTCAATACTTTGATCATGTTGAACCTACATTTCCTGCAAATTACTTTTGTTCAGATTATCAACTTGCATGCTGATATTTTATATGAAAATATATGTTGATTCTAGTTATATGCCATTACTCAACATAATTAGTATTACATCCCTTTTTGGAACATTGAATATGTGAGCCTTGTCACTCTAGCAAAAACTATAATGGTAAACTTTCGAAAATAAGTTCGTACTATTATGCCATGCTTAGTTTTGATTAGACAACTCGGGGGCACCTAAATGCCCCAAGCATCCCTTTTAATCACGAGAAAACTGGTTGGGCAGTCATGGTGGTAATGATTGGTATATTTTGTTATGATTATTTTATACTCCCAAAAATCTCCAATTGCTTATCTATCTGGGTGAATGGTTCGGGGGTATGGTGCAGTGGTGCATGAGAGTGTGGTTTGTGGTAAAACCGCCCAGATAACCCTAAGGACTGAATCTTGTCATGCCTCCTGTGTACAACAAGTACAACCACAAGTTCGTAAAAGTACAACTTGACTTAGTAGATTTACCAGACCCTGCAAGTCATCATCATAGGTGGAGGAGGTGAGGTAGTTTAAGCGTTGTCTGGATGACGGCTTGAATGGGACACTCGTAGAGGGTGAAGTTCTACTGTGGCGTGCTAGCAGTGTGGGCAGCCAGCTGCAAGCGGGCCAAGCTCATAGGGATGGAAGTGGTGAGGTACTTTGAATGGTTACTGTGATGGTTTCCTCAACCGCACAACTAAGGAATCGTGTGGGGCAATGAGTTAACTATCTCTTGTGGGTAAAGTGTGCAAACTCTGCAAAGTCAAAACTATTCGAATAGCCGTGCCCACGGTTAAGGGCGGACATGCGAACTTAACTAGATATAGTTCTATTTCAAAAACTTTGTGGAAGAATGGGAGTTATGGAGGGAAGTGGGAAGCCCTAACTGGTGTTGACCTGGGTGTCGTCCCAGTGATAATATAAGCGGCTATAATGCTGAATGTCTAGCATATGGTTTAGAGATCATGTAAAGGTGGATGGTCTCTAGATCACTGTTAATAAAGCATTCTCTTACACACATTATGCTTTGGTTCAAACTGCTAGGAAATAGCAAGATTTCTAGATAATATATTTTAAAAAGCAATTTTTGGCAAATAAAATAACCTAAGCCTTCCCTTGGTAAGCCATACATTCTATTTAATTGCATCCTATATATTGGCTTGCTGAGCATGGTGGATTATGCTCACACTCGCATTACCAACCTCAGAAACAGGAACTCAGGACTATTACGCACATGAAGCCACCCCCGCCACAGATGGAGGAGACCACGATGGGAATTAGGGTGCATTCTGCGCTGTTTGGTCCTAGACAAGTAGACTAATTGGAGTTGTGTGTGCATAGGTATACATATTACCTAAGTCTAGATATTATATATATATGTGTATATATATATATATATTTATGGCACACATTTACCCCCAGTCGCTTGCCTGTGGATTGTGGTCTCGCTACTGTTTATGTTTTCGCTGTCTTTGTAATGTAAACATTTGGCATGTTCGGCTCCTATGTAAACTTCGCCCGACATGGTGTAATTTTAAACTTTGATATGTAATATTATGTTCCATGCGATGTATGAAATCATGCAATAGTGCAGAGATCATAGGGGATTCTGGATTGAAAAATCTGGGTCCGACAGAACACAATCAAGCCTATGTTCTCCATCCCGTGTTAGAGAAAACATTGGTCTCACAGTACTGGGGTTAGTGAAATCAGATATAGGAATCTAGTATTGAGACACACGGTGAACAGGGGCAACAACAGACCACAATAAAGATTTAAGTAAATAATTAGCCTCTATCAAATTCCAGTCAAGCCATTGTTGAAACACTGGTCTAACCACCTCAGTAAGGCTAGTCTAACTGCCCGAGGCTGGTCTGATCGCATGGAAAACGCCAGTTTGACCAGTCCTATCGCAAAAACTCCCAACATACAGAAAATTGATTAGAGGGACCAAAGAGATGATAAGAAGCTTGTACAAACTCCAATCCAGAACTAGAAACCTTCCCTAACCAGTCTTTCTTTTCTTTATTCACTTTCCGAAAGCAAAATTGAACTAAATGACAATTTTTACCACAATGGGTGCATTGGTATTTGACTTGATAAAAAGTCGTATTGTTGACTTCACAACACCCACTTTAGTAAAGGGATCCTTTGCTATACCAGCAGATTTAAACAATTTATTTTGGTTTAGATTTTACTTCAATTTTCCAGGTTCAAGAAACTTAACTACATTAGTAGGATTATTCTTAACATGCTCAACAAGGTCAAATCCTAGACTAATTTTTTACACTTGTTTTTGACTTGTCTAGAATCATATTTAGATTTTTCTTGCCAAAAGAGAATCTCTCTATAATATACTTAACATACCCATTTTTTAGCTAATGAGGGACAAGTTGTGCAATTAACAGGTTCATTCACAAGTTTCTTAGAAACACTAGACCGAGCCAATCTACCTTTTCAGCAAAATCATTAAGTTATCTAGTCAATGCTTCTATTTTAATATTAAGCTTACGACAGTTAAAACAAGAAAATGTTTCATACTAAAGCATTTGTTGAATTGATTCCTAACATGAATTAAATCTAGCTTCTAGCAATTTACAATTAGAACAAACTTTAAAATAATTAAATTTGAGCTTTTCAATTTCATCATTAGCAAGTTTTAATTTTTTATCACAAAAGTCATGTACCAATCTTAATTCATCAAATTTAGCAGTTACATCTCTAAGTAAGTTTGATGCATTAATTGATCTAGTAGTCTCTAACTCAAAATGTAAAACTTAATAAGACTCATATGATTCATCATTAGGAATAGAAGCTAACTCCATTAATCTCAGAATTCAAGCTTTCAACAACAAAATTATTTTCTTTCAATTTTTTCATGTTTTCAATTCAATAGCAAGTTTAATCAAATCATCTTCAAACGTATCATATGACGGTCTTACCTCATCAAGATCACTATCGTCATCATCGTTGTTGTTACATATCTTGAAGCACATGCCCGTGAAGTCATCATTGTTCTTCTTCTTACCTTTAGCATCGTCATCATCGTTGTCATCGTCATCGCAACTCTCATATTCCACATCACTCAAATCAAGATGCTCAATAGTCGATATGACCATTTTAGCAAACTTGCGATGGAAATTTCTACCCTTGGTGTTGTTGTTCTTGGATGGCCAACGACGATAATTTTTGTCTTCCTTGATCACCTTCCCCTTGAGTTTGAGGCAATCCATCTTAATGTGGCCTGGCTCACCATACTCATAGCACCTGATCAAACTTGACACGCCACCTTGCTTCCTCATCCTTACGTTGTTGAGTACCTTGTATGCACTTGAGGAAATCAATACTATGTCTTTTTCAAGGAGCTACTCGAACTGTTCCCCTAAAAAAAGACAAAGCAGACAAATAAGCACAAGACAAAGAACTCGATGAAGCAACATGTACAGGATTAGTCACAAGTGCTAAAGATGAAGATTTCTCAATCTTAGATGGCAAAGCTTCCATCTCATAGGTTTTCAATCTAGAATAAAGATCATCCATGGTTAAAATATCTAGACCAACAGTTTGATTAATACTTATGACAACCGTCAAACAATCAGAACCTAAAGATCTCAAAATTTTAGTTGCATTATCTTCATCAGCATGAATAATATTAACACCATGCAAATTACTCAATATTTTCTCAAAACGAGCAAAGAGATCATCAATAGATTCACCAAGCTTCATTGAAAAATTAGAATATTCTTTTTGATAAATATTTTTATGTACTTTCTTAATTTTTGTATTTCTTTAATGATAATCGCAAAGAGTTTTTATATTAAGTGGTTAGAATTAATATGAGCTGCACGATCAAATTCTTTGCGAGAAATCCCTTGAAACAACAAGTTACAACCTTGAGCATTTAAATCAACATCTATTTTATTTACATTAGTGACAGTAGCAGGAATCTCATAAGGTCTAGAAACTTTATTCCAAACATCACTACCATTAGCCTCAATGTAAGCTTGCATACGATGCTTATAAAAAGCAAAATTAGTACCATCTAGCATGAGGGACGGTTCACATACCTCTCTGATGTCATAGCAACCTGCTCTGATACCACTTGTAGGATCGAATACCGCAAACAAAGGGGGTGAATGATTGTATTAGTTTCTTTTTGAATTACCAAGGACGGCCTATGGTGGATGAACCGTTGACTGAAGACACCATGCATGTGCGTGACACCTCTGAGTTGACGTGCTTTGATCTACTCTGCCTGCCGATGCTGTTGGCGATGATCGGGTGAATGACACAACACGTGCTTATGGAAAGTGAAGTTGACGAAGCAACACTATCTCGCCACGTACCGCTCGGAACGAGAATGAGTCAAAGATGATGCCCAGAAAAGCACGCCACCGGAGCTGACCAAATTTTTCTTAGAATAGATCTGATCTTTTATTTCCGAATCATGTTGTGTGCCTACAAAGCGCCCTCATGTCACCCCTCAAACCCTAGCACAAAAATTCCAAAAGGTTTAACCCTCAAAGCCATCTAAAGCCCTCTAATAACTCTTAACCTCTCTCTCCTTTTATATGCTAGAGTCCCAAACCGTGTCCACATCAACATGGACACAAAATTCTAACTGATTCCAAAAATCAAGGAACCTAAAATCCGTTCAAACACGGGTTTTCCAAAATCTCTAAACCTTCCAGTTATGGACACCTTCCATAACTCTTCATGTGTTGAAGCCTTCAGGACCACACCTCCCATACTTTCTCCATACATCATCCACCTTTAATCTCCACGTGCCTTAGTGTGAGGCCGATCACCTCATAACATCCTCGACTACCTGAACCTTGGATCTAACCATCCTAGTCCCGATCCTTCTTGTCATCGATCATGACCATCTCCACGTCCAACCTGCACATGCAAAGACCAAAGAACTTTTTCTCCGACATAAGTTTTCTCTAACTTGACCAACATCAGTCCACACATGCATAACACACCCTTGTCCATTCATAAACATGAACCAAATCCGAAATATCAATTTCCACGCTTTCCAAAAATTAACTTGAAACCACCCTGAAAAAACTGGTCTGACTACCGTGCACAGGCCGGTTAGACCACTGGTTGGTCAGAAACGAGTACTCGAGGTACTCAAAGGTTACAAAAATTAAAGTACTCGAAACCTATGACTACCTACTATGAAGCCTATGGCAACCGATCACGAAACCTACGACTACCAATCATGAAACCTATGACAACCAATCACAAAGCCTACAACTACCGATCGTAAAGCCTACGACCACCGATCACCGACCAGGCACTATAGCTTTTGACCATCGACCAAGCATTGTAACATCCGACCATCGACCAGGCACTGTAGCTCCGACCACCGACCAAGTACTGTAGCTCCGACCATCGATCAGGTACTACGGCTCCGACCATCGATTAGGTACTGTAGCCATGTCCATCGATCAAGTACTATAGCTGTGACCATCGACCAGGTATTGTAGCTACGACCATCGATCAGGTACTGTAGCTCCAACCATCGACCAGATACTGTAGCTACGACCATTCTACTCGAAGCCTATGACTACCAACTACTGACTACCGACCGTGGTTGAGGACTATGACTATTGAGTGGTAGAAGTCTTCCACTCAGACCACCCAATACAGGGTGGTCAGACCGCTTAACCTAAATATTCCAGTAATTCCAGTTTTACAATACTACATCATCTGAAACTTTTATAAGCGCAAATTTCATCATCACTATATTCCCGACCTATCCACATGGTCTAACAGAGACAGTTACTTTTCCATTCATACGAGATCAAAGACTGATATTTGCCATAAGATCAGATAGGAGACATCATGAACTATATAACATCAGGCAAGGAGATAAGGAGAAGATCCATTATGTAGATTGTTTGTAACATCCTAAATTTCAGATGTTCAAAATTATGAAATTTTTAAAACTTTTCATTAAATATTATTAGCATTCAAATTTCTTCTACAATTTTATCTGAGTTTTTTGAATTTTGTGCTGAACAAATTAATATTGGGGAATACTTCCCAAGCGAAAATGCTAATAAATAATCATAAATCCAAATTCAATGACAAAAATCTAAAATTTAAAAGCCAATTTCCAATCCTGAAAATTGAAGTTCAAATCAAAATCTAGATTTCAAAATTTTGCTTAGGCCTTTCATTTTCTCTCTTTCTTCTCTTTTCCTTTTCCTCTCTCTTGCATGTGGGCCCAACCCCTTCTCTCTCCTTCCTTCTTTTCCTTCCTCTCGTTCTCCTTCTTCCCCGTGGCTGTCCTGGCATCTGGTGCCAACGCGCCCACCGTGCAATGGTGCCACGCCACCCATGCACCACACGTCCCTAGCGCCAACCACTCCCGTCGCCTCCGCCGCACGTCCCCGTCACATGGCCATAGCACCTCCTTCCTCCTCCCCTTGTCCTCTCTGGTGCCATGCCCTGCCACCGACGTCTCGATGCTCATGCCCACGTCGCCACCCAGTCCGTACCTACCTCCATCGCGTCCCCGCCTGGGCTCCCCACCGGACCTCCCTTCTTCTTCCATGTTCCAACGTCAGCCACAACACCTCCCACGTCGCAAGCGCGTCCGCGCTGGTGCCCTGCTCTCATCGCATCGGCCATCACCTCCTCTACCTTCACCCATGCCCTACCGTGGCCCTGACACCCTCACGTCGTCGCCATGCCTTGCAAACGCCCGTGTCCTACCAGCCACCTTGTCGCGCGAACCACACCCATGACGTGTCACAGCCACACTGGTGCCATACCGTGCCCTGTTCTCTAGTCACCAGCTATAGTGCCCCTACAGCATCCCTCCACCCAATAAATAGCACTTGAGTGCGGCTTGTTGCCCTTCCTTCCTCCTTCATTCTCCCGAGCCCCGCCCAAGCCAGCCCGTGCACCGGCCGACCCACCTCCCATGCCATTCCAGCCACCCTGGAGGTTCCTTCCAATTTTGAGTGCATCACTTCATGTCCTTATATCTCTTCTATCTCCCCAAAACCTCCGCTTCCCCCACCAATTCCTCCCTTTGGCACCATCTACATGCCTCTCTGGAGCTTCCCCAATCACCGCCAGAGCTCCTTCCTCACCCCAAGACGCCGACGCCATGAAGCACCTTGCGCCACCAATGGCTCCCATATCTAGCCTGCCTCAACCTCTCTCTGGCCATGCCACCACTGCAGGTGAGTTCACCCTGCCCCACTCATGCTCATGCTCCTGCTATTTTTCTTCCTCTTCCTCTTGGCCACTGCCACCTCGTTCCATCCCTGCCCCCGACCGCCGTGTATCACCGCCCACCTAGCTTGGTGTTGCTCAAGCCATGAAGCCGCATTCCCTAGCCTCTACTCTTTCCCTGCAACCCATTTTGGTGGTTGCCATTCCCTCCCCAGCCACTGCCTACCACCGGCAAGCCCAACATCGAGTGCGGCCCAGTTGGTATGTTTTGTTCCCCAGCCACCCCCTCATCTCTTCTGATTATTTGCCTCCACTAAGTTAGCTCAGGGCAAATGCCCAGATGGTCAGCCGAGCCAATCGTGAATGCTAGGTCCTAGATTCGAACCCTCGTCCCCAAACTTGTCCTTTTTATTTTTCTTTGGTCCATTTCAATTACGGAAAACAAGAAAATAATCCATGGAAGCTAATAAATTTGATTAGGATGTAAATAAGATTATTTAAGATTTAATATTGGATTAATTATCATATATGAGTAACTAATGTGGCTTGATTATTTATTTAAAATCTAGTTATTAATAAAGGGCATTAATAAAAGATGGCTCTAGTGAAAGGTAATAAGGTGAATGACAAATCAAGTTGCTTCGTAAAACTAATTAACCGATATGCTGTAACCCTTTAAAATGAAATGCATGTTTACATTAGAAGGTCATGATTAAAAGATAATCCTTGCCGCTACTATGCGGCCGATAACCAAATCTTAATGATACATTTAATGATATCAAACTATAAATGCACATAGTAGCTAGGCTAGGCTCACATACGTTGATTTTAACTAAAATTAAGTTACGATAGTTACTAAGTAAAGGCACACAAACTATCAACGACATTTAATTTTGAGAGCGCTCAAATTAAAAAGAACGTGTTGAAATATAGCCTTGCGTGTCAATTAAATATAAATGACCCCAGGGTCATCAGGTCATTACAATAATCTCATTGATTTATAATTTGAAGACAAGTGATACTGGGCATAGTTAGGAGTGCATTTTATTCGAGATGCATTTAAACCCTAGAATGATTCAGTAGTCGCGGATTAGTAATAAATAGTAATCTATTTAAAGCTAACTATTAAATAGCAATAATTGGATAAGTAATCTCATGATTTAATAAATTATGGGGCCAACCATTCAAATTAATCTTCTGACTAACTGGTAATTAGAACACCACAAAATACCATATCCTGAATTTACAAAAACTATGAACTCTAAAAATTGATTCAATAAAGTAAAATTGCATACATTATGTGTAGAACTCATGCCTTAACTCTTAAATGTTAACACTGACAAAAATAATACTCAATACCCTAACTAAAGTCTTGCATATGTCCATAGGTCTAGCCTGACTCATGGAATTTTCTTAATAAATATAAAATCATAAAAGAAGTTATTCAAAATAAAGAGGCCGCACCCCTATAGTTTTTTGGGAATTCGTTTATGTTTAGTTTGCCTCCGTTGCAACTTGTATCTTCTATGTGTGTCGACTAAACCACCTGATCAAGATTCTTATTCAGAATCTCACCTTACCAGTAATTCATAAATATTTGTAATTTCATATTCCTTATTATCTTGTTCTCACATGTTCTTCAGTTGTATACAAGAATAGACCTTCGTGGTCGGGTCATCTGCGTTCTTGGCATGGTTGATAACGACTTGGTGATTAGTTCAACGATTGCTTGGTTCGTACGTATTGTATTCGTAGCCTGGATCATGAGAGTTGATTATCGTCCAATTGAAATTATCCTTCTCATCGAAAGATCGGGAAAATAATAACCCATCAGATGGTATCAAAGCTTTAGTTGACTGGTAGGAATTTCTTGTATCCCTGGTTAGTAGATTGGTTTTTATTTCCTATAGTCTAGAAAAAATTGCCCCACAAAAAGAGTTAATTCCCGTTGTTCAAACCCCGTTGTGCCTTTAATCTACTAGTTTTGGTTTGCTAAATTGAATTTGCATCCATTTTAGCATTGTCTAGTTGCTGGTCATGTCTCTATTCCTATAAAAATCCAAACAAAACAAAATTTCCTCACCCCAAACACCAATTCCATTCTTCTGAACTGAATCTGTAATAGTCAGCACTTGTGATTTTTGTGCAAATTTTTTAGTCGGTTTCCAGAACTTGGACCCAAAACAAAGGTTGTAGAAAAAGCCATCAGGAAATGGAAAAAAAGAATCATTGAAAAAAAGCAACTAAAAAGAAGTTACTGCCAAAATACCGACGTGTTGTCCAGTGGAGAGAAATCTTTAGTTTTTAGTTTTGGGTCAATCTTTGTGTTCTTCAATTCCAGATTGCATTCGATTGAATTATCTTGTGTTTACCACTCATATACATTGTTGTACACTTATTTTATCCTTCTTCCATCCTTGGTTGATTGGCAACATAGGCTAAGAGCTAGATACGAACTATAATTCAATTCTGTGAATTTTTTGAAATTAACTGATTGTTCTCCATTGCTACATATCGAGCCTTCTAAGCTACACCTTATACTAACTGAGCAGATCACGTCAAACCGTCCCTTGCAATCGCTTTACTCATCACTTGAGTCAAGTTTATCACGAACCAGCCATCGGTTACACCGCTTGTTTGCATTGGTAAGAACTTACCAGAGCTTGGTAAGAGCTTGAGTATGAGCGACTTTGAGCCTCTGGATCCTAGTAGTTGATAGAAATATATACTTGTGATTTGCTTCCTTGTTTTCTACTAACTATGGTAGGTTCACGAGATGATTTTCAACTAGCACTACTACAGAAAGCCTAATACTAGACGGCCAATCACAGATGGTTTGACAAAATCGTCTATGACCAACACTAACACAGACGGTTTTAATTTGGACATCGTCTGTGTTGGCGGCGTCGAAGAAAAGGAGTATCACAGATGGTTCTTACCGATGAATCGTCTGTGATACTGAAGTATCACAGACGGTTTTGAACAAAAAACCGTCTGTGATAATTCATAGACGGTTTTTCATGAAAAACCGTCTGTGATAATACTCACTAGGCATTTATTGCGCTGCCCAGACCGCATCTGTCTTCATTTCGATCCAGATCTAGCCGCTGCTGCGCACTCTTTCGCTCAGGAGGCAAGCTAGGCGATTTCAGGCCAGTTAATTTGGTGGGAGGAGGCAGATATTGAGCTTTGAAGATTCATACTTTCCTGGTTGCTCTAGATATGGTTAGTAATGAATTTTATTTTTTCTTTGCATGTATTACAATTTAGATCTAAGTAATTGGTGAGTGTTATTAATTGAAGATGGTTTGCAAAATTGTTGGTTATATAATAGCTGTTGTGTTTGTAATATGAATTGAGCTAGCAAATTAAGCCTCAATATAATACATGTGGCCGGTATATATGTAGTAATAATTAGTTAATTTAATTTTTAATACTAAGTTGTTATATATGTACGTAATGTAGGACCGAAGCTGGATGTATGCCGCGAGCCGTGTGAGTGAAGAGTACATTAATGGCATGTCTGCTTTTACAAGAGCTGCCGAGGAGGATATGTTGAATAAGGGGATGGAATATATGTACTGTCCATGCACTGACTGCGAGAATTTAAATATGTTTAAGAACCGAGGGCAAATTGAAGAGCACTTGATTCGAATGGGTTTCAAAAAGGGTTATACGTGTTGGACCAGTCATGGCGAAGTGAATGATCAAATGCCGCCGGATGACATCGCCGGTGAAATGAATGATATACCGTCGGATGACATCGCCGGTGAAGTGAATGACGTGCCGCCAACTGATGTCGATTGTGGTTCGGATTCGGATAGGTTGCACGATGATAATCTGGATCAGATGCTTCGCGATGTAGAAGAGAACTATGATGAGAAAGAGTATGTTAAATTCCGGGGCTTGATGGAGGATTCGGAGAAACCTTTGTTCACGTGCTGCAAGTACACGAGGTTGTCGGCCATGCTTGAACTGTTGAAATTGAAGGCAAGCAACGGTTGGTCCGACATGCTTCCGGAGGGAAATGAGTCGCCTAAAACCAAGTATAAAGCCAAGAAGGTTCTTTGTCCATTGGGAATGGAAGTAGAAAGAATACATGCATGTCCGAACGACTATATCCTCTACCGTAAAGAGTATGCAAACATGCATGTATGTCCGATGTGCAAAGCATCCCGATACAAATGTAACAATCAATCAGATGATGGCGAGGGAACAGAGGCAAAGAAAGGACCTCCTGCTAAGGTGGCATGGTATTTTCCTATAATTCCCCGTTTGAAAAGGTTTTTTGCAAATCCAAAGGAGGCAAAACTGCTGCGTTGGCACTCGAAGGAGCGCAAGAAGGATGGAATGCTAAGACACCTTGCTAATTCCGCGCAGTGGAGAAACATCAATAGGAGTTTTGCAGACTTCAGTGCAGAACCAAGGAATATAAGGTTTGGACTGAGTACAGATGGAATGAATCCTTTCAATAGCATGAGCAGCCGACAAAGCACATGACCCGTGACTCTCTGCATCTATAACCTTCCTCCTTGGTTGTGTATGAAGCGAAAGTATATTTTGCTGTCGATTGTAACAGCCCAGCTGTTTATTTCAAAAAAAATTAGTAAAAAAAAATTATTTAATTTAAAAATAAAAATAAAGTGTTCTTTGGTTGCCTAAATTTTGGAGATTTTATTTGTCTATTTTCAGCTTTGGAAAAAGGCTTTTGCAAAAAGTAATTTAACTAAAAACATAAAATCACTATTAAATAAAAGGATATTTTGAATTTTTATAAAAATATCATTTCAAATTAAGTATTTAAAAGCATTCGGCTTTTATTTGGTTTTTCTGGAATTTAAAATCAATTTTCAAAGTTAAAAAGTATTTTATAAAATTATCAAATGCAAATCTGAAATTAAAAATATTGTTCCTAAGTCTAAAATGCTTCCAGGAATATTGTATGATTTTTCTGGAATTTTTAGGTATTAAATATTATTTTTCTAAGTGTTTATAAAGTTTCTAGTATTTTCTGAAAATTTATTCTGAAAATAAAATTCAAATTCATCCAAGCCCGCCACGTGTCGCTCTCAGATTGAATCACTCTCTCTCCACGATTTAATCCTAGCCACACATGATCACTTACCCCTTCATAAAATCCAAGAGCCATGAAACACTCACTTGCCACGTGTCAACAATCCAACGGCCCGTACCCCTTCACTTACTCTCACTCTCTATGACACATGGGACCCATATGTCATATCCTTCTTCAACCTCACCTTCTTCCTCCTCCCACCTTCTCCCTCTTCCACCATGAATGACAAATAAAAGCTTTTAATCCCGGCCGTTACTACCACTTTAATCCTCATTTAAGCGTGCGTTTAAGCCCCCTCATCACTCCCCATTCACGCCCGGCGCCTCCTCCCTTTAATCCTCTCTAAACCGCCGGCCCTTCATCTCTCTTTCTTCATCTATAAAAGCCCAAAGCTCCGGTGTTCCTTCTCCCATTCGGCCTCCCTCTCACCGCCGCCCCTCCCCTCCTGTTCGGCCGCCACCCCGCCGCCTCTTGCAGCCGCCCCGGCCACCTCCCGGCCCGCCTCCCGCCGCCGCCCAAACCCCACGGCCGGCCGCCTCCTCCTTGCGCCACCGCCGGCCGCCCGCCTCCCCGCCGCCGCCGGTGAGTGCGCCGCTGCCCCTCCTCTCCCGGCCGCCGCTCGCCGCCCCGCCTCCGGCCGCCGGCCGCCGGCAAGGCCACCGGCCGTGCGCCTCCCGAGCCCCCGTGCGCGCCGCCCACGTGGCCGGCCTCGCCCATGTGGCCGCCACCTCGCGCCCGCATGGCGCCATGTGGCCGGTGTGCCACGTCGGCAAGGCTCGTGGTCCGTGGATTTGGTCCACGGTAGACCGGGCCCACCGGTCATTCAAATCATTTTCCCGCTTGGAAAATTCAAAATTGGCTGACGTCATAAATAGCATTTTTCAGTATAAAAATAATTCCCGAAACCAGCCTTTTCCTTTTTCCCTCCTGTTAATCTTCCGAAAGCCATAACTTCTTCATTTTAACTCTGATTTAACCCGTTCAAATTTCTAAATTCTTATAAAATCATAAACTACACAAATATAGACTCTTTTTGAATTTTTGAGTTTTATTTGAATTTATTTGGTTGGTTCTTCGCGCGTAGATTTCGACGAATTCGGAGAGAACGACGCCGACGTTTCGCACCAGGTCTTCGAGCAAGGCAAATTACACCTTTGATCATGTTGAACCTAATATTTTAAATTAATTATGTTGTTTTTAAATTATTATTGCATGCGTACTTTTATTCAAATTAGTTCAAATGTGCTTAAAACTTTAGTTACACACAATTTCCTTTGTATGGCCAATCTTGATATTGAACGATCATACCGTGTCACCTTAGATGAAAACCTAGTTGGTACATTAGTATTAACTAGAACAATTTATGGAATTGCTTAGCCATGCTTAGAATAATTCGGGTGGGAAGAATTGTTTCACATAAAATGATAAGCTTTTGAACTGTATTCTTGACTTCGGTGAGTCAAGAAGGTTTATGAATTATTTTGAAAACAAATATAAAACTGGTTTAGACTTAGGCAATTGGTTAGAGTGGTGGGTGCAGGCATGCCCTGTTGGTTGGAGCCGCAGTGGTTGATTGTCGTGCACAGGGGTTTGTGGTTGGGCCTAAGTCAGATTAAGGACCGGTCTGTGAGCTACTGTTGCAAAGCCCTATCGTACTACCACAAGGCTGGTATGGGACAGCCCTGGCTGAATAATTTGCGGGTCCCAACCTGAGCCATTTCGTAGGATGAAAGTGAGCATGGCGTAGGCCATGAGAAGTCTCACTCGGCTCAAGAGGGGGTCCCGGTCTGGTGGATTCCTTACTGGGGTGAAACCTTAGAGTTGGCTTGGCCAGGCTGAAGGCTTGGCATTGTAAAGGCCTTCTCACGACTCCTAACCACACACCTATGGAAGTGTGTAATCTAGTTGTAAAACGGGATGATCGTGTCTTGTGGGTAAAGCTGTACAACCTCTGCAGAGTGTATAACCTATCCTGGATAGCCGTGCCCACGGTCGTGGGCATGCCGAGTAAAAGTTTTTCATGGATTAGACTTTGTTTTTCAAAAATGGTTTCGAAAACCTTGTGGATGGATGGAATCCACGAGAGATGAAAACCTTGCGGATGGATGGAATCCGTGAGAGATTGAAATCTGGTGAATAGATGGAATTCATCAGAGTTGCGCAGCGAAAGCGTGTGGATGGATGGAATCCATACGTGAGCTTTTGGAAAGATGGTCCGGGTGGGATGCCCGTGGATAGGTTAGTGTTTGGTTGGAGCCTGCACTAACGATATTATTTTGTTAAAATCTTGTTTCTATTTATCGTATCAAATTCAGCTTTTGCACTTACTTATGATATTTACTTCAATGTCGCCTTTTATGCAAATTAACCATATTATACCTTCCTTTGATATTCTATATGCATGCATCTATTCTGTTAAACCTCCTGGTGTAACTTGTGCAGTACTTTTTGTACTCATGTTGCTATATCTAACTCTTTCCAGAGGAAGCTTTCGACGACTTCGGTGAGGATTGCGACTAGGCCACGTCTTACAGTCATTTGCCTTGTGGGAAGGCTGGATGGGCTGCTGCTTTATGTATTTCTTCCGCTGTCTTCTTTTGCTATTATTGTAAACTTTGGCCATCAGACTCATATTAGCTAAATAAAGTTTGTCATTACGCATGATAATTGTCTTTGTGATACTGTGTGCACTAGCTTTTCCTGGGATAGTGTGATTAACACAGAGGGTTCTGGAGTTGCTGCTCCGGGTCCCGACATCGATACTTATCCAAGGGCCAAAACAACCTGGGAATGATATTGATGTGTTCCTAGCACCGTTGGGGGAAGATCTAAAAGTACTGTGGAACGAAGGGGTACAGGTATGGGATGCATACAAACGAGAGAACTTCACTCTGCGCTCCTTATTATTCTGCACCATAAATATCCTGCCCTTGGTAACCTATCAGGCCATAGTACAAAAGGTGCCAAAGCTTGTACTCACTGTTTAGATGGTACCGAGAGTGTGTGGCTGAGACACTCACACAAAACCGTCTACATACGTCACCGCCGGTTCCTTCGGAGGGCTCACCCATACCGTAAGATGAAGAAACAATTTGACGGAGAGAAGGAAGACGGTTCAGCTCCAAGGCATTTAAGGGGACACGAGGTTTATGATATGGTTAAGGATTTAGATGTTGTCCTCAAAAAGGGACGTAAATTGAGGGCTCATGAGAAGAACACCTGGAAGAAGAGATCAATATTTTGGGACTTACCTTATTGGGAGTACCTAGATGTTCGACACTGCATCGACGTCATGCACGTAGAAAAAAATGTATGTGACAGCTTGATTGGTCTCTTACTGAATATTCGTGATAAAACAAAGGACGGCATCAACGCACGGCTTGACTTGGCTGATATGGACATCAGGCCTGAGTTAGCACCGACATGCACTGATAATGGACGAACGTACCTTCCCCCTGCGTGTTACACTCTGTCCAAGGCTGAGAAAACAAAATTGTGCCAATGCTTGCATGGTGTCATAGTTCCGTCTGGTTACTCCGGCAACGCGAAGAAACTTGTTTCGATGCAAGATTTGAAGTTAAATGGCATGAAGTCTCATGATTGTCATGTGCTGATGACACAGATGCTCCCTATTGCAATTAGAAATATTTTACCGATCAAAGTCCGAGAGACAATCATGAGGCTATGTTATTTCTTTAACACAATTGCTCAGAAGGTCATCGTCCCGAAGGACTAGATGCTCTGCAGGACGAGGTGGTGATGACTCTATGTCACCTTGAAATGTATTTCCCTCTTTCGTTTTTTGATATCATGGTCCATCTCATTGTTCACGTTGTGTGGGAGATAAAAATGTGCGGGCCCGTATTCCTACGTAGCATGTACCCATTTGAGAGGTTCATGAGAATTCTCAAGTCCTACATATGGAATCGTTCTCGGCCGGAGGGCAGCATCGTCGAAGGTTATGCAAGCGAAGAGGTCATTGAGTTTTGTGTCGATTATATGGCTCAGATTCAACCGATAGATGTGCCTCAATCTCGTCATGAGGGGAGGCTGAAAGGTCTCGGAACTATCGGATGGAAAGCAATCACTCTAGATATGGACACGTATACTCAAGCCCATTTCACGGTGTTGCAACACATGACTGAAGTGGCGCCTTATGTCGACCAGCACAAGGATGTGCTTCGGCAACAGCATCCAGAGCGGTCAGATGTTTGGATCATGAGGCAACACAACAGTCGGTTCAACCAATGGTTGGAGGAGCAAATCGCTAGGAGCTCGCCAATTGAGACGCTGACATGGTTGGCAAAAGGGCCGACATTTACAGTTGTCACATGGCAAGGATATGACATAAATGGGTACACATTCTATACGCAGTCTCAGGATGTAAAGAGCACTAACCAGAACAGCGGTGTCCGCATAGATGCGTTCAGTACTGATGGGTTGAGAAACTCGTACTATGGCTTCATAGAAGAGATTTGGGAGCTCGACTATGTGGTTTTCAAGATCCCCTTATTTCGCTGCCATTGGGTGCATCTCCCACAGGTGAAGGTTGACAAGTACGATGTCACTACCATGGACCTCCAACGTGTCGGGTACAAAGATGAACCATTCGTACTCGCCAACCAAGTTGTTCAAGTTTTCTATGTAACCGACTCGGCAAATAAGAAACGCCATGTAGTTCTTCATGGAAAAAGGAGAATTGTCAGAGTAGAGAATGTAGTGGACGAGGAAGAATACAATCAGTTTCACAATTTACCTCCTTTTGGAAATGGCATAAGGGTCGACGACGAACAACGTGATGAAACTAGTTACGTACACATTGATCATGATGAAGGGCTAATTTTTAAAGGAAATAAGCAAGTACAATGAGAATATGTGACATATATGTGGGCATTTGCATATCTGTATATAACAATGCATGTATGTGATGTATATGTGAATTGGCATTTATGTATACAACAATGCATGTGTGTGATGTATATGTGAATTGGCATTTATGTATATGTGAAAATGTGTGAAGAAATACATTCTGTGAGGTTGGTGAAAATGTGTGAATGCAGCTGGTTGGTGAAAATGTGTGAATGCAGCTGGTTGGTGTTGTATATGAATATTGCAGCTAGTTGGTGTTATCTGATGCAGCTGGTTGGTGTTTGTCTTAATGATTACGGGTTATCACAGACGGTTCTATGTGTAGAACCGTCTGTGATAAGCCTACTATCATAGACGGTTCTAAGTTTAGAACTATCTGTGATAGTAGGCTTATCACAGACGGTTCTAAACTTAGAACCATCTGTGATATTGATATCACAGACGGTTCTACACTTAGAACCGTCTGTGATAAGCCCCCTGTATATACCCACTGGCTAGGGTTTTCCATTTATTCTGCAGTTATTGTAGTTCTAAATCCCGATCTATCTCCTCTGGTCGCCGCCTCACCCGCCGCGTCGCCCGTCCCCTCCGGTCGCCACCTCCCCTGAGCCCGTCCCCTCCGGTCGCCGCCTCCCCGAGCCCGTCGTCGCCGCCGCCTCCCTGAGCCCGTCGTCGCCGCCGCCTCCCCCGAGCCCATCCCCTCCGGTCGCTACCCCGAGCCCGTCGTCACCGCCACCTCCCCGAGCCCGTCGTCACCGCCGCCTCCTCGAGCCCCTCTCCGTCCACGCCGCCGTCACCGTATAAGGCAAGGATCCAAAGATCTTTCTCTCTCATTGTCTGCACTTCACATCTCGTGTTAGTAATGCAGTACTGCTATTGTCATCTCGTGTTGTACTGATATTGTCTGCACATTGTACATTGTTATACTGATATTTCAAGAGCTTGACATCTTGTGTTAGTAATGCAGTACTGCTATTGTCATCTCGTGTTATACTGATATTGTCTGCACATTGTACATTGTTATACTGATATTTCAAGAGCTTGACATCTCATGTTAGTAATGTAGTACTGCATATGCTGTTACTTAATTTTACTTAATTTCACTTTGGAATCACGTAAAAAAATCTTGGTGGTAGGATGTTTATTTTGTTTAACAGTAACTTGGATGTTTTTTGCTTGTCTTTTGCTTGTTGTGATTGTTAGTATATAGTATTAGCAACTAAAGTAGGTGCTAAGATAGGCAAATCACCCCCTCTCTCTGTCCACCTCACCCCCTCCCTTCTCCCCTTCCCCTCTACTCCTCTTCTCTCTTCCTAACATTGAGCATCTTATGGTATGGCACTTTCTTATCTTATGCTAATAGACCCACAAATTGAGCAACATGTCATCCGCACATTCTTCAACACCATCGTTGGAGGCGTCCGCTTCAAAATCAAGACGCCAAAGAAGAGGGCTATCGAAGAAGCCTGAGGGCCGATTTACCATCACACAGGTCGATGTATCTGGGGTCCCTCTCTTTCCTCGCAAAGCAGTAAGCGCATGGAGAAGCAAGATCGGAATAGTTGCACGAGAATGAATTGAGATCACATTCAATTCGTGGAAGGACGTGCCTGCGACTTGGAAAAGAGAGCTGCTGACAGAAATTTTGGCATCGTTCGAGATCCCAGAAGAACACCAAGACGTCGTGCAACGACAAGCCTTGCTAGGGGCGTGCAAAGCATGGAAGAACTTCAAGAGCAAGCTTGTCAAGGACTACGTGGAGGAAGACAAAACACCCTTTCATAAATACCCTTTCCTGGAACCACAATGGGAAGAGCTCAAGGCTTCGAAGACGACCGAAGATTTCAAAAGTACAAGTGCGGCGCACAAGGCCCTCCAGGCAAAAAACACCCCCCACAGACTTGGCACAGCTGGGTATGCGGGTAAAATCCCGCAGTGGAGGAGCGAGGACAACCAGGCAGCCCTGCAGGACACTGCCCCGCCATTTGCCAATATCCCGGATGAGCGCGCTCGAAATTGGATTAGAGCAAGGTCATCCACAACGACATCGGGGGACGTCTCCTTTCGAAACCCTGCAGACCAGCAAGTGTCCCAGCGCCTGGTAAGATATCGATCGAACTACATAGCTTGTAATTACTCCACAACTTCGTACGAAGTGAAATGACATATCGTGCTCTTGCAGGAAGAGCTGAGTTTTGAATTTACCCTGAGATCAATCCAAAGATCAAGGAAGAATGATATGCTCTCCGTGGCCCTGGGAAACAAGGAGCACCCGGGCCGTACGAGAGGCCTTGGGCTTTATGTTCCTTGGAAACATGGTTTCCAAGATGACTCTGAAATGTATCAGCGCAGGAAGAGAAACAAAGCCGAGCGTGACGCACGGCTACATGAAGAGATCAAGGAATCTCTTAGAGAGGAGCTAATGGGTGAGCTGGCTGATGTAGTCAAAGATGAGGTGCGGAAACATACAGAAAGTCAGCAGGCCGCCGCCACTGCTCCTGTGCTAGCTAGCCCACACAACCATCCGAGTAGTTGCGCGTCCAATCCGACGCAAACCGATGCCAAATTTCCTGTGGACGACATCCTGGTAATAATTATTATCTCTCGAATGCTTGCTCCATTGATAGGCCTATTCGACTAGCTAATTCTGTATCGTTATGTAGGAGCCTACGAAGTGCAGGCTCCAAGTGAGATATGCCTCCGTTCCCTTGCACGCTGCTTGGGGCCAGGCATATCCGTCTGGTATCGGGGCCATGCTGCACGGTCAAGATTTAGCGCCAGGCTTCGCAAAAGTTAATGTGGATGGTGTGCATGTCAATTTTGAGGTCATCCCGCCACCGAAGCCCCCCAACGACGAGATCGTGACTCTAGGGCAGGCCATTGGAACATTCATCCAGTGGCCCAAAAGCGACATCTCCCTGGAGGCTTCTTCACCGGTGGTAGGACCAGAAGGGCAGTGCGAACCAGAGCAACATGCACTGGTGCCATCTCCACTACAAGGCTTGTCTCCACCACCGCTAGCTGCACCGGTGCTATCTCCAAAGGTGCTATTCTCGCCAGAGCAACTTGCACCGCTACTACCTTTACAGTCGACTACCATTAAGTCGACCTACAGCCGAGGCAGCAAGGCCAGCAAGGGCAAAGCAAAGAAGACCAATGATGATATCCCGTACCTGCCATTAGCCCGCAAATTCGTGCTTGGCCATCCGTTGCTCGAGCCCATGGTCCTCCAACCCCTAGCATATAGTTGCCTGCAATTGCACAAGTGGTATATGGAGCAGTCCAATAAGCCAGAGGGAGAACGGATCTCAAGTGTCACTGTCAAATTCGTGCCTCATGATTTACATCACAATCTTCAAGAGTGTGTCTTCGTGGTCGCCTTTGAGGATTTATTCGATCTTTTCACGCTCCACGCTCTTGACGTCTCACTCATTCGATGCTGGACACTGTAAGTGTGTACAATCACAGTCTCCGTTCATGTCATACCGATAAATGTCATATATAATTTGTTGCTTTCGTGTGTATATATATAGACACATGTTGACTAGAGCTAGAGAAACCAAATCATCGTCGGTTGGTTTCTTGGACCCACACTTGGTCGCCAGGAGTACTATAGACCAGGAGTCATCTATCGTCGAGAGGTACATTGCAGCAGCACTGTTGCAATACCGCAATAAGGAATATGTACTTATGCACTTCCATCAGAACTATCATTGGATTTTAATAGTAATTGTACCAAAATGAAACAAGGTATATTACCTTGATTCCCTAAGTAAGAATAAAATGGACTTCACAGTTGTCAGCCAAGTACTCGATAGGTAAGTACATTAATGTACTTTCTCCATACATACCTATATTGTACTTTTTCTTTCCTTCTGAATGACTAAGGTTAACTTTTTCGAATCACGTAGGGCGTTCGCGATGTACATTGCAATGGGAGGTGTCTCGAAGCAAGGGGCCAAAGGCCTGACACATGCTCGAGATTTTAAGGTATTTGCAATTACACATTAATCAATCCTATGCAACAATTGGTAGTAATGCCTCTTGAATTAACACATTGCATTTTTTGCAGTGCCACCAGCGGTCGCCGAGCAACACATGTGGATTCTACGTTTGCCACCATACGGAACTACTCCTCGACTCCTCAAGGATCACCAATTCCAAGGTTTGTCAATCTTCCCATAATTACTTCATACTTATCACGTTATATATACACACACATTGATATTCCTATCAACAGGCTGCGTTCATCCCATCAACTGCATTGAAACAGCCCGACCTTTCACACATTCGAGGAGAGATGGCATACTTTCTGGTGGCTAACGTCATAAACCCAGCTGGAGATTTCCATTGTGCACCATGATTTTTTATTGCTCTTATCACTCCGGAATCGAGGTCTCACGGAAGGAAGATATCCATAATCAACGAACTTGTCAGGTGCACAAGCAATACTTGAATGGCAATCATGCACCATCCAAGTATAGCTTGTTTACTCTGATAAGTTCGTTGATTATGGATCAGTTCCTTTCGCGAGACCTCGATTCCGGAGTGATAGAGCAATAAAAAATGCAATGTTACCATCTAAGTGGAAATGCAACGTACATCTTTTATAATTGTATATTTGTTAATGGATATTTTATTTCATTTCAATTAATTGATTTGCGAAATTGATGTTTTATATTTGTCAAATGGATGTTTTATATTTGTCAAATGAAGTGCGATGTGAATTGGATGTTGTATGTTTGTCAGAAATTGTATGTATATCTGCTTGTCTCAGAGGGCATGGCTAGCATTTCCTGAGACTAGCCAATAAACAGGAATAGATTTAGGAGTAGAAAAGAATATCACAGACGGTTTTTTGTTAAAAACCGTCTGTGATAGGTGATATATCACAGACGGTTTTTAACTAAAAACCGTCTGTGATATTTGCACCACAGACGGTTCAAAAATCGTCTGTGATGACCTCGTATTATCACTGACCCATAAATTCAGACGGTTCACAAAACCATCTGTGATGACGTTTTCGAACCGTCTGTGATGACCTTTTCTGTAGTAGTGTAGATACACATCTTCTTCGAGCCGTTGAATGGAAGCACAAGAAAGTCCACAAGGAAGATGCACGCTTCAGACAAGATCGTCCACCATGGGAGGTATATGATCATGACAGTACTTATGGCAAAACTAACCTCACTGTGCCATCCTTTGCTGTTAATTTGATCCTGTTTGCTTTAGACAACAAATGTGAATGTTATGAATGGTCTGATAGGCAAAAGATTAGAGCTGCCACTAGTGTTTTTGTTGAGGATGCAAAACTTTGGTGGAAGTACTTAAGTAGACCTGGAAGAGTGCCTCAAACGTGGCGTGCATTAAAGAAACTTTTGAGAGATTAATTTGTTCCTAAATATCATGCTGATTATTTGCTAGCTAGATTGCAACATTTAAAACAATGAAGTAGAACTGTAAGGGAATACTATCATGAATTAAAAACTCATTTATTACGTTGTGGCTTTGAGAAACATACTAAAGCTACAAAGAATATATTCTTATGTGAGCTTAATAAAAAAAATTCAGGACCTTCTTATTCATGAAAAATATAATTCTCTCCCTCATTTATTTATACTTGCATGTAAGGTTAAAATTCAGATTGAGGAGAAATTGAGAGTGCTTGATAATAAGAAACATGAGAACAAAACTGTGTTTGTGCCTTTTTCTGTTACTAACAACTTGCAGATAGTTGAGAAGCATACCGAAGAGGTGCATGAGCTGATTGAACCACTGACTCCATTGGTTGAGAACGAAGATGAGGAGATTGATGCACCTACATCATCTGAGGAGAGCCAAAAAGGTAAAGATCATGGTGCTATCATCACTCACGGTGAGTATGCTTGTGAAGAACTACAATTATCCATTGTTCATCCTATTTTAGAGCAAAATTTAGTGAAAATGATTTTGACTTGAGTGCACCATGTCATAAAATAAATAAATTGCGTGCTATTTTGAGTGATTCATGTGATGAATTAATCGCATACAATGATCATGTGGCTTTGGTTAGATATAAAGAAGTTTGACTAGAATTTCTCCTACTAATTCGTTATGTTGCATCATGTTGGATCTACCTATGAAATTGTCACATGCTGTGGAGACAGTTTTTGAACTCGCATGTTTGAAATCCTTATTTAGTTCCTACACCCCTGGGTATAAGTTTAATTTGATTGGAGATTATGGTGTAGAAAACCAATTTATTATATATCAAATATGCATAACTTGCGATCACATGGATGAATTGAAGCTTACTATTTTGTACAACAATTCTTGTGTGCTGAACCTTGTTCAATATGAGAGGAAAGTAAAATTTAGTACCCATCCAATGCATATATGTTCATCTCTTTTTGCACCATCTAGTATGGACAATTTGAATAAAGATGATGAATTATGGAAGAACTTACAAATTTCTTCACCCTTGCTAGATGAATTTGCCATTGCTCGATTGAAATCTGATTATATTGATGAATTTTATCTGATTCCAAAAGTTATAGCTTTGCCCATATGTGCCATCATTGCAAGTTTACAACTTTTGAGATTTGAATTGCATAAATGCTTCTCTTACATTTGCAAAACTAGTTGCAATAATTGTTGTGTGAGAAATTTTAATTTGCTCATTAACATATATGATTACTCTTGGGTTAATAATACAATGAGCTTTTATGATCGCTACTATTTTATAACAATAATTGTATAACAATGAAGAACTGTTAAAACAGATGACGCATACATATATGATGCATACACCTTGGCTTATTTATTACCCTATTTTCAAATTATCAAAAGCCGAGGACGGCTTTGCTTTCAAGAAGGGGAGGATGATGAGGACATGACCCTTATGGATACAACCATATTGGCTATGCTTGTTATTCCAATTACAAGAGCTCATACACTTCACTTAAATTATCAGGTGAGCTCATTTTTAGGAGTGCCTTTATATTATATGAACTATATGATGCTACCTAATGATAAAATTGTATATTTGTGCAGCACCACGTCACTTTTTGTACAAGCCAATCAACAATTCAAGTTGGACACGTTATAGAATCCAATTCGGCCTCCGAAGACAGTACTAACTTCAAACCAGCATAACTTTCACGTACGGACTCCGTTTGAGCTCCACGAGTACTTGATTGAAAGCTTATCTCATCCTCTTTCTAACCGATTTGGCCTCACCTCCAAAATCCTTCTGAGCACGCTGAAATCTGCAAAATAAAGTGTTGCTCACCTATTTGGGCCAAATTGGGCCTTATAATATTTGGGCCCAAGGGGAAGACGCCCCCTCTTGGCCCATACTATTTATGTGAATAGTACTGTGAATAGTATTACCCCTTATTTTTTAATTTTGTGCGGCTTCCCTTCTCTAATTTAAGGAGGCTGCACCCCTCTAGTTTTCTGGGATTTCGTTTTTATTTAGTTTGCCTTCGTTGCAACTTGTATCTTTTGCGTTTGTCGACTAGACCACCCAGTCAAGATCCTTATTTGGAATCTCACCTTACCAGTAATTCATAAATATTTGCAATTTCAGATTACTTGTTATCTTATTCTTCTGTGTTCTTCGGTTGCATGCAGAAATAGACTTTCATGGTTAGGTTAACCGCATCCTTAGTACGATTGATAACGACTTGGAGTGTGGTTTAGCGATTGCTTAGAGTGTACGTTAATGATAAATTCATTCACAAAGACGTTGTTTTGATTGCTGATATTCTCACTAATCCATGAAATTTGTTGTGTTACAAATAACATATGAAATTATTGATGACTTGTCAGTGTCATATAATAATGCGAAGGATCGTTAACTTTTTATGGCAAAAATAGACCCAGACATGCTCGGGAAGCGTTAGATGTCTGACAGATAATGTTGTGTGTCAGGAAACAATCAATGTTGGAATAGACAATCCAGTTAGTAGAAGTGGAATTTTTTGTGCGGATAAACTTTTTTTTATTCGGAAATACAGAAATATACCCGCGGGAAATTTTTTTACAAAAATAGCCTCTAGTCGCCCAATGGGTGGGCGACTAGAGCCTGTCGCCCACCCGGGAACCCGGGAAGCGACAAGAGTTTATGTCGCTTCACGGGAAAGCGGCATCATGGAGTCGCTTTCTCACTGGGCGATTTAAGGAAGTCGCCCAATGGCTAAGCGACTTGTAATGCAGTCGCCCAGTAGGTAGGCGACTTCATTCAGTCCCCCTGATTTTTGTAGAGTTTTGGCAATTTTGTAGTTTGAAACAGAGAAAAAATCTGGTATAGTTGTATTAAAAGTTTATGTGCACTGTATGTTGTAGGTGCACAAAAAAATTTCAAATATTTTTTAAGAATGATTGACCGTAGAACGATAGATACATAGAGTGGTAAGTGATATTTTGATGTTGCTGAGAAATAGTTTACGGAGAGAACCGGTATGACTTGCTATCTGAATCATTTAATGCGAACATGCTAGATAATATAAGCTTATGTCAATAGAAATAAACTTCATAATAACATGTCGCGTACATTGTTATTACATGCATAACATATAGCATGATATGCGACTAAGAGCAACTCCGACAGTACTATTAGTAATGTGTGGAACCATGTACTTGTAATGTTCAGAACTCCACCACTAGTCCTAACATGCCTTAGGGAATATAACTTGCTGGGTCTATTACATTTTGTCTACTGGGTGTAGCGTGGTTGTTTCCCCTTTTTATCGCGCCTTGAAGATGGCTCCGCTGCATCCTTGTTCCGGTCACTCTTGGTCTTGAGAGCCGCCTCACGAGCTTGAAGCTCTTCCTCCTGACACTTGATGGCTGCTTCACACAGACTTAACTGCTCCCGCCTCCTTTGCAGCTCATCCTCCTTGCCCTTCAGACGGTTTTGGTCCACCCTCACGCGGCGCTCTTGCTCAAGCCGCATCTGTCGTTCCACCTCGCGAGCCTGAGTCATCTTGACAAAGTATTGTCCTTTGTTTTCCACCTCCACTGCCCGGTTCTGTGGCCATGCCGGCGGCACCCGATCCACCCATTCGACGAACTTGCAAGGCTATGTGTGGCGTAGTAGATGTCATGGATCAAGTTGAAAAACGATAACGAAAAATAAATGATTTAGTTGTCGTCGTTACCACGAAGTCGTCATCTAGGTCTGGACACTTGAAGAACCTACGGCCGTAGTTGGCTCGTTGTACTCGATCCGTGCAGACTCCCAACAAGGTCCTAAAGCCGCAATGGCACTTCGGGCGCTCATGCCACTCCGGCACTCCAAATGGGTCGGACCTCCAGGAAGACATTGTTGTGTAGTAGTATTGTGATGGCTTGAGGAGGAGATGTAGTATGGAAGACATAGGAGGCCTTTATGTAGGCAGGTTATCTGGTGCAGTGGGCATAGTCCATGGAGAGGACGATATGCGAATCTTTTCGCTTTTTCAGGATTTGGTGCAATAAATGTCCCTATGTAGGCTTTTCAGAGCATGTAGCCTCGTAATAAATTCATAGTTCGTAACCTTTTCAGAGGTTGGACCATTCAATGTATCTGGTACAACGTAGCCTTTTCAGTCGTTTGCAGGAAATAAGTGCTACAACATTGCCTTCTCAGAGGCCAGTAATCATAATTTCTGAAACAACAAGCTAAGGTGACATGAAAACTCACTGGAACGGATACAGGCCTATGACGTGAACACTCACTGTAAAGGCTACAGCCTACGCCCCTATTTTGTTGGTTTCTGGAGCGATAGGCCTGGATTATCCTCAGGATTCCAGTGTAGCAATAAATGTCCCTATGAAGGCTTTTCAGATCGTGCCTTTATTTAGGCAGTTTAGCTGGCATGTGTTGTAATCTGACTGAGCAAAGCTGCCCGTTTTGTCATATCACTGCGTAAAGCTGGCATGTGTTGTCATCTCACCGAGTAAAGCTGAGGGCTGTTGTCATGTCTCTGGGCAAAGCAGCCCTCTTTTGTCCCGCCGTTCGATATAAATAGCACGGTTGAGGTCCCATGAAGTTGTAGCCAGAAAACCCTGTAAATCGAACAAAGAAGTACCTTCTATTTCGTGGTGGAACATACCATGGCGGAAGATGAGGGGCCAGTCGGATATGGGTCACCGAAGGAAGACCTTCCCTTGGAAAGGAGGGAGATGTTCGGTCCACAGTACTGCTTGATACCAAGCCGGCGTGCGCAACCAGCGTGGCCGAAATGCAGACACAATGAGTACGTGGTTGTGCAGGTCCTGGACGGGCCGAACGATGGCGGGCGCCGTTTCTTCCAATGCCCACGCTCCGGGGTACAAATTACTAATAGTACATTTTTGTTATTGCTTATGGACCCTCCATGTTTACTGTCCTTTTTCGCAGATGGGGAAATGCGACTTCTCCTGCTGGATCGACCCTCCTCGTGAACGGTATATTGACCGTTATGTGGGTACTTTATGGGACCGAATAATGGACTTGGAGTACCGAATGGAGACTCTCAATGAGGAGAACAATGACCTCCGCCAACAGATGCAACGCGAGAGGGGAAACGAGGAGGTTGTCAACATAGGAAGCTCGTACGATCCGACATGCTACTGTGCAAACCCAAGTTGCATATGTGCGTGCCACTACCACGATGTCCAGCCCCGTCCGAGGCGTCCACTTTAGCAGTTCTCCATGTGGGTGCCACGAGGCTGATTTGGCATATAAGCAACGATGTGTATGGTTGTACCGTAGTATGTACGAGGGTCGATCGAAATAATGTGCAATGTTGTTAAGCATGTCATGAATTCATTGTCTTGTGCACGAGCCACAAAAGTATCTCATTTTAACAAACAGCAAATACATGTACTAAATAAGTACATAACCAACTACATTACAGAAAAGTCATGTAACTACTGATCAGGACATGCATTGCATCATCTAGCTGTGTGCCCCTCCTGACCGCATCGACCACAACGTGCACCCGGTGTTCCAACTTGTGATTCATCCATGTCATTCCTAATACGTCGGCTCTGTCGCCGACCCTTCCCACCCTTCAACATGTTAACATCCGGAACCCAGGTCCTCGATGCAATGTCCAAAGTGGCGAAGTTTCCCACCACCCTGAACCCTCGGAGCTCCCCACACCAAGCCTGCAGTACCCTCCCCTTAAAGTAGAACTCGGACATGAAGTTCGAAGGATCTATACCCACGGTCCCGCATGCAGCGAGGGCATGAGAGCATGGTTTGTGTAACAACTTAAGCTTGTTGCACGTGCAGCTAGGTTCATTTCCATGATCTCCAAGACATACCTCGTGGGTAACAAGTGAACGAGCCGTCCCAAATCCGGCTCTATCACGGAGTATCACCTCGAAACGATGCTCCCTGTTGCCCATGACCTGCACTGTGTGCAACTGACCCTTTTGTGCCTTCATCTCCATGTACGCAGTAATTTTTGCCGAATACAGAGCTCCAGGATTGGCCGCATGAAGTGCAGCACTCGCGTGCCTCTCCCTGAAGTACCGGATTGTGCTGTGAAGAACACCTTCCACGATGGCGACAAGGGGCTGAGAACGGAGACCCCTTAGAACCCAATTGTACACCTCGGCAAGGTTAGTTGTCATTATTCTGTACCTTGCGCCATCCGTGTCGTGCAACAGCGACCACTTCTCCAACGGTTCCCCCTCGATCCACTGCGCGAAGCACCTGATATTTCGTGAGCTCCTTCTTCTTGGACCACTTGGGTTAGGCGCATCGATTGGTGACAAGCATTGTGGTTGTGCCGCCCTAGGAGTGACCGGCTCCTTGCTCCTCTCTTCGACGTTCTTCCTAGTGTGCTCATCCAACAACCTCCACAAAGCATCAAATTTTCTCTGTTGGTTCTGCCTAGCCAGCCTCTTGAATAGCTTCATCAAAGATTGTTTAGGGAATTGCTTAAAAAAGTTTGCCCCTAAGTGACGACTGCACCACCGGTTCCTCATGCCCGGCCAAGGAAAGGGCTCCTCGGGGTCTTCTTGAAGTTTTCTTATTGCCTTGATAATATCGGCGTGGTGATCATGGATTACGCACACACCAGGCCGAGTGGCTACAACTCCAGCCCTCACATGTCGGAGAAACCACAGTCAGCTCTCGTAATTCTCACTCTCCACAAATGCAATGGCCAGCGGCAATATTTGATTGTTACCGTCAACGCCTATGGCCGTCAGGATCTGCCCCTTGTATTTGCCTGTCAAGAAGGTCCCGTCAATTGAGATCACTGGCAGCATGTGCCTGAATGCTTCGATGCTAGCACCAAATGCAAACATTGCTCTCTGCAACACCGCATACCCTGGCGGACTTATGGACGGCTTCTCGTGGAGGGCGATGTACGTGCCCGGGTTCCTTTCCTGCAGGACATTAAGCATACGAGGAAGGTTGTCGTACGCCGCCTCGAAAGTGCCAAAACGTTTTTCCAACACCTTTTGCTTGGCACGCCACGCCTTCGCGTAGCTAATCTTATACTTGAATTTATTCTCAATAGCTACCACAATATGCGTGGCTGCCATGTCCTTCTTCTGCACTATCTCCCCATACATGAGATTGGCTATAAATCCGGACGTCAGGTTACGATGTCTCGCCAAGACAGTGTTTAGAATGCAGGAGTGCGGCTCAACCTTGGACACAATCCAATGAGTCTCATACTTAGGTTTACGGGCGTGCACCCGCCAAGGGCAACCAGTCTGCTCGCACTTCACAGTGTACTGCTCCTGGCTTGATTTGACGATGCGAAATGTCCGCTGCATTGAAAGGGCCCAAAGCATGATGGCATCCTGCAGCGCTTCCTTGTCAGCAAACATAGCATGCAACCGAACCTCTGTCTCATGGTACTCCCATTGTGATTCATGCTCATCATGTGCGGAAAGACCGTCCGCATTAAACCGGTTCCATTCCTTGGGGATAGGAATTTCATCCTCATCGGAACTGTCCTCGTCGTCGTCCTCTACAGCTTCCTCTTCATCCCATGCCCTCTCGTCATCAGAGTCCATCTGCTGCACAATGTACTCATTATACTCTCCTTCATCGGCTTGCCCAGTTGGCTCTCTATGGCTTGACGGTTGTACCTCTCCTTCATGTACCGCATCGGCTTCATGACGAGCAACTTCATCATGTCCGCCAACATGCGGCCCGCCCGAGCTGCTAGCACCTCCCACAACAACGGCTGTTGCACGAGCTTCCTCAGCTGCTTGTACTGAGCACGGTTGCACAAGCAGCACACACTCGTATCCACGACGCCGGCACCCTAGCACAAAGCCCTTCCATGTGGCAGAGCGCACGAATGTCTTCAACTCCCATCTGATGTCCGTGGGAGACCGGCTCCAAAGCCCTTGCACGACGACGCTGTACACCTCGGGGTTCAATGAAAAACTCCGGGTCATCCAAAGCTGCACATCTCCCATTCGAGCATTCTCGTCATCCGGAAGTACGAGAGTGACTTGCGGAAAATCGCTCAAATCCACACCATTCGGACCTTCACGAATGGTTCCAGCTCCGTAATACACTCTCAATGTAGTGGACATTGATGATGTCGGCCTGCATATATATTTCAATTTTACGACATGTCAAATAATATCGCACAATACTAAACTTCCTATACCACAAACTTTGCTAAAATTTCTATACTACCATACTACAAATTGCATACCAAACCTTTTCTACAATAATATTTCCACACTAACACGGTACTAATTATTCTACATCTATAATTTTTATTAACACCAACATTTCATATAAATAATAATGCAAATACAATATAATCCAAAAAAATACCTGAATCCAAATTGATGGAATAGCTTCTTCCCCTCCTTCCTCCCTCACCTCCTCCTCTCCTCTTCTTCCCCTCCTTCCTCCCTCACCTCCTCCTCTCCTCTTCTTCCCCTCCTTCCTCCCTCACCTCCTCCTCTCCTTCTCCTCTTCTTCCCCTCCTTCCCCTCTTCTCCCCCTTGTTTCTTTTCCTTCTTCCTCTTCTCTGTGCGCTGAATGTGTTTGCTGAATGAGTGAAAAAGGTGGTTGGTAGTGGGAGCCGGCTGGGCAGGCCGCCTTAACCCCCCCATGTCGTACAGCGACTTAAATTAAGTCGCTTAACGTGCAGGCGACAGCGCTGATTCGCCCAACGGTTCGCAGATTCTTTAAATGTCGCTTCCCGGGTGGGCGAAATGCTCTAGTCGCCCCCCCTCATTGGGCGACTGGAGGCTATTTTTGTAAAAAAATCTCCTGCGGGTATATTTCTGTATTTCCGAATAAAAAAGGTTATCCGTACAAAAATTTCAGTAGAAGTGCCTCACGTTTTTGTCTCCTAGTGTTCTACCCTTGCAGTGTGCTATTATTAATTTATTACCGATTCTTCGTGTTGGTAATGCCTTTAGGGATGTGTGAAATCTATAATCGTATGTGAAAAAGACGAATATCATAACAAATACAAAAGAATGAACCGATACGATGTTTGCTTACAAGTGGCGCCTCATCTAGGAAGTTCTCTAGTTTCATTTATTATACATTCTGTTGTCTAGTAGAAACGTAGAATTCCTACTGAACTAATATGTCATGTTTTTGATCTTACGATAAACTAGTGCAACTTCAACATAAATATTGGCAACTTTGCTGCAGTCCATTGACGCGATGGATTACTCTTTACTTGTTGGTGTCGCTGATAAGAAGCATGAACTTGTTATGGGAATTATATATTTTATGAGGCAATATATACATGGGACAAACATCTAGAGACATGGGTCAAAGCTTCAAGATTATTAGGTGGACCAAAGAACATATCTTCAACAGTAATTTCACCAGAGCAGTACAAGAAGCGTTTCAGGAAAGCTATACTTTCTTGTTGTCCCGGATCAATGGTCGCCTCCAGCAATTATCCCTAGCAAGCATGTGGGTGAAAGCGCCCAGGATAAATGACCAGTTTCTCTCATGGCATCTCCAATGGTTATAGCTAGCAACTAACTATAAGGGCATCTCTAATAGTCTGAGTCAGTTAGCTATATGCATGTACACATCAGCATATATCCTATGTGGAGGAAAGAGAGTATGCAAAAAAAACCGAGCCAGCTCTTCCTTAAGAGCAAGTCCAATAATAGAGCCAAGTGTTTGGCTATAAGTCAAGTTATAAGAGCCAAGTTATACAATAATTTGTCTTCTATTTGTCTACAAAAGGTTTTTTATTATTATGTGGTACCATGTCTCACATTCTCTTTCCTATTCCTCCTCACATACATTTATTATCTTGGCCCACCACTGCATAGGCTCCCGTGCCCAGCTTGTTGCTTGCATGAGAGCCAAGCTCTCATCTCTCTCCTCTCTTCTCTCCTCCACATCAGCAAAAATGCTGACTAGCTTGGCTATAAGACCATTATTGTACTTGCTCTAAGCACTAGTCTATAACGCCAAACGAGGTAGCCTCTATAAATTCTGTGTGTGCATGTAAGCATCAAATAGCTATCCTTATAGATAGTTCTTTAGAATGCTAGCTTTAGTGTGTACTGTATAAATGATGTGGAAGTCTTATAGTTAGTTGCTAGCTAGAACCATTGGAGATGCCCTAAGACTTCCACATCATCTATATAGTACACACTAAAGCTAGCATTCTAAAAGCAAGTTTAATAGTACAGATAGCTGCTACCTCCAATACATTTGCATGTCATCAAAAGATAATGATGCAGTCAACTCATACAATAAGCTGGCTATAAGTTGTCTCCACAAGAGCTCTCAATCATTTAATAAATACATGGGTATTGATAATTTAATACATGCATGGGTATAGCAATTAGTTCTATGGGTATATGCATGGATAATGCCTCTTTTCCTGTGCTATAGCATGACTCTTGCATGGGAGTCGGCTTGGCTCTGTCTCTCCTTTTCTCTCCCCTCCACATAGGATTATGCTGACATGGATTCCTTTATAGCTAGCACAGTCAGCCTTATTAAACTTGCTATTTGATGCTTACATGCACACACAGAATTTATAGAGGCTGCCTCGTTTGGCGTTATAAACTAGTGCTTAAGGAAGAGCTGGCTCGATTTTTTTTGCATACTCTCTTTCCTCCACATAGGATATATGCTGATGTGTACATGCATATAGCTAGCTGACTCAGACCATTGGAGATGCCACGGGATCATGAGATATGCTGAACCTTTTTAATGCAGGGAAGTATTATTTGGATTTTTTGTGGGGGGGTGGTGGGGGGTTGTTCATTCTTTTCGGGTACTCTTATTTATCTAGTGCTTTTAAAATTCTTATTTCTTGGGAAGATCAACATGCACATTGAGATATCATACAATGTAGAAAAAGTAGGCTTATTTTCGTTACTGTTGCAAATAATTTTTTGCTCTATTTCGTTTCTTCATTTTTGGGTAATGCTCTCGCATAACTATCTGGGAGACTGTCTACCTAGAAAAACCATTTTGAGCAGGGAATGGGAGTCTGTAATTCTGTATGTGGGGCTTCTGGGAACTGGATACCCCTGCTTTGATTGTTATTTATAGAGCTCAATTCTGTAGAGCTGCCTGCCTACCCCTCTATTGCTTATTATGTGTCGTATGCTGCCGACCATCTGGTTTGGCTTACTTATTTCAAACGTTTACTCGATGATCTTGAACCATTATATTTTTTTCCCTTCAGTTCTTTTGTTCTGTTGATAAATTTCTACCTTTTAACTTTAGGGAAATTTTCTTTCCTTTTATAAATTACATTTGTTGCTTTTGTTCCATATTTCATCTGAAGTAAGATTTGCCAGGGAGTTCGTTAAATAATAATTGGTTAGGCACTAGTTGGGGCAGCAATATTAAATTCAACTTAGGCAATAGATGGATCACATGATACAGAAAAATCCAAGATAATTCATGAATAATCCATTGGATATGTAGTGAGAGATGGATATGAGTGATTCTCCTCTTCTGTGAGATAATCACATCTGCACCAATCGGACATGGGAATCTCATAAGAATTTCACAATAGGTCTATCTATACAACATTCGACTATTTTTATAAGAGAAACAGTCAAATTTTGTGACCTTTGGATTAAAATCCAAAGGTCCTCATCCTTTCTCCCCTTACTATATAATCTCATCTAACCCTAACCCTATCCCACCGTCTCCCGGCCTGACCTCGCCGTCTCCCACCTCACACCGCCGCCTCCTTGTCACCGACAACGAACCCCTCCCACGGCCTCCTCCTCCTTTCTCGCTGGAGTAGCTCTGCGCGTCTCCCCCGCCACCCTCCCCCCTCCCACCCACCCCCTCCTCCACCACTCGTGGCCATGCCCGACGGTGCCACCTCACCACGCCACCCCGTACCCCTCCCCACCATGTTACCCTCATCCAATCTAATAGTTAGTACCTTCCACCGCCGCCACCCTTCGGCACCGTCCACCACTTTCCTATCCCGCCCATCGCCCCTACCACTGCCCACCGCTGGGCCACCACCCCCGGCCTCCCTCTATGTTTGGGGAACAGTGAACCCTAGGCGCGAGGGGCAGGATTCTCCCCTCAGGCTCACCGGTGAGAAGGAAGGAGTTGTTCGAGGTGAGAAAGAAGGGGTCATCAGAGAAGAAGGTGGAGATGTTGGCGTATAAACTTTGCGCACATTTAAAGATGAAAAATCCGATTGATTTTTTTTGCAAAAATCATACGATTATTATATAGTACTTCCGTTTCACCAAAGGCATTACATGTCTGGCAAAAATCCGGGAGAATTTCAGCCTTAAGGTGGTGATCATTTGGGCTTTTTTTGGTGGCTTATGGCTGAAAAGCACTGTAGCTGGCTGAAAAAACACTGTAGCTGACAGAGCCTTATTTAGCATAATTAAATTTAAAAAAATTAAAAATATAAAAAATATATTAGCCCATTACGTATAATACAAACAAATACGGGAAAAAAAGAACCGGCAAAAAAGCTCAACAAAAAGCCAAAAGTTCAGAAAAAAGACGAAATTTATGAATAGTGAAAATAAGCCGGAAGCTAAAAGCTGAAGCCAAAACGATAACCACCTAAAAAGGGTGGTGCCTTCGGATCCAAGTCAGCTTCGGTTATTACGGCTCGGATCAACGAGTGGTAAAAATGAATGCTGTTATTTTCTAAAAAGAAAATTCCTCCAGGTTCACTACTACAGAAAAGGTCATCACAGACGGTTCGAAAACGTCATCACAGACGGTTTTGTGAACCGTCTGTATTTATGGGTCAGTGATAATCGAAGGTCATCACAGACGGCTTTTAGTTAAAAACCGTCTGTGATACTGATCATCACAGACGGTTTTTAAGTAAAAACCGTCTGTGATAGCTATAATCACAGACGATTTTTAACTAAAAACCATCTGTGATTATCAGCTATCACAGACGGTTTTTACTCAAAAACCATCTGTGATATTCCCTTCAACCTCTAAATATATTTCTGTTTTTTGGCTAGCCTCAGGAAATGCTAGCCATGCCCTCTGAAACAAGCAGATAATCACAGACATAAAACATATACAATTCACACATCTCATTTCATTTCAGATACATTTCACATCTCAATTCATTTCACAAACATAAAACATCCAATTCACAACGCACTCCATTTCACAAACATAAAGCATCCATTTCGCAAATCAATTAATTGAATTGAAATAAAATATCCATTAACAAATACACAATTACAAAAGATCTACACTGCATTTGCACTTAGAATTACAATAAAAAATCATTCTGCGCAGTGGAACTCTCCATCTGATCTTATGACTTTAGTCCACAAAAACCAAACTAACTCTCCTCGAATTTTTTCAAAGTCCGGCTGTGTCAATGCAGATGCAGAGATGGGTGCAGCCTGTCGATAGGAATATCAACGCGCGTACATATAAAACCTGACATGTATGAAATAAATGTGGGAAGATTGACAAACCTTAGAATTGGTGATCTTGGTGGAATCGAGGAGTAGTCTCATATGGTGGCACACATAGTATCCACACGTGTTGCCCGGCTGCTGCTGGTGGCACTGCAAAAAAATAGACTGTGTTAAATCAAGAGGCATTACTACTAAGTGTTGTATATGATTAATTAATGTGTAGCTAGCGAATACCCGAAAATTGCGAGTATGTTTCAAGGGCTTGGCCCCTGTCATCGAGCCACGTGTTTGTTCAACGTATGTGATGAACGACCTTCGTTATTCGAAAAAGTTAGATTAGTCATTCGGAAAGAAAGAAAGAGTACAATGTACAATGTACTTACCTATCGAGTATTTGGGCGATAGCTGTGTACTTGGATTTGTTCTTACTTAGAGAATCAAGGTATATAGCCTTGTTCCATTTTGGTATAATTACAATTAAAATCCAATGGAAGTGCTCATTGTATGGCATAAGAACAAATTCCTTATCTTGGTGAGCCAGCAGTGCTTGTGTAATATAGTTCTCGACGAAGGATGCATCCTCGTTGATGGTATCAATGGCGACCAAGCGTGGGTCCAGGAAACCAATTGGTGATTTCGATGATCTAGCTTCGGTCAGCATGAATCTATATATATACACAGAAAAGCAACAAATTGTGACATATATCGGTATTACGTGAACAGAAACTGTGATTATACAGACTTACAGCGTCCAGCATCGAACGAGCGAGGCGTTGAGAGCGTTGAGCGTGAAAAGTTCAAATATATCGTCAAAGGTCACCGCGAAGACACATTCGTGAGCTTCGTGCACAAAATGTTCCGGCTTGAATTTGACAGTGATACCTGAGCGCCGTTCTGCCTCTGGCCTATTGGACTGTTCCATATACCAAGTGTGAAATCTTTGGCAACCAAGTCCTAATTTTAAGAGGTGCTCTTCCGGGAATATCATCGGCTCGCCTAGCACGAATTTACGGGCCAATGGCAGATACGGGATATCGTCATCATCCTTCGTCTTTGATTTGCCATGGCCACTGCCTCGACTGTAGGTCGACTTTGTGGTAGTCGACTGTAATAGTACAGACGGTGCAAGTTGCTTTGCCGAGAATAGCACCCGTGGAGATAGCACCGGTGCAGGTAGCTCTACTTCGCACTGCCCTTTTGGAGATGGCACCAGTGCATGTTGCTCTGGTTCGCACTGCCCTTTTGGAGATGGCACCAGTGCATATTGCTCTGGTTCGCACTGCCCTTATATTCCTTGGTTCTGCACCGAACTCTGCAAAACTCCTATCGATGTTTCTCCACTGCACGGGATCAGCAAGGTGTCTTAGCATTCCATCCTTCTTGCGCTCCTCCGAGTGCCAACGCAACAGTTTTGCCTCCTTTGGATTTGCAAAAAACCTTTTCAAACGGGGAATTATAGGAAAATACCATGCCACCTTAACAGGAGGTCTTTTCTTCGCCTCTGTTCCCTCACCATCATCTGATTGATTGTTACGTTTGTATCGGGATGCGTTGCACACCGGACATACACGCATGTTTGCATACTCTTTACGGTAGAGGATACAGTCGTTAGGACATGCATGTATTCTTTCTACTTCCATTCCCAACGGGCAAAGAACCTTCTTGGCTTTATACGTGGTTTTAGGCAACTCATTTTCCTCGGGAAGCATGTCCGCTAAAAGACCTAGCAGCGCCGTGAAACTCTTGTCGGACCAACCGTTGCTTGCCTTCAATTTAAAGAGTTCAAGCACGGCCGATAACCTCGTGTACTTGCAGCACGTGTACAAAGGTTTCTCCGAGTCCTCCATCAAGCCTCGGAATTTAACATACTCTCTCTCGTCATAGTTCTCTTCTACATCGCGAAGCATCTGATCTAGATTATCATCGTGCAACCTATCCGAATCCGAACCACAATCGACATCAGCCGGCGGCATGTCATTCACTTCACCGGCGATGTCATCCGGCGGCATATCATTCACTTCACCGGCGATGTCATCCGACGACATTTGATCATTCACTTCGCCATGACTGGTCCAACACGTATAACCCTTTTTGAAACTCCTCCGAATCAAGTGCGCTTCAATTTGCCCTCGGTTCTTAAACATCTTTAAATTCTCGCAGTCAGTGCATGGACAGTACATATATTCCACCCCCTTATTCAACATATTCTCCTCGGCAGCTCTTATAAAAGCAGACACGCCATTAATGTACTCTTCACTCACACGGCTCGCAGCATACACCTAACTTCAGTCCTACGTTACGTACATATATAACAACTTAGCATTAAAAATTAAATTAACTAATTATTACTACATATATACCGGCTACATGTATTATAATGAGGCTTAATTTGCTAGCTCAATTCATATTATAAACACAACAGCTATTATATAACCAACAATTTTGCAAACCATCTTCTATTAATAACACTCACCAATTACTTAGACCTAAATTGTAATGCATGCAAAGAAAAAATAAAATTCATTACTAACCATATCTAGAACAACTTGGAAAGTATAAATCTTCAAAGCTCAATATCTGCCTCCTCTCACCAAATTAAGTGGTCTGAAATCGCCAAGCTTGCCTCCTCAGAGAAAGAGTAAAACACCAGCTAGATCTGGATCGAAATGAAGTCAGATGCGGTCTGAGCAGCGCAATAAATGCCCACTGCCATTATCACAGACGGTTTTCACAGACGGTTTTTTATTAAAAACCGTCTGTGATAACCAGCTTATCACAGACGGTTTTTAATTAAAACCGTCTGTGATAATCTGGGATCATCACAGACGGTTTTTAATACAGACCGTCTGTGATACTAAATTATCACAGACGGTTCATAGTTAAGAACTGTCTGTGATACGTGTTTTCCTCAACGCCGCCAACACAGACGGTGTCCAAATTAAAACCGTCTGTGTTAGTGTTGGTCACAGACAGTTTTATCAAATCGTCTGTGATTAGTCATCTACTATTAGGTTTTCTGTAGTAGTGCGTTCTTTTATTTGTGCTTCGTGGCTTGTCTACTCGATAAGTTCCTTTTTGAAAAAAAACGAACGTGTGCCATTTTATATTCATTGCTAAACTATGCATGTTTGGCAACGGAGGGTGTACTTTCTGTAGGAAGCCAAACGAAAGAAAGAGAACTGCAAAACATTATGCGTGCAAGGCTGACCAGCAGGCGACTGGGACCTCACCTCCTCCGAGGAGAAAGCCGAAAGGAACGTACGGAAAATGAAGGAACGTACGGAAAATGAAGGCATCACCAAACTTTCTTTTTTTTCCCTTCAATATTTAAGTACATCCCTCTCTCTTCAAGATGGATCCCACCAAACTAAAAAAGGAAAGGAATTTGCTAGATGGTACTATAGTGTTTTTTTATAAGCACTTAATTTTTTATTCATTAGATGTTGTTTTTTTTGTGCTTTATGGTTTTGGTTTTGTAATTTTTCTGTGTTAACAATGTGATAAGAGAGTAATCAATTTGTTTATTGTCATCGGGAGCCATAACATAAATAAATAAGTAGAGTTTTTGTACATTTTTTTGTTGTGTTCCTTATAGTTTGCTTTGTTCCTCTTTTTTTACAAATTGTTACATAATTTAATTAATATAAAATTAGTATATAATTGATGTAAGAAGGCCATAAATTAAAGATAATATATATGTAGAGTAGTGCTTTCATGCTTTTCACTCTAATAAGAATGTCACTAATCTCAAAGCACACAAAAAGATAAGTAATTACTATCTACCATTCAGTTCTGCTTTAAACGTTGTGCAAATCACTTTAAAAAAAGTATAGAAGCACCTTCCTAATATGTATTAGAGCATTTTTTAATGTATCACATCACATACTAATAACTAATAAGCAAACTAATAGATAGAGGTAGATATACATCCAACATCTAAAAAATTGAGTACTACTTAACAAAATAGTACTCAAATGGGAGAGAAAAAGGCAAAGTAATTTCACCTATTGGATTTTAGATCGAAAGGTTCAAAATTTGAGTGCTATTTAGCAAGAAAAAACTCAAATTCTTCCTATACACCACCATGAAGGAAACCCCTCTGACTTCTTAACCCTATCCTTTCCTAGCCCCTGCTTCAAACGACTTGAACTTCTAACTTCTTAACTTTATTTTTTTAGGTTTTTGCTTTTCTTCTCTTTATTTTTTTGTTTTGTCTGTTGATGATATAACACTTTTTTATTTTTTAAATTTAATTACACAGAAAAACTAACTGTATTTTTAATTACTACAATATAAAAAAGCTAAAAACTACGGCATATAAGCCCCACTGAGGTCGGCACCATCCCCTCCGCGCCCCCCGCCTCTCTCCTCCAAAATCTGGACGTGACAAAGGCCGCCAGATCCGCCTTTTCATGGGCGGCGACCACATCGGTGCCAGTGATTGACAGATCTAGAGTGCAGCGGCAACCATAGGGACGACAACCACGGATCCAGCGGCGGCGTCGTCGCCGCCGATGATCAACAGATCTAGAGTGCAGTTGAACGATGCGGGTGACAACCACGAATCCAGCGACGCGGGTTCCAACGACAGCCTCCCGGCGCGCAGGCGACAACCACGGTGACGGCTCCTCTCTCAGTCTCCTCCCGGTACGGGCGACGATGGCCGATGCGCGTCTGTGCGATTTTTTTTCTCCTTGTGCCGGGACTAGTTTTGGAATGGTTACCATATTGTGCCCCAGTATTTGGTACCGATATAAAGATCATCTCTCTTCTTTTGGTACCGACTAAATGCATGCGACGCGCGCGCTTTTTATGATGGTGCTTGCATGGCGACATGGCGTGGCATGCATGAGAGAATATGCAGCTTGATTAACGCATGCCAGCTAATCATGAGCCTAATTAGAGAGGATTTGATTTTCCATGCATGCCATTGCCAATTACCATACATGGTAGTCGCCCTTGCCAACTACGTTGAATCAACACTGCCACCCCCTCCATCGGTGGTGCCCTCCTCCACCGCAGATTTGTTCGTCTTCTTCGTCGTCACCATCGCTACCCCACTTCCACCTTGCCGCCATAACCCACCAAGTCACCATCTCTGCATGTCGACCCCCACTTGCCGGCGCCACCAGAGCTCCAGACCTATGCTGCCCAATCAAATCTGGGGTAGTGGGGTTGGGCTGGGCGCAAAATGGAAGGTTCTGTCAAGGTTTCAAAAATCGGCCTGTTTTTTTGTCGAAACCAGCCAACCGGTGGGGTCTGGCTTTTTATACTCTGGTTAACTTTTGTTTACCTGTTTCATCCTCTTCTCTCAATAAATTCGCATTATATACCAATACGCTTATAATTCTCCCTTTATATTTGAAAATTTCAAAAAACAAACAGTTTTAACTGGTTTTCGCTGGGAAACCAAAATTGAGCCTCTCTTATTTTAGGCCCACTCCCGATTTTCCAAAACCCTGGATGCTATATCCAATGGATCGTGCATTGATGCTTTTCAAGAAGAACCAATTCATCACTTGATAAGTGTCGATTTACTAAAACTAGCCGATTTTCTACGTAATTTTTTGTATAACATAATGCATATGTTTGTATCAAATTATAGTATTCCTCTTGATCCAACAGACCAACATCCACCCCTTCACTCATGTTTAGTTTTTTTTGATGGACCATGTGGAGGTGACCCCGTGTGTGTGATGAGTAATTGACATCGGTTTCGGGAAAGTTTGAGTTTGATTTGAGTGGTTCGAGCCAAGTCGTTGCGTGGTGCAGTCGGTTTCGGTCAGACCTTGTCGAACTAGGTCGAACGTGCTTAAGTCGTTTATTTTTCGTTTCGATCGGTTTGGGCTTTGAGTATTTCTTCTGATATTATTGTATGGTTACAATATTTCGAGCGGTGCTATGTGATTTGTTTCTTGTCTGTGATGGCTGCAGGACGTCGAGGTGGAGTCGTGGCGAGGCACGGGATGACTGGACTAGGCGCGGGCTGTGCCGAGGTCAGAACGGTCGAGGTGTGCCAAAGACGGCGAGGACTCGAGGTGGCTGCGTGGCTTGGAGGGCAAGGAATGAGGAAGCTCCCTGGAATGTGCGCGAGGGGCGTTTTGGTGAATACGCAAAGCTGCACAAAAGGAAGCGGGTTTGGATAAAGCATTGAGTTGGTGGAGGCTTAATGGGTAAAGCATGATGTGAACCCATTATGGAGACTATAAATAGAGAGGTGCTCTCTAGGGCTATGTGCAGATTTTTTAGAGAGAATTTGAGAGTGAGATGGCTTGAGAGAGTTGGTGTAAGTTTGTTCCCTGTGCATGTGTGCTATGAGTTCTTGATTCTCAAGCATGTATGGGGACTTAGGGTGAGATTGAGAGAGATATGAGCTGAGAAATACTATCATGTAATTTCGTATGTCTCGGTCTCGATCTATGAGAGTTATGTTTTGTTTGATGTGATTACTTGTTCTATTTCAGTCTTTGCTTTCCTTGTGATCTCCTCTTTGAAGTTGTGTTTTAGCTGAATTTGATTTCATTTGTTTGGTCTCAAATTCTCAGCGGAAGATCTGCTTAACCGAGCAAGCAAAGATCAATTTGAGTACATGATTGAATGAGCTAAAACTTGCTTTTGGCTGCAGCAGCCAGATAATCCTTTTGGCCTGCATGTCTTTTATCTTCCTTCTTTTTCTTTCTTTGATGTTTCCCTTGCATTCAGGTTCTTTGCTGCTGAATTAATTGCTCTCGGCAAGGTGTTGATCCATGGTGTTTTGCTGAAAATTTACCCGGTCAACCTACCCCATTCGGCCAAAGTGCAGTATGCAATAATTTGTGTTAGTCTGTTTACTACAGTCATTATTGCTTTTCGGTTAGCAAGTATAGTGGATTATTGTTTTGAGTCTGGCTGCATTTTTGGCTCTTCATTTAATGTGTTCGTTCTCTGCCAGGAATTGGTTCATCCTTCGGCTGTGCAAGGTTCTTTTGTGTGCTGTTTTTAGCAAGGTTTACGCAGCCTCTTCTTTATTTTGCAACAGTCCTCTCTCGGCTACTTCAGTCCTTATAGCATTGTTAGTTGGTTGTTTGGCAAAGCTAAAAGGCTTGCTGTTTTGACTGATTTGAATATCCATTTTCAGCATTTAAATGTCTTGCCGACAGCTTGCTCTTTGTAGTTGTACTCGGCTCCAGCCTGGGCTTTCTTCATTGCTTAATCCTTCTTGCTGACAACTTGTAGTCTTTGCTCGGTTGGTAGTGTATGCAGAGTTCTAGTGCTTTTCGTTTTGCTTTGGCCAGAGAAGGGCTGTAGTAGTTCAAATACTTTATTCTCTGTTTGCAGCTTTCTTTTTAGTGTTTCACGGCCGCTTCTCAATCTTCTCTTGGCCAGCAAGTTGTCATTTAATTTCAGTCCTTCAATTGTTTTCAGTCAGCAAGCATTTTCTGCAAGTTTCTGCCGTGGCAGCGAATTCTACTGATTTCCTTTGCCGTGGCAGCCGATTTCCCAGTATCTGCTGCCGTGACAATGCTTTGAGCGCAGTGCCCGCCGTGACAGTGTTTTGCTGCTGTTTTCTCTGCCGTGGTAATATTTTACTGATGGTTCGTTGTCGTGACAATGCATTGAGTTTCGTTTCTGCCGTGACTCTGTTTTGAGCTCAGTTGTCTTAATCTTGTTAGCGCTCGTTCTTTTTCAACTTCATAGCTACCATAGCTATCGGAGTTGAGTTTTTCCTGGATACTTTGGGGGTCGATTTTTAAGAGGCACCATTCACCCCCCCTCTGTTGCCATTTCCGATCCAACAATTGGTATCAGAGCCGGTTAGCTCTTTCTCGTAGATCTTAACCGGTCTCTAGAGCCATGGCGATAGACAAGTACTCAACCAAGCCCCCAGTCTTCGATGGGATTGACTATCCCTTCTGGAAGAGCCGGATGGAGACCTACATCCAGGCTCAGGGCTACACCATCTGGCGTAAGTTCAAAGTACGGTATGTTGTTTCTGTCGATGAGAACATCAACGCTGGAAACATGCTTGATGTTGAGGAGTATGCGAAGGCAAGGAACATTATAATCCAGGGGTTGAGTAGAAGCGAGTTCGATCGCATCTCTCATCTATCATCGGCCTTCGACATCTGGGAGACCCTCGATGTATACCATGAGGGCACCACCCAGATTAAGACAGTTCGATAGGACCAGTTCAAGCGAGATTACACCAAGTTTTAAATGCTCGCTGGCGAGTCCTTGGATGAGTGCTTCGCTCGCTTTCACAAGATCTTGAGCAACCTCCGAGCGGTCAGTCTCACATACCCCGACTCGGACAACGCTCTTCAAATGCTTTCTGCTCTTGATTTGCGTGTTTGGAAGATGAAGGTGACCATGATTAAAGACACGACCGACCTCTCGACCCTGACTCTTGACGCGTTGTACTCACGCCTCAAGACTCACGAGATTGACATAGTCTCTCGTAGGTCGAAGTCGCAGTCGATGGCCTTTGTCACCGATCCCGCTTCTGGATCTTCTTCCGAGTCGCTTTGTGGTTTGTCTATTGCTGCTCTCTGTGACATAACTGATGATCAGTTAGAGCAGCTTGCAGATGAGCAGTTGGCCCTCTTAGCTAGAAAGTTTTCTCATGCTTAAAAGAGGAGGAGGGATAGAAAGAGAGGAGGACCTGTGATCTGCTTCGAGTGAGGTGGCCCCAACCACATTCGAGCAAACTGCCCTAAACTGGAAAAGTGCAAGGGCGACTACGGCGGTGTGAGCAAGAACGACTACATCGACAAGAACCGTAACAAGAAGCCTCTTGCTCACGCTCAAGGCAAGAAGAAGTTCCGCGACCTTGGCAAAGCCAAGAAGCTCTTCCACCGTGTCCTCACCGCCTTCGATGACCTCGACCTCAGCGAGGTGGAGGGGTGGAGCAACGACGATGGAACGGACGAGCAAGACCCAAGGGCGGCGACGACTTCTCTGGCATGTGCTTCATGGCCCTTGAGGGCGAAGTGAGCGACAGCGAGCTGTACTCCGACTCCGATGAGGTATACCCTTCCTACAACCAGCTTTATGATGCTTTTCTTAAGCTAGGTAAATGCCATGCTAGATCTAGAGCTAGGGTTAGCGAGTTGGAGAAGAAAGTAGAGAGCTTGTCACGGGAGCTTACTTCACTTAGATCTGCTCCCTCCTGTGACGATTGTGATGTATGTACTGCTCTGCTTGGTGACGTGGAGAAACTAAGGACCTTGCATGATAGTGTGTCCTCTGAGCTAGACATGGTTAAGGTGGAGAATGTTAGTCTTCTTGCTGAACTAGAATTGAGTAGGGTCGCACCCCATTCATCTGTTGTTGAGACTACATCTTGCACCTCATGTGAGGATAAGGACAATGCGTTTAGAGGTCTTTATACCATGTAGCTCATCTGTCCGAGACTTGTGAAAGTTGTAATAATTTGAAGATGAACCTAAAATGGGCAGATCATGAAATTGATGAATTACAAGCTTTTTCTACTTGAGCCTATTGCTTCATGTGTGAATTGTCCCAAGCTTACTGCTGAGCTTGAATCTGTGTCTAAGAAGTTTCAAGAATTAGTTGATGACAATAACAAATTGGCTAAATTTGCTTCTAAGGACCCTGTTAGCTCACCATGCATTAATTGTAACAAATTAAAATCTGACTTGATTGCATTGGATGAAAAATGTGTGAAGCTAACTAAGAACCTTCTAGAGAAGTCACCTTCTGCCTGTAATGTGTGTGCTGCTGAGGGGGAGAAGCCCAAGGGTAAGGTAGAGACGCCTAGTGACGTGAACCAATTGGCTAGCAGTAGGACTGTCCATTCTGAGTCGGTTGTGCATGCACAAGCCATTCTTTCCTCTGCTGTTGGTTCTTCTTCTTCTACTCCCTTACCTTCTGCTACTCCTTGTTCCCCCTGCTCTTCTTGCACCTCTCTCTTTCAGGAGTGTCAGTATTTTATGAACACTCTCGAGAGATTTGTAGGAGGCAAGAAGAAGATGAATCTTATTCTAGACCAATCCAAGATTTACAAATTTAATCAAGGTCTAGGATACGATTTCTATGAGGACATGAGGAAGCATTCACCTGCCGTGCTCAGACCCATAGCACCTGGTGTGATCGAGGTTGAGCCCAGTCCTGAGAGAGTCCATTTCAAGTCAGCGGGCTTTATCCGAGGGATTTCTGACAGCAAGGTGAGTCCACCTGCTGCTTCGGCCTCTCAGAAGGCGAAGCCTCATCGTGCTACTTCCACCTCTCAGAAGGTGAAGTATCACTGCACCTTCTGTCAGAAGGATGGACACTCAGTCGAGAGATGTTTCAGGCGCGCCAAGATCGCACAGAGAGACCGTGTTGCAGTGCTTAGGCGTATTTAGGGTCAGGCCCAGACTTGAGTGCATCTAAGACCAACACGAGGTCTAGGTTTGCTTCAGGTGTTTCTGATGGGTTTGGGCAGCATCGAGGACTTGGTTTTTTCGAGTTTTCTAGTTTTCGTCCTCATGCTCCCTTTGGTGCTGACTTCCGCCGTCTTGAGGGTAGATCTCGTTTCCCCCGTCGAGGTAGCTACCCGCGGCGTGATCAGCATGTTGTTGGTGCCGTGACTCGCTCCTCTATAGCAGTCAAGCCCAACAACAGCTTCTGGTCTACACACAGACCTTCTGGCTTGTTGAGTGACAGAGAGCGTAGGGTAGCTAGAGGTCAGTCGTGTGTGGCTACTTCTTCTACTCGACGTGTTACTCAGTATTGGGTGCCAAAATCACTCTTGATTTACCCCAGTACTGAGACTTTACTCTCTTGTTGACTCAGGTTTGCCGGGCTGGGAAGGGAGAGGTTTAGCTCGTAGACTCCAGTTGTTCACATCGCATGACCGGAGACTCACGTTGGTTATCTTCCCTAGCCCGCGCTCCAGGTGATAAGATGATCACCTTCGGAGACGCTTCGTTTGGGCGCGTCATCGCCAAAGGTACAGTGCGCGTTAATGAGTGTTTTATTTTAAAAGATGTTGCCTTGGTTAGTAAGCTGCGATATAATTTGCTTTCAGTCTCTCATCTTACTGATGACGGTTATGAGGTGAGCATCAAGAAAAACGCTTGCAAAATTCTTGATTTTTTGGGTAGTCTGGTTTGCGGGATTTCTCGTTATGGGAGGATCTTTTGTGCTGATTTTTCTGAGTCTTCTGGTGATCCTCTCCGGTGTTCGGTTGCTTCAGAGTCTGAGAGACCATGTGGAGGTCATCCCATGTGTATGATGAGTAATTGACATAGGTTTAGCTAAGTCGAGTTTGGTTTGGGTGGTCTGGACCTTGACGTTGCGTGGTGCAACGGGCTCAGTCGGACTTGGTCAAACTTGGTCGTATGGGATTAGGTTGCATATTCTGATGATTCGACAGGTTTGGACTTCGTTATGGTAAGTATGATGGTATTTATGCTTTGATGTATCGAGCGGTGCTATTTGACGTGTTTCTTGTCTGTGTGACTGCAAGACGTCGAGACGAAGTCGTGGCGAGACACGGAGGACTGGACTAGGCGCAGGTGGCGCTCAGGTCAGAACAATCAGGAGGTGTCGAAGACGATGTGGACTCGAGGTGGTTGCGAGGCGTGCGAGACAAGGAGCGCGGAAGCTTCCCGGAAGGTGCAGAGGGGCGAATCGAGAATTTCGCAAGACTGCACAAGCGGGAGCGGGCTCCGTTGGAAATAGCGGGCGTAACGGGGCGGAGACCCATTAGCCATGGGCTATAAATAGGTGGAGAGGGCTGCATGCCCACTTGAGCACTTGAAAGGGAATTAGGGTTTGCTAGAGTCAAAAGAGTCTTTAGTGGTTGTTTTGGCTTTAGGCTATAGTGGTTGAGGTTTGTTGGTGGAGGCAGAGGTGTGCTCCTTGCTTGTCACCTTCGTAGCTTTCCGGAGTGAGTTCTTCCCCCCTCCAAGCATGTATGGTTGAGAGATTGAGAGGGAGAGGAGAGGATTGAGTGGTAAATTCATTGTAATCATCCATGGTTCTAATGTCCATGCGTATGGTGATTCCTCTGTACTCCTATTACTTCAATGAATGAGAATCTGAAGTTTATGTCTCCTGTTCGTTCATTTTCCTTCGATTCTCATTTCTGTGATTTCTTGACTTTTTGATTTTCGAGTTCTTGCTTGCTGGGATTGCCCAAAATGGGTTGCTCTAGGTTGGGATGATGCCCCAAGATCATTTGGTCAAGTCTCCCAAGAGCCAACTCCATTTAATCACAGATTTTCCATTTGGACCTCCTCTGTTCCTGTTCTTACATTTCTAGGGTTTTGGGAAAATCTTGATTCCCGTTGCAAGTTGGCATGAAACTTGGCATGGAGAACCCTAAGGCTATCTACTAGTCATTCTCAAAGTTTCATAAGCCAAGGTTCAAGGTTTGATGAGAAGTTTGGATTTTGAGTTTGCCTCTGCAGGTTCTCAGTTCATTCTAGGGTTTTAGGATAAAACTCATTTCCTTCTATGAGATGGCATGAAATTTGGACTCTATAGTCCTGGTGCTATTGCTAATATACTTGCAAAGTTTCATTGCCAAAGGACCAAGGATTTGACGGGAATTTGAGTTTTGGTTCAGTCCTCTGAATCTTTTCAGTTTTCAGTCCCAAGTCTGAATTTCTTGTTTTCTTGATCTTTAACTGAGTTCTTTGTTTTCTTGGTCTCCCCTTGCTATTTAGGACATATTCTTGGTCTTTAGGGCTCAGGAGAACAGCTGAAATTCATCAAATTCTCAGTTTGATTGGTGGTCTATATTTCTTACTGCTTGCTGTTTTTCAGCATCATTTTCAGCCAAACTGCAGTGCTGTTTTCAGCAAACTGCAGTGCTGTTTTCAGCCCCTTCCAGCTGCAGTTTTCAGCTGAAATTGCTGCTGTTTTCATCATCTATTTGCTGCTGTTTTCAGCCCCTTCCAGCTGCAGTTTTCAGCTGAAATTGCTGCTGTTTTCATCATCTATTTGCTGCAGTTTTCAGCAGTCAAAATCAGCAACTTTAGTGCAGTTTTCAGCGGTCAAATTCAGCAATTTTAGTGCAGTTTTCAACAGTTAAAAGCCAGCTTTTTCGGTGCAGCTCTGCTATTTAATGTGATGCAGTTTGCGGCCAACAAGTAGCTACTGTTTGCAGTCTTTTTGCTCAGTTCTAGTTGCTCCTTCTTGATAGCTTTGTAGCTATTGGAGAGGAATCGTTTCGTGAGTATTTTTGGGGAGCAAATTTTAAAGTCGACATTCACCCCCCTCTATCGCCATTTCGGTCCTACAATTGGTATCAGAGCCGGTTAGCTCTAATCCATAGATCTTAACCGGTCTCAAGAGCCATGGCGACGGACAAGTACTCGACCAAGCCGCCCGTTTTCGATGGCATCGATTACCCCTTCTGGAAGAGCCGAATGGAGACATACATCCAGGCCCAGGGGTACGCCATCTGGCGCAAGGTCAAGGTCCGGTTTGTTGTTCCTGCCGATGAGAACATCAATGCCGAGAACATGGCTGATGTTGAGGAAAATGCTAAGGCAAGGAACATCATTATTCAGGGCCTGAGTCGTAGTGAGTTTGACCGCATCTCTCATCTTTCGTCCGGCTTCGATATCTGGGAGACCCTCGATGCGTACGATGAGGGCACCACCCAGATTAAGACGGTGAGACAGGACCAGTTCAAGCGAGATTACAACAAGTTTGAAATGCTCGCTGGCGAGTCCCTTGATGAGTGCTTTGCGCATTTCCACAAGATCTTGAGCAATCTCCGAGCCGTCGGTCTCACATACTCCGACTCGGACAACGCTCGTCAAATGCTTGCTGCACTCGACCTTCGTGTTTGGGAGATGAAGGTGACTACCATCAAGGACACCACGGACCTCTCGACTTTGACGCTTGACGCGCTGTACTCGCGCCTCAAGACGCACGAGATCGACATTGTCTCTCATAAGTCGAAGTCACAGTCGATGGCTCTAGTCACCGATCCCAGTTCGGCTTCTGGTTTGTCTGCTGATTCACTTTGTGGGTTCTCCCTAGCTGCTCTCTGTGACGTAACTGATGATCAGTTAGAGCAACTAGAGGATGAACAGCTGGCCCTCCTAGCTCGGAAGTTTTCCCATGCTTACAAGAGGAGGAGGGACAGAAAAAGAGGCGGACCAGTCATTTGCTTTGAGTGTGGTGGCCCCAACCACATTCGGGCAAACTGCCCCAAGCTGGAGAAGGGCAAGAACGACTACGGCGGTTCGGACAAGAACGACTACACCGACAAGAACCGCAACAAGAAGACTCCAGCTCAGACGCCGGGCAAAAAGAAGTTCCGCGACTTCGGGAAGGCCAAGAAGCTGTTTCACCGCGTCCTCACCGCCTTTGACGACCTCGACCTCAGCGAGGTGGAGGGATGGAGCGACGACGATGAGACGGGTGACCAGGACCCCAAGAGCGGCGATGACTTCTCCGGCATGTGCTTCATGGCCCTCGAGGGCGAACTCAGCGACAGCGAGCTGTACTCCGACTCGGACGAGGTATGCCCCACCTACGACCAGCTCAATCATGCTTTTCTCAAGTTAGGTGGTTTTCATGCTAGAGATAGGGCTAGATGTACTGAGTTAGAGAAGAAGTTGACAGATTGTCACTAGAGATTATTGCTCTTACATTTGGTCCCTCTAGTGATGATTGTGATACATGCTCTGCTTTGCTGGCTGATTTGGAGACACTAAGGACCTCGCATGATAGTCTGTCCTCTGAGCTTGATAATGTTAAGGTGGAGAATGTTAGCCTTCTTGCTGAGCTTGAGATGAGTAGAGTAGCGCCTATTTCATCTACTGTTGTTAAGACTACTGCATGCACCTCATGTGAGGATAAGGACAATGCTTTTAGAGGTCTTTATACCATGCTTCTAGATCTGCCCGAGTCTTGTGAAAATTGCAATAACTTGAAAATGAACCTAAAACGGGCAGATCACAAAATTGCTGAGTTGCGTGCTTCTCTACTTGAGCCTGCTGTGTCTTGCACCAATTGTCCAAAATTAACCCTTGAACTTGAATCTGTTTCCAAGCAATTCCAAGAAGTGGTTAACATAACAACAAGTTGGCTCAATTTGCGACTAAGGACCCTGTTAGCTCACCATGCATGAGTTGTGAAAAACTAAAACTTGAACTCGTTGCTTTGAATGAAAAGTGCGTGAAGCTAACTAAGGATCAACTAGTGAAGGCACCAACGGATTGTGTTGTGATTGCTGGTGAGGGGGAGAAGCCCCAGGGTAAGGTAGAGACGCCTAGTGACGTGAACCAACCTGCTAGTAGTAGGACTGTCCCCTCAGAGTCGGCTGTGCGTGCACAAGCCATTCTTTCCTCTACTGTTGGTTCTTCTTTTGCTCCCTTACCTTCTGTTGTCTCTTCTTCCCCCTGCTCTTCTTGCACATCTCTCTTTCGAGAGTGTCAGTACCTTATGAACACTCTCGAGAGATTTGTAGGAGGCAAGAAGAAGCTGAATCTTATTCTAGACCAGTCCAAGATTTGCAGATTTAATCAGGGTCTAAGATATGATTTCTATGAGGATATGAGGAAGCATCCACCTGCTATTCTCCGACCCATAGTAGGAGGTGTGATCGAGGTCGAGCCCAGATCTGATGAGGTCAAATTCAAATCAGCGGGCTTTGTCCAAGGGATCTCTGACAGCAAGGTGAGTCCACCTGCAGCTTCGGCCTCTCAGAAGGCGAAGCCTCCCCGTGCTACTTCTACCTCTCAGAAGGTGAAGTACCACTGCACCTTCTGTCAGAAGGATGGACACACAATCGATCGTTGCTTCAGGCGCACCAGGGTTGCGCGTAGAGACCGTGCAGAAGCACTTAGGCGTATTCAGGGTCAGCCCCAGATCCTAAGTGCACCTAAGACTAGCACGAGGTCCAGGATTGCTTCTGATGGGTCTGGGCAGCATCGAGGACTTGGTTTTTCTGAGTCTTCTGGTTTTCGTCCTCATGCTGCTCTTGGTCGTGAATTCCGCCGTTCTAAGGGTACATCTCGTTTCTCCCGTCGAGACAGTTACCCACGGCGTGATCAGCGTGTTGCCGGTGTTTCGACTCGCTTTCCTGTAGCAGTCAGACCTCGCAACAGCTTCAAGTCTGCTCACGGATCTCCTGCTTCCTTGAGTCACAGAGAGCGTAGGGTAGATAGAGGTCAGTCGTGCTTGACTACTTCATCTGCTCGACGTGTTGTTCAGTATTGGGTGCCAAAATCACTCTTGATTTACCCCAGTACTGAGACTTTACTCTCTATTTGACTCAGGTTCGCCGGGTAGGGAAGGAGAAGGTTTGGCTTGTAGACTCCGGTTGTTCTCGTCATATGACCGGAGACTCCCGTTGGTTCTCCTCTCTAGCCCGTGCTCCAGGTGATGAGACGATCACCTTCGGAGACGCTTCGTCTGGGCGCGTCATCGCCAAAGGTACTGTGCGTGTTAATGCCTCTTTTTTTCTTAAGGATGTTGCCTTGGTTAGTAAGCTGCAGTACAATTTGTTTTCCGTTTCTCAGCTTACCGATGACAGTTTCGAGGTGAGCTTCAAGAAAAACAATTACAAAATTCTCGATTCTTCGGGTAGTCTGGTTTGCGGGATTTCTCGTTTTGGGAGGATCTTTCGTGCTGATTTTTCTGAGTCTTCTGGTGATCCTCTCAGGTGTTTAGTTGCTTCTGAGTCCCGCGACCTCTCTTTCTGGCATAGGAGACTTGGTCATATTGGATTTGACCATTTGACCCGAGTTAGCGGCTACAACCTTATTCGTGGTCTGCCAAAGCTCAAAATGGTCAAAGATCTTGTTTGCGCTCCATGTCGGCACGGCAAGATGGTTGCCGCTTCACATCCTCCGGTCACTGTGACCATGACTGATGCACCGGGACAGCTGCTCCATATGGACACTGTTGGACCAGCTCGAGTGCAGTCAGCCGGAGGGAAGTGGTATGTTCTTGTTGTGGTCGATGACTATTCGAGATTTTCTTGGGTGTTTTTCTTAGCCTTGAAGGATGAGACATTTTCACATTTTCGAGGTCTTTTCGGTAGGCTTTCTGTTGAGCTCCCGGGTGCCTTACGAGCGATCCGAAGTGACAATGGCACGGAGTTCAAGAATTCCTACTTCGAGAGTTTCTGTGGTGAGACAGGTGTAGAGCACCAGTTCTCTTCTCCGCACGTCCCACAACAAAATTGCGTTGTGGAGAGGAAGAACCGTACCTTGGTCGAGATGGCCAGGACGATGCTTGACGAGTACTCTACACCGCGGAAGTTTTGGGCTGAGGCTATAGCTACCGCGTGCCATGTCTCAAATCGAGTATTTCTTAGGGCACACTTGCACCGCACTTCTTATGAGTTGATATACGGGCGAAAGCCCAGCGTCTCTCATTTTTGTGTGTTTGGTTGCAAGTGCTTTATTTTGAAGTCAGGGAACCTAGACAAGTTTGAGTCACGTTCTTGTGATGGTATCTTTCTAGGTTACTTGCCTTCTTCGCGGGCTTATAGGGTTTGGAACTGCGAGTCTAGTAAAATGGTAGAGACCTGTGAGGTGACCTTCGATGAGGCCAGTCTGGGGACTAGGCCCGATATCTCAGGTTCTTTAGAACAGTCCGAGCCCATCTTCGTGGATGATGAGGATGATGGAGATGAGGGTTGTCTACCCGATCCAGTCCCTCATCCACCCCTTGAGGTGCCATATTCCACTGCACCCCGAGGCGATCAGCCCTTGCCTTCTGCGTCTTCTGGAGCTAGTGGCTCTGTTCCTACCTCTTCTGCTCATGAGGTAGAGGCCACTTCTTCATCTCATCCAGGACCTCCTAGATACATTCAGAAAGCTCATCCTTCCGAGAAGATTATTGGAGACCTTTTCGAGCGTGTGACTCGCTCAAAATCTGGCTTATCTCAATTCTGTCTCCATTCTGCTTTCATTGCCTCATTTGAGCCCAAAGATGTTTCTCATGGTCTTTCCGATGAGTCTTGGGTCAATGCCATGCATGAAGAGCTAGAAAACTTTGAGAGAAACAAGGTCTGGTCGCTTGTTGAGCCCCCGCGAGGTCAAAGTATCATTGGAACCAAGTGGGTGTTCAAAAACAAGCAGAGTGAGGATGGGGTAGTCATTCGAAACAAGGCTAGACTGGTAGCTTAGGGGTTTTCCCAGGTTGAGGGTCTAGACTTCGAGGAGACCTTTGCCCCTGTAGCTCGACTTGAAGCCATTAGAATCCTGCTTGCCTTTGCAGCTTCTAAGGGTTTCAAGCTTTACCAGATGGACGTGAAGAGTGCCTTTCTCAATGGCCTTATTGAGGAGAAAGTCTACGTTTGACAGCCTCCAGGTTTCGAGAACCCCAAATACCCTAACCATGTCTTCAAGCTTTCAAAAGCGCTGTATGGACTTAAGCAGGCTCCCAGAGCTTGGTATGAGAGGCTTAAGTCCTACTTGTTGAGTCATGAGTTTGAAATAGGTAAAGTAGATAAGACCTTGTTTATCCGTAGGCTTGGTAATGACCTTCTGCTCGTCCAAATGTATGTCGATGACATCATCTTTGGCGGTTCTTCCCATGCTCTGGTTTCACAGTTCTCGGATGTCATGAGCACCGAGTTTGAGATGAGCATGATGGGCAGACCTTCTTCCTTGGCTTCCAAATCAAGCAGACTTGGGAGGGTACCTTCTTGCATCAAGGCAAGTACACTCGTGACCTCCTGAGACGCTTCGACATGAGTGATGGTAAGCCGGTGTCAACTCCGATGGCTTCTACAGCCTATCTTGACCCAGATGAGGATGGCGAGCCAGTTGATCTGAAAGAATACAGAAGTATGATCGGCTCCCTTCTTTACCTCACTGCCTCGAGACCAGACATACACTTCTCAGTGTGTCTGTGTGCTCGTTTTCAGGCTTCTCCTCGCGTATCTCACCGCCAGGCGGTGAAGCGCATCTTTCGGTACCTTCGAGCTACCATTGACTATGGTATCTGGTACTCTTCCTCATCCTGTCTTTCCTTGAGAGCCTTCTTGGATGCAGACTTTGCCGGCTGTAGGATAGATAGGAAGAGTACATCTGGCACCTGCCAATTCATTGGCACTTCTCTTGTTTCCTGGTCTTCGAGGAAGCAGTCCGGAGTTGCATAGTCCACCGCAGAGGCCGAGTACGTTGCTGCAGCCAGCTGCTGTAGCCAAGTACTTTGGATGGCTTCGACCCTGCGGGACTTTGGGTTGGTCATAGATAGTGTTCCACTCTTCTGTGATAACACTTCTGCGATTAACATTGCTAAAAACCCAGTGCAGCACTCTCGGACCAAGCACATTGATATTCGATACCACTTCCTTAGAGACCATGTAGAGAAGGGTGATATAGTGCTCCAGTTTGTGGAGAGTGACCACCAATTGGCTGACATCTTCACCAAGCCTTTGGATAGTTCGAGGTTTTCAGCTCTACGGGGAGAGCTTGGGGTGGTTTGTCCTTACGGACTGTAGTGAGGGGGAGCTTTGAGCTTTACTGCTTTACTGTATTGATTATGCTTCTGTCTCATTTCTGTTGCATTGCATTCAGGGTGCATTTGGGTTTAGTCCTTCCAACATAGGTTAGAGTGCTTTTCTTGCCGAGTTGCTTAGACTTCTTACTCTTATCTTGTGCTTCCAGGATTAGCTGCTTCTTATCTCACTAGGTCGAGCTCACTCACTTCTTGTAGGTTCTAGCGAGGGTTGGGCCACCCTCGGGTAGACAGGGTACGTGTTTGCTCTCTAGTGTGTGATTTACGGTCAGCTGATAGTCCTGGAGTCATATGGGGTAGATGAGAGTCAGTCTGAGCCATAGTTGTCTCTATATCTTATCTATACTTTAAGGACAGCCTGTTTGGTTTTATTTGCCAGCTTGTCAATTTTATTGCTTTGGTTCAGGGGGAGTTCATTTGGGAGCTTCTAAAGCTTAAACTTGACATAACTTAACTTGAACTTAAAGCTGGAACACATGTTGAGGGGGAGTTGGATTTTCTGCATTTTCAGCTTTTAGCATTGTAATATAACTATATTGAGCCCTGATTATTATCCTGTTATGACATGTTTACAATGCTATACACTTTGCCATGATTCGTGCTTTATGTGCTAGATTGATCATGACTTCATATGTGTAGACTAGCTTCTACCATGATAAGCTAATTAAAATTGCTCAACTTGAATTAAAACTTGTCATGCTAGCATTTGAGTCTAGTCCTCCTTGAGCTATCTTTTTATGATACATGCCATGTCAACTAGGCTTAGCTGAGCGTTGAATCTCTTATTGAGCCGTAGATTAAGCTATTTTAGTCTCCTGATGTAGCATGAGGTAGTACAACATGTTTACAAAGCAAAAAGATCTCTTTTGTGCGAAAAAACTGATTTCACCAATTCTTTCTCATGAGACGGCTTGCCATTGTACTAGGCATGAACTCAGGGGGAGTTTTGGATGACCTAGACTATCTTCTTAAGCTTATTGCTTGGAGTAGTCGCATAAGGCTTGAGATCTAGCACGTAAACAAAAAATTGGGTTGGAAACGACCATATGCTTTCAAAAGACAATGTTTAATGTACTCAATTTGCTTAATCTACACAAAGAACCAAGTACTTGCGCCAATGTTTCATTCTTGAGCATAGCACTCTAGTTGGTCTCAATATTAGCTTCTTGGTTCCACTTAGCTTAATTGACATGGCCGGCATCATCCTTGGATATCTCGAGTTAGACTTTACTTCTTGATGACTTGACATTCTCACTTAATGCACTATATTTCAGATTGTCATCTATGTGTTCTAGCTAGCTTATACATGTCATGTCATGATCTAGATAGCTTTTTATAGAGTTATGGCTTGGTGTATCTCATTATGGTCATTATGGATAATTCTCATGGCTCACAATGCTTAAAAATAATCAGACTTCAGCCATTTCATCCATATTTGTGATCTTATTCTCTATTTGGTATTCTTGATGTGTTTATTGCCAAAAGGGGGAGAATAGAGAAGAAAAAGCTAGTTTGGGATCATTTTAGAGCTTTGGAGAACAATTTGCTCTTTCAGTTGTTGCTCTAGTGTTCCTTCTGTCGACATGGTCATTAGCTTCATTTTCCTGTCTTTGGACCATGTTGGATTCTTCAAACTCAAACTCAACTTTGTGCTTTTTCGGAGTTTGTCAATATACTCATCAAGGGGGAGATTGAGAGACCATGTGGAGGTCATCCCATGTGTATGATGAGTAATTGACATAGGTTTAGCTAAGTCGAGTTTGGTTTGGGTGGTCTGGACCTTGACGTTGCGTGGTGCAACGGGCTCGGTCGGACTTTTGGTCAAACTTGGTCGTATGGGATTAGGTTGCATATTCTGATGATTCGACAGGTTTGGACTTCGTTATGGTAAGTATGATGGTATTTATGCTTTGATGTATCGAGCGGTGCTATTTGACGTGTTTCTTGTCTGTGTGACTGCAAGACGTCGAGACGAAGTCGTGGCGAGACACGGAGGACTGGACTAGGCGCAGGTGGCGCTGAGGTCAGAACAATCAGGAGGTGTCGAAGACGACGTGGACTCGAGGTGGTTGCGAGGCGTGCGAGACAAGGAGCGCGGAAGCTTCCCAGAAGGTGCAGAGGGGCGAATCGGGAATTTCGCAAGACTGCACAAGCGGGAGCGGGCTCCGTTGGAAATAGCGGGCGTAACGGGGCGGAGACCCGTTAGCCATGGGCTATAAATAGGTGGAGAGGGCTGCATGCCCACTTGAGCACTTGAAAGGGAATTAGGGTTTGCTAGAGTCAAAAGAGTCTTTAGTGGTTGTTTTGGCTTTAGGCTATAGTGGTTAAGGTTTGTTGGTGGAGGCAGAGGTGTGCTCCCTGCTTGTCACCTTCGTAGCTTTCCTGAGTGAGTTCTTCCCCCCTCCAAGCATGTATGGTTGAGAGATTGAGAGGGAGAGGAGAGGATTGAGTGGTAAATTCATTGTAATCATCCATGGTTCTAATGTCCATGCGTATGGTGATTCCTCTGTACTCCTATTACTTCAATGAATGAGAATATGAAGTTTATGTCTCCTGTTCGTTCATTTTCCTTCGATACTCATTTCTGTGATTTCTTGACTTTTTGATTTTCGAGTTCTTGCTTGCTGGGATTGCCCAAAATGGGTTGCTCTAGGTTGGGATGATGCCCCAAGATCATTTGATCAAGTCTCCCAAGAGCCAACTCCATTTAATCACAGATTTTCCATCTGGACCTCCTCTGTTCCTGTTCTTACATTTCTAGGGTTTTGGGAAAATCTTGATTCCCGTTGCAAGTTGGCATGAAACTTGGCATGGAGAACCCTAAGGCTATCTACTAGTCATTCTCAAAGTTTCATAAGCCAAGGTTCAAGGTTTGATGAGAAGTTTGGATTTTGAGTTTGCCTCTGCAGGTTCTCAGTTCATTCTAGGGTTTTAGGATAAAACTCATTTCCTTCTATGAGATGGCATGAAATTTGGACTCTATAGTCCTGGTGCTATTGCTAATATACCTACAAAGTTTCATTGCCAAAGGACCAAGGATTTGATGGGAATTTGAGTTTTGGTTCAGTCCTCTGAATCTTTTCAGTTTTCAGTCCCAAGTCTGAATTTCTTGTTTTCTTGATCTTTAACTGAGTTCTTTGTTTTCTTGGTCTCCCCTTGCTATTTAGGACATATTCTTGGTCTTTAGGGCTCAGGAGAACAGCTGAAATTCATCAAATTCTCAGTTTGATTGGTGGTCTATATTTCTTACTGCTTGCTGTTTTTTAGCATCATTCTCAGCCAAACTGCAGTGCTGCTTTCAGCAAACTGCAGTGCTGTTTTCAGCCCCTTCCAGCTGCAGTTTTCAGCAGTCAAAATGAGCAACTTTAGTGCAGTTTTCAGCAGTCAAATTCAGCAATTTTAGTGCAGTTTTCAGCAGTCAAAAGCCAGCTTTTTGGGTTACTCAACTTCTTCGCGGGCTTATCGGGTTTGGAACTGCGAGTCTAGTAAGATGGTAGAGACCTGTGAGGTGACCTTCGATGAGGCCAGTCCGGGGACTAGGCTCGATATCTCAGGTTCTTTAGAGCAGTCCGAGCCCATCTTTGTGGATGATGAGGAGGATGGAGATGAGGGTTGTCTACCCGATCCAGTCCCTCATTCACCCCTCGAGGTGCCTTCTTCCACCGCACCTCCAGGTGATCAGCCCATGCCTTCTGCTTCCTCTGGAGCTAGTGGCTCTGTTCCTACCTCGTCAGCTCATGAGGTAGAGGCCACTTCTTCATCTCATCCAGGATCTCCTAGACATATTGAGAGACCATGTGGAGGTCATCCCATGTGTGTGATGAGTAATTGACGTCGGTTTAGGGAAGTCGAGTTTGATTTGGTTGGTTCGGACCATGTCATTGCGTGGTGCAATGGACTCGGTCAGACTTGGTCAAACCTGGTCAAAGGGTTTAGATTGCATATTATGTCGACTTGTCAGGTTTGGGCTATTTCATCAATGCATTTATGCTTACACGTATCGAGCGGTGCTATTTGATGTGTTTCTTGTCTGTGTTGGCTGCAGGACATCGAGGCGGAGTCGTGGTGAGACACGAGGTGACCGGACTAGACACGAGAGGTGTCGAGGTCAGAACGGTCGGATGTGTCGAAGACGGCGGAGATTCGATGTGGTTGCGAAGCTTGGACGACAAGGAGCGCGGAAGCTTCCCGGATGGTGCAGGAGGGGAGAAATGGTAATTTCGCGAGGCTGTAAAAGCGGGAGCGGGCTCCGTTCGGGTTTAGCGGGCGTAACGGGTTGGAGACCCGTTAGCCAAGGGTTATATATAGATGTTGGTGGCTGCATGTCCACGTGTGCATTCCAAGGGTTGTGAGGGGTTGTTAGGGTTTGCTTTAGTCAAAATGGGCTTTAGAGAGTTGCTTTGGCTTTAGTTTTTAGTGTTGAGAGCAGGAGAGAGGGCAGAGTGTGTCTCCCTGTGTTGTGTTCGTGTGTTTTTCTCTCCAAGCTTGTAGAGTTCTTGATATTCTTGAGTTGGGAGAGGGAGATGATGGATTGAGAGCCTTGTAATCATTCCTCTTGTATCAATCATGTATCTCCTTTCCTCTTTATCAATATGAGATGAATTTGGTTGAGTTTGATTGAGTCCCAGGCTCTCTGTTGTTTATTTCCCTTCGATGCCTCTTTTGGTGATTTTTTGACTTTTTGAGTTTCTTGTTGATTCTTGCTGGGAAGACCCAAAATGGGTTGCTCTATGATGGGATAGTGCCTCAAGGTCATTTGATCGATCTTCCCAAGAGCAAATGACTTTAAATCTCAGATTTCCCTTTTTGAGCTCCTCTGTTCATGTTCTTGCTTTCTAGGGTTTCTTGGATCCATTTGATTTTCTTTGAAAGAAGGCTTGAGTTTTTGTCTGGAAAGCCCTGAGGTTGTTGCTAACTTGATTTTAAAATCTCACGTGCAAAGGACTTATGAATCTTGAGTTATTTGGGTTCTTTTGCACCTCTCTGAAGTTTGCATGCACTTCTAGGGTTTTAGTGCAGTTCTTGATTCCCTTCGTGTGATGGCCTGAAATTGGGTCTGGAGAGTCCTATGGCTATTGCTAATATATCTGCAAAGTTTCATGTCCAAAGGATCAACGATGGAGGAGTAATTTGATTTTTGGTGAAGTCTTTGAATATTTTTCAGTTTCTGGATCATTTCTCTAATTCTTCCTCTTGAGTTGGTTATTCTTGGATCTCTTGGTCCCTCTTGCTATTTAATAGGTTATCTTGTCATTCTGGGAGAGAAAACCAGAAGAAAAACCTCAATTGCTCTGCTGTGACAAAATCTCATTTTTACAATCTGAAAAACCAGCCTCTCTGCTGTCTGAACCCGAGGGGCGGTCTAACTTGTGTGTACAAGGCGGTTAGACTGGAGTTTGTACACCGGTCAGACCGGTATGTCTGTCTACATTCTACCTTTGTTGCCACCTTGAGCCCAAGGATGTTAGTCATGCTCTCTCTGACGAGTCTTGGGTCAATGCCATGCATGAGGAGCTAGAGAATTTCGAGAGAAACAAGGTCTGGTCGCTTGTTGAGCTCCCTCGAGGTCACAATGTTATTGGGACTAAGTGGGTGTTCAAGAACAAGCAGAGTGAGGATGGGGTTGTCATTCGGAACAAGGCTAGACTGGTAGCTCAGGGCTTCTCCCAGGTTGAGGGTCTAGATTTTGAGGAGATCTTTACCCCTGTAGCTAGACTTGAAGCCATTAGAATCCTGCTTGCTTTCGCAGCTTCTAAGGGTTTCAAGCTTTACCAGATGGATGTCAAGAGTGCCTTCCTCAATGGCTTTATTGAGGAAGAGGTCTATGTGCGACAGCCTCCAGGTTTCGAGAACCCTAAATACCCAAACCATGTCTACAAGCTTTCCAAAGCCTTGTATGGACTTAAGCAGGCCCCTAGAGCTTGGTATGAGAGGCTTAAGTCCTATTTGTTGAGTCATGGTTTTGAGATGGGTAAGGTAGATAAGACCTTGTTCATTCGCCGGCATGGCGCTGACCTTCTGCTCGTCTAGATTTATGTGGATGACATCATCTTTGGCGGCTCCTCCCATGCTCTCGTTTCCCAGTTTTCCGATGTCATGAGCTCGGAGTTTGAGATGAGTATGATGGATGAGTTGAGCTTCTTTCTTGGCTTTCAGATCAAGCAGACTCGGGAGGGTACTTTTTGCATCAGGGCAAGTACACTCGAGACCTCCTGAGATGCTTTGATATGAGTGATGGTAAGCTGGTGTCCACTCCTATGGCTACATCAGCTTCACTCGACCCAGATGAGGACGGCGAGCCAGTTGATCAGAAGGAGTATCGCAGCATGATTGGCTCCCTCTTATACCTCACAGCCTCGAGACCAGACATACACTTCGCTGTGTGTTTATGTGCTCGCTTTCAAGCTTCTCCTCGCGTATCTCACCACCAGGCGGTGAAGTGCATTCTTCGGTACCTTCGAGCTACCATTGACTATGGTATCTGGTACTCTTCCTCTTCCTGTCTTTGGCCATCAGGCTCATATTAGTTAAATAAAGTTTGTCGTTACGCATGATATTTGTCTTTGTGATACTGTATGCACTAGCTTTTCTTGGGATAGTGCGATTAACACAGAGGGTTCTGGAGTTGTTGCTCCGGGTCCCGACAGAGATGGTATCAGAGCTATGATGACTCTAAGACGTGACCGTAGATAGAATAGAATGGTTGGACCTTAAGGATTTATTTTAAGTAACTAGTAAATTCAAGCAGTTTTGCTTATTCTTACCTCTCAATCTTTGCTTATCCTTATCTCTCATTCCTTTCTCAACTTTATGTCATTTTTGAAAAACTTATTTCTGTCTCTTCCCTTGTTCCAAAACAACTATAGATGCCAACAGCTGGAATTCATCAACTCTGCCGCAACTTCAATCTTCTCTTTGAAGGATCATGCTTCGTACCTCAAGAGCTACGAAGGATCACACCAAGACAACCCTTGTCTCTCTAGGATAAGTTGTTAAGCTAGACAGTAGTCGAAGCTATGAGCTGTCAATTTCCTCTTTTGTCGGCAGCCGTAACTATTACTTATTATTTGCTTAATAAAGGTTTTTGCTAGGTTGTTTTGTTTTGGGTTGCGCAAAACATCCGTTGTTTCCCCTTTGCCTTGAGTCACCTCTCTCCTAATCTTTGGAAGCATCAAGCTGGAGTACCAACTGCCAACAAATTGCAAATGGACGTCTGAACCAGATCTCAGCTCAAGCCACACAGAGTAAGATCCAAACCTATTTCTTTGCTAGCCCGTGCGAATCTCGGGCACGAGATTCTGTTTAAGGGGGGTAATTTGTAATAGCCCAGTTGTTTATTTCAAAATTTCTCAGTAAAAAAATAAAAAATTTAATTTAATTTAAAATAAAATCAAGTGTTATTTGGTTGCTTGAATTTTCAAGATTTCATTTGCCTGTTTTCAGTTTTCAAAAAGGCTTTCGTTTTGAAAACTAGTTTAAGTAAAAGATGAAACTATTATTAAGTAAAGAGTATTTTGAAAAAAACACTCCTATTTAAAATTAATTATTTTAAAAGCATTTGGCTTTTATTTGGATTTTCTATGTTTTTCTAGATTTTTTAAAAAAAATCAATTTCAAAGATAAAAAGTATTTTTGTAAAAATTAAAAGACCAACTTTAAGTTGGAAATATTTTTCTTAAGTTTAAAATGTCTCTAGGAATTTCTGTGAATTTTTCTGGAATTCATAGACTTTATTTCCTATTTTCTAAGTATTTTTAAACCTTCCTAATGTTCCTGAAAATCTAAATCAAATTTATTCCTCAACCTCTCTCCTCAGCCAACACGTGTCGCTCCCTAATTCAATCCACCCTCAACCGATCTAATCCCAGCCGCTCGATCTCACTTACCCCTTCGTTTTAATCCGATGGCCCTGATCTTCTCCATGTGCCACGCGTCACATATCTGACCGTCCGCTCTTTCCCCTCTCTCTTCTCTCTCGCTGACAACCCGACCCCGCCTGTCAGCTTCTTCTTTCTATTTGCCTTCTTCAACCTTCCACCACCACCATTAATGCCCTTGTCGAGCTCTTAAATTTGACCGTTTCTTCTCGTTAGCCCGAGCATTTGCTACAATTAAAAGCCTAATTACTCCCGCATTCAACCTCCACCATTTCCCCACTTTAAACCCCGCTTACCTCCCTTTTTACTCACCTTTGCACCAACCATAACTTTGGTGTAACCGATAGCCGTTCATCGCCTCCACCTTCGCCTGGCCCATGTGCGCATTCCCCACCCCTCCGCCGAGCGAATCCACCGCCAAAGAGCCCCGCCGCCAATGCCCTCACTCTGCCGCCTCTACATCCTTGTCACCGGCCACCACCGAGCATTCCCGAGCATCGCGCCAAGGTGCACTGAGCTCGCCATGCCCTCCTCCCTCTCGCGCACCCCTCGCCGACCCCAGCAGCGCCGCCATCCGTCGATGCCCTCGGTCCCCCCATGCGCCACCTCAGCAGCCGAGAGCCACGCAAGTGCCACGCCAGCCGCGTGCCACCTCAGCCTTCTCCCCGGTCCATGGACCCAGTCCACAAAAGACGGTCCCACCTGTTAGTGAATAAAACCCTTGTTCTGTTGAAAAATAATCCAGCCAGAAAATCAAAATCTTTGCTGACGTCACTCTGACGTATAAATCCCTTTTCCCGCAGAAAAATAATTCCACCAAAAATCATTTCCTTGCTGACGTCATAAATTGAATTTTCCACACAGAAATAATTCCAGAAAATCTGTAGGATCGGAAATGGCAACAGAGGGGGGGGGGGTGAATGGTGCCTCTTTAAAAATCGACCCCTCAAAAGTATCCACGAACGAGTTTTATCTCCGATAGCTACCAAGGGCTATGAAGAAGAAAAGTCATGTTCTTTGTAAAATTATATTGGACGAATATTAGAAAGAAGAGACGAAGAACAGACCCAAAAGAACAAACAACAGTTGAAACAGAGGTGGCCGGTCTGACCGCAGCACATGGGGCGGTCAGACCGCATGAAAGCCGCCGGTCAGACCGGTTCATACAAGCCGGTCAGACCGCCCCTCTTCAACCGGCCAGACCGCAGGCCGAGAGCCGGTCTGACCAGCCCTTCTGTTCAGGCAACTGCGCAGCCGACAGGAAATGCTGAAATTCCAGATTCTAGCTAATTCAAAGAGAAAAAGAGAAATGCAGCTGTTCCTTTTGGACCAAAAGACCAAGAACAGAAACTAAATAGCAGAGGGACTGAAAGAAACTGATTAATTTACCCTGGAAGCAAAGAATCAAGATTTAAGGTGAAATCTGAAATTGGAGTAGAGACAAATGGTATTTTTCAGATTTCTCAATGTTCACCCATTCGTTGCTTAGGAACTTTTGCAATTTGCTTAGCATTGGTCTCTGGACTTAAACACTCAAACCTCAAGCCATTTATTGAAGGGAATCAAGAGGTTCCCACAACCTCTGCCATGAAACCCTAGCACAGTAATAAACAGAGGAAAAGCTCAAAAAGGAATCTTTGGATTTTCCATTGAACTTTAGGGATTTTCTCTGACCAAATGGTCTTAAACCATCATCCCATCACAGAGCAATCCGTTTTGCTACTCCTTGCTCAAAGAAACAGCTCAATCAACAAGAAGATGAAAATGAACAGAGAGCATCAGAGAAAATGAAAATGAGCTGAAACACATGAACTCAAAAGGATTCATTTGCAGAGACATGAATGATTACATAGTAGATGAACTACGTCCCCATACATGATTGATACAAGGGAAATACACACATATCACTACATGCTTCACAAACTGAGATGAACTCACACGCAGGAGAGCTAAACCCTAGCTATTCTCTCCAGAACACACTCTCAAGGAATGGAATAGCTACACAAGAAAGAGCTCTCTAGCCTGAATGGATGACCTTCTTGCCTCACATCCTTCTCCTTTTAACACTAGGGCTCATCCCCAAAGAAGGAAATCAAGAAGTGTCATACTCCACCCACTCAAACCTCACACCACAAATGAGGAAAAGTGGTCAAACCAGATTTTTGGAGGGAAATCTACCTCCACCTCCATTGCTTGAGTCAAAATACCATTTTGCCCCTCAAGCACCTTCCCGGAAGCTTCCCGCAACCGGCGCCTTTGACCAACTGGACCTCAACTCCTCCCTGAGCTTAGTCCCAGTCTGTTCTGTCACGTACGACCGCAACCGACATCAACCGTTCTGGACCTCCGACTCCTCCCTACGCCTAGTCCTGGTTCTCTCGTCGTCGCTCGTCGTGTCCGTCACGGGTAGATCCATCTCCGGTTCCTCGTCTCCTGACTCGCAACCACCTCATCAGCCTCGATTATCTTCGGCATCACTGACCATCTGGACCTCAACACCTCCCTTGCCTAGTCCCGGTCCTCCTCGCCTCACCATGACCTAGCTCCGAAGTCCTGCAGTCACACAGACAAGCAAACCGTCACATAGCACCGCACGAAACAGCATAATCCATATTAGCACAAGTAACGATACTCAATTCTAGAATACCCAAAAACAAACTCAAACTCACTAAACCACCGTCAATTACTCATCACCAACATGGGGATACCTCCACATTGTCTCTCAATCTCCCCCTTGATGAGTATATTGACAAACACCGAAAAAGCAAGAGAATTGAGTTTGTTTTGAAGTCAAACTTGGTCCAAGGAAGGGAATGATGCTAATGACCAAGTTGACACAAGGAGCAAAAGAAAGAGCAAGTTTTCCTCAAAGCTCCCAAAATGAGGCTTCTTCTCCAACTATTCTCCCCCTTTTGGCAATAAAGTCATCAAGTTACTTGGAGGAAAATATAGCATGTGTGGCTGAATTTTTACTCAATGCTAAGCAAATAGAGCCATGAAGATTATCCAAATTGACCATTTAGTATTACACCAAGCCATAACTCAATTGAATGCTATCAAGATCATAACAAAATATGCATAATCAAGCCAAGCCACATAAGTAAGAATCTGAATATTAGATGAATTCTCTTAACATGTCAAGCCATTCAAGATCAAAGTCTAGCTAAAGGTATCCAAGGATGATGCAAGCCATGTCAATAGTCTAAGTGGAACCAAGATGCTAGAATTGAGTCAAATTAGAGTGCTACAAGTTCAAGAATGAATCATTTGTTCAAGCACTTTTAGTCTTTATGTAATCAAGCAAATTTAGCACAATTGATATATTTGTCTTTGAAACTTATGGTTGTTTCCAACCAAGATTTTTGTCATGTGCTAGATCTCAAGCCTTATGCGACCATTCCAAGCAAGAAGCTTAAGGAGATGATCTTGGTCATCCAAAACTCCCTCTGAGTTCATGCCTAGTGCAATGGCAAGCAGTCTCATAGGAAAGAATTGGTGAGATCAGTTCTTTCCCACATAAAAGAGATCTTTTTGCTTTTTAAATAGTTGTATGGACTCATGATTCAAGAATCTATCATAGCTCAATCTAAGGCTCAATTAAAGATTCAAAGCTCAACTTAGCCTATTTGACATGGCATGAATCATAAAAAGATAACTAAAGACAGACTAATCTCAAGAAGTAACATGAGATGTCTTAATTCAAGTTGTGCAATTTTAATTAACTCATCATGGCAAAGGCTTGACGATACTGTAATATCCCGAAAATGATTCGAGAGATAATCGATTAATTGGAGGGAGAGACCTTATAGAAAAGAATTAAACACAATAATTTTAGAGGGGGAATTCTGAAAATACCTGGCAACCTGGGCCTGGGCCTTGGCCCAGGGGAGGCCGACCAAAAAGGGGGGAGGCGCCCCTCCCCCCAAACCCTAGCCGCCACCCCTTTGCCCCCTCCTCTCTCCCCCTGGCCGCACCCCTCCCTGCCCCTGCGCCTCCACCATGTCCAGCAACACCTCTTCCCCATTGTTGTCCCTTGGTGCTAGGAGAAAGCGAGAAGGAAGGAAGAAGAAGGGAGGGAAGGAGAAGAAAGGAAGCAGGAGGAAGAAGATGGGTGATTCCAAGGGGATCCTCTAGGTAACTCTCCCTCATCTCAAATCCCTCTGTTATTGCTGTAATTAGGGTTCTTAGCCTAAGAATTGGTGGGGGATTAGCAATTAGATTCCTCAATTAGGGAATTCCTGCTGTCTGTCTGTAGATCAATCCGCGCAGTGCGAATGTTTGTGCAGTTTAGACCTACGAAAAGATTTTTCCTGCGGGTCTTCCCAAAAGGAAAATTGTAGAGGACGACGAGATATATTTTATTTAAATTTTCCAGAATTTTAGGCCGTGGTATTTGGGCGCAGAAGAGTCGGGAACATCGCTGTCTGTCAGGGGTGCAGATTGCTGTTCAAGTGTGATTTAGGGGTAGTAGATGATTTTTATGTTTTTGGTCACAATTGAGAAAAATGTAGGGAATTCAGTATTCTAACTAATTTATAAAAATAATAATTTTTAGAGCCTTACACTGTGGTTGGGACGCGTTAGAATCTGGCTGCCCAGATTGCCAGAACAGAGAACGTCCTCTGTTTTGCGCATTAAGTTACACCTTGCTAGGATCAAAATAAAAATATGTGATCTACATAAAAAGTGAAGGTATTTAAGTGAGGAATCCAGAAATATATCATTTGCTGTGAATGACTTAATATTGTTAAAGATACAAAAAAATTAAGCAGAGCTGCTGCAGCGGACAGAGTGTAGAACCGTTAAGCGGAGAGGGAGTTGCAGGTTTTGGGCGTAGAGGCGTTTACTTCTCAGTTGTGAATATTGTATTATGGTTTTGTGCTGAGTGGTGCTTTGTAAATAGGTGGCTTCGCTCCTGATCGTGCTTGACCCCTTCGCTCCTTCGGTAAAGGCAAGTATAATGATGGTTTAAATTGATATTGTGGAATGTCAATGTTTGATTTATATTGTGAGTATTTGTGTTCATGGTTGTGGTAAAGGATGTATTGGTGCTGTTTTGGGTGATTGCAATTTGCAGTGTTCACGAGTATTTCTGGTGCATAGATAATGTGAATGTAAGATTTATTTTATTGAGACATTCACGCATATGCATCATGTTGTTTTATTGAAGTCTTGGTCATGAGATGACTAAGCGCCGAGGTCCCCGTCATGTTGATGACATGACGGGCTAAAGGTCCCCATACTTGTGGAGTATGGGCAATTGGTCCCTGTACCAGGTGGTACAGGCATGGGTGTGCATCGACGGATGCACACTTTGCATTACCGATAAAATGCAGAAGAGAAAGAGATAAAGAGATTTTTGACCATCTTGCATAGCATGGCTTATTTATATGGTTGATGGATGAATGTGTGAAGTGATGTTCATGAATGTTCTTGTTACTATCTATTATATTTGCTGAGTCGTTGGACTCACTCTTGTTGTTGTTGTTGTTTTTAGGTACCGTTATGAGGTCGGCATGCATGGGGAAAGGGAAGGATTAGTCTTGTTGCACTTGCACGTTCCACCCATAATGGGAATAAAGGAAGAAAAATTAAATATAAGATGCAAGGACTATTTAAGTACCATTTGATTATTACCCTTGGATTCTAATTGTAATAAGAGTTTAGAATATTTATGATGCTCATGTTCTTTCTCTAGGTATTGTATCCATGAATGGTTTAGCAATCTTTAATCTTTTTTGCTTAGCATTGAACTTAATACTTCAGGATTGTCTATTATAATTGATACTGCTTGTGAAATCTCTGATTTAGATAGATAAACAAAGGAGGCTCTGCCGAAATTTTGTATAACGTTATTAGTTAACATTGCTTTACTTCTAGTTGGGTAGCATTCCAGGTCATTGTTTGGCTGGGGTGTTACAGTTGGTATCAGAGCGGGCTGTAGGTCCGTGGTTAACGAAATATTAATTTTGACACACTAAGCACTGTAGGTGGGAATGGGGTTTGCATTGCATCTACGTTTCCGTCGGTTATCATAGTTGAATGTGTGCTTAATGTTTGACTTTGTACGTGTTATGAGATGATCTTTTGTGCCTACGATTTGATTATATGATTGTTATTTGTGGTGATAGTTGATGTCGAGAAATAGAGATCGCGATGTGGCCATTGGCATGGCCAAGTTATATCACTATTCGTGGTATTGAAATGGTGAAGGATTTTTCTTTAAGCAACTTAGTTTCAGAGGTTAAGAATGAGTCCTTTAGAAAAGTTTCTCTCTTCCCTGAGTTGAATTTGGTCAATTCTTATCCTGTGGTGGTGGATGAATTTACCTTGGGCTTGTGGTTCATTGCAGTTGAGGGTTTTCAATTGGTTTCTACCTGTTCTTTGAAGCAATTATTGTTTTTGGACTATTGAGACACTTTTGCTACCTGTGAGCATTGTGATTTGCGCGGTTGGTCCCTTTGTGGGAGTTTTGTCTTGTTGTGAAACATGTCTCATTTGTTCGCTTGGTATTCTTGTTAATGAAAGTTTTATGTTGCAAATTCTTTAACATGTGAAAGCTTTGGCTTTATGTAATTCTTTTGGATTATTCTAAGTGTTGAAGTTTAATACCTCTCTTTTCTGGAGGGAGGTGTTAAAATCCTTTTGTGATGTCTTGGGTTATGGTTAAGTCAAAGATTGTAATCAAATAAATTGTTATGGTATGAGTATCCTTGGAAGTGAAACCGAATAAGTTGATGTTGTCTTCTTGTAGTTGTTCATGAACTATGTTTATGAATAGGGCTATTCCTAATGGAATCAATAGAGTATTAAGTGGCGTGGAACTTTGATGAACTGGTTGATCAATAAGAGAGACAAAATTAGTAAATTTTTTTTGGAATAAATTGAATCAACAGGTCTCAATGGATTAATCTAACTGTTTAGGATAATTAAATTCAGAAGGTGTTGGATTACTGTATTAGTGGATATTAGTCTTAGAGTTATCTTTGTGGATACTTAGTGTTCGTGTGTAATTGCTAAGTGCAACTGTTGTGTAATGAAGTTTGGTGTTGCGCATCAATAAGAGAGCAATGGATGGGGTTTAAATGTGATCTATATTTACATGATGGTGGGATTGTCAGATGATAATATGTCTTTGATGGAAGAGTTTTGGTAGAATCATTAAAATTGTGTAGTAGATCTCTTCTAATTTAAAGCGGTTGTTGTAGTGAGGTCGTAAGGTTTTGAAATACTTTCAATTTGAGGATGGGATGATAAAGTAGTATGGAACTATTTGATTAGATTTTGGAGGGCATTATAATGGAAGGGTAGACGATAACGATTCTTGTTAAGAGTGTATTATTCTTGATGTTAGTAAGATTGTTGCAAACTTGTTGGAAAAAAAGACACTTTGAAATAAGTTATTGTGTTCTTTTGGAAAGGTTTATGACGCGCTGGCTGGCTATGATGATTCATGCTAAGAATATATAATTATGAGGTTAGTAAAACTGAGTATGTGATGATGAGGGTAGTGTTGATTCTTTTAGAAGTAAAGGAATTTGTTCGTCTTCCGTGATGTCAGTTAAATGAAATGTTTGGAGTTGTGCATTCATAATCCTATGGGGGTTCATGAATTATTGTGGTATCTGAAATTAGTTTGCGCAGAGTGACGTATTGGAAGGTTCAATCGGTACTTAAGTGATTTATGTGATTTGAGCTTAAAGGATCGTTTGCTTGAAGTTGGTAAAGTGATGTTTCCATTAAAGAAAATTATGTCCTTTGTTAAATTGAAGGGTGTAGTAGAGGTATTCGCGGTTGGATTCAAGTTTTGTACCTTGCAGCTAGTGCTTTATTTATTTATTTATTTATTTTTGGCTGAAGTTTGATACTCTCTTCTTGTGGGACTTGTGCACTGAACCGTGGTCTCGTCTTCTATTTTCCAAGATCTTGGCTATTTGACCTTTTTTTCCTTGGTCTCGTGTCTACGGTGAGTGGTAAACGTTTTTCTATGTGCTGAAAATTGTTTCTATCTATATCTTCTTCCGAGGAAGGATTAACCAATCTGTGTTGCAAAGCCTTTTAGGTTGTATAAAGGCAACTTGATAGCGGTGGTCAAGTAGATGATTTTGGTGAGATTGTAGGTGTCAAGTTGTTTGAGATTCATTGAGTGATAAATTGATTTCTTGGAATAATTCTCGGTGGGGATTTGATTTGAATAGAATGTTTGTCTTTGGAGCTAACTGATTTCATGGTTGCAATTAGTAGAACCTATAGTAGATTGTGGTTCAAGAATGTTTCGATCATTTTGATGGAACATTAGAATTATCAAGAGTATGAGAATCTTGATCAATCTTATTAGAGTATCGTGATTGGGCACTTTGCAAGGTTTACTAGGAGGATTATGGTGGTGTTGTTAATGAGATTATAATTGTGAAGAAGTCTAACCGTTATGGGAATCATTGGGATAGTAGGGATTGTTGAATTATTGCCATGCATGACTTGGCTTCAGTGAGTAACCCTTCAGGAGTTAGAATCTTCCTAAAGATAATTAGGTTAAGAATATGTTTTTATGTGGTTGTTAATGATTGAGTATGTACGATTATGGGAATTTTAGTCACCGAATTCGAGAGTTTTCGTATCAATTATATTGATGTACATATATAGGAGCCCTGGAGATGGAAAATTTTGGTTTGGTGTTTTATGCTAGAACCTTGGAGGTAATGATGTTGTGTGGGAATATTGGAACAAGAGGATTCTAAATAGTGTGATGTTCCTTGATAGTATCCTTTGGGTGTAGTGAATGAGTGTGTTTGCTGAGAATTTCAAGTTGATTATCCTTAAAGAATTGTGGTGAAGGGATTGTGGGTGAAAATAATGGTGAGTTGCATTGGAAATTATTCATTAAAGTAACCTGTTGGTAGCGGAGTTGACTAGAGTATGTTATTGAGAGAACAGTAGAGTCCCTCTACAAGTGTGCGGTAGATGCACTCGGTTTGAGCATAGAGTTGATGTTGCCAATTTAAGAGAAATGAGTTAGGGTGGTGTGTGATGGTTTGGAATCTTGCGAATCAAGAGAAAGTTATTCCTAGAAGAAAAAAATAGTTTCTCGGGTAGTAAAATGCTCTTTGATTCTTGTTTGAGCTATGTGATGATAGAAAAAGTCTTTTGTGGTTTGAGTTGGCTTTATGTGGCATGTGTGGTATTTTCGGTTCAGGAAAAAAACAAAGGAAGGGTTTGGCATTGGAGTGATTCTCCTTTGACTTATGTGTTGTTTATTTGCAAACTACCTACTTGGAATGTGGAGAGGTTCTCGTGTTGAATCCTCATTTTTTTCCTTTTGATTTGACCCTTTTGGTGGGGAGTTGGTGATGTGTGGATTGCAAAGAGAATCCTTTATTTTCAGTTGAATTCTATTTGTAAAAACAAAATGGTTTACAATGAGCACTGCTGTGCATCTGTGGTTAAAGGAGGCGCTCCTCGATAAGGTAAAAAAAAAGATCGATTGAGAGTTGGAATAAGAGTTACATGTGTTGTGCGGGTTGTGTGGGTTTTCACTATAGCCGTTGACCAACGAGTAAGACCAGCTGCCTTTAGCGGAGTTCGCTTATAATAACAGCTATCATTCAAGAATTAAAGCTGCACCATTCGAAGTGTTGTATGGGCGTAAGTGCTGGTCACCCCTTTGCTGGGAAGCGGTGGGTGAGAAGGTAGTCTTGGGCCTGGATTTGGTCCAGCAGACAGTTGAACAAATGGCCTTGGAGAGACAGAATCTGTTGGCTGCCCAGAGCAGGCAGAAAAGTTATGCAAATGTGAGGAGAAAGGATCTGGAATTTGAGGTGGGGGATTAGGTGCTCTTGAGAGTATCTCCCACCAAGGGTGTTACAGTTGGTGAGGTTCGGAACCAAAGGGAAGCTTAGCCCGAGGTATGTCAGGCCTTTCATGATCATGGCTCGGATCGGGAAGTTGGCATACCGCTTGGATCTTCCAGAATCTATGCGCGGGGTGCGAGCATTGAGGAATAAAATTTTAAAAGCATGTCATGGTGCTTTGGTCGCAGCAGACAGAGAGAGAGGCCACTTGGGAATTGGAGTCTCGCATGCGTGAGAATTACACGACAGATGCGTGTTAAAATGGTTAAGTTTAGTTGTGATTAATCCTTGGTGTAAGCATGGATAGAATTCGGGGTCGAATTCTGTTTAAGGGGGGTAGAATGTAATATCCCGAAAATGATTCGAGAGATAATCGATTAATTGGAGGGAGAGACCTTATAGAAAAGAATTAAACACAATAATTTTAGAGGGGGAATTCTGAAAATACCTGGCAACCTGGGCCTGGGCCTTGGCCCAGGGGAGGCCGACCAAAAAGGGGGGAGGCGCCCCTCCCCCCAAACCCTAGCCGCCACCCCTTTGCCCCCTCCTCTCTCCCCCTGGCCGCACCCCTCCCTGCCCCTGCGCCTCCACCATGTCCAGCAACACCTCTTCCCCATTGTTGTCCCTTGGTGCTAGGAGAAAGCGAGAAGGAAGGAAGAAGAAGGGAGGGAAGGAGAAGAAAGGAAGGAGGAGGAAGAAGATGGGTGATTCCAAGGGGATCCTCTAGGTAACTCTCCCTCATCTCAAATCCCTCTGTTATTGCTGTAATTAGGGTTCTTAGCCTAAGAATTGGTGGGGGATTAGCAATTAGATTCCTCAATTAGGGAATTCCTGCTGTCTGTCTGTAGATCAATCCGCGCAGTGCGAATGTTTGTGCAGTTTAAACCTACGAAAAGATTTTTCCTGCGGGTCTTCCCAAAAGGAAAATTGTAGAGGACGACGAGATATATTTTATTTAAATTTTCCAGAATTTTAGGCCGTGGTATTTGGGCGCAGAAGAGTCGGGAACATCGCTGTCTGTCAGGGGTGCAGATTGCTGTTCAAGTGTGATTTAGGGGTAGTAGATGATTTTTATGTTTTTGGTCACAATTGAGAAAAATGTAGGGAATTCAGTATTCTAACTACTGTATAAAAATAATAATTTTTAGAGCCTTACACTGTGGTTGGGACGCGTTAGAATCTGGCTGCCCAGATTGCCAGAACAGAGAACGTCCTCTGTTTTGCGCATTAAGTTACACCTTGCTAGGATCAAAATAAAAATATGTGATCTACATAAAAAGTGAAGGTATTTAAGTGAGGAATCCAGAAATATATCATTTGCTGTGAATGGCTTAATATTGTTAAAGATACAAAAAAATTAAGCAGAGCTGCTGCAGCGGACAGAGTGTAGAACCGTTAAGCGGAGAGGGAGTTGCAGGTTTTGGGCGTAGAGGCGTTTACTTCTCAGTTGTGAATATTGTATTATGGTTTTGTGCTGAGTGGTGCTTTGTAAATAGGTGGCTTCGCTCCTGATCGTGCTTGACCCCTTCGCTCCTTCGGTAAAGGCAAGTATAATGATGGTTTAAATTGATATTGTGGAATGTCAATGTTTGATTTATATTGTGAGTATTTGTGTTCATGGTTGTGGTAAAGGATGTATTGGTGCTGTTTTGGGTGATTGCAATTTGCAGTGTTCACGAGTATTTCTGGTGCATAGATAATGTGAATGTAAGATTTATTTTATTGAGACATTCACGCATATGCATCATGTTGTTTTATTGAAGTCTTGGTCATGAGATGACTAAGCGCCGAGGTCCCCGTCATGTTGATGACATGACGGGCTAAAGGTCTCCATACTTGTGGAGTATGGGCAATTGGTCCCTGTACCAGGTGGTACAGGCATGGGTGTTCATCGACGGATGCACACTTTGCATTACCGGTAAAATGCAGAAGAGAAAGAGATAAAGAGATTTTTGACCATCTTGCATAGCATGGCTTATTTATATGGTTGATGGATGAATGTGTGAAGTGATGTTCATGAATGTTCTTGTTACTATCTATTATATTTGCTGAGTCGTTGGACTCACTCTTGTTGTTGTTGTTGTTTTTAGGTACCGTTATGAGGTCGGCATGCATGGGGAAAGGGAAGGATTAGTCTTGTTGCACTTGCACGTTCCACCCATAATGGGAATAAAGGAAGAAAAATTAAATATAAGATGCAAGGACTATTTAAGTACCATTTGATTATTACCCTTGGATTCTAATTGTAATAAGAGTTTAGAATATTTATGATGCTCATGTTCTTTCTCTAGGTATTGTATCCATGAATGGTTTAGCAATCTTTAATCTTTTTTGCTTAGCATTGAACTTAATACTTGAGGATTGTCTATTATAATTGATACTGCTTGTGAAATCTCTGATTTAGATAGATAAACAAAGGAGGCTCTGCCGAAATTTTGTATAACGTTATTAGTTAACATTGCTTTACTTCTAGTTGGGTAGCATTCCAGGTCATTGTTTGGCTGGGGTGTTACAGATACATGTAAAGTCATGATAAATCTAGCAATGAAGCATAAATCATGGCAAGATGTAAAACATTGTAAACATGTCAACTAAGGATAATAGACAAGGCTCCACGCAATTATATTACAATGCAAAATGCTAGAAATGCAGAAAATCCAACTCCTCCTCAACATGTTATGCACTTTTTAGTTCAAGTTGAGTTATGTCAATATTAAGCTTCAGAAGTTCCCAAATGAACTCCCCCTGAACCAAAGCTATAAACTGAGAAGCCGGGAAAGAAGTCAGAAAAGACAGTCCTTAAAGCATAGAGAAGATACAGAAGATGCTATAGCTCAGACTGACTCTCATCTACCCCATATGATACTAGGACTATCAACTGTCCATCTAACTCACTAAGGAGCAAATACGTTCTCTGTCTACCCAAGGGTGGCCCGACCCTTGCTAGAACCTATAAGGAGTGAGTGAGCTCAACCTAATGAGAAGAGAGATAGCTAATAAGCAACATCCTAGATCACAAGATGAGAGGGAGAAATCTAAGCCACTGGACAAGAGAAACACTCTAATCTATGCTAAGAGAACTAACCCAATGCATCCCGAATGCAATGCAACAGAAATGAGAACAGGAGCATAATATACAAGATAAAGTAGTAAAGCTCAGAAACTCCCCCTCACTACAGTCCATAAGGACAAACCACCTCAAGCTCTCCCCGCAGAGCTGAAAACCTAGAGCTATCCAAAGGCTTGGTGAAGATATCAGCCAACTGGTGGTCACTCTCCACAAACTGGAGCACTATGTCACCCTTCTCCACACGGTCTCTAACGAAGTGATAACGAATATCAATGTGCTTGGTCCGGGAATGCTGCACTGGGTTCTTGGCAATGTTAATGGCACTAGTGTTATCACAAAAGAGTGGAACACTGTATATAACTAACCCAAAGTCCCGCAGGGTCGAAGCCATACAAAGTACCTGGCTGCAGAACTGGCTGCGGCAACGTACTCGGCCTCTGCGGTGGACTGTGCAACTCCGGACTACTTCCTAGAGGACCAAGAGACAAGAGAAGTGCCAATGAATTGGCAGGTGCCAGAAGTGTTCTTCCGATCTATCCTACAGCCGGCAAAGTCTGCATCCGAGAAGGCTCTGAGGGAAAGACAGGAAGAGGAAGAGTACCATAGTCAATGGTAGCTCGAAGGTACCGAAGAATGCGCTTCACCGCCTGGCGATGAGATACGTGAGGAGAAGCCTGAAACTGAGCACAAAGACACACAGAAAAATGTATGTCCGGTCTCGAAGCAGTGAGGTACAAGAGGGAGCCGATCATGCTTCTGTACTCTTTCTGATCAACTGGCTCGCCATCCTCATCTGGGTCAAGTGAAGCTGTAGAAGCCATGGGAGTCGACACTGGCTTACCATCACTCATGTCAAAGCGCCTCAGGAGGTCACGAGTATTTATTCTTTTTCCCTCTTTTCAAACTTTCGAAGGCTCGTTCTTCTTCATTCTAACTCTGACTGAGCCCGTTCAAATTTCTAAATTCATCAAAAATTCCAATCTATCCATTTATGCCACCCATTTGAATAATTGAAGTTTGTTTGGTATTATAAGAATTTAAATTTCAAATTCCAAAGCCCAGTTCATTTTCAAAAGCCTCAGTTCCACTCAAAATTTATGTGCACTTCCAAAATTCAAATTCAAATATTCCAAACCTCAAAATATCCTTAAAAATATCCATTATATTTTTCTAGATCCAAATATTTTTCTTCACACTTCTCTTTGTCTAAAAATAATGAGATTTCCCTCCTAGGCCAAAGTCTTCTTTTGTTCAAACACGCTTAACTCCAAAATTTTCTCCACACCCAATGTCATAGATTCTTTTTAAGCATTTGGACTATTCCCTTTTAGCCTAATATTTCTTCTTCCTACCTTTGCTATTCATCTCTACACGTCAGACCAACAAACACTCTGTTTTTCATCTAAAGCCACCGTGAACCATGCATGCATGCAATCAAAATGAATTCCCTCTTACCAAATTAATTGGCATGCAGCAAGAACACCTATATTCATTGCCAAACATCAATCCCATTTCAGTTTTTAGTCATTAAAATTTCAGTTTTTCAGTTCTTGCATTCAAGCATTGAAAACCGACATTGCACATAACTCAGCCAAATTAACTCATTCCTCTTGTTCTTGCCATATAAATAGAAGCACCTCCTTGTGTTCCATTCCCATGCCAACCCCCAGCACCTCCTCTACCTTTATGCAAAACACAAGAGAAGCCGCATCCGCCCGTGCCCTCTCCTTCCTCCACCATGCCACCTTTTCTTCGGTGATCTTTTTCGGCTTTTGTTCGTGTCACATCATGTTCTAGCATTTTAGCAACCTACCCATCAATTTAATGTGATTTTGATGCAGCCATTTGGTGGGAATCAAGTCTTTCCCAAAATCTTCTGTTTTTGCTTCCCGACGTCGATTCATCGCCTCTGTTGAATTTTAGCCCGAGCCATCCAACCAAAATTAATTGGTATGCAGTAGAAATGTCTCTAATAAATTTATTCTCAGTTTCATGGCCATTATACTCCTCAATTATTCAGTTTCTTTCATGCAAAGTTGAAACCAAAATTTCATTATTCCTGTCTTTACTCCAGTAATCAATTTTGGCCATTCTTTTGCTCCTCTTCACCTATAAATTGAACCACCAGCTCCTCTTCTCATTCCCCACTTGTGATGCACACTAGCACACCAGAAATCAAGCCAAAAAGGTCTCAAGAACTATTCCCTCGGTTGGAATCATTTTCCAGCAATTTCCTTTCCAACCGATCTTCCGATGACTCGTTCTTCGTCGTCCGAACTCCGAATCCGATGATTCTTTCTCATAAATTCGTCTAAAATCATAATCTATCTGTCAGTATATATTTTATAATTTTTGGATTTTATTTGGATTTATTTGAGTTTATTTTGTTTGGTTCTTCGCGGGTAGACTACGACTATTCCGGAGAGTTCGATTTTGACGGTTCGCAGCATCAAGTCTTCGAGCAAGGCAAGTTACACCTTTGATCATGTTGATCCCAGTAATTTAAATTATTTATGTTGTTTATAAAATTATTATGCATGCGTATTTTTATTGAAATCTAGTTTAAATTCGATTTAAATTCTAGTTATGCCCAAATTCCTTTGTATATGGCCAAATTTGACATTGAACTTTCTATGCCTTGTCACCATAGAGAAAAACATAGTTGATACATTAGTATTAACTGGACATTTTATAGCAAAGCTTACCCATGCTTAGAATAATCGTAGGTTGGGATACCTTTTTCACATAAAATGCTAAAGTTTTCAAATGTATTCTTGACTTTGGTGAGTCAAGAATGATTATGAAATGTTTCCAAACAAAATATAAAAACTTGGTTTAGACTTAGGAAAATGGTTAGGTGGTGGGTGCTTGCTGGCATGCATTGTTGTTTGGTGACAAAATGTTGATTGCCAGGCACAAGGGGTATGTGGTTGGTGCCTAAGTCAGTTAAGGACCGGTCTGTGAGCTACTATTGCAAAGCCATATCGTACTACCACAAGTCTGGCATGGGACAGACCTGGCCGAATAATTTGTGATGTTCCAACTTAATCTCGCTATAGGCTGAATGTGAGCGTGGCGTAGGCCGTGAGAAGTCTCACGTGGCACAAGAGGGGGCTCCAACATGTGGATTCATGTTGTGGTGAAACCTTAGTGGCGGCGTGATTATGTTGACAATGGATCATTGTAAAGGCCTTGTCATGATCTCCTAGCCGCACACCTAAGGAAGTGTGTTAATCCGGTGGCAGAAAGGGATGATCATGTCTTGTGGGTAAAGCTGTACAACCTCTGCAGAGTGTATAACCTATCCTGGATAGCCGTGCCCACGGTCATGGGCAAGCTGAGTGAAGTTTTTCACGGATTAGACTTTGGTTTTCAAAATGGTTTGCAAAACCTTGTGGATGGATGGAATCCATGAGAGATTTTAAAAGTATATGGATGGATGGAATCCATATGGTATCTTTTGGAAAGATGGTCCGGGTGGGATGCCCGTGGTTAGGTTAGTGTTGGGGGATGGACCTGCACTAACGGTATCTATGTTGCTTACAACATTGTTTTACTTAATGTATCAAATTCAGTTTTTGCACTTACTTATGATATTTACTCCAATGATCGCCTTTTATGCAAATTAACCATATCATGCCTTCCTTTGATACTCCATATGCATGCATCAATTCTGTTAATCTCCTGGTGTAACGTGTGGAGTACTTTTTGTACTCATGTTGCTCAATTTAACTCTTTCAGAGGAAGCCTTCGATGACTTCGGTGAGGCTTGCGACTAGGCCATGTCTTACAGTCATTCGCCTTGTGGGAAGGCTGGATGGGCGGCTACTTTATGTTTTCCTTCCGCTGTCTTCTTTTGCTATTATTGTAAACTTTGGCCATCAGGCTCATATTAGTTAAATAAAGTTTGTCATTACGCATGATATTTGTCTTTGTGATACTGTGTGCACTAGCTTTTCCTGGGATAGTGTGATTAACACAAAGGGTTCTGGAGTTGTTGCTCCAGGTCCTGACAGATAGATAGGAAGAGCACTTCTGGCACCTGCCAATTCATTGGCACTTCTCTTGTTTCCTGGTCCTTGAGGAAGCAGTCCGGTGTTGCACAGTCCACCGCAGAGGCCGAGTACGTTGCTGCCGCCAGTTGCTGCAGCTAGGTGCTTTGGATGGTATCGACCCTGCGGGGCTTTGGGTTAGTTATCGACAGTGTTCCACTCTTTTGTGATAACACTTCTGCGATTAACATTGCCAAGAACCCAGTGCAACATTCTCGGACCAAACACATTGATATCAGATATCACTTCCTTCGAGACCATGTGGAGAAGGGTGACATAGTGCTCGAGTTTGTGGAGAGTGACCACCAGTTGGCTGATATCTTTACCAAGCCTTTGGATAGCTCTAGGTTTTCAACCTTGCGGGGAGAGCTTGGGGTGGTTTGTCCTTGTGGACTATTGTGAGGGGGAGTTTTGTGCTTCATTGATTTATCTTATTTATTATGCTCTTACTCCTTTCTGTTGCATTGCATATGGGTGCATGGGGTTAGTCCTTCTAGCATAGGTTAGTGTGGTTTTTCTCACCGAGTTATTTAGACTTCTTTCTCTCATGTTGTGACTCTAGGTGAGAGACCATTTGGAGGTCATCCCGTGTGTGTGATGAGTAATTGACATTGGTTTAGGAGAGTCGAGTTTGATTTGGTTGGTTCGGACCCTGATGTTGCGTGGTGCAATCGGACTTGGTCGGACTTGGTCAAACCTGGTCAAAGTGGTTAGGATGCATATAATGTCGTTTTGTCAGGTTTGGGCTATTTCATTAATGCATTTATGCTTACATGTATCGAGCGGTGCTATTTGATGTGTTTCTTGTCTGTGTTGGCTACAGGACGTCGAGGCGGAGTCGTGGCGAGACACGAGGTGACCGGGCTACACGCAGGTGGCGTTGAGGTCAGAACGGTCGGATGTGTCGAAGACGGCGGTGATTCGATGTGGTTGCGAGGCTTGGACGACAAGGAGCGCGAAAGCTTCCCGGAAGGTGCAGGAGGGGCGAAATGGTAATTTCGCAAGGCTGCAAAAGCGGGAGCGGGCTCCGTTCGGGTTTAGCGGGCGTAACGGGTTGGAGACCCGTTAGCCAAGGGCTATAAATAGAGGTGGATGGCTGCATGCCCACTCATGCACTCCAAGGGTCTCTAGGGTTTGCTTTAGTCAAAATGAGCTTTGTGAGTTTGTTTTGGCTTTAGGCTTTAGTTGGTGAGGCTTTAGTTGGTAGGAGAGGCAGATTTCTGTTGTGAAGCTTGTCCCTCTTCGATGTATTCTTGAGTGCTCTGTGTTGTTTTCTCTCCAAGAAGCATGTATGTGGGTGTGTGTTCTTGAGATGGAGAGGGAGAGGTAGTCGAGATCCTTTGTAATCATCCGCCGTTCTAATGTCCATGCGTATCGAGACTCCTCTGTATTCCTTTTTTTGATTTGGAATGGAAATCTAAAATCTATTTCTCCTATTCGTGCTCTCTGTTCTTCATTCATCCCCTTTTGGAGTGATTTCTTGATTTTCTGTTTTTGAGTTGTTTCTTGCAGGGAAGGTCCAAAATGGATTGCTATGACATGGGAGATGCCGAAAAGCCATTTGGCTAGTTGATCCTAAGAGCAAACTTTGTTTAATCTCAGATTTGGGTTTTAGGCTTCCTCTGTTCATGTTTTTGGTTTCTAAGGTTTCTTGGTCCCCCTTCTTTTCTCCTCATGAGATGGCCTGAGATTTGGTCTGGAGAGCCCTGTGATCTTTGCTAATCTAGCTGCAAAAGCTCATGATTAAAGATTCAATGATTGGGGAGAAGTTTGGATTTTTGGTGTTGCCCTGTGCATTTTGAGCCTCCTGCTTCTCATTCTAGGGTTTGAGATCCTTTTCACTTTTCTTTCAAGAGTTTGTGCCCAGGTTGTAGCTTTTGTCTCCCAAGTCTATTCCCAAGATAATCTCCAAGTTTCATGCTTAAAGAATTAGAGATTAACTGTGAATTTGATTTTTGGGGAGCCTTCTGTACTTTTTAAGTTCTTGGTCAAAAACTGAAATTCTTGAGTTTGTGGTGATTTTCTGTGATGATTGGAGCCTCTATGATGTTTAGATTAAGTCTCTGATGTCTTGGGATAAAAAGGAAAGGATCAATTCTCCCCTCTTCTTGTTTTTGACAAAAAATATGAAAAATCAGGGTTTTCAGTCGGGCTGTGCAGGCGCTGGTCAGTTAAACCGGTCAGACCGGCCTTTTGAATGCGGTCAGACCGGCCGGCTGTTGGCGGTCTGACCAGCGGCCAACTTGTGGTCAGACCGGAGGCGACCTAGCGGTCAGACCGCCCAATGACCTGCGGTCTGACCGCCCAGTCAGCGTTGGCAACTGGCTCTTATGTGTTTCTGCTTGCTATCCCTTTTGTTGGGTTTCCTTCTCTTATTTCTTTTTCTTAGTCTTCCAGAGATCCTTCCCATCCACTTCATAGCTTCTCATAGCTATTGGAGAGGAGTGTTTTCGTGAGTACTTTTGAGGGGTCGATTTTTAAAAGACGACATTCACCCCCCCTCTGTCGCCATTTCGGTCCAACACTAGGATGCTGCTTATTAGCTGTCCCTCTACTCACTAGATTGAGCTCACTCACTACTTATAGGTTCTAGCAAGGGTTGGGCCACCCTTGGGTAGACATGGTACGTGTTTGCTTCTTAGTGTGTTAGATGATCAGTTGATAATGCTCGAGTCATATGGGGTAGATGAGAGTCAATCTGAGCCATAGTTTCCTCTATATCTTGTCTATGCTTTAAGGACTGCCTTTTCTGTTTTTATTGCCAGCTTCTCGTATTTATTGCTTTGGTTCAGGGGGAGTTCATTTGGGAGCTTCTAGATCTTAATATTGCCATAACTCAACTTGAACTAAAGTTGCATCACATGTTGAGGGGGAGCTGGATTATCTTGCATTTCAGCATTTTGCAGTGTAATATAACTACATGGAGCCTTGATTATTATCCTGTTATGACATGTTTACAATGAATTACACCTTGCCATGATCTGTGCTTACTTGCTAGATTTATCATGACTTTATATGTGTAGTTTAGTCTTTGCCATGATAGGTTGACTAAAATGCTTAACTTGAACTAATTCATGTCATGCTAGCTCTTGAGACTAGTCCCTCTTTAGTTATCCTTTTATGATTCATGCCATGTCAAATAGGCTGAGTTGAGTCTTGAATCTTTATTGAGCTTTAGATTGAGCTATGCTAGTTTCTTGATGAAGCATGTGTTAGTACAACTTTTTAAGTAAGCAAAAAGATCTCTTTTGTGCGAAAGAACTGATCTCACCAATTCTTTCTCATGAGACGGCTTGCCATTGCACTAGGCATGAACTCAGGGGGAGTTTTGGATGACCAAGACTATCTTCTTAAGCTTCTTGCTTAGAGTAGTCGCATAAGGCTTGAGATCTAGCACATGATTAAACAAAAGTTTGGTTGGAAAAGACCATAAGATTTCAAATGAAAAACATGTCAATTGTGCTAAGTTTGCTTAATTTCACAAAGATCAAGTACTTAAACAAATGTCTCATTCTTGAACTTGTCGCACTCTAAATTGACTCAATACTAGCTTCTTGGTTCCACTTAGATTATTGACATGGCCTGCATCATCTTTGGATACCTTTAGCTAGACTATAATCATGGATAATTTGACATGCTAAGAAATTCGATTAAATTTCAGATTATGACTTATTTGGCTTAGCTTATTTATACATGTTTTGTCATGATCTTGATAGCATACTTATGTGTTATGGCTTGATGTAATTCTCATATGGTCATTTTGGATAATCTTCATGGCTGCTCATGCTTAAACTGAATAAATTTTCAGCCATTCCATCCAACGTCATGACTTATTCTCTCTTTTGCATCTTGATGTGTTTATTGCCAAAAGGGGGAGAATAGTGGAGAAAATGCCATTTGGGACTTTCTAGAGCTTTGGAGAACAATTTGCTCTTTCTGTTGTTGCTCTAGTTTTCCTTTTGTCAGCATGGTCATTAGCATCATTTTCTTCCTTTGGACCATGTTTGACTGTCTTTTCTTTTTCAAACAAACTCAACTTTGTGCTTTTTCTGGGTTTGTCAATATACTCATCAAGGGGGAGATTGATGGACCATGTGGAGGTGACCCCGTGTGTGTGATGAGTAATTGACATCGGTTTCGGGAAAGTTTGAGTTTGATTTGAGTGGTTCGAGCCAAGTCGTTGCGTGGTGCAGTCGGTTTCGGTCGGACCTTGTCGAACTAGGTTGAACGTGCTTAAGTCGTTTAATTTTTGTTTCGATCGGTTTGGCCTTTGAGTATTTCTTCTGATATTATTGTATGGTTACAATATTTTGAGCGGTGCTATGTGATTTGTTTCTTGTCTGTGATGGCCGCAGGACGTCGAGGTGGAGTCGTGGCGAGGCACGGGATGACCGGACTAGGCGCGGGCGGTGCCGAGGTCAGAACGGTCGAGGTGTGCCGAAGACGGTGAGGACTCGAGGTGGCTGCGTGGCTTGGAGGGCAAGGAATGAGGAAGCTTCCTAGAAGGTGCGCGAGGGGCATTTTGGTGAATACGCAAAGCTGCACAAAAGGAAGCGGGTTTGGATAAAGCATTGAGTTGGTGGAGGCTTAATGGGTAAAGCATGATGTGAACCCATTATGGAGATTATAAATAGAGAGGTGCTCTCTAGGGCTATGTGCAGATTTTTTAGAGAGAATTTGAGAGTGAGATGGCTTGAGAGAGTTGGTGTAAGTTTGTTCCCTGTGCATGTGTGCTATGAGTTCTTGATTCTCAAGCATGTATGGGGACTTAGGGTGAGATTGAGAGAGATATGAGCTGAGAAATACTATCATGTAATTGCGTATGTCTCGGTCTCGATCTATGAGAGTTATGTTTTGTTTGATGTGATTACTTGTTCTATTTCAGTCTTTGCTTTTCTTGTGATCTCCTCTTTGAAGTTGTGTTTTAGCTGAATTTGATTTCATTTGTTTGGTCTCAAATTCTCAGAGGAAGATCTGCTTAACCGAGCAAGCAAAGATCAATTTGAGTACATGATTGAATGAGCTCAAACTTGCTTTTGGCAGCAGCAGCCAGATAATCCTTTTGGCCAGCATGTCTTTTATCTTCCTTCTTTTTCTTTCTTTGATGTTTCCCTTGCGTTCAGGTTCTTTGCTGCTGAATTAATTGCTCTCGACAAGGTGTTGATCCATGGTCTTTTGCTGAAATTTTACCCGGTCAACCTACCCCATTCGGCCAAAGTGCAGTATGCAATAATTTGTGTTAGTCAGTTTACTACAGTCACTACTACTTTTCGGTTAGCAAGCGCAGTGGATTATTGTTTTGAGTCCGGCTGCATTTTTGGCTCTTCATTTAATGTGTTCGTTCTCTGCCAGGACTTGGTTCATCCTTCGGCTGTGCAAGGTTCTTTTGTGTGCTGTTTTTAGCAAGGTTTGGGCAGGCTCTTCTTTATTTTGCAGCAGTCCTCTCTCGACTACTTCAGTCCTTATAGCATTGTTAGTTGGTTGTTTGGCAAAGCTAAAAGATTTGCTATTTTGGCTGATTTGAATATCCATTTTCAGCATTTAAATGTCTTGCCGACAGCTTGCTCTTTGTAGTTGTACTCGGCTGCAGCCTGGGCTTTCTTCATTGCTTAATCCTTCTTGCTGACAACTTGTAGTCTTTGCTCGGTTGGTAGTGTATGCATAGTTCTAGTGCTTTCGGTTTTGCTTTGGCCAGAGAAGGGCTGTAGTAGTTCAAATACTTTATTCTCTGTTTGCAGCTTTCTTTTTAGTGTTTCACGGCTGCTTCTCGATCTTCTCTTGGCCAGCAAGTTGTCATTTAATTTCAGTCCTTCAATTGTTTTCAGTCAGCAAGCATTTTCTGCAAGTTTTTGCTGTGGCAGCGAATTCTACTGATTTCCTTTGCCGTGGCAGCCGATTTCCCAGTATCTGCTGCCATGACAATGCTTTGAGCACAGTGCCCGCCGTGACAGTGTTTTGCTGCCGTTTTCTCTGCCGTGGCAATATTTTACTGATGGTTCGTTGCCGTGACAATGCATTGAGTTTCGTTTCTGCCGTGACTCTGTTTTGAGCTCAGTTGTCTTAATCTTGTTAGTGCTCGTTCTTTTTCAACTTCATAGCTACCATAGCTATCGGAGTTGAGTTTTTCCTGGATACTTTGGGGGTCGATTTTTAAGAGGCACCATTCACCCCCCCCCCTCTGTTGCCATTTCCGATCCAACATTTTCACACCTAGAATATTGGCACCGTCTATGTGGATCCATAGCTAATCAACAAAAGGTTATGTCTCCTACCAAGAAGTTCATACGGTTCATCACTTGAATATTGAATACTGGACGGCTACATCACTGACGGTTCATACGGAACCGTCTGTGCTTAAACTATCACAGATGGTTTATATTAACAACCGTCTATGATATTTTCATAGAAGGTTTTTAACATGAACCATCTGTGATAATTGAGACATCACAGACGATTCGTGTTAATAACTGTTTATGTAAGTTGTAGACATCAAAGACAGTTCATATAAAAACCTATCTCTGTTATTGTGGACATCACAAACGGTTCTTATAACAAACCGTCTATGATATTGTGGACATCATAGATGGTTTGTATGAATAACCGTCTATGAATTATCACAGACAGTTATTAATACGAACAATCTGTGATAATGTTCATATCACAGACCATTTGTAGTTGGAACTGTCTGGGATAATTTACGCTATTAAATACCGGGCATACGTGGTCTCGACATAGATCTGTCTTCATTGCGCTGCATCGGTAGAGCGAGGCGGCCGGCTTTGGGGAGTATGGTGAAAATATATCACTTGTAGATCTATATACGTCTTCTTAGTGATCAGAGGTTAGTACTCAATTGCTTCTAATAACTTATATGCCTTGTAATTGAAAGAGATGATAGCTAGGTTTTTGTTTAGATTTAGATAGCTAGCTAGCTAGGTTTAGAAAGATAATGGTACTTTGCTATAGTAGTCCTAATAATCCAGTTTGACACCATTTATTACATGTGTAGCGTAGATGGACCGAAATTGGATGTACGTTGACACACATGTGAGTGAACAGTACATTACTGGCGTGTCTACTTTTAGAAGAGTGGCCAAGCTGGATATGTTGAAGAAGGGGATGGAATATATGTATTGTCCATGCATTGATTGTGATAATCTAAAGATGTTTGGCAACTCAGCACAGATCGAAGCTCACTTGATTCAAATAGGTTTCAGAAAGGGGTACAAATGTTGAACCAATCATGGTGAAGAGAAGATTACACAAAAAGATAGTTATGACATTGTCAAGGGAGACACGATATGACGGTTGTGGACTATGCTTTCAATGAGGATAGGTCGCAGGATGACAATCTGGATCAGATGTTACGTGATGCAGAAGAGAACTATAGTGAGAGAGAGAGTTTGGTAAATCCGAGAGCTTGATGGAGGACTCGGAGAAACCTTTGTTCTCGGGCTACAAGCCGCAATACATGAGGTTGTCATCTGTTCTAGAACTTCTGAAATTGAAGGCAAGTAATGGTTGGTCCGATAAGAGTTTCATAGCGTTGTTAGGTCTCCTAGCAAACATGCTTCCAAAGGAAAATGTGTTGCCAAGAACCACCTACTAAGCCAAGAAGATTCTTTGTCCATTGGGGAAGGAAGTAGAAAGAATACATGCATGTTCGAATGATTGTATCCTCTACCGTAAAGAGTATGCTAGCTTACATGTTTATCTAGTGTGCAAAGCATCACGATACAAGCATAAAAAAGACTCCGAGGATGGGAAGGGCATCAAGGTGAAGCAAGGACCTCCTGCTAAGGTGTTGTGGTATCTTTCTGTAATTCCCAATTTGAAGCGTTTGTTTGCAAACCGCAAGGATGCAAGATTGGTGCGTTGGCACTCGAAGCAGCGTAAGAAAGACAGAATGATAAGACACACTGCTGATTCTACCCAGTGGAGGAATATCGATAGGATGTTTGTAGATTTCCATGTGGAACTGAGGAATATAAGGTTTGGGTTGAGTACAGATAGAATGAATCCTTTTGGCTGGCTCTGGCCCATGACTCTGTGCATGTACAACCTTTCTCCTTGGCTGTGTATGAAGCGGAAGTATATTTTGATGTCACTGCTTATCCATGTGCCGAAGCAACCTGGAAATGATATTGATGTGTACCTAGCATCATTGGTGGAAGATCTTGCAATACTGTAGAATGAAGGGGTACATGTATGGGATGCGGAAAATGAGAGAACTTCACTCTGTGCGCTATGTTGTTCTACACCATTAATGATTTTCCTGCCCTTGGTAACCTATCAGGGTTGAGTACAAAAGGAGCCAAAGCCTATCCGCACTGCTTAGATTATACTGAGAGTGGGGGGTTGAACAACTCACGCAAAACTATGTACATGCATTACCGTAGGTTCCTTCCAAAGTATCACCCATACCGCAAGATGAAGAAACAATTTGATGGAAAAAAAGATGATGACTTAGTACCAAGACCTTTTAGCGGGAAAGAGGTCTATGATATAGTCAAGGATGTCGACGTTGTGCTTGCAAAGGGACGTAAATTGAGGACCTGTCGGAAGAACATGTGGAAAAAAAGGTCAATATGTTGGGACTTGTCGTATTGGGAGTACTTAGAAGTTCGCAATTGCATCAATGTCATGCACGTAGAGAAGAATATATGTGACAGTTTGATTGGTCTATTACTGAACATTCCTAATAAAACAAAGGATGGTATCAACGTAAGGCGTGACTTGGTCGCTATGAACATCAGGACCGAGTTAGCACCAATAGAAACCGATAAAGGCCGAACGTACCTTCCCCCAGCATGCTACACTCTGTCTATGTCTGAGAGAACTCAACTATGCCTGTCCTTGTATGGTGTGAAAGTTCCATCCGGTCACTCCACCAGTATGAAGAAACTTGTTTCCATGGAACATTTAAAATTAATTGGCATGAAGTCTCATGACTATCATGTGCTAATAACACAAATGCTACCTGTTGCAATTAGAAATATTTTGCTAAATAAGGTTCGAATGACAATCATAAGCCTATGTTATTTTTTTAATGCAATTGCTCAGAAGGTCATCAATCCTAATGAACTAGATGCTCTACAGACCGAGGTGGTGACGACTCTATGTCATCTAGAGATGCATTTCCCTTCATCATATTTTGATATCATGGTCCATCTCATTGTCAACCTTGTGAAAGAGATAAAGATATGTGGCCCCCATGTTTCTACGTCATATGTACCCGTTCAAGAGGTACATGGGAATTCTCAAGTCCTACGTAAGCAATCGATCTCGACCGAAGGGTAGCATCATCAAAGGTTATACAACTGAAGAGGTCATTGAATTTTGCATTGGCTACATGGCTCAGGTCGAACCGATAGGTGTACCTCTACCTCGTCATGAGGGGAGGCTAGAGGGTATCAGGACTATCAGAAGGAAAGCAATAACTCCGGATCGAGATACGTATGCTCAAGCCCATTTCACGGTTTTACAACACATGACTAAAGTGACCCCATATATTGAAGAGCACAAGGACATGCTATGCCAAGAGAATGCAGGCCAGTCAGAGGTTTGGATCACGAGACAACACAAACTGTCAGTTCAACGAATGGTTGAAGATGCGATTCACTGAGAGGTTGTCAAGCGAAACACTACAATGTTTGGCAAAAGGTCCAAAATTTATAATTGTGACATGGCAAGGATACGACATTAATAGCCACACATTTTATACAATAGATTAGGATAGAAAGAGCACAGTGCAGAACTCAGGTGTTCGCATGTATGCCTTTGATGCGCACGTCAGTACCGTTGGCCCAAGCTCGTACTAGGGCTTGTAGAGGAGATTTGGGAGCTTGACTACGTAATTTTTAAGATTCCTCTATTTTGGTGCTGTTGGATCCAACTCCCACAGGGTGTAAAGGTTGAAAAGTACAGCATCACTACCGTGGACCTCAAATGTGTAGGATACGAAGATGAACCATTCGTACTCGCGAGGCAAGTTGATCAAGTATTTTATATAACTGACCTGGCAAATAAGAAACGCCATGTAGTTCTTCATGGAAAAGAAGGACTGTCGGAGCTGAGAATGTCTTGGATGAGGAAGAGTACAATCCATTTAATGAGTTGCCTCTATTTGGAGACGGCATCAGGCTCGAGGAAGAATAAGACGATGAAGCAAGCTATATACATGTCGATCATCATGAAGGGCTTTATTTAAAGTAAATAGCCAAATGTAATAAATGATCCCACATAGCCAACACCTATTTGGAAATTGTTGCAATGTAATCATAATTAGGAAACTCAGCATGTAATTATGGAACTATATTCCATTGTAATTGTAATTGATTTAGTAACTAAGAAATAGTTATACTTATGGTTGTGCTTGTGTTTTTCATACTGCATGGCCAGCATGATTTTTTTGTGGCTAGATGGAATGAACTATCACATGCGGTTTATCGAAACAAACTATCTGTGATAATATTATCGCAGACGGTTCTTTTATAGAACTATCTGTGATATTGAACATATCACAGACGGATCTGTAAAAGAACTATCTACGATAGTATTATCATAGACGATTCCATAGAAGAACCGTGTGTGATAGTATTATCGCAGATAGTTCCATAATAGAACCGTCTGTGATAGTTTCCCTATAAATATACTCCAAGGATAGGTTCTGCTCGCAGAGTCCTCACTCACTCACGCACTCCATCTCCACCACCCCAGCTAGGTTTTGCTAGATTTGACTGCTCACTCACGCGTGACGCCGCCTCTCCCTCCCGTCTCCATCCGCCTCTCCCTCCCGACGTCGACTGCCTCTCCCTCCTGACGCCAGCCGCCTCTCCCTCCCAACGCCAGCTGCTTTTCCCTCACGACGCCGGCCACCCCTCCTTCCTGACGCCGGCTGCCTCTCCCTCATGCTGCTGCCTCTCCCTCTCAACGCTGGCCGCCTCTCCCTCATTTGTCAATCTTGTGGTCTGTCTCAATAGTTGGCTAATTTGTTTTGTGATCTTCAGTAGTTGGCTAATTTATTTTATGACCTTTAGTACTTAATGATATATGCTTCACTTGTTAACTACAAGATCTAATACTAAAATTGGATATTCAAGTTTGAGCTCTAAATTTTTACTATTACTATCATTTATCAATCTTGTGGTCTGTCTCAATAATTGGCTAATTTGTTTTGTGATCTTCAGTAGTTGGCTAATTTGTTTTATGACCTTTAGTACTTCATGATATATGCTTCACTTGTTAGCTACAAGATCTATTTAGAATGGCATGTTACTGTTCCAAAGGCACCTTGTAGCAATAATATATGCCACATGGACCTTCAAAGGGAAGGAAGCAAATTACACACTCCAGTGTGTCAGGTTCAATGAACTTGAGACACTGGTGTATGTAGTTTGATTCATAGAACTTTGTTTATGCTCATAGCTCATGACAGTTAGTTTTTTTATAAGAGAGATGACATCCACACAGTCATCATCGTCGTCATCTGGGTCTTACGCTCCCAAGATCGGGATAACTAAGCGTGGCCAAGGAGTATCAAAAAGGCCAAAGGCCCGAATGACCATCGCGGTGGTCCCTTCGGATGGGGTCTCTCTACAACTAAGAAAGCAATGGCAGTATTTCAGACTACCTGCGGGATAATTGGAAGGTAATGGGTCCCCATCACCATAGCAAGCTGGAAAGATTTTTCAAAGGATCAGAAAAATCAACTGTGGGAGGAAATGACAAATTCGTTTAAGATCCTAGCAGAAGTACAGGGACTCGTGCAACAGCAGGCGCTCCTTGTGATGGGAAAAGTATGGAAGAACTTCAAGCGCACTCTTATCACGTAGTACATGGCCAAGGATTCACACCCTTCACGAGGTATCCTTTCGTGTCACTGGAAACATGGGAGGCCCTTGTGCAGATGAAAACAACGACCAAATTTGAACAACAAAGTGCGGTGCACAAGGCTCTCCAGTCACAAAATACTCACCCTCATAGACTTAGCACCGCTGGGTACATGGGTAAAATCCTGCAATGTAGGATGCAGGACGAGGTCGCAATCTGATCATAGGCCTCCCCACCATTTGCCGGGATCGCAAACGAGCGCGCTCGAAACTGGTTAAGAGCAAGGTCATCAACCACGTTTTTGGGTGTCTCCTCTTTCAAAAACCCCGTAGGCGAGGAAGTGTCCCAACGCCTGGTAAGATATGTTAAACTAGATAGTTGATAATACCTCTTGAACTTCATGGGTTCGAAAATAACATGATTACCTCTTGCAGCAATCATTAACTACTGAATCTTCCCGAGGCTCATTTGAAGAATACAAGGAGATAGATATACTATTATAGGCCCTGGGAAACAAGGAGTACCCAGGTCACAGTGAGGCCTAGGGGTTTATGTATCTTGGATGCACGGATTCCCAAATGACTCCAAGACATATATGAGTAGGAAGAGATCCAAGACCTATCACAACAAACAAATAAAACAGGAGCTTCGTACACAACTTGAGGACCAGCTATCTGCCTTACTTCAAGAGAAGATTGTCTCACTTCGAGGAGAGATAGATTCATTGAGGGAAGAACTGAGACAAGTCCACAACCAATCGCAACTCACCCCTGTTAATGCGGTACCTAGTCCCCCTCAACGTCGGAGTAGTTGTGCGTCCATGCCAATTACTGAACATAGCAATGCCCACTTACCTATTGATGATATCCAGGTAATGTACCTCTTTAGAATGCTATATAGATAGATCTACTTGGTGGACGCCTTAGCTCATCATGTATCGTTATATAGGAGCACACGCCTTGCATCCTTAGAGTCAGGCTTGTTGGCTCCATTCCTATTGACGCTGGGCGGGGGATGGCATATCCATGGCTGTTAGAGATGCTAGTGCACGGAGCCCAACTAGAGACCGGTTTTGTAAAGGTTCAGGTGGACATGATTAATGATGTTTTTAGGACCATCCCTCTTGAGAAGACCCCAAACGAAGAGAATACGATATTAGGAGATGCCATCCACACATTCATCTAGTTGCCCAAGAGGGACATTGCCCTTGACTCGTCTGTGTTGCGATCTCCTCATCTAGTGGCCCAAAATGGACATTGCCCTGGACTTGTTACATTGGCTCACATGGCTCCACCTCCAGCTCTGGTTCTGAAGCCTGTTGCATTGGATCCCGTGGAGGCAACGCCGAAAATGTATCATAAGCGAGGCACTCAGACCCAACCAAAGAAGATTAAGGCACCTCCCGATCAATGAAAGTTCATTCTCGGAGTGTCGTTGGTCCCCAAGTCACAATTACCCCGGCTTGGACTGGTTTGCAATACATTGCACACTTGGAACATGCAGTGGTCCAACATGAAGCCAAACTGGCATAGTGGATTCACTGTGCGATACACGGAGGCGCATTTCCTTCATGACTTGGGCTACTTCAACCTCGATGAACTCGACACCTCACTTTTACGATGCTGGACACTTAAGTGTATTATGGTAGCTTTAAGTGTATTGTACAATGAAGTTCTACATTCACGTCATACCAATAAATGTCATTACTCTTTACTTATGTATAGATACATGATCCAACAAGTCCGACGATGGTGACAACCGGTGGGTTTCCTCGACCCACACTTGGTCTCTAAGTAATCCATCAACGAGAATGCATCCTTCATCCAAGATTACATAACGAGCGGATTGATTGCTCACAGTGATAAGCGGTATATCATAATACCCTTCAACCAAGGCTAAGTGCTTCACTAGTTGCCACACAAGTTTCATTTGTACTTTATATGCAACATGAATTTAGGATTAATCACTATGGCGACACACATGACTAGATCTCACTGGATTCTGATTGTGATTGTAACAAAGTGGAGCAAGGTAATATACCTTGATTTCCAACTTAGGAGCAACCATGACTTCACTCGTGTGCAACAAACAATTGACAGGTAAACTCATTTCCTCCATACATAACTCTACTGTAATATTTTCTTCATTTGCAATGGCCGAGGCTAACTTTTTTGGAAACGTAGGCCGTTTACTGCTTATGTTACCTAGGGAGGGAGACACAAGGAATCCAGCATCACACTACGACACAAGCTGTGATTTTCGGTACTCGCTACAACACAACAATCCTATATCACACTTTGTTATAATGCCTCTAGAATTGACAATACATATAGATGTAATTCTATTTTTTGCAGTGCCACCTGCACCATTAATATTATTGCGCATTTTGACAAATGTTTAAAAATATAGTTTGGTTAAAAATGCTAAGTCGTAGGGCTTTGTACTTATGGTAGCTTTAAACTGAGATCTTAGCAAATAAAATAATCCAAGCAGTTCCTTAATAAGCTATGCATCTAAATAATTGCATTTTGTATATTGCCTCGTGGAGCATGGTGGCTTGTGCTCACACTCGCTCACTCAATAAACTCAGAAATAGGAGAGCAAGGTCATTATGCTTACGATGACACACCTATTCCTGATGAAAGAGAAGGTGAAGAGGATTAGTACGGATTTAAGAAATTCTAAATCCCAATTAAGTAGACTTTGATAGAGATTATGTGCACATGTATTATCCTAACTAGGATAATATCTGTAGTTCACCCTTTTACCCCCAATCGCTTGTCTGTGGATTCTTAGGATCCTACCTTTTTCATTACTACTTTCGCTTCCATTTTTGTATTGTAAGTAATTGGCCTAATCGGCTCTTATGTAAACAATCACCAGATGTGGTGTATTTAAACTCTAATGTGAATAATTAATGTATGGTGTGGTTCATACGATGTATGAAATAATTCAGTAATGTATCTATGAGCACTATCTACTGATCTAATAAATAGTGTAGTGGATTCATAGAGAAATCTAGATTAGAAAATCTAGATCCGACACCCACTTCCCCACTCACCCCAATGCTTCCTTGTTGCAGAGCATTTCGCTAATGGGGGAATGACAATGACGGTGGTATTTGGATTTTGTGGGCCAAGAAGTAGTGTTGGAGCTTCCTTGATGTCATGAGGATGTCGTAGGTGAGGTTCTCCAACTTAGTGTACCTCACTTTAGCCCCTGCAAAGCCTCAGACACAGAGTAAATAGGGTGCTTGACCTTGTCTTCTTCTCTAACTAGCACCGCACTGACGGTGATGGGGGTCACTACTAAGTACACGAGGAGGCTTTCCCTATGCCTAAGGCTATGCAGTAATGAAGCATCAGGGTGATTGTAAAAATGGATACCATATTTACATCCAAGTATATTCCAAATTATGACCAGATAAAAAAAGGGAATTTTTTGTTAGGCCATACTGTTCTTTTTTTTATCTCAAGTGATCATGTATAGCTTCATTTGTTACTTGATTGTTAGTGTCGACGCTAGATTTAAGACAAGGATCGTTTAAGCTAATTCATTCCTTCACTTTACTTCCAATGTTCTTTGTTTGCATGTGTCTAATGAAGCTTCTTGCCTTTAGACCAATGCATCTAAACAAATAAACAAGTGAACAGGCAAACAGTTTAAACATGTACAATTGTATATAGCTGCTGTTGCTAAGTAGTTTAAATATTTGATTGCAATCTTATCTCTCAAGAAAACTATGACGCCCACTTCAGTTGGTTTCTACACAAAGGCCAACCTTAGGATCTGCATCAAACCAAACTATCACTGCTATCCACTTCCCCTGTCAGCTGCCCTCACTTCCCTGTTGATATGGTGTTTGCATTTGTTATCATTGGTTTCTTCCTCTCTTTCCTCTGCACGACTTGCTCCCCTCTCCAGGTATTACCACTTTCCCTCTCCATTTTTCTTTGATTTTGCTCTTCTGCTGATTTCTCCATGGCGTCCTGGTTGGCTTGCTGCTGGTTCTTTGTGTAATCACAGTTGTCAACCTCATGGTGGGGGCCCAAACAATGGGCGGTGCTGGCACCAGTGGGAGGGGAGTGATGGCCAGCACTAGCGACGGCAGCAAGGGGGCCAGTGCGACAACAAACGGCTAGGGCCTAGCTTGCCCTCAATCTTCTGCTCCACCTGTCCGGCGTGCTACATTGCCGATCAGTGCAGACAACCAGTGAGTTTCCTCTTTCCCTCTCTCTTAGTTTCTCGCATTATTTACAAATTTTGGGATGTTATTTGTGGTTTGCAACCCTAAGTGCCAAGCAATTCAATTCTAAGTACTGACATAGCGTCGGTAAATACAGTATAACTGCCCAAAATGGCGCAACGTAGCGTTCAACCCTTTCTAGTTAATCTAGTAGGGTGAATTACTAGTACTTAAATTGATCAATCTACTACAGTACCAGAAAACAAAAAATAGTAAATTAAAAAATTCGCCACGGATTAAAATCATTCACTCCCCTGATTGCCATTGATGATCCTATAAGTGGTATCAGAGCTAGGTTGTGATGGTATCATATCGAGGTCATTTTTCATGTAAGCCACCGTGTTTAAATGGAACAAATTATATCTATTGGAAAACACACATGGAGGTTTTCCTACAAGCACAAGGCAATGCTATTTGGCAAAAAGTTAAAAATACATATGTAGTGCCTCCTGTGGTTACTACTGAAAATATTGCTTATGTTGAAGCTAATGCTAAAGCTAGAAATATTTTGTTGCAAAGTCTAAGTAGAAACAAGTTTATTAGAATTGCTCATATTAAATTTGTTGATAAAATTTGGACTACTCTATTTGATTATCATGAAGATTCTAAGTGTTCGTCAGAACCAATTAAAAAAAAGTATTCTAAGTTTGAAATGAAACTTGGAGAATCAATAGATGCATTTTTTAATCACTTCAATAAAATTATTAGTAATTTGCAATCTGTTGATTTCATATATTCTGATTCTGATAATGTTCGTCAAATCTTAAATGCCTTGAATATGTTTATTTGGAATATGTTAGTCACTACTACTAATCATTCCTGTTAACATGGAACACTCACTTTGAATAATCTTTATTCCAAGATAAAAAGACATGAGGTTGATGTTTTGGCCAGAATAAGCAAGTCTAATTCTTTGAGTTTAGTGACTAACTAAGCTGACAGTTCTTCTATTATTTCTTTGTCTACACTATGTTCTATTTCAGATGAATAGTTAGAAAATATTCCGAAAGAACAGGTTGTACTTTTCTCCAATAGGGTGACCAAGGCAATTAACAACATCATATCAAGGCAGGGAAAAGGTCCAATAAGATGCTATGAATATGGTGAGCCAAACCACATCAAGATAAATTGCCGCAAACTGAGGAGCAAGGAGGTCAAGGCATCAACTCGTCGCTCTCAATTTAAGATTGACCTAAGCAAGAAGAACAATTATTGTAGGGCGGTCAACAAAATACTTTTAGCACTTGATGAAATTGATTTGAGTGATGATGATTCTAGAAGCGAGGATGAGGACAATGGCAAAAAGGCAAAGGAGGTGGACTTCATAGGGATGTATTTTATGGCAACCAGTGAGGAGCTCAACAATGATGATCTCTACAATGATCCTGATGAGGTAAAACCTTCTTATACAGATTTATCTCGTGTTGTGGTTAGATTGACAGAGAGGCTCAAAAAGTATAAAAAGAAAAAAATTAAAATCATGATTTTGTTGTTGAGAGCTTAAATTCTGAAATAAATAGCCTTAGAGCTTCTATTCATGATGATGAATCTTGTGAGTCTTGTCAAGTTTTACATTCTGAGTTAGAGACTGCTAGAACAATTAATACGTCAAACTTGGTTCAACTTAGTGATGTAACTTCTAAACTTGATGAATTAAGATTGGCACATGACTCTTGTGATAAAAATTAAAACTTGCATATGATAAAATTAAAAAGCACAAGTTTAGTTCTTCTACATGTTTAGAGTCTAGTATTTCAAATGCTCAATCCAAAACTTGTTTTGATTATGAAATGTTAGAAGCTAGACTTAATTCATCTTAGGAATCAATTTAACAAATGCTTTATCATGTGATACTTTCTTGCACTAACTATCCTATGCTAAATGCAGAAATAGAAGCATTAACTAGACAACTCAATAATTATGCTGCAAAAGAAAGATTAGCTCAATCTAGTGCTTCTAAGAATCTTGTGAGTAAACCTGTTAAATGCACAATTTGTCACGTTTTAGCTAAAGAAAACGATTACCTTAAGGACACATTAAAAAGATTTTCTTTTGGCAAGAAAAATCTTAATATGATCATAGACAAGTCAAAAACAAGTGTCAAAAACATCGGTCTAGGATTTAATGCTGCATTTATGCTAAGAATAATCCACCTAAGATTGTTAAGGTCATTGGAAGTGGGCTAATTGAAATAAAAAGTGAACATCATAAAACTGTGTTTAAATCTACTGGTGTTATATAAAGTTCATTGAATAATAATGTAAGTGCTAGCTCATCATCTCAAAAGAATTCTAATTATGTTAAAAGATGGATAGTTGCATGAATTTTTGCTTTAGGTGTACTAAGAAAGAGACGAATGAAATATTGAATGCTTTAAGACAAAAATGTGCAATCTCTTTTGTTCTTAGGACTAATGTGAAAGCTAGGATCTTAGATAACTTTTATGATGACTTTAAATCTACTTCACATGCTAGTTTAGGATATAATTAAAATAATTCACATTCTTTTGACATTTTGATCGCCCGTATGCACATGATTTTGGTTCTAGCTTTGTTGTTGTTCCTCCACATCAAATGTCTTAGTACCAGATTCCTATATCTTATTTCACTAACCCAATACTATGAGACCGATGTTTCCTGTGATGTAGGTACAGCTGATAAAGAAGGGAATATGTAGCTAGTGAATTCAGGTTGTTCCAGGCACATGATCGATGATTCAAGATAGTTCTCCTCCCTCACTAAAGACATCCAGTGATGAGTTGATCACTTTTGGGAATGCCTTAACATATTTTGTGATGTCTAAAGGTACAGTGCGTGTTAATGATAAATTCATTCTCAAGGACGTTGCTTTGGTTGCTGGTATTCTCATTAAGTTATTTGATACTTCTTGGACTGTTTGTTTGCGGAGTGAGTTGGGGTATGTCATCCAATAGAATTGTTCTAAGGGGAAGTTCTTTTTGTATATGATTGTAAAGGCTTTTTTTATTTTGAGAACTTGAATTATTATTTAAGCTAGTAAGTATAGAACAAGTCATAATGTGCATATTAAGCTTTCTTGATCATGATTTTACATGTGTAGCTTAGCAGGCGTGGTGAGGAAGGAAAGGCTCGGGTTTTCATATGAATGAAGCAAGGGCGAGATGAGGAAGAGGATGATGCAACTGGATTGGCTTTGTAGGTGCGGAATGGCTGAGAGGGATGTGCAAGTTTTCGTGAGTGCAGCGGTGAGATGGACTCCCAATGCTTCTCAGCGACATACGACACACAGAACAGACAAGAAAGAGGGGAGCTTGGTGTGGCGATAAGACTGGTAGGTGAGGCTGGGCAATTGAGCTAGAAACCGTGGGCTTAGTCGTTAAAAACCGACGGCATCAGCATGACCACGACGGAGCAGGCACGCGCGTGACGTGGAAGATAACTCCTGACGCGCGGGCCCAGCAGATCAGCGAGTGAAGACAAGGTGGCCTGACGGGTAGGGTCCGGTCCTGCTCATCAACGTCAGGACTCAAGTGACTGAAGGGGTGGCCTGATGGGTGGGCCTCACACGGCAGTGAGAGAAAGAGAAGCTAAGAGTTTGGAAAAATGTTTGACACATCATATGAGCTTCAAAAATTATGAAATTTTTTGTGGATGCTCCTGACACAATGTAGGTCATTGTGTAAATTTTTCAAAATTTTATCTACTCTGCATTTTCTCAAACAATCTTGGAAGTTCTCCATTTTATGTAATAAGCATCATTTTGATTTGAACAAATTCAAGAACACGTTCAAAAAATGTTCAAATCTTTTGCTTTTAGTGCCATGAATATATTTATGAGTTTTTGAGATGATTTCTACTGTGAATTCTCCTAGGTCATTTTAGGATCATCTTTTCAAATCTGATTTTGAATTCAAATTGAATTATTCTAAATGTACATTTATTTTGAACATTTTGTGTTTGCAAGTTACTTTTCCAGGGAAACTCCAATAAAAGCCAAGAAAAAATTATATACATGTAAAAAGTTTTAAATTTTCCTTATTTTTGTATTTCCTAAAATCTAGATGTTACAAAGTTACTTTGCACAGTGCACCAATGTACATAGATTATTGGCAAAATTGGCTACTTTTGTGCCATTTGCTCGAAGACATCGATTTTTTTCCATTGTCCAAACACACACTGCAAAATCATAATTATGGGCTAGTAGACATTAGAGGCATTAAAATATAATTAATTTTCCTACGAGTTTGAGAGAGAATATGAAGTATCATCGCCCTATTCCCTTCAGAGACAAGAAATAGAAAAGAGGTTGCCCCGCATGCAAGGGACAAAGCGAAAGGTGTCGGCCATGGCTCATCAGGTGGATGCCGGCGATGACGAGCGGCCGTCAATGAAGCTCAGGCGAAGACCGAAACGGGGAGGGGCGCCACAAGGAGGTTGTTGTTGGAACTAGCAGGGGAGGAGGTGCACTTTAGGTCGCCGACGACGAGCAGATGCCAGGATGGAGTCGAGTGAGCTTGGCTCGACGCTTTGGTGGTGGTGGCAAGGCTAGCGGCGGGCTATGGCGCGGTCACGACGACATGAGGCGGCAAAAATTTTACAATTATTTACCGAATTGGTAAAATGGTTTTACCGAATTACATATGAAAATTTTGGTGCGGCATACCCTTTGGTAAAATCCTGGGTCCGCCACTGGACGTCAGGGGTGTTGTCCCGCGTGTGTTCCTAGGCGAAGCGATGCGAGGATGGAGGAGTGGAAGCGTAGGGGAATGCTCGTTGATCAGGAACACGTGATGGTCTCCAAGCTAGGGGCACAGCTGCCGCTCACCAAGGTTGGCCTCAAGTGTGTGAAGAAGTAAACAGGGAAGTGAAGAAGAGAGAAGGAAGAATGAGAAAGATGTTGTCTACTATTTAGTCTATCTATAAATGTCACAGAGGTGTATTACAGACTACTACTATCTATATCATTGTACATACTCTAATATCTTCTGATAAGTAGCCATGATTTTGCAATGTCAATGTAGGCCAGTGTTTAATCTTTCGGGGGGAAAATTTTTCTGGCCACAGGCGAAACAAACGAAAAAACGAAATTTTGTTCAAATTTCGGACGAAAAAGTTCAATTTTTTAGTGAAATTTAACCAAAATTTGAATAAAATTTGAACAAATTTTAAGTAGGGCAAAATTCAGCCGAATTTTAGCCAAATGGAAGATCTTTCGCTGGGAGACAAAAGGGACAAAATTTGGTCCGAAACATGAAATTTCGGACAAAATTAGGAACCCTGATGTAGGCTAGGCTAAAGATAACCACTACTACAGAAAACCACATTACAGACGGTTCAGAAATGTCATCACAGACGGTTTTCTGAACCGTCTGAATTTATGGGTCAGTGATAATACGAGGTCATCATAGACGGTTTTCGAACCGTCTGTGATTATCAACTATCACAGACGGTTTTTAACTAAAAACCGTCTATGATATGAGTTATCACAGACGGTTTTTAAATAAAAACCGTTTGTGATTATCACTTATCACAGACGGTTTCAAGTTAAAAACCGTCTGTGATATATCACCTATCACAGACGGTTTTTAACTAAAAACCGTCTGTGATATTCCTTTCTACCCCTAAATCTATTCCTGTTTATTAGCTAGCCTCAGGAAATGCTAGCCATGCCCTCTGAAACAAGCAGATATACATACAATTTCTGACAAACATACAACATCCAATTTACATACAACATCAATTCACATCGCACTTCATTTGACAAACATAAAACATCCAATTGACAAACATAAAACATCAATTTCACAAATCAATTAAGTGAAATGAACTAAAATATCTATTAACAAATATACAATTACAAACGATGTACGTTGCATTTCCACTTAGATGGTAACATTGTATTTTTTATTGCTCTATCACTCCGGAATCGAGGTCTCGCGAAAGGAATAGATACATAATCAACGAACTTTGTCAGGCTGCACAAGTAATACTTAGATGACAATCCATCCAAGTATTGCTTGTGCAGCCTGACAATGTTCGTTGATTATGCACTGTTCCTTTCGCAAGACCTCGATTCTGGAGTGATAAGAGCAATAAAAAAATCATGCTGCGCAGTGGAACCTTCCAGCTGGGTTTATGACGTTAGCCACCAGAAAGTACGCCATCTCTCCACGAATGTGTGAAAGGTCGGGCTGTTTCAATGCAGTTGACGGGATGAACGCAGCCTGTCGATAGGAATATCAATGTGCGTTTGTATAAAACATGATAAGTATGAAGTAATTATGGGAAGATTGACAAACCTTGAAATTGGTGATCCTCGAGGAATCGAGGAGTAGTTCCATATGGTGGCAAACGTAGAATCCACATGTGTTGCCCGGCTGCTGCTGGTGGCACTGCAAAAAATGCAATGTGTTAATTCAAGAGGCATTAGTACCAACTGTTGCATAGGATTAATTAATGTGTAATAGAGAATACCTTAAAATCTCGAGCATGTGTCAGGCCTTTGGCCCCTTGCTTGGAGTCACCTCCCATTGCAATGTACATCGCGAACGCCCTACGTGATTCGAAAAAGTTAACCTTAGTCATTCGGAAGGAAAGAAAAAGTACAATATAGGTATGTATGGAGAAAATGTACTTACCTATCGAGTACTTGGCTGATAACTGTGAAGTCCATTTTATTCTTACTTAGGGAATCAAGGTAATATACCTTGTTCCATTTTGGTACAATTACTATTAAAATCCAATGATAGTTCTGATGGAAGGGCATAAGTACATATTCCTTATCGCGGTATTGCAGCAGTGCTGCTGCAATGTACCTCTCAACGATGGATGACTCCTCGTCGATGTACTCCTGGCGACCAAGTGTGGGTCCAAGAAACCAACCGACGATGATTTGGTTTCTCTAGTTCTAGTCAGCATGTGTCTATACATATACACACGAAAGCAACAAATTATATATGACATTTATCGGTATGACATGAACGGAGACTGTGATTGTACACACTTACAACGTCCAGCATCGCATGAGTGAGACGTCAAGAGCGTTGAGCGTGAAAAGGTCGAATAAATCGTCAAAGGCGACCACGAAGCATGTGTCTTGAAGATTGTGATGTAAATCATGCGGTGCGAATTTGACAGTGACACTTGAGATTCGTTCTCCCTCTGCTTATTGGACTGCTCCATATACCACTTGTGCAATTGCAGGCAACTATATGCTAGGGGTTGGAGGACCTTGGGCTCGAGCAACGGCTGGCCAAGCACGAATTTGCAGGCCAATGGCAGGTACGAGATATCATCATTGGTCTTCTTTGCTTTGCCCTTGCTGGCCTTACTGACCTTGCTGCCTCGGCTGTATGTCAACTTAATGGCAGTCGACTGTAAAGGTAGCTGCGGTGCAAGTTGCTCTGGCGAGAATAACACCTGTGGAGATAGCACCGGTGCAGCTAGCAGTGGTGGAGACAAGTCTTGTAGTGGAGATGGCACCAATGCATGTTGCTCTGGTTCGCACTGCCCTTCTGGTCCTGCCACCGGTGAAGAAGCTTCCAGGGAGATGTCGCTTTTGGGCCACTTGATGAATGTTCCAATGGCCTGCCCTAGAGTCACGATCTTGTCGTTGGGGGGCTTCGGTAGCGGCACGACCTCAAAATTGACATGCACACCATCCACATTAACTTTTGCGAAGTCTGACGCTAAAGCTTGACCGTGCAGCATGGCCCCGATACCAGACGGATATGCCTGGCCCCAAGCAGCGTGCAAGGGACAGGAGGCATATCTCACTTGGAGCCTGCACTTCGTAGGCTCCTACATAACGATACAGAATTAGCTAGTCGAATAGGCCTATCAATGGAGCAAGCATTCGAGAGATAATAATTATTACCAGGATGTCGTCCACAGGAAATCTGGCATCGGTTTGCGTCAGATTGGACACGCAACTACTCGGACGGTTGTGCGGGCTGACTTTCTGTATGTTTCCGCACCTCATCTCTAACTACATGAGCTAGCTCACCCATTAGCTCCTCTCTAAGAGATGCCTTGATCTCTTCTCGTAGCCGTGCATCACGCTCGGCTTTGTTTCTCTTCCTGCGCCGATACATGTCGGAGTCATCTGGGAAACCATGTTTCCAAGGAACGTAAAGGCCATGGCCTCTCGTACGGCCCGGGTGCTCCTTGTTTTCCAAGGCCGTGGAGAGCATATCATTCTCCCTTGTTCTCTGGAATGATCCCAGGGTAGTTTCAAAACTCAGCTCTTCCTGCAAGAGCACGACATGTCATTTCACTTTCGTACGAAGTTGTGGAGTAATTACAAGCTACGTAGTTCGATCGATATCTTACCAGGCGCTGGGACACTTGCTCGTCTACAGGGTTTCGAAAGGAGACATCCCCCAATGTCGTTGTGGATGACCTTGCTCTAATCCAATTTCGAGTGCGCTCATCCGGGATATTGGCAAATGGCGGGGCGATGTCCTGTAGGGCTGCCTGATCGTCCTCGCTCCTCCACTGCGGGATTTTACCCGCATACCCAGCTGTGCCAAGTCTGTGGGGGGTGTTTTTTGCCTGGAGGGCCTTGTGCGCCGCACTTGTACTTTTGAAATCTTCGGTCGTCTTCGAAGCCTTGAGCTCTTCCCATTGTGGTTCCAGGAAAGGGTATTTATGAAAGGGCGTTTTGTCTTCCTCCGCGTAGTCCTTGACAAGCTTGCTCTTGAAGTTCTTCCATGCTTTGCACGCCCCTAGCAAGGCTTGTTGTTGCACGGCGTCTTGGTTTTCTTCTGGGATCTCGAACGATGCCAAAATTTCTGTCAGCAGCTCTCTTTTCCGAGTCGCAGGCACGTCCTTCCACGAATTGAATGTGATCTCAATTCGTTCTCGTGCAACGATTCCGATCATGCTCTTCCACGCGCTTACTGCTTTGCGAGGAAGGAGAGGGACCCCAGATACATCGACCTGTGTGATGGTAAATTGGCCCTCCGGATTCTTTGATAGCCCTCTTCCTTGGCGTCTTGATTTTGAAGCGGACGCCTCCGACGATGGTGTTGAAGAATGCGCAGATGACATTTTGCTCAATTTATGGGTCTATTAGAATAAGATAAGAAAGTGCTATACCATAAGATAAGAAAGTGCAATATCTATCTATTTCGCTCAATATTGGCGATTACAATACATATATATGTGTATATACATACATACATACATATACATATATATACCTACATATATACATATATAATGGTAGCTATATGAAGCAACAAGCATCAAAAATAGAATCAATAACATTCAATTAAGACAATGTAAAAGGCATGTATCAATTAAGACTACCAACAAGCTCAAGTTTTAATTAATTAATTTGTGCTCTCAAATTGTAGGGTTGCACAAGATTAATCTTGGCCGTCCCGCTACTAAATCAAATACTCTTCCTTGATTGGTTATGCCAAATAATGAATTCAGTCATTTGAGCTCTAGATACAAACTCTACAATCTCAAGATCAATATATCCAGCATGTATATATTCAGACAGCAGTATTTAATAAAGCAAATCCATCCAAATACAAGTTAACTTTCACTTAATGAATTAGTCTTTAACTTGTCAAAATTAATTCCTAACAGATCAGTATATGAATTTGCTATAATATGAAAACAGCAAGAACCGAATGGCACAAGAACAATATATCAATGTCTAGAGAATGTCTTCTAGAGTACAAACTTAATTGTGATAACAGAGTTGACAGTAATTAGAGCTCAAAGACTAATTCAACCAATCTCAGTATATGATTTATATCATCATCGAGCAACAACCGATCCCACAAGCAATGTATGTCTCCCAGTGCCAGATAATATATGAAAGATCAACAAGCTAGCACAGTCCACAGAGATTGCACAAAAATGACAGATTCACTCACAAGACTGCTCGCCGAAGACCGGGTCTCATGCGCGGCGACGGCTCGGCGGACGGGCCCGAGGGAGGTGGCCGGCGAGTGCTCGGGGAGGCGGCAACGGGAGGCGATAGGCTCGGGGGAGGCGGCGACGCGCTCGGGGGAGGCGACGGGCTCAGGGGAGGCGACGGGCTCGGGGGAGGCGACTCGGGGAGGCGGCGATAGGCTCGAGGAGGCGGCGACGCACTCGGGGAGGTGGCGATGTGGTCGGGGAGGCGGCGACGGGCTCGGGGAGGCGACGGGCTCGGGGGAGGCGACGGAGGAGCGAGGAGGCGGCGAGATTTAGTAACTGCAGGATACGCGGAAAACCCTAGCCAGGGGGTATATGTAGGAGGTTTATTACAGACGGTTCTAAAGTAAGAACCGTCTGTGATATATATCACAGACGGTTCTTACTTTAGAACCGTCTATGATAAGCCTCCCCCGACTGTATTAATTAAGACAACACCAACCAGCTGCTGCGCATTCATATACACAACACAAATTAACCAGCTGCATTCATATACAACACCAAACAGCATAAATGCAAATTCACATATACACAATGTATTTCTTCACATATTTTCACATATACATAAATGTAAATTCAGAAATACATCACACACATGCATATTGTTGTATACATAAATGTAAATTCAGAAATACATCACACACATGCATATTGTTATATACATATATGTCGCACATTCTCATTCTACTTGCTTATTTCCTTTAAAAATTATCCCTTCATGATGATCAATGCGTACAGAACTAGTTTCATCACGTTGTTCGACGTCGTCGACCCTTATGCCTTTTTCAAAAGGAGGTAACTCATCAAATTGATTGTATTCTTCCTCATCCACTACATTCTCTACTCCAACAATTCTCCTTTTTCCATGAAGAACTACATGGCGTTTCTTATTTGCCGGGTCGGTTACATAGAAAACTTGAACAACTTGGTTGGCGAGTACGAATGGTTCGTCTTTGTACCCGACACGTTGGAGGTCCACGGTAGTGACACCGTACTTGTCAACCTTCACCTGTGGGAGATGCACCCAACGACAGCGAAATAAGGGGATCTTGAAAAGCACGTAGTCGAGCTCCCAGATCTATTCTATGAACCCATAGTATGAGTTTCTCGACCCATCGGTACTGAATGCATCTATGCAGACACCGCTGTTCTGGTTAGTGCTCTTTACATTTTGAGACTGCGTATAGAATGTGTACCCATTTATGTCATATCCTTGCCATGTCACAACTGTAAATGTTGGCCCTTTTGCCAACCATGTCAGCATCTCACTTGGCGAGCTCCTAGCGATTTGCTCCTTCAACCATTGGTTGAACCGACTGTTGTGTTGCCTCATGATCCAAACATCCGGCCGCTCCGGATTCTGTTGCCGAAGCACATCCTTGTGCTGGTCGACATAAGGCGCCACTTCAGTCATGTGTTGCAAGACCGTGAAATGGGCTTGAGTATACGTGTCAATATCTGCAGTGATTGCTTTCCTTCCGATAGTTCCAATACCCTTCAGCCTCCCTTCATGACGAGATTGAGGCACACCTATCGGTTGAGTCTGAGCCATATAATCGACACATAACTCAATGACCTCTTAGCTTGCATAACCTTCGACGATGCTGCCCTCTGGCCGAGATCGATTCCGTACATAGGACTTGAGAATTCCCATGAACCTCTCAAATGGGTACATGCTACGTAGGAATACAGGCTCGCATATTTTTATCTCCCACACAACGTGAACAATGAGATAGACCATGATATCGAAAAACGCAGGAGGAAAATACATTTCAAGATGACATAGAGTCATCACCACATCGTCCTGCAGAGCATCTAGTCCTTCGGGATCGATGACCTTCTGAGCAATTGTGTTAAAGAAATAACACAGCCTCATGATTGTCTCTCGGACTTTGATAGGCAAAATATTTCTAATTGCAATAGGGAGCATCTGTGTCATCAGCACATGACAATCATGAGACTTAATGCCATTTAACTTCAAATCTTGCATCGAAACAAGTTTCTTCACGTTGCCGGAGTAACTAGACGGAACTTTAACACCATGCAAGCACTGGCACAGTTCTGTTTTCTCAGCCTTGGACAGAGTGTAACACGCAGGGGGAAGGTACGTTCGTCCATTATCAGTGCATGTCGGTGTTAACTCAGGCCTAATGTCCATATCAGCCAAGTCAAGCCGTGCGTTGACGCCGTCCTTTGTTTTATCACGAATGTTCAGCAAGAGACCAATCAAGCTGTCGCACACATTCTTTTCTACGTGCATGACGTCGATACAGTGTCGAACATCTAGGTACTCCCAATAAGATAAGTCCCAAAATATTGATCTCTTCTTCCAGGTGTTCTTCTCATGAGCCCTCAATTTACGTCCCTTTCCGAGGACAACATCTAAATCCTTAACCATATCATAAACCTCGTGTCCCCTTAAATGCCTTGGAGCTGAACTGTCTTCCTTCTCTCCGTCAAATTGTTTCTTCATCTTGTGGTATGGGTGAGCCCTCCGAAGGAACCGGCGGTGACGCATGTAGACGGTTTTGCGTGAGTGTCTCAGCCACACACTTTCGGTACCATCTAAACAGTGAGTACAAGCTTTGGCACCTTTTGTACTATGGCCCGATAGGTTACCAAGGGCAGGATAGTCATTTATTGTGCAGAACAATAAGGAGCGCAGAGTGAAGTTCTCTCATTTGTATGCATCCCATACCTGTACCCCTTCGTTCCAAACTACTTTTAGATCTTCCACCAACGGTGCTAGGAACACATCGATATCATTCCCAGGTTGTTTTGGCCCTTGGATAAATATCGACAGCAAAATGTACTTTCGTTTCATACACAACCAAGGAGGAAGGTTATAGATGCAGAGAGTCACGGGCCATGTGCTATGTCGGCTGCTCATGTTACTGAAAGGATTCATTCCATCTGTACTTAGTTCAAACCTTATATTCCTTGGTTCTGCACCAAACTATGCAAAACTCCTATCGATGTTTCTCCACTGCGCGGAATCAGCAAGGTGTCTTAGCATTCCATCCTTTTTGCGCTCCTACGAGTGCCAACGCAGCAGTTTTGCCTCTTTTGGATTTGCAAAAAACCTTTTTAAACGGGGAATTATAGGGAAAATACCATGCCACCTTAGCAGGAGGCCCTTTCTTCGCCTATGTTCCCTCGCCATCATCTGATTGATTGTTACATTTGTATCGGGGTGCGTTGCACACCGGACATACATGCATGTTTGCATACTCTTTACGGTAGAGGATACAGTCGTTCGGACATGCATGTATTCTTTCTACTTCCATTCCCAACGGACAAAGAAGCTTCTTGGCTTTATACGTGGTTTTAGGCAACTCATTTTCCTCGGGAAGCATGTCCGCTAAAAGACCTAGCAGCGCCGTGAAACTCTTGTCGGACCAGCCGTTGTTTGCCTTCAATTTCAAGAGTTCAAGCACGGCCGACAACCTCGTGTACTTGCAGCACGTGTACAAAGGTTTCTCCGAGTCCTCCATCAAGCCTTGAAATTTAACATACTCTCTCTCATCATAGTTCTCTTCTACATCGCGAAGCATCTGATCCAGATTATCATTGTGCAACCTATCCGAATCCGAGCCACAATCGACATCAGCCGGCGGCATGTCATTCACTTCACCGGCGATATCATCCGGCGGCATATCATTCACTTCACCGGCGATGTCATCCGACGGCATTTGATCATTCACTTCGCCATGACTGGTCCAACACGTATAACCCTTTTTGAAACCCCTCTGAATCAAGTGCGCTTCAATTTGCCCTCGGTTCTTAAACATCTTTAAATTCTCGCAGTCAGTGCATGGACAGTACATATATTCCACCCCCTTATTCAACATATCATCCTCGACAGCTCTTGTAAAAGTAGACACGCCATTAATGTACTCTTCACTCACACGGCTCGCGGCATACATCTAGCTTTGGTCCTACGTTACGTACATATATAAAAACTTAGTATTAAAAATTAAATTAACTAATTATTACTACATATATACCGGCCACATGTATTATATTGAGGCTTAATTTGCTAGCTCAATTCATATTATAAACACAACAGCTATTATATAACCAACAATTTTGCAAACCATCTTCAATTAATAACACTCACCAATTACTTATATCTAAATTATAATGAATGCAAAGAAAAAATAAAATTCATTACTAACCATATCTAGAGCAACCAGGAAAGTATAAATCTTCAAACCTCAATATCTGCCTCCTCCCACCAAATTAAGTGGCTTGAAATCGCCAAGCTTGCCTCCTGAGCAAAAGAGCAAAGCACCAGTTAGATCTGGATCGAGATGAAGACAGATGCGGTCTGAGCAGCGCAATAAATGCCTACTGCCATTATCACAGACGGGTTTTTATTAAAAACCGTCTGTGAATTATCACAGACGGTTTTTAATTAAGAACCGTCTGTGATAATCTGGGATCATCACAGAAGATTTTTAATACAGACCGTCTGTGATACTAAATTATCACAGACGGTTCATAGTTAAGAACCGTCTGTGATACGCGTTTTCCCCGACGCCGCCAACACAGACGATGTCCAAATTAAAATCGTCTGTATTAGTGTTGATCACAGACGGTTTTGTCAAACCGTCTGTTATTAACCATCTACTATTAGGTTTTTTTGTAGTAGTGGTTCTTTTATTTGTGCTTCGTGGCTTGTCTACTCGATAAGTTCCTTTTTGAAAAAAAAACGAACGTTTGCCATTTTATATTCATTGCTAAACTATGCATGTTTGGCAACGGAGGGTGTACTTTCTGTAGGAAGCCAAACGAAAGAAAGAGAACTGCAAAACATTGTGCGTGCAAGGCTGACCAGCAGGCGACTGGGACCTCACCTCCTCCGAGGAGAAAGCCGAAAGGAACGTACGGAAAATGAAGGCATCACCAAACTTTCTTTTTTTCCCTTCAATATTTAAGTACATCCCTCTCTCTTCAAGATGGATCCCACCAAACTAATAAAAGGAAATAATTTGCTAGATGGTACTATAGTGTTTTTTATAAGCACTTATTTTTTTTTATTCATTAGATGTTGTTTTGTTTGTGCTTTATGGTTTTGGCTTTGTAATTTTTCTGTGTTAACAAGGTGATAAGAGAGTAATCAATTTGTTTATTGTCATCGGGAGCCATAACATAAATGAATAGGTAGAGTTTTTGTACAGTTTTTTGTTGTGTTCCTTATAGTTTGCTTTATTCCTCTTTTTTTACAAATTGTTACATAATTTAATTAATATAAAATTAGTATATAATTGATGTAAGAAGGCCATAAATTAAAGATAATATGTAGAGTAGTGCTTCCATGTTTTTCACTCTAATAAGAATGTCACTAATCTCAAAGCACACAAAAAGATAAGTAATTACTATCTACCATTCAGTTCTGCTTTAAACGTTGTGCAAATCACTTTAAAAAAAAGTATAGAAGCACCTTCCTAATATGTATTAGAGCATTTCTTAATGTATCACATCACATGCTAATAACTAATAAGCAAACTAATAGATAGAGGTAGATATACATCCAACATCTAAAAAATTGAGTACTACTTAACAAAATAGTACTCAAATGGGAGAGAAAAGGCAAAGTAATTTCACCTATTGGATTTTAGATCGAAAGGTTCAAAATTTGAGTGCTATTTAGCAAGAAAAAACTCAAATTCTTCCTAGACACCACCATGAAGGAAACCCTCTCTGACTTCTTAACCGTATCCTTTCCTAGCCCCTGCTTCAAACGACTTGAACTTCTAACTTCTTAACTTTATTTTTTTTAGGTTTTTGCTTTTCTTCTTTTTATTTTTTGTATTGTCTGTTGATGGTATAACCCTTTTTGAAACCCCTCCGAATCAAGTGCGCTTCAATTTGCCCTCGGTTCTTAAACATCTTTAAATTCTCGCAGTCAGTGCATGGACAGTACATATATTCCACCCCCTTATTCAACATATCCTCCTCGGCAGCTCTTGTAAAAGTAGACACGCTATTAATGTACTCTTCACTCACATGGCTCGCGGCATACATCCAGCTTTGGTCCTACGTTACGTACATATATAACAATTTAGTATTAAAAAATAAATTAACTAATTATTACTACATATATACCGGCCACATGTATTATATTGAGGCTTAATTTGCTAGCTCAATTCATATTATAAACACAACAGCTATTATATAACCAACAATTTTGCAAACCATCTTCAATTAATAATACTCACCAATTACTTATATCTAAATTATAATGCATGCAAAGAAAAAATAAAATTCATTACTAACCATATCTAGAGCAACCAGGAAAGTATAAATCTTCAAAGCTCAATATCTGCCTCCTCCCACCAAATTAAGTGGCATGAAATCGCCAAGCTTGCCTCCTGAGAGAAAGAGCAAAGCACCAGCTAGATCTGGATCGAGATGAAGACAGATGCGGTCTGAGCAGCGCAATAAATGCCTACTGCCATTATCACAGACGGTTTTTTATTAAAAACCGTCTGTGAATTATCACGGAAGGTTTTTAATTAAGAACCGTCTGTGATAACCAGCTTAAAAACCGTCTGTGATAATCTGGGATCATCACAGACGGCTTTTAAAACAGACCGTCTGTGATACTAAATTATCACAAACGGTTCATAGTTAAGAACCGTCTGTGATACTCGTTTTCTCCGACGCCGCCAACACAGACGGTGTCCAAATTAAAATCGTCTGTGTTAGTGTTAGTCACAGACGGTTTTGTCAAACCGTCTGTGATTGGCCGTCTACTATTAGGTTTTCTGTAGTAGTGAACCGACCTACTTTAAGGAAACGGACAAGATTTCACTAGCAAAAGCACTTAAAACGCCAGATGTAATGTCTTGCGCTTGTTTGAACAGGATCAGATCAAGTCACAGAGCAAATCACCCGGATCACCAAAACACCGAGTCTAATAAGATACACCTCCCGAAGAAATAAAGGCACGACATTCTTATAGGAAAATGATAACATGTAAACTACATGGACTCCTGGTACTATTCCATCTGCATGGTTTAGTAAGTATTGCGATAAAGCCCTCGCGCAAAAGAAGTGTTCTGACAAAGAAAACAAATACATGTAAAACTATAATTCTGTGAAACTTGGCATTTCCTCGAGTCTTTTCTGTTGTTGCTATGATATTGCCGCCTGCATGTTTCAATCTAATTATGCAACATCTGCATAGAGATCCTGAACAGTAATTCGGCTTGCTATTGGAATTCTCACTGCCTTCTGGTCGTTGTGCCAAGTAAGGCTCCCAAATGTGTAGTCCCCTTGCAGCTTCCATAGAGGTGAAAGCTTCACCTTGAACGTATGAACTTTGTTTGCAGCATTAAACACGAGAACAGGCGGCTCAACATCCATTTTAACTCCAGGTGGGCTCTGGATTGCAGCATGGTAAACTGCATCGACCTCACCTACGTTTGTAACCGTTCTCGACACGGTGACTGGATGCCTCAAATCAGGAATAGCGATGGATGGTAGATTCAGGTGATACCCAGGTAGTGCAGACTCATTGCAGCTTACGGATGTCTTTATGGTGCATCCAAAGAATTTGTTGTAATCGCTTGGATCAATGTCATAAATCAGGCCAGGGTCCGCCGCCCTGTTAGGGTTGATGTGCCCGCCTCCGTAGTCAAATGGGTCCGCAACCTTCCGAGGCAATCCTTCTGCCAGTATCGGCATGCCGCGTTCATCAGTTACAGACGCTTCGCCATGCAAAATGGAACGGAGGTAAGACAAATGCGGAATTGTCCAGGCATCAATGGGGAATTGGAAGCATTTCGCAGAGTTGTGGCTGGCTTGCTTACCAGTGGTGACGATGGCTGATTTTAGTGCAGCTGGAGACCAATTTGGATGTAGAGCTTTCAGAAGCGCGACGACGCCAGCTACATGCGGGGTCGCCATTGATGTTCCTGATTTAAACTCATAGGAGTCTTTCTTTGCTGCTAAGATGTTGGCTCCAGGTGCAGCTATGTCAGGCTGTTAAGTATACATGACAGCAGTGAGATGGCTAAAGGTCATGGCTTGCTAGTGCCTACTACTATCTAGTGCTACGTTTTAGTTCATGTACCTTTATAAAGGCAGGGTATTCAACTGATGGACCTCTCGAGGAGAATGATGCCACTTTTGGCGCCAGTATGTCTTTCCCCGTAACAGTGCGTGCAGGTTCAATCTTTGCAACGGGAGAGCTGCTTAATACAATAAAAAAAGAATTATCTGAGAAAGGCTTGTTGAACTCAATGCAGAAGAATGCAATTGATCGTACCTGGCGTCGCGGATGTATTTGCCGATCCGCTTCCCTGTGTCAAGATCCACAAGAACACAAGCAATGCCTTGGCACTTAACTGTGTCACTTAGAATGTCCGTCGTATATTGAGCGAAAACAATACCAGAGCCCCCGCCATTCTGGACGTTTTGCGACGCTAGTAAGAAAAGCCCGCGTGGGAGAAGCGCGAATGGTGAGCCCTCCTCGGAATCGGATAAGCAGAGCACAATTTTTCCTCTCACATCCGTGCCATTCAGATCATCTGCCGTGCATCTAACCACAGAAATCAAAGTGTCAAAAACTCAAAATGGCTGACACATTAACAAAAAATTGAACATGAAAACTCAACGATTTAATGGCTTTACTTACAGGCCTCCATCTGCAAGACTTCTGAAGCTGCTCCTGGATGAGTTCCTCCCTTGGTAATAGAGAGACTGTCCCTGTAAAATGGGCAGAGTTTGCTCTGGATCAGCAACTTGTAATTATATATACCAGTCATGGCGCACTTGTGAATTTTCAGTGCAGGTGTTTGCATTCTGTACCACTATGTGTTGCTTGTTTCCCAGCGAGATCATCGTCGAGAACGACCGATCAATCTTGCTCGCGGCAACAGTGATGACCCACGGAGCGGTATTCGCAACGGTCTGCGGTCTAGGCCCGTCGTTCCCGGCCGCGTACACGACGGTGATCCCCTTCTGAACCGCGTGCAGAGCGCCGAACGAGTTCTCCGCCGGCAATTTGAGGGACAGCGACAGTATGTCCACGCCGTCGTGTATCGCGTCGTCGATGGCGGCGAGCACGGCTGCATCGCTGCTGGTGGTCCTGCTGCCCCAGAGGACCTTGTACACGGCGATGCGAGCCCGGGGCGCGCCGCCCCGCGCGGCCCCCGCCGCGAGGCCGTGGAAGCTGGCCGCCTCCACGACCGAGCCAGCCGCGGTGGAAGCCGTGTGAGTGCCGTGGACGAACCCGTCCCGGGGCGAGAGGTAGTCTGTCTTGAGGGTCTCCTCGTCCACTCCGGCGTTGTAGAACCGTGCGCCGATGATCTTGCGGCTGCAGTTGTTGCTGCCCCAGGCTTGTCCGACTTGACACAAGCCTTTCCACCGTGATGGCACGGGACCATACCCTTGGTCGCTGAAGCTTCTCGACTCCGGCCAGATACCTGAAGTGCGTACACCGTAGGATACAAGAAATGGCGCCAAATTAAGGAATCATGCAACTCAGCCAAATCACTGGTTCCCTGAGCAAGATGGAGTACTAACCGGAGTCGATAACCCCAATGATTATATCCTCTCCGTAGTTGGTTCCGTGGAGTAGTTCAGAGGGCATTTGGTAGTTCAGCCCGAGAAAGTCCCAGCTCCGCGTGGTGGTCATTGTGCATCTTCTGCTCGGTTGGACGGTAATGACTTCGGGCAACTCTGTACAGATCACATAAAAATTGAGCAAATCACAAATGCACATTTTTTTCTTTTACCGGATATTGCTCAACTACGGTTACAGAAATCTGAAGGCACTGTTTGAAACGCGGCTAGGAAAATCCTGCTTTCCAAACAGGCCCTGAGGGCTAGATGATGACAGAGACAGAGTCTTGACCTGCAAGATGTTTTGCTTGGTCTTCCGTAAGCATTGCGGCGAAGCCTGAGAAACCATGCTTGTAGTTGTGGACGATGGAGGCCAGAGAATCTTCCTTGCTAAAAGTTCGATCGGCAGTGTACACCCACAATTAGTTTCTTAGCAGATCAAATTAAGGTGAGCTGATCAGTGCTGAAGAACATATCATTCATCACAGAACCTTGGATGAAAATGACACAGGGTACGTACCTTCCAAGAAGAGTGGTGAGCATATCATGGTGCGAAGCGATGACATCGTTCGGGTGTCCATGTTTCACATCACCTAGGTATGCTATATAAAGCTAAAGACGACGATGGTCAGCATATGTAGGAACATCTTTCCCTTGCAGAAGAAAGAAAGAAAGTATAGGAACATCTTTAAATTAAGGGATAGACTATTGCACAGGCGACTGAAATTTTTTTATCTTTCAGTCACCTAAAATTGCACTTTAAATCACCTGAAATTGCACATGTTTTTTTAGGAGGTCTGCAATTTTAGTTGATTGAGAGTGCAATTTCAGGTCACCTGAAGTTGTACTCTCAATCACCTAAAGTTGCAGCTGTTTTTTGGAGGGGGGCTGCAATTTTAGTTCATTGAGAGTGCAATTTCAGGTGACTGAAACATAAAAAAAATTCAGTCGCCTGTGCAATAGCAAAACTGTTAAATTAAACTAGTCATATCACTCTAATTACGTACTGAAACAAGCTCCGGACAGGCATGCTTACCTTGCGAGATCCTCCATGTACTCCGAACAACAGAATGCTAAAGCAAAGTATAGTAGCACCGAAGCTAAACGGGCACGAGAGGAAGAATAGAATCCCATTTTCGCTATGCTGCGTGGCTCTCATCAGTGCAATGGTGGGCTATTTATGGATGTCTGAAGGTTGAATTCTCTTGCTAAAGAAAAAGAAAAATTCGAAGAACACGCGTATCGTTCGTTCCTCACGTTTTCTTTTCGCTTTCTTAACGCCGGTTTGGTGATGCTAGCTTTGAGACTTTGATCGAGCCCCCTCTGAATAGGTCCCTGCACCAGCATTAGTTGATTTAATTCTTCTTCTAGTCGTCTTTTTTTTTATCTTTTATGGAAGGAGATACTCTTGAATTCTTGATTTGGTCAAGCGCGTGACGTTATCTGCTAATCGCACGTCCTACAATCTGTCATGTGTAAGCACGCTCTTTCATGTATTTATTGTAATCTTTTATTTGCAAACGTGAAGGTTTGAATTAGTAATCCGTGGTTGCATAGAACATCAACGCGCCCATTACGCTGCATGCTTGCCTCTGCAAAGACTGCTGCAAGACCAGGCGCCTGCCACTTGGCCAATTTTTATAGGCTTCAGGTAAGTTTCCGTGGCTTTTACGCTGAGTGTGACTGGTCTAACTGAGCCCTGGTTGACAGTCAAACTGTTGGGAAATTGTTTTTTGGATGATTTGAATTATGATAGGTCAGTGAATTTATATTGCATGAACTATGTTTTAGCTAACGTGAGTAAAGTTGTGAAAAACTTATGCCTAAAATGATTTGTTTGCCTTTGGATGTGCAGGAAGCTTTGGAGTGTCAACCGTGATGGACAGCGAGGATCGGAGCTATGCTCATAAAGGAGCCAAGGGACATAACGGTCAAAAATGCCGAGTGAGATGGTTGAACTCAAGAATGACACGAAAAAGATGGGAAACATTGAACGGAAGGTTCAAGCGACGGGTTACACTAAATGGTTTGGTTGGTCCAAGTGAGTCGTGGTCCGATGAAACTGGAACGGAGAGACTTGTCGATACATAGCAAGCTATTGGTGCACTTAGATGTGGCAACCATAGTGATTGTTTGCAAGGAAAGATGAAAACCGAGTCAAACAGAGGGTATTTTGGAAATTTCCCAACATAACCTTTGTTGGATCAAAACCACAGCGCTCGAGTGATGCTTGGATAAGCGATTTAGGTTAAGAAGATGCTGAGAAGATAAAGTGAATCAAAGGGAAAATACTTAGTGGATTTAGGATCATATGCTTTGAAAAAGCGTGCATGAGTTAAGTGTATGAGTAAAACCCGTGTTGTATGGGGTTAACGGGTTTTTTCCAATTATGCTAGTGAATAGTATCCATTAGGTTATATGTGGGCTGGTTGCCTCATCTATTTAGCAGGATGAGATGGAGGCTTGTAAACTAACCATCCAAGATTTCAACCTTGTGTTTTAGTGTTAGGGTTAGAGAAGAGTGAGTTTGGTGGTGTGCTCTCTTGTTCTCCATGTGGAGTGGCTGTAAAATCTTTATCCTCAAGTAGCAATATATCAACTTTATTCATCATTTATGGTTCCTCCTTGTTTTGGTTGATTTGATCTTGTTCTTGTTGCTTTTGATCTCTTCTCTCTCCTTGTTTATCTTACTATGTGCCAAAGATATATAAGTGATGGAAATGACTCTTAGATATCAAATCACATCCATCTAGTCACTAGGTCTTAAAGGATTTCTCAGTTGCTCGGTTTTGCTTTGTTTTGATCTAATCTTGAAATTTCTTGATATCAAAGTTTTTTCTTCGAATATTTGAAAGATTTTGCTTGCTGTGACATGTAGAAATATATCTAGAGCCATCTTGGTCATCCTTTACCCACGAGCGAGTCATATCTCAAGTTTTTGGTTTCTACCTATTTTGATGTAACTTTGCTTATTCTTGAGAAAGGTCAAAACTTTAACAAGGATTCAAGCTATCTATGGATAGAATTGGTTCTAGAGACTCTAAGCAAGGTGCAGTGTATACAAAGTCTCATCTCACTTGGCTCTGGATTTTGAGAGTTGCACCAAAAATGGTTTGGCCTCAGTCTGATTTTCTATTCTGGGAATAGTGAAGCAATCAGACCATTCCTTGCTCAATCATACTGGTCACTGGTCAGACCATTGGCTTACCGTTGGTCAACTACTAAGGCACTGCTGGTCAAACCGCTATTGTATCATCGGTCATACCACACCATAGTATCCAGTCAAACTGCTCAGGTACAGAGCATAGCTCTTTAATTTTTGAGTTTGATGCTTTATTCTTGGCTTCCAATTTTGATCTGCATAGCTATATAGCTACTGGAGTGAAGAGTTTGATAATACTTAGGGTAAAATTAGTGAGGCACCATTCACTCCCCTCTCCCTCTATTGCCACTATGGTCCTACAAGGAGTATTAGAGCCTGGTTAGCTCTTCTTGATATATCTTAACCGGTCATAGAGCCATGATATTAGACAAGTGTTCAACCAAGCTACCCATCTTTGATAGGGTTGTCTTTTCCTATTAGAGAGCCCAGATGTCCCCTTACATCGAAGCTCAAGGGCACTTAATTTGGCTCAAAGTCAAAAATTCGTATGATGTACCTGCCGATGACCAGGTGATTACACTAGATGTGGAAGCAAACAACAAGGCACGAAAATTTCTGATTCAGGGGCTTAGTCGATCTAAGTTTGAGCGAGTAGCTCATTTGAGGTCTGCTAATGAGATTTTGAAGACCCTCGCTGACTACCATGTGGGTTCTACTTTCAAAATTCAGTGTAAGTTTTTTTATTGTGGGTTAAATGAAACAAAATGGAAAAGGAGATAACTAATGGAGCTGGGCCAAAAACTGGCCATGCATCTGCTTTCTGAACCTTGGCCAGTCTCACCCCTAAACTCCAGTGGATTCATTCTTCTATTAGAAAAAAAAGAGACAAATTCAAAACTAGCTAGTGTCTTGTTTGGTCCTATTTCTACTTTCCAAAACCCTGATAGGAGAATGAATTAGAGAAGGTGTAAATCCTAAATTTTTTTGGGTAGAGAAGGGGAATAGATTGATTTTCATGAGGGATTCTAATAAAACATCCTTTATATATGGTGGATAGTGGGATGGGAAATGCACAATTAATATTCCAATTAATAATAAACCAAAAGGATTTGTGATGGGGATGTAAGCTAGAGAACACCCCTGTTGATTCATTCAAAAAGATGTTGCTTAGTGCAGGAGTATTTAGTTAATTTATTAAAATTTGTCTAGTACAATGCTTTGGAAGTTAATTTTTAATTTTTGTACCTTTTCTGTACACTAAGATGGCTAAGGATTGTTGTTGGATGTATAGTGGCCATAGAAAGATGGGTGAGTATAGCCAAGAATGGATGCAAAAGACCACCGATTTTGTGGATTGAGCATTTGCTAGGAGTACACGATGAGGTGGTGTGTTGTACCCTTGTTGTCATTGTTCGAACACACGGCCACAAATGAGGGCAATAATAATCGCACACTTGTGCAAGTATGGATTTAGGCCACGTTATACCGTGTGGGTCTACCATGGCAAGTCACAAAGTAGTAGATCGAACATGCAACACATAGACGATGGCAGCCACAATGAGAGTAGGATAGCAGACATGCTAGATGATTTGCACGATGCATTTGTGCCACCTGTAGAGGAAGAACTAGAGCTTGCAACAAGGGCTTTCTTTGATATGTTGTCCTCAGTGAGTCAACCACTTCATGGGCAAACACTAGTGTCCCAACTAGATGCCATCACATGCATACTTGTTGTCAAGTCCCAGTTCAGCATAAGTATTACTTGCTTTGATGTATTCTTAAATGTGTTATGTATGCAATGAAGGAAGGTCCATTATCTTGAACCTTGATGCGATCGTAAATCTTTGGAACTTTCGGATTTCATTCTCATATCAAGAGTTGGCATTTCACTTTCCAAGCATCACTTGTTATTGAGAAAAATATGCAGGCATGCATAGTCTGAAGCGTTGAGACTCATTATCTCCACAATGCATTCATTATCATCAGTTAGTAGAGTAACTCATTCCTAACAAAGAAGTTCAGAGATGTGACTAATATATGCTCAATTTAGTTATATGTCCATCTATTATAACCTCCTTTCTTAATCCAATAATGAGAGATTTTTATTTTTACTGTTATGCTAAACTCCTGCACATTGATTTCTATTCTGATTTCTATTCACATTGTTTAAGCCCGCTGTGCTATAAACTATGAGAGAAATCAGGAATGTGATTTCTTATGAAAATGTAGGCAACAACGAGGTCAATGGCAGATCCAACTGCTTTTGAAGCTAATGCTGGATATAGTATACATGTTAGCTTCCCAAACCAAGATCATATGGATGAGTCCATTATCGAGAGGCCACTCAAAGATAATGCAAATGAGTGCAGCCACAAGTAAGCTATTCAGTATGTTCGGTGGTTTATAGTCTTGATAATGTGAATGAGCGCAGCCACAAGTGACTTACCTGACAATATTTTCTAAAATTGCTTATGTTCTAACGATGAGTTGTGGTAATGTCTATGTTGTCGAATCTATATGTGAATGTTGTAGAATTTATATGTCAATGCTGTGGAATTTATATATCAATGTCGTAGAATCTATATGTCAATGTTGTATTGTGAGCTCAGGAATTATGTCAATGTTGTCGAATCTATATATGTAATAATTTGTGGCTAATTGGTATTATTTTTCTTGCTATGGAATATATGGTCTATTTGCTTGCCAAGTTTCCAGTCAGCTCAGTTCAAAATGAAAAGCAAAATTGTGTGTACGAAATAGATATTGGTGCATACGCTATTCCATAAATCCCGAATGCCTTTGTTTAACATACACTTAGGAAACAACAACGATTCCTGAGTGTCCTAGGTTGGAATACATCCGGGAACATTTTCGGGACCTGTCAGAAAGGATTGCCACATTGCTGCATTTCCTGAGTCTTTATACTCGATAAAATCAAAAAATTGCCGAGTGTTCTAGGTTGATATACACTCGGGAATATTTTCAGGAACCCATCAGGACAGGATTGCCATGTGGCTAGATTTCCTGGGTGTTTACACTTGGGACGATAAATTTCTCAAGTGACAATTTCCATACTTTTTCGAGTGTCAACACTCGGTAAAGTAACCTGTTACGGTGGTTGAACCCGTTCTATCAACTATTTTCCCAAGTGTACATCTGGACACATGACGAATTTATTTTTTCCAAGTGTAACACTCAATAAACCATTTTTTTACCTAACCAAACGATCCCAAGTGTTTTTCCCCAATGGCCGACCTTCAGGAAAAAGAATCCTAAGTGTTTTATGTTTTATCCCGAGTGTTTCTGGCACTCGGGAAATTATCTGTTTCTAGTAGTGATGGGAATTTTTTTGTTAGGCCATACTGTTCTTTTTTTTTATCTCAGGTGATCATGTATAGCTTCATTTGTTACTTGACTGTTAGTGTTGACGCTAGATTTAAGGCAAGGACCGTTTAAGCTGATTTGCTCCTTCACTTTACTTCCAATGTTCTTTGTCTGCATGTGTCTAATTGAAGCTTCTGGCCTTTAGACCAATGCATCTAAACAAATAAACAAGTGAACAGGCAAACAGTTTAAACATGTTCAATTGTATATAGCTGCTATTGCTAAGTAGTTTAAATATTTGATTGCAATCTTATCTCTCAAGAAAACTATGATACCCACTTCAGTTGATTTCTACACAAAGGCCAACCTTAGGGTCTGCATCAAACCAAACTGTCATTGCTATCCACTTCCCCTGTCAGCTGCCCTCACTTCCCTGTTGATATGGTGTTTGCATTTGTTATCATTGGTTTCTTCCTCTCTTTCCTCTGCACGACTTGCTCCCCTCTCCAGGTATTACCACTTTCCCTCTCCATTTGTCTTTGATTTTGCTCTTCTGTGTAGATTTCTTCATGGCGTCCTGGTTGGCTTGCTGCTGGTTCTTTATGGAATCGCAGTTCTCGGCCTCATGGTGGGGGCCCAAACAATGGGCGGTGCTGGCACCAGCGGGAGGGGAGTGATGGCCAGCACTGGCGACGGCAGCAAGGGGGCCAGTGTGACAACAAACGGTTAGGGCCTAGCTTGCCATCAACAAAATACTTTTAGCACTTGATAAAATTGATTTGAGTGATGATGATTCTAGAAGCGACGATGAGGACAATGGCAAAAAGGCAAAGGAGGTGGACTTCATAGGGATGTGTTTTATGGCAACCAGTGAGGAGCTCAACAATGATGATCTCTATAATGATCCTGATGAGGTAAACCCTTTTTATACAGATTTATCTCGTGTTGTGGTTAGATTGACAGAGAGGCTCAAAAATTATAAAAAGAAAAAATTAAAATCATGATTTTGTTGTTGAGAGCTTAAATTCTGAAATAAATAGCCTTAGAGCTTCTATTCATGATGATGAATCTTGTGAGTCTTGTCAAGTTTTACATTCTGAGTTAGAGACTACTAGAATAATTAATACGTCAAACTTGGTTCAACTTAGTGATGTAACTTCTAAACTTGATGAATTAAGATTAGCACATGACGCTTGTGATAAAAGTTAAAACTTGCATATGATAAAATTGAAAAGCACAAGTTTAGTTCTTCTAAATGTTTAGAGTCAAGTATTTGAAATGCTCAATCTAAAACTTGCTCTGATTGTGATTGTTAGAAGGTAGACTTAATTCATCTTAGGAATCAATTTAACAAATGTTTTATCATGAGATATTTCTTGCACTAACTATCCTAAGCTAAATACAGAAATAGAAGCATTGACTAGACAACTTAATAATTATGCTGTAAAAGAAAGATTAGCTTAGTCTAGTGCTTCTAAGAATCTTGTGAGTAAACCTGTTAAATGCACAATTTGTCACGTTTTAGCTAAAGAAAATGAATACATTAAGGACACTTTAAAGAGATTTTCTTTTGGCAAGAAAAATCTGAATATGATCCTAGACAAGTCGAAAACAAGTGTAAAAAACATCGATCTAGGATTTAATGCTGCTATTTATGTTAAGAATAATCCACCTAAGTTTGTTAAGGTCATTGGAAGTGGGCTAATTGAAATAAAAAGTGAGCATCATAAAACTGTGTTTAAATCTACTGGTGTTGTATAAAGTTCATTGAATACTAATATAAGTGCTAGCTTATCATCTCAAAAGAATTTTAATTATGTTAAAAGATGGATAGTTGCATGAATTTTTGCTTTAGGTGTACTAAGAAAGAGAAGAAAGAAAGATTGAATGCTTTAAGACAAAAACATGCAATCTCACTAAGACATCCAGTGATGAGTTGATCACTTTTGGGAATGCCTTAACAAATTTTGTGATGTCTAAAGGTACAGTGCGTGTTAATGATAAATTCACTCTCAAGGACGTTGCTTTGTTTGCTGATATTCTCATTAAGTTGTTTGATACTTCTTGGATTGTTTGTTTGCGGAGTGAGTTGGGGTATGTCATCTAATAGAATTGTTCTGAGGGGAAGTTATTTTTGTATATGATTGTAATGGCTTTTTTTTATTTTGAGAACCTGAATTATTATTTAAGCTAGTAAGTACAGATCAAGTCATAATGTGCATATTAAGCTTTCTTGATCATGATTTTACATGTGTAGCTTAGCAGGCGTGGTGAGGAAGGAAAGGCTCGGGTTTTCATATGAATGAAGCAAGGGCAAGATGAGGAAGAGGATGATGCAATAGGATTGGCTTTGTAGGTGCGGAATGGCTGAGAGGGATGTGCAAGTTTTCGCGAGTGCGGCGGCGAGATGGACTCCCAGTGCTTTTCAGCGACATACGACACATAGAACAGACAAAAAAGAGGGGAACACGGTGTGGTGATAAGACTGGTAGGTGAGGTCGAGCAATTGAGCTAGAAACTGTGGGCTCAGTTGTTAAAAATCGACGGCATCAGCATGGCCACAACGAAGTAGGCACGCGCGTGACGTGGAAGATAACTCCTGACGCGCGGGCCTAGCACATCAGTGAGTGAAGACAAGGTGGCCTAACGGGTAGGGTCTGGTCCTACTCATCAACGTCAAGACTCAAGTGACTAAAGGGGTGGCCTGATGGGTGGGCCTCACACGGCAGTGAGAGAAAGAGAAGCTAAGAGTTTCGAGAAAAATTTGACACATCATATGAGCTTCAAAAATTATGAAAAAATTTTGTGGATGCTCCTGACACAATGTAGGTCATTGTGTAAATTTTTCAAAAATTTATCTACTCTATATTTTCTCAAAAAATCTTGGAAGTTCTCCGTTTTATGTAATAAGCATAATTTTGATTTGAACAAATTCAAGAACAAGTTCAAAAAATGTTCAAATCTTTTGCTTTTAGTGCCATGAATATATTTATGAGTTTTTGAGATGATTTCTACTGTGAATTCTCCTAGTTCATTTTAGGATCATCTTTTCAAATCTGATTTTGAATTCAAATTGAATTATTTTAAACGTACATTTCTTTTGAAAATTTTGTGTTTGCAAGTTACTTTTCTAAGGAAAATCCAATAAAAGCCAACAAAAAATTATATACATGTAAAAAATTTTAAATTTTCTTTATTTTTGTATTTCCTAAAATCTAGATGTTACAAAGTTACTTCGAACAATGCACCAATGTACATAGATTATTGGCAAAATCGGCTAGTTTTGTGCCATTTGCTCAAAGACATCAGTTTTTTCCAATTCTCCAAACACACTCTGCAAAATCATAATTATTGGCTAGTAGACGTTAGAGGCATTAAAATATAAATAATTTTCCTACGAGTTTGAGAGAGAATCTGAAATATCATCGCCCGATTCTCTTCAGACAAGAAATGGAAAAGAGGTTGCCCCGCATGCAAGGGACAAAGCGGAAGGTGGTGGCCATGGCTCCTCAGGTGGACGCCAGCGATGACGAGCAGCCGTGGATGAAGCTCCCGCGAAGACCAAAATGGGGAGGGGTGCCACAAGGAGGTTGTCGTTGGAACTAGCAGGGGAGGAGGTGCACTTTACGTCGCCGATGACAACGAGCAGATGCGAGGATGGAGTCGAGCGAGCTTGGCGCGACGCTTCGGTGGTGGTGGCAAGGCTAGCGGCGGGATATGGCGCGGTCACGACGACATAAGGCAGCAAAAAGATGGCTCGGTTTCAACGGAGACCAAGCCACAACAAATAATACGAAAAAAAAGGAGTAAAGAACAAGCATTAGGGAGTGATGGAACGTGACTCGGAGAGAGGAATGGGCTAGATCCTTACCGAAAAGGAAATTGGCACGATGCGGGGCTCTGGCCGGAGTTGAGGAAGAAGGGGCGTTCCGGCGAGGCGGCTACGAGGGAGATGAAGCCGACTTGCGGGGCGGAACTTCTAGGCTCGGGAACACGCCGTGACATGGTTTCTCAAGGAAGAGCAGCTTTGGGGACAATGGGGCGGAGCTGCGGATGCCAGGGGTGTTGTCCCATGTTCCCAGGCAGAGCGATGCGAGGATGGAAGAGTGGAAGCGTAGGGGAATGCTCGTTGATCAGGAACACGTGATGCTCTCCAAACTAGGGGCACCGCTGCCGCTCACCAAGGTTGGCCACAGGTGCGTTGCTGCAGAAACAACATGGTCGAGAAGTTGACAGGGAAGTTTCCAGACATGGTGGATCAGGCCGGGAGAAGGATGGAGAAGGTGAGTCTTCTTGGTTCCTAGACGTTGGATTAGTTTTGGACAGGGGAGGTTGCTGCCTACAACAGAGTTTGCAGTTAGAAACCTACAACAACAAATCTCCTGTCTATGCGTGATTCTCCTATCTGTGCGTGTGTGCCAAAAAGGGCAAAGAGACATTTCACCTACCCTTTCTCTACTGACTCGTAGGAAAGTGATATTTTAATAGCTCTATGAACATGTATGATGGGACATATCAACTCTCTATAAACATATGCTATATAGAATTTTAGATGATGTGAAAAAGAGAAAGAAGAAAGAGAAATATATTGTCTACTATTTAATAGATAGTATTATAGACGATTGTATAAGTAACTATATAGATAACATATTAATTATATGAGGCTATTACAGGCAACTATATAGAAAATACATTGTATACGTTATCTTTAGTTTTATCTATAGATGACATGAAGATGTCTTTAATCTTAACTATAATTCTGTGAAACTTGGCATTTCCTCGAGTCTTTTCTGTTGTTGCTATGATATTGCCGCCTGCATGTTTCAATCTAATTATGCAACATCTGCATAGAGATCCTGAACAGTAATTCGGCTTGCTATTGGAATTCTCACTGCCTTCTGGTCGTTGTGCCAAGTAAGGCTCCCAAATGTATAGTCCCCTTGCAGCTTCCATAGAGGTGAAAGCTTCACCTTGAACGTATGAACTTTGTTTGCAGCATTAAACACGAGAACAGGCGGCTCAACATCCATTTTAACTCCAGGTGGGCTCTGGATTGCAGCATGGTAAACTGCATCGACCTCACCTACGTTTGTAACCGTTCTCGACACGGTGACTGGATGCCTCAAATTAGGAATAGCGATGGATGGTAGATTCAGGTGATACCCAGGTAGTGCTGACACATTGCAGATTACGGATGTCTTTATGGTGCATCCCAAGAATTTGTTGTAATCGCTTGGATCAATGTCATAAATCAGGCCAGGGTCCGCCGCCCGGTTAGGGTTGATGTCCCCGCCTCCGTAGTCAAATGGGTCTGCAATCTTCCGAGGCAATCCTTCTGCCAGTATCGGCATGCCGCGTTCATCAGTTGGGAATTGGAAGCATTTCGCAGAGTTGTCCAGGCATCGATTGGGAATTGTCCAGAATTGTCCAGGCATCGATTGGGAATTGGAAGCATTTCGCAGAGTTGCGGTTGGCTTGCTTACCGGTGGTGATGATGGCTGATTTTAGTGCAGCAGGAGACCAATTTGGATGTAGAGCTTTCAGAAGCGCGACGACGCCAGCTACATGCGGGGTCGCCATTGATGTTCCTGAGTCAAACACATATGAGTCTTTCTTTGCTGCTAAGATGTTGGCTCCAGCTGCAGCTATGTCAGGCTGTTAAGGATACATGACAGCGGTGAGATGACTAAAGGTCATGGCTTGCTAGTGCCTACTATCTAGTGCTGCTACGTTTTAGTTCAGGTACCTTGAGAAAGGCAGGGTATTCAACAGATAGACCTCTCGAGGAGAATGATGCCACTTTTGGCGCCAGTATGTCTTTCCCCGTAACAGTGCGCGCTGGTTAAATCTTTGCAACGGGAGAGCTGCTTAATACAATAAAAAAAGAATTATCTGAGAAAGGCTTGTTGAACTCAATGCAGAAGAATCCAATTGATCGTACCTTGCGTCGCCGATGTAATTGCTGATCCGCTTCCCAGTGTCGTAGTCCACAAGAACACAAGCTGTGTAACCTATGCCCAAGTCCGTCGTATATTGAGCGAAAACAAGACCAGAGCCCCCACCATTCTGGACGTTTTGCAACGCTTGTAGGAGAAGCGCGAGTGGTGAGCCCTCCTCGGAATCGGATAAGCAGAGCACAATTTTTCCTCTCACATGCGTGCCATTCAGAGCATCTGCCGTGCATCTAACCACAGAAAGCAAAGTGTCAAAAACTCAAAATGCCTGACACATTAACAAAAAAATTGAACATGAAAATTCCACGATTTAATGGCTTTACTTACAGGCCTCCATATGCAAGACTTCTGAAGCTGCTCCTGGATGAATTCCTCCCTTGGTAATAGAGAGACTGTCCCTGTAAAATGGGCAGAGTTTGCTCAGGATCAGCAACTTGTAATTATATATACCAGTCATGGCGCACTTGTGAATCTTCAGAGCCGGTGTTGGCGTTCTGTACCACTATGTGTTCCTTGTTTCCCAGCGAGATCATCGTCGGGAACGACCGATCAATCTTGCTCGCGGCAACAGTGATGACCCACGGAGCGGTATTCTCGAGAGTCTGCGGTCTAGGCCCGTCGTTCCCGGCCGAGTACACGACGGTGATCCCCTTCTGAACCGCGTGCAGAGCGCCGAACGAGTTCTCTTCCGGCAAGTTGATGGACAGCGACAGTACGTCCACGCCGTCGTGTATCGCGTCGTCGATGGCGGCGAGCACGCCTGCAGAGTTGCCGCCGCTGCCGCCACGGCCCCAGACGACCTTGTACACGGCGATGCGAGCCCGGGGAGCGCCGCCCCGCGCGGCCCCAGCCGCGAGGCCGTGGAAGCTGGCCGCCTCCACGACCGAGCCCGCCGCGGTGGAAGCCGTGTGAGTGCCGTGGCCATTCACGTCCCGGCGTTGTAGAACCGTGCGCCGATGATCTTGCTGCTGCAGTTGTTGCTGCCCCAGGCATGTCCGACTTGACACACGCCTTTCCACCGTGATGACACGGGCCCGTACCCTTGGTCGCTGAAGCTTCTCGACTCAGGCCAGATACCTGAAGTGCGTACACCGTAGGATGCGTATTAGTAAGAGGGCTTGCACAAGAAATGGCGCCAAATTAAGGAATCACTGGTTCAAGCTTCCCTCAGTAAGATAGAGTACTAACCGGTGTCGACAACCCCAATGATTATATCCTCTCCGTAGTTGGTTCCGTGGAGTATTTCAGAGGGCATTTGGTAGTTCAGCCCGAGAAAGTCCCAGCTTCGCGTAGTCTTCAGTAAGCATTGCGGCGAAGCCTGAGAAACCATGCTTGTAGTTGTGGACGATGGAGGCCAAAGAATCTTCCTTGCTGAAAGTTCGATCGGCAGTGTACACACAATTAGTTTCTTAGCAGACAATGGCCAGTTTCATTCTAGAAATCAAATTAAGGTGAGCTGACCAGTGCTGAAGAACATATCATTCATCACAGAACCTTGGATGAAAATGACACAGGGTACGTACCTTCCAAGAAGAGTGGTGAGCATATCATGGTGCGAGGCGATGACATCGTTCGGGTGTCCATGTTTCACATCACCTAGGTATGCTATATAAAGCTAAAGACGAAGATAGTCAGTATATGTAGGAACATCTTTCCCTCGCAGAAGAAAGAAAGAAAGTATATGAACATCTTTAAATTAAACTAGTCATATCACTCTAATTACGTACTGAAACAAGCTCCGGGCAGGCATGCTTACCTTGCGAGATCCTCCATGTACTCCGAACAATAGAATGCTAGAGCAAAGTAGTAGCACCGAAGCTAAACAGGCACGAGAGGAAGAATAGAATCGCATTTTCGCTATGCTGTGTGGCTCTCATCAGTGCAATGGTGGGCTATTTATGGATGTCTGAAGGTTGAATTCTCTTGGTAAATAAAAAGAAAAGGGTGTGTCTAGGCATTATTCGGATATTTTCTTCCTATTAATCATCCAGATATAGGACCGTTGGATTAGAGATCCAACGGCCCCTTTTTCTGGAGGGGGAGGATTTTTTAGAGGAGGGGGAGATTTTTTTTTGGAGGGAGGGGGAAGAATTCATGACCGTTGGATCTCTAATCCAATGGCCACAAATCTGGATAATAGTTAGGAAGAAAACATTTGGATGATGTTTATCAACACCCAAAAGGAAATTCGAAGAACACGCGTATCGTTCGTTCCTCACGTTTTCTTTTCGCTTTCTTAACGCCGGTTTGGTGATGCTAGCTTTTGAGACTTTGATCGAGCCCCCTCTGAATAGGTCCCTGCACCAGCATTAGTTGATTTAATTCTTCTTCTAGTCGTCCTTTCTTATCTTTTATGGAAGGAGATACTCTTGAATTCTTGATTTGGTCAAGCGCGTGACGTTATCTGCTAATCGCACGTCCTACAATCTGTCATGTGTAAGCACGCTCTTTCATGTATTTATTGTAATCTTTTATTTGCAAACGTGAAGGTTTGAATTAGTAGTCCGTGGTTGCATAGAACATCAACGCGCCTATTACGCTGCATGCTTGCCTCTGCAAAGACTGCTGCAAGACCAGGGCGCCTGCCACTTGGCCAATTTTTATAGGCTTCAGGTAAGTTTCCGCCGCTTTTGCAGAAGTTCTAGCTATGTGATGATTCATCCTTCATCGAACCCTCTGAGCTTGGTGTGAGAGCGAAAAGTAAGAGAAACCGACGGCGGAAGCGATCCCACCTGCCGAGGCCCTTCGTCCTAACTCGAGGCACCACGTAGTAGGAAGGTTCAAGATAATATTGTAATAAATTATTGTTAAGTTTGTAAAACTAGAATTTAAATTTTGTAAAATTTACATTTTGTCAGATTTGTTGTCAGACAAACCGTTTTGACTTTTGGCTTGTTGCCGATCAGACCTTCGGTATGTTACCGGTTAGACCACGCCAAGTGGAATAACTGGACCTTTAATGGCGGTTGCAATTTTTCAAAACAAGTGTTTTACGCTGAGTGTGAATAGTCTAACTGGGCCCTAGTTGGCGGTCAAACCAGCCAGAAAAATTGATTATGTGATTTTGGGAAATTGTTTTTTGGATGATTCGAATTATGATAGGTCAGTGAATTTATGTTGCATGAAGCATGTTTTAGCTAACGTGAGTAAAGTTATGAAAAACTTATGCCTAAAAATAATTTGTTTGTCTTTGGATGTGTAGGAAGCTTTGGAGTCAACCGTGATCGGCAGCGAGGATCGGAGCTATGCTCATAAATGAGCTAAGGCACATAACGGTCAAAAATGCCGAGTGAGTTGGTTGAACTCAAGCATGGCACGAAAAAGATGGAAAATATTGAATGGAAGGTCAAGCGACGGGTTGCACCAAATGACTTAGTCCAAGTGAGTCATGGTCCGGTGAAACTGCAACGAAGAGACTTGTTGATACGTGGCAAGCCATTGGTGTACCTATATGTGGCGACCATAGTGATTGCTTGCAAGGGAAGATGAAGACCAAGTCAAACCAATGATATTTTGGAAATTTGCCAAATACCATAACCTTTGTGGGATCAAAACCACAGCGTTCGAGTGATGCTTGGATAAGCGATTTAGCTTAAGAAGATGATGCTGAAAAGATCAAGTGGATCAAAGGGTAAATGCTTAGTGGATTCAGGATCATATGCTTTGCAAAAACATGCATAAGTTAAGTGTGTGAGTAAAACCCGTGTTGCGTGGAGTTAACAGATTTTTTCAATTGTGCTAGTCAATAGTATCCATTAGGTTATATGTGGGCTGGTTGCCTCAACTATTTAACGGGATGAGATGGAGGCTTGTAAGCTAACCATCCAAGATTTCAACCTTGTGTTTTAGGGTTAGAGAAGAGTGAGTTTGGTGGTGTGCTCTCTTGTTTTCCATGTGGAATGACTGTAAAATCTTTATCCTCAAGTAGCAATATATCAACTTTATTCATCATTCATGGTTTCTCCTTGTTTTGGTTGATTTGCTCTTATTGTTGTTGCTTTTGATCTCTTCTCTCTCCTTTATCTTGCTATATGCCAAAGAAATGTAAGTGATGGAGATGACTCTTAGATATCAAATCCAATCCATCTAGTCACTAGGTCTTAAAGGATTTCTCAATTGCTTGGTTTTGCTTTGTTTTGGTCTAATCTTGAAATTTCTTGATATCGAAGCTTTTCTTCGAATCTTTGAAAAATTTTGCTTGCTGTGACATTTAGAAATACACCTAGAGCTATCTTGATCATCCTCTACCCACGAGCAAATCATATCTCAAGTTTTTGGTTTCTGCCTATTTTGGTGTAACTTTGCTTATTCTTGAGAAAGGTCAAATTTTGACAAGAATTCAAGCGATCTATGGATGGAATAAGTTCTAGAGACTCTAAGCAAGGTGTATACAAAGTCTCATCTCACTTGGCTCTAGATTTTGAGAGTTGCACCAAAAATGGTTTGGCCTCGATCTGATTTTCTATTCTAGGAACAATGAAGCGGTCAGACCATTCCTTGCTCAATCACACTGGTCACTGGTCAAACCACTATCTTGCCATTGGTCAAACTACTAGGGTGCCGTTGGTCAAACCGCTATTGTGTCATCGGTCAGACCACACCATAGTATCCAGTCAAATCGCTCAGGTACAGAGCATAGCTCTTTGGTTTTTGAGTTTGATGCTTTATTCTTGGCTTCCAATTTTGATCTTCATAGCTCTGTAGCTACTGGAGTGAAGAGTTTGATAATACTTAGGGAAAAATTAGTGAGGCACCGTTCACTCCCCTCTCCCTCTATTGCCATTGTGGTCCTACAAGGAGTATTAGAGTCTGGTTAGCTCTTTTTGATATATCTTAACTGGTCATAGAGCTATGATATTAGACAAGTGTTCAACCAAGCTACCCATCTTTGATAGGGTTGTCTTTTCCTATTGGAAAGCCTAGATGTCCCCTGACATCGAAGCTCAAGGGTACTTAATTTCTCTCAAAGTGAAAAATCCTTATGTTGTACCTACCGATGACCAGGTGATTACACCAGATGTGGAGGCAAACAACAAGGCACAAAAATTTCTGATTCAGGGGCTTAGTCGATCTAAGTTAGAGCGAGTAGCTCATTTGAGGCCTGCTAATGAGATTTTGAATACCCTCGCTAACTACCATGTGGGTTCTATTGTGATCAAGGAAGTGATACAGAACCAACTTAAGAAAGAATACTCAAAGATTGAGCAAAAGCCTAGTGAATGCTTACATGAGTTGTGGGGAAGGTTTAACAAGATTATCTATGATTTACGTGTTGTTGACTTGACATTTTCTAACTCTGAGAGTGCACGGCAATTACTAGGAGCACTTGTTATGAAAGTTTAGGGGATGTGGTGAGAACGTGTTCCCTATGGATATAACCATATTTACTGTGCTTGTTGTTTCAATTACAAGAGCTCATTCACATTACTTAAATTATTAGGTGAGCACCTTGTTTAGGTGTTCCTTTATATTACATGAACTATATGACACTACCTAATGATGAAAATATATATTTGTGCATCACCGCATCACTTTTGGACCAATTCAAGCAAGAGTTCAAGATGGACTCGTTTTGGAATAAAATTTGGCCTCTAGATCAATTTAGATTAAGCCTGACAAGTCCGATTTCAAATGTGCATAACTCTCACATACGCAGTCCATTTGAGGTGTGTGAGTACTTGATTAAAAGCTTATCTCGTTAAATTTCAAATGGATCTGATCTCGTTTCCAGATTCCTTCTGTGCACACCACAATGTCCAAAACAATTAATGACGATTCTGAGTCTGAGTTAAAAGATGTTGCGCCACCTCCACTTGGGCCTATGGGCCTTGTATCTCCTAGGGTTGCATGCCCAACTCTTTGGCCGCACCCCCTGCCCCTCTCTACACTTAAATAGCCCCCAGGGGTCTCCCTCTTGCTCATTTGCTAAGATCAATTAAGCACATGTGTAAACTTTCATGTTGTCTCTTGTATCAATTAGACCAACAGATCCATATTACAGAACCTCAACCATGATTGTGCGACCTTTATATCTAGCAATTTTCAAATCCTAATGCAACGTTGGGTGTGTTGATCTTTCGATGAGAACGATAATTCGATTTGATGAGATGACTCTCATGATTTGGCTACCAATCACACAAGCCAGGATGCCCGGCAATCACTGAACCAACTCCAAGACTATTATCAACCTCACTAGAAGCACGGTCAACCTGACCACGAAGATCTATTCCTACATGCAATCGAATAACAAGCAAAAACAAGATTATAAGAAATCTGAAAAATGTACATAGGATTGAAATACTCAGGGTGCCTTTGGTTGAGCTTTTGGGAGCTGCTTTTGCTTCCAAAAAGCCAAAAGCCAACCAAAGGGGTGGAAACCAGAAGCTGCTTTTTCAGAAGCAGCTACTTTTGAGTAGTACAGTTTTGAAAGCACCTTGGACCCTGCTTTTGGCTTTTGGCTTTTTGCTTTTTGAAATGGTGAAAATAGAGAGCTGTTTCACAGTTGTTTGAAGGAAAATAGAGATAGGAGGTAAGTTTTATACTTGTTTGAATCAAACAGCTTACAGCTTTTCCACAGCCCACAACCTACAGCAACTTTTCCACAGCCCACAGCTCACAGCAGCTTTTTCAGAAGCCACAGCTCAACCAAACACACCCTCAATATGGTGGGATTCCGAAGCGGTATCCAGGACTAGTCCAGTCAACACAAGCCAATACACGAAGTAGCAATGTAGCTGAATTTTAACTAAACAAAATCCAAACCCTAAAGTGTAACACACATGAGACTATATGAGGATGACGACCAGAGGGTGGTGACTAGGGGATGGGCACATGCCCCTAGGGCTACAAGGCCCATGGGCCCAAGTGGAGGTCGCGCAACACCTGCCTGTTTCAAAATCAGAGACAACAGTAGATTATTTTGTAGATTGCGATGCGCTTAGAAGGAGTTTTGAGATAGGGTTAGATCTGTTCAAAAGAGGATGAGATAAGCTTTCAATCAATTAATCGTGGAGCTCAAACGAAATCCGTATGTGAAAGTTATGCTCGTTTGAAATCGGTGCTGTCTCCGAAGGCCGAATTGGATTCCAAAACAGGCCCAGCTCAAACTTTTGGGTCAAGATAATGTGAAAGTTATGCTTGTTTGAAATCAGTGATGTCTCTGAAGGCCGAATTGGATTCCAAAATAGGTCCAGCTCAAACTTTTGATCATCTTGACCCAAAAGTGACGTGGTGCTGCACAAATATATATTTTCATCATTGGATAGTATCGTATAGTTCATATAATATAAAGGTACTCCTAAAAACGAGCTCATCTGATAATTTAAGTGGTGCGTAGGAGCTGTTGTAATTGGAAAAACAAGCATAGCAAAATGGTTATATCATAGGGGACATGTTATTATCATCCTCCTTTTCTTGAAAACAAAGCCATCCTCAATTTTTGATTAGCTGAAAATAGAGAATAAAGAAACAAAGATGTATGCATGGTATATGTATATTTCATCCATTTTAATGGTTCTTCGTTCGTGCACAATTAATGTTACAAAACAGCAGTGTGAATAATCATATATGTTAATGAGCAAAACAAAATTTCTCACACAGCAATTATTGCAACTAGTTTTGCAAATGTAAGTGAAGCATTTATGCAATTCAAATTTCTAAAGTTGTAAACCTGCAGTGGTAGCACATATGGGCAAAGCTACAACTTTTGGAATCAAACAAAGTTCATCCATATAATCAGATTTCAATCGAGCAATAGCAAATTTATCTAGCAAGGGTGAAAAGATTTGTAAGTTTTCTATACATCAACTTCATTATTCAGATTGTTAATGCTAGATGGTTCAATAAGAGATGAACACATAAGCATTGAATGATCACTAAATTATATGTTTCTCTCATAATGAACAAGATTTAGCACACAAGAATTATTGTTCAAAACAACAAGCTTCAATTCATCCATGTGATCACAAGTTACGTATATTCGATATACAAGAAATTGATTGTCTACACCACAATCTCCAGTTAATTTAAAACAGTAGGTGTAGGTACTAGATAGAGAATTTAGAGATGAAAGGTCAGAAACTTTCTCTATAGCACATTCTAAACTAACACCCTCATTAAGCATGATATAGCACAATGCATCAAAAAAAGGATTGCCACATTGCAGCATTTCCTGAGTCTTTGTACTCGGTAAAATCAAAAATTTCCCGAGTGTTCTAGGTTGATATACACTTGGGAATATTTTCAGGAACCCACTGGGACAGGATCGCCACGTGGCTAGAATTCCTGTGTGTTTACACTTGGGACAATAAATTTCCCAAGTGACAATTACCATACTTTTTCAAGTGTCAACACTCAGTAAAGTATCCCGTTACGGTGGTTGAACTCGTTCTATCAACTATTTTCGCGGGTGTACATCTGGACACATGACGAATTTATTTTTTTCAAGTGTAACACTCGGGAAACCATTTTTTACCTGACCAAATGATCCCAAGTGTTTTTCCCCGACGGTTGACCTTCGGGAAATAGAATCATGAGTGTTTTGTGTTTTTTCCCTAGTGTTTAAGGCACTCGGGAAATTATCTGTTTCTGGTAGTGATGGGAATTTTTTGTTAGGCCATACTATTGTTTTTTATCTCATGTGATCATGTATAGCTTCATTTGTTACTTGACTGTTAGTGTTGACGCTAGATTTAAGGCAAGGATCGTTTAAGCTGATTCGCTCCTTCAGTTTACTTCCAATGTTTTTTGTATGCATGTGTCTAATGAAGCTTCTTGCTTTTAGACTAATGCATCAAAACAAATAAAGAGTGAACAGGCAAACAGTTTAAAGATGTACAATTGTATATAGCTGTTGTTGCTAAGTAGTTTAAATATCTGATTGCAATCTTATCTCTCAAGAAAACTATGATACCCACTTTTGATTTCTACACAAAGGCCAACCTTAGGGTTTGCATCAAACCAAGCTGTCACTGCCATCCACTTCCCCTGTCAGCTGCCCTCACTTCCCTGTTGATATGGTGTTTGCATTTGTTATCATTGGTTTCTTCCTCTCTTTCTGTCAGATCCAAATTTTACAATCCGGAATTCTCTGTGATTCCACCATACTATTCGCTAGATCAGTAGATAGTGATCATAGATACAGTACTGAACATCAAAATACATATCATGCGGAAGCGTAAATATATTAGTAGACTTATTCATGGGCCGATTAGACCGAAATCAATAAAATACAGTAGCGGAAACGAAGTACACAGGTGGGGCCCTTAGGACATGCCCATATGCAGCCAACTGGGGGTTCGCAACCTAGTCGTTGACATCTTCATCTTCTTCACCATCATGACCAAGAGTATTGCTGAAGCGTAGCAGTCTGACTCCTGATTCTGGATTAATTGAGTGAGCGAGGGTGAGCACAAACCACCGAACTACGCGAGCCAATACACAGGATGTAATTAGATAACATGTATGGCTTATCAAGGGAAGGCTCGAGTTATTTTATTTGCCATAAATTATTTTTTATTATTATCTAATCACGGTATTATTATTGCTGCCTAAAATTCCAAACAGTGAATGTCATCATTTATTTAATCCACCGATCATACACTTTCTATTTTGTCACCCATCATTTCATTAATCCAGCCATGGGTGTCTGATTCTCACATAAATCCTAACTTCCACCATAAATTTGTAAATCAATCTTAGATGGCTGTATACCCCCAATCTCATATCTACTATATGTCAATCTGTTAACTCTACAATCTAATGAAAATCCAATATCTTTACTTTAGATCCACTAATCAAACAATTCCCATTGCATTGTCTAAAAATTTTATTAATCAAATCGGGGTTACCAATTCTCATATGAATCTAAATTTTCACCACAAATTTATAGATCTAATCTCATGTTCAGTATTTACCAATTTAATCAGTTATTTGGTCTAATGAAAATTTAGTATCCTTTAATTTAGATCCACCAATATGTTTTGTGTTCTGAATTCCTAATAATCCAATCTTATAGTTGCTATTTATCAATTCTTCAATTCTGAATTCTAATGATTATCCAACATTATTACTTTTAAATCCAATGGTATTATTTGTATCAGGACTTCCTAACAATTCAATCCTTTCTGTTATTGATTCAAAACCATAATTTGCTCTTCCGGTAATCAACCTTATTTTCCATTATCTATCTTTAATTAATTCACTAGTATACATCCACCAGGAATATTATTGATCAAGTTTATATTCCAATAGTTATCATATCTCTAAATTCCCAAAAATTCAATTGACCCATCTAGTAATCGATCATATTCTATTATTCCATTATTGTCAACATCTCCCAAGAATTTATATTACTCATCAGTGTCATAATCTAGCAATTCTTTCGCACAACCTAATTCTCCAAAAATCATTTAATTCATCCATCTAGCCAATCTATTCATTTAGACTCCACCAATTTATTCTTTCTAGAATTCACACTATCGTTTCCTTTTGATGATCGACACGAAACCCACCAACATCTTTGTGTGTTTACCACAAACATCCATCTTCTTTACTTACGACTCTATTTATTCTTCCCTATATTTTATTTTGTAAGAAAAGAATTATTTTTTTAAATATGATACATAAAAATTTCCTGAGACCTAGCAGTTTGAACTAAAACAAAATGTGTAAAAGAATGTAATAATAATAGCGATCCAGATTTCATCCACCGTTACATGGTTTCTACACCATATGTTAGACCTTTAGCGTTATAGCCGCTTACATTATCACTAGGACGACACCCAGGGCAACACAAAACAGGGCTTTCCACAGCCCTCCACTTTTCCAATTCCACCCACAAAGTTTTTGAAATAGAACTATATCTAGTTAAGTTTCCATGTCCGCCCTTGACTGTGGGCACAGCTATTTGAATAATTTTGACTCTGCAGAGTTTGCACACTTTACCCACAAGAGACAGTCTGCTCGTTGCCCCCCACACGATTCCTTAGTCGTGCAGTAGAGTAAACCATCACAGTAACTGTTCAAAATACCTCGCCCCTTCCATCAACTCACCCTTATGAGCTTGGCCCGTTTACGGCAGGTCTCATAAGTTGTGCGGGATGTTCCCCTCCTATGTGCATAGCAATTGGCTACCCACACTGCTAGCACGCCGCAGAAGAACTTCACCCTCTGCGAGTGTCCCATTCAAGCCGTCACACAGACCAGCCACTTGCACTACCTCACCTCCTCCATCGATGATAATGACTTTCAGGGTCTGGTAAATCTACTAAGCCAAGTTGTAATTTACAGACTTGTGGTTGTACTTGTTTTACATAGGAGGTCATGACAAGATTCAGTCCTTAGGGTTATCTAGGCGGTTCTACTACTAACCACACTCTCGTGCACCGCTGCACCATACCCCTGAACCATCCGCAAAGATAGATAAGCAATTTGAGGTTTTTAGGAGCATAGAATAACCATATCAAAATATACCAGTCATTACCACCATGACTTCCCAAACCAGTTTCTCATGATTAAAAATGATGCTTGGGGCATTTCAGCTCCCCCGAGTATCTAAGCAGTACTAAACATGGCGTATAATTATAGACTTATTTTTGAAAGGTTACCATTATAATTTTGCTAGGGTGACAAGGCTCACATATTCAAATATTCCAACAGAGATGTAATACTTAATCAAGTTAAACAATGGGCATATAACTAGAATCTTAAATCAACATATATTTGCACATAATATAATATCATGCAATTTGATAATTTAAACAAAAGTAATTTGCAGAAAATACAGGCTCAACATAATCAAAGTATTGACTCGCCTTGCATGGTTTACCGTGGTCTTAAGCTCACTCAGGGCTTTCTCATTTGATGGGCTTGAATTCTGGTCTTCGTCTTTGTTTAGATCTTGGTCTTACTTGATCCAATGAATCTTCAGGATTCCAATTTCTAATTACGCGCTAAAACCCTGAATCCAAATAAGAGCAAATAACTCAAAAGATCCAAATAAATCCAAGTGAACTTGATTAGCTTTTATTATGATTAAATGGGTGACTTGAGGTTGGTTGGGAACGGAGTATTTGATGGGGTCAAACGGGTTGAAGCGAAGTGATAAATGGCTAAAGAAGATCCAAGGAAGGTTTATAATGAAGGAATATTCACGGGAATATTCTGCTTCGGTTTTGGAGGATGGCTAGGTATAGCCGATGGTAGAATACTATAACTTGATTCCTATATTTAATACTTCTTTTATTATTATTGTTTATATTTATTAAGGAAATTCCATGAGTCCGGTTAGACCTATGAACATGTGTAAAAGTTGTCTGGAGGTGTTGAGTATTATGTGCCGGGGTTATCTTTTAAGAATTAGGTTATGAGTTTCGCTCATGGTGTACATCAATTTAGCTTATCAAATTAATCTCAGAGTTTGTGTTTGTGGCATTTCACACTGTGATATTTTATGTGAGTTTCACTGTCAATTAATCAATTTATTAATTAAATGATTAACACCCTAATTTATTATCACATGGGACTGTTTATTTAGTCACTGTTATTTAAATGGTTAACACTAGCTGATTTCTATTTTTCATTGACTTGTGACCATTGAGCTATTCTAGGGTGACCACTAAACTATTCTAGGTTTTAAATACAACTTAGATAAAAATACCACTCCTAGCTATGCCTAGTATCATTGGACTTCAGGTTACATACTAGCGAGATTATTTTAATTACTGATGACCCATGGCTACTATATTTTAGTACCTGTACACTGATATGACCTTTAACAGGAGGCATTCTGAGAACCAACTAACATTGACATTTTATACTTTTACGTAGCGTCTGGCATAATTTTAATCTTAACTAAGCTCTTATTTACATGAGGCCGAGCTTACTATACATGGTTATATTTCAATATTGTTAATTAGATTAAATCTACCACTGAGATTTATCTAATGACAGCATGTTAAATGTTAGAGCATATATTTTAATTATAATTAAGGGTAATCTTTTAATTTAAAGCCTTGCTTTTATAGTTGAACATAATATCCAATTTATTTCTTTTAACTTTAACTTGGATGTCTCTTTAATTGGGATCTTTATTAAATTTGGACATTTAACCAAATCCATCTTTTATTAATGCCTTTCATTAATAACTAGATTTAAAACAACTAATAATGGCACATTATTTATTCATATATGATAATTAACCCAATATTAAATCTTAAATAATCTTATCTACATCCTAATCCAATTTATTAGCTTCCATGGATTACTTTCTAGTTTTCCTAAATTTTCCTTGAGTTATTTCCTAATTGAAATGTGCAAAAATTAAAAACAAAGACATGCAAATCCGTTTGCAATGCTAAGATTCGAACCTAGGACCTGCGGTTTAGCGAACGACTGTGATGACTAACCGAGCGTTGGGCTGTTAGCGACTTACTAGAGGGAGCAATACAGAAGAACAGAGGAGTAGGCGGCCAGAAACAGGGGAGGCAGCCGGCGCTGGGCAACGGCGGCGCCGCCGGTGAGAGTTGGCCGGAGAGGCTAGGGGGAATACCAAAATGGATCAAGGAGGAGGCGAGCAAGCCACAAGAGGTAGCGCATCAGCCAGGGCGGCGTCATGGGCAGCCGGCGGCGGCGGAGAGTGGTCGACGGTGGGGGAGAAACTGGGCGGTGGCGCCGCGGTGGGAGAGGGGAAAATTGGAGGTGAGCATGAGCAAAAGCAAGTCGAGGGGAACGCACCGAGGCGGTTTGAGAAGGTGAGGAAGATCCAAGGTGAGCCGGCGACGGGAGCCCACGGTGGCATGGGGAGCTTCATGGTGCTGGCGAGCTGAGGTGGCAGGGAGCTTTGGCCAGTGGTCGGGGAGGCTTCGGGGCGTCGAGGAGATGCTCCAGGTGCACGGGATTGAGATGCTAAGCACCGGAGAGGGAGGAGCAACGGCGGTGGCGCGGAAGAAGACCGAATCGGGGGGGCTCCAGCGCATGCATTTCCAATTAAACTGACGGGAAAGTAGATGGGCCTAGGGGCACAAAAGGACGTGCTTGATTTTTGGAGGGGCTCGTCGGAGAGCGGGACACGGCGAGGAGGCAGGTCGACTGGCATGCGGGGGCGGGGCGGTTTGGCAATGTAGGGGAAAGCAAGGAAGGGCGAAGAGTGCAGACTTCTACTTATAGTCAAAGGAGAGTCACGGGTGCGCCGTGGCCGAGCTGTTGCCGAAGACCCAAGCACAGGGCGACAACGTGGGTGCCGATGATGAGACAGCTGCAGCAGGGCATGGGCGCTGCACGACCGGTTTGGCTCCAGGACCAAGCAGAGGAAAAGGGAGAGGATGGAGAGGGGGAGGGTTGCGCGGATGCGATGGATGGGAGGGGAGCAGGCGTGTGGGAGCACGCGATCGGCGGGCGTGGGCGAGCGCGGCTGACGCGAGCGGAGGAATGAAAATAGGGTAAGGGGGAAGAAAGAAGGGGAAGGGAAGAGAGAGGCCGGGGTCCTGCTGCAGGAGGGAAAAGGAGGAGAGAGGGAAGGGGTGCAAGGCCCACGCGTAAGAGAAAGAGGGAGAAAGGGGAAGGGTAGAAAAAAGCTGGGGTCGCATGGCTTTGGGAAAATAGGGGGAAATGCTAGAATTTGGAAATTGAATTTCCAGAAGCTTGAGTATTGTGTATTTGAAACCCCTTTTCTTGAATCCCAGCGCTAGAATAGTCATGAATTTTAAGCGTATAATTTAGGTATATATATATACATATGCATATATGCATATATATATACACATACTTGAGTTGCACTTTTAATCTGACCATTTCCCTTTACTAATTTACAAACCATGTTTAGATCCAACAATTAAATTTTGAATTAAGTCCCTAGGGTTTGAATTCACCCCTCATTGTTTAAATGGTTAGGTCATACTTTCTTTTAAGCTTTGTATGATAGTTGGGTTACCCTAGTATGAATTCTTAATTTGATTATTTTTGTTTTCTTTGATCTTTAAATAAGGCTTTGTTCCAATTAATTAAATTGAATTTAGGTCTTTCAGGGTTTAAACTCACATTTAAATTATTTTGTATCATTTATTGCCATGGTTGTTATTTTGGTGCTCGAGAATTATTTCCAGTTATTATTTGCTTAGCACAACACTGGGGAAATCCAAATAAGATTTCGGAAAAAATTTTAAATGCCAATACGATGCAAATAAAATTTTAAATTCTTCAAAATTTTTGAACATTCCAAAATTTAGGATGTTACACTTTCCTCTGCACGACTTGCTCCCCTCTCCAGGTATTACCACTTTCCCTCTCCATTTTTCTTTGATTTTGCTCTTGTGTGCTGATTTCTCCATGGCATCCTGGTTGGCTTGCTGCTGGTTCTTTGTGTAATCGTAGTTGTCGACCTCATGGTGGGGGCCCAAACAATGGGCGGTGCTGGCACCAGCGGGGAGGGGAGCGATGGCCAGCACTGGCGACGGCAGCAAGGGGGCCAGCACGACAACAAACGGCTAGGGCCTAGCTTGCCCTCAATCTTCTGTCCTACCTATGTGGCGTGCTACATTTCTTTGAGTTTCCTCTTTCCCTCTCTCTTAGTTTCTCGCATTATTTACAAATTTTGGGATTTTATTTGTGGTTTGCAACCTAAGTGCCAAGCAATTCAATTCTAAGTACTGACATAGCGTCGGTAAATACAATATAACTGCCCAAAATGGTGCAACATAGCGCGTAACCCTTTCTAGTCAATCTGGTAGGGTGAATTACTGCTACTTAAATTGGTCAATCTACTACAGTACCAGAAAACAAAAATATAGTAAATTAAAAAATTCGCTGCGGATTAAAATCATTCACCCCCTGATTGCCATCGACATCCTAAGTGGTATCAGAGCCAGATTGCGATGGCATCAGATTGAGATCATTTTTCAGGTAAGCCACTATTTTTTAATGGGATAGATTATATCTATTGGAAAATGCACATGGAGGTTTTCTACAAGTACAAGGTAATGCTATTTGGCAAAAAGTTAAAAATACATATGTAGTGCCTCCTATGGTTACTACTAAAAATATTACTTATGTTGAAGCTAATGCTAAAACTAGAAATATTTTGTTGCAACTTCTAAGTAAAAATAAGTTTGTTAGAATTGCTCATATTAAATTTGCTGATAAAAATTGGACTTGTCTATCTGATTATCATGAAGGTTCTAAATCTATTAAAAGTGTTTGTTAGAACCAATTTAAAAAGAAGTATTCTAAATTTGAAATGAAACTTGGAGAATCAATAGATGCATTTTTGATCACTTCAATAAAATTATTAGTGATTTGCAATATGTTGATTTCATATATTCTGATTTTGACAATGTTAGTCAAATTTTAAATGCTTTGGATATGTCTGTTTAGAATGTGTTAGTCACTACTATTAATCATTCTGTTAACATGGAACACTCACTTTGAATAATCTTTATTCCAGGATAAAAACACATGAGGTTAATGTTTTGGCCAGGATAAACAAGTCTAATTCTCTGGGTTTAGTGACTAACCAAGCTGACAGTTCTTCTAGTTCTTCTATTGTTTCTTTGTCTACACTATGTTCTATTTCAGATGAATAGTTAGAGAAGATTCCGAAAGAACAGGTTGTACTTTTCTCCAACAGGGTGACCAAGGGAATTAACAATATCATATCAAGGTAGAGAGAAGGTCCAATCAGATGCTATGAATATGGTGAGCCAAACTACATAAAGATGAATTGCCCCAAACTGAGGAGCAAGGAGGTCAAGGATGACAAGGCACCAACTCGTTGCTCTCAATTTAAGATTGACCTAAGCAAGAAGCACAATTATCGCAGGGCGGTCAACAAAATTCTTTTAGCACTTGATAAAATTGATTTGAGTGATGATGATTCTAGAAGCGGCAATGAGGACAATGGAAAGAAGGCAAATGAAGTGGACTTTATAGGCATGTGTTTTATGGCAAAACGTGAGGAGTTCAACAATAATGATCTCTATAGTGATCCTGATGAGGTAAAACCTTCTTATACAGATTTATCTCATGTTGTGGTTAGATTGACAGAGAGGCTCAAAAAGTATAAAAGAAAATTTTAAAATCATGATTTTGTTGTCGAGAGCTTAAAGTCTGAACTAAATAGCCTTAAAGCTTCTATTCATGATGTGAATCTTGTGAGTCTTGTAAAGTTTCACATTCTGAGTTAGAGACTACTAGAATAATTAATACATCAAACTTGGTTCAACATAGCGATGTAACTACTAAACTTGATGAATTAAGATTGGCACATGATTCTTGTGATGAAAAGTTAAAACTTGCAAATGATAAAATTGAAAAGCATAAGTTTAGTTTTTCTACATGTTGAGAGTCAAGTATTTCAAATGCTCAATCTAAAACTTGCTCTAATTGTGAATTACTAGAAGCTAGACTTAATTCATCTTAGAAATCAATTTAACAAATGCTTTATCATAAGGTACTTTCTTGCACTAACTATACTAAGCTAAATACAGAAATAGAAGCATTGACTAGATAACTTAATAATTATACTGCAAAAGAAAGATTAGCTCAGTCTAGTGCTTCTAAAAATCTTGTGAGTAAACATGTTAAATGCACAATTTGTCACATTTTAGCTAAAGAAAATGAATACCTTAAGGACACTTTCGAGAGATTTTCTTTTGGTAAGAAAAATCTGAATATGATCCTAGACAAGTCAAAAACAAGTGTCAAAAATATCGATCTAGCGTTTAATGCTGCTATTTATGCTAAGAATAATCTACTTAAGATTGTTAAGGTCATTGGAAGTGGGCTAATTGATAAAAAGTGAGCCTCATAAAACTATGTTTAAATCTGCTTGTGTTGTCTAAAGTTCATTGAATAATATTGTAAGTGCTGGCTCATCATCTCAAAAGAATTCTAATTATGTTAAAAGATGGATACTTGCATGAATTTTGCTTTAGGTGTATTAAGAAAGAGAAGAAGGAAAGATTGAATGCTTTAAGACAAAAATCTGCAATCTCTTTTGTTCTTAGAACTAATGTGAAAGCTAGGGTCTTAGATAACTTTTATGATGACTTTAAATCTGCTTCACATGCTGGTTTACGATATAGTTCAAATAATTCACATTTGTTTTGGCGTTCTGATCGCCATATGCATGTGATTTTGATTCTAGTTTTGTTGCTGTTCCTCCACATCGTATGTCTCAATACCAGATTCTTATATCTTATTTCACTAACCCCAGTACTATGAGGCCGATGTTTCCTTTGATGTATGTACAACTGATAAGGAAGGGGAATATGTGGCTAGTGAATTTAGGTTGTTCCAGGCACATGACCGATGATTCAAGATAATTCTCCTTCCTCACTAAGACATCCAGTGATGAGTTGATCACTTTTGGGGATGCCTTAATAGATATTGTGATGTCTAAAGGTACAGTGCGTGTTAATAATAAATTCATTCTCAAGGACGTTGCTTTGATTACTGATATTCTTGTTAAGTTGTTTGATACTTCTTGGATTGTTTGTTTGCGGAGTGAGTTGGGATATGTCATACAATGGAATTGTTCTGAGGGGAAGTTCTTTTTCTATATCATTGTAAAGGCTTGTTTTTTATTTTGAGAACTTGAATTATTATTTAAGCTATTAAGTACAGAACAAATAATAATGTGCATATTAAGCTTTCTTGATCATGATTTTACATGTGTAGCTTAGCAGGCGTGGTGAGGAAGGAAGTTTCGGGTTTTCGTATGAATGAAGCAAGGGCAAGATGAGGAAGAGGATGGTGCAACTGGATTGGCTTTGTAGGTGCGGAATGGCTGAGAGGGATGTGCAAGATTTGGCGAGTGCGGCGGCAAGATGGACTCCTAGTGCTTCTCAGTGACATACGACACATAAAACAAACAAGAAAGAGGGGAACTCGGTGTGGTGATAAGACTGGTAGGTGAGGCCGGCTAGTTGAGCTAGAAACCGTGGGCTCAGTCATTAAAAGCCGGCGGCATCAGCATGGCCACGACGGAGCAGGCATGCACGCGGGAGCGCGTGAGGTGGAAGATAACTCTTGATGCGCAGGCCCATTACGTCAGCGAGTGAAGACAAGGTAGGCTGATGGGTAGGGTCTGGTCCTACTCATCAACGTCAGGACTCAAGTGACCGAAGGGGTGGCCTGACGGGTGGGCCCCACATGGCAGTGAGAGGAAGAGAAGCTAAGAGTTTGGAAAAAAATTTTGAAACATCATATGAGCTTCAAAAATTATGAAAATTTTTTGTGGATGCTCTTGACACAGTGCAGGTCATTGTGTAAATTTATCAAAATTTTATCTGCTCTGTATTTTCTCGAAAAATCATGGAAGTTCTTCGTTTTATGTAATAAGCATCATTTTGATTTGAACAAATTCAAGAACATGTTCAAATCTTTGCTTTCAATGCCATGAATATATTTATGAGTTTTTGAGATGATTTCTACTTTGAATTCTCCTAGGTCATTTTAGGATCATGTTTTCAAATCTGATTTTGAATTAAATTGAATTATTTTAAATGTACATTTCTTTTGTAAATTTTGTGTTTGCAAGTTACTTTTCCAAGGAAACTCCTATAAAAGCCAAGAAAAAATTATATACATGTAAAAAGATTTAAATTTTCCTTATTTTTGTATTTCCTAAAATCAAGATGTTACAAAGTTACTCCGAACAATGCACCAATGTACATAGATTATTGGCAAAATTGGCTACTTTTGTGCCATTTGCTCGAAGACATTGGTTTTTTTCCATTGTCCAAACACACTCTGCAAAATCATAATTATTGGCTAGTAGACTTAGAGGCATTAAAATATAATTATTTTCCTACGAGTTTGAGAGAGAATCTGAAATATCATCACCCTATTCTCTTCGGAGACAAGAAATGGAAAAGAGGTTGCCCCGCATGCAAGGGACAAAGCGGAAGGTGGCGGCCATGGCTCCTCAGGTGGACGTTGGCGATGACGAGCAGCCGTCGATGAAGCTCGGGCGAAGACCGAAACGGGGAAGGGCGCCACAAGGAGGATGTCGTTGGAACTAGTAGGGGAGGAGGTGCACTTTAGGTCGCCGACGATGAGCAGATGTGAGGATGGAGTCGAGCGAGCTTAGCGCGACGCTTCGGTGGTGTTGGCAAGGCTAGCGGCGGGCTATGGCGCGGTCACGACGACATGAGGCGGCAAAAAGATGGCTCGTTTTCAACGGAGACCCAGCCACAACAAATAATACAAAAAAAAGGAGTAAAGAACAAGCATTAGGGAGTGATGGAACGTGACTCGGAGAGAGTCGCTAGACCCTTACCGAAAAGGAAATTGACACGATGCGGGGCTCTGGTCGGAGTTGAGGAAGAAGGGGCATTTCGGCGAGTCGGCTACGAGGAAGATGAAGCCGACTTGCGGGACGGAACTTCTAGGCTTGGGTCTGCGGACGCTAGGGGTGTTGTCCCGTGTTCTCAGGCGGAGCAATGGGAGGATGGAGGAGTGGAAGCATATGGCAATGCTCATTGATCAGGAACACGTGATGCTCTCCAAACTAGGGGCACCGCTGCCGCTCACCAAGGTTGGCCTCAGGTGCGTTGTTGGAGAAACAACATGGTCGAGAAGTAGACAGGGAAGTTTCCAGACTTGGTGGATCAGACCGGGAGAAGGATGGAGAAGCTGAGTCTTATTGGTTCCTAGACGTTGGATTAGTTTTGGACAGGGGAGGTTGCTGCCTACCACAGAGTTTGCAGTTAGAAACCTACTGCAGCAGATCTCCTGTCTGTGCGTGTGTGCCCAAAAGGGCAAAGGAGACATTTCACCTACCCTTTCTCTCGTGACTCGTAGGAAAGTGATATTTTAATAGCTCTAAGACCATGTATAATGATATATATCAGCTGTCTGTAAACATATGTCATATAAAATTTTAGGTAATATGAAGAAGAGCGCTGGAAGAAAGAAAAATATGTTATCTACTATTTAATAGATAGTATTATAGACAATTGTATATGTAACTATATAAATAACATATTAATTATATGAGTCTATTACAGACAATTATATAAATAATACATTGTATACGTTATCTTTATTCTTATCTATAGATGATATGGAGGTGTATTTAGTCTTAACTATAATTCTGTGAAACTTGGCATTTCCTCGAGTCTTTTCTGTTGTTGCTATGATATTGCCGTCTGCATGTTTCAATCTAATTATGCAACATCTGCATAGAAATCCTGAAAAGTAATTCGGCTTGCTATTGGAATTCTCACTGCCTTCTGGTCATTGTGCCAAGTAAGGCTCCCAAATGTATAGTCCCCTTGCAGCTTCCATAGAGGTGAAAACTTCACCTTGAACGTACGAACTTTGTTTGCAGCATTAAACACGAGAACAGGCGGCTCAACATCCATTTTAACTCCAGGTGGGCTCTGGATTGCAGCATGGTAAACTGCATCGACCTCACCTACGTTTGTAACCGTTCTCGACACGGTGACTGGATGCCTCAAATCAGGAATAGCAATGGATGGTAGATTCAGGTGATACCCAGGTAGTGCTGACTCATTGCATCTTACGGATGTCTTTATAGTGCATCCAAAGAATTTGTTGTAATCGATTGGATCGATGTCATAAATCAGGCCAGGGTCCGCTGCCCGGTTAGGGTTGATGTTCCCGCCTCCGTAGTCAAATGGGTCTGCAATCTTCCGAGGCAATCCTTCTGCCAGTATCGGCATGCCGCGTTCATCAGTTACGGAGGCTTCGCCATGCAAAATGGAACGGAGGTAAGACAAATGCGGAATTGTCCAGGCATCGATTGGGAATTGGAAGCATTTCGCAGAGTTGTGGTTGGCTTGCTTACCAGTGGTGACGATGGCTGATTTTAGTGCAGCTGGAGACCAATTTGGATGTAGAGCTTTCAGAAGCGCGACGACGCCTGCTACATGCGGGGTTGCCATTGATGTTCCTGACAAAAACTCATAGGAGTCTTTCTTTGCTGCTAAGATGTTGGATCCAGGTGCAGCTATGTCAGGCTGTTAAGATAAATGACAGCAGTGAGATGGCTAAAGGTCATGGCTTGCTAGTGCCTACTATCTAGTGCTACGTTTTAGTTCAGGTACCTTGATAATGGCAGGGTATTCAACAGATGGACCTCTCGAGGAGAATGATGCCACTTTTGGCGCCAGTATGTCTTTCCCCGTAACAGTGCGCGCTGGTTCTATCTTTGCAACGAGAGAGCTGCTTAATACAATAAAAAAACAATTATCTGAGAAAGGCTTGTTGAACTCAGTGCAGAAGAATGCAATTGATCGTACCTTGCGTCGCCGATGTAATTGCTGATCCGCTTCCCAGTGTCGTGATCCACAAGAACACAAGCAATGCCTTGGCAATTAGCTGTGCCACTTAGACTGTCCGTCGTATATTGAGCGAAAACAAGACCAGAGCCCCCGCCATTCTGGACGTTTTGCGACGCTAGTAAGAAAAGCGTGCCTGGGAGAAGCGCGAATGGTGAGCCCTCCTCGGAATCGGATAAGCAGAGCACAATTTTTCCTCTCACATCCGTGCCATTCAGTGCATCTGCCGTGCATCTAACCACAGAAAGCAAGTGTCAAAAACTCAAAATGCCTGACACATTAACAAAAAAATGAACATGAAAATTTAAGGATTTAATGGCTTTACTTACAGGCCTCCATCTGCAAGACTTCTGAAGCTGCTCCGGGATGAGTTCCTCCCTTGGTAATAGAGAGACTGTCCCTGTAAAATGGGCAGAGTTTGCTCAGGATCAGCAACTTGTAATTATATATACAGTCATGGCGCACTTGTGAATCTTCAGAGCCGATGTTGGCATTCTGTACCACTATGTGTTGCTTGTTTCCCAGCGAGATCATCGTCTGGAACGACCGATCAATCTTGCTCGCGGCAACAGTGATGACCCACGGAGCGGTATTCCCAAGAGTCTGCGGTCTAGGCCCCCTGTTCCCGGCCGCGTACACGACGGTGATCCCCTTCTGAACCGCGTGCAGAGCGCCGAACGAGTTTTCCGTGGAGGTGAGGGACAACGACAGTACGTCCACGCCGTCATGTATCGCGTCGTCGATGGCGGCGAGCACAGCTGCATCGCTGCCGCTGTCGCCGCCGCGGCCCCAGAGGACCTTGTACACGGCGATGCGAGCCCGGGGAGCGCCGCCCCGCGCGGCCCCCGCCGCGAGGCCGTGGAAGCTGGCCGCCTCCACGACCGAGCCAGCCGCGGTGGAAGCCGTGTGAGTGCCGTGGCCGTGGCCGTCGCCGTCCCGGGGCGAGAGGTAGTCTGTCTTGAGGGTCTCCTCGTCCACTCCGGCGTTGTAGAACCGTGCGCCGATGATCTTGCGGCTGCAGTTGTTGCTGCCCCAGGCTTGTCCGACTTGACACACGCCTTTCCACCGTGATGGCACGGGCCCGTACCCTTGGTCGCTGAAGCTTCTCGACTCCGGCCAGATTATGTCGCTTCACCGTGATGGCAAGGGTCCGTACCCTTGGACCGAAATGGCGACAGAGGGGGGGTGAATGTCGCTTTCTAAAAATTAAATTCGCCCCTCAAGTATCCACACTTATACTTCTTCTCCAATAGCTATGGAAGCTATGAAGGTAGAAGATATGCACTTACTGGAAGTCAAGGCAACAAGGAAAAACCAGATCCAGAAAGAAGCAGTCAAGAAAAATAAATTCAGAGCAAATCTGACTGCAAGCGGTAGTACCGCTGAAACGAGCGGTAGTACCTCTGGGCGGTAGTACCGCTATGCCGAGCGGTAGTACCTCTTACCGTTCGGACCGTCCGAACGTTTCATTGCTGCCAATCGGACTGGTCCGAACGAAACCGGTAGTACCGCTAGGACAAGCGGTAGTACCTCTGAGCGGTAGTACCTCTCCTGGAGCGGTAGTACCTATCGAGAAAAACAGCAAACAGGATTTTCAGAAATCTGAGAGAAACGCAAAGATTCTTGGATTCTTGGCTTGGAAAACTTTAAGGATAGCTAGGGAACACTCCCAGAAGAGTAATCCAAGAGCCAAAATCAAGAATCCACTAGAAAATCAAAAGGATTTCAGATTCATGCTCAAAACCGAAAATATTCAGAGAGCTGCGCAAAAACTCAAATTCCCGTTCATCTTTGATCATTTGGCTATGAAACTTTGAGGATAGCTTAGCAATATTCTCTGGACCTCTCATGCCAGGTTTCACGCCATCTCGTGAAGGGAAAAGAAAATAGCACCAAACCCTAGAAAAGCAAATGAAGAACATAGGAAGGCTCAAAAATGAAATTTGAGGATTAGACGAAGTTAGCTCTTTGGGAGATCGATCAAATGATCTTGAGGCACTCTCCCATCACAGAGCAACCCATTTTGGACAATCCCAGCAAGCAAGAACTCAAAACATAGAAAATCAAGAAATCACCAAAATGGAATAACGAAGAACAGAGAGTAGCTCGGGAGGAAACTCTAGAAATTTCATTCCTTGAAACAAGATGATTACAGATACGTCCCGATACGCATGGGTATTAGAACAAGAGGAATGATTATATGGATTCACTGCTCAATCCCTCTCCTCACCCTCTCAATCCTCAAGAACACCAAGAGCTACACATGCATCTTGGGAGGAACACCAACACAGAGAGGTCTCAGAAACCCATCGAAGGGGACAGAGGGAACACAACTTTGCCTCCACCAACAACTCTCAACCACTAAAGCTTAAAGCCAAAACAAACTCTAAAGCCTATTTTGACTAAAGGAAACCCTAAAATCCCTTCAAGTGTTCAAGTGGGCATGTAGCCCCTCCAACCTATTTATAGCCCACGGCTAACGGGTCTCCGCCCCGTTACGCCCGCTAAGTCCAACGGAGCCCGCTCCCGCCTGTGCAGCCTTGCGAAATTCCCGTTTCGCCCCTCCTGCACCTTCTGGAAAGCTTCCGCGCTCCTTGCCTTGCACGCCTCGCAACCACCTCGAGTCCACGTCGTCTTCGACACCTCCTAACTGTTCTGACCTCAGCGCCACCTGCGCCTAGTCTAGTTCTCCGTGTCTCACCACGACTCCGTCTCGACGTCCTGCTATCACACAGACAAGAAACACGTCAAATAGCACCGCTCGATACATGAAAGCATAAATACCATCATACTTACCACAGATGAAGTCCAAACCTGTCAAAATATCAGAACATGCAACGTAAACCCTTTGACCAGGAATGACCAAGTCCGACCGAGTCCATTGCACCACGCAACGACATGGTCCGAACACCCAAACCAAACTCGACTTTCCTAAACCGATGTCAATTACTCATCATTCACACGGGATCACCACCACATGGTCTCTCAATCTCCCCCTTGATGAGTATATTGACAAACCCAGAAAAAGCATGAAGTTGAGTTTGATTTGAAGAGTCCAACATGGTCCAAAAGAAGAATATGAAGCTAATGACCATGTCGACAGAAGGAACACTAGAGCAAAAAAGAAAGAGCAAATTGTTCTCTAAAGTTCTAAACTGTTCCCAAATGATTTTTTCTCCTCTATTCTCCCCCCTTTTGGCAATAAACACATCAAGGAGCAAAAGAGAGAATAGTTATGCATATGGATGAAATGGCTGAAGTTTCCTTATTCTAAGCATTTAGAGCCATGAGAAGTATATGACCAGAATGTATTACACCAAGCCATAACTCAATAAAAGGCTATCTAGATCATCACAAGATATGTATATCCTAGCGAGAACACATAGATGACAATCTGAAATGTAATGCATTTTGTGAGCATGTCAAGTCATCAATAAGCAAGGTCTAGCTAGAGATATCCAGGGATGATGCAGGCCATGTCAATAAGGTAAGCGGAACCAAGAAGCTAAAATTGAGTCCAAAAAGAGTGCTATATGCTCAAGAATGAAACATTGGTTAAAGTACTTGGTTCTTTTGTAGATTAAGCAAATTGAGCACAAATGACATATTTTCTTTTGAAATTTATGGTTGTTGCCAACCAGATTTTTGTTTTATCATGTGCTAGACCTCAAGCCTTATGCGACTACTCCAAGCAAGAAGCTTAAGAAGATAGTCTAGGTCATCCAAAACTCCCCCTAAGTTCATGCCAAGTGCAATGGCAAGCCGTCTCATAGGAGAGAATTGGTGAGATCAGTTTTTTCGCACAAAAGAGATTATTTTGCTTTTTAACATGTTGTACTAACTTATGCATCATCAAGAGACTAAAATAGCTCAATCTAAGGCTCAATAGAGGTTCAACGCTCAACTTAGCCTATTTGACATGGCATGAATCATAAAAGGATAGCTCGAGAAAGACTAGACTCACATGTGAGTATGACAAGTTTTAATTCAAGTTGAGCAATTTTAATTAACTTATCATGGCAAAAGCTAGTCTACACATATGGAGTCATGATAAATCTAGCACATAAAGCACAAGCCATGGCAAGGTGTAGAGCATTGTAAGCATGTCATAAATGGATAATAATCAAGGCTCAATGTAGTTATATTACAATGCTAGATGCTGAAAATGCAGAAAATCCAGCTCCCCCTCAACATGAGATGCAACTTTTAGTTCAAGTTGAGTTATGTCAATATTAAGCTCCAGAAGCTCCCAAATGAACTCCTTCTGAACCAAAGCAATAAGATTGAGAAGCTGGCAAAGAAAACAGCAAATAGGCAGACCTTAAAGCATAGATAAGATATAGTGACAACTATGGCTCAGACTGACTCTCATCTACCCCATATGACTCTAGGACTATTAGCTGACTGTAAAACAGACACTAGAGAGCAAACACGTACCCTGTCTACCCGAGGGTGGCCCGACCCTCGCTAGATCCTACAAGAAGTGAGTGAGCTCAATCTAGTGAGATAAGAAGCAGCTAATCAGAGGCATCCTGGAAGCACAAGATAAGAGTAAGAAGTCTAAGCAACTAGACAAGAGAAGCACTCTAATTTATGCTAGGAGGACTAATCCCAAATGCACCCAAAATGCAAAGCGACAGAAATGAGACATAAGCATAATCAAAATAGTAAAGCCGTAAAGCCCAAAGCTCCCCCTCACTACAGTCCATAAGGACAAACCACCCTAAGCTCTCCCCGCAGAGCTGAAAACCTCGAACTATCCAATGGCTTGGTGAAGATGTCAGCCAACTGGTGGTCACTCCCCACAAACTGGAGCACTATATCGCCCTTCTCTACATGGTCTCTAAGGAAGTGATAACGGATATCGATGTGCTTGGTCCGAGAGTGTTGCACTGGGTTCTTAGCAATGTTAATCGCAGAAGTGCTATCACAAAAGAGTGGAACACTGTCGATAACTAACCCAAAGTCCCGCAGGGTCGAAGCCATCCAGAGTACCTAACTGCAGCAGCTGGCTACAGCAACATACTCGGCCTCTGCGGTGGACTGTGCAACACCGGACTGCTTCCTAGAAGACCAAGAGACGAGAGAAGTGCCAATGAATTGGCAAGTGCCAGAAGTGCTCTTTCTATCTATCCTATAGCCAGCAAAGTCTGCGTCCGAGAAGGCTCTCAAGGAAAGACAGGATGAGGAAGAGTATCAGATACCATAGTCAATGGTAGCTCGAAGGTACCGAAAGATGCGCTTCACCGCCTGACGGTGAGAGACGCGAGGAGAAGCCTGAAAACGAGCACACAGACACACAGAGAAGTGTATGTCTGGTCTCGAGGCAGTGAGGTAAAGAAGGGAGCCGATCATACTTCTGAACTCTTTCTGATCAACTAGCTCGCCATCCTCATCTGGGTCAAGATAGGCTGTAGAAGCCATCGGAGTTGACACCGGCTTACCATCACTCATGTCGAAGCGTCTCAGGAGATCGCGAGTGTACTTGCCTTGATGCAAGAAGGTACCCTCCCGAGTCTGCTTGATTTGGAAGCCAAGGAAGAAAGTCAACTCTCCCATCATGCTCATCTCAAACTCGGTGCTCATGACATCCGAGAACTGTGAAACCAGAGTATGGGAAAAGCCGCCAAAGATGATGTCATCGACATAGATCTGGATGAGCAGAAGGTCATTGCCATGACGGTGGATGAACAAGGTCTTGTCAACTTTACCCATCTCAAAACCATGACTTAGCAAGTAGGACTTAAGCCTTTCATACCAAGCTCTAGGAGCTTGCTTAAGTCCATACAAAGCTTTGGAAAGCTTGAAGACATGGTTTGGGTATTTGGGGTTTTCGAAACCAGGAGGCTGTCGGACGTAGACCTCTTCCTCAATAAAGCCATTGAGAAAGGCACTCTTAACGTCCATCTGGTAAAGCTTAAAACCCTTAGAAGCTGCAAAGGCAAGCAGAATTCTAATGGCTTCAAGTCTGGCTACAGGGGCAAAGGTCTCCTCGAAATCAAGACCCTCAACCTGAGAAAAGCCCTGAGCTACCAGTCTAGCCTTGTTTCGAATAACCACCCCATCCTCGCTCTGCTTGTTCTTGAACACTCACTTAGTCCCAATGACATTGTGACCTCGCGGGGGCTCGACAAGCAACCAGACCTTGTTTCTCTCGAAGTTCTCTAGCTCCTCATGCATGGCATTGACCCAAGACTCATCGGAAAAAGCATGAGAAACATCTTTGGGCTCAAAGGAGGCAATGAAAGCAGCATGGAGACAGAATTGAGATAAACCAGATTTTGAGCGGGTAACACGCTCGAAAAGGTCTCCAATGATCTGCTCTGAAGGATGAGCTTTTTGGATATGTCTAGGAGGTCCAGGATGAGATAAAGAAGTAGCCTCTACCTCATGAGCTGACGAGGTAGGAACAGAGCCACTAGATCCAGAAGAAGCAGAAGGCATGGGCTGATCTCCCCGAGGTGCGGAGGAAGAAGGCACCTCAGGGGGTGGAGAATGAGAAACAGTCCAGAAAAAGAAGGTTCTAACTCAAGGAGGTGATTCCCAAACACACCCTATCCACATGGTCTCTAGCCTGTAACCTTATACCACGGAGCAAAAGCACACTATGTCGATGCACAAGACTCTAGTGGCCAAGAAGAAAGTTCAAACTAGGAAGAAGAGAATCCTAGAGAACCATAGCTCAAACTAGGTAGTAAATAATCCTAGAGAACCATTTGGAAGAGATGTGTGAATGAGACATCATCACCTAGAGATGGCTCCTATCTAATCAATCGGACCCATCCTACCACTAGAATAAATAACCAATGCAAAGCCAAGTGATGGGAAGCAAAACACTAAGGATCACAAGGGAGCAAACCTCTCTCACGGTCGCTCGGTGGGGAGTCGTGATCGCAGACCTGATCGAGTATAAGTGTTGCCTTGGCCGAGGTCGAATACGAGTCCAGGACGTGGTCGTAGGTGAGTCCTGGCCGTGGTCGTTGATGTGTCCAGACCTTGGTGGAGTGGTCAAAGTCGTGTCCAGGTCGTGGTCGTAGTCGAGACCGTGATGTAGTCGCGTCGAGTTCGGCCGAGAGTCCAGACCGTGCTCGTAGTTGTTTTGACGTAGTCGTAAAGACCAAGGAGCGGTCGTAAAGGCTGTACCAGTCTCCCCCTCATTCACAGCCTGCAGGTTAAACACAGGAACGACTGGTGTCCTAGTACTGGGGTAAATGATATACAACATGGAACCAGTACTGAGACAAGTGACAACAATAGTAGCAACACAAGTACTAATGACAAAGAACACATGAGAACACACGCCCACACAAGCTCAATCTAGCCCTCATCAAAAGCACCTAGAACACAAAGCCTAGTGCCACCCAACACTAGAAGAAGCTTGTGACCTAACCACAGACCTCATGATATCTAAGCCAAAGCACAGACCAATGCTACCAAGTTGTCACACCGTTTATTTCATGCCATAACAGCAATAAGATCAAAGTATATAGGCATCACAATGAATCACAACCATACACATAGCAGGTGACAGGAACAGTCACGGAAGCATATGCTAGCATGGATAAAAGCATGTATACTAGAAAAGATACAAAGGCATGAATAAACATAGCATCATGACACAGAGAAACTATCCAAGATATAATCAAGCTCATACTGTCCATACATATGCATACATCATGTAGACATACAACATGACAAATCAAAATCATGGAAAAGTATGCTAACATGTATAAATAATGATGAATGAACATAAGGAGCAAGATGTGAACCATGATAGATACTGCAGAGCACAAGATCATGATGATACTTGACTTCTAATACACCCATTCTTCTTATGCTCATAAAGTCAAGTCAAAGCTTAAGCATCCAATCAATTAACATATATATCATGATACAAGGATACCTAAGCAACATACACATATAAACATGTCAAGAAGACATCAAGAGTAAATCATGCCAACATGGTACAAATGAGCACAAGAACACGCACAACATGCCAATTATGACTAACACTTGAATATGAGGGCATGAGGGTATAGAATTGCTCACGAAGTAGGTGGAGACGCAACTGGTGAAAGCATATGCCTCTTGGAGGCCATGAAGTGGAGAACCAATGAATGTTCTAGTCACGTGATGAAGCAGAAGACTAAAACCCAATCAATCCCATGTTCTCCAACCAGCGTCTGGATACCTACAAATGACAAGACCAAAATGCCCAAGTCTTGGATCCCGAAGGGTTAGTAAACATGTATTTGGGAATTCAAGACTTGATACACAGCTACTCACCAGAAAAGAGTGGTCGAAGCGTGCTACGACTACGGTCAAGAAGAAATGAGCATCATCGTAGCGCGAGAGGCGTAGTCTTGAACGTTTATAGCCGAGAGACGTGGTCGTATGAAGCTACGACTACGTCCGAGAAGCCGAAGCTGTGATCGTAAGGCATTACGACTACAACGACGACATAGTAGAGGAACTTGGCTTTACTAAACCAAACTCTAGCAAAATCAAGCTTCTCTACACAAGTGTGGTGAGTCAAAATTTTAATTTCTCATTTTCAGATTTTAACAAGCAAGTAGAGAAATTAAATTTACGCCATCTACAGAACTAGACTCACAACCTACACATGATAAATGAGATTTCCACCTAGCAAAAACAATCTAGCATTTTATCATCTAGGCATCTTGGACAAGACCAAGGTCACAATGCGGTTTTACCTTGCTCATGATGAGTTAGCGCTCGTCCTTCTTATCATCATCCGTGTGTTCTTTTCAAGACTTTCTTGATCCTGGCACTTGAGCAACCAAGAAAAGAACCAACCAAAACATCAAAGAGACTCATGACTTCTCCTTGCCGTAGGAGCGCACCTCGTTTGGGTGAACGAGATCTACCAAAAAGAAACGGCGGAAATCCTTCCTTGGGACAGCACGCGGACAAAGATCAAAATCAAAAGAAACAAGTCCGTGATGTCAAAAATGTCCATCCTTCTCACAAAATGAGCAATGGTGCAAGTGTCTACTACGAGACAAGATCCAAAAGCACAATCCTTGCCCAGAAAGAGAAATCCCTTGGACCAACCGAGAAGAGCCGACAAGAAATGCACTAGCCAAGAATAGAAGCAACTAATCAAAAGGCATAAGTGCAATCAACAATAGAAGTATGCTCAAGGAAAGATCCACCTCTTAAAAGAAAGAGATGACAAAGTCTCAAGATGCAGTGCTCGTATCATTGCACTCCTCTCCTCAAAGTATTTTCACCATCTCAGAAAGTATGACACTATAAGCTAGATATGAGAATGCACGAGATCATCCTCTCACCGAAATCAGCCTCTTGTCACAAAGGACATCATTGGCAAAAACACCCCAACAAGATGCAAAGAGAGGCTCACAAGATTCCCTACTAGTCGCCATGCTCAAGATCGGTTAAGATCAAATTCAGAGCCAACCTCGCTCTGATACCAATTGTTGGACCGAAGTGGCGACAGAGGGGGGTGAATGTCGCTTTCTAAAAATTAAATTCGCCCCTCAAGTACCCACACTTATACTTCTTCTCCAATAGCTATGGAAGCTATGAAGGTAGAAGATATGCACTTACTGGAAGTCAAGGCAACAGGGAAAAAGCAGATCCAGAAAGAAGCAGTCAAGAAAAATAAATTCAGAGCAAATCTGACTGCAAGCGGTAGTACCGCTGAAACGAGCGGTAGTACCTCTGGGCGGTAGTACCGCTATGCCGAGCGGTAGTACCTCTTACTGTTCGGACCGTCCGAACGTTTCATTGCTGCCAATCGGACTGGTCTGAACGAAACCGGTAGTACCGCTAGGACAAGCGGTAGTACCTCTGAGCGGTAGTACCTCTCCTGGAGCGGTAGTACCTATCGAGAAAAACAGCAAACAAGATTTTCAGAAATCTAAGAGAAACGCAAAGATTCTTGGATTCTTGGCTTGGGAAACTTTGAGGATAGCTAGGGAACACTCCCAGAAGAGTAAGCCAAGAGCCAAAATCAAGAATCCACAAGAAAATCAAAATGATTTCAGATTCATGCTCAAAAACGAAAATATTCAGAGAGCTACGCAATAACTCAAATTCCCGTTTCATCTTTGATCATTTGGCTATGAAACTTTGAGGATAGGTTAGCAATAGCCTCTGGACCTCTCATGCCAGGTTTCACGCCATCTCGTGAAGGGAAAAGAAAATAGCACCAAACCCTAGAAAAGCAAATGAAGAACATAGGAAGGCTCAAAAATGAAATTTGAGGATTAGACGAAGTTAGCTCTTTGGGAGATCGATCAAATGATCTTGAGGCACTCTCCCATCACAGAGCAACCCATTTTGGACAATCCCAGCAAGCAAGAACTCAAAACATAGAAAATCAAGAAACCACCAAAATGGAATAACGAAGAACAGAGAGTAGCTCGGGAGGAAACTCTAGAAATTTCATTCCTTGAAACAAGATGATTACAGATACGTCCCGATACGCATGGGTATTAGAACAAGAGGAATGATTACATGGATTCACTGCTCAATCCCTCTCCTCACCCTCTCAATCCTCAAGAAACCAAGAGCTACACATGCATCTTGGGAGGAACACCAACACAGAGAGGTCTCAGAAACCCATCGAAGGGGACAGAGGGAACACAACTTTGCCTCCACCAACAACTCTCAACCACTAAAGCTTAAAGCCAAAACAAACTCTAAAGCCTATTTTGACTAAAGGAAACCCTAAAATCCCTTCAAGTGTTCAAGTGGGCATGCAGCCCCTCCAACCTATTTATAGCCCACGGCTAACGGGTCTCCGCCCCGTTACGCCCGCTAAGTCCAACGGAGCCCGCTCCCGCCTGTGCAGCCTTGCGAAATTCCCATTTCGCCCCTCCTGCACCTTCTGGAAAGCTTCCGCGCTCCTTGCCTCGCACGTCTCGCAACCACCTCGAGTCCACGTCGGCTTCGACACCTCCTGACTGTTCTGACCTCAGCGCCACCTGCGCCTAGTCTAGTCCTCCGTGTCTCAGCACGACTTCGTCTCGACGTCCTGCAATCACACAGACAAGAAACACGTCAAATAGCACCGTTCGATACATGAAAGCGTAAATACCATCATACTTACCAGGAATGACGAAGTCCGACCGAGTCCATTGCACCACGCAACGACATGGTCCGAACACCCAAACCAAACTCCACTTCCCTAAACCGATGTCAATTACTCATCATTCACACAGGATCACCACCACATGGTCTCTCAGAAGAGTTTGATAATACTTAGGGGAAAATTAGTGAGGCACCGTTCACTCCCCTCTCCCTCTATTGCCATTGTGGTCCTACAAGGAGTATTAGAGTCTGGTTAGCTCTTTTTGATATATCTTAACTGGTCATAGAGCTATGATATTAGACAAGTGTTCAACCAAGCTACCCATCTTTGATAGGGTTGTCTTTTCCTATTGGAAAGCCTAGATGTCCCCTGACATCGAAGCTCAAGGGTACTTAATTTCTCTCAAAGTGAAAAATCCTTATGTTGTACCTACCGATGACCAGGTGATTACACCAGATGTGGAGGCAAACAACAAGGCACAAAAATTTCTGATTCAGGGGCTTAGTCGATCTAAGTTAGAGCGAGTAGCTCATTTGAGGCCTGCTAATGAGATTTTGAATACCCTCGCTAACTACCATGTGGGTTCTATTGTGATCAAGGAAGTGATACAGAACCAACTTAAGAAAGAATACTCAAAGATTGAGCAAAAGCCTAGTGAATGCTTACATGAGTTGTGGGGAAGGTTTAACAAGATTATCTATGATTTACGTGTTGTTGACTTGACATTTTCTAACTCTGAGAGTGCACGGCAATTACTAGGAGCACTTGTTATGAAAGTTTAGGGGATGTGGTGAGAACGTGTTCCCTATGGATATAACCATATTTACTGTGCTTGTTGTTTCAATTACAAGAGCTCATTCACATTACTTAAATTATTAGGTGAGCACCTTGTTTAGGTGTTCCTTTATATTACATGAACTATATGACACTACCTAATGATGAAAATATATATTTGTGCATCACCGCATCACTTTTGGACCAATTCAAGCAAGAGTTCAAGATGGACTCGTTTTGGAATAAAATTTGGCCTCTAGATCAATTTAGATTAAGCCTGACAAGTCCGATTTCAAATGTGCATAACTCTCACATACGCAGTCCATTTGAGGTGTGTGAGTACTTGATTAAAAGCTTATCTCGTTAAATTTCAAACGGGTCTGATCTCGTTTCCAGATTCCTTCTGTGCACACCACAATGTCCAAAACAATTAATGACGATTCTAAGTCCGAGTTAAAAGATGTTGCGCCACCTCCACTTGGGCCTATGGGCCTTGTATCTCCTAGGGTTGCATGCCCAACTCTTTGGCCGCACCCCCTGCCCCTCTCTACACTTAAATAGCCCCCAGGGGTCTCCCTCTTGCTCAGGTTTTGTTTAGATCAATTAAGCACATGTGTAAACTTTCACGTTGTCTCTTGTATTGATTAGACCAACAAATCCATATTACAAAACCTCAACCATGATTGTGCGACCTTTATATCTAGCAATTTTCAAATCCTAATGCAACGTTGGGTGTGTTGATCTTTCGATGAGAACGATAATTCGATTTGAGGAGATGACTCTCATGATTTGGCTACCAATCACACAAGCCAGGATGCCCGGCAATCACTGAACCAACTCCAAGACTATTATCAACCTCACTAGAAGCACGGTCAACCTGACCACGAAGATCTATTCCTACATGCAATCGAAGAACAAGCAAGAACAAGATAATAAGAAATCTGAAAAATGTACATAGGATTGAAATACTCAATATGGTGGGATTCCGAAGCGGTATCCAGGACTGGTCCAGTCAACACAAGCAAATACACGAAGTAGCAATGTAGCTGAATTTTAACTAAACAAAATCCAAACCCTAAAGTGTAACACACATGAGACTATATGAGGATGACGACCAGAGGGTGGTGACTAGGGGATGGGCACATGCCCCTAGGGTTACAAGGCCCATGGGCCCAAGTGGAGGTCGCGCAACACTTGCCTGTTTCAAAATCAGAGACAACAGTAGATTATTTTGTAGATTGCGATGCGCTTAGAAGGAGTTTTGAGATGGGGTTAGATCTGTTCAAAAGAGGATGAGATAAGCTTTCAATCAATTAATCGTGGAGCTCAAACGAAACCCCTATGTGAAAGTTATGCTCATTTGAAATCGGTGCTGTCTCCGAAGGCCGAATTGGATTCGAAAACAGGTCCAGCTCAAACTTTTGGGTCAAGATAATGTGAAAGTTATGCTCGTTTGAAATCAGTGCTGTCTCTGAAGGCCGAATTGGATTCCAAAATAGGTCCAGCTCAAACTTTTGATCATCTTGACCCAAAAGTGACGTGGTGCTGCACAAATATATATTTTCATCATTAGATAGTATCGTATAGTTCATATAATATAAAGGTACTCCTAAAAACGAGCTCATCTGATAATTTAAGTGGTGCGTAGGAGCTGTTGTAATTGGAAAAACAAGCATAGCAAAATGGTTATATCATAGGGGACATGTTATTATCATCCTCCCTTTCTTGAAAACAAAGCCATCCTCAATTTTTGATTAGCTGAAAATAGAGAATAAAGAAACAAAGATGTATGCATGGTATATGTATATTTCATCCATTTTAATGGTTCTTCGTTCGTGCACAATTAATGTTATAAAACAGCGGTGTGAATAATCATATATGTTAATGAGCAAAACAAAATTTCTCACACAGCAATTATTGCAACTAGTTTTGCAAATGTAAGTGAAGCATTTATGCAATTCAAATTTCTAAAGTTGTAAACCTGCAGTGGTAGCACATATGGGCAAAGCTACAACTTTTGGAATCAAACAAAGTTCATCCATATAATCAGATTTCAATCGAGCAATAGCAAATTTATCTAGCAAGGGTGAAAAGATTTGTAAGTTTTATATACATCAACTTCATTATTCAGATTGTTAATGCTAGATGGTTCAATAAGAGATGAACACATAAGCATTGAATGATCACTAAATTATATTTTTCTCTCATAATGAACAAGATTTAGCACACAAGAATTATTGTTCAAAACAACAAGCTTCAATTCATCCATGTGATCACAAGTTACGTATATTCGATATACAAGAAATTGATTGTCTACACCATAATCTCCAGTTAATTTAAAACAGTAGGTGTAGGTACTAGATAGAGAATTTAGAGATGAAAGGTCAGAAACTTTCTCTATAGTACATTCTAAACTAACACCCTCATTAAGCATGATATAACACAATGCATCAAAAAAAGGATTGCCACATTGCTGCATTTCCCGAGTCTTTATACTCGGTAAAATCAAAAAATTCCCGAGTGTTCTAGGTTTATATACACTTGGGAATATTTTCAGGAACCCATTGGGACAAGATCGCCACGTGGCTAGAATTCCTGAGTGTTTACACTTGGGACAATAAATTTCCCAAGTGACAATTTCCATACTTTTTCAAGTGTCAACACTCGATAAAGTATCCCGTTACGGTGGTTGAACTCGTTCTATCAACTATTTTTTCGAGTGTACATCTGGACACATGACGAATTTATTTTTTTCAAGTGTAACACTCGAGAAACCATTTTTTACCTGACCAAATGATCCCAAGTGTTTTTCCCCGACGGTTGACCTTCGGGAAATAGAATCATGAGTGTTTTGTGTTTTTTCCCTAGTGTTTAAGGCACTCGGGAAATTATCTGTTTCTGGTAGTGATGGGATTTTTTTGTTAGGCCATACTATTGTTTTTTATCTCATGTGATCATGTATAGCTTCATTTGTTACTTGACTGTTAGTGTTGACGCTAGATTTAAGGCAAGGATCGTTTAAGCTGATTCGCTCCTTCACTTTACTTCCAATGTTCTTTATATGCATGTGTCTAATGAAGCTTCTTGCTTTTAGACTAATGCATCAAAACAAATAAAGAGTGAACAGGCAAACAGTTTAAAGATGTACAATTGTATATAGCTGTTGTTGCTAAGTAGTTTAAATATCTGATTGCAATCTTATCTCTCAAGAAAACTATGATACCCACTTTTGATTTCTACACAAAGGCCAACCTTAGGGTCTGCATCAAACCAAGCTGTCACCGCCATCCACTTCCCCTGTCAGCTGCCCTCACTTCCCTGTTGATATGGTGTTTGCATTTGTTATCATTGGTTTCTTCCTCTCTTTCTGTCAGATCCAGATTTTACAATCACTACAAAGTTTTGACCCTATTGCCACGATCAACTTTGCAACGACACGAAATTGGTTGCAATAGGTAGGGGCTATTGCCACCATTTTCATTTTTGGTTGCGATAGTTGACCATGTTGCCATGGATATTTTTGCGTGGCGATTACCATGCATTTCGTTGCAATTGGTAGGTGCTATTGCCACCATTTATAAAACGGTTGCAAGTACTTGACAATATTGCCACGTAATGAATTTGCGTTGTGATTCGTTTGATTTGCGTTGCAATATGTCGACGTTATTGCCACGCTTTTGCTGATGGTTGCGAATACTGGACAGTTGTGCAACGGATTTGATTCGTTGCATGAATCGTTGCTTGTGTTGCAATAGGGTTTTATCTATCGCAACGAAATTTGGGTTCGTTGCATCTTCTAGGGTTGTATTGCCACGGTTGTTAGTCGTTGGTATAGAAGACTATCTTTCGTTGCAATAACAAGGTTGTGTTGCCACGAAATTTGAGATCGTTGCATCTTCTAGGGTTGTATTGCCACAGTTGTTAGTCGTTGATATATAAAACTATCTTTCGTTGCAATAAGACAGCTTCCGTTGTTTGAAAAGAAAAATATTTATATTAGCACTGGCTAGTGGGATAAAAGAAAAATACTAGTAGAAAAATAAAAAGTAACTAAAGCGCAAATACCTAATTAATTTGTAGAGGGATAAAAATTTAGAAAATTAAAATTTCAGTTGTGCTCGGTAGGATGCGCAATTATCTAGTTAATGTGTAGGGGCCTCGAGGGATAAAAATTTAGAAAATTAAAATTAAGATTTCAGTTGTGATCGGTAGGAAGCACAATTATCTAGTTAATTTGTAGGGGCCTCGAGGGATAAAAAACATAGGAAAATAAAATTTTAAGCTACGCTAAGTAGGACTCGAACCAATGACTTGTGAATTAAACACTGCAATGCTTACCACTGAGTTACCAACTTATTATTGCACAAAGATGCAAATATTTGCTATCTAAAACTTCCACATGGTGATTTTGCCAAAGGGTATGCCACACAAAAAAAATCATGCAATTCGATAAATTCCATTTAGCAATTCGGTACAATTATAGAAATTTGCTCCGCAATTCGGTATATAGGTACTAAATAACATAATAAGTTCAAAATTCAACAATTCAGTTTGAAATTTGCACAAATTACAATACAAATAGTCCAAACACTATTTTAATAGTTCAAATTATCCAAAAAAGAATCTTACGAAACTACTTTATTTGGCATAAGCTCACAACACAATTCAACAAGCACGTCACGCTCCACTGGGCTAATACCTGCAAGGTTGTAAGAATCTAAACTTTACATGATGAGCTTCGGAGTGGATTTCATAAAAAAGACATGGCACTACACAGTGACTGATATAAGTGATAATGAAATGACGCCGAAGTGATATCGTTTTTATCATCAATGCCATTCCATTTGGTGCTATGTCTCACATGACACAATAAGATAGGATAAACATAGAAAAAAAAGAGGACAAAAATAGAAAAAATAAATAATGAAGTATATTATCTGTAGTTATTAACTTCTAGAGGAGATACAAAATTAGAAAGTAAAAACTAAAATATGGGTGAGATCTTGCGGAACACAACAAAGAGGGTATACAAATTTGGAAAATAAGATGAGGAGATCTCACGAGACGTAACAAAGAGCAGATAAAATTTTGAAAAATGAAAGTAAAATCACAGCTAAAAATTTGAAAAAAAACGTGAAATCACAGCTATAGAGGGCTTGAACCCTGACCCTCATAGCTCAGAATTGAGGAGCTTACCAGGAGCCCAAGTTGTATAGATTTCTTGCATGGATGAGTTTGCCTATTTTATTAATGTGCCAATTTTGATGTGCCAATTTTGTGCTTGTGTTGCACAGGAAAGTAATTGAGCGGGGCGCTAAGGTTCAAGCATTCTCAGAGCAACTCGTATATGAACAAAGATCGACCTTGGAGATTTCTTTTCTTATCGCAAGATTATTTAGGATCTTTTTAGTCTCATTTTGGAGATTGACATTATAATCTTGTATTATTTGCGTCACTTGACATGATACTCCTTTTAGTTTTATAATATGGTGGATGAAAATAAAGATGTTTGGATTTCATATGTCATGCTGCATTTTATATGTCGCTACTACTGTATTGCAACAGCGGTTCATTGAATATATATAAAATGCAATATGCTGCCCTCAATTATTATTTCGTTGCGATACATTGCTTATTGCTACGTTGCTCCTTCGTTGCGATGCAGCTCTTATTGCCACGTACATTCATCGATGGTATAAGTCTTATTTACAACCTAACTCATTTCGTTGCGTTAACATCTCTAGCCACCAAACATTTCTTGTTGCAATAAAAACTATTGCATCCAAATTATAATCGTGGTAATAATTTCCATTGCAACGAAATGTGTCACGTGGCGTGAAAAACACTTGCAACAAAATGATGCACGTGGCAAAAGTTTCTATTGCAACGACAGTTTTGTCATGGCAATAACGCTTATCGCAACGGAGCATGTTCGTGGCGCCAAACACTATTGCCACGGCGTCACTTGTGGCAATATTCACAATCGCAATGCAATAGGTTCGTGGCACTAGAGGTTATCGCCACCACGACAGTCGTGGCAAAAGCCTCTGTTGCCACAAATAACTTTGTTGCATCTCCTATGTATCACCATGCTCCACTTCGTGGCAATAAGCATATCTATTGCAACGAAACACAAAACTGATGCGCAAACTTTAGAGCACGCTAGCACTAGCAACGCTTGACAACGAAAGTGATTTGGTTGGCATTGGTACCTGTTGCAACCAAACTGGGCCTATTGCAACATTTTCGCGTCGTTGCGAAACACCTGATTCCTTGTAGTGAATCCGGAATTCTCTGTGATTCCACCATACTATTCCCTAGATCAGTAGATAGTGATCATAGATACAGTATTGAACATCAAAATACATATCATGCGGAAGCGTAAATATATTAGTAGACTTATTCATGGGCTGATTAGACCGAAATCAATAAAATACAGTAGCGGAAACGAAGCACACAGGTGGGGCCCTTAGGACGTGCCCATAGGCAGCCAACTGGGGGTTCACAACCTAGTCGTTGACATCTTCATCTTCTTCTTCATCATGACCAAGAGTATTGCTGAAGCGTAGCAGTCTGACTCCTGATTCTGGATTAATTGAGTGAGCGAGGGTGAGCACAAACCACCGTACTCCGCGAGCCAATATACAGGATGTAATTAGATAACATGTATGGCTTATCAAGGGAAGGCTCGAGTTATTTTATTTGCCATAAATTAGTTTTTATTATTATCTAATCACGGTATTATTATTGCTGCCTAAAATTCCAAACAGTGAATGTCATCATTTATTTAATCCACCGATCATACACTTTCTATTTTGTCACCCATCATTTCATTAATCCAGCCATGGGTGTCTGATTCTCACATAAATCCTAACTTCCACCATAAATTTGTAAATCAATCTCAGATGGCTGTATACCCCCAATCTCAGATCTACTATATGTCAATCTGTTAACTCTACAATCTAATGAAAACCCAATATCTTTACTTTAGATCCACTAATCAAACAATTCCCATTGCATTGTCTAAAAATTTTATTAATCAAATCGGGGTAACAAATTCTCATATGAATCTAAATTTTCACCACAAATTTATAGATCTAATCTCATGTTTAGTATTTACCAATTTAATCAATTATTTGGTCTAATGAAAATTTAGTATCCTTTAATTTAGATCCACCAATATGTTTTGTGTTCTGAATTCCTAATAATCCAATCTTATAGTTGCTATTTATCAATTCTTCAATTCTGAATTCTAATGATTATCCAACATTATTACTTTTAAATGCAATGGTATTATTTGTATCAGGACTTCCTAACAATTCAATCCTTTCTGTTATTGATTCAAAACCATAATTTGCTCTTCCGGTAATCAACCTTATTTTCCATTATCTATCTTTAATTAATTCACTAGTATACATCCACCAGGAATATTATTGATCAAGTTTATATTCCAATAGTTGTTATCATATCTCTAAATTCCCAAAAATTCAATTGACCCATCTAGTATCGATCATATTCTATTATTCCATTATTGTCAACATCTCCCAAGAATTTATATTATTCATTAGTGTCGTAATCTAGCAATTACTTTCGCACAACCTAATTCTCCAAAAATCATTTAATTCATCCATCTAGCCAATCTATTCATTTAGACTCCACCAATTTATTTTTCTAGAATTCACACTATCGTTTCCTTTTGATGATCGACACGAAACCCACCAACATCTTTGTGTGTTTACCACAAACATCCATCTTCTTTACTTACGACTCTATTTATTCTTCCCTATATTTTATTTTGTAAGAAAAGAATTATTTTTTTAAATATGATACACAAAAATTTCCTGAGACCTAGCAGTTTGAACTAAAACAAAATGTGTAAAAGAATGTAATAATAATAGCGATCTAGATTTCATTCACCGTTACATGGTTTCTGCACCATATGTTAGACCTTCAGCATTATAGCCGCTTACATTATCACTAGGACGACACCCAGGGCAACACAAAACGGGGCTTTCCACAGCCCTCCACTTTTCCAATTCCACTCACAAAGTTTTTGAAACAGAACTATATCTAGTTAAGTTTCCATGTCCGCCCTTGACCGTGGGCACAGCTATTTGAATTGTTTTGACTCTACAGAGTTTGCACACTTTACCCACAAGAGACAGTCTGCTCGTTGCCCCCCACACGATTCCTTAGTCGTGCAGTTGAGTAAACTATCACAGTAACTGTTCAAAATACCTCGCCCCTTCCATCAACTCACCCTTATGAGCTTGGCCCGTTTACGGCAGGTCTCATAAGTTGTGCGGGATGTTCCCCTCCTATGTGCCTAGCAACTGGCTACCCACACTGCTAGCACGCCGCAGAAGAACTTCACCCTCTGCGAGTGTCCCATTCAAGCCGTCACACAGACCAGCCACTTGCACTACCTCACCTCCTCCACGATGATAATGACTTTCAGGGTCTGGTAAATCTACTAAGCCAAGTTGTAATTTACAGACTTGTGGTTGTACTTATTTTACATAGGAGGTCATGACAAGATTCAGTCCTTAGGGTTATCTAGGCGGTTCTACTACTAACCACACTCTCGTGCACCGCTGCACCATACCCCCGAACCATCCACAAAGATAGATAAGCAATTTGAGGTTTTTAGGAGCATAGAATAACCATATCAAAATATACCAGTCATTACCACCATGACTTGCCAAACCAGTTTCTCATGATTAAAAATGATGCTTGGGGCATTTCAGCTCCCCCGAGTATCTAAGCAGTACTAATATGGCGTATAATTACGGACTTATTTTTGAAAGGTTACCATTATAATTTTTCTAGGGTGACAAGGCTCACATATTCAAATATTCCAACAGAGATGTAACACTTAATCAAGTTAAACAATGGGCATATAACTAGAATCTTAAATCAACATATATTTGCATATAATACAATATCATGCAATTTGATAATTTAAACAAAAGTAATTTGCAGAAAATATAGGCTTAACATGATCAAAGTATTGACTCGCCTTGCATGGTTTACCGTGGTCTTAAGCTCACTCAGGGCTTTCTCATTTGATGGGCTTGAATTCTGGTCTTCGTCTTTGTCTAGATCTTGGTCTTACTTGATCCAATGAATCTTCAGGATTCCAATTTCTAATTACGCGCTAAAACGCTGAATCCAAATAAGAGCAAATAACTCAAAAGATCCAAATAAATCCAAGTGAACTTGATTAGCTTTTATTATGATTAAATGGGTGACTTGAGGTTGGTTGGGAACGGAGTATTTGATGGGGTCAAACGGATTGAAGCGAAGTGATAAATGGCTAAGGAAGATCCAAGGAAGGTTTATAATGAAGGAATATTCATGGGAATATTCTACTTCGGTTTTGGAGGATGGCTAGGTATAGCCGATGGTAGAATACTATAACTTGATTCCTATATTTAATACTTCTTTTATTATTATTGTTTATATTTATTAAGGAAATTCCATGAATCCGGTTAGACCTATGAACAGGTGTAAAAGTTGTCTGGAGGTGTTGAGTATTATGTGCCGGGGTTATCTTTTAAGAATTAGGTTATGAGTTTCGCTCATGGTGTACATCAATTTAGCTTATCAAATTAATCTCAGAGTTTGTGTTTGTGGCATTTCACACTGTGATATTTTATGTGAGTTTCACTGTCAATTAATCAATTTATTAATTAAATGATTAACACCCTAATTTATTATCACATGGGACTGTTTATTTAGTCACTGTTATTTAAATGGTTAACACTAGCTGATTTCTATTTTTCATTGACCTGTGACCAATGAGCTATTCTAGGGTGACCACTATATTCTAGGTTTTAAATACAACTTAGCAAAAATACCACTCCTAGCTATGCCTAGTATCATTGGACTTCAGGTTACATACTAGCGAGATTATTTTAATTACTGATGACCCATGGCTACTATATTTTAGTACCTGTACACTAATATGACCTTTAACAGGAGGCATTTTGAGAACCGACTAACATTGACATTTTATACTTTTACGTAGCGTCTGGCATAATTTTAATCTTAACTAAGCTCTTATTTACATGAGGCCGAGCTTACTATACAGGGTTATATTTCAATATTGTTAATTAGATTAAATCTACCACTGAGATTTATCTAATGACAGCATGTTAAATGTTAGAGCATATATTTTAATTATAATTAAGGGTAATCTTTTAATTTAAAGCCTTTCTTTTATAGTTGAACATAATATCCAATTTATTTCTTTTAACTTTAACTTGGATGTCTCTTTAACTGGGATCTTTATTAAATTTGGACATTTAACCAAAACCATCTTTTATTAATGCCTTTCATTAATAACTAGATTTAAAACAATTAATATTGGCACATTATTTATTCATATATGATAATTAACCCAATATTAAATCTTAAATAATCTTATCTACATCCTAATCCAATTTATTAGCTTCCATGGATTACTTTCTAGTTTTCCTTAATTTTCCTTGAGTTATTTCCTAATTGAAATGTGCAAAAATTAAAAACAAAGACATGCAAATCCGTTTGCAATGCTAAGATTCGAACCTAGGACCTGCGGTTTAGCGAACGACTGTGATGACCAACCGAGCGTTCGGCTGTTAGTGACTTACTAGAGGGAGGAATACAGAAGAACAGAGGAATAGGTGGCCAGAAACAGGGGAGGCAGCCAGCGCTGGGCAACGGCGGTGCCGCCGGTGAGAGTTGGCCGGAGAGGCCAGGGGGACTACCAAAATGGATCAAGGAGGAGGCGAGCAAGCCACAAGAGGTAGCGCATCAGCCGGGGCGGCGTCATGGGCAGCCGGCGGCGGCGGAGAGCGGTCGACGATGGGGGAGAAACTGGGCGGTGGCGCCGCGGTGGGAGAGGGGAAACTTGGAGGTGAGCATGAGCAAAAGCAAGTCGAGGGGAACGCACCGAGGCGGTTTGAGAAGGTGGGGAAGATCCAAGGTGAGCCGACGACGGGAGCCCATGGTGGCGTGGGGAGCTTCATGGCGCTGGCGAGCTGAGGCAGCAGGGAGCTTTGGCCAGTGGTCGGGGAGGCTTTGGGGCGTCGAGGAGATGCTCCAGGTGCACGGGATTGAGATGCTAAGCACCGGAGAGGGAGGAGCGACGGCGGTGGCGCGGAAAAAGACCGAATCGGGGGGGCTCCAGCGCATGGATTTCCAATTAAACTGACGGGAAAGTAGATGGGCCTAGGGGCACAAAAGGACGCGCTTGATTTTTGGAGGGGCTCGTCGGAGAGCGGGACACGGCGAGGAGGCGGGTCGACTGGCATGCGGGGGCGGGGCGGTCTGGCAATGTAGGGGAAAGCAAGGAAGGGCGAAGAGTGGAGACTTCTACTTATAGTCAAAGGAGAGTCACGGGTGCGCCGTGGCCGAGCTATTGCCGAAGACCCAAGCACAGGGCGACAACGTGGATGCCGATGACGAGACGGCTGCAGCAGGGCATGGGCGCTGCACGGCCGGTTTGGCTCCAGGACCAAGCAGAGGAAAAGGGAGAGGACGGAGAGGGGGAGGGTTGCGCGGATCCGATGGAGGGGAGGGGAGCAGGCGTGTGGGAGCGCGCGATCGGCGGGCGTGGGTGAGCACGGCTGACGCGAGCGAAGGAATGAAACTAGGGTAAGGGGGAAGAAAGAAAGGGGAAGGGAAGAGAGAGGCCGGGGTCCTGCTGCAGGAGGGAAAAGGAGGAGGAGGGAAGGGGTGCCCGGCCCACGCGTAAGAGAAAGAGGGAGAAAGGGGAAGGGTAGAAAAAAGCTGGGGTCGCATGGCTTTGGGAAAATAGGGGGAAATGCTAGAATTTGGAAATTGAATTTCTAGAAGCTTGAGTATTGTGTATTTGAAACCCCTTTTCTTGAATCCCAGCTCGAGAATAGTCATGAATTTTAAGCGTATAATTTAGGTATATATATACATATGCATATATGCATATATATATATATATATATATATATATATATATATATATATATATATATATATATATATATATATATATATATATATATATATATATATATATATATATATATATATATATATATATATATATATATATATATATATATATATATATATATATACACATACTTGAGTTGCACTTTTAATCTGACCATTTCCCTTTACTAATTTACAAATCATGTTTAGATCCAACAATTAAATTTTGAATTAAGTCCCTAGGGTTTGAATTCACCCCTCATTGTTTAAATGGTTAGGTCATACTTTCTTTTAAGCTTTGTATGATAGTTGGGTTACCGTAGTATGAATTCTTAATTTGATTATTTTTGCTTTCTTTGATCTTTAAATAAGGCTTTGTTCCAATTAATTAAATTGAATTTAGGTCTTTCAGGGTTTAAACTCACATTTAAATTATTGTGTATCATTTATTGCCATGGTTGTTATTTTGGTGCTCGAGAATTATTTCCAGTTATTATTTGCTTAGCACAACACTGGGGAAATCCAAATAAGATTTCGGAAAAAATTTTAAATGCCAATACGATGCAAATAAAATTTTAAATTCTTCAAAATTTTTGAACATTCCAAAATTTAGGATGTTACACTTTCCTCTGCACGACTTGCTCCCCTCTCCAGGTATTACCACTTTCCCTCTCCATTTTTCTTTGATTTTGCTCTTGTGTGCTGATTTCTCCATGGCATCCTGGTTGGCTTGCTGCTGGTTCTTTGTGTAACCGTAGTTGTCGGCCTCATGGTGGGGGCCCAAACAATGGGCGGTGCTGTCACCAGCGGGGAGGGGAGCGATGGCCAGCACTAGCGACGGCAGCAAGGGGGCCAGCACGACAACAAACGGCTAGGGCCTAGCTTGCCCTCAATCTTCTGTCCTACCTATCTGGCGTGCTACATTTCTTTGAGTTTCCTCTTTCCCTCTCTCTTAGTTTCTCGCATTATTTACAAATTTTGGGATGTTATTTGTGGTTTGCAACCTAAGTGCCAAGCAATTCAATTCTAAGTACTGACATAGCGTCGGTAAATACAATATAACTGCCCAAAATGGTGCAACATAGCGCGCAACCCTTTCTAGTCAATCTGGTAGGGTGAATTACTGCTACTTAAATTGGTCAATCTACTACAGTACCAGAAAACAAAAATATAGTAAATTAAAAAATTCGCTGCGGATTAAAATCATTCACCCCCTGATTGCCATCGACATCCTACAAGTAATAATGTGCATATTAAGCTTTCTTGATCATGATTTTACATGTGTAGCTTAGCAGGCGTGGTGAGGAGGGAAGTTTCGGGTTTTCGTATGAATGAAGCAAGGGCAAGATGAGGAAGAGGATGGTGCAACTGGATTGGCTTTGTAGGTGCGGAATGGCTGAGAGGGATGTGCAAGATTTGGCGAGTGCGGCGGCAAGATGGACTCCTAGTGCTTCTCAGTGACATACGACACATAAAACAAACAAGAAAGAGGGGAACTCGGTGTGGTGATAAGACTGGTAGGTGAGGCTGGCTAGTTGAGCTAGAAACCGTGGGCTCAGTCATTAAAATCCGGCGGCATCAGCATGGCCACGACGGAGCAGGCATGCACGCGGGAGCGCGTGAGGTGGAAGATAACTCTTGATGCGCAGGCCCATTATGTCAGCGAGTGAAGACAAGGTAGCCTGATGGGTAGGGTCCGGTCCTACTCATCAACGTCAGGACTCAAGTGACTGAAGGGGTGGCCTGACGGGTGGGCCCCACATGGCAGTGAGAGGAAGAGAAGCTAAGAGTTTGGAAAAAATTTTGAAACATCATATGAGCTTCAAAAATTATGAAAATTTTTTGTGGATGCTCTTGACACAGTGCAGGTCATTGTGTAAATTTATCAAAATTTTATCTGCTCTGTATTTTCTCAAAAAATCATGGAAGTTCTTCGTTTTATGTAATAAGCATCATTTTGATTTGAACAAATTCAAGAACATGTTCAAAAAATGTTCAAATCTTTTGCTTTCAATGCCATGAATATATTTATGAGTTTTTGAGATGATTTCTACTGTGAATTCTCCTAGGTCATTTTAGGATCATCTTTTCAAATCTGATTTTGAATTAAATTGAATTATTTTAAATGTACATTTCTTTTGAAAATTTTGTGTTTGCAAGTTACTTTTCCAAGGAAACTCCTATAAAAGCCAAGAAAATAATTATATACATGTAAAAAGTTTTAAATTTTCCTTATTTTTGTATTTCCTAAAATCAAGATGTTACAAAGTTACTGCGAACAATGCACCAATGTACATAGATTATTGGCAAAATTGGCTACTTTTGTGCCATTTTGATATGAAAGACAATATTGCAATGTATACATCTTATGGTTGTCGTTATATTAACTGGTTTGTGTGGAACAACGAGAATGACACAATAATTGATTCATACATATACCATGCATATGTGTTTTTCTTTTTATCTACTACGCTTCAGATGTTCTTGATATGCTAAGCAAAAGAAGTGTTGATGACAAATATATATACCATGCATATACGTTGTATTCTTTGCTTAGTACAATTTCAGGCTACCAAAAGCCGAGGATGGCTTTTCTTGAAGAAGGGGAGGATGATGCGGATATGCACATGATTAATTTGAATATTATGATGAGTCCGGGGCCAAAGCAATGGAGAAGCACAAGGAGGTTAATCATATTTGCTACCAAGAACAAAAAACTCAAAGCCCATGGGAATGGAAAGAAGAAAGCCAAGCAACCCATGCAGCTGATCGAGGAGGAAAGAAGCCCATGCAGTGGGAGAGCAAAAGGGGAGAAGGCCAAGGACTTAAACTACAAGTTTTGGATAAGATTTTCAAGCCAAATTCGGATTTCCCACGTGCTCAACCCAATTCAAACTCGGATTCAACTCAGAATTCAATTCGGATTCGGTTCGGGACAGCCTGACAGGCAGTTACTAAAAAGGCCATAACTTTCACAAACGGAGTCCGATTCAGGTGTTCTTGTACTCGTTGGAAAGATAATTTCAAGGGATATGCAATGGATCTGATCCCACCTTCAAATTCGTCACAGATAAAAATTTATGATCGAAACAAGATAACGGGTGAAAAGTATAGTTTTCTTTTTGTGAGAGTTCATATCCAAAACCATATAGGGTTGAGTTGTAATTGGTTTGGGGACCATATGGACGTCCCAAGGGGCTATATAAGCCTTGTATTGGCAGCCTTTAGAAGGGGACCAACTTTATGCATAAGATTGAAACATAGCTATTGCTTGTTCTTTCAACACCAGAGTTCATGCGAGGACTTTGAGCGAGAATTAGGCGATCCATTGTTCGTTCTGCAATTCAAGGTCAAGCCGTCGTTCCATTGGGAATTGGGGACTTGGCGTTCGTCATTTGTGGTCTCACGACGAACAATTATCCGGTGTGTTTTGGGTGTATTCCGAAGAGTTGAGGGTTCGTGCATTGGCGCGAGTGTTCAACTAGCGACATCGTCTACTTCACATCAACTATCCACGGTTCCTCACTGAGAAGATCGGGACCCCTCCTCGTATCACATTTGCTCGAAGACATTGGTTTTTTTCCATTGTCCAAACACACTCTGCAAAATCATAATTATTGGCTAGTAGACTTAGAGGCATTAAAATATAATTAATTTTCCCACGAGTTTGAGAGAGAATCTGAAATATCATCGCCCTATTCTCTTCGGAGACAAGAAATGGAAAAGAGGTTGCCCCGCATGCAAGGGACAAAGCGGAAGGTGGCGGCCATGGCTCCTCAGGTGGACGTTGGCGATGACGAGCAGCCGTCGATGAAGCTCGGGCGAAGACCGAAACGGGGAAGGGTGCCACAAGGAGGATGTCGTTGGAACTAGCAGGGGAGGAGGTGCACTTTAGGTCGCCGATGACGAGCAGATGCGAGGATGGAGTCGAGCGAGCTTGGCGCGACGCTTCAGTGGTGGTGGCAAGGCTAGCGGCGGGCCATGGCGCGGTCACGACGACATGAGGCGGCAAAAAGATGGCTCGTTTTCAACGGAGACCCAGCCACAACAAATAATACAAAAAAACGAGTAAAGAACAAGCATTAGGGAGTGATGGAACGTGACTCGGAGAGAGGAATTCGCTAGACCCTTACCGAAAAGGAAATTGACACGATGCGGGGCTCTGGTCGGAGTTGAGGAAGAGGGGCATTCCGGCGAGTCGGCTACGAGGAAGATGAAGCCGACTTGCGGGACGGAACTTCTAGGCTTGGGAACACGCCGTGGCACAGTTTCTCAAGGAAGAGCAGCTTGGGGACAATGGGGCGGAGCTGCGGACGCCAGGGGTGTTGTCCCGTGTTCTCAGGCGGAGCAATGGGAGGATGGAGGAGTGGAAGCATAGGGCAATGCTCATTGATCAGGAACACGTGATGCTCTCCAAACTAGGGGCACCGCTGCCCAGTGGCGGAGCCAGGATTTCAACCTTGGGTATTCCCACTCTCACATAAAAAAAATCCAATCTATAGATTTAAAATATAGTTCAGAGTAGTACGTTATCGATAATTAAAGTCACAAAAATAGTCAAATAACAAATTGTTCAGCTCTAAGATATGCATGAAACAAACTAATAAGTAATAAAGAGAACTTACAAAATACTATAATGTTGTTTTAACCTTGCGATTCTTCATGGCTTGGAAGCGGTTGATGATGTCATTGTCCTTAACTTGTAGAAAGAACTCCCGCTCAATAAATGTAACCAAGCAATCATTCAAGTATTGATCCCCAATCTTATTTCTCAATTTGTTCTTCACATAATTCATGACAGAAAAGACTCTTTCAACACTTGCAGTTCTACTGGAAGCACTAGCACCAATTTGAGAGTTCACAGCGTCCTCGCGCTGGCGCTGGTAGGGGTGGAGCTCGTTCAGCAGCTTGGTCAGGCGCCGAAGTGCCGAACAGCGGCAGGAATCGGAACGGCCCGCAGCTAGGGTTTGGGAATTGGGATTCAGGAATCAGGAGGCAGCCGCCGCAGCTTGGAGAGGATGGGAGCCAGGCCAATAGGCTGTTTTTTGGGCCGCTGTGCGCTAGAATAGCGAAAATATCACAGAATACATCATTATACATTTATATATATATAAGTATACATACATATATACTAAAGATTACATCAAAAAAGTTGGGTATTCCCGGGAATACCCAGGAATACCATTAAATCCGCCCCTGCCGCTGCCGCTCACCAAGGTTGGCCTCAGGTGCGTTGTTGGAGAAACAACATGGTCGAGAAGTAGACAGGGAAGTTTCCAGACTTGGTGGATCAGACCGGGAGAAGGATGGAGAAGCTGAGTCTTCTTGGTTCCTAGACGTTGGATTAGTTTTGGACAGGGGAGGTTGCTGCCTACCACAGAGTTTTCAGTTAGAAACCTACTGCAGCAGATCTCCTGTCTGTGCGTGAATCTCCTGTCTGTGCGTGTGTGCCCAAAAGGGCAAAGGAGACATTTCACCTACCCTTTCTCTCGTGACTCGTAGGAAAGTGATATTTTAATAGCTCTAAGACCATGTATAATGATATATATCAGCTGTCTGTAAACATATGTCATATAAAATTTTAGGTAATATGAAGAAGAGCGCTGGAAGAAAGAAAAATATGTTATCTACTATTTAATAGATAGTATTATAGACAATTGTATATGTAACTATATAAATAACATATTAATTATATGAGTCTATTACAGACAATTATATAAATAATACATTGTATACGTTATCTTTATTCTTATCTATAGATGATATGGAGGTGTATTTAGTCTTAACTATAATTCTGTGAAACTTGGCATTTCCTCGAGTCTTTTCTGTTGTTGCTATGATATTGCCGTCTGCATGTTTCAATCTAATTATGCAACATCTGCATAGAAATCCTGAAAAGTAATTCGGCTTGCTATTGGAATTCTCACTGCCTTCTGGTCATTGTGCCAAGTAAGGCTCCCAAATGTATAGTCCCCTTGCAGCTTCCATAGAGGTGAAAACTTCACCTTGAACGTACGAACTTTGTTTGCAGCATTAAACACGAGAACAGGCGGCTCAACATCCATTTTAACTCCAGGTGGGCTCTGGATTGCAGCATGGTAAACTGCATCGACCTCACCTACGTTTGTAACCGTTCTCGACACGGTGACTGGATGCCTCAAATCAGGAATAGCAATGGATGGTAGATTCAGGTGATACCCAGGTAGTGCTGACTCATTGCATCTTACGGATGTCTTTATAGTGCATCCAAAGAATTTGTTGTAATCGATTGGATCGATGTCATAAATCAGGCCAGGGTCCGCTGCCCGGTTAGGGTTGATGTTCCCGCCTCCGTAGTCAAATGGGTCTGCAATCTTCCGAGGCAATCCTTCTACCAGTATCGGCATGCCGCGTTCATCAGTTACGGAGGCTTCGCCATGCAAAATGGAACGGAGGTAAGACAAATGCGGAATTGTCCAGGCATCGATTGGGAATTGGAAGCATTTCGCAGAGTTGTGGTTGGCTTGCTTACCAGTGGTGACGATGGCTGATTTTAGTGCAGCTGGAGACCAATTTGGATGTAGAGCTTTCAGAAGCGCGACGACGCCTGCTACATGCGGGGTTGCCATTGATGTTCCTGACAAAAACTCATAGGAGTCTTTCTTTGCTGCTAAGATGTTGGATCCAGGTGCAGCTATGTCAGGCTGTTAAGATAAATGACAGCAGTGAGATGGCTAAAGGTCATGGCTTGCTAGTGCCTACTATCTAGTGCTACGTTTTAGTTCAGGTACCTTGATAATGGCAGGGTATTCAACAGATGGACCTCTCGAGGAGAATGATGCCACTTTTGGCGCCAGTATGTCTTTCCCCGTAACAGTGCGCGCTGGTTCTATCTTTGCAACGGGAGAGCTGCTTAATACAATAAAAAAACAATTATCTGAGAAAGGCTTGTTGAACTCAGTGCAGAAGAATGCAATTGATCGTACCTTGCGTCGCCGATGTAATTGCTGATCCGCTTCCCAGTGTCGTGATCCACAAGAACACAAGCAATGCCTTGGCAATTAGCTGTGTCAGTTATGCTCAAGTCCGTCGTATATTGAGCGAAAACAAGACCAGAGCCCCCGCCATTCTGGACGTTTTGCAACGCTTCTGCGAAAAGCTCGCGTGGTCGAAGCGCGTCTGCTGAGCCCTGGGAATAGGATAGGCAGAGCACAATTTTTCCCCTCACATCCGTGCCATTCAGAGCATCTGCCGTGCATCTAACCACAGAAAGCAAGTGTCAAAAACTCAAAATGTGTGACACATTAACGAAAAATTGAACATGAAAATTCAACGATTTAATGGCTTTACTTACAGGTCTCCATCTGCAAGACTTCTGAAACTGCTCCTGGATGAGTTCCTCCCTTGGTAATAGAGAGACTGTCCCTGTAAAATGGGCAGAGTTTGCTCAGGATCAGCAACTTGTAATTATATATACCAGTCATGGCGCACTTGTGAATCTTCAGAGCCGGTGATGGCATTCTGTACCACTATGTGTTGCTTGTTTCCCAGCGAGATCATCGTCGGGAACGACCGATCAATCTTGCTCGCGGCAACAGTGATGACCCACGGAGCGGTATTCTCAAGAGTCTGCGGTCTAGGCCCGTCGTTCCCGGCCGCGTACACGACGGTGATCCCCTTCTGAACTGCGTGTAGAGCGCCGAACGAGTTCTCCTCGACGTTGAGGGACAGCGACAGTACGTCCACGCCGTCGTGTATCGCGTCGTCGATGGCGGCGAGCACGCCTGCAGTGTCCGGGGCGACCTTGTACACGGCGATGCGAGCCCGGGGCGCGGCGCCCCGCGCGGTCCCCGCCGCGAGGCCGTGGAAGCTGGCCGCCTCCACGACCGAGCCAGCCGCGGTGGAAGCCGTGTGAGTGCCGTGGCCAAACCCGTCCCGGGGCGAGAGGTAGTCTGTCTTGAGGGTCTCCTCGTCCACTCCGGCGTTGTAGAACCGTGCACCGATGATCTTGCGGCTGCAGTTGTTGCTGCCCCAGGCTTGTCCGACTTGACACACGCCTTTCCACCGTGATGGCACGGGCCCGTACCCTTGGTCGCTGAAGCTTCTCGACTCCGGCCAGATACCTGAAGTGCGTACACCGTAGGATACAAGAAATGGCGCCAAATTAAGCAATCATGCACCTCAGCCAAATCACTGGTTCCCTGAGCAAGATGGAGTACTAACCGGAGTCGATAACCCCAATGATTATATCCTCTCCGTAGTTGGTTCCGTGGAGTAGTTCAGAGGGCGTTTGGTAGTTCAGCCCGAGAAAGTCCCAGCTCCGCGTGGTCTTCATTGTGCATCTTCTGCTCGGTTGGACGCTAATGACTTCGGGAAACTCTGTACAGATCACATAAAAAATGAGAAAATCACAAATGCACATTTTTTTTCTTTTACCGGATATTGCTCAACTACGGTTACAGAAATCTGAAGGCACTGTTTGAAACGCGGCTGGGAAAATCCTGCTTTCCAAACGGGCCCTGAGGGCTAGATTATGAGAGACAGACAGAGTCTTGACCTGCAAGTTGTTTTGCTTGGTCTTCAGTAAGCATTGCGGCGAAGCCTGAGAAACCATGCTTGTAGTTGTAGACGATGGAGGCCAAAGAATCTTCCTTGCTAAAAGTTCGATCGGCAGTGTACACACAATTAGTTTCTTAGCAGACAATGGCCAGTTTCATTCTAGAAATCAAATTAAGGCGAGCTGACCAGTGCTGAAGAACATATCATTCATCACAGAACCTTGGATGAAAATGACACAGGGTACGTACCTTCCAAGAAGAGTGGTGAGCATATCATGGTGCGAAGCGATGACATCGTTCGGGTGTCCATGTTTCACATCACCTAGGTATGCTATATAAAGCTAAAGACGAAGATGGTCAGTATATGTAGGAACATCTTTCCCTCGCAGAAGAAAGAAAGTATAGGAACATCTTTAAATTAAATTAGTCATATCACTCTAATTACGTACTGAAACAAGCTCCGGGCAGGCATGCTTACCTTGCGAGATCCTCCATGTACTCCGAACAACAGAATGCTAAAGCAAAGTAGTAGTACCGAAGCTAAACGGGCACGAGAGGAAGAATAGAATCCCATTTTCGCTACGCTGTGTGGCTCTCATCAGTGAAATGGTGGGCTATTTATGGATGTCTGAAGGTTGAATTCTCTTGGTAAAGAAAATGAAAATTTGAAGAACACGCGTATCGTTCGTTCCTCGCGTTTTCTTTTCGCTTTCTTAACGCCGGTTTGGTGATGCTAGCTTTGAGACTTTGATCGATCGAGCCCCCTCTGAATAGGTCCCTGCACGCGTGATTTAATTTTTCTTTCAGAGGTGGATTGTCACGCGTGATCTCGTCCCGTTAGTCGTCCTTTTTTATCTTTTATGGAAGGAGATACTCTTGATTAGGTCAACCGCGTGACGTTATCTGCTAATCGCACGTCCTACAATCTGTCATGTGTGAGCACGCTCTTTCATTTATTTATTGTAATCTTTTCTTTGCAAACGTGAAGGTTTGAATTAGGCCCCGTTTGGCACAGCTCAGCTTCACTAGTGAAGCTGTTTTTTTTGTTTCAACTTCACGAGCAGCTTCACCGGTGAAGCTAAAGCTGTTTTGGAAAACTGTTTGGCAAAACAGCTTCACCAACAGCTTCATGCATGGCTGAGAGAGGGCAATTGTCCAAGATGCCCCTGTCTACCTGACTTGTTCTAACATTTGGAGTTGTATGTTTGTATATGGTCATATGAATTAAAAAATAATATATTTGAATGAGTATGAATTAAAAAAATAAAATAATAAAAATAATAAAAAAATTAAAATCAGTGCGAACGGTAGAGAAGTGCGAACGGGAGGAGAGGAAACAGGCGTGGGGACCCAGTGGCAAAGTGCTGTAATTTCTGTCAACTACAAGGGCAATGGGTTCCTAGAACTGCGAGCCTGAGGGAGAGAGCTGTGAAAAGCTACTATTTTCAGCTTCACCCCACCCCATTCCCTTGTGAGAGCATGATTTAAGGAGCTTCATCCATGAAGCTGTTTACAAAAAGGGTGTTTGGCAAAAAACAGCTCACAACAGCTCATGAAGCTGTTGGTGAAGCTGTACCAAACATGGCCTTAGTACATCAACATCACTTGACCAAGTAATATTACGCTGCATGCTTGCTCTGCAAAGACTGCTGCAAGACTAATTTTTTATAGGCTTCAGCTAAGTTTCAGCTGCTTTGCAAAAGTTCTAGCTATTTGATAATTCATCGTTCATCGAACCTTCTGATTGTTAGACCATATGGATAGTCGTAAATTAAGAGATAGTAAGTAATTAACAAAACATTTGGTAAAATAAAGATATGATAAATAATTGATATTTGGTTTACTTTAGATTTTGTGTTTGTGAAAGACTTAGTCATTTGCAGTCGAAGACTTTGCCCTCGAGTGTCTATGTTCTACTTCGAGTGCTCTCAGTCGGCAGACTTAGACCACGGCATGAACATGACTACGACTACGACAGACTTTGACCATAGCATGAACACAACTACGACTACGGCATGCTTCAACCATAGCATGAACACAACTACGACTATGACTACGGCAAACTTCGACTATAGTATGAACACGACTACGACTATGACAGACTTCAACCATAGCATGAACACAATTTCGACTATGGCTGGCTTTGACCATGGCAGTTTTTGACCACGTCTGACTTACGACCACAACATCTTTCGACTACGGCTGGCTTCGACCACGGCAGCTTTCGATCACATCTGGCTTCGACCACGGCAGTACGACTTCGACATTTCGACCACGGCAATACAACTTCAATCTTACGACCACGGCAGGTAATAGTAGCTACAGTACTTTTTCATGGTCGTAGCTGTAGTATTTTTTCATGGTCGTAGCTACATTACTCTTTCATGGTCGTAGCTATCGTACTCTTTCTTGGTCATAGCTACAGTACTTGATAGTCGTAGACTTTATTGGTCGTACTCGATAGTCGAAGGTTTTACTGGTCGATAGTCAAAGGCTTTGCGGTTGTTGGTCATAGCTGTTGCGGACTGCTTTCACGGTCGTTGATTTGGCAGTCTTGTCGATACTCGTAGGCTTCACGGTCGGTTCTCGTAGACTTCATGGTCGTTACGAGTGCTTTACTCTTGTAATCTTCGAGTACGTTGAGTACTTGTGCTGGGCCAGTGGCTGACTGGTCGGTGTGTGGTGGTCATTGATGAATGGTCATTGCTGCAGCACTAGGTGGGTACTCGAGGATTGAGGTACTCGTAGTCAGAGGACTCGGTACTCGATTGAAGTGGTTTCATGATCGTGGTAAGCGGTTGTGTGCTGGAGTGTTGCCTGTACTCGCAGGTTTCGAGTACATGTTGCGGCTATGATTTCTGATTGATACTCGGTAGTCGGTACTCGATAATCAGTCTGTAGTGGTGCGGGTGGTTTCCGAGTTCTTGTGGATTACGAGTACTCTGAGGTTGTTGTCGTATTGAGTGGTCTAAGGGTTTGTTTTAGTTAGCAATAGACTGTGCAGTCATAAACGATTTGGGAGATGGTCGTAGCTGGTTTGGTTCTTGTCTGGAGCTAGACAAGGGTGTGTTTTGCTAATGTGTGTTGATTATGGTCAAGTTGGGGAGAACTTGTACCAGGAGAGAGGTTCTTTGGTCTTAGCATGTGCAGGTGGGCATGGAGGCGGTTAGGGTCAGTGATAAGGAGGACTAGGACAAGGAGGAGGTAATCTGAGGTCCAAACAGTCAGAATGTCACGCGAACTGGTCGAGCTCATGCTAGAGCACATGGAGGTCAAAGGGGGATGCTGTGTGGAGGCGTGAAGACTGTTACAGTCGGTGACAAGGAGGACCGAGACCAGGAGGGGTAATCTAAGGTCCAGACGGTTAGGATGTCATTTGAGGTGATCGGGCTCACGCGAGAGCACACGGTGATGGTGCACGATGGAGATATAAGAGGGGATATCCTAGAGACTTCGTCGTGTGTGAAGTACAAAGTTATGGATGGAGTCCATGACTTGTACAAGGTGGTTAAAACTTATGTTAGGAAGGGTTTTGGGTCCCTTATTTGAGGGAAAGATAGGATCTCGTGTCTAGGTGGATAAGGACACAATTTGAGGTGTTCGAGTTGAACACACTTTGTGCGCTGGCCTATAAAAGTAGGGGATGCTGTAGGTTAGGGTACTGAGTTTTGGGGCATTCAAAGAGAAGGTTTTTAGGGGTATCGTGAGGTGCTTTGTAGCCAAAAACTTGATGAAGAAATAGTACATCATATCATTTCCAGAAGAAGTTCTTCAGTGACCTATTTTCTTTTCTGCTTTACAAGCTTTGTTTTGTCTTCAGCTTGTATTCGTTCAGGCGATGGTCAAATGACTAGAGACATCAAGTAGAAGGAGGTCACGACTACGTGCATCGTTGTCATGCCGAGCAATCATAACAGCAGGCGATCGATCTGAGATCATGCCAAGCGATCAGAACGAGTAGGCAGTCAATCCAAGATCGTGCTGAGCGATCGAAATGAGTGAGTGATCTATCCGAGCACTCGTAAGCAAGTGGTCATAAGCGAGCGATTGTAAGCGAGTGGTTGGAGCAAGCGTTCAGGACAAGTGATCGTAACGAGTGGTCGTAACAATCAGTCGGGCGACAGAGGCTAACGAGTGGTCATAACGAGAGTAAGCAGCTGCGGTTGGTAATGCAGATTGCTTCTCTTTTGTTTTTTTGTGTTGGGTTTTGATTTCAGGTAGTAAAAGCAGAGACAATCATTCAGCCATTCCCTTTGATTGTGCCATATGATCCTACAAGTGGTATCAAAGCTGGTTGCTATTGCGTTAGAGAGGTATGTGAACCGTCCCCCCATGCTAAATGGTACTGATTTTGCTTTTTGGAAATATCGTATGCAAGCTTACATTAAGGCTCAAGGTAGTGATGTTTGGAATAAAGTTGCTACATCATATGAGGTTCCTACTGCTGTTACTAATTTAAATAAAGCGGATGTTGATTTGAAGGCTCAAGCTCGTAACTTGCTATTTCAAGGGATTTCTCGCAAAGAGTTTGATCGTGTAGCTCATATTAATTCTTCCCACTTAATATGGAAAACCCTTTGTGATTATCATGAATGAACCACTAAAATCAAGAAAGTGCATAAAAAGCTTTATCAAAAAGAATATTCTGATTTTGCTATGAAGCCTGGTGAATCCATTGATGATCTCTTTGCTCGTTTTGAGGAAATATTGAGTGATTTGCGTGGTGTTAATGGTATTCCTGCTGATGAAGTTAATGCAACTAAAATTTTGAGATCTTTAGGTTCTAAGTGATTGATGGTTATCACAACTATTAATTAAACTGTCGATCTAGATACTTTAGCCATATGTGATCTTTATTCTAGATTGAAAACCTATGAGATGGAAGCTTTGCCATCCAAGATTGATAAATCCTCACATTTAGCACTTATGACTAACCCCGTGCAGGTTGTTTCATCGAGTGATGTCTTGTGTTTTTTTGTCTGCCTTGTTTTCTTTTTCAAAGGAACAGTTCGAGCAGCTCCATGAGGAGGACTTGGTGTTGATATCCTCACGAGCATACAAGGCACTCAACAATGTGAGGATAAGGAAGTGAGGTGGTATGTCAGGTCCGATCAGATGCTATGAGTGTGGCAAGTCAGGCAACATTAAGATGGATTGCACCGAACTAAGGAGCAAGGAGGTTAAGGATGACAAGGCACCAACTCATCGCACTCAATTCAAGATTGACACAAGCAAGAAGCACAATTATCGCAGGGCGGTCAACAAAGTACTTTCAGGACTTGAGGAGATTAATTTGAATGATGTTGATTCTACAAGCGACGAAGAGGAGAAAGGCAAGAAGGCAAAGGAGGTGGACATCACAGGGATGTAGGATCAAGGATACCGACTAGAGGGGGTGAATAGAAGGTATTTAAAATTTTCTTGTCTACTTAATTAATTCTCTACAATTTTAATAGCAAGAATGTAAAGCAATCAAGCCTACATAATTCTAGTCAAGTAAGCAACAATACTAGCCCTAAATCAAGCAAATGATCACAATAATGCAAACAAGTAAGATCTAGAAGAAAGCAAGTGAGAGATGTACACAATCGATGTTTTTACCGTGATGTTCGGAAACTTGCCGGTTTCCCCTAATCCACGTTGAGGTTAGCCTGAACAAATCGGACCGGCTCCACGAATTAAGCCGAAGCACCTTGATCACTAGTGGTAGCTCTTCCCCACTCTGGATAGGTGAGCTCCAACCTTCACAAGAATACCGGGTCTGATGTAACGATGGCCCGATCTTCCGAGAGGTACTGATAAGTCGATTGTGGAGATCTCGACGTTGATGATCCAAAGGCTCCGACCAAAACAGATCGAACCCCTCGCAATCACTACACCACTGCTCCGTTGGTTATCAACCGTGCCGAACACGATTGACCTCGCCAAGAAGGCTATCTCCTGCAAGCGAATCGAGAACACAAGCAAGAGAGTACAAGATGCAATCTGAAATTGCGAATAAATATTAAGTTCACAAGTTGGGGTCTCGCAAACCGATGAACGGCGAAACTGTTCAAAGACAGATTAATCTAAGCAAAACCCAAACCCTAATGGTCGGGGTGGCGGCTGGATATATAGGAGTTAGGGGCGTGCAAAACCCCTGGATGCGCCCCTAATGGGCTCCAACACGATACAAAGCCGAACGGCTCAAAAGACGGTGGCGCAGCACCCTGACAGATTCTGAATGTCCAATTGTTTCGACGATTACCGTTGACTCAGAAGGAATTTTGACATGGGACCAGATCCATTGGAAAGGTAGTCTTCTCATATTTCCATACATATGTGGAACGTCCAAAACGGAGTCCGGATGCGATCTGGGCGTCCGTTTTAGTACGGCCTGGTCCTGGACTCCGAATTGGATTCGAAGTCGGCTTGAGTCCACTTGTTTCGAAGATTCCCGTTGACTCAGAAGGAATTTTGATATGGGAACAGAGCCATTAGAAAGGTAGTCTTCTCAGCTTTCTATACATATGTGGAACGTCCAAAACGGAGTCCGGATACGATCTGGGCATCCGTTTTAGTGCGGCCTGGTCCTGGACTCCGAATTGGATTCGAAGTCGGCTTGAGTTGGACCTCCAACATGATTCGACCACCCTTGCTGGACTTGTGCGCCTCATAGCCCATCTCCAAGTACTTCTAGGTCCTCTCCATGGTTCCTAATCATAATTAAATCATTAGGTAGCAATCGATTCTCAAATGAACAAAAAGAAGTACTTAGGAACGAGTTCACCTGTAAATTCAATTGTCGGGCGCGAGCTCTAGTGATTGGTCCTTGAATGTCAAGTGGAGGAGTGTTGTGTGTATCCGAAGAAGTGATGTCCTCATCATCCTCCCCCTCTTGAAGCGGAGTTGTCCTCAACTCGGTCTCATCTTCCTCTCCCAAGTATGGCTTCAAATCTGAAATGTTAAAGGTGTATGCATGGTATATGTATATGTCATCCGTTTTAACCGTTCTTCGTTGTTGCACAATTAATGCTATAAAACAGCAATGATCATAAAAACTCGTTGTATTATTAACCCAAGAGTAATCATATTTGTTAATGAGCAATTCAAAATTTCTCACACAGTAATTATTGCAACTTGTTTTACAAATGTAAGTGAAGCATTTATGCAATTCAAATCTTTGAATTTGTAAACTTGTAGTGGTGGCACACATGGGCAAAACTACAACTTTTGGAATCAAGCAAAGTTCATCTATATAATCATATCTCAATCGAACAATAGCAAATTCATCTAGTAAGAGTGAAGAGCTTTGTATGTTCTGCCATAATTTATCATCTTTATTCAGATTGTCTATACTAGATGGTGCAAAAAGAGATGAACACATAGGCATTGAATGAGTACTAAATTTTACTTCCCTCTCACATTCAACATGATTCAGCATACAAGAATTGTTGTCCCAAACAACAAGTTTCAATTCATCCATGTGATCGCAAGTTATGCATATTCGATATACAAGAAATTGATTTTCCACACCATAATCTCCAATCAAATTAAACTTATATCCAGGGGTGTAGGTACTAAATAAGAATTTCGAACATGCAAGTTTAGAAACTTTCTCCATAGCATGTGACAATTTCATAGGTAGATCCAACATGATGTAACACAATGAATTAGCAGGAGAAATTCTAGTCAAAACTTTTTTATGTGTTATTAATTTAGTATGTCCAAAATTATGAGAATTTAGATCAGCACATGGTTTATTTAAGTCAACACAAGGAATATCAAAAGATTGCACTACAGCAGGTATATACTCACAAGGTTGCTCTATGTCTTGTTGTGGCACCAAATCAATACCGTGAGCGATGATAGTACCATGTTCTTTACCTTTTTGGCTCTCCTCAGATGATGTAAGTGCATCCATCTCCTTATCTTCATTCTCAACCAATGGGGTCAGTGATTCAATTAGCTCATGCTCTTCTTTGGCATGGTTCTCAACTACCTGCAAGTTGTTAGTCACAGAAAATGGCACAAACACAGGTTTGTTCTCATGATCATCACCATTACCTGCAAGGTTAGCTGCAAGAGCATATTCATCCTCAACATCACTAGCACTTACATAACCACCATCTTCTGTCGTAATGTACGCCCGCTGACTTGTGCAATCTCTCATGACGTGGCCCATCCCTTTACAACGGTGGCACACAATGCCCGTTGTACGGCCCGTGGAAGCAATCGATGAAGAGCTCTTTGCTGGTGCTTGCACACTAGTAGATTTGCTTGTCTCGGGTGCGTGTGATGGTGGCGGCGGTGCTGCTGAACGCGCCCTACTCACAGAGGGGGCAGCAGCTCGACAAATAGGTGGTGGGGCTATCTTGGCTCGCCCAGGCGTTGATCTCGATGTAGACATACCTCCAAAGTTGCTCCTTGTCCTTTGTTGCCTACCCTGCAATTCTTTTTCTGCAAGCACAGCAAGCTGGAACAACTGGTTGATAGTAGTAAAATCTTTATAATAAATAATGTCCTGAAGTTCACGCCGTAAACCCCCGTAAAAATGACAAATCTTATCCTCCTCATCTTTTACAACATTACAACGCAACATGCCTATTTGTAGTTCTTGATAATATTCCTCGACAGATTTATTACCTTGGTCTAAGCACTGCAATTTCTTTTGCATTTCATGTTTAAAAGCAGGAGGAACAAATCTAGCACGCATAGCTTCTTTTAACCGCTTCCATGTATCAGGTTGTAAGCGCATGGTACCCATATCATTCCACCAGATAATAGCAAAGTCCTTAAACTCACTAGTAGCTTGTCTAACTCTATGTTGCTCAGGAACCACGTGAGAATTAAACTTCTGCTCTACTGTCATCTCCCAATCAAGATATATATCAGCATCATAAAGACCAGCAAAAGATGGAATGGTAAACTTGACTTTAGCAAAAGGGTCGTCGTTACCACGACGGTTCTGGTTATTACCTCCCATAACCTGTCGGTTTTGCTGAAGACGCCGACGTAGTCGTGCATCTTGTGTCGCCCGCTGATCAATGTTGCCATCCGCATCATACACTGTGTCATCATCACGACGATGGCCGTCATTGACAGGTGGCAGGTGTGCCTCCAATGTGTCCATCTGACCAGTGAGGTCAGCCAAACGCCGCTCCACCCGCTCAATGCCTTCCGTGGTGTTCAGCTTGGCAATGGCGGCGACGATGGTGTCCATTCTCGCGCCGAGTGAAGCATTTTGTTTGTCGAGCGCAGCTTGTAGCTGGCCGCGACTAACACACTCGTTGAAATCGATCGGTGTCTCATCCCCTTCGTCTCCTGCCATGGTTAGTGGAAACACAGGGAAAACAAAAGGATTATCCCTATCAACTAGAAAGGAAGGCAGTGGAAATCTGCAAAGGAAGTGTCTTACCAAGCTCTTACAAGTGTTCTTACCAAAGCAGCAGGTGGTACAACCGGTGGCTGGTTCGTGAAACCATGTCGAGCGTGGGTACGATTGCAAGGGTCAAAACTGTGCTGATCAAGAGTAGGTGTAGCTTGGAAGGCACAATATGGTAGCAATGGAGAACAATCAGTTAATTTCAGAATTGCATAGAATTGAATTATAGTCCGTATCTAGCACTTAGCCTATGTTGCTGATCAACCAAGAGTGGAAGAAGGCTAAAAACAAGTGTATGGCAATGTGTAGGAGTGGTAAATACAAGATAATTCAATCCAATGCAATCTGTAATTGAAGAACACAAGGATTGACCAAAACTGAAAACTGAAGATTTCTGTCCACTGGACAGTATGTCGGTATTTTGGCCGTAACTTTTTGTCAGATGCCTTTTTTTCACTGATAATTTTTTTCTCTGTTTTCTGATGGCTTTTTCTACAGATTTTCTTTTGGGGCCAACTTCCGAAACCCGACACAACAATTCGCACAAAAATCACAACTGCTGACTGTTGCAGATTCAAAACAGATAATTGGGTCAACTTTCACCGCATATATCTCTTAACTGCCTTGCTGGAATGATGTGAAATTCTACAGATAGATGGATAAGGAATTTTTGAATCTAATGGCGGTGGTCTCACTCAAAAATAATCTCGGAATCAAAAGATATGACGTTTTTGGTGGCGGCTGCAGAGAAAGGAGAAATCAGCCGAATTTGGAAATTAGGGTTTGGGGTGGAGATTTTTTTGTTTGGATTTTCAATGGAACAAAGATATGAACAGCAACTAGACAATGCTAATATGAACACAAATTCAATTTAGTAAACCAAAACTAATAGATTGAAAGGCACAACGGGGTTTGGACAGCGGAATTAATTCTTTTTGTGGGGCAATTTTTTATGGCTTTTTCTTGAACTCTAGGATGAAAACAATAAAGGTAAGGTAAACTCGAACCTGAAGGAACACCTGAAGCTCTGATACCACTTGATGGGAACGGGGTCCCGATCTTCCAACAGGTTCTGGGTAAATTCGATTTGGTGGAGGCGCGACACAAATCGATCCGGCTTCCGAACGACACGTTCCGAACCCCGCAATCGCAGCACCACGTCTCCTCAGGTTATCAACCGTGCGCAGCCCGGTTGACCTCGCCAAGAAGGCTAATCCTCGCCTGCGATTCGAAGAACACAAGCAAGAACAAGGAAGAACACAACTGAATTGCAGATGGATAGATTTAGCACTCGAAAGTTGGGGTCTCACAAACCGATGAACGGCGAATTGTTCAAAGACAAATCAATCTAAGCAAAACCCAAACCCTAATGGTGGGGGTGGCGGCTGGATATATAGGAGTTAGGGGTGTGCAAAACCCCTGGATGCGCCCCTAATGGGCTCCAACACGATACAAAGCCGAACGGCCCAAAAGACGGTGGCGCAGCACCCTGACAGATTCTGAATGTCCAATTGTTTAGACGATTCCCGTTGACTCAGAAGGAATTTTGACATGGGACCAGAGCCATTGTAAAGGTAGTCTTCTCAGCTTTCCATACATATGTGGAACGTCCAAAACGGAGTCCGGATGCGATCTGGGCGTCCGTTTTAGTACGGCCTGGTCCTGGACTCCGAATTGGATTCGAAGTCGGCTTGAGTCCACTTGTTTCGAAGATTCCTGTTGACTCAGAAGGAATTTTGATATGGGAATAGAGCCATTAGAAAGGTAGTCTTCTCAGCTTTCTATACATATGTGGAACGTCCAAAACGGAGTCCGGATACGATCTGGGCATCCGTTTTAGTGCGGCCTGGTCCTGGACTCCGAATTGGATTCGAAGTCGGCTTGAGTTGGACCTCCAACATGATTCGACCACCCTTGCTGGACTTGTGCGCCTCATAGCCCATCTCCAAGTACTTCTAGGTCCTCTCCATGGTTCCTAATCATAATTAAATCATTAGGTAGCAATCGATTCTCAAATGAACAAAAAGAAGTACTTAGGAACGAGTTCACCTGTAAATTCAATTGTCGGGCGCGAGCTCTAGTGATTGGTCCTTGAATGTCAAGTGGAGGAGTGTTGTGTGTATCCGAAGAAGTGATGTCCTCATCAGGGTCTTCTCACAATCTCCTTTGAGAAGATCACTGATTAATCTTCCTCCAAATCGTCCAGGTGCCGGCAAACACCAAGAGTAAAAGATCTGGACTTCACTTGATTTGCAAATGAGTGCCAAGGATCAACTAATGAATGCAATGCACTAATTTGCCCAACCACCTCAAATTTAATGCTCAATGTGTAAACTAGAGGTGGAGTAAATGCTCTATGCTCAAGAAATGTTCAATGGGTCTCTTCTTACTATCCTTGAGCAGTGTTACGGGTATTTATACCTTCCACCTACCAAAACTAGCTGTTTGGAATAAATTATAGAAAAATCAGGGTGAGCGGAACTACCGCCGGTCTGAGGCCGGTACTACTGCTTCCCTATCTGACAAGACAGAATGGCTAGTCAGAGCCTCTGTAGTGACTGTTGGAAAGTCGGCGCGGTACTACCACCATTGTAACTTTTGGTACTACCGCTTAAGCCAAACCCGCAAAAGTCCCAAACTTGACACTCTTTGGAAAAAAGGCTCCGCTTCCCCTCCGGAGTTTCCAGGCTCCGAAAGTACCACTCTGGATAGCAGAACTACCCCACCTTGCGGTAGTTCCAGCGTTGAAATCGTCGGTACTTCCGATCCGCGGAAACTCAAATTGCATCTGGAGGGTGCTCTCTGGAAAAAAGGCTCCGCTCGGGTTCTGGAGCTTCTGGTTGCCGGTAGTACCGATTTTACCAGCGGAACTATCACCCTGCGGTAGTTCCGACATTGAAATCTGCGGTACTACTGCTCTTCCAGACAGAGCACAGTTTTGGTTTTAAAGTTGATTTTTTAATGAATGCATGCTTCTAATTTGATCCAAATGGCACATAATTTTTTCTATCAAGCACTTGCCATGATCCCTCTTTATGGTACAATTATTTACGCTATAATCCGGTCTTCCACCTTTTCTCCTTAAGACCGGTAAAAATAAAAGGGATCCTATTCTAAGTATACCTTTGCCTGGAGCCATTTTTGATCTTCACATTTATCCTTTGGTTTGTATCTTGTCACCAACATATAGACTTAACCTTTACATACTCATTAAACACGTTAGTCCCATATTCACATAAATACATTAATTACCAAAACCATTTTTAGGAGGCCTAGATGCTTTCAAGGGATGTGTTTTATAGCCAATAGTGAGGAGCTCAACGATGATGATCATTACAGTGATCCTGATGAGGTAAAACCTTCTTATACTTATTTATCTCGTGCTGTGCTTAGACTGACAGAGGAGCTCAAAAAGTATAAAAAGAGAATGAAAAATCAAGATTTTGTTGTTGAGAGCTTAAATTCTAAAATTAATAGACATAGAGCCTTTATTTCTTATGATAAATCTTGTGAGTCTTGCCAAGTTTTACATTCTGAGTTAGAGACTACTAGAACAATTAATGTATCAAACCTGGTTCACCTTGGGGATGTAACTAACAAATTTGATGAGTTAAAATTGACACATGACTCTTGTGATGAAAAAATAAAATTTGCTAATGATGAAATTGAAAAGTTTAAGGCTAGTTCTTCTGCTCAATCTAAGGTTTGCTCTAAGTGTGATTTGCTTTAGGCTAGGCTTATTCATCTCAGGAGTCAATCCAACGAATGCTCTATCGTGATACTCTTTCTTGCTCAAATTGTCCTAAGCTTGACACTGAAATAGAAGTCTTGACTAGACAACTCAACAATTTTGCTAAAAAGGAAAGATTAGCTCAGTCTACTGCTTCTAAAGGTCTTGCAAATGATTCTGTTAAATGCACAACCTGTCCTATATTGGCTAAAGAGAATGAGGATCTAAAGAACACTTTAGAGAGGTTCTCGTTTGGCAAAAAGAATTTGAACATGATTCTAGATCAACCAAAAACAAGTGTAAAGAAACACGGTCTAGGATTTAATTTCATTGAGCATATCAAAAACAATCCTCCTAAGGTTGTTAAGCTTCTTGAACCTGGGAATGTTGAAGTAGAATTTGAACCTAAAAAGATTATATTTAAATCTGCTGGTGTTACAAAGGAATTCTCTACCAAAATGGGTATTGTGAAGTCAATAGATAAGTATCAGTGCACTCATTGTGGTAGAGATGGTCATGTGGTTCAGTTCTGTTTTCAGAAAGCTAAGAAGGAGAAGAAAGACAGGTTGAAAAAACGTTCCCAAGTAGAGATTGTACAAGATCCCAACTATCGTCTTGCCCACTCTAATCAGTCTTCTATAGATTTAAGAGCATACTGTCTCTTTGCACGCACTAGCCAAATTTCTGCAGATCATTGTGGTTCTGCTCCCTCTAATTTGTTCTCTGCAGCCCTAGGAAATTCAGCAACTGAACCTGGTCATAATGGTCAATCGGCAGTCACACCAGTCTGGCCAAAACGTTTAGACTGTCGTGTTGTCAGGAGCTCTATGGTCAGACATCCCACGATCAGATAAGGGTTTTGAACCAGTCGTTCTTCGTGGTCGGACTAGCATGGTCAAACGAAATTGTCAGTCAGTTGGTCACTGTAGTCGATCAAGGTACTCAGGAGATTTTTGACCGGTTGTCTTTGCTCGTTTAGACCAGTTGGGAGTTAGACCAGCCTTCTTCCATGGTCGAAACAGAGTGATCAGACTAGAGTTCAGATCAGCTTCTTCCCATGGTCGTTACAGTGTGGTCAGACCGAGGTTACAACCAGTTGTACAGAGGTGCTCAAATGGGTTACGACCAGCCACACGGAGATGCTCAGATAGGTCAGTGGACAAACCGGTTTCTAAACAGCAGTCAAACCAGAATTTGACAAAGGCTGAATCTTCACTTAAATTTGTATCATTGCCTGCAACTGATCCTTTTTTCTCGAGTAACACAGTATTGGATTCCTAAAGCTTACTTGACTAACTCTAGTACTATGAGACCGACATCTACTGTGATTTGAGATCAGGTAACAAGGGGTGGAGAATAGGCACTTGATTTGGATCCAGTCTTTTGCACCATTGCTTGATTGGAACACTAGATGGTTCTTCACCTTCTCTGGGAGTTTCCATGAGACATCACCTTCAGGTTAGACCATGTGGAAAGGTAATATTATTTTACAAGTGGTGTTTTGCATGTGGTCTCTGAGCTCTTTTTGGTATTCTCGTTTTCTCTCAAAACGTATTGCTTCTTCTCAATTTGCTCTGTGTTTGAGTGAGATGGGATTATTCTGAGGGGGAGTATGTCGTTTGAAGTGGTGTTAGGAGCTGTGGTTATTATACCTGTCATATAATTCATCAAGATTGAGCTATTGAAATCAAATGAGTAGTAGAAGCTTGCTTTATCATGTTTACTCATATGTTATGTAGCTTAGACCACAACTAGTTTTAATTAATTTGCTACACTTGAATTAAAACATGACTTGGCGTAAGTCTTTGACTAGAGTGATTATTGATAGTACTTTCTGATGTTCATCTAAAAGAATTAGCTTGACTACGAATCTTATTTTAAATCTTGACTTTGGGTCTTGTATGTTTCATATCACAGTAGAGTGCACAACTGAAAAGAAGTATGCTTCAACATTCCACCATTCAAAAAGAAGTTAGCTACAAATATTGCATTATGAAAAGAAGTATGCTACAAGCATGCCACATGCCTAAAAATCTAGTGTGAAGCAATAGATTGTATATGAGACTGCTAGCCCATCTAGATTTAATGTTTGCTTCAATTTTAGGGTTGAGTTTTCATTGTGATATCTTATTGTGCTCTTTATAATTGGTTTAGTCATTGATGAGATGCCGGTCATTGATCTAAATTGCCTAATTGTGCTAAAAGACTAGTTTTCAATATACCTATATGATATATGAATTTATATGATCTAGGAAGCTCCACTCACATTGATGGCTTGGTCAAAATATAAATACAAATTGACTTGTATAATCTCCAAGCTGCTTGATCTTTTCTCTCATTGCTCCTTCTTAGAATTGTTCTCTCTTTGAAAGTTTCTTGATGATTACATTGTCAAAGGGGGAGAAATTGAAGGTGTAGAGATATTTGGAGAGATTTTGAATTATTTTACTGAAGGAAATTTGCACTCAATTTTGCTTTTTTTGCAATTCAAAACGCAAAAATCATTTGAGGATTTTCAAAGTGTTGTCAATGTATTCATCAAGGGGGATTGTTAGACCATGTGGATAGTTGTAAATTAAGATATGATGAATAATTGATTAAATATTTGTAAATAAAGATATAATGAATAATTGACATTTGGTTTGCTTTGGATTTTGTGTTTGTAAAAGACTTGGTCATTTGCAGTCGAAGACTTTGCCCTAAGTGTCTGTGTTCTGCTTCGAGTGCTCTCAGTCGGCAGACTTCGACCACGGCATGAACATGACTACGACTATGGCAGACTTCAACCATAGCATGAACACAACTACGACTACAGCATGCTTCGACCATAGCACGAACACGAGTACGACTACGACTACGGTAGACTTCGACCATAGCATGAACAAGACTATGACTATGGAAGACTTTGACCATAGCATGAACATGACTTCGACTACGGCTAGCTTCGACCACGACAGCTTTTGACCACGTTTGACTTACGAGCACGGCAGCTTTCGACTACGGCTGGCTTCGACCATGGTAGCTTTCAACCATGTCTGGCTTCGACCATGGCAGTACGACTTCGACCTGTTGACAACGGTAGTACGACTTCGATCTTACGATCATGGTAGGTAATAGTAGCTATAGTACTTTTTCATGGTCGTAGTTACAATACTTTTTCATGGTCGTAGCTACAGCACACTTTCATGGTCGAAGCTACCATACTCTTTCTTAGTTGTAGGTACAGTACTCGACAGTCGTAGACTTTACTCATCGTACTCGATAGTCGAAGGTTTTACTGGTCGATAGTCAAGGGCTTTGCGGTCGTTGGTCGTAGGTTTTGCAGACTGCTTGCATCCTTGTAGATTTGGCAGTCTTGTTGATACTCATAGAATTCATAGTCTGCTGTTCTATCTCTGGTAGTTGGAGGCTTAGCGATTGGTTGCCGTAGGCTTCACGGTCAGTACTCGTAGACTTCATGGTCGTTACGAGTGCGTCACTCTTGTGATCTTCGAGTACGTTGAGTACTTGTGTTGGGCCAGTGGATGACTGGTTAGTGTGTGGTGGTTGTTGATGAATGGTCATTGCAGCAGTACCAGGTGGGTACTGAGGATTGAGGTATATATTAGTAGTCAGAGGACTCAGTACTTGATAGAAGTGGTTTCACGATCGTGGTAGGCGGTTGTGTGTTGGAGTGTCGCCTGTACTCGTAGATTTTGAGTACGTGTTGTGGCTATGATTTCTAATCGATACTCAGTAGTCGATACTCGATAGTTATTCTATAGCAGTGTGTGTGGTTTCTGAGTTCTTGTGGGTTACGAGTACTCTGAGGTAGTGGTCATATTGAGTGGTATGAGGGTTTGTTTCAGTTAGCGATAGAATGTGCAGTCGTAAATGATCTGGGAGATGGTCATAGATGGTTTGGTTCTTGTTCGGGGATAGACAAGGGTGTGTTTTGCTAATGTGTGTTGATTATGGTCAAGTTGGGGAGAACTTGTACCAAGAGAGAGCTTCTTTGGTCTTTGGATGTGCAAGTGGGCATCGAGGTGGTCAGGGTCAGTGACGAGGAGGACCGGGACTAGGATGGGGTAATCTGAGGTCCAAGCAGTCGGGATGTCACGCGAGCTGGTTGAGCTCATGGTGGAGCATGTGGAGGTCAAAAGTGGATGTTGCGTGGAGGTGTGGAGATGCTTACGGTTGGTGACGAGGAGGACTGGGACTAGGAGGGGGTAATCTGAGGTCAAGGTGGTCAAGATGTCATGTGAGGTAATTGGGCTCACGTGAGAGGACGCGATGATGGTGCACGTTGGAGATACTGGAGGGGATATCCTAGAGGCTTCGTCGTGTGTGAAGTATAAAGTTGTGGATGGAGTCCATGACTTGTATAAGGTGGTTAAAACCCATGTTAGGAAGGGTTTTGGGTCTCTTGATTTGAGGAAAAGATAGGATCTCGTGCCCAAGTGGATAAGGACACGATTTGAGGTGTTCGAGTGGAACATGCTTTGTGCGTTGGCATATAAAAGCAAGGGATGCTGTAGGTTAGGGTACGAAGTTTTAGTGCTTTCAAAGAGAAGGATTTTAGAGGTGCCATGAGGTGCTTTGTAGCTAAGAACTTTATGAAGAAATAGTAGATCAGATCCTTTCCAGAAGAAGTTCTTTGGTGACCTATTTTCTTTTCCGCTTTACGTGCTCTGTTTTGTCTTCAGCTTATGTTCATTCGGCCGGTGGTCAAATGCTAGGGACATCAGGTGGAAGAAGGTCGTGACTACGTGCATCATTGTCGTGCCGAGCGATCGGAACAAGCAGGTGATCGATCTGAGATCGTGCTGAGCGATCAAAACAAGTAGCATCGATCCGAGCACTCATAAGCAAGCGGTCGTAAGCAAACGGTCGTAAGTAAGCGATTGTAAGGGAGCAGTCGAAGCGAGCATTCAAGTGGTCATAACGAGCAGTCGGGCGACAGAGGCTAACGAGTGGTCGTAACGAGAGTAAGCAGCTGCGGTTGGTAATGCAGATTGCTTCTCTTTTGTTTTTCTATGTTGGGTTTTGATTTCGGGTGCTAAAAGCGGAGACAATCATTCACCCCTCCCTCTAATTATGCCATACGATCTTACACCAAGCATGGTGAAAGGGCCCAAAGTAAGGGAAACCAACAGTGGAAGCGATCCCAACTGCCGAGCCCCTCCGTCCCCAACTCGAGGCACTATGTAGGAAGGTTTAGGATAATATTGTGATAAATTATTGTCAAGTTTGTAAATCTGGAATTTGAATTTTGCAAAGTTTGCATTTGGTCAGGTTTGTTGTCAGACAAACCGGTTTGACCACTGGCTTGTTGCCGATCAGACCCCCGGTGTGTTGCTGGTTAGACCACGCCAAGCGGAATGACTGGACCTTTAATAGCAGTTGCAATTTTCCAAAATAGGTGTTTTGCGCTGAGTGTGACTGGTCTAACTGGGCCTTGGTTGGTGGTCAAATCAGCCATGAAAAATTCATTATGTGATTTTGGGCAATTGTTTTTTGGATGATTCGAATTATGATAGGTGAGTGAATTTATGTTGCATTAAGCATGTTGTAGCTAACGTGAGTAAAGTTATGAAAAACTTATGCCTAAAGCTTGGAGTTAACCGTGATCGATGGCGAGGATCGGAGTTACGCTCAGAAAAGAGCCATGGCACAGAACGGTCAAAACTGCTGAGTGAGATGGTTGAACTCAAGCATGGCATGAAAAAGATGGGAAATATTGAATGGAAGGTTCAAGCGACGGGTTTCACCAAATGACTTGGTTGGTCCAAGTGAGTCATGGTCCGCTGAAACTGGAACTGATAGACTTGTCGATACGTGGCAAGCTATTGATGCACCTAGATGTGGCGACCATAGTGATTGCTTGCAAGGGAAGATGAAGACCGAGTCAAGTCGAGGGTATTTTGGAAATTTGCCAAATACCATAACCTTTATTGGATCAAAACCACAACGCTCGAGTGATGCTTGGGTAAGCGATTTAGGTCATGAAGATGATGAGAAGATCAAGTGGATCAAAGGGTAAATACTTAATGGATTTAGGGTCATATGCTTTGAAAAGCATGCACGAGTTAAGTGTGTGAGTAAAACTCATGTTGTGTGGGGTTAACGGATTTTCTCCAATTGTGCTAGTGAATAGTATCCATTAGGTTATATGTGGGCTGGTTGCCTCATCTATTTAATGGGATGAGATGGAGGCTTGCAAGCTAACCATCCAAGATTCCAACCTTGTGTTGTAGGGTTAGGGTTAGAGAAGAGTAAGTTTGGCGGTGTGCTCTCTTGTTCTCCATGTGAAGTGGTTGTAAAATCTTCATCCTCAAGTAGCAATATATCAACTTTATTGATCACACATGGTTCCTCCTTGTTTTGGTTGATTTGCTCTTGTTCTTGTTGCTTTTGATCTCTTCTCTCTCCTTCTTTATCTTGTTGTGTGCTAAAGATATGTACGTGATAGAGATGACTCCTAGAGATCAAATTCCATCTATCTAGTCACTAGGTCTTAAAGGATTTCTCAGTTGCTCTGTTCTACTTTGTTTTGATCTAATCTTGAAATTTCTTGATATCAAAGTTTTTTTGTTTCGAATCTTTGCAAGATTTTGCTTGCTGTGACATATAGAAATACATCTAGAACCATCTTGATCATCCTCTACCCATGAGCAAGTCATATCTCAAGTTTTTGGTTTCTGCCTGTTTTGGTGTAACTTTGCTTATTCTTGAGAAAGGTCAAAACTTTGACAAGGAGTCAAGTGATCCATGGATGGAATAGGTTCTAGAGACTCTAAGCAAGGTGTATACAAAGTCTCATCTCACTTGGCTCTGGATTTTGAGAGTTGCACCAAAAATGGTTTGGCCTCGGTCTAATTTTCTATTCTGGGAATAGTGAAGCGGTCAGACCATTCCTTGCTCAATCATACTGGTCACTGGTCAGACCACTGGCTTGCCATTGGTCAGACTACTAGGGTGCCGCTGGTCAAACCGCTATTGTGTCATCGGTCAGACCGCACCATAGTATCCAGTCAAACCGCTCAGGTATAGAGCATAGCTCTTTGGTTTTTGAGTTTGATGCTTTGTTCTTGGCTTCCAATTTTGATCTTCATAGCTCTGTAGCTACTGGAGTGTAGAGTTTGATAATGCTTAGGGGAAAATTAGTGAGGCACCATTCATTCCCCTCTCCCTTTGTTGCCATTATGGTCCTACAAGGAGTATTAGAGTTGGGTTAGCTCTTCTTGATATATCTTAACTGGTCATAGAGCCATGATATTAGACAAATATTCAACCAAGCTACTCATTTTTGATAGGGTTGTCTTTTCCTATTGGAAAGCCCGGATGTCGGGACCCCGGATTTCCGAACCCAGACCCTCTGTGTATTACTGCACTAGTCCCAGATCAAAGCTAGTGCACACAGTTAAACAGAAATGAATACATAACCAGCAACGCTTTATTACAATATTAAAGAGTACAGACCGAAAAGTCTCATTATTACAATTGAGGTTTCAAGACCTCGCACACACGAAACACAGCGGAAGCAAAAGATAAACTCGGTGAAGACCCATCAATACGCCACATGCAATTGACTGGGGAAGCGCGACCTAGAACTTCTGGAATCCTTCGTCGAATCCTCAAGCGAAGTAGTCGTAGTCACCTTCTTGGGCTTCATATTCCTCTGCTTTTTATGTTGGAGTGTAGCATGTGAGTACATAAAGTACTCCGCAAGTCTTGGGAAAAATGCATAGATGCAAGGCTTAACAAAGGAAGGCTATATGGTTCTTTTGCACAAAGCAACATTTTAAATTTTAATTACTACTAATTAGTTTCGAATGCATTGTTTTAACAAAGTAATTGCTTTAACTGAAACTACTGAGCATTTTATAGTGAAGGTTCCAACCACCAACACTAGCTAACCAATTACAATTGGTCAAGTTTAAAAACTGCGGGTTCCATCCACCCTCTCTGGCTCCAACTGCCAGGATACCCTTCCGAGAGTTCCCTCCACTCTCGGAATACAAAAAGTTTGATTTTAAAACCAAAAACCAGAAATCTACCATGTGAATGCATTCCTTGCCCGCCCTTGACCGTGGGCACGGCTATTCGAATAGTTTTACACTCTGCAGAGGTTGTACAACTTTACCCACAAGAGATATATTATCCTAAAAGTCAACACGCTTCCTTTGGCATGAGACCCAGATAAAATATCACAAAGCCTTTACCTTACTCTAATCTAGCTAGATACCACCCGCTGAGGTTTCACCGCAGGTAGGCTAACTGCCCGAACCGAAGCCCCCTCTTGCGCCATATGAGTACAGTAAATCCCTGTCCCTCACTGTGGATAACCAGTCCATCCCCGGCACCCACTTTCCACTGGTGGCACCTAAACTAGACTATCATAAGTTAGTCAGCTAGGTCGTACCCATATAGACTTGTGGTTGTACGGTTAATGCTCAGTCTGGACAAACACAAGCGTCGGTCCTTAATTGACTAGGGTGGAACATACACTTAACAAGATCTCGTGCTTCCTGCACCAACCCAAACCAACCATCCACCCTAATCTAAACCAGCTTTCACATTTTATTTTATTTTAAAATCACAGTGACAACTCCAATTGCCACTTCACTAACAAACACAAGGGTTCAATAATAAATCATAATTTCCCATTTTCAAGATTTTCCAAAGTTATTAGATAGCATGACTAAGCATTATTCTACCATTCTAATATTCACAAAGATTAATAGTAATCTCATTATTGAGACAAAGGAAGTTCTAGGGTGACAAGGTACATGGCAATCAATGTCAAATGAGGGCATAACAAAGTTGGAATAACTAATTCTAAAGATTTGAACTAGTGATTTTATGTAAATAGCAATGCACATAATTTAAAATATTTAAAACATTTCAAAAGCTTAGGTTCAAGATGATCAAAGGAGACTTGCCTTCCTGTAGGATCTCTGAGTCCTCTTGCTGTTGGGTAGAGTGATCGTCGACAACGTTGGAATCTACGCGAGAAAAGACGAAGCGAACAAAGCAAATAAATACAAATAAAAATTCAAACAAACTCAAAAATTCAAATAGAGGCCATATTTGGATAGATTATGATTTTAGACGAATTTAGGAGAAAGGTTCAGCGGATTTGGGGTTCACACGAGTGAGAACGAATATCTGGAAGATCGGTTGGGAAAAGAAATTACTGAGACAATATTTGGACCAAGGAAAATAGAATGGATTTTATGGAGATTTTGCAAGATTTGAATTTGAATTTTGAAAGTGCACATAAAATTTGGAATGGAACTGAGGCTTTGAAATTAAACTGGGCATTGAATTTGAAATTTAAATATTTGAAATATCAAATAAATTTCAAATATTTGAAAGGATGGAAGAAATGGATAGTTTGGAATTTTTAATGAATTTATAAATTTGAATGGGCTCAAACGGAGTTAAAACGAGGGAGAACGGGCTCCGGGAAGTTTGAAAAGAGAGAAAATGGAAAAAGGGAATTTCTGGAATTATTTTTCTAAAGGAAAAGAATTTATGGCGTCAGCATTGCGTCAGCCAGGGAATTTCTTTTCGGCCGAATTATTTTTCAATAGAAAAAGGGGATTATGGCGTCATGCTTGCGTGCAGCATGGGGTAAATCCCACTGACAGATGGGTCCGGGTCCATGTGGACCGAGCCCATGGAGGAGAGGGAGTGGTGAGGTGGCGGGGTGGGCTGACGGGGACAGAGGGAGCCGAGGTAGCGCCACTGGGCCACCACGTCGGCAGCCACCTCACTGCCGCGCTGACATGGCATGGCGCCGGCGGGGAGGTGCTCGGGCTCGGGAGATCGTCGGCGAACGGCGACGCAGCTGCTGGCGGCGAGGCTAGAAACGGAGAAAGAAAAGCGAGGGGATCTCGAGGGAGGGTGCGGTAGTTACCGAGGGTGGCCGCAGGTGGGCCGGCGACGAGGGAGGAGGCGGCGGCGCTCGGGCGGCGGCAGAGGTGGCGCTCCGGCGGCGCTAGGCCACGGCCGAGGGGTGGAAGACGTCGGGGGCGACGCGGCGAAGCTGAATGTGGCTTCGGCGAAGCTCGGGAGTGACCGAAGCGGTGAGGGGAGCTCGCCGGAGTTGGAGGCGATGGTGGCGACGAGTGCGCACGACGCGGGGGCGAGGGGAAGCTCGGGAGAGGGAGAAGGAGGTGGAGCGAGGAGGTGCGGTGAGAGGGGAGGCCGAGGGGGCTTTTTATATGGGTCGGGGAGGGGGCAGGCGCCAGGGATTTCTCGCCGGAGATCCCAGTGGCCGGCGGCGATTGCGGGGAGAAAAAGGAAACCGCGGCCGTAGAAGGAAGGGAATCGGGGAGGGAGAAGAAGGAAAGGGTGCGGGAATGGCGGGTCGGGTCGGGGAGAAGAGAGGGGGAGAAAGGAAGGAGATCGGGCGACCAAGGGGGCGGCGCAAATGGCGGCGGCCGAAGAAGGAAGGAGGCGGCTGGAGGTGGGCGACGGCCCCGACAGGCGGGCCCGGGCGGCCAGAGAGAGCGGGGGCGCGGGGCGGCTGACGGCGGGGATCGGGCGGCCGAGAGAGGGGCGAGGCGCGGACGGGCCAGATGGGCCGGCGCGCGAGGGAGGGGAAATCCGGGCCGGCCAGGTGGCGAGCGGGGAGGAGGGGGAGGCGGGATCCGGGTGGCGGCGTGGGCGGCAATTCGGCCGTCCACGTGGCGGCCAGAGGGAGGAGGAGGGATTTTAATTTTTGATTTTTTTTGATTTCAGATTTTTAGAAATGGCCAGAAAATCCAAATAAGCTCAGAAAAATATGAAAATACTTCCAAAAATTCCAGAAAAATTCACAGAAGCTCCTGGAGATATTTTGGACTTAATAAAAATACTTCCAACTAATGTTGGTATTTAATTTTCATACTTAAAATACTTTTTAATTTCAAAAATACATTTTTAAACTCCAGAAAATCCAGGAAACCAAATAAAAGCCAAATAACTCCAAATAATTAATTTGAATTAGGATTTTTATAGAAATTCAAACTATTTTTTTAACAATATTTTTAGGTTTTACTTAAAACACTTTTCAAATCCAACTTTTCAAAAACAGAAATTCAGGACAAATCCAAATAAAACTCAAATACTTTAAAATAGTTAATTTGAATTTAAATTGTTCAGAAAGCAAATTTTTGGGATGTTACACCGGATGTCACCTTACATCGAAGCTCAAGGGCACTTAATTTGGCTCAAAGTCAAAAATCCTTTTGTTGTGCCTGCCAATGACCAGGTGATTACACCAGATGTGGAGGCAAACAACAAGCCATGAAAATTTCTGATTCAGGGGCTTAATCGATCTAAGTTTGAGCGAGTAGCTCATTTGAGGTCTGCTAATGAGATTTTGAAGACCCTCGCTGACTACCATGTGGCTTCTACTGTGATCAAGAAAGTGATACAGAACCAACTTAAGAAAGAATACTCAAAGATCGAACAAAAGCCTGGTTAATGCTTGCATGAGTTGTGGGGAAGGTTTAACAAGATTATCTATGATTTGCGTGTTGTTGACTTGAGATTTTTTAACTCTGAGAATGCACTCCAATTACTAGGTGCACTTGTTGTGAAAGTTTAGGGGATGTAGTGAGAACGTGTCCCCTATGAATACAACCATATTTACTATGCTTGTTGTTCCAATTACATGAGCTCCTACGCATTACTTAAATTATCAGGTAAGCTCCTTTTTCAGGAGTACCTTTATATTATATGAACTACATGACACTACCTAATGATAAAAATATATATTTGTGCATCACTGCATCACTTTTGTACCAATTCAAGCAAGAGTTCAAGTTGGACTCATTTTGGAATCCAATTCAGATTCAGCCTGATAGGTCTGACTTCAAATGTGCATAACTCTCACATACGCAGTCCATTTGAGGTGTGTAAGTACTTGATTGAAAGCTTATCTCATCAAATTTCAAATGGATCTGACCTCATTTCCAAATTCCTTCTGTGTGCACCGCAATGTCTAAAACAATCTGTTGCTGATTCTAAGTCTGAGTTAAAAGGTGTTGCGCCACCTCCACTTGGGCCTATGGGCCTTGTACCTCCTAGGGTTGCATGCCCAACTCCTTGGCCGCCCCCCCAACCCCTCTCTCTCTCTCTCCTAAATTTCCCCCAGGGGTCTCCCTCTTGCTCAGGTTTTGTTTAGATCAGTTAAGCACGTGTGTAAACTTCCAAGTTGTCTCTTGTATCGATTAGACCAATAGATTCGTGTTACAGAATCTCAACCATCATTGTGCGAATTTTATATCTAGCAATTTTCAAATCCTAATGCAACTTTGGGTGTCTTGATCTTTCGGTGAAAACGATAATTCGATTTGAGGATATGACTCTCATGATTTAGCTACCAATCACACAAGACCAAGATGACCAGCAATTGCTAAACCAACTACAAGACTGTTATCAACCTCACTAGAAGCATGGTCAACCAGACCACGAAGATCTATTCCTACATGCAATCGAAGAACAATAAAGACCAAGATAATAAGCAATGTGAAAATTGCAAATAGGATTGAAACACTCAATATGATGGGATTTCGAAGAAGTATTCAGGACTAGTCTAGTCGACACAAGCCAATGCACGAAGTAGCAATGTAGATGAATTTTAACTAAACAAAATCCAAACCCTAAAGTGTAGCACACATGAGACTATATGAGGATGACGACCAGAGGGTGGTGACCAGGGGGTGGGCTTACACCCCTAGGGTTACAAGGCCCATGGGCCCAAGTGGAGGTCGCGCAACACCTACCCATTTTGGAATCAGAGACAACAATAGATAGTTTTGTAGATTTTGGAATCGTGGAGCTCAAACGGAGTCCGTATGAGAAAGTTGTGCTCGTTTGAAGTCGGTGCTATCTCCGGAGGATGAATTGGATTCCAAAATAGGTCCAGCTCAAACTCTTGCTCATCTTGACCCAAAGTGACGTGGTGCTACATAAATATATATTTTCATCGTTAGGTAGTATCGTATAATTCATATAATATAAAGGCACTCCTAAAAACGAGCTCATCTGGTAATTTAAGTGATGCGTAGGAGCTCTTGTAATTGGAACACCAAGCATAGCAAATATGGTTATATCCATAGAGGACATGCTCTCATCATCCTCACTTTCTTGTAAACAAAGCCATCCTCGATTTTTGTTAAGCTAATAAAAGGGAAACAAAGAAACCAAGGTGTATGCATGGTATATGTATATGTCATCTATTTTAACGGTTCTTTGTTTGTGCACAATTAATGTTATAAAACAGCAGTGTGAACAATCATATATGTTAATGAATAAAATAAAATTTCTCACACAGCAATTATTGCAACTAGTTTTGCAAATGTAAGTGAAGCATTTATGCAATTCAAATCTCTGAAGTTGTAAACCTGTAGTGGTAGCACATATGGGCAAAGCTACAACTTTGAAATCAAACAAAGTTTATCCATATAATCATATTTCAATCGAGCAATAGCAAATTCATCTAGCAAGGGTGGAAAGATTTGTAAGTTTTTCCATACATCAACTTCATTATTCAGATTGTCAATGCTAGATGGTTCAATAAGAGATGAACACATAGGCATTGAATGATCACTAAATTATATTTTTCTCTCATAATAAACAAGATTTAACACACAAGAATTATTGTTCAAAACAACAAGTTTCAATTCATCCATCTGATCACAAATTATGCATATTCAATATACAAGAAATTGATTGTCTACACCATAATCTCCAATTAATTTAAAATAGTAGGTGTAGGTGTTAGAGAATTTAGAGATGAAAGGTCAGAAGCTTTCTCTACAACACATTCCAAACTAACAACCTCATTAAACTTGATATAGCACAATACATCAGTAGGAGATATTCTATCAAATACTTCCTTATGTGTAGTTAATTCGACATGTGCAAAATTATGAGAATTAAGATCAGCACATGGTTCGTTCAAGTCAACACAAGGAGTATCAAAAGGCTACACTACAGTAGGTATATACTCACAAGGTTGCTCTATGTCTTGCTATAGCACCAGATCAGTACCGTTGTCATTATCGTCCTCATCAGATGTTGTAGGTATCTCAAACTTCTCTTCTAATGACATAAGATGAGCCAGATCATCTTCCATCCATTCAAGCATCTCGACAGTATCTGTAGATGGAATAGTAGCCAAAATAATGTCTGTATTTTCAGTTACCTTAGGTTGCACCTCACTTGCAGCTGTGGGTGGTGGAGGTACAAAACAACGTCACAATTTTTTCTTCATCTCCTCCTATGTGTGCATGTAGTGGACCTTGAGATTCAACCACCAATGTTGAACATCACCGATCAGTGCCATCCTTGCCATGTTCATCTTCTCATAAGGATCAATTTCCAGTCTTTCAAAGTAGTTATCCAATATAGTAGCCCATATGAAGTAGTCCAACAATGTACTCTTAGCGGTGAGTAGAAAGATGTATAACGGTAGTTATTTCCCTTTGAGTTCAAATCTACCCACAATGTCATTGTAATCTACCAACTTCCTCAAGCCTGTCATTATTAGTAGAAATCAAGGAAACAAATCACAAATATATGTTCCTATCAACTACTAGGATCTAGAGGCTCAAAGTCATTCACACTCAAGCTAATACCAAGTTCATATCAGTTCTTACCAAGCAAAATAAGTGGTGACCAGCAACTAGTGTCGGTGTCAAACGCTCTTCGAAGATTGACAAAGCAATTGCAAGCAAGTGGTACTTGTACAATGGTAGAAGGTGGAGCTAGGATAGGCTTCAATCAAATCAGTAATTGTAAGTTGAATAATGTCGGATCCCGGAGCAACAACTACGAAATCCTCTGTGTTAATTGCACTAATCCAGGATCAGCTAGTGCACATAGTAATAACAGAGATACATATCAAGCACAATGGCAAACTTTATTTAACTGAATATGGGCTTGATGGCCAAAGTTTGCATCCATAGCACATAAGCCAAAATTAAATATAAACAACGGAGGGAAAATCCGAAGCAAAAGAAGCATACTGAGCCTGCCCATAGGCAAACGATAGTAAGACATGGCCTACTCGTCTTGATCCTCAGCGAAGCCGAAGCTGTCCTCTGGCAACAGAATTAAGCAAGGTGAGCAGATAAAATGTACTCCACAAGTTACACAGAAAAATTGCACAATAATGCAAGGCTGACAAGTGAAGGATTATAGGATTATTTGAGCATAAAAAACATTTTATCTACATAATAATGCAAGGCTGACAGTAAATAGATTGAAAATGTTGAATTTAATACAGCAGGTAAAAACAACATTGTAATCAAAATAGATACCGTTAGTGCAGGTCCATCCCCCATACCAACTTATCTAAATATTCAAAAAAGAGTCTATATATGGGTAGATTAGAATTTTTAGAGGAATTTAGAAATTTGAACGGGTCAAATCGGAGTTGAAATGAAGAAATACGAACTTCCAGAAGTTTGAAAAGAGAGAAAAAAAAGAAAGATTTTCTGAATTATTTTTGTACTGGAAATTCAATTTATGACATCAGCGAGGAATTGATTTTTGGCTGAATTATTTTTCTGCGGAAAAAAGGAATTTATGACGATAAGGTGACGTCAGCAAGAGAAATGAATTTTCGACTGAATTATTTTTCAACAGAAAAAGTATTTTATTTCACTAACAGGTGGGACCAGCTTTGGTGCACTAGATTTATGGACCGGGCAGGTGGCTAAGGTGGCAGGGAGCTGGCATGGAGCTTGCGTGGCTCACGACCGCTGACGTGGCGCACACGCGGTGGCTAGGTGGCGGCCACGGCGCGTGCCACATCAACTCAACTGTTGATGTGGCCTCACCGGCCGGAGGCGGTGCACAGAACCCGAGGGTCTCAAGCGTTCCGACGGGCAGTGGAGCACGGGGAGGGTGCCAAAAGCAAGAGGAGGCAACAGGGATTTGATTCCCACCTGGCGTGGGGCTCAAGGAAGACCGGAGGGCGGTCGGCGATAGAAGAGGAGCATCAGTGGCGATCGGCTCTGGTGAAGACGGTGTTCCGGTGGCCAAAGTAGCTCTTCTAGTCCTTTGAACTTTGGCTCTTTTGGATTTTCATTATTTACTTTGCATTCTCTGAGTGATAAGCAGATAAAGAAGCTATCTAATGATGACTTAGCACTCATATCCATCAAATTCACAAGAGCTTATCACAAAGTGAGAAACAGAAAGAAGTATGGTCCTTTCACTTGCTTTGAGAGTGGTCTGCCAAACTACATTCGGGCCAAGTGTCCCAAGCTGAAGGCAAGGAGGAGAAGCACTCTCGAAGGCATTATCAAGCTCGTAATGTGAAGTCCAAGAAGCTCAACTACCGCAAGTTCATCAGCTGGGTCCATGCCACTCTTGAGAACGTCAACATGTGTGATATGGACTTAGAGGCTAAGGATGATGAGGACAGCTCCAAGAGCAAGCAGAAGACCCAGTACTTCACTGGCATGTTCTTCATGGCCAAGGGCAACATCATCGATGTTGACACTTTTGACAATGATGAGTCTGACATTGATCTCAGTGAGGTATGTCCCTTGAATCAACAAATGAAGCATGATCTTGCTGCAACTAAACTGAATCTAAAGAAACAAGCTAAGATAATCAAGAATCAGGATCAATATGATTGACAACCTAAATCTAGAAATGGTTAGGCTCAAGTCCATAATTCCTGATAATGAAAACTATGAATCTTGCTTGTCCTTGCATGATCAATTAGCTAGGCTTAGATTTGCTCATTCTTCTGTTGTCATGCAACGGCGGACTAGTATTCATGCACCGAAGCTAAACGGACATGAGAGGAAGAATAGAATCCCAATTTCGCTATGCTATGTGGCACTCATCAGTGCAATGGCAGACTAGTATTCATGGATGTTCGAAGGTCGAATTCTCTGTGTAAACAAAATGAAATTTCGAAGACCGCACATATCATTTGTTCCTCACATTATCTTTTTGCTTTCTTAATGCCAATTTTCTTTGTAGAACATTTTCTTTTTACACGGGTATTTTCTTTTCACGCTAGTTTGAATTATTGTAAAAGTGAAGGTTTGAATTAGTAGTCCATGGTTGCATAGAACATCAATGCGCCCATCACTTGACCAAGTATTATGCTACATGCTTGCCTCTACACCAGAGTGTTGATGAGTTAATCTAGTTATCTTCAAGTCTAGTCGAAACCATGACCACAAGTACTTCAGGTTTGGTCGAGTCCACGACTAGAGCATGTCCTACGGGTACGTCGTGTAATCGGTCGAGCCAAGTTTATGACCATAGCAGCTAATACGACCACTAAAGTTTGTGACCAGTGAGCATGTTCCGAGCAGATTCAAAAGCTGAATTTGATACAATAGATAAAAACAAGATTTTAACAAAATAATATCACTAGTGCATGCTCGAACCAAACACTAACCTATCCACGGCCATCCCACCCAGACCATCTTTTCCAAAAGAAAAATCTCATATGGATTCCATCCATCCATACGCTTTTTAATCTCTCATAGATTCCATCCATCCATAAGGTTTTCATAAAGCATTTTGGAAAACAAGGTCTAATCCATGAAAAACTTTACTCAACTTGCCTATGACCGTGGACACGGCTATCTAGGATAGATTACACACTCTACAGATGTTGTACAACTTTACCCACAAGACATGATCATCCCATACTACCACCGGATAAACACACTTTCTTTAGTGTGCAGCGAGGAGATCATGATAAGGCCTTTACAATGCAATGCCTTCAACTTGGCCAAGTCAACACTGAGGTTTCACCACAACTTGAATCCACAAGTTGGAGCCCCCTCTTGAGCCGAGTGAGACTTCTCATGGCCTATGCCACGCTCACTTTCAACCTACAGCAAGACTCAGGTTGGGACCTGCAAATTAATCAGCTAGAACTATCCCATACCAATCTTGTGGTAGTATAAAAGGGCTTTGTAGAAGCAGCTCACAGACCGGTCCTTAACTGACTTAGGCACCAACCACATACCCTTTATGCCTGACAATCAACATTGTGTCACCAAACAACAATGCATGCCAGTAAGCACCCATCACCTAACCAATTGTCTAAGTCTAAACCAAGTTTTTATATTTGTTTTGGAAATATTTCATAATCCTTCTTTACTCACCAAAGTCAAGAATACATTTTAGAAACCATCATTTTATGTAAATCAATTGATCCCTCCTAAATCATTCTAAGCATGGCTAATCATTTCTATAAAATTTTTAGTTAATACTAATGTACTAACTAGGTTTTCATCTAGGGTCACAAGGCATAATTGTGTTCAAATGTCAAATTTGGCTATACAAAGGAATTAGGCATAACTAGAATTTAAACTGAATTTAAACTAGATTGAATAAAAGTACACATGCATTATAATTTTAAAAATAACATAATTAATTTAAATTACTAGGAGCAACATGATCAAAGGTGTAACTTGCCTTGCTCAAAGTCTTGATGCTGTGAATCGTCAAAATCGAACTCTCCGTATTCGTCGTAGTTTATACGCGAAGAACCAAAGAAAATAAATTCAAATAAACTTCAAATAAATTCCAAAAATTATGAAATATACATTAGGAGATAGATTATGATTTGAGATGAATTTAGGAGAAAGAATCAATGGATTTAGAGTTCAGACGATAGAGAACGAGTCATTGGAAGATTGGTTGGAAAAGAAATTGCTGAAAAATATCAAATAAAGGAATAGTTCTCGAAATCTTCTTTTTGGCTGGATTTCTAGTTTGCTAGTGTGCAACACAAGTGGGGAATGAGGAGAGGAGGTGGTGGTTCAATTTATAGGTGAAGAGGAGGAAGGGAATGGCCAGAATTGAATGACGAAGTAATAGCCTGAAATCAAAGAAAAAGGAAAAAGGCTATTTTTTTAGAATTATTTTTATACTAAAAAAGATATTTATGACATCAGCATCTAATTTCATTTTTTAGCCAAATTATTTTTATAAAGAAAAAGATTTTATTGGACTGACAGGTGGGACCGGGTTTACGGTGGACTGGGTTCGTGCAATGGCTTGGTTCACCGTGGACTCAATCCACTGCTAACGTGGCAAGAAAGAGAAGGTGGCAGCCAAGCACTGATGTGGCAGAGCCGAGGAGCCCCGCGGCTGCCATGCGGTTGCCACGCAAGCACGGGCGCTAACGTGGCATGGCCGACCGGAGGTAGCACTCTGGCCCAAGGGCTCACCAGAGCTTCGGTGGACGGTAGCGGCCGACGAGAGCCGGAGAAGGGAGAGGAGGCTGCGGGGAGGCGGGCTTACCCTGGCATGTAGTCCGAGGGGCTTGGAGATGGACCGGCGACGAGACGAGGTGGCGGTGTAGCAAGGGCGTTGGCGGAAGGGGCTCTCTGGCGGCGGATTCGACCGACGGAGGGGCGGAGGATGATCGCGCGGACACCAGGATGGTGACATCGAGGTGCGAGGACGCTCAAGACGACGGCAATTGCTCACCGAAGCTCAGCGCGGCAGTGAGGATGGAGAAGCATGGTGTGGTGTGGGCTCGGGCACGGAGAGGAGGAATTGGCAGAGGGGAAAGGGGTGGCAGCGCACGGGGATCCTTGGGGAGGGCCTTTTATAGGGGCTGGGAGCGAACGAACGGTCGTCGGTAACTCATCAGATTAATGCAGTCGGAAGTGGCATGAAACAACGAGGATAGAGGCTTAAAGATGGGGGAAACGGGCGGGATTAACTGAGGAATAGAGGGGCATTAAAAAGGTGCATTAGTTCGAGACATAAAGGAAGAGAAACGACCGATTAAAAGCTCGGGGAGGTCGGCCATGGCAGCTCAGCTCACTGGGGACAAAGGGGGTGGTGGAAGAAGGATATGATAGGTGGGCCCCGCATGTCCGTGAGTGAGATAAGGGAGAGGAGGGAAGCGGACGGCCGGATGTTCGCCACATGGCGCAATGAAGAGATCGAGGCCGTCTGCCGAGAGGCAAAGGGGTAAGTGGCAACAGACGGCCGAGATGAGCTTGGGTGGGAAGGATGAGATCCGGCCAAACACGTGTCAAGCCGAGGAGAGAGGGAGGATTAAAATTCATTTTTTGTTTTCAGAAATACTAAGAAGCTTTAAAAATACTTAGAAAATAACAGATGAAGCCTAAAAATTCTAGAAAAATTCATAGAATTTCGTGGAGATGCTTTAGACTTAGGAAAAATATTTCCAACTTAAAGTTGGTCTTTTAATTTTTACCAAAATAGTTTTTAGCTTTGAAATTGATTTTTGAAACACAGAAAATCCAAATAAAAGCCAAAGGTTTTTTAAATAATTAATTTGAAATAGTATTTTTATAGAAATTCAAAATACCCTTTATTTAATAATATATATATTAATTAAATTACTTTTAACAAAAGCCTTTTTAAAAGCTAAAAACAGGCAAATAAAATCTCCAAATTTTAGGCAACCAAAGAAACACTTGTTTTTATTTTAAATTAAATTAGTTTTCGTTTTTTTGCTGAAAATTTTGGAATAAACAGCTAGGCTGTTACAGAGATGATGATAGTGACAAGGATCAAGGTGTGATGGTGGCTATCTCGCAAGCGGTGCCAGACAACATGATAATGTCAATCGCGAAGAAGAAGATGACAAAAGAAGCATGGAATGCACTCATGAAGATGCGAGTAGGCAAAGAACACATCAAGAAGGCATGCACTCTAGTGCTGAAATGGCAACTGAGCAAGTTGTGGATGGGACACTCAGAGACGATCACTAAGTACTCCATGAAAGTCGCCACACTGGTGGGTGAGATTTGTTCGCTTGGCACAAAGCTAGAAGAGTGCGATGTCATCAAAAAAACTATTTAGTTCAGTTCCAGGTTGTTTCCTCCAGATTATCAGAATAATCGAATATTCTGGCAATGTCGCGGCAATGTCGCTCTTGGAGGTGATCGGTCACCTTAGAACCTTCGAGGAAGGAGTCAAGGGGCGGCAGCACTCGAAGGACGAGGGAGATAAACCACTCCTTACCCAAAACAAATGGGAATAGAGGAGCTCGAAGACAAAGAAGAATGAGGGCTTGAGCAGCACCAAGAGAGGAGGTTGTAACGGAAGAGGTCAGGGATGCGACCATGGACAAGGCAGAGGCCGAGGAGATGGCAATCACATCATCGATCAACAAATACCATGTAACTCTAACAAGTCCTTGGTCAATTGTTTCAACTGTAACGAATATGAGCACTTTGCGAAAGAGTGTCCAAAGCGAAACCAAAGAGAAAGGGTCAATCTCGTATAAGCAGAACGATGGAGATCCCCAACTATTGATGGTTGAAGTTGTGAACTCATCCATACAGTTCTGATGCCTGAAGAGTAGGTATTCCTGCACAAAAACAAGGTGGTGCCGAAGCTTAGCACACCCAAAACAAGGCTTAGTATCTTGATACCGGTGTAAGTAACCGCATGACCGGCTGCATGGAGAAGATTGCTAAAATTGACACGATTGTAAAAGGTTCGGTCAACTTTGGAGATGGTTCAGCTGTGGAGACACAAGGTAGGGGCTTGGTGTTGTTGGAGTGTTGTACGGGTGAACATTGTATCCTCATGAATGTTTACTACATCCCAAAGCTGAGAAGTAATATAATCAGCCTCGGTCAGCTAGACAAGAATGGTTGCAACATAATGGTCAAAGAAGGACTGATGTCGATCTTAGACAGAACTCGCAGGATGTTGGCCAAAATGAGCAGATCAAGAAACCGGATGTATGTGTTACACACCAATTCAATTCTTTCAGAGTGTCTCTAAGCAAGAAGCACTAACGAGGCATGGCGTTGGCATGCCAGGAACGAGCATGTGAACTTTCATGCCCTGAAGGATCTGGCTCACAAGAAGATGGTGCATGAGATGCACATGATCGAGCACATGGACTTCATCTGCGATGGTTGTTTAATCGGCAAGCAACACCAGAACCCATTTTTGACAATGTCTCTATATTGAGCAGTCATTCTCCTCGAGCTGTGGCACAGAGACTTGTGCAAGCCAATCACTCCAACTATACATGGAGGACATTAATACTTCCTACTATTGGCGGATGACTGCATAAGGTTTATGTGGCTGGCATTACTCCAAAGCAAAGATGAAGCATTCAACGCATTTAAGATGATCAAGGTTGCAGCCAAGATGGAGAAAAATCTTAGGCTAAAAGCTCTGTGCACTGACCGTAGTGATGAGTTCACATCGAACGAGTTCACGGACTGCTGTGAGCTGTTGGGAGTTAGGCGTTACCTTACAACGCCTTACTCTCCCCAACAGAACAGAGTGGTTGAAAGAAGAAACTAGATGGTGGTCAGTATGGCAAGGAGTTTGTTGAAGAGCATAGGTGTCCCAGGTGAATTTTGGGGAGAAGCAGTGTCGACTGTCGTTTATCTCCTAAATACAACACCAACAAAGAGCATCATTAGCAAAACTCCTTACGAAACCTACTATGACCGCAAGCCAAGTATTGATCAACTTCACACTTTCGGGTGCATTGCACATGTGAAGATGACCACGCCACATCTCTCCAAACTTGTAGATTGAAGCAAGCTAATGGTGCTCATTGGGTATCATCCAAAGACAAAAGGCTATCAGATGTTTAATCCTACAACACAACGAGTTGTGGTGACTTGTGATGCAATATTTGAGGAGGAGAAGTGGGAGTGGAGCAAAGATTCCTCAACAGAGTTACGATGGCTTGGAGATATATTTATGATACATGACCCTCTTGAGACTAATGTAGGTCCTGATGATCACGTGAAGGCATCTAACACACCTACCACTAAGGGCGTAGTTGAGGGACCCGACCACGATATGGTTGAGGGTCCTAACAATCACATGGAGGCATCCAACATGCCGACCACAGAGGGCATTGTCGGGGGGCCTGACCATGAAGCGGCAACTCCAGGCATGACCATGATCAGGATGAGCACAGGATCTAGGACACCCGGCTCATCTACACCATGCACTCCTGTAGCAATGCTAGGAGCATCGGTCTCACCTGGAGCTCTGCTATGGATGAACCTCAACGAGAGCTCATCTAAAAGACCACGATGGGAGCATGACATCAAAAGTCACTATGATGTCGCATCCCCGATAGAGTTGGAAGTGTTGGGGTTCTATTTGCTCAGGGAGGAGGAGCCCACAAACATTGAAGAGGCTAAAGCAAATCCAACCTAGAGAAGAGCTATGAAGGAGGAGATGTCCTCTATCCAAGAGAATGGAACATGGTAGCTTGTTCCATTGCCAGATAGTCACAAGCTGATCGGATTGAAGTGGGTGTATAAGTTGAAGAAGGACACTCAAGACGTGATCGTGAAGCACAAGACAAGGTTAGTTGCAAAGGGATACGTTCAACAACAAGGCATTGATTTTGATGAAGTCTTTGCCCCCATTGCGAGGCTAGAGACAGTGCGCCTACTTATTGCAATCATGGCACATAAAGTTTGGTAGGTTCATCATATGGATATCAAATCGGCTTTCCTCAATGGCAACTTAGAAGAAGTTTATATTGTGCAACCTCCGGGATTTGAGAAGAAAGGAGAAGAACCAAGGTGTTAAGACTACATAAAGCCCTATATGGTCTACGTCAAGACCCAAGAGCCTGGAATTCAAAGCTAAACAAGTCCTTGGTGGCACTTGGTTTTGAAAGATGCCCATCAGAGTATACGGTGTATAAGCGAAGTCAAGGAAAATGGAATTTGTTGGTTGGAGTTTATGTGGATGATTTAATAATCACTTGAGGGAGTATCAAAGTGGTCAATGGATTCAAAATACAGATGAAGAAATTATTTAGCATGAGTGACCTCGGGTTACTCAGCTATTACTTGGGTATTGAAGTCCGTCAGAGCTCCAAGAAGGTCACTCTCAACCAGTCTGCATATGCAACAAAGGTGTTGGACAAATGTGGTACGAAGGATTGTAATCCAACACAAAATCTGATGGAACCTTGCTTGAAGTTGAGCAAGGACAGCACAAACCCTCCTATGGACAAGACCTTGTACGGAAGCATAGTAAAAAGCTTGAGATACATGCTACACACGTGCCTAGACTTAACGTTCTCAGTTGGCATGGTGAGCAGGTACATGGAGAAGCCCACTACAGAGCATATGGCTGTAGCCTGTAGTAAAGCACATACTAAGGTATGTGAAAGGAACTTTGAGTAACGGATGTGCCAACAAGAAGAAGGAAGAAGGTTTGGGGCTGATTGGTTACTCTGATAGTGACCTAGCTAGTGATACAGATTGTAACATCCCAAAAATTTTATTTGCCTTTTATTGATTTTTTAGAGTTTATTTGGATTTATCTGGATTTTAATTCAAAATCTAAAGCAATAAAATGTATTTAAAATATTTTATTAAACCCAAAAAGAGTTTAGTTTCATTTTCCTAACCTTCCCTAATTTTTTAGTTAATTTTTGAGAATTTTCTGGAATTAAAAATCAATTTTAAAGGTTAAAAAGTATTTTATAAAATTATTAAATGCCAATCTAAAATTAAAAATATTTTTCCTAAGTCTAAAATGCCTCCAGGAATTATTATGAATTTTCATAAAATTTTTAGGCTTAAAATACTAATTTTTAAGTGTTTATAAAGTTATCTAGCATTTCTGGAAATTAAAACGAATTTTAAAAGCCAAAAACCCCTCGGGCTGACACGTGGCGCAACTAGATCACATCCGCCCCACCGCCCGATTTAATCTGGGCCCTCCGTGGCCACTTACCCCTTCGGTTTGAATCCAACGGCCCGATCTCCTTCGTGCATGCGTGGCATCAATCCGGCCGTCCGCCATCCCCTCTCTCCTCTCTCTCACGCCGACAGCCGGGGCCCGCACCCTTTCTTCCTCCTCCCCTTCTTCCCCAACCAGCCGGCCTCCATTAACACCCCCACCCGAGCTTTAAAAGCTTCGGTTACTCCTCCCCTCGGCCGGCAAATGAAGCCATTAATGGCCCTTAAGCCTCCGCTCTAGTAACCGCCCCACCTCCGCCCGTTTCCCGTCGGCTTAAAGCCCTCTCGCCGTTATGCGGCCGTTTCTAAAGTCCTTAACTCCGGCGAGCCCATTACCTCCTTCCCCGCCCTATAAAGCTCTTCCCCCCGAGCCCATCCTCCCCTCCTTTGCCTCCCCCGTGCGCCGCCACCTCTTTCCCCCTCCTTCCCAAGCCGAATCGGCCCCCGAATCGTGCAATCCGTCCGCGGCCCGTGCGAGCTCCGGCGAGAAATCGCCGTCGCTCCGGTCCCTCCCGCGCCTCGCCGTTGACGTCTTCACGACCCCCGTGCGCCGGCGACCATCTTCCCCCTCTCCGTCGAGCGACGCCGCCACCGGAGCCCCGTCGACGCCGAAGACCCGTGTGCCGCCGCCGCCAACCTCGCCGCTGACCCCTTTCCCGCACCTCTCGGACCCCGTACGCAGGTGAGCCCGAACCCCCGCCTCCCCTCTTGCCGTTGCGCAACACCGCCGCCGCCGCCTGGCGCCGGAGCGCCGGCGAGTCGCACCGCCCGTCGCCGCCTTCCGCCGGCGCCGCCCCGTCAGCACGCGCGCCCGTGTGGCAGGTCGCGTGGCACCGCGTGGTCGCCCCGTCACCTCCTCCTTGGGCCACGTCGGCCATGGACCGAGCCCACGGTGGACCAAGCCGACCCGTGAACCTAGTCCTCCATGAACCGGCCCCACTTGTCAGAGAGATAAACCCTTTTCAGTGTAAAAATAAATCGGCCTAAAAATAAAATAGATGCTGACGTCATAAATGGAATTTTCAGTAGAAAAATTAATGCAGAAAACTAGTCTTTTTCTTTAGATTTAAACTTCCGAAGGCCATAACTTATTCATTTTAACTCCGATTTAACTCGTTCAAATTTCTAAATTTTTCTAAAATCCTAAGCTACCCATTTCTGGACTCTTTTTGAATTTTTGGATTTTATTTGAATTTTCTTTTGGTTCTTCGCGTGTAGATTACGACGAATCCGGAGAGTATTTCTTCGACGAATCGCAGCAAGACTTCGAGCAAGGCAAGTTACACCTTTGACCATGTTGATCCCAGTAATTTAAATTATTTATGTTGTTTTTAAATTAATATGCATGCGTACTTTTATTCAAACTAGTTCAAATGTGATTTAAACTTTAGTTATGCCGAATTCCTTTGTGTATGGCCAATCTTGATATTGAACGAACATACCTTGTCACCATAGATGAAAACCTAGTTGGTACATTAGTATTGACTAGAACATTTTATAGAATTGCTTAGCCATGCTTAGATTAATTTAGGTGGGAAGAATGGTTTCACACAAAATGATGGTTTATAAAATTTATTCTTGACTTTGGTGAGTCAAGAAAGTATATGAAATTTTGATAAAATAAAATGTACAAAACCTGTTTCAGACTTAGGCATTGGTATGGTGGTGGGTGCTTGCTGGCATGCGTCGTAGTTGTTGACTCGATGTTGACTGCCAGGCACAAGGGGTATGCGGGTAGGCCTAAGTTAAATTAAGGACCGGTCTGTGAACTACTAATACAAAGTCACACCGTACTACCACAAGTCTGGTATGGGACAGATCTGGCTAAGTAATTTGTGAAGTTCCATTTTAGTTTCGCTATAGGCTGAATGTGAGCGTGGCGTAGGCCATGAGAAGCCTCACATGGCACAAGAGGGGGCTCCAACATGTGGATTCATGTTGTGGTGAAACCTTAGTGGCGGCGTAGCTAATTTGGTAATGGAACATTGGAACAGCCTTATCATGATCTCCTCGGCCGCACACCTAAGGAAGTGTGTTAACCCGGTGGCAAAACAGGAGAACATGTCTTGTGGGTAAAGTTGTACACCTCTACAGAGTAACAAACTATCCTGGATAGCCGTGTCCACGGTCAAGGACATGCTTAGTATGGTTTTTCACGGATTAGACTTTGGTTTTTCCTAAAAATTGGTTTATGGAAGTTTGTTAATCTTTTGGAAAGATCGTCCGGGTGGGATACCCGTGGATAGGTTAGTGTTAGGTTGTTGCCTGCACTAACGTTATTATTTTGTTAAATCTTGTTTTCATATATTGTATCAAATGCAGCTTTTGCACTTACGTTATTGTATTTAATTCAACAATGTTGTTTATGCAAATGAACCATATTATGCCTTCCTTTGTAACTCCTTATGCATGCATCAAATCTGTTATATCTCCTGGTGTAACTTGTGGAGTACTTTATGTGCTCACCTTGCTATAAACAATGTTGCCAGAGGAAGACAACGTCGACTTTGTTGAGGATTGCGATGAATAGGCCACGTCTTACAGTCAATTCGCCTTGTGGGAAGGCAGGATGGGCTGCTCCTTTTATTTATCTTTCACTGTTTACTTTTATGTTTGGCCATGAAGCCACCTTATTGTAAACTTGGCCATAAGGCCCGTACTTTTTCTTTATAATAAAGTTTGGTTATCATGCATGATATGTATCACTGTTCAATCTGTGTGCACTAGCTTTTCCTGGGATAGTGCGAATAACACAGAGGGTTCTGGAGTTGTTGCTCCGGGTCCCGACAGAGATGATCGGAAGAGCACTTCAGACATGGCATTTTTCCTTGGGTCAAATCCGATCAGTTGGTGTTCACAAAAGCAGAAGGTAGTCGCTTTATCATCGTGTGAAGCGGATTACATCACAGCTTGTATAGCAGCTTGTCAAGGGGTATGGCTAGGACAATTGTTAGCTGATATGCTAGAGACAAAGGTTGAGGAAGTAACTCTGAAGATCAATAATCTGTCTACAATTGCATTGTGCAAGAATCCAGTCTACCATGAGAGAAGCAAACACATCTATACCCGTTTCCATTAATTAGAGAATGAGTGGAATCATGGTTGATAGAGGTGCAGCATGTTTGCACAGAAGACTAGCTTGCTGATATCCCGAGAAGTCGCTTGGAAGATTGAAGTTCATGGATATGAGAGAGAAAAGCAGTGCAAGGAACATCTACGGAAGACAACAAGCTTAAGGAGGAGATTAATGAGTTAATCTAGATGTCTTCAGGTCTAGTAGAAACCATGGCCATGAGTACTTTAGGTTTGGTCGAGTCAACAACCAGAGCATGTCCTATGAGTACGTCGTGTAATTAGTCGAACCAAGTTTACGACAACGATAGCTAATATGACCACTGTAGTTTACGACCAGTGAGCGTGTTCCAAGTACTATAGCTCTAAGCACTGTAGTTTCGAGTACTGTAGCAATCAGAATGAGGACTGTAGTAGTCGAAATTAAGTATTGTAGCAGTAGGAATAAAAAAGAAAAGTCATGTAGCAATCGTAAAAGGTCAGGATTCAGAGTTCACATGTAACTAGAATTCAAAGCTGTCGTAAAGGAAAATCAACGTGTGTTTGTGTAGGACTCTTAACATGGGATGCCACGTTGGATACAGAGTCTTGTATTTTACTTCTCTATATAAGAAAAATGAAAAGGATGTAGGCATCTCACGTCGCCAAAGATCAATCTGTGTTTTACTCTTGTGTTCATGTGCGTGATCTCAAGGCTCGTGTTTGCTGGTCGCTAAGACATTGGGCTAATTCTCCAATAGCCACCTACCACTTGGCCAATGTCTTATAGGCTTTTGGTAAGTTTCATTTGCTTGGTTCATTTTTCAAAAGAAAAAAAAAAGAAAAACAGCCTTTTTTCTTTGCAGAAGTTCTAGCTATTTAATATCACTACGACAGAAAGGGTCATCACAGACGGTTCAAAACTGTCATCACAAATGATTTCTGAACCGTCTGAATTTATGTGTCTGTGATAATATGTGGTTATCATAGACAGCTCTCAAACCGTCTGTGATAATTACAACACAGATGATTTTTCAAAAAAATCGTCTATGATATATCAAGTATCATTGATGGCTATTTAATATAGCTATCTATGATACATCAAGTATTATAGACGGTTTGTCAAAAAAAAACCATCTGTGATATATCAAGTATCATAGATGGCTAATACCAAAAACCATCTGTGATATGTCATATATCACAGACGGTTCTCGAACATAGCCGTTTGTGATATCTTACATATCATAGACGGCTAATACCAAAAATCATCTATGATAGCTATTTGAATATATATATATACATATATATATACATATAAATATACATATATATATATAATATTTTCTTTTTTTGGCTAGCCTCAGGAAATGCTAGCCATGCCCTCCGAAAACAAGCAAAGAGTTCACATATATAGCACACGACAATCATTATACAAATCTCACAAATGAATTAAACAACTAAATGATGTACATTTGAATGAATTATTTGACCTCAGCTGTCAAGAATTGAGTTATTACAATTATATCAATTGTTTCAACATCTAATCGTCACTGGGGTACAACTCCCCAGCCTTGTTTATGACCTCCGCTATCAAGAATTGGGAGAGCTTTCCTCAAATTTTGACGAGTTTGTCAAGATTGAATGTACTTTCATCGAATTCCACGCATTGTCGCTAGGAGTGTTAAAGTCATTAGCGCATACACACACACACACACACACACACACACACATATATATATATATATAAATTGATAATCATGAAATAATTATTGACAAGTTGACAATCCTCTGGATTATTCATCTTAGAGGCCATGATGTCCTCCATATGGTAGCAAATGTAGAATCCACATACGTTGCCCTGTAGCTGCTTGTGGCACTGCAAAAATAGAATTGCATACATAGGTATTATCAGTTCTAGAAGCATTATTATGAAGTGTGATATAGGATTGTTGTATTGTAGTAGGTATCAAAAATTGCATCCTGTGTCGCACTGTGGTGCTGGATTCCTTGTATCTTCCTCCCTGGGCAATGTAAGCGCTGAATGACCTACATGATTCCAAAAGGTTAGCCTCAGCCATTGCAAATGAAGGAAAGACTACAATAGTTATGTATGGAGGAAATGAGTTTACTTGTCAATTGTTTGTTACACACGGGTGAAGTCGTGGTTGCTCCTAAGTAGGGAATCAAGGTATATTACCTTGCTGGTACAATCACAATCAGAATCTAGTGACCCCTAGTCATGTATGTCACCATAGTGATTAATCCTAAGTTCATGTTGCGTATAAAGTACAAATAAAACTTGTATGGTAACTAGTGAAGCACTTACCCCTGGTTGAATGGTTCCATGATGTAGTCCTTGTCACTGTTAACAAGCAATCTTATCGTTATGTAATCTTTGATGAAGGATCTATTATCATTGATTGATTGCTCAGAGACCAAGTGTGGGTCGAGGAAACCCACTGGTTCTCACCATCGTCGAACTTGTTGGATCATAGATCTATACATAAGTAATGAGTTATGACATTTATCGATGTTACATGAATGTAGAACTTGATTGTATAGTACACTTACAGTGTCCAGCAACATAGAGGTGAGGCGTCAAGTTTGTCGAGGTTGAATAATAAAAATAAGTCTTCGAAGGTCACGACAAAGTATCCTGAGTCATGGAGGAAATGCACCTCCGTGTATCTCATAGTGAATCCACTTTACCAATTTGGCTTTATGTTGGACCTTTGCATGTACCAGATATGCAAAGTCCTACAAACTAGTTTAAGGCTAGGTAATTATGACTCGAGGACCAATGACACTCCGAGCACGAACTTCTATTCCCCAGGAGGCACCTTAATCTTCTTCTATTCGACCGTAGCACCTCGCTTGCGATACATTTTCAGTATCACCTTCATGAGAGCCGATGTGTTGGCCTTCTAAAGAGGATGTGTGGATGGCATCATCTTGTGTCATGATTTCTTTGTTTGGGGGCCTCTCCAACGGGATGGCCCTAAAAACATCAGTAATCATGTCTATCTAGACCTTCATGAAATAGGTCCCTAGCTGGGCACCCTACACCAACGTCCCTGATAGGCAAGGATATGCCAACCCCCGCCCAGCGTCAACGAGAATGGAGCCAACAACCCAAATTCTAAGAATGCATGGCATGGCCTCCTACATAACGATACACGATGAGCTAAGGCATCCATCAGGTCTATCTATGTAGCATTCTAGAGATGTACATTACCTAGATGTCATTGATAGGTAAGTGGACATCGCTATGTTCAGAAAGTGGCACGGACGCGCAGCTACTCCAACGTTGAGGGGGACTAGGTACCATAATAATGGGGGTGGCTTGTGACTGGTTGTAGACTTCTCTTAATTCTTTGCTCAACACATCTATCTCTCATCGAAGTGAGGAAGTTATGTCCTCAAGTTTTGCGTTAAAGTCCCGTTTCATACATTCCTCGCACTTGGCCTTGGATCTCTTCCTACTACTATACGCCTCGAAGTCGTTTGTGAATCTATGCCTACAAGATACATAAACTCCTAGACCTCGCGTGTGACCTGGGTGCTCCTTATTTCCTAACTGCTTGAAAGGAGCGTTTAGAAAATTCGGTAGTCAATGTTTGCTGTAAGAGGCAATCAAGTTATTATAGACCCTATGAAGTTATAGACCTATTAACATCTAGGTAGTTTAACATACCTTACTAAGCGTTGGGACACTTCTTTGTCTGCAGGGTTTTTGAAAGAGGCGATGCCTGAAGACGTGGTTGACGATCTCACTCTTAACCAGTTTCGGGTATGCTCGTTTGTAATCTCGGCAAATGGTGGGGAGGCCCATGATTGGATTGTGACATCATCCTCCATCCACCATTGAGGAATTTTTACCCGCATACCCAGCAGTGCCGAGTCAGTGGGGGTGAGTGTTTCATGCCTGGAGAACCTTGTGTGCCGCACTTTCCTATTGAAATTTGGTCATCGTCTTCATCCGCACAAAGGACTCCCATGTTTTCAGTGACACAAAAGGATACCTCATGCAAGGCGTGCAATCTTTGGTCATGTACTGCATAACAAGCGTGCTCTTGAAGGTCTTCCATGCTTTTTCCATCACAAGGAGTGCATGCTGTTGCACGAGTTCCTGGACTTCTGATGGGATCTTGAACATGTTTGAAATTTTCATCCACAGAACTTCTCTCTCGTATTCTGTCAAACCTTTCCAGTTTGCAACAATGATGGGACCCGTTGCCTTCCAATTATCTCGTAGCTAATCCAAAATGTTGCAGCTGCTTTCTTCGGTTGTAGAGGGACCCCATCCGGAGAGACCTCCATGATGGTCATTCGGCCCACTAGCCATTTAGATACTCCTCTACCATACTTAGTTGCCCCAATCTTCAGAGCATCAAACCCATTCAGAAATACCGATGATGCCGACATCTCTCTTACATGAAAAAACTAATTACAGTGAGTTGTGAGTGTAAACATTGGCACATGTATTTCTCAACAACTACAAGACGAACATTAACTGATGTAGATCTTTTGTAACAACTTCCATTCTAGACTTGAAGTATCATTTAATTTTTATGCTCATATTAGCACTTCATGCCAGCGCTTGCTTTCATCTAATCTTTACTTCAAGATTTATGCTCATATTATATAGCATCGAAACAATACCATGCTTTCTTCTCCTTTGCTTGTAACCATAGTGAACATATGGATTTCTACAAGGATTGCTAGTGCGACAGAAAAGATGATGAAGTAAAAAGATGAAGCAAATTCATACCTTCGGCTAGAGCTAGAGGCAATAGGAAGGCGAGGCGGAGTCGGGAGGAGAGGCGGTCAAACCAGTTGGGGGCAACGAAAGCTAGGGGCGACGGCGAATCTAGCCGGGGCGACAATGGATCTGACTAGGGGCGACAGTGAATCCAACTGGGGTTGATGGTGAGGTTGTCGATCCAGGTGGGAGCGATGGTGGGAAGTTGGATTCAGCTAGGTGTTGCGAGGTAAGGAGGCAAAAGGATGTGCCCGAGTAAGTGAATGTGGGCGCAAACCCTAGCAGGGCACTACTTATATGCAAACTATAATATACGATTCTATTATGGAACCGTCTATGATATAAACCACATTACAGATAGTTCCATAATAGAACCGCCTATGATATATATCACAGACCGTTCTTTTAAAGAACCGTTTGTGATTGTTCCTTCTTAGCTACAACAAATCATATTTTTCGGCTAACTTCATGAAGTGTTATCCATGCCCTATGAAAAAATCAAGCATATACAATCACAGATGTAATTATTTCTTAATTGCTAAATCAATTACAATAGAATAATTCCTTAATTACATGCTGAGTTTCTTATAATTACATTGGGTCATTACAGTTAGTTATTTCCTTTTAAATAAAGCCCTTCGCGATGGTCGACACACATATAGCTTGCTTCAATGCTTGGTTCTTCCTTGAGCCTGATGTTGTCTCCGAATGAAGGTAACTCATCAAATTGATTGTACTCTTTCTCATCCATGACATTCTCAACTCCGACAATCCTTCTTTTTCCGTGAAGAACTACATGGTGCTTCTTATTTGCTAGGTCGATTACATAAAAAGTTTGAACAACATGCCTCGCGAGTATGAATGATTCATCTTTGTATCCTACGCATTCGAGGTCCACAGTAGTGACGCCATACTTGTCGACCTTTACACCCTGTGGGAGTTAGACCCAACGATACCGAAATAGAGAGATCTTGAAAGTTACGTAGTCGAGCTCCCATCTCCTCTACAAGCCCATAGTAGGAGCTTGGGCCAGCTGTACAGAACTGCTCATCATGAAATGCATCTATGCGGACACCTGAGTTCTGGATTGTGCTCTTTCTGTCCTGCTCTACTGTATAAAATATGTGCCCATTAATGTCGTATCCTTACCATATCACAATTATAAATTTTGGCCCTTTTGACAACCATTGCAGCAGTTCACTTGACGACCTCCGAGTGAATTGCACCCTCAACCATTCGTTGAATCGATGGTTATGCTATCTCGTGATCCAAACCTCCGACTGGCCTAGATTCTCTTGGCATAGCATGTCTTTGTGCTCTTCAATATACAGGGACACTTCAATCATGTGTTGTAAGATCGTGAAATAGGCTTGAGTGTAGATATCCAGACCGAGAGTTATTGCTTTCCTTCCGATGGCCTCGATACCCTCTAGCCTCCCCTCGTGATGAGATGCAAGCACACCTATTTGTTTGACCTGAGCCATGTAATCTTCATAGAACTCAACAACCTCTTCGATTGCATAACCTTCGATGATGTTGCCCTCTGGCCAAGATCGATTGCGTACATAACACTTGAGAATTCCCATGCACCTCTCAAACAGGTACATATGACGTAAAAACACAGGGTCGTATATATTTATTTCTTTCATAAGGTGGACAATGAGATAGACCATGATATCAAAAAATGACTGAGGCAAATACATCTCAAGATGACACAGAGTCATCACCACCTCGGTCTGCAGAGCATCTAATCCATCTGAATTGATGATCTTCTGAGCAATGCCTCATGATTATCACTTGAACCTTGTTTAGCAAAATACTTCTAATTGTAACAGGAAGCAATTGTGATATTAGCACATGACAGTCATGAGACATTATGTCAATTAATTTCAAATCCTGCATGGAAACAAGTTTCTTCATTCTGGCGGAGTAACCGGACGGAACTTTCACATCATGCAAGCACTAACACAGTTCAGTTCTCTCAGACATAAACAGAGTGCAGCAAGCTGGGGGAAAGGTACGTCCGGCCTTTATCAGTCTCTATTGGTGTTAACTCAGTCTTGATGTTCATAGCGACCAAGTCACGCTGTGCGTCGACACTATTCTTTGTTTTGTCACTGTTGTGGCTACTGGCCAAATAGGAAACTAGGAGAGTAGTGGAGTGGTTGTGATTGGTGAATAATGCTTACCCATTCTCCATGCCCATGGCGCATATATATATACAGGCATGCACCCCCTAGAGGGGTATACGTGGCATTACACATATCTCATTGGGCCCTATAACCCCCAAACATACCGGATGGGCTTAGGTGGGGGCCATCCCTACTACAGGAGCATCTCATGGTAAAGGGCTTCTCACGGGGTTGAAACCATGCCGCTGAGCCCTTTGGCCCCCTCCGTCCCTGTGGCCTGTGATACAACTTTTGGCGGGCCTAACGGCCTGTAGGGATGCCAAAGTTTGACCAGAGTCGTACGGCCTCTTCGCGCATAGTGGGACACGAGGCCATGCGCGGTTGGCACGTCATGTAGTGCCGGTTGAAGTCTGACCATGGTCGTGTAGGCGCTTGTGACGTCGTGGGACATGTGGCCGTGCGTGGTTGGCGCGTTGTGCGCTGCCAGTTTTCACCAGTTACATTTTTGATGCGCTGAGGAGTCAAAATAGGCTTTAAAGCCATGGTTGATGTTGCATCATTGCTCCATTCTTTTGACCCACTGTGGTGGTATTTCTTTCTTGACCCCCACTCCACTGCACCCTACCGCCATATATACTGGTCGCAATCGCCGTCCACCACTGCCTTGTCTCTCCCTTTCGCCTACCCCTTTAGCTGCACAGTGCCACGAGCAGCCCCGCCTGAAGCACGTCATAGTATACTGGTGGCCGTTCTTGAAAGCACTGTAGCAGAATGGCCCGTGGCGATGACCGTTCCTGCCAGCCAAGCGGCGGCACCTCATAGAGCCGCGGCAGCTCTTCCAGCTGCCGTGGGTCGTCGATGACTGATGCGGAGTACGAATTGGTTGTGTGTGACTCATCGACGGTGAACAAACAGTGGAGTTCAGTGAGGAAGCTAAATGGCATATGCATGAATTTGCTGGGGCAGAGCCTAGCGACCGAGGAGACCATCTGGTCGCTGGTCCGCAAAAAGAATATCTCAGACCGTGACGTGGTTCAGCTGCCCTCCACTGACGAGATGGAGCCCCACTGCATAGAGTCGGAGGTGGTGGTCTTCATCACCTACCTGGAGGCTAGGATCCATTTCCCTACAGCCATGTTTGTTGGCAAGGTGCTAAGATTACATGAGCTCGAGCTGCCACGTTCCATCCCCCACCCTTCGAACTGGCATCAGTAAAGCTAGCGGCGAGATGGAGTAGGCGCATGCGTTCCATCCCCACCCTTCTAACTGGCGTCAGCGAAGCTAGCGGTGAGATGGAGTAGGCGCACGTGTTCTGTCTCTCACTCTTCGAATTGACATCAGTGAAGCTCGCAATGGGATGGAGTAGGCGTGCACATTCCGTCCAACACCTTTCGAACTAGCGTTAGTGAAGCTGGCGACAAGATGGAGTAGGCACACGTGTTTTGTCCTCCACCCTTAGAATTGGCGTCAGCGAAGCTGGCGGCGAGATGGAGTAGGTGTGCATGTTCCGTCCCCCACCCTTTGAACTACCGTCAGTGAAGCTGGCGGTGGGACTTATACTCAATAGATGGTGCTAGTGCATAATGTGCGCACAGAGGCCACCCTTCACATGTCTTATTTATACTCCAAAGAGTGCGCACAGAGGTGGCCCTCCGCTTGTCTTATTTATATTCTGAAGAGTGCGTGCGGAGGTAGCCCTCCACGTGTCTTACTTATACTGTGAAGTGTGCGCGTGGAGGTAGTCCTCCGCATGTCTCATTTATACTCCGAAGAGTGCGCGCAGAGGTGGCCCTCTGTGCGTCTCATTTATACTCCGAAGAGTATGCGCAGAGGTGGCCCTCCGCATGTCTCATTTATACTCCGAAGAGTGTGCGTGGAGGTGGCCCTCTATGCATCTCATTTATACTCCGAATAGTGTGCATGGAGGTAGCCCTCCGTGCATCTTATTTATACTCCAAAGAGTGCGCGCGGTGTCTCATTTATACTCTGAAGAGTGTGCGTGGAGGTAGCCCTCCACGTGTCTCATTTATACTCCGAAGAGTGCGCACGGAGATAGCCCTTCGGTTGTCTCATTTATACTCTGAAGAGTGCACACAAAGGTAGCCCTCCGCGTGTCTTATTTATACTCCAAAGAGTGCGCGCGGAGGTAGCCCTCTGCGTGTCTTATTTATACTCTGAAGAGTGCGCATGGAGGTAGCCCTCCGCGTGTCTTATTTATACTTTGAAGAGTGCATGCGGAGGTAGCCCTCCGTGTGTCTTATTTATAATCCGAAGATTGCGCGCGGAGGTAGCCCTCCACATGTCTTATTTATACTCCAAAGAGCTTCAGGGATGAAGTAGCCCGGTCGTTGAAGGGACCCCTCCTCAAGGACAAGGACTGCGTTGACTGTTGTTACCGTAGCCGTGAGGTACCACAACAATGGAGCCTCTAGTACTGGGGCCACAAGGGTGGGAAGGCTTGCAAGATGCTTTTTGAGTTCATCAAAGGCCTTTGCGCACCCATCATCCCAATGAAACTCATCGCATCCGCGAAGGGTTTTGAAGAATGGAAGGCCTCTCTCGACCGCCCTGGACATGAAACGGCTTAGCGCGACCATGCGACCGGTGAGCCTTTAGACCTCTCTTGTCGTCTAGGGTGGCTCCATGGAGAGGATTGCATCGACCTTGTCAGGGTTCACCTGTATCCTTCGCCCTGACACCAAGAAGCCAAGTAGCTTTCCAGCTTGCACGCCAAAGACGCATTTGTCTGGATTCAGCTTGATGCCCGCCCGGCGGAGGTTGCCGAAGGTTTCCTGGAGGTCTTGACCATAGGAGGTGAATTGTCTGGTCTCGACGACTACGTCACCAATGTAAGCTTCGATGTTCCTTCTGAGCTAGGAGGCGAGGGCGAGGGCCACCAAGCGTGTGAACGTGGCTCCCACATTCTTGAGGCCAAAGGGCATTCTGATGAAGCAATATGTCCCTACCGGCATTATGAAGCTCGTCTTCACTTCGTCCTCCTTGGCCATATGTATCTGATGATAGCCAGAGTATGCGTCCAAGAAGCTCATGAGCTCACACCCTGCCGTGGCATCCACCAGTTGGTCTATGCGAGGAAGCGGGTAATTGTCCTTTGGACACACCTTGTTAAGCGCGGTGAAATCGACGCACATGCGCCATGCACCACTAGATTTGTTGACTAGGACCAGAGCCACTCCGGCGGTGCACCTCACGGATGACTCCGGACTAGAGTTGCTTTGCAACCTTTGCTTTGGCCACTTGCTGGCGCTCGAGTGACATGAGCCAGATCCTTTGCCTGACCAACTTGGCGTCAGGGTGAACCATGAGGCTATGCTTGATGATGGCATCGTCCACCCCCTTGATGTCGGCTGGCGACCATGCGAAGACATCTACATTGTCACGAAGAACATGGAGCAGGTCTTGCTCAAACTCCAATGGGAGGCCCTCACCGATGGAGACTTGTTGGTCCGTGCTATACAGGGAGACCTTCTTGACTCCGCCGTCTGGTCTGGGCTTGGGCATCCACCCAAGGCAAAGGACGTGCCTGCACGGAGGGTGTCTCTGGCAGCGTGTACCTTTTAGAGGGGGCCTCACGCGCCGAACTCTATCTGGCGGGCGAGGTCTTGGTCCTGGTCCCCGAACACAGTAACGATATCCTGCGAACCTGGAAGTTTCATGGAAAGCAAGTTATGATGTAGGACTGCCCCAAAGGTATTGAGGTTCAGGCGTCCTAGGATAGCGTTGTATGGGTAGGGAAGATTGACGGCTCGATGGTGGGAAACTTGAAGTCTTCTAGCCACGCCGACAGCTGTAGGCTGGTGGAGAGTGGTGACTCCGGATCTACACATCGAAGCGTGGCGTGACCGAAGGTGGGGGCATCATGGCTGTCTGCTAGGTCGGGTGTGACCTCCACTACCGCTGCGGGTAGCGCTTGCTAACTCTGAGCCTCCTACATCTCCTGCATGACCCCTCGGAGATCTGCTAGCTCATGCTGCAATGTTCCGAGGGCCGCCATCAGGGTGCTCTCTATCATCAGGGCGGCCACACCTGCTTGAGCGGAGGCATGTGTGGCGAGGTTGCTGGCGATACTAGCCTGCTCACCAGAGCTGTTCGATGTGCCAGTGTGATTACCTCCATGGTCAGCCATACCCACGTGAATGTCGACGCTGATGCTCGCCGCACCGACATCGCCCTCAACACCGGCCCCCGGTGTTGGTGCAGACGGCCCTCCAACTGAGGCCCTGGCATTGGCGACCGGCACTGTCATGCTCTACTTTCTTTTCATCGTCGACAATGCTTTCTTGGGCGCCATCACTTCTCAAAGTCCACAGCTTGCTCTCTGTCGTACCCATGGACGGCGCCAACTGTTGTAGCTACTGGCCAAATAGTAAACTAGGAGAGTAGTGGAGTGGTTGGGATGGGTGAATAATGCTTGCCCATTCTCCATGCCTAGGGCACACATATATATATCTCCATAAAGTATAATTACAACACTGCCCTTATAGGCATGCACCCCCTAGAGGGGTATACATGGCATTACACATATCTCATTGGGCCCTATAATCCCCAAACAGGCCAGATGAGCTCAAGTGGGAGCCATCCCTACTATAGTCATGAATGTTCAGTAAGAGACCAATCAAGCTATCACATACATTCTTCTCTACATGCATGACATCGATGCAATTGTGAACTTCTAAGTGCTCTCAGTAAAGTAAGTCCCAAAATACTGACCTTTACTTTCACATGTTCTTCTAACAGGTCCCTAATTTAAGTCCCTTTCCAAGCACAACATCGATATCCTTGACAATATCGTAGACCTCTCACCTGCTAAAAGGCCTTGGTACCGAGTCATCCTCTTTTTTCCATCAAATTATTTCTTCATCTTGCGGTATGGATGATACCATGGAAGGAACCTACTGATGTGCACTAGCAAGGGAGAGCCTATGCACCGATTTGCCCGATCTCACGGCGTAGGATCAAGAACGCCACTTTGGGGAAATTTGTAACCCAACGACGAGGAAGCCAACCGTAGCCTGCTATCCGAGACAATCGTTAGTCCACAAACCTAAATACTAACTCACACAACTACACTCGATGGTGTAGAAGCACAAGCTAGATGCAATACGCGGGGAATCACAAGAACTCGGTAAACAAGAACACTCTCATTGTTCTTAAAAAAATCAATCTCCGAAAGAAAAGAGCCCTCTCTTCAAAGTGCAGTGTTTGACGGTCAAATTCTTGACGCGTCACTGAGACTTGAGCGTCCGCACTATGAGGATGGTGCACACTCTCCGACGTTCCTGTCATGTTAGCTGTGACTGACAACAAATATGTATATATGTGGACAACTCACAACTCACCTCTTGCTTACCCAAGCTCTTACGCTCCTCGCCGAATCGTAGTGTTTGTACTGGTGGTAGCAACTCAGATGTGGACACACGATTGTAAAGGAAGCGCTAATGGTGTTTTGGTGAAGCTAGGTGAGTGATAATCACAAGGAGTATAGTGCAGAAATTTAGTTGTAGCAAAATCAAATAGTAATCCAACTAGAAATCGATGCCTAGATTGACAGTCTTTGCACCAACCCTACAGAAAGACCTTCTGAAAATCCAAAGTGTAGATTCTTGCAGCACAACCTTTTTTTCCTCTGTTGGTGCTCAAATAGCATAACCAATGCACGTTCTTAACTTGTGAAATGGTAATAGAGAACACGTTTTTTTCTCTCAATGCATACTTTTTTTTCATTTTTTTGCTTATTTTTTCTTTTTTTATTTTTGCTGATCTGAACTGATATGTCACTAATGAAACAAACTATACTAAATGAAACAAAGTAGTATGGTAATGCACTCAATGACTAGCAATACTAGACAACCTCTCTAAGGATTAGAACTTGGTAATGCACTCTAAAAAATCAGAACTAAAAAAATGGATGGGTTTTTTTTCCGGTTCTGGACGCTAGGATCAAAGACAAGCTACTAATTAGGTAGTTCTCAATTTTTTTCTCGGTTATGGATGCTAGGATCAAAGATAAGCTACAAATTAGGTAGTTCTCAACGAAAGAGATGATGCTAATTAGGTAATGAACAGGAACTAATCTACTACTAAAATTAGGGATAAATTAATCCTACCATGGGAACGTCGACTCTAATACCAGATGATGCACGGTTTGAAATGTAGGAAAATAGACTGGACAAGCCATCCATTGGTCTGGTGTATGCTGGTTGGAAACATTATAATTCATACAGATAATGATTGCAAAACTCGTTAGTTTTCTGGACCTCCCTGTTCCTCTCCAATGCACCTGAGTTCAATCGAAGAAGAAGAGGTGGGGGGTACGATCAAGTCACAAGAATCTAAAATGTAGCTTAGGTTATCATTCACCTGATCATGTATTTGCTTAGCACATCTTCTCGTGATTGGTCCTTGATATTGTTGGTCCTTGAGATGATCCTCTTCAGTGTGGTTATTGAAGGTTGGGATGTCCTCATCACCTACGGTGATGCATGTACATAGTTTTACGCGAGTTGTTCAGCCACACACTCTCGGTATAATTTAAGCAGCATGGATAGGCTTTGGCTTCTTTCATACTCAACCCCGATAGGTTACCAAGGGCAGGAAAATCATTAATGGTGTAGACCAACATGGCACGCAGAGTGAAGTTTTCTCGTTTGTCCGCATCCCATACTGTATCCCTTCATTCCATAATGTCATAAGTCTTCCGCCAATAGTGCTAGGTACACGTCAATATCGTTCCTAGGTTGTTTTGACCCTTGGATAAGTAGTGACATCAAAATGTACTTTCGCTTCATACACAACCAAGGAGGAAGGTTGTACATGCATACATTCATGGGCCAGGTGCTATGTCGGCTGCTCATGTTACCAAAAGGATTCATTCCATCTGTACTCAACCCAAACCTTATATTCCTCGGTTCTGCATCGAAGTCTACAAATATCTTATCGATGATCCTCCACTTAGTAGAATCAGCAAAGTTCTTATCATTCCATCTTTCTTGCGCTCCTCCGAGTGCCAACATAGCAATCTTGCATCCTTTCGGTCCACAAATAAATGCTTTAAACAGGGAATTAAAGGCAGATATGATAACATCTTAGCAGGAAGTTGTTGCTTCACCTTGATGCCCTCGCCGTCATCAGAGTCGTTCTTACGCTTGCACACCGGACAAATATGTAATTTTGCATTCTCTTTACGGTAGAGGATACAATCATTTAGATATGCATGTATTCTTTCTACTTCCACTCCCAATGGACAAAGAACCTTCTTAACTTGGTAGGTGGTTCTTAGCAATACATTTCTCTCTGGAAGGATGTTCGCTAGGAGTCCTAACAATGCCATAAAATTTTTGTTGGACCAACCATTGCTTGCCTTCAATTTTAGCAGTTCAAGAATAGATGACAACCTTGTGTATTACGGCTTGCAACCCGGGAACAAAGGTTTCTCCAGGTCCTTCAGGAAGTGATGAGGACATCACTTCTCCGGATACACACAACACTCCTCCACTTGACATTCAAGGACCAATCACTAGAGCTCGCGCCCGACAATTGAATTTACAGGTGAGCTCGTTCCTAAGTACTTCTTTTTGTTCATTTGAGAATCGATTGCTACCTAATAATTTAATTATGATTAGGAACCATGGAGAGGACCTGGAAGTACTTGGAGAAGGGCTACGAGGCGCACAAGTCCAGCAAGGGCAGTCGAATCATGTTGGAGGCCCAACTCAAGCCGACTTCGAATCCAATTCGGAGTCCAGGACCAGGCCGCACTAAAACGAACGCCCAGATTGCATCCGGGCTCCGTTTTGGACATTCTACATATGGATGGAAAGTTGAGAAGACGACCTTTCCAATGGCTCTGGTCCCATGTCAAAATTCCTTCTGAGTCAAAGGGAATCGTCGAAACAATTGGACATTCAGAATTTGTCAAGGTGCTGCGCCACCGTCTTTTGGGCCGTTCGGCTTTGTATCGTGTTGGAGCCCATTAGGGCGCGTCCAGGGGTTTTGTATGCCCCTTACTCCTCTATATCCAGCTGCCACCCTCACCATTAGGGTTTGGGGTTTTGCTTAGATTATTCTATCTTTGAACAGTTTCGCCGTTCATCGGTTTGTGAGACCCCAACTTTCGAGTGCTAAATCAATACATCTGCAATTCAGTTGTGTTCTTCCTTGTTCTTGCTTGTGTTCTTCGATTCGCAGGCGAGGATTAGCCTTCTTGGCGAGGTCAACCGGGCTGCGCACGGTTGATAACCTGAGGAGACGTGGTGCTGCGATTGCGGGGTTTGGAACGTGTTGTTCGGAAGCCGGATCGATTTGTGCCGCGCCTACACCAAATCGAACATATCCAGAACCTGTTGGAAGATCGGGACCCCGTTCCTATCAGGAAGCCCTTGAATTTACCAAATTTTCTCACTATAGTTTCCTTCTGCATCGCATAGTATTTGATCCAGATTGTCATCATACAACCTATCCTCATCAAAAGCACAATCCACAACTGGCATATCGTTGTCTCCCTCAACACCTTCTTGTATAATCTTCTCTTCACCGTGATAGGTCCAACATATGTACCCCTTTTTGAAACCCCTTCGAATCAATTGAGTTTCGATCTGCGCTGAGTTGATAAACATATTCAGATTATCGCAATCAATGCATAGACAGTACATATATTCCATCCCCTTCTTCAACATATCCTGCTCGGCAACTCTTCTAAAAGCAGACACGCCATTAATGTACTCTTCACTCACATGGTTCTCAGCGTACATCCAGTTTCGGTCCATCTACACTACGTATGTGATAAATTAGTGTCAAATTGGATTATTAATGCTACTATAGCTAGCCAGCTACATACTATTCATGAAGCAATATATATCAAGCAAGAATCAATATGTTGAAGTAAACTAGGAGTAGTGACCCATTCTTAAATTGCAGCAAACTACCAATTAAGCTATATCTAAATCTGGCTTTTATCTCTCTTTATTATAAGGCATATAAATTAGAAGTAAATCTAACCTCTAATCACCAAGCTAGAACAAATTGATCTACAAATAGCTAGATCTACAAGCGGAATGCTTTCACCAAACTCCCCAAAGCCGGCTGCCTCCTTCAATGCAGCGCAACGAAGATAGATCTGTCATGACAGGTCTGGCTAGGCATTAATTAATAACGCGGCGTATCCCAAACACATCCAACCACAAACTGTTTGTAATACGTAATTATCACAGACGGTTCATATTATTAATCGTCTGTGATATCTGCAACTATCACAGATGGTACTGTTAATAACCGTCTGTGAATTATCGCAGACAATTTTTAATACTAACCATCTGTGATGTCTACAACTATCATAGACGGTTCGTGTTAATAACCGTATGTGAACTATCACATATGGTTATAAACGCAAACCATCTATGATAGTAGCGTATTACAGACAGTACATGGGCGACAATTATAAAACCATCTATGATAATTACAGTACAAACGGTTCGAGAAAATGTCTGTGATGACACGTCCAGTATATATAGTGTTTTTTTTATAGTAGTTTGATGATTTGTCCTTCATCGAACCTTCCGAGCTTGGTGAAGGGGCCAAACGTAAGAGAAACCGATAGCGGAAGCGATACCGACTGCCGCGCCCTCACCGCAACATCACCACCCGCCGGCTGCTGCCGGGCTCTACCCAGCCACGACGGCAAGTCACGAACAAAGCTAGAAAGGCACGAGTACGATCACAAGCGTAAAATCTGTCTTTCTATAATCAACAATTTTGTTATTCCATGTATAAGCACAATCACAAGAGACATGTGTTCTGATTTAGAATATCCATAGAGCCTACTCTCGGGACTGCCGTTCTCATTCCCCATTTGTCACCGCGCTTCCTCGCTAATCAACATCGGCATAGAAATATTGGATTGTGAACCGGACTGCATTTGGGATCCTTACTATGTGGCGCTCGTCGTACCAAGTAAGGCTGCCAGATGTGTATGCCCCTGCACTTCATGGAGTAACCTTCAAGGCGTTCACTGTCTTTGTGGCGTTGAAGGCAGGGAGAGGGTCAGCGTCAGATTTCTACTCCTGCTGCACACTTGACCATGTAAGTTGTACACTGCGTCGACCATGCCGGCATGGCCGCGTTGGTAACTTCTCGCAGCACCTCAATGGGATGCCTTAGATCAGGCCATCAGGGATAGATATAGGATGCAGGTTTAGGTGGTATGCGGGAATGTTGATTAATCATGCCACAAGTGAAATGCATATATATATATATATATATATATATATATATATATATATATATATATATATATATATATATATATATATATATATATATATATATATATATATATATATATATATATATATATATATATATATATATATATATATATATATATATATATATGCATTTCACTTGTGGCATGATTTGACGACGAGTAGATGCAACGGTTGAGTTCGCTGACTTCTTTGCCCTTTACTTTTCGTAGTGTAGCTCGTCCCTGCAAAAGGCATTTGCAGGTGACCCTAATTTCGGAGTGAGCGTGGCGCGGCACTTCCGTGGTGGGGCATCTTGCAGGTGACCATGATGTCTTAAACATTTTTTCTGTCATCCTCCAGTTTGTCTGCACCAAACAATGAAACGTAATCGTTTCCTGAAACTTATTTTGGCCCATATGATCTGCAGGTTCTGCTGAAGGGTGGTAGCATGGACGAGCTAAAGAAAATTAAGCATGTGGTCCGGTATGGCATATCTGCAGCATATCACTTATCCTTAATTAGAAACATCTTTCCTAGCAGATGAAGGTGCCAACGTACCAGAACTTCCCTTGAAGTCTCCATTGACTGTAGCCTTGCCAGATAAGCGATCTACTGCAGACAGCTCCATTTCGACAGTGCCAGGTTTCACGTTTAATATTCCCATCAATATTCCCATCAGTCAGCAAGAAACCGATAGTAACCATTCACATATATATTCTACTGTAAAGAAAAAATGTATGTATTCTGGCGATTATCATTAGGATGGTTCAACCATGTCAGATGGTAAGACAGTGTGCAGATTCAGCCAACACAAATAATTGTTTTCATCAGAGCACGTCTGAGAACAGCACTAATATCACTAGTTATTCTAATCTGAAGGAGCCATTAGAGGGTATGCTTTCACTACTACAGAAAACCGTATTACAGGCGGTTCAGAAATATCATCACAGACGGTTTTCTGAACCGTCTGAATTTATGGATCAGTGATAATCGAAGGTTATTACAGACGGTTTTCGAACTATCTGTGGTGTAAATATAACAGACATTTTGTAACTAAAAACCGTCTGTGATTATCACCTATCACAGACAGTTTTTACTTACAAAACGTCTGTGATTATCAGCTATCACAGACGGTTTTTACTTACAAACCGTCTGTGATATTCTTTTCTACCTCTAAATCTATTTCTGTTTATTGGCTAGCCTCAAAAAATGCTAGCCATGCCCTCTGAAACAAGCAGATCAATATGTATATGTATACATACAATTCACATCTCAATTCATTTCACAAACATAAAACATCCAATTCACATCGCACTTCATTTCACAAACATAAAACATCCATTTCGCAAATCAATTAATTGAAATGAAATAACATATCCATTAACAAATACACAATTACAAAAGATCTACATTGCATTTGCACTTAGATGGTAACATTGCATTTTTTTTATTGCTCTATCACTCCGGAATCGAGGTCTCGCGAAAGGAACAGATCCATAATCAACGAACTTGTCAGGCTGCATAAGCAATACTTGGATGGCAATCACCATCCAAGTATTGCTTGTGCATCCTGACAAGTTCGTTGATTATGGATCTGTTCCTTTCGCGAGACCTCGATTCTGGAGAGATAAGAGCAATAAACAAATCATTGTTTGTTGTGGAACTCTACATCTGAGTTTGTGACTCTAGCCACCAAAAAGTACGCGCACTCTCCTCAAATTGTGAAAGGTCGGGCTGTTTCAATGCAGTTGAGGGGATGGACGCAGCCTGTCGATAGGAATATCAATGTGTATATATATAACCTGATAAGTATGAAGTAATTATGGGAAGATTGACAAATCTTAGAATTGTTGATCCTCGAGGAATCGAGGAGTAGGTCCATATGGTAGCAAACGTAGAATCCACACGTGTTGCCCGGCGACTGCTGGTGGCACTGCAAAAATTGGAATGTGTTAATTCAAGAGGCATTACGACCAACTGTTGCATAGGATTAATTAATGTGTAATAGCGAATACCTTAAAATTTTGAACATGTGTCAGGTCTTTGGCCCCTTGTGTTGAGACACCTGCCTTTGCAATGTACATCGCGAACTCCCTACGTGATTCGAAAAAGTTGACCTTAGTCATTCGGAAGGAAAGAAAGAGTATAATACAGGTATGTATGGAGAAAATGTACTTACCTATCGATTACTTGGCTGACAACTGTGTAGTCCTTTTTATTCTTACTTAGGGAATCAAGGTATATTGCCTTGTTCTATTTTGGTACAATTACTATTAAAATCCAATGATAGTCCTGATTGTAGGGCATAAGTACATATTCCTTATCGCGGTAAGCCACCAGTGCTGATGCAATGTACCTCTCGACGAAGGGTGTATCCTCATTGATAGTACGCATGGCGACCAAGTGTGTGTCCAAAAACCAACCGATGATTTGGATGATCTAACTTTAGTCACCATGTGTCTATATATATACATACGAAAGCAACAAATTATATATGATATTTATCGGTATGACATGAATGGAGACTGTAATTGTACACGCTTACAGCGTTCAGCATCGAATGAGTGAGGCGTCGAGAGCGTTGAGCGTGAAAAGATCAAATAAATTTTTGAAGGTGACCACGAAGACACAATCTTGAATATTGTGCTCTAAATGTTCTGGCCCGAATTTGACAGTGATACCTGAGCGTCGTTCTCCCTCTGGCTTATTGGACTATTCCATATACCACATGTATAATTGCAGGCAACTAATTGGTAGGGTTTGGAGGCACGTTAGCAGTGGCTCACCAAGCATGAATTTGCGAGCCAATGGTAGGTACGAGATATCATCATCGGTCTTCTTTGCTTTGCCCTTGCTGCCCTTGCTGCCTCGGCTGTAGGTCGACTTTATGGTAGTCAACTGTAAAGGTAGCACCGGTGCAAGTTGCTTTAGCAAGAATAGCACCCGTGGAGATAGCACCGGTGCAGGTAGCGGTGGTGGAGATAAGTCTTGTGGAGATGGCACCAGTGCATGTAGCTCTGGTTTGCACTACCCTTGTGGTCTTGCCACCGGTGAAGAAGCCTCCAGGGAGATGTCGCTTTTGGGCCACTGGATGAATGTTCCAATGGCCTGCCCTAGAGTCACGATCTCGTCGTTGGGGGCTTCGGTATCGGGACGACCTCAAAATTGACATGCACACCATCCACATTAACTTTTGCGAAGCCTGGTGCTATAGGTGTACGGTGCACCATGGCCCCGATAGCAGACGGATATGCCTGTCCCCAAGCAGCGTACATGGGAACGGAGGCATATCTCACTTGGAGCCTACACTTCGTAGGATCCTACATAACGATACAAAATTACCTACTCCAATAGGCCTATCAATGGATCAAGCATTCGAGAGATAATAATTATTACTAGGATGTCGTCCACAGGAAATCTGGCCTCGCTTTCCGTCGGATTGGACGCGCAACTACTCAGACGGTTGGGGGGCTAGCTAGCACAGGAGCGGCGGCGGCGGGCTGCTGATTTTCTGTAAATCTCCGTATCTCATCTCTGACATAATCAGCTAGCTCCTCTCTAAGAGATGCCTTGATCTCTTCTCGTAGCCGTGTCTCACGCTCGGCTTTGGTTCTCTTCCTACGCCGATACATTTCGGAGTCATCTTGGAAACCATGTCTCCAAGGAACGTAAAGCCCAAGGCCTCTCGTACAACCCGGGTACTCCTTGTTTCCTAGGGCCGCAGAGAGTATATCTTTCTCCCTTGTTCCCTGAAATGATCCCTGGGAAGATTCAACACTCAGTGTTTCCTGCAAGAGCACGACATGTCATTTCACTTCATACGAAGTTTTACAAGCTACGTAATTCGATCGATATCTTACCAGGCGTTGGGACACTTGCTGGTCTGTAGGGTTTCGAAAGGAGACATCCCCCGATATCGTTGTAGATGACCTTGCTCTAATCCAATTTCGAGCGTGGTCATCCGGGATATTGGCAAATGGCGGGGCTGTGTCCTGCAGGATTGCCTGTTCGTCCTCCCTCCTCCACTGCGGGATTTTACCCGCATACCCAGCTATGCCAAGTCTGTGGGGGTGTGTGTTTTTTGCCTAGAGGGTCTTGTGCGCCGCACTTGTACTTTTGAAATCTTCGGTCGTCTTCATTGCCTTGAACTCTTCCCATTATAGTTCCAGGAATGGGTATTTATGAAAGGGCGTTTCATCCTTCTCCATATAGTCCTTGACAAGCATGCTCTTGAAGTTCTTCCATGCTTTGCACGCCACTAGCAAGGCTTGTCGTTGCACGGCGTCTTGGTGTTCTTCTGGGATCTCGAACGATGCCAAACTTTCTGTCATCAGCTCACGTTTCCGAGTCGCATGCACGCTCTTCCACGAATCGAATGTGATCTCAATTCGTTCTCGTGCAACTATTCCGATAATTCTTCGGAATGCGCATACTGCTTGGCGAGAAAGGAGAGGGGTCCCAGATCCATCGACCTCTGTGATGGTAAACCGACCCTCAGGCTTTTTCGATAGCCCTCTTCCTTGGCGTTTTGATTTTGGAGCGGACGCATCCGGCGATGATGTTGAAGAATGCGCGGAAGACATGTTGGCCTTCTAGACAACATATACAAGGGATATATTCAAATTGCGTGCACTATAAGCAACAAAAAAGAAGAATCCAATGACTTCTTCAAGATATAAACAGGTGGAAAGAGAAGACCATAGTTCTCACACTCCAATAGCTATAAGGAGTTATGAAGAACCATCCTAGAAATTATATGTCACTGGAGGGATAGATAGATGGTGATATAAATGGAGCATGTCGGAGAAATATACATATACATATACATATTACAATACAACTCTAGAGTACATGTTAATGGGCCATATATACATAACTCAACAGTCCTAGCATATAGCGCACCACATGTAGTAGGTGAACATAGTGAACAGATATGGAAGCAGAAACAAACCACTGAGCACATGAACAGAGTGAACTGTGAGATAGAAAAAACTCCCAACAATATGACGGTAATGAGAAGTATCCTCAAGAGAAGTGCCATCAGTAGAACAACATTGAAGATAAAGCTCTATATATAGGAGTAGCAGTTGTCCGACCGTCAGTGAAGCCAGAATGATTATGCAAATCCTGAACATAGCACTGCTAAGACAGGTAGTAGCTATCAACTGTGCAAGTAATCTCAATCCCTAGAGAGTAATGTAAATGACCCAGATCTGACTAAAAAACTGCTCACAAAGTGTTGCGCACCTTAGGGTTCGGGCATTGAGGTGTAGGCGGTGGCGTGGACGGAGGTCCGAGGAGGCAACCGGCGAGGGGCTCGGGGGACGGCGAGGGGCTCGGGGGCTCGACGGAGGCAGCCGGTAAGGGGCTCGGGGACGGCGACCGGTGAGGGGCTCGGGGGCTCGACGGAGGCGATCGGTGAGGGGCTCAGGGGGACGGAGGCAGCCGCCGACGGGCTCAGGGACGGCGACGGCCTAGGGGATGGCGATGGCCTGGGGGGACAGCGGCAGCGACGGGCTCGATTGGGAGAGTGACTAAGTGGTTGCTAATAACTGCAGTGTACGCGCAAAACCCTAGCGGGGGGTTATATATAAAGGATTATTACAGACGGTTCTATTTAAGAACCGTCTGTGATATCAATATCACAGACGGTTCTAAACTTAAAACCGTCTGTGATATTTATTATCACAGACGGTTCTAAACGGAGAACCATCTGTGATAATAAATAAGAACCGTATGTGATAAGCCTTTGCCCCCTGTAGTTATTAATATAAACACCAACTAGTATTCAATGAACATAGAGATACATTTGTATTTCTTTACAACAGCCCAATGAATAGTTATTAATATAAACACCAACCAGCATTCAATGAACATAGAGATACATTTGTATTTCTTTACAACAGCCCAATGAATAGTTATTAATATAAACACCAACCAGCATTCAATGAACGTAGAGATACATTTGTATTTGTTTACAACAGCCCAATGAACATAGATATACATTTGTATGACTCATTCTCAAAATTCACCTATATATCACACATTTTCACATATACGTAAATGCAAATTCACAAATACATCACACACATGCATTGTTGTATACATAAATACATAGACATGCATTGTTGTATACATAAATACATAAACACACATGCATTGTTGTATACATTGTTGTATACATACATGCATTGTATACAATGCATTGTTGTATACATAAATACATAGACACACATGCATTGTTGTATACATTGTTGTATACATACATGCATTGTATACAATGCATTGTTGTATACATAAATACATAGACACACATGCATTGTTGTATACATAAATACATCACACACATGCATTGTTGTATACATAAATACTTGGTTGACGAGTACGAATGGTTCGTCTTTGTACCTGACACGTTGGAGGTCCACGGTAGTGACACCGTACTTGTCAACCTTTACGTGTGGGAGATGCACTCAACAGCAGAGAAATAAGGGGATCTTGAAAACCACGTAGTCGAGTTCCCAAATCTCTTCTATGAACCCATAGTATGAGTTTCTCAACCCATCGGTACTGAACGCATCTATGCGGATACCGCTATTCTGGTTAGTGCTCTTTACATCCTAAGACTGTGTATAGAATGTGTACCCATTTATGTCATATCCTTGCCATGTCACAACTGTAAATGTTGGCCCTTTTGCCAACCTTGTCAGCATCTCACTTGGCGAGCTCCTAGCGATTTCTCCTTCAACCATTGGTTGAACTAACTGTTGTGTTGCCTCATGATCCAAACATCCGGCCACTCCGGATTCTGTTGCCAAAGCACATCCTTGTGCTGGTCGACATAAGGCGCCACTTCAGTCATGTGTTGCAATACCGTGAAATGGGCTTGAGTATACGTGTCCATATCTAGAGTGATTGCTTTCCTTCCGATAGTTCTGATACCCTTCAGCCTCCCCTCATGACGAGATTGAGGCATACCTATCGGTTGAATCTGAGCCATATAATCGACACAAAACTCAATGACCTCTTCGCTTGCATAACCTTCGACGATGCCGCCCTTCGGCCGAGATCGATTCCGTACGTAGGACTTGAGAATTCCCATGAACCTCTCAAATGGGTACATACTACGTAGGAATACGGGCCCGTACATTTTTATCTCCCACACAACGTGAACAATGAGATGGACCATGATATCAAAAAACAAAGGAGGAAAATACATTTCAAGATGACATAGAGTCATCACCACCTTGTCCTGCAGAGCATCTTGTCCTTCTCTCCGTCAAATTGTTTCTTCATCTTGCGGTATGGGTGAGCCCTCCAAAGGAACCGGTGGTGACGCATGTAGACGTTTTGCGTGAGTGTTTCAGCCACACACTATCGGTACCATCTAAACAGTGGGTATAAGCTTGGGCACCTCTTGTACTCTGGCCCGATAGGTTACCAAGGGCAGGATAATCATTTATGGTGTAGAACAATAAGGAGCGCAAAGTGAAGTTCTCTCATTTGTATGTATGCCATATCTGTACCCCTTCGTTCCACAGTACTTTTAGATCTTCCACCAACTGTGCTAGGTACACATCAATATCATTCCCAGGTTGCTTTGGCCCTTGTATAAGTATCGACAACAAAATATACTTTTGCTTCATACACAACCAAGGAGGAAGGTTATAGATGCAGAGAGTCATAGGCCATGTGCTATGTCGGCTGCTCATGCTGCTGAAAGGATTCAATCCATCTATACTCAGTCCAAACCTTATATTCCTTGGTTCTGCATCGAAGTCTGCAAAACTCCTATCGATGTTTCTCCACTAGGCAGAATCAGCAAGGTGTCTTACCATTGCATCCTTCTGGCGCTCCTCCGAGTGCCAACGCAGCAGTTTTACCTCCTTTGGATTTGCAAAAAACCTTTTCAAATAGGGAATTATAGGAAAATGCCATGCCACCTTAGCAGGAGGTCCTTTCTTCACTTCTGTTCCCTCGCTGTCATCTGATTGATTGTTACGTTTGTATCTGGATGCGTTGCACACCGAACATACATGCATATTTGCATACTCTTTACGGTAGAGGATACAGTCGTTCGGACATGCATGTATTTTTTCTACTTCCATTCCCAATGGACAAAGAACCTTCTTGGCTTTATACGTGGTTTTAGGCAACTCATTTCCCTCCGGAAGCATGTCCGCTAAAAGACCTAGCAACGCTGTGAAACTCTTGTCAGACCAACCATTGCTTGCCTTCAATTTCAACAGTTCAAGCACGGCCGACAACCACGTGTACTTTGACCTGCAGCACGTGAACAAAGATTTCTCCGAGTCCTCCATCAAGCCCCGGAATTTAGCATACTCTCTCTCATCATAGTTCTCTTCTACATCGTGAAGCATCTGATCCAGATTGTCATCGTGCAACCTATCCAAATCCAAACAACAATCGACATCATCCGACAGCATGTCATTCACTTCACCGGTGATGTCATCCGGCGGCATATCATTCACTTCACCGGCGATGTCATCCGACGACATATGGTCATTGACTTCGCCATGACTGGTCCAACACGTATAACCCTTTTTGAAACCCCTCCGAATCAAGTGCGCTTCAATTTGCCCTCGGTTCTTAAACATCTTTAAATTCTCGCAGTCAGTGCATAGACAGTACATATATTCCAACCCCCTTATTCAACATATCCTCCTCGGCAGCTCTTGTAAAAGCAGACACGCCATTAATGTACTTTTCATTCACACGGTTCACGGCATACATACAGCTTCAGTCCTACGTTATGTATATATAACAACTTTGTATTAAAATTAAATTAATTAATTATTACTACATATATACCACATGCATTCAGGCTTTGCTAGCTTAATTCATATTATAAACACAATAACTATTTCCCCAGCGATCGCTGAAGGTATATAACCAACAATTTTGACAAATTTGGCCTCCCACATGACGGGAACTGATCATGTATGGTCAAGTAGATGCAAACCATCTTAAATAACACTCACCAAAACTTAGATCCAACTTGTAATGCAAAGAAAAATAAATTTAATTACTAACCATATCTAGAGCAACCAGAAACATATGAATCTTCAAAGCTCAATCTCTGTCTCCTCCCACCAAATTAATTGGCCTGAAATCACCTAGCTTGCCCCCTGAGCGAAAGAGTGCAGCACCGGCTAAATCTGGATCGAAATGAAGACAGATGCGGCTCTAAGCGGCGCAATAAATGTCTAGCGCCATTATCACAGACGGTTTTTAAAACAAACCGTCTGTGATAATCAGCTTATCACAGACGGGTTTTAATAAAAAAACCATCTGATAATTTCATATTATCACAGACAGTTTTTAATAAAAACCATCTGTGATACTAAAATATCACAAACGGTTCATCGGTAAGAACCATCTATGATACTCATTTTCTCCGATGCCATCAACACAGACAATGTCCGAATTAAAACCGTCTGTGTTAGTGTCGGTCACAAACGGTTTTGTCAAACCGTCTGTGATTTGCCGTCTAGTATTAGGCTTTCTGTAGTAGTGTTTGGCTAATGTGAGAACCATCAATAGCAACAATGTGGTGGTAGTGCAACCTGTGTCTAGTCTTGCTGTACGAAATCAAGAAACCAGTCAAGGACATGAGAGTGTTGGAAATAATCTTGCCGGATCCGTTTTCTGTAAAGTTGTGTATAAATAGAGGAGAAAAACGAAGAAAATGTTCAGCGATTCAAGCACCATCAAAGATTTTTGTGTTCTCATATTGTCTCTATTCATAGCCTTCGAAAATTGCCTGAGGTGCGAAGAAGAAGCTGATTGGACCAGTCTGTTCAGCGAAGATTTTCAATCCGTCTGATCTTCATCTAACTCATTTCGACGGTCCGATCGACGTCAGAACGTTTGGACCAGTCCGAACGTCAGCTCGTGCGATCGGAGTAGTCCGAAGAGTTACTTGCTTTTCAACCGTTGATTTATGATTGGGTGGATCAGCTAGTTGTAAGTGTTCGGACCAGTCAAAAAGGCAGAGCAATCGCTTCCAACATCTTTGAGCGTTCATTTTTTTCATCATCTGGTATAAGAGCTCGGTGCCAATCAATTCGTATAACGAGTAGCACCTGGCAGGGAGCAGATCTTCATCGACAATAAAGAAGGGACCAAATTCCCTTCCTATCCAATTGTCAACTCAGAGAACTTCCCAGTATGGTCTATGAATATGTAAGTGAAAATGCGTGCCTAGGGGGTCTGGGACGTGGTGGTTGATCCGCTCGACGCTAGTGGAAAGGTCAATCCAAAAGGAAATGCAAAGGAAGTCGACATGAAGACCAATCAAACTGCTTTGGCACTCATCTACGGTACCATACCCGACTCGATGCTCAGTCAACTTGTCGGAAAAGATACAACACAAGAAGCTTGGATTGGTCTTCAGACAATGCACAAAGGAGTGGATCGAGCAAAGAAGGTTCGGTTACAAACTCTTCGAGGAGAATATGAGGCGTTGCATATGGGTGAAACTCAGTCAGTAGATGAGTTTGCAAGAAAGTTAACTACTATGGTTAATGAGATTTGATCTCTTAAAGGTACTATGGAGAAAACTACAGTCATCAAGAAATATTTGTGTGTCCTACCCAAGAGGTTTGTACTGGTGGTCACAACTCTTTTACATTCAAGTGATCTCCAACACATGAAAATAGAAGAAGTAACAAGATCTCTCAAGGCTCATGGGGGATTGCTTAAAAGGTGTAAGGCCAGAACTGATCAGGCATTGCTAATGAAAAGTGAAGAGAATGGTGAAAATAAAACTTGGCGGGAATCAAATCCAAGTCAAGGAGGAGGCCGGGGATCTAGCAATTAGCGTGGACGTGGTCGTAGTCAAGGTGGTCGTGTTTTTGGTTGAGAAGGTCGTGGTTTTACTGCTGGTCATGGAGAGAAAGCAATGTGAGGTGAGTTCTCTTACAACCGAGACAAACCAAAAGTCAAATGCTTTACCTGTGGCGAAGAGGGCCATTATGCTACAGTCTGTAGAAGTCATATTAAGTGCAATGAGTGCCAAAAGTTTGGGCACTATACTGCTAACTTGTTGGACCGAAATGACAACAGAGGGGGTGAATGGTGCCTTTAAAAATCGCCCCCTAAGTATTCATGAGAATCTCAACTCTTCGATAGCTATAAAAAGCTATGAAGAAGTAGATATAAATCTCACTGAAAATCGAAAATAAAATAACAAAGGATTTAATGAAAATAAGCTAGCCTGAAACAAGAGAAAGGTATCATGTTCTAAGTCTTTTCTAGAGAAGAGAGCACAATCCCAAAAGATCACTCGGCAGAAGAAATGAAGCAAAAAGACTTGACTGTAAAATAGATAAAGAGAGAAATTGCTGCTGGTCTAAACGATGAAGAGAAGCTTCATTTGAAGTCTTGCGGCCAGGCTAAAATAGCAACACAAAATACTTGCTGCCAGAGATTCATACAACTGCACTGACGAAAATAAAACAAGAAAACTTTAAATGCTAGGCGAGAGATAAGAGTGATAGGTCCAGATGGCTGAAAGCTCTAAATGCACATGACTGCAAAGAACAAGATAAAGAACAGAAAATAAAAGAAACATGTACATGCCAAAATCACAACCAGATTTAATGGAGTAAATGCCTTGTTTTTACTGCTGTCTACAGAGGAGAAAACACACTTGGAGACTAAGAGCTGAAAGTACAGAAATAAAGCCTGCAGAGCAGCCAAAAACAGCAAGGACTTTCAACTGACTTGGACTAGACTTCTCAAACAGACAGCAAGAAATAAAGAATAAAACGTAACTGGACTACTCACTGAAAAACACACCAGCCGAAAGCAGATAAAATCAAAAATATGCAGTCCGGACAGAAGACAAGCAAGATCAAAGAGCTGGAAAATAATTCAGTCAGGGAACATAGAATGCCAGCAAAGAAAAAGAGTACTCAAGGACTGAACCGTGCAAGAGAAAAGACTACCGACAGAAGAGAAACAGAGAGGAGAAATAGGACTGCAATTAATGGACTACTCTCATGAATTCACTAAACAAAAGACTATGATTCAGATTTCACATGAGAGAACAAAAGTGCTATGCAGTCACTTGAAAGGAGAACAAAACATAGAGAGAACAACAAAAGAGGACACCAACAAGACAGCTCTCAAAAATAAGTCAGAGACATGAAAGATTGTATTAGAGAGGAAAGATTACATAGTCTTGGTACAATCAACTCAGTCCATCTCTCACAATCTCAAGTCACCCAAGAACACACCCTCAACATCCCCATACGCATGGAGAGCATAGAGAGAAACTCTCACCTTCTCTCTTTCTCTCTTTCTCAACAAACAAAGACTAAAACCCTAATCCATCTCTCTCAAAAATCTGCATCTAGCACAAGAGAGCACCTCTCTATTTATAGCCCTTCATAATGGGTTTACATCCCACTTTACCCATTAGCTCTCAACAACTCATGGCGCTTTATCCACAATCCACTTCCTTTAGTGCAGCTTTGCGTATTCACCAAAATGCCCCTCGCGCACCATCCAGGAAGCTTCCTCATTCCTTGCCCTCCAAGCCACGCAACCACCTCGAGTCTCCGCCGTCTTCGACACATCCGACTGTTCTGACCTCGACACCACCTGTGCCTAGTCCGGTCACCTCGTCTCTCGCCACGACTCCGCCTTGACGTCTTGCAGCCATCACAGACAAGAAACACATCACATAGCACCGCTCGATACATGTAAGCATAATTGCATTAATGAAACCACATTAAGCATGAAATATCCCAAACCTAACAAATCAACAGAATATGCATTCTAATCACTTTGACCAGGTTTGACCAAGTCTGACCGAAACCAACTACACAGTGCAACGACATGGCTCAAACCACTCAAACCAAACTTAAACTTTCCCGAACACGCATCAATTACTCATCACAAACATGGGGTCACAACCACATGGTCTCTCAATCTCCCCCTTGATGAGTATATTGACAAACCTAGAAAAAGCACAAAGTTGAGTTTGGAAATGAAAGAAAATCAACCATGGTCCAAAAGAAATCAAAGAAGCTTATGACCATGTCGACATAAGGAACACTAGAGCAACAGCAAAAAGAGCAAATTGTTCTCCAAAGCTCTAGAAGATTCCCAAATGGCTTTTTCTCTACTATTCTCCCCCTTTTGGCAATAAACACATCAAGAATGCAAAAGAGAGAATAAGGTCACAAAAATGGATGAAATGGCTGAAGATGGTTTATTTTAAGCATTTAGAGCCATGACGATTATTCAAAATGACCATATGAGAATTACATCAAGCCATAACGCAAGAGTATGCTATCAAGATCATGACAGAACATGTATAGACAAGCTAAGCCAAATGAGTCATAATCTGAAATTTAGTCGAATTTCTTAGCATGTCAAGTCAACCATTATTATAGTCTAGCTAAAGGTATCCAAAGATGGTGCAGGCCATGTCAATAGTCTAAGTGGAACCAAGAAGCTAGTATTGAGTCAATTTAGAGTGCTACAAGTTCAAGAATGATACATTTGTTTAAGTACTTGTAAGCTTTGTAATTTTAGCAAATTGAGCACAATTGACATGTTTATCTTTATAAATCTCATGATTGTTTTCAACCAGATTTTTGTTTAGTCATGTGCTAGATCTCAAGCCTTATGCGACCACTCCAAGCGATAAGCTTAAGGAAATGATCTTGTTCAACTAAAACTCCCCCTGAGTTCATGCCTAGTGCAATGGCAAGCCGTCTCATGAAAAGAATTGGTGAGATCAGTTTTTTCGCACAAAAGAGATCGTTTTGCTTTTATAAATGGATGTACTAACTCATGCTTAATCAAGAAACTAGCATAGCTCAATCTAAAGCCCAACAAAGATTCAAGACTCAACTCAGCCTATTTGACATGACATGAATCATAAAGGGATAACTAAAGACAGACTAGTCTCAAGAGTTAACATGACATGAATTAATTCAAGTTGGGCATTTTAATCAACCTATCATGGCAAAGACTTGACTACACATATATCTAGCAAGTAAGCACAGATCATGGCAAGATGTAATGTAATGTAAACATGTCATAAATGGATAATAATCAAGGCTCCATGTAGATATATTACAATGCAGAATGACATGCAAAAAATCCAGCTCCCCCTCAACATATGATGCAACTTTTAGTTCAAGTTGAGTTATGACAAGATTAAGATCTAGAAGCTCCCAAATGAACTCCCCCTGAACCAAAGTAATAAATCAAGAAGCTGGCAAAGAAATCAGAAAAGGCAGTTCTTAAAGCATAGACAAGATATAGAGGATACTATGGCTCAGACTGACTCTCATCTACCCCATATGACTCTAGAACTATCAACTGATCATCTAGCACACTAAGGAGCAAACACGTACCCTGTCTACCTGAGGGTGGCCCAACCCTCGCTAGAACCTATAAGAAGTGAGTGAGCTCAACCTACTGAGAAGAGAAATAGCTAATAAGCATCATCCTAGAGTCACAAGATGAGAGAAAGAAGTCTAAACAACTAGACGATAGAAGCACTCTAATCTATGCTAGGAGGACTAACCCATATGCACCCAAATGCAATGCAACAGAAAGGAGTAAGAGCATAATAAACAGGATATATCAAAGAAGTACAAAACTCCTCCTCACAACAGTCCATAAGGACAAACCACCCAAAGCTCTCCCTGCAGAGCTGAAAACCTAGAGCTATCCAAAGGCTTGGTAAAGATGTCAGTCAACTGGAGGTCACTCTCCACAAACTAGAGCACTATGTCACCCTTCTCCATATGGTCTCGAAGGAAGTGATATCTAATATCAATGTGATTGGTCCGAGAATCCTGCACTGGGTTCTTAGCAATGTTAATCGCAGAAGTGTTATCACAAAAGAGTGGAACACTGTCGATAACTAACCCAAAGTCCCACAGAGTCAAGACCATCCAAAGCACTTGGCTGCAGCAACTGGCGGCAGCAACTTACTCGGCCTCTGCAGTGGACTGTGCAACACCGGACTGCTTCCTCGAAGACCAGGAAACAAGAGAAGTGCCAATGAATTGGCAAGTGCCAGAAGTGCTCTTCCTATCTATCCTACAACCAGCAAAGTCTGCGTCCGAATAGGCTCTTGAGGGAAAGACAGAAAGAGGAAGAGTACCAGATACCAAAGTCAATAGTAGCTCGAAGGTACCGAAGGATACGCTTCACCGCCTGGCGGTGAGATACGCGAGGAGAAGCCTGAAACCGAGCACAAAGACACACAGCGAAGTGTATGTCCGGTCTCGAGGCAGTGAGGTACAAGAGAGAGCCAATCATGCTACGATACTCCTTCTGATCAACTGGCTTGCCGTCCTCATCTGGGTCAAGAGAAGCTGTGGATGCCATGGGAGTTGACACAGGCTTACCATCACTCATGTCAAAGCGTCTCAGGAGGTCACGAGTGTACTTGCCCTGATGCAAGAAAGTTCCCTCCCGAGTCTGCTTAATCTGGAAGCCAAGGAAGAAGGTCAACTCACCCATCATACTCATCTCAAACTCGGTGCTCATGACATCCGAGAACTGTGAAACAAGAGTATGAGAAGAGTCGCCAAAGATGATGTCATCCACATAGATCTGGACGAGCAGAAGGTCAGCGCCACGCCGGCGAATGAACAAAGTCTTATCCACCTTACCCATCTCAAAACCATGACTCAACAAATAGGACTTAAGCCTCTCATACCAAGCTCTAAGGGACTGCTTAAGTCCATACAAGGCTTTAGAAAGCTTGTAGACATGGTTGGGTATTTGGGGTTCTCGAAACCTGGTGGCTGTCTCACATAGACCTCTTCCTCAATAAACCCATTGAGGAAGGCACTCTTGACATCCATCTGGTAAAACTTGAAACCCTTAGAAGCCGCAAAAACAAGCAGGACTCTAATTGCTTCAAGTCTAGCTACAGGGGCAAAAGTCTCCTCAAAATCTAGACCCTCAACCTGGGAGAAGCCCTGAGCTACCAGACTAGCCTTGTTCTGAATGACAACCCCATCCTCACTCTGCATGTTCTTGAACACCCACTTAGTCCCAATGACATTGTGACCTCGAGGGGGCTCAACAAGCGACCAGACCTTGTTTCTTTCGAAATTTTCTAACTCCTCATGCATGGCATTGACCCAAGACTCATCAGAAAGAGCATGACAAATGTCCTTGGGCTCGAATGAGGCAACAAAGGCAGAATGGAGACAGAAATGAGACATGCCAGACTTTGAGCGTGTGACTCGCTCAAAGAGGTTGTCGGGACCCCGGATTTCCAAACCCGGACCCTCTGTGTAATACAGCATTAGTCCCAGATCAAAGCTAGTGCACACAGTTAAACATAAATGATTCATAACCAGCAACGTCTTATTACAATATTAAACAGTACTGACCGAAAGGTCTCATTATTACAAATGAGGTTTCAAGACCTCGCACATACGAAACACAGCGGAAGCAAAATAAATTCAGCGGAGACCCATCAATACACCACAGGCAATTGATTGGGGAAGCGCGACCTAGAACTCCTAGAATCCTTCGTCGAATCCACCCGCGAAGTAGTCGTAGTCTCCATCTTGAGCTTCGTATTCTTCTGAGTTTATTTTAAGTGCAGCATGTGAGTACAAAAAGTACTCCGCAAGTCTTGGGAAAAATGCAATAGATGCAAGGCTTAACAAAGGAAGGTTATATAGTTCTTTTGCACAAAGCAATATTTTATCTCAATTACTATTAAATATTTTCGAAGGCATTAATTTAACAAAGTAAATTGCTTAACTGAAATTAATAACCATTTTGTAGTGAAGGTTCCATCCACCAACACTACATAACCAATAAAGTTTAAAACTGCGGGTTACATCCACCCTCTCTGGCTCCAACTGCCAGGATACCCTTCCAAGAGGTCCCTCCACTCTCGGAATACCAAAGCTTTTGACTTTAAAATCAAAACCAAAAAGTCTACCATGTGAATGCATTCCTTGCCCGCCCTTGACCGTGGGCACGGCTATTCGAATAGTTTGACACTCTGCAGAGGTTGTGCAACTTTACCCCCAAGAGATAAATTATCTTAATAGTCACCACACTTCCTTTGGCATGAGACACAGATAAAATATCACAAAGCCTTTACCTCACTCTAGTCTAGCTAGACACCACCCACTGAGGTTTCACCGCAGAAGGGTTCCATCCACCCAATCCGAAGCCCCCTCTTGCGCCGTATGAGTACAGTAAATCCCTGTCCCTCATTGTGAATAACCAGTAACTCCCTGGCACCCACTTTTCCACTGGTGGCACCTAAACTAAACTATCATGATTTAATCAGCTAGGTCGTACCCATATAGACTCGGGGTTGTACGGTAGTGCTCAGTCTGAACAATCACAAGCGTCAATCCTTAATTGACTAGGGTGGAACATTCACTTTACAAGATCTCGTGCTTCCCGCACCAATCCCAACCACCATCCACCCCAGCCTAAACCAACTTTCACATTTTATTTTATTTTCAAAAGAACAGTGGCAACACCAGTCACCACTTATTTACAAATACCAGTTGAATGACATATGATTTTTCCCATTTCAAGACTACAAAAGAATTAAATAGCATGACTAAGCATTATACTACCATTCTAATATTACCAAAGAGTTATGTAATTCTCATCATTGAGACAAAGGTAATACTAGGGTTACAAGGGTACATGGCATTCAAGTTCAATTGAGGGCATAACAAGGTTGGATTTAACTAATGCTGAGAGACCATGTGGAGGTCATCCCGTGTGTATGATGAGTTATTGATATTGGGCTAGCTAAGTCGAGTTTGGTTTGGGTTGTTCGGACCTTGACGTTGTGTGGTGCAACGGGCTCGGTCGGACTGTGGTCAAACTTGGTCATATGGGATTAGGACGCTGATTCTTTGGTTTGACATGTTTGGACTTCATCTGTGGTAAGTATGATGGTATGTATGCTTTCATGTGTCGAGCGGTGCTATTTGACGTGTTTCTTGTCTGTGTAGCTGCAGGACATCGAGTGGAGTCGTGGCGAGACACGGAGGACCGGACTAGGCGCAGGTGGCGCTGAGGTCAGAACGGTCGGGATGTGTCGAAGACGACGTGGACTCGAGGTGGAGTCGTGGCGAGGCACGATGGACCGGACTAGGCGCAGGTGGCGCTGAGGTCAGAACGGTCGAGGTGTGCTGAAGACGGCGAAGCTGCGTGGCTTGCGAGGCAAGGGATGAGGAAGCTTCCTGGAAGGTGCGCGAGGGGCGTTTCGGTAAAAACGCAAAGCGGCACAAAAGAAAGCGGGTTTGGATAAAGCGCCGAGTTGTTGAAGGCCTAATGGGTAAAGCATGGTGCAAACCCATTAGTGGAGGCTATAAATAGAGAGGGAGATGTGTGCTGAAATTTTGAGAGAGTGGATGTAAAAGTTAGGGTTCCATTTTGAGTCTCTCCATGTGTGTATGTGTGTGTTCCTCCCAAGAAGCATGTGTGGCTCTTGGTGTTCTTGAGGATTAAGAGGGAGAGGATGGATTGAGATTTCTTGTAATCATTCCTCCGAATGTCCATGCGTATGGGGACGTAGTTCTTTGTATCTCGTGTTTCGTGGAATGAAAATCTGAAGTTTATCTTCTCTGTTCTTGTCCTCCTTGGTATTTGGTTTTTAGCTCTAATCTTTTCGTGTGTTAAATTCCATTCGTATTCATGTCCTTTGTGGCCTCTGGTTTGCCGTGAGAAATTCATGTTCTTAGGCCTTCTCGAGAAGATGGTTTTCTGGAGATTGATTTAAGCCGTGTTCGTCTAGGTTTCTTGTTCTCGGGTGACTTTAGTCTCATCTAGCTAATCAATAGCACCCATTCTTTGCTTCTCCTCTTTGCGTACAGCATTTCTTTTCAAGTTGCCTTGCCTTTTGATCATCATTTAAGAGCTTTTATTAGCAGCTTGTCATATGGTTTTGTGCCCAAGTAAGAGCTTTTATTAGAAGCATGTCCGAATGATCTTTTTGTGGCCATTTCAGCTCGTACTTGGTCAGTCAAGTATTTGCAGTTATTTTTCCTCTGTTCACACTGGTTTCGACTCTCTCTAGTTCTATTTTGTGTTCGGCTGCAACACTCTCTATTGTGAGTTTTTGTTGGCTTCTGTCACTTTCTAAAGGCCTTCGAGTCTGATTCCTTCTCTTTTTGTGTCTCTGCCGACAGCTTTCTTGGTGGCCATATTTTTCGGCAGAGCTTCAGTTTGTGCCTCCTCTGAATCAGCTGATCTGCTTTCTTTTATTTTTTGCTTTCTCATCTAGCTTTTTCTTCGCCAGTACACTAGTCTTCCAGCTTCAGTAATCTGCAGTCTTTTATGTTAAGCTTTGCGGCTGTCTGCTAATTGTTATTATCGTGGTTGCTGATTTATCTTTGAAAGCATTTTTTGTAGCTTTCTAATAGCTATCGGAGAGCTGAGTTTTTGAGTACTTGAGAGGGGACCAATTTTTAGTGATCGACATTCACCCCCCCCTCTGTCGTTATTTCGGTCCAACAATTGGTATCAGAGCCGGTTAGCTCTTTTCAATAGATCTTAACCGGTCTCAAGAGCCATGGCGACGGACAAGTACTCGACCAAGCCTCCCGTCTTTGATGGCCTGGATTACCCCTTCTGGAAGAGCCGAATGGAAACATACATCCAGGCTCAGGGGTATGCCATTTGGCGGAAGGTGAAGGTCAGATTTGTTGTTCCTGCCGATGAGAACATTAATGCTGGAAATATGCATGATGTTGAGGCAAACGCTAAGGCAAGGAACATCATAATCCAGGGCTTGAGTCGTAGCGAGTTTGACCGCATATCTCATCTTTCGTCCGCCTTCGATATTTGGGAGACCCTCGATGCTTACCATGAGGGCACCACCCAAATAAAGACGGTGCGACAGGACCAGTTCAAGCGAGATTACAACAAGTTTGAAATGCTCGCTGGCGAGTCCCTTGATGAGTGTTTTGCTCGTTTTCACAAGATTCTGAGCAACCTCCGAGCCGTCGGTCTCACATACTCCGACTCGGATAATGCTCGACAGATGCTCGCTGCACTCGACCTTCGTGTTTGGGAGATGAAGGTGACTACCATCAAGGACACTACGGACCTCTCGACTTTGACTCTTGATGCGCTGTACTCGCGTCTCAAGACTCACGAGATTGACATTGTCTCTCGCAAGTCGAAGTCACAGTCGATGGCTCTAGTCACCGATCCCAGTTCGGCTTCTGGTCCTTCTTCTGAGTCTTCTTGCGGTTTCTCCCCTGCTGCTCTCTGTGACATAACTGATGATCAGTTAGAGCAGCTTGTCGATGAGCAGCTGGCCCTCCTTGCTCGAAGATTCTCCCATGCTTACAAGGGGAGGAGGGACAGAAAGAGAGGAGGACCCGTGATTTGCTTCGAGTGTGGTGGCCCCAACCACATTCGGGCAAACTGCCCCAAGCTGGAGAAGAGCAAGAACGACTACGGTGGTTCGGGCAAGAACGACTACACCGACAAGAACCGCAACAAGAAGACTCCAGCTCAGACGCCGGGCAAGAAGAAGTTCCGCAACTTCGGGAAGGCCAAGAAGCTGTTTCACCGCGTCCTCACCGCCTTCGACGACCTCGACCTCAGCGAGGTGGAGGGATGGAGCGACGACGATGGGACGGGTGACCAAGATCCCAAGAGCGGCGATGACTTCTCCAGCATGTGCTTCATGGCCCTAGAGGGCGAACTCAGCGACAGCGAGCTGTACTCCGACTCGGACGAGGTTCGCCGGGTAGGGAAGGAGAAGGTTTGGCTTGTAGACTCCGATTGTTCTCGTCATATGACCGGAGACTCCCGTTGGTTCTCCTCCCTAGCCCGCGCTCCAGGTGATGAGACGATCACCTTTGGAGACGTTTCGTCTGTGCGCGTCATCGCCAAAGGTACTGTGCGTATTAATGCTTCTTTTATTCTTAAGGATGTTGCCTTGGTTAGTAAGCTGCAGTATAATTTGCTTTCCGTTTCTCAGCTTACCGATGACGGTTTCGAGGTGAGTTTCAAGAAAAACAATTGCAAAATTCTTGATTCTTCGGGTAGTCTGGTTTGCGGGATTTCTCGTTTTGGGAGGATCTTTCATGCTGATTTTTCTGAGTCTTCTGGTGATCCTCTTAGGTGTTTAGTTGCTTCTGAGTCCCGCGACCTTTCCTTCTGGCATAGGAGACTTGGTCATATAGGCTTTGACCATTTGACTCGAGTTAGCGGTCACGATCTCATTCGTGGTCTGCCGAAACTCAAGATGGTCAAAGATCTTGTTTGCGCTCCATGCCGGCACGGCAAGATGGTTGCCGCTTCTCACCCTCCGGTCACAGTTACTATGACCGATGCACCAGGACAGCTGCTCCATATGGACACAGTTGGACCAGCCCGAGTGCAGTCAGCAGGAGGGAAGTGGTATGTTCTTGTTGTGGTCGATGACTTCTCGAGGTATTCTTGGGTGTTTTTCTTAGCCTCGAAGGATGAGACGTTTTCACATTTCCGAGGTCTTTTCAGTAGGCTTTCTGTTGAGCTCCCAGGTGCCTTACGAGCGATCCGCAGTGACAATGGCACGGAGTTCAAGAACTCCTACTTTGAGAGGTTCTGCGATGAGACAGGTGTAGAGCATCAGTTCTCCTCTCCGCACGTCCCACAGCAAAATGGCGTCGTGGAGAGAAAGAACCGTACCTTGGTCGAGATGTCCAGGACGATGCTTGATGAATACTCTACACCGCGGAAATTTTGGGCTGAGGCTATAGCCACCGCGTGCCATGTCTCAAATCGAGTATTCTTAGGGCTCACTTGCACCGCACTTCTTATGAGTTGAGATATGGGCGAAAGCCCATCGTCTCTCATTTTCGTGTTTTTGGTTGCAAGTGCTTTATTTTGAAGCCCGGGAACCTAGACAAGTTCGAGTCACGTTCATGTGATGGGATCTTTCTAGGTTACTCGCCTTCTTCGCGGGCTTATCGGGTTTGGAACTGCGAATCTAGTAAAATGGTAGAGACCTGTGAGGTGACCTTTGATGAGGCCAGTCCGGGGACTAGGCCTGATATCTCAGGTTCTTTAGAGCAGTCCGAGCCCATCTTCGTGGATGATGAGGACGATGGAGACGAGGGCTGTCTACCCGATCCAGTCCCTCATCCACCCCTTGAGGTGCCTTCTTCCACTGCACCTCAAGGCGATCAGCCCATGCCTTCTGCTTCTTCTGGAGCTGGTGGCTCTGTTCCTAACTCGTCAGCTCATGAGGTAGAGGCCACTTCTTCATCTCATCCAGGACCTCTTAGACACATTCAGAAAGCTCATCCTTCCGAGCAGATCATTGGAGACCTTTTCGAGCGTGTTACCCGCTCAAAATCTGGCTTATCTCAATTCTGTCTCCATTCTGCTTTCATTGCTTCCTTTGAGCCCAAGGATGTTTCTCATGCTCTTTCCGACGAGTCTTGGGTCAATGCCATGCATGAGGAGCTAGAAAATTTCGAGAGGAACAAGGTCTGGTCGCTTGTCGAGCCCCCGCGAGGTCACAATATTTTTGGGACTAAGTGGGTGTTCAAGAACAAGCAGAGCGAGGATGGAGTGGTTATTCGGAACAAGGCTAGACTGGTAGCTCAGGGGTTCTCTCAGGTTGAGGGTCTAGATTTTGAGGAGACCTTTGCCCCTGTAGCTAGACTTGAAGCTATTAGAATCCTGCTTGCCTTTGCAGCTTCTAAGGGTTTCAAGCTCTACCAGATGGACGTCAAGAGTGCCTTCCTTAATGGAGTCATTGAGGAAGAAGTTTACGTCAGACAGCCTCCAGGTTTCGAGAACCCCAAATACCCGCACCATGTCTTCAAGCTTTCCAAAGCGTTGTATGGACTTAAGCAGGCCCCCAGAGCTTGGTATGAGAGGCTTAAGTCCTACTTGTTAAGTCATGGGTTTGAAATGGGTAAAGTAGATAAGACCTTGTTTATCCGTAGACTTGGCAACGACCTTCTGCTCGTCCAGATCTATGTCGATGACATCATCTTTGGCGGCTCTTCCCATGCTCTGGTTTCACAGTTCTCGGATGTCATGAACACCGAGTTTGAGATGAGCATGATGGGCGAGTTGACCTTCTTCCTTGGCTTCCAAATCAAGCAGACTCGGGAGGGTACCTTCTTGCATCAAGGCAAGTACACTCGCGACCTCCTGAGACGCTTCGACATGAGTGATGGTAAGCCAGTGTCAACTCTGATGGCTTCTACAGCCTATCTTGACCCAGATGAGGATGGCGAGCCAGTTGATCAGAAAGAGTTCAGAAGTATGATCGGCTCCCTTCTTTACCTCACTGCCTCGAGACCAGACATACACTTCTCCGTGTGTCTGTGTGCTCGTTTTCAGGATTCTCCTCGCGTATCTCACCGCCAGGCGGTGAAGCGCATCTTTCGGTACCTTCGAGCTACCATTGACTATGGTATCTGGTACTCTTCCTCATCCTGTCTTTCCTTGAGAGCCTTTTCGGATGCAGACTTTGCTGGCTGTAGGATAGATAGGAAGAGCACTTCCAGCACCTGCCAGTTCATTGGCACTTCTCTCATTTCCTGGTCTTCGAGGAAGCAGTCCGGTGTTGCACAGTCCACTGCAGAGGCCGAGTACGTTGCTGCTGCCAGTTGCTGCAGCCAGGTACTTTGGATGGTTTCGACCCTGCGGGACTTTGGGTTAGCCTTAGACAGTGTTCCACTCTTTTGTGATAACACGTCTGCTATCAACATTACTAAGAACCCAGTGCAGCACTCTCGGACCAAGCATATTGATATTCGCTTCCACTTCCTTAGAGACCATGTAGAGAAGGGTGACATAGCGCTCCAGTTTGTGGAGAGTGACCACCAGTTAGCTGATATCTTCACCAAGCCTTTGGACAGTTCGAGGTTTTCAGCTCTGCGGGGAGAGCTTGGGGTGGTTTGTCCTTACGGACTGTAGTGAGGGGGAGCTTGGGCTTTACTGCTTTATTATATTAATTATGCTTCTGTCTCATTTCTGTTGCATTGCATTTGCGGGTGCATTGGGTTAAGTCCTTCTAGCATAGGTTAGAGTGTTTCTTGTGTTGAGTTGCTTAGACTTCTTACTCTTATCTTGTGCTTCCAGGAGTAGCTATTTCTTATCTCACTAGGTTGAGCTCACTCACTTCTTGTAGGTTCTAGCGAGGGTTGGGCCACCCTCGGGTAGACAGGGTACGTGTTTGCTCTCTAGTGTGTGTTCGACGATCAGCTGTTAGTCCTGGAGTCATTTGGGGTAGATGAGAGTCAGTTTAAGCCATAGTTGCTTCTATATCTTTTCTATGCTTTAAGGACTGCCTGTTTGGTTTTCTTTGCCAGCTGCTCGATTTTATTGCTTTGGTTCAGGGGGAGTTCATTTGGGAGCTTCTGGAGCTTAATATTGACTTAACTCAACTTGAACTAAAAGTTGCATCTCATGTTGATGGGGAGCTGGACTTTCTTGCATTTTCAGCTTTCTAGCATTGTAATCAATCTGCATTGAGCCTTGATTATTATCCTATTTTGACATGTTTTCAATGATGTACACCTTGCCATGATTTGTGCTGTATATGCTAGATTGATCATGACTTCATATGTGTAGACTAGCTTTTACCATGATAAGTTAATTAAAATTGCCCAACTTGAAATAAAACTTGTCATGCTAGCATTAAAGTTTAGTCTTTCTGGAGCTATCTCTTTATGATTCATGTCATGTCAACTAGGCTTAGCTGAGCGTTGAATCCTTTATTGAGCCTTAGATTGAGCTATTTTAGTCTCTTGATGTAGCATGAGGTAGTACAATATGTTCAAAAAAATCTCTTTTGTGCGAAAAAACTGATTTCACCAATTCTTTCTCATGAGACGGCTTGCCATTGCACTAGGCATGAACTCAGGGGAGTTTTGGATGACCTAGACTATCTTCTTAAGCTTATTGCTTGGAGTAGTCGCATAAGGCTTGAGATCTAGCACATAAACAAAATTTGGGTTAGAAACGACCATGAGCTTTAAAAAGACAATGTCTTATGTGCTCAATTTGCTTATGCTACAAAAAGAACCAAGTACTTGCGTCAATGTTTCATTCTTGAGCATAGCACTCTAGTTGGTCTCAATATTAGCTTCTTGGTTCTGCTTAGCTTACTTGACATGGCCGGCATCATCCTTGGATATCTCTAGTTAGACTTTACTTCTTGATGACTTGACATTCTCACTTAATGCACTATATTTCAGATTGTCATCTATGTGTTCTAGCTAGCTTATACATGTCATGTCATGATCTAGATAGCTTCTTATAGAGTTATGGCTTGGTGTATCTCATTATGGTCATTATGGATAATTCTCATGGCTCAAAATGCTTAGAAATAATCAAACTTCAGTCATTTCATCCATGTTTGTGATCATATTCTCTTCTTTGCATTCTTGATGTGTTATTGCCAAAAGGGGGAGAATAGTGGTGGAAAAAGCCATTTTTGGAGCTTTGAGGAAAACTTGTTCTTTCGTTTGCTCCTTGTGTCGACATGGTCATTGGCTTCATATTCCTTCTTTAGACCATGTTGGATTCTTCAAACTCAAACTCAACTTCGTGCTTTTTCTGAGTTTGTCAATATACTCATCAAGGGGGAGATTGAGAGACCACATGGAGGTCATCCCGTGTGTATGATGAGTTATTGACATTGGGCTAGCTAAGTCGAGTTTGGTTTGGGTTGTTCGGACCTTGACGTTGTGTGGTGCAACAGGCTCGGTCGGACTGTGGTCAAACTTGGTCATATGGGATTAGGACGCTGATTCTTTGGTTTGACATGTTTGGACTTCATCTGTGGTAAGTACGATGGTATGTATGCTTTCATGTGTCGAGCGGTGCTATTTGACGTGTTTCTTGTCTGTGTAGCTGCAGGACATCGAGTGGAGTCGTGGCGAGACACGGAGGACCGGACTAGGCGCAGGTGGCGCTGAGGTCAGAACGGTCGGGATGTGTCGAAGACGACGTGGACTCGAGGTGGAGTCGTGGCGAGGCACGATGGACCGGACTAGGCGCAGGTGGCGCTGAGGTCAGAACGGTCGAGGTGTGCTGAAGACGGCGAAGCTGCGTGGCTTGCGAGGCAAGGGATGAGGAAGCTTCCTGGAAGGTGCGCGAGGGGCGTTTCGGTAAAAACGCAAAATGGCACAAAAGAAAGCGGGTTTGGATAAAGCGCCGAGTTGTTGAAGGCCTAATGGGTAAAGCATGGTGCAAACCCATTAGTGGAGGCTATAAATAGAGAGGGAGATGTGTGCTGAAATTTTGAGAGAGTGGATGTAAAAGTTAGGGTTCCATTTTGAGTCTCTCCATGTGTGTGTGTGTGTTCCTCCCAAGAAGTATGTGTGGCTCTTGGTGTTCTTGAGGATTAAGAGGGAGAGGATGGAATGAGATTTCTTGTAATCATTCCTCCGAATGTCCATGCGTATGGGGACGTAGTTCTTTGTATCTCGTGTTTCGTGGAATGAAAATCTGAAGTTTATCTTCTCTGTTCTTGTCCTCCTTGGTATTTGGTTTTTAGCTCTAATCTTTTCGTGTGTTCAATTCCATTCGTATTCATGTCCTTTGTGGCCTCTGGTTTGCCGTGAGAAATTCATGTTCTTAGGCCCTCTCGAGAAGATGGTTTTCTGGAGATTGATTTAAGCCGTGTTCGTCTGGGTTTCTTGTTCTCGGGTGACTTTAATCTCATCTAGCTAATCAATAGCACCCATTCTTTGCTTCTCCTCTTTGCGTACAGCATTTCTTTTCAAGTTGCCTTGCCTTTTGATCATCATTTAAGAGCTTTTATTAGCAGCTTGTCATATGGTTTTGTGCCCAAGTAAGAGCTTTTATTAGAAGCATGTCCAAATGATCTTTTTGTGGCCATTTCAGCTCGTACTTGGTCAGTCAAGTATTTGCACTTATGTTTCCTCTGTTCACACTGGTTTCGGCTCTCTCTAGTTCTATTTTGTGTTCGGCTGCAGCATTCTCTATTGTGAGTTTTTGTTGGCTTCTGTCACTTTCTAAAGGCCTTCGAGTCTGATTCCTTCTCTTTTTGTGTCTCTGCCGACAGCTTTCTTGGTGGCCATATTTTTCGGCAGAGCTTCAGTTTGTGCCTCCTCTGAATCAGCTGATCTGCTTTCTTTTATTTTTTGCTTTCTCATCTAGCTTTTTCTTCGCCAGTACACTAGTCTTCCAGCTTCAGTAATCTGCAGTCTTTTGTGTTAAGCTTTGCGGCTGTCTGCTAATTGTTATTATCGTGGTTGCTGATTTATCTTTGAAAGCATTTTTTTGTAGCTTTCTAATAGCTATCGGAGAGCTGAGTTTTTGAGTACTTGAGAGGGGACCAATTTTTAGTGATCGACATTCACCCCCCCTCTGTCGTTATTTCGGTCCAACAAATGCCTTAACACCAAAAATTAGAGTTCTAATTAAATAGCGATGCACATAAATTTAAAATAATTTAAAAACATTTCACAAACATGGGTTCAAAATGGTCAAAGGAGACTTACCTTCTTGTGCGCTATTTGGTCCTTCTTGCTGCGGCTCGACAAATTCTTCGGCGACGTTGGGTTCTACGCGCGAAAAGACAAAACAAACGAACAAATAAATACAAATCAAATCACAAATATATATATATACACATAATATATATATATATACTGGAAGGAAGTTTATGATTTCATACGAAGTTAGGAGAAAGATTCAACGGATTTGGGGTTCACACAGGGGAGAACGAATATCTCCAAGATTAGTTGGGAAAAGAAATTACTGAGACAATATTTGGACCAAGAAAAATAGAATGGATTTTATGGAGATTTTGCAAGGTTTGAATTTAAATTTTGAAAGTGCACAGAAAATTTGGAATGGAACTGAGGCTTTGAAATTAAACTAGGTATTGGAATTTAAAATTTAAATTTTGAAATATCAAATAAATTTCAAATATTTGAAAGGGTGGAATAAATGGATAGCTTGGAAGTTTTGATGAATTTAGAAATTTGAATGGGCTCAAACGGAGTTAAAATGAAGGAGAACGGGCTCCGGTAAGTTTAATTTCAGAGAAAAAGGAAAAACTGGATTTTTGGGAATTATTTTCCTAAAGGAATCCCACTGACAGGTGGGCCCCGGTCCATGGACCGAGTCCATGGGCTCATGGGGAGGCTGAGGTGGCGGGGTGGTGCTGACCGGGCGAGGAGCGCTGAGGTGGGCGGGGACATGGCGCCGCGTCACCTGCCACGTAGGCACGGGGGAGCCGACGTGGCCGGCCGGTGAGGGAGGAGCTCAAGGACGGCACGCCTGCTGGAGCTCCGGTGGACGGCGGCCGGCGGCGACTGGCGCATGACCGAGAGGGGGCGACGGGGGTCTCGGGGAGGGGTGCGGACTCACTGGGGATGGCCGGAATTGGCCGGCGACAAGCGCAGGGCGGTGGCGGCTCGGGTCTCACGCGGCGGCGGTGCTCCGGTGGCGAGGATGGGCGGCTGAGGCATCCACGGGCTTCGCACGGGCGCGGTGAGGATGGTGGTGGAGTCGGCGAGGTGAGACACGGCCCGAGGCGGTGGAAATTCCTCATCGGAGCCAAATGCGGTGGCGGAGGAGAGTGCGCGCGGCGCGGGGGCGGGGGAGCGGCCGAGAAGGAGAGACCGAGAGAGGAGGGGAGGGGAGGTAGTGCGGAGAGAGGGGAGGCCGGTGGGGGCTTTTATAGGGGTCAGGGAGGGCTAAGCCGGCGGGGATTTCTCGCCGGAGATGGCGCGGGGCGGCGGCGATTGCGGGGGATTAGGGGGAAAGCGCGCGGGAATGGAGGCATTCGGGCACGGGGATGGCAGGGTCGGTCGGGGAAGAAGAGAGAGGGGAAGGAAGGAGATCGGGCGGCGGCGTGGGTGGAATCCGGTCGTCCACGTGGCGGCCAGAGGAGAGGGGAGGGGGAATTTGTTTTTTTTTTTGGAATTGATTTTGATTTTCAGAAAAGGCTAGAAAATTCAATAAAGCTCAGAAAAATTTGAAATAAATTCCAAAAATTCCAGAAAAATTCACAGAAGTTCCTGGATAAGTTTTGGACTTAAATAAAATATTTCCAACTCAAGTTAGTATTTTAATTTTCATATTTGAAATACTTTTTATTTTCAAAAATAGGTTTTAAACTCCAGAAAATCAATTAAAAGCCAAATAAAGTCCAAATACTTTAAAATAATTAATTTGAAATTAAATTTTTCCATAAGGCAAATTTTGGGATGTGACAGAGGTCTCCAATCATCTGCTTGGAAGGATGGTCTTTCTGGATATGTCGGGGAGGTCCTGGATGAGAAGAAGAAATGGCATCTACCTCATGAGCTTAAGAGGTAGGAACAGAGCCACTAGCTCCAGAGGAAACAGAAGGCATGGGCTGATCGCCTAGAGGTGCAGTGGAGGAAGGCACCTCAAGGGAAGGATGAGGAACTGGATTGGGTAGACAACCCTCATCTCCATCGTCCTCATCATCCACAAAGATGGGCTCGGACTGCTCTAAAGAACCTGAGATATCGGGCCTAGTCCCCGGACTGGCCTCGTCGAAGGTCACCTCACAGGCCTTTACCAACTTACTAGACTCGCAGTTCCAAACCCTATACGCCCGCGAAGAAGTCGAGTAACCTAGAAAGATACCATCACAACAACATGACTCGAACTTGTCTAGATTCTCGGACTTCAGAATGAAACACTTGCAACCAAATACACGAAAATGCGAGACACTAGGCTTTCGCCCATATCTCAACTCATAAGAAGTGCGATGCAAGTGTGCCCGAAGAAAAACTTTGTTCGAAACATGGCACGCGGTCGCAATAGCCTCAGCCCAAAACTTCCTAGGTGTAGAATACTCATCAAGCATCGTCCTGGCCATCTCGACCAAGGTACGGTTCTTCCTCTCCACGACGCCATTCTGCTGTGGGACGTGCGGAGAAGAGAACTGGTGCTCTACACCTTTCTCATCGCAGAACCTCTCAAAGTAGGAATTCTTGAACTCCGTACCATTGTCACTGCGGATCGCTTGTAAGGCACCCGGGAGCTCAACAGAAAGCCTACTGAAAAGACCTCAAAAATGTGTAAACGTCTCATCCTTCAAGGCTAAAAAAACACCCAAGAGAACCTCGAGAAGTCATCGACCACGACAAGAACATACCACTTCCTCCTGCTGAATGCACTCGAGCTGGTCCAACTGTGTCCATATGGAGCAGCTGTCCTGGTGCATCGGTCATAGTCACTGTGACCGGAGGATGAGAAGCGGCAACCATCTTGCCGTGTCGGCATGGAGCGCAAACCAAATCTTTGACCATCTTAAGTTTCGACAGACCACGAATGAGATCGTGGCTGCTAACTCGGGTCAAATGGTCAAATCCAATATGACCAAGTCTCCTATGCTAGAAAGTAAGGTCACGGGACTCAGAAGCAACCAAACACCGGAGAGGATCACTAGAAGACTCAGAAAAATCAGCACGAAAGATCCTTCCATAATGAGAAATCCCACAAACTAGACTACTCAAAAAATCAAGAATTTTGCAAGCGTTTTTCTTAAAGCTTACTTCAAAGCCGTCATCGGTAAGCTGAGAAACAGAAAGCAAATTATACTGCAACTTACTAACCAGGGCAACATCTTTTAAAATAAAAGACTCTTTAACGCGTACTATACCTTTGGCGATGACGTGCCCAGACGAAGCATCTCCGAAGGTGATCGTCTCATCACCTGGAGCACGGGCTAGGGAAGAGAACCAACGGGAATCTCTGGTCATGTGTCGAGAACACCCGGAGTCAACGAGCCAAACCTCTCTCTTCCCTGCCCGAGAACCTAAGTCAACAAGAGAGTAAAGTCTCAGTACTGGGGTAAATCAAGAGTGATTTTGGCACCCAATACTAAGTAACACGTCGAGTAGAAAAAGTAGCCACACACGACTGACCTCTATCTACCCTACGCTCTCTGTCGCTCAAAGAAGCAGAAGGTCCACGAGCAGACCTGAAGCTGTTGTTGGGTCCGACTGCTATGGGAGAGCGAGTCGGAGCACCAGCAACATGCTGATCACGCCGTGGGTAGCCATCTCGACGGGGGAAACGAGATCTACCCTCAGAACAGCGGAAGTCATGACCAAAGAGAGCATGAGGACGAAAACCAGAAAAATCGGAAAAACCAAGTCCTCGATGCTGCCCAAACCCATCAGAAACAACTGAAGCAAACCTGGACCCCGTGTTGGTCTTAGGTGCACTCAAAGCCTGGGGCTGACCCTAAATACGCCTAAGAGCTGCAACACGGTCTCTGCGCGCGATCTTGGCGCGCCTGAAGCATCGCTCGATCAAGTGTCCATCCTTCTGACAGAAGGTGCAATGATACTTCACCTTTTGAGAGGTAGAAGTAGCACGAAAAGGCTTCGCCTTCTGAGAGGCCAAAGCAACAGGTGGACTCACCTTGCTATCAGAAATCTCTTGGACAAAGCCCGCTGACTTGAATTGAACTTTATCAGTCCTGGGCTTGACCTCGATCACACCTGCGGCTATGGGTTTAAGCACGGCAGGTGGATGCTTCCTAACATCCTCAAGAAAATCATATCCTAGAGCTTGATTGAACATACAAATCTTGGACTGGTCTAGAATAAGATTTAGCTTCTTCTTGCCTCCTACAAATCTCTCGAGAGTGTTCAAAAGATACTAACGCTCCCGAAAGAGAGAGGTGCAAGAAGAGCAAGGGGAAGAAGAGACAGCAGAAGGTAAGGGAGCAGAAGAAGAACCAATAGCAGAAGAGTGAATGGCTTGTGCACGCACAGCTGACTCGGAAGGGACAATCCTACTGCTAGCAATTTGATTCACGTCGCTAAGCATCTCTACCTTACCCTTGGGCTTCTCCCCCACATCAGCAATGACATCACAATCAGTTGGTGGCTTCACTAGAAAGTCCTTAGTTAGCTTCACATACTTTTCATCCAAGGCAATCAAATCAGATTTTAGTTTTTCACAATTTTTGCAAGGTGAGCTAACAGGGTCCTTAGAAGCATATTGAGCCATTTTCTTGTTATGATCAACCATGCCTTGAAACTGTTTTGAGACAGATTCAAGTTCAGCAGTTAATTCGGGACAGTTTGTGCAAGAAACAATGGGCTTAAGTAATGAAGCTTATAGTTCAGCAATTTTATGATCTGCCCGTTTTAAGTTCAACTTCAAATTATTGCAATTTTCACAAGACTCGGGCAGATCAAGGAGCATGGTATAAAGACCTCTAAATGCATTGTCCTCATCCTCACATGAGGTGCAAGACGTAGTCTCAACAACAGTAAATGAAGGTGTAACAATCATACTCATCTCTAGTTCAGCCAAAAGACTAACATTCTCCACCTTAAGCATGTCAAGCTCAGAAGACAAACTATCATGAGAGGTCCTTAATTTCTCCATGTCACCAACAAGGCAATGCATACATCACAATCATCACGGGATGGAGCAGATCTAAATAAAGTAAGCTCCCGTGACAAGCTCTCTACTTCCTTCTCCAACTCGCTAACCCTAGCTCTAGATCTAGCATGGAATTTTCCTAGCTTAAGAAAAGCATCATTAAGCTGGTCGTAGGAAGGGTATACCTCATCGGAGTCGAAGTACAGCTCGCTGTCGCTCACTTCGCCCTCAAGGGCCATGAAGCACATGCCGGAGAAGTTGTCGCCGCCCTTGGGATCTTACTCGTCCGTCCCATCGTCGTCGCTCCACCCCTCCACCTCGCTGAGGTCGAGGTCGTCGAAGGCGGTGAGGACGCGATGGAAGAGCTTCTTGGCTTTGCCAAGGTCATAGAACTTCTTCTTGCCTTGAGTATGAGCCGAGGGCTTCTTGTTGCGGTTCTTCTCGATGTAGTCGATCTTACTCACACCGCCGTAGTCGCCCTTGCCCTTCTCCAACTTGGGGCAGTTTGCTCAAATGTGGTTGGGGCCACCACACTCGAAGCAGATCACGAGTCCTCCTCTCTTTTTGTCCCTCCTTCTCTTGTAAGCATGAGAAAATTTTCTAGCTAAGAGGGCTAACTGCTCATCTGCAAGCTGCTCTAACTGATCGTCAGTTACGTCACAGAGAGCAGCAAGAGAGAACCCACAAAGCGAATCTGAAGAAGGTCCAGAAGTCAGATTGGGATCGGTGACTAAGGCCATCGACTGCGACTTTGACCTACGAGAGACTATGTCAATCTTGTGAGTCTTGAGGTGTGAGTACAACGCGTCAAGAGTCAGGGTCGAAAGGTCGGTCGTGTCTTTAATCATGGTCACCTTCATCTCCCAAACGCGCAAATCGAGAGCAGACAGCATCTGTCGAGCATTATCCGAGTCGGGGTATGTGAGACCGACCGCTCGGAGATTGCTCAGAATCTTGTGAAAACACGCAAAGAACTCATCCAAGGACTCACCAGCGAGCATTTCAAACTTGTTGTAATCTCGCTTGAACTGGTCCTGTCGAACCGTTTTAATCTGGGTGGTGCCCTCATGGTATGCATCGAGGGTCTCCCAGATGTCGAAGGCCGACGACAGATGAGAGATGCGATCGAACTCGCTTTCTGCTCAACCCCTGAATAATGATATTCCTTGCCTTTGCATTCGCCTCAACATCAAGCATGTTTCCAGCGTTGATGTTCTCATCGGCAGGAACAACATATCGTACCTTGACCTTACGCCAGATGGCGTAGCCCTAAGCCTGGATGTAGGTCTCCATCCGGCTCTTCCAGAAGGGATAGTCGATCCCATCGAAGACCGGGGGCTTGGTCGAGTACTTGTCTGTCGCCATGGCTCTAAAGACCAGTTAAGATCTATGAGGAAGAGCTAACCGGCTCTGATACCAATTGTTGGACCGAAATGGCAACAGAGGGGGGTGAATGGTGCCTTTAAAAATCGCCCCCTAAGTATTCATGAGAATCTCAACTCTTCGATAGCTATAAAAAGCTATGAAGAAGTAAATATAAATCTCACTGAAAATCGAAAATAAAATAACAAAGGATTTAATGAAAAACAAGCTAGCCTGAAACAAGAGAAAGGCATCATGTTCTAAGTCTTTTCTAGAGAAGAGAGCACAATCCCAAAAGATCACTCGGCAGAAGAAATGAAGCAAAAAGACTTGACTGTAAAATAGATAAAGAGAGAAATTGCTGCTAGTCTAACCGATGAAGAGAAGCTTCATTTGAAGTCTTGCAGCCAGGCTAAAATAGCAACACAAAATACTTGCTGCCAGAGATTCATACAACTGCACTAACGAAAATAAACAAGAAAACTTTAAATGCTAGGCGAGAGATAAGAGTGATAGGTCCAGATGGCCGAAAGCTCTAAATGCACATGACTGCAAAGAACAAGATAAAGAACAGGAAATAAAAGAAACATGTACATGCCAAAATCACAACCAGATTTAATGGAGTAAATGCCTTGTTTTTACTACTGTCTACAGAGGAGAAAACACACTTGGAGACTAAGAGCTGAAAGTACAGAAATAAAGCCTGCAGAGCAGCCAAAAATAGCAAGGACTTTCAACTGACTTGGACTGGACTTCTCAAAGAGACAGCAAGAAATAAAGAATAAAACGTAACTCGACTACTCACTGAAAAACACACCAGCCGAAAGCAGATAAAATCAAAAATATGCAGTCCGGACAGAAGACAAGCAAGATCAAAGAGCTGGAAAATAATTCAGCCAGGGAACATAGAATGCCAGAAAAGAAAAAGAGTACTCAAGGACTGAACCGTGCAAGAGAAAATACTACCGACAGAAGAGAAACAGAGAGGAGAAATAGGACTGCAATTAATGGACTGCTCTCATGAATTCACTAAACAAAAGACTATGATTCAGATTTCACATGAGAGAACAAAAGTGCTATGCAGTCACTTGAAAGGAGAACAAAACATAGAGAGAACAACAAAAGAGGACACCAACAAGACAGCTCTCAAAAATAAGTGAGAGACATGAAAGATTGTATTAGAGAGGAAAGATTGCATAGTCTTGGTACAATCAACTCAGTCCATCTCTCACAATCTCAAGTCACCCAAGAACACACCCTCAACATCCCCATACGCATGGAGAGCATAGAGAGAAACTCTCACCTTCTCTCTTTCTCTCTTTCTCAACAAACAAAGACTAAAACCCTAATCCATCTCTCTCAAAAATCTGCATCTAGCACAAGAGAGCACCACTCTATTTATAGCCCTTCATAATGGGTTCACATCCCACTTTACACATTAGCTCTCAACAACTCATGGCGCTTATCCACAATCCACTTCCTTAGTGCAGCTTTGCGTATTCACCAAAACGCCCCTCGCGCACCTTCCAGGAAGATTCCTCATTCCTTGCCCTCCAAGCCACGCAACCACCTCGAGTCTCCACCGTCTTCGACACATCTGACCGTTCTGACCTAGACACCACCTGTGCCTAGTCCGGTCACCTTGTGTCTCGCCACGAGTCCGCCTCGACGTCCTGCAGCCATCACAGACAAGAAACACATCACATAGCACAGCTCGATACATGTAAGCATAATTGCATTAATGAAAACCACATTAAGAATGAAATAGCCTAAACCTAACAAATCAACAGAATATGCATCCTAATCACTTTGACCAGGTTTGACCAAGTCCGATCGAAACCGACTGCACAGTGCAACGACGTGGCTCGAACCACTCAAACCAAACTCAAACTTTCCCGAACACGCGTCAATTACTCATCACAAACATGGGGTCACAACCACATGGTCTCTCATAACTATCATTCCAAGAAGAAGGAGGAGGTAATTTAATTCAAGCCAAAATAGAGCAGCAGTCAGCACTTCTGTTGTCTATCTATGAGAAGAAGAATACACAAATTATAATGTTATCCGAGGAACA